>OZ010677.1:6206659-7591659 GCA_963932185.1 Troglohyphantes excavatus | reverse complement strand
CTCTAAAGAACAGGTATAAAATACCAACCCGTTCTTTCACCCTCCTCTCTTTCCTGTGCTTTTAGTGAAGTGATTGAATGGACACGACTCGGTGTAATTCTTAAAAACCGAGCATTGACCTTTAGTTAGGGGGATATGTTACCATCTCTTCTATCGACCTTCCATTCTTTTCTCTGTCGCCCTTTGTTGTTCGACGCACTTAAAATGCTCTGAGCACAATGGAGTCATGGAAAACTTACTGCTTTTTCTCGAGCTCTTGCTTTTCCAGTGCGTCGGCTACTGGTTTAGGAGTAAGGTTGTTTACGTAGTGGCCGGCCACTGGTGATATATGAAAGTTTTCTTTTTCTGTGTCTTCTTTCTTTTTTTTCTTCTTCTTTTCTTAAAGTTCGGATTGGGTTTGAGTGGCATTTCCTGTTGTCCGCGGTCTCGAGTCGACCGAGATGTTAAGCGTTTTGTTCGAAAGTGCTCTGAACTTTAAATAAAGTAGCATCTTTTGGGGAGGTTGCGTTTGAACTCGGTTTAATCTGCTGATGGCCGCACAAAATATTCTGAAGCGAAGTTTAAAAACTTCAAATAAACAGCAGTTAAACTTTAGTCTTGTGAAAATTATCAAAAAAAACAATTTATTTTTACAAACTTGTAATTTATTTTCCTTTTTCTCTCTTACCCATTTAAATTCTATTCAATAAAAAAAAATACTTTTGCATTTTGAATTTAACAAACTATATTTATTACTGTAAAGAGTTTATATTAGAATTTGTGAAATCATTATATCCTTGGTTGTTTGGATCAACGTCGGACTAGAGCTACACAAAAACTATTCAACCATTGGTGACGGTTTAGTAAATTTCTGGAAAAAAAGACCAGGAAACAATTTTTTTGTCATTTAGAACTATGACCAGGTGGAAAGAACATTTCATGGTTGTTGATTGGTTAATTAACGTTGCACTATTGGCGACGGTTCGGGATCTATAGCAAGTCAAAAACCAAGGAACACGTCCAACACAGGCAACAATTATTATTGGAACTCAACCAAAATAACTGTGAATTTCGACGCCAGAAACAGATGTAACATAACGCGATTTCGCTAACAAACTAGTGCTAAGAACAAAAAGTTCAGCAAGAAATCTCCAATATGCTTTATTTTTCAGAGATTCATTAATATGTCACTCGGCGCATCTGCTTAGCTGTCTGATAACGGCGCAACTGCTATCGGCGCAACTGCTATCGGCGCAACTGCTTTCGGCTCATCTGCTTTCGGTGCAATTTGTTTCGGTGTAACTGCTTTCGGCGCATCTGCTTTCAGAGTAACTGCTTTCGGCGCATCTGCTTTTGGTGCAACTGCTTTCGGCTCATCTGCTTTCGGTGCATCTGCTTTCGGTGCAATTTGTTTCGGTGTAACTGCTTTCGGCGCATCTGCTTGCAGTGCAACTGCTTTCGGCGCATCTGCTTTCGGTGCAATTTGTTTCGGTGTAACTGCTTTCGGCGCATCTGCTTTTGGTGCAACTGCTTTCAGATCATCTACTTACGGTGTAACTGCTTTCGGCGCAACTGCTTTCGGCGCATCTGCTTATACACTCCGGAACACTAGCCCCATATTTGTTTAACCATGGTCAAAAGACGAAGAAGACACCTGAGCGAGAAGGCAGAGCCAACATATAGAATCTTTATTAAAATTGTGAAAATTTTTAAAAATGTTAAATATTTTAAAATGTTAAATGAAAACAATTGTGAAGTTTTATGTAAGGAAACTGCAGTTTTTTTAGATCTATTAAAGTGTTTTTTTTCAATATCATAAAATCTGTTAACACCTTCAATTTCGAAGCATCGAAATTACTGAAGGGAACATGCAGATTTTGTTAAAGGTTTTTTGCAGAAAATTAAAAACTATAGGCATAACCTGAAGTTTTGCTTCAAATTCATTTATAAGACCTTCAATTTCAATATTTTGATATAGGTTTTATGCTGACTTTTTTTGCTTGGACAAACAGTTAGAAAATACATAAATCCTATCACGTGGCGAGAAAAACACCTAAAAACCCAGTTTGAGTGAAATCGATACAGAAGAATAAGAAAAATAATCATATGTCTTTGGAACCGACATCATGGGAAACGCTTCTTTTTATGCGATAATATAAACAAGAGTAACATTTCGCACCATATGTTTTCTTAAAACACCTATCACACTCTCATAAATTTACCACACAGAAGCCCCCACTCTGAATTTACCACCAGAAGAGTTGCCCCATCTCCCCAATTCAACCCACTCTTCAAAATTAAATCGGTGACTCTTAAATTCTTATTACTGCCCTAACTGAATTATCGCCAACTCCTACACCATCTTCATCCTTCTGAATGGGGAGAATGGATGCGGAAAGAGTCAAAATGTACCCCGTAAAATACCCGGGGTAAATAGGACTAATTGGGTTTAAACCTCTTTTTAACCGACTGAATAGCGCGCCAACCAACATCGCCAAGGTGCGCCTACCAAAATCCCCAAAGCGCGCCAACCAACATCGCCAAGGTGCGCCTACCAAAATCGCCAAAGCGCGCCAACCAAAACGCGCCAATAGTAGGGGGTTTATCAATTAGACTGTTGTGTAATATTTTTTTATGTATTAGGTGAACGAGTAAGTAATGTCGTTTCTGAACATGTCAATATTTGTTTGCCATTTTTCAGCTCATTGTGTATTCTAAAGTCCCACCGAACACATTTTAAGGTAAAAGTGACTTTTATACTTTGTAATAATTAAAGAAATTTTTATCTTTGCAATTTTGGGTGAAATGGCCAGTTAAATATCAGAAGAGGTCCGACATTGTATGCTTTTTTAAGTTTCGGAAGGGTAGTAATGCAACAATTGCTACCAAAAACATTTGCGATTTTAAATTATTTGATTTGATTTTAGTTTAGTTTATACAAGTGCATTGACCGTTCGTAAATGTTAAAGGTGGTGGGGTAAAAATTTACTGTTCGGTCACCCTTGGCGACTTTTTCAAAATCTCGCCAAACGTCGCCATTTTGGCGACTTTTTGCACGAACAAGATCTAAAAAAAACAGCGCGGGGATGCCATTTAAAAAAATTTATCGCCAAATGTGGATAAAACACGCCAAGACCCGGTGGTTTTCTAAATTTTTATATCATAGGCTAACTACTAAACACACACACAGACTACTCACAGAGCAACTCTTTTAAGTGCACAAAATATCCTTTCGGTCGCTACCGCGCCAATAGCTTTGACAAATAGTCGACAATTTAGCGATTATGTTTTGATTGTGGCAATAAGAGTTTGTGGATGCTTCACCTTCACTTTGACAATCGCGATATCTGAGACCTGGCAGCCCAAAGTTGGATACAATTAAATGAGGAAGCTATTTTGAGGGATTTATAGTGTTGGAATGGATCACCATAAAAACGTATCATAGCGTGTTTTCTCCCGATTTAGCTGATTATAAAGAATTTTCACATCGAATTTATTGTAGAATTGTTTTGGAAGAAATATTTGAAGGAAAAATATCTGGAGTAGTTTTAATGATAAGGTAATTGTTTGCATTTCAAACACTCCACAAAATTTCTTAAATTGCTCACCTGGAAAGTTTTTAAAAAATATTTACATCATCATGACAAATACTCAATGGCAAATAACTGGCGACAATATTCCAGATTTTGACGAAAATACTCAAAACTTAAAAATTTGACAAAATGCTAAACGATACTGACACATAAATTTCGGTAACAAAGTGACTTTAAATGTAATAGAATAAAAGGCATTTTATTAAGCAAATCACATCAAAATTATTCTTTATACTTATACAATTTTGATCAAATAATCAATTCAACAAATTCATCCATTATGACAATAAAAATCAAACTCATGTAAATTTCTTTTCTGCATTTAACAACTTATACTACTAGCACTAATCTGCATCTATTCCCGGGGACAACCTAAGTTGAACCTAAAGCAATTGAATATTTATACATAGCTACCGCTTCAGGTTCAACTTAGGTTGTCCCCGAGTATAGCATCAAATTTACTCATTCAACTTTTGGCGCTTTTGAAAACTTGTCGCTGATTGGTCAGGGCTCCTCTTACCACTTCCCTCAGTATCATGGTTACGATAAACGTGGTTTTCCTGATCATACGCCAAAATAAGATTCAACAAATCTGCAGAAGACAAGAATTGGGTCATCTCGCTTAAAGAATCGTAATCCAGGTAGATGTTTTCATTCATGCAATTGAAACCAGTCACATTGCTTATGGAGTATACTCGCAGCTCTTGTAGCTTTATTTCCATCACAGATTTGCCAACTGTAAACGAAATCAATTCAAAATACTGAGAAAGATCATTGTAGAACATTACACTTAACAATCGGTTGAATTCGTTATTGCTCAATGATTTATCTGCGACAATTTTAGTAGGGAAACTTCTCATCTTAATGAAGTGGAATAAGCTTCGATTGGCGCTTATATTATTTGACTTCATTATTTGCACCTCCCGAGCGCACATATTTGCAAAACTCGTCAACTCTTCGATTAAAGTTCTGCCAAGATTACTGCGTCTCGAAATCAAGTGATTTATTTCAAAATCCAGATCTTCTAAAAAATAATGCTTCAATAAGAGTTTTAAGATTTCAACTTTCTCCTGACATTCTTCCTGGAGAAAACGATCTAAGGCATCTAACAATAACCAATCTGGATCGCGATCCTTCGAGTCTTTTATCCTAGCCCCATGGAACAGAAGCAGTTTGAAGGTATTGAAACATTGGGATATAACTGCATTATTCAGGGGGGTGTAACCAATTAAATCCGCTGTGTTTACTGGAGAACCACTCTCTAATAACAATTTAGTGACACTCAACGAACACTTGTAGTTGCACAACGGAGTCTGTCCCCTACTGTTTAATTCGTCCACCTTGACACCGCGTTCTATCAACAATTTCACAGAGCTTGGCTTACAGAGATTGTTTTCCACAGCCAAATGCAGAAGATTCCGGTTATTCTCATCCTTGACACTGACATCGGTACCTGGTAGATCAATCAGCAACTTGATTGCGCGCGTCTCGTAATCGCAACACAATAGGGCTAGCTGCAGTGGCGTGTACCCATTTTCATTCACAGTGTCAACAGGGGCTTTGGCTGTTCTGAGCAGCTCGAACACATCGGCCTTCAACGGCATTCCCCAATCCTTCGAAAGCATACGCATCATTTCTTTGGTTTCATATTTGAAATTAGTGGCGCACAGCCACAAGGAAGCGTGCTTCTGGCATGCGTCCAGCGATGCCCCTAGTCCCAGCAGGCGTTGGATGTCACCGACACCGGCACCTGCTTTGAGGGCGAAGCACACGGGCGATTGCCCTTGGAACCCGAATCTGAGCACATCCGCCCCAGCTTCTATCAGCAGATCGAGTACGCCCTCTTGCAGGAGTCCGTCGTTTTTAAAAAGTCCTTCCTCTGCGGGAAAGTCTGAGGCACATTCCAATACGGAATCATGTGTGGAGCAAGCTTCCGCATGGCAGCCTGCTTCCAAAATCAGTTTGATTACTTCCATCGAATAACCGTTACTTAGAGCATAGCAAAGACACGTAGTTCCGAATTCATCGGTCTTTTTAACATCAGCTCCTCCCTCAATCAGAATTCTGATGACAGCATCATCTCTCTTGTGCTCAAGAGCGGTCATTACACTGGTGACATTGTGCTGAACGCCTTCATAATTGACATCGGCGCCATTGTCAAGTAGAAGCCTAACCACATCGAAACAAGCAATCGAACTATTGTATCTGTCGCTGATTAGCACATAGTGTAAAGGAGTTTCGCCAAATTCATCCTTTTCGTTGATGGCAGAAGGCTCTATCTCCAGAAATAATTGGATTTTGCGGAGATTTATTGGATTCAACTCTTCCATCGTCCTGTCCAAAAGGCAACGGAAGAACCTTGCACATAGATATTCGGTAGTTAGATATTCGGTTACATCCATCGAATTTAATTAACGAAAATTATCGAAATGTCTTGTAAGAATTATCGGTTTTAACAAGATGAGACATTAAATTTGAAAAATTTATAAAACAATATACAATCACGAGACTGGAGTTGAGTTGAGTTGAGTTGAGAAGTATTGCTTAAATTCTTACGGAATCACTGATCTAGAATATAATATAACTCTAAGAACTGGAGCAAGGATTCAAATTGAGCGACAATGTATTTTACCGTGCCGCACGGATGCATACAATTTGGAAGAAAGATTGAGAAAACGTTCGTCCTTGGCTATGACGTCACACGTGACGTCACGAAAGGTTTAAAATTGCTTTTTTTTCTTTGTACCTTTTCTTTTCTTTTTCTTGTAAGTAAGTATGGAGAAACATTAAATATGTAACATTTAATGTATTTTTAAAACCCATAAAAGCGTTTTGAAATCTATGCGAAAGGACTACTTTTTCTACCTTCACTCAAAAAGGAGTAAAGTGGTCGGCAGTGATTAGTCCTTGCTCCAGTGCTTACAGTTATGTTATATTCTAGCTCAGTGCACGGAATAGTAAAACAGTAGCATAATACAACTAAAATTTTTAAAACATTGAGTGTGGCTGTGTAAGAACTAACCACAGGCAAAAGCTTTTTTTTTATTATGTGAAACTTTATTTCAACAGATTATTTAAATTTGATTTGATCGCCAAACAAATAGAAAATAAAGAAAATGTTCCGTCTGTCGCCGCGGCTCCCATCCACTTTTGCTTTATATTAGATTTTACTCGTATACATGTATATCTATGCCTAATTTCCAGTGGAATGAAATCAAATTTATATAAAAAGTGCTATTTGCCTAATTTTCAGTGGTAAGAGAATCGTTAATATATATCTAAACACATTTAACATTTTTATAACATTCTGAAAAAAAAAATCACTCTTGAAAATGAGCTGCGGTCTGGCTGCTTACAATATGGCTTCAACCGTGCTTATAGAGGGAAATGGTTATGAGCGTTCCATCAGCCACAGTTTTTAGAGTTCAGTGATTTGAACTGAAATACCGATGAGGTCCCGTAAATTCCAGAAGAAATTCAAATTTCCATCCAGGCCTCTGTGGCCAATCGGTTAAGGCTTTCAGCTGCTAATCCGAGGATTGGTGGTTCGAACCCGCGCGATGGACTTGACAAAGAAAAGTAAAAAAATAGTG
Source organism: Troglohyphantes excavatus (assembly GCA_963932185.1). Classification (NCBI taxonomy): domain Eukaryota; kingdom Metazoa; phylum Arthropoda; class Arachnida; order Araneae; family Linyphiidae; genus Troglohyphantes; species Troglohyphantes excavatus. The sequence continues at coordinate 7,584,494 of OZ010677.1, read as the reverse complement.
ATCTTGTGATCGGAGGGTTGCCGGCTTCGCTACAAAAATACTAGAAAAGTCGCCCAGAACATCCGCAAAATTTAACGGCGTGTCTACGGGACTGGTGCACGATACATCTGATCGGGGTCCAAAGTCCCGACGTCTATTGAAGGCGTTGGGTGCCAGTTCAGGTGTTTCCTCGTCATCTGACCATGGTTCTAAAATAACGAGGTGAATGTATGAATGTGTGTGCGAATGTGTTCCCGGGTCTTTCCTTCGAGATAGACCCCGAACCGTCGCCAAGAGCCCACTGTGCAGCTCTAGTGCGACGTTAATTAACCAAACCAAACCTGATCGGGGTCCAAAGTCCCGACGTCTATTGAAGGCGTTGGGTGCCAGTTCAGGTGTTTCCTCGTCATCTGACCATGGTTCTAAAATAACGAGGTGCATGTATGAATGTGTGTGCGAATGTGTTCCCGGGTCTTTCCTTCGAGATAGACCCCGAACCGTCGCCAAGAGCTCAATGTGCAGCTCTAGTGCGACGTTAATTAACCAAACCAAATTTTTCTTTCCAACTTCCAAAAGATGCCATGGGAGATTCAAGCCAAAGTCTTAAACAGAGAAATGTCGCCAAACGGATGATGATTGAGATTCAAGTCAGACCACCAAAAATCATCACATAAGATACGCATGGAGACATCGATATGACCACTGAACTCTAACTGTAACTTCTGGAATGCTCAAATCGGTTTCCCCCTATGGACGCGGTTGAAGAAATTTTAAATATGTTTAGATATTTTCTACATATAATTTGTGGTCGCCAATTTGTGGTCGAATCAATTTGTAAATCGCCAAAAATATAGCTTTTCTTTTTGCTGCTTATCCACTTATTATTGGTTAAAATAGATTTCAAAGAATAGGCATTCAAAATAGATTTCAATGGAAAATTTAAAAAAGTATCCAAAAGCGCTGGATTTTGGCATATTTTACCATGGACAATATATGAAATACTAGCTGAAATACCCGTTCTACGCACGGGAAGAAAATAAATTACAAAATTGATACAAATACAATATTTATAGCGAAATAAACAATATTCTTAATTTGTCACCCATGAGGGGAAACCACAGTATTAAAAGTACTAATTTGAAACGAAATTTTATTAGCAAAGTCCTGCAAGAACTGGAAAGATTGCTAATATGAAGTTGTCTACACAATAACGTGGATATATATGCATTACTCCCGTTGATCACCATTCATATTTTAACCTTTAGTAACATCCCAAAGATTTAAACGGGAAGAACTCTTATAAATGTTAATAAAAATTACCTGAAAAAGTTTTATTAGACACCTATGTCAACATTTGTCGTTAAGTTTCACAAATTGGTAAAATATAAGAAGAAAAAAAAAACGAAAAAGAATTTGAAAAGGTTCATTTACCAAATTCAAGATTTTCATATTTTTTCTTTTTTACGGTAAACCTTATCAATGTGCGAGGAGGGATGGTTCCCCAGCACTTTTTTTAGATTTTGTCCCCGCACTTTTTAAATATTTAACTTTTTTAAATAAAAAATAAATCATATTTTTTACTTCATTGAACTTCAAATCAATTTTTTAAAAAAAATCGTACCACGTGGGGGCAGAGTCTATAACAACAGTTTTCGATTCCGCCACATAACTACTCCTATAGGCATACCTTCATATAAAGAAAGGTAGACCGCATCGATCAAGCCGATTATTAACCCATTCCGCCGCTGACCGTGAAGGGAATTTCGCCCTTAACTGTAGGCTATTTCGTTCACATTACTCCCAGGGGAATCGTGTTATGGGCTATAAATGACCTACCATGGTATAGGAAAGTGAGTCGCGTCGATCAGGTCGTTTGTTAACCCATTTTACCCTCTGATCTTTATGCCGCATGAAGGAAAATGTCACCCTTGGTATATACCCTTCCACTCCAATAATTCAATGGAAAATCAGCCTTCGTATATAAATAACATAACATGGAGTAAAGGAAGGTAGGCCGCGTCAATCAGATTGACCATTTATACACTCTCCCTCTGACCTTCCTACCACGTGAGGTCCAAAGTATTCATGAACCAATTATTACGGTACAGAGTGGCTTCTACCTACCAGATAGATTATTTTTCTATGTAAGATATAAGTAACAACTCTGTCAAAATTCATCTTCCTGGGTATACAGAAAGTTAGAAAATTAGTGATGAGTCAGGGGATAAGTGGCAAGGATTTTTACTTTGGCAGTTAGAGTTTGAATTTTTGAAAATCAATATCCTTTCTTAGTGAGCAATTTTGGCTTAAAATGCCATGCTCCATGCCAAATTTAATTTTCATAGTTGTTGTAGTACGGAATATCCCGTTATCCAATCATATTTTCACCATTTTGACATATATTTTATAATTTTTTGACACTAATTTCGCCATTTTTATGTTATTTTTACAAATATGATCAAATTTTAGTTCATTTGGTAATATTTGATTCATTTGGCGAAAATTTTTATTCATTCGGTTAAATTTTAATTTATTTGGCGATGTTTTTATTAAATTGGCGTAGGTTTTATTTATTTGGCGATATATAGTCATCAGCCAATCAGAATGCTCCTGATTACATAATATTAAAATTTTCCATTGTTTCAATTTTATATTTTACATTGTTACATGTTCTCCATGGTAATCCTATGGGAAGGTTTCTAAAAAATCGTTATTTTGGCATTTCGAGTTCGAATTTTTAAAAATCCTTTCGTAGTGCATCTCTACGGCCCAAGATGAATCTGTGCTCCAAATTTCAGCACTCTAGGTCTTTTAGATCTGTAGATACCCAAACTAACGTCGCTACAAACATCGAAAAAGGGGTTTTACAACCCCTTAAATACGTTCGATCGGAACAAAAATAGCTTACTTTTCCTATTTAAGGTATAAGTAACAAATTTGCCAAATTTCATCTTCATAGGTATACGGTAAGTTGGAGAATTAGTGATGAGTGAATGAGTGGGGATTTCGCATTTATATATATAGACTAGCTGAAATACCCGTTCTACGCACGGGAAGGAAATAAATTACAAAATTGATACAGATACAATATTTATAGCGAAATAAACAATATTCTTAATTTGTCACAAATGAGGGGAAACCACAGTATTAAAAGTAATAATTTGAAACTAAATTTTATTGGCAAGGTCCTGCAAGAACTGGAAAGATTGCTAATATGAAGTTGTCTACACAATAACGTGGATATATATGCATTACTCCCGTTGATCACCATCCATATTTTAACCTTTAGTAACATCCCAAAGATTTAAACGGGAAGAACTCTTATAAATGTTAATAAAAATTATCTGAAAAAGGTTTATTAGATACCTATGTCAACATTTGTCGTTAAGTTTCACAAATTGGTGAAAATATAAAAAGAAGAAACAAAAAGAAAAAGAAATTTAAAAGGTTCATTTGCCAAATTCAAGATTTTCATATTTTTTCTTTTGTACGGTAAACCTTATCAATATGCGAGGAGGGATGGTTCCCCAGCACTTTTTTTAGATGTTGTCCCCGCACTTTTTAAATATTTAACTTTTTTAAATAAAAAATAAATCATATTTTTTACTTCATTGAACTTCAAATCAATTTTTTAAAAAAAATCGTATCAATCTCCTACCCACTACTTCAGAAGATTTACGCAAACCCAATCCCCCTCTGGCACTTGTACCACGTGGGGGCAGAGTCTATAACAACAGTTTTCGATTCCGCCACATAACTACTCGTATAGGCATACCTTCATATAAAGAAAGGTAAGCCGCATCGATCAAGCCGATTATTAACCCATTCCGCCGCTGACCGTGAAGGGAATGTCGCCCTTAACTGCAGGCTATTTCGTTCACATTACTCCCAGGTGAATCGTGTTATGGGCTATAAATAACCTACCATGGTATAGGAAAGTGAGACCATGGTATAGTGAAAGCGATCAGGTCGTTTGTTAACCCATTTTACCTTCTGATCTTTATACCGCATGAAGGAAAATGTCACCCTTGGTGACAGCCAGTATACACTTCCACTCCAATAATTCTATGGAAAATCAACCTTCGTGGATAAATGACATAACATGGAGTAGAGGAAGGTAGGCCGCGTCAATCAGATTGACCATTTATACACTCTTTCTCTGACCTTCCTACCACGTGGGGTCCAAAGTATTCATGAACCAATTATTACGGTACAGAGTGGCTTCTACCTACCAGATAGATTATTTTTGTATGTAAGATATAAGTAACAACTCTGTCAAAATTCATCTTCCTGGTTATACAGAAAGTTAGAAAATTTGTTATGAGTCAGTGGATAAGTGGCAAGGATTTTTACTTTTGGCAGTTAGAGTTTGATTATTTGAAAATGAACATCCTTTCTTAGTGAGCAATTTTGGCTTAAAATGCCATGCTCCATGCTAAATTTAATTTTCATAGTTGTTGTAGTACGGAATATCCCGTTATCCAATCATATTTTCACCATTTTGACATATATTTTATAATTTTTTGACACTAATTTCGCCATTTTTATGTTATTTTTACAAATATGATCATATTTTAGTTCATTTGGCAATATTTGATTCATTTGGCGAAAATTTTTATTCATTCGGTGAAATTTTAATTTATTTGGCGATGTTTTTATTAACTTGGCGTAGGTTTTATTTATTTGGCGATATTTAGTCATCAGCCAATCAGAATGCTCCTGATTACATAATATTAAAATTTTCCATTGTTTCAATTTTATATTTTACATTGTTACATGTTCTCCATGTTAATCCTATGGGAAGGTTTCTAAAAAATCGTTATTTTGGCATTTCGAGTTCGAATTTTTAAAAATCCTTTCGTAGTGCATCTCTACGGCCCAAGATGAATCTGTATTCCAAATTTCAACACTCTAGGTCTTTTAGATCTGTAGATACCCAAACTAACGTCGCTACAAACATCGAAAAAGGGGTTTTACAACCCCTTAAATACGTTCGATTTGAACAAAAATAGCTTACTTTTCCTATTTAAGGTATAAGTAACAAACTTGCCAAATTTCATCTTCATAGGTATACGGTAAGTTGGAGAATTAGTGATGAGTGAATGAGTGGGGGTTTCGCATTTATATATATAGATAGAGGTAAAAATGGAAGAGGGGTACAGTTTTTTAACTTTCAATTGGCTTCAAGTCAACAAACTTCCTTGCCCAATCCAGAAGTTACAGTTATGACTCAGTGGTGCCACAAATGGAAATTATTGCCTTGGTCTGTGCTTGGAACTGTTGTGGATGTATGGTAATGACACAGAAATGCAATACACGTAAAGAATATTTTTTACTTTAATAAGCCTATTTTTATCTTATTCACAATTATAAATAAGTTATATTTTACCTAAAATCACGTAAATGATAGAAGATGCTGTATTAGTGTTAATTTCTTTCACAAGTATCCATTACTTCGATCATTTTGGTAATATTCTAATACATTTGATTCTATTTGAATACATTTGATTCTATTTGAATACATTTGTTTCTATTTGAATACATTTGATTCTATTTGAATACATTTGATTCTATTTGAATACATTTGTTTCTATTTGAATACATTTGATTCTATTTGAATACATTTGATTCCATTTGAATACATTTGATTCTATTAGAATACATTTTGATCTTATTTGAATACATTTGATTCTATTTTAATACATATGATTCTATTTGAATACATATGATTCTATTTGAATACATATGATTCTACTTGAATACATTTGATCCTATTTGAATACATTTGATTCTATTTGAATACATTTGATTCTATTTGAATACTTTGATTCTATTTGAATACATTTGATTCTATTTGAATACATATGATTCTATTTGAATACATATGATTCTACTTGAATACATTTGATTCTATTTTAATACATTTGATTCTATTTGAATACATTTGATTCTATTTGAATACATTTGATTCTATTTGAATACATTTGATCTTATTTGAATAAATTTTATTTTATTTTAATACATATGATTCTATTTGAATACATATGATTCTATTTGAATACATATGATTCTACTTGAATACATTTGATCCTATTTGAATACATTTGATTCTATTTGAATACTTTGATTCTATTTGAATACATTTGATTATATTTGAATACATTTGATTCTATTTGAATACATTTGATTCTATTTGAATACATTTGATTCTATATGAATACATTTGATTCTATTTTAATACATTTGATTATATTTTTATCGTTTTACATATACCGTTTGGTTCCATTTTTTTCTTTGATATTTTCTCCATTTTGGTACACTGTTAAAAATTTCAGTTCAACGATGTACCATATCTTAGTGGAAAACAGAGGTCTGCAGCAAATGACACCATATTATGGTGGAATCTAGGTTGAAAGTGAAAAATCCTTTATCGGAAAAAAGCGAAGGTTTCGCCGGTAATTGGTTCAACCTCTTTAATTTCAACTGAAATTTTCACTGGCGCTACATCAACAAGTCGAGAATTCCCCTCCAAGAGAGACAACGACACACAAGGGCATCCCTGGCCCAGTAGATAAAGCGTTAAGCTATGAACCAGAAGATTCCTAGTTCGATCCCGATCGATGGACTTGACTAAGAAAAGTAATAAAGTTGTCATCTTGCCAGCTTCCCTACAAAAACACTACTACTAAATTACTAATAATACTCGCATTTTGAGTTTTATACAACGTTAGGAGTTTTGGTGCAAAGTTTCATCACTACGCAATCCCTGGTAGCACCTTAAAATGGTGAAACTAAGCACCAATTGGTGGTTACAGTTAAATGTGTATCAAATTTTGGTGCAACATCGTAATAATTTTTAACAGCGTAATACTTTAGTTTATTTTGTCAGTAATTGAATACATATGATATTTTCTTCATTTAGACAGTATTTTAGAACATTTGTTAGCATTTTAGTATATGAAAACAAGATATAGATAGTACTGAAGTAGAGTAATGTACATTAGTTTATTTCCGAAGAGCATTCGATTCTTAGTTACACTTGGCTCTATTTTCTCTACACTAACTTTCTTCCAATCAATTTTCAGAGAAGTCCATCGAGGGGGTCTCCATTACATACATTAAATATTCATTGCGTCTTCGAGCAGCGGCATGCGTCGACATGCAAAGCCTTCAGTTTGGGTCCAAATTAGATTTTTAGGCGTCTTTCGATGGCGGAAGATTTCGGTGGCGATTCTTACTCGACAGATCCGAACTCGATATTCGCCGTTTAATTGGACGATGCTGGAACGGAGCGGTGAAGAATCGACAAAGATTTCGGTATCAGTGGGGGCTTTCCACAAAATTAGAGAGATATAGTCGGGGTTGGAAGTAGATCAGTGAAAAAAGTTTTTATTTTTCAATGTAATTAAATTTTACTTACTACCTGTTAAACAGTATACAGGGTATGGTCACAAACTGTTCGGTGAGGATCATTGTTTGGCTGTATGGCATATTTAGCTAAATTTTGGCATAATAAAACGTTATTTTTGCCCAAATTCGCTTATATTTTAAAACAAGTTGATTAGCTTTAGTACCAACAAACAAAAGCAGTTTAAAGCATAGAAAAAAATGGTTTATTATGTGTAGTTAAACAGCCAAACAATGACCATCTCCCGACAAATTTGTGACTACCCTCTGTACAATTAAAAAACACTTCACCGTTTCTCAGGAATTAATGAAAACGGTAGATCAACTCTCGTTATATTCACTCCTCGTTATAGCGACCCCTCGTTATAGCGACACCTCATTATAGTAACTCCTCATTATAGCAACTCCTTGTAAGAGCGACCCTTCGTTATAGCGACCTCGTTATAGCGACCCTTCGTTATAGCGACACCTCGTTATATCGACTCCTCGTTATAGCGACTCCTTGTTGTAGCGATCCCCCTCCTCCCCAATAATCTGGAAATATTAAAAGTTGGGAATTTCGTGTTTTAAAAATCTCTGAGTTAGGAAAATTTATGCCTAAAAAAATTAATATTATTAGCAAATGAAACGAGTGAAGATCAGAAATTACCCAACATCTAATATTATCTATGTGGGTAAGATTATCTATTGTACATAGATCTATGGGACCGCATCCAATGTAAGATTAAACTTAAATTAGATCTCGGAACGGACAATGCATTGGAACATGCGTGCAACAATTCAATACTTTCGAGAGAACTGTTTAATATTACCTGACCTCTAAAAAAAAGTTGGCAAATGTCGAAAAGTTGGAACTATGAATTTTTAGCACTATTGAGTTGGGAATTTTGAATCGTTAGATTTGGTGTGGTTAAATAACATCGCACTAGACTTTCGCACTTTTCTCGAAGGAAATATCCGGGAACAATGCCCGTATTTTTAAACCATGGTCAGATAACGAGGACAGCACCTGAGGTTTGTACTCGAAGCCAGTAAGTTGAGAATTTCGAATCATTAAGTTGGAAATTTCTTGTCTCAACCCCCAAAAAGTTCGCGCCCCCCCCCCCCCCCCCCCCATCAAAAAATAAAATTGTGTGACGGCACTGGCCACCATGTTGAATCACTTGTAAACAATCACCCCTTGCGTTAGCCCATTTGCATATTGAGTAATGGGAAAAGGGGGTTGCCATATTCCCGCGATATAGCAACAGCACCAAACATCCCGAATCAATAACAATTTTCCACTTCTCCATCCAACAAGGGTCACTCTCTCCCTTCCCCTCTCCAAGTCCGGTTGTCCGGGAGCAATCCGGGAACTTCTGCCTTATCTACCGATGACGATTACGATACGGGAAGAGGACCTCCCCAAACCATCGATGATACATCCGATCAAACCGTATTTCCATTCATCAATTTCCCCCACAGTTTTCCCCACACAGTTTTCCCCCACAGTAAGCGGGGAATATGGTTCGATTACAAAAAAAAAAGGAAAAAAGTGTGGGTGGGAGAAAACTGATGTGTGGGAGTGGGGAGGAGTATTTTTTGTGCGTGGGGGGGGATGTCACCTTTATTCGAAGAGGTTTTTACAGTGGGACGTAAAAATTGGTTGAAATGCGATGTTGAGATATATTTTATTGTGTTAAGGAGTATTTGCTTGGGATGTTTAGGGTGACTAGTCTGTTTTATATACTGAAATATGACTTATTCTGTTTTGAAACATGTTAAAAACGAGGGAATAGTTCCAAAACGTAGATATTTTCCCCCTGTTCTGTCTGTTTGTCTTTCGTCTGTTGATAATTCTGATATCAAAGTGAATGGTTGTGGTTTTAAAGCAGTCATAATAATGAATTGTGAAAGTGTGATTAATAGAAAGTAGGGGAAATGATATACGCTGGATAATTTTATTTATTGTCAACTATTTGAAGAACACAGCGTTTCCCGGGCTTTACTCAGTGGTGACCGATTTCGTCACCATGGCGCCATTTTTCGGTTTCAGTAAAAAGTAATTTATGCTTTAAGGAAGGGGAAAGGGTTGGGCGGATTTTTCGAAATCTCAAAACAAAAGTGACCTTCCTCTTGTTAAATGATAATAACTTTATAATTTGGACAATAATTTTGCTATTTTTAATTTTTACATATATGACCATATTTTAGTTGATTTGGCGATATTTGAATTCATTTGGCAACATCTGTATTCATTTGACGACATTTAATTCATTTGGCAATATTTTTATTCATTTGGCGATAATTTTATTAATTTTTGATATTAATATTCATTTGGCGACATTTTTATTCATTTGGGTTAACAAAAAAAATTGTAAATCTTTTTTCTACATTTTGGCGATATATTGGAGATACTTACTCATCAGCCAATCGCTTATTCATCTTCATTGCTAACTATGAAAGATATTTTTCATTGTTACAACTTTGAAATATTGCATTGTTACAGTATTGCATTATTATAATCAGTTTAATAAGAAGTTAGAGGGGTTAAACCAAAGGGATGTTGGTGGTTGTTCGAAATTTCATGTAGACACTGACAATCCTCTTGCTTTGAAAGGTCAACTGTGCACAATTCCATCCAGATCAGAATAAAACTGTAAAAATAAAAGCTCGCACACATACAAAGAGACGATCTTCTATATATATATATGATTCTCGGATTTCAATTCTCACGCCTAACCCAACGCACACCAAGTGTTTTGAAATGCCGCCAAATGTGTGAAAACCTGTTCATGAGACTAGCACAAAACAAACATCTCTTCAAAGAAGAATTGTTTCGAATAAAACTTGATAATCGAGTGAAACGTTCACCTCTGAGAAAATATAGTCTTTTATGGTTTTTCCAAATATCTTTTCAATTTGCTAAAAGGAATGCGGAACATGAACATCAGTTGCTTTTATAAACATTCATCAAGAAAATGAATGGATTTTCAGGAAGATAGTAAACAACAATCATTATAACTTTAGAAAATATCATTTTATAGAGAGAGAGACATCTTCCTACGATTGATTTGTTTGCGTTCATTAGTGGCAATGACCATCTGTTGCAAAGCAAAAACTAATAGTAGTTATTATTTACAGTTTATATTTGTTCGATTGTAATTATTCTCTTTTGAATACAAGCTGTAACTATGTGAATGTGCGGGAAATATAAATAGTTCAGGTTTATTATTTTAAAATACAAATACAACTTTAAAATATGCAATAAAAATCCATCAAATCTGGACATGTTTCGGGAGATACATCTCCTTTCATCAGCAGAAAATGAAAAGTCTGTGTGCATTAGAATAGAAATGAACCCAGAATTGAAAGTGTTGCCAAAGAACAAAAAACTATTTCAATCAGTTGGAGTTAACTATTGTGTGCCAACAAGCAGGAAATACTGGGACCGCAAATGTTTCATTGACAATCGAATCAATATTGCTAAAAATATGAAACGCCTCCAGGAAGTCAAGTTCAACTGGAGATTTGGTTTTGCAAAACGTTTTATTTGTATTTTAAAATTCTTAACGCAATGTTCTATAAGACGAGTTTTTATCTTAAGGTTTATTATACCGTAATATTGTTTACTAACTTTATAATTGTGTTATAGTAAAAGGTTGTTTAAGAATCATCTTTACAACTTTGACACATAATAAAAAATACAATACATGAGATTGCTAAAATAAATCATGTGTAGCCATTACATGCACATCGCCAACTTAGTAATTTTTTTTAAAGAATTCTAATGTGTATAGAAGCTGTAACCGTCACATTTCAACTTCAGTATCCCGTTATACCCTTCGAGCATGGATCCTTCATAGTAGAGAAAACAGAAGCTTATAATCTCGCTAACATCAAAGTGAAGCCAACATGTATGACCTCAGACACGTGTTAATTACGTCATTCCATTCATAAATTTTCACTGTTACACATTTCCCGATTCATCAGCCAATCGCGAGTATTTTTTAATTCATAATTTGAAAAAGAAGTCACGTGCCTGAGGCCATTCGGTCTGAGATGTTGGTTTCACGATTAAGACGTCATATTCGCTCTACTTAGAGGAGTCATGATGTCACTCTCGCTAACTTCAAAGTGAAGCCAACATGTATGGCCCATGACACATGGTATATTACGTCATTCCATTCATAAATTTTCACTGTTACACATTTCCCAATTCATCAGCCAATCGCGAGTATTTTTTAATTCATAATTTTAAAAAGAAGTCACGTGCCTGAGGCCATTCGGTCTGAGATGTTGGTTTCACGATTAAGACGTCATATTGGCTCTACTTAGAGGAGTCATGATGTCACTCTCGCTAACTTCAAAGTGAAGCCAACATGTATGGCCCATGACACATGGTTTATTACGTCATTCCATTCATAAATTTTCACTGTTACACATTTCCCAATTCATCAGCCAATCGCGAGTATTTTTTAATTCATAATTTTAAAAAGAGGTCACGTGCCTGAGGCCATTCGGTCTGAGATGTTGGTTTCACGATTAAGACGTCATATTCGCTCTACTTAGAGGAGTCATGATGTCACTCTCGCTAACTTCAAAGTGAAGCCAACATGTATGGCCCATGACACATGGTTTATTACGTCATTCCATTCATAAATTTTCACTGTTACACATTTCCCAATTCATCAGCCAATCGCGAGTATTTTTTAATTCATAATTTTAAAAAGAAGTCACGTGCCTGAGGCCATTCGGTCTGAGATGTTGGTTTCACGATTAAGACGTCATATTCGCTCTACTTAGAGAAGTCATGATGTCACTCTCGATAACTTCAAAGTGAAGCCAACATGTATGGCCCATGACACATGGTTTATTACGTCATTCCATTCATAAATTTTCACTGTTACACATTTCCCAATTCATCAGCCAATCGCGAGTATTTTTTAATTCATAATTTTAAAAAGAAGTCACGTGCCTGAGGCCATTCGGTCTGAGATGTTGGTTTCACGATTAAGACGTCATATTCGCTCTACTTAGAGAAGTCATGATGTCACTCTCGCTAACTTCAAAGTGAAGCCAACATGTATGGCCCATGACACATGGTTTATTACGTCATTCCATTCATAAATTTTCACTGTTACACATTTCCCAATTCATCAGCCAATCGCGAGTATTTTTTAATTCATAATTTTAAAAAGAAGTCACGTGCCTGAGGCCATTCGGTCTGAGATGTTGGTTTCACGATTAAGACGTCATATTCGCTCTACTTAGAGGAGTCATGATGTCACTCTCGCTAACTTCAAAGTGAAGCCAACATGTATGGCCCATGACACATGGTTTATTACGTCATTCCATTCATAAATTTTCACTGTTACACATTTCCCAATTCATCAGCCAATCGCGAGTATTTTTTAATTCATAATTTTAAAAAGAGGTCACGTGCCTGAGGCCATTCGGTCTGAGATGTTGGTTTCACGATTAAGACGTCATATTCGCTCTATTTAGAGGAGTCATGATGTCACTCTCGCTAACTTCAAAGTGAAGCCAACATGTATGGCCCATGACACATGGTTTATTACGTCATTCCATTCATAAATTTTCACTGTTACACATTTCCCAATTCATCAGCCAATCGCGAGTATTTTTTAATTCATAATTTTAAAAAGAAGTCACGTGCCTGAGGCCATTCGGTCTGAGATGTTGGTTTCACGATTAAGACGTCATATTCGCTCTACTTAGAGAAGTCATGATGTCACTCTCGATAACTTCAAAGTGAAGCCAACATGTATGGCCCATGACACATGGTTTATTACGTCATTCCATTCATAAATTTTCACTGTTACACATTTCCCAATTCATCAGCCAATCGCGAGTATTTTTTAATTCATAATTTTAAAAAGAAGTCACGTGCCTGAGGCCATTCGGTCTGAGATGTTGGTTTCACGATTAAGACGTCATATTCGCTCTACTTAGAGGAGTCATGACGTCACTCTCGCTAACTAACTTCAAAGTGAAGCCAACATGTATGGCCCCAGACACGTGGTTTATTACGTCATTCCATTCATCAATTTTCACTGTTACACATTTCCCTATTCATCATCCAAACGTGAGTATTTTTTAATTTATAATTTTGAAGATGTGGCACGTGATATGGGCCTTTCGCGCTGAGATGTGGACTTCACGATTCTGACGTCATATTTTCTCTACTACAGACCATTCATGCTCGAAGGGTCATACCCAAAACCACTTACATACACATATATATATATATATATATATATATATATATATATATATATATATATATATATATATATATATATATATATATATATATATATATATATATATATATATATATATATATATATATATATATATATATATATATATATATATATATATATATATATATATGTATATATGTATATATGTATGTATGTATGTGTATATGTATATTTTACATTACAAGGTTATTATTACATTTTTAATATATAATTTTCTCGATTTTAATTTGATGAGTTCTTGTTATATTTTTAATGGATTTATAATGAAACGATTCAAAACGTAAATCTTGACTTTAAAATATATTTTTACAATACAAGATTATGAAAGGATTTTAAAGACAAGATTATTAATGAAAAAAGTTACATTTAAAGAATTTACCTATAGAATGTTTTAAATTTGTATTTTCGTATTGCTGAAAGAAAAACTTTGTACCTCTCTAAGTTTCAATTTATTGCAAATCAAGAGTGGTTAAGCTTTTATTTTAAAAGATTCAGATACCTCAAAAGCAAAAGACTAAACTGATATATAAACTGGAGGGAGATAATTTTCTTTGTCAGTTCGTTTTAATTAACCACATGCCAGAAAAGTGTATTTCTGCTAGATACAAACAAATAAAATCGTACAATCAAACCTGAATCCTTTCCTTTTATTCGAAAAAATTAAAAGGGTTAAAAAAATACAGCTAATTTCTTTACTCAACCCAATTAACGGGTTACGTCTGCATTGTTTCTTGCATTTCTATTAATTCCAAACGAATAGAAAAGAGCATTCAGTCGCAGAATTCAAAGGAATTCATTGTCCCGATCCCTAAATCCTTGTTCACCGCTCCGATGTTGTTTGTCTTCTTATGCGAGCGACTTTAATAAGAACGCGAAGAAGAATCTTTGGAAGAAAAATGGTCCGGAACAGTGCTTGGAAGTCGAAATACTATAAAGACATTGTATTATAACAGAAAGGAAGAAAAAGACGTCATAAAAAAGAGTTGTAGTGCTTCAGGTCGATGTGATTTCGGTGGTTGAGATGTCGAATGGAAACATACCGCCCGTTGAAAAGACGTTGAACAATGAGGTTGGCGCAATTGGAGGTTGAGTTTGGGGCCAATTCTCTCGCCAAAAGTGTAGTAAATCATTTAGGGTTCTGCATGCTATTTGGATTTCGAAACATAAAGACATTGTATAACAGAAAGGAAGAAAAAGACGTCATAAAAAAGAGTTGTAGTGCTTCAGGTCGATGAAATTTCGGTGGTTGAATTGTCGAATGGAAACATACCGCCCGTTGAAAAGACGTTGAACAATGAGGTTGGCGCGATTGGTGGTGAGATTTTGGAGCCAATTCTCTCGCCAAAAGTGTAGTAAATCGCTTAGGGTTCTGCATTCTATTAGATGATGGACAGGAAATATGGTGTGTCAATATTACACGCACTCAGAAATAACATGATTATTTTTGAGAATTAAGCCATAAACCAAGTCTACACTGTAAACAAAAAGTACTTAAAATGAGTATCTAAACCTACTCGTTTTTCTTTAAGTATAATTGCAGCGTAAACGGGCATCTGGCATACTCAAATGCATGTATCCACTTTCTCAAAAAGTAGCAATGTGATTTAATAATGCTAATCTCTTCTTCTGTTCAAGCGATCTTTATGAAAGCTGATAAACTTAAAAAAGTAGTTCAGAAGATGGTTTTCCATATTATCAGGGTGCAGAGCCATCTAGTAGTAGCAAATTATGTTAAGGGGTGTTAAATATTTTAATAATTGTTTAATTTGAGAGCACCTCAAAAATGTAAAGTATGCACTGTTAAAAGCAGGTACTTAAAAATAAGTAAAATGTACTTATTTTTTATTATGTTGGGTTTCTTATTATAGCTCCGAATACATAAGTTTCATTTTTAAAAAAGGCTTGTACTCTAAAATTAGCAAAATGCATAAAAGAAACAGTTGCTTGCAGATAGCCTACAAATCACTTTCAATAAATATCGACAATTTCAACCAAGACTTACGAACCCAATCCTTCTATCGAAAGTCTTCCGCGTCGAAGTCCTGGGACATATCCGTTGTACAACGAGAGCGATGTGAATAAGTTATAAACACAATGTTAAAAGGGCGTTGCAAAATAATGGGTAGTAAGATAATTGAGTTGTAATAACTCAGTTTCCATTTAAGCGATCGACATCAAATAATGTGGAAAACCATCTTCTGAACAAATATTTTAAGTGCGTCAGGTCAAACAGAAGCTGATATGAGCAATATTAAACCACACTGATCATTCTTGCGGAAGAACGACTACTTAAATTTGAGTACTTCATCACTCATTTACGATGCAATTGTACTCAAAGAAAAACGAGTACGTCAATGTACTCATTTTTAAGAACATTTGTTTTACAGTGTAAGCCTAGATGCCATTGGCCGTTTCGGTAATCAGGCCCTATCAGGTGTGTCCCAATTCCCTTACATAACACCCCCCCTTAAAGAATATAATCGACCTCTAGTTGACCTTCCCCCCAAAAAGGGAGCAGATTGCATTCCACTTGTCGAACTTTTAACATCGGATAATCAAAGCGCCGCCGCGCCAACAGTTCCAAGAAATTCACTCTCTCTCTCTCTCTCTCCTGAAATATCCCGGAAAAGATAATGCCCTCTCCCGTTCAAATTAGGAGAAAAGGTTTCTACCCCCTTTACCCGGGCCATCGGTCAATATACCCCCTCCCCCCCCTCAGTCATTGTGACGCTTCGCTCCTCATTATGTACGAGTTCGTTATTAACTCCGGAGAGGAAGATTTCAGGAGAAATCCCGGAAAACGGGAAAACTCATTTAGAGATTTCATCGATTGGGAATCGGGAATCGAGAGAAGGGGGTTAGGGGGGGGGGGGTGTAAGGTAATCGCTTTTCTGGGAAAAGGCACAGAAGGGGGGGGTCGTGAAATTTGAACGCCCCCCCTCCCTCTCGACCTTGTACATAAATTATCTTTCGTTTTCGGCTCTATTACCGATCTTGAAACTCGAAGTGTCTGGAATGTAGAATGGAAATTGAGAAATTGTTGCAGTGGTAGACGATATCTTGGATGCATATTAGATAGGTGGCGCTTTTCGGTTCGAATCGGTTGAATGTATTGGAAGTGGTGGTTTTAATTCTTCACCTTAATGAAGCGATGGTATTATTGGGAAAAGCTTATCCGTTAAGCTACCAGGGCGACGTGAAGAAGTTATAAACAGAAGAATTGTTAAAAATGTGTGCCAAAATAATGGGAAGTAAGATAATTGAATTTAATAACTCAGTTTCCATTTAGGCAGTAATCGACATCCAATAATGTGGAAAACCATCTTCTGAACAAATATTTTAAGTGTGTCAGGTCGCCATGTTAATATGGCTTGAACAGAAGCTGAGATGAGCAATATTAAATCAAACTGCTCATTTTTGCGAAAGTACGATTACTTAAATTTGAGTACGCCATCGCTCACTTACGGTGCAATTGTACTCAAAGAAAAACGAGTACGTTAATGTATATAAATAAATCGCGAAATAATATAAAATCCCGAAAATACACCGTAACCATAAAATACATAAAAATTTTGACCTGAAAATAATATTTTCATCACTGTTAATTAAACAATTTAATATAAATTAATAATTACATTAAACTGATTATAATAATTACATTAAATTAATATTTAATTTGATTAGTTTTGAAAATTAGCTCTTTAAAATACAGCCTAAAAAGCCTCAAGCTCTTTAGAACAGAATTTTACTCTTCATAGTGCAAAGCTTTTGGTTTTCTTTAAAAGCAGATATAAAATTCTCCTGAATTAGTAATTAAAGAATTTTATGTATTTTAATCGTCTGACGCTTAAGGCCGTATATATACGTCCCAGCTTTTTTGGTAATGCACCAATACTGTTCAGAATAGGTATTCAAAAATAAGTAAAATGTATTCATTTTGGATTACAATCGATGCCTATTACAGCTCCGATGTGAAGTTTCATTTTTGAAAAAGACACTTACTCAAATATGAGTACAAGGAATAAAGAGAACAGATGCTCGCCTACATAAATCACTTTCAATAAATATCGACAATTACTTACAACTTAGACTTACCGGGAATCGAACCCAGGTCTGCAGAACCGCTGTCCACAGTCTTATCCGTTAAGCTATCAAGGCGACGTGAAGAAGTTATTAACATAAGTAATGTTAAAAAGGTGTGCCAAAAAAAATGGGAAGTAAAATAATTGAATTGAAATAACTCTATTTCCATTTAAGCAATCGACATAAAATAATGTGGAAAACCATCTTCTGGGCATCTATTTTAAGTTTGCCAGGTCGCTTTGTTAAGATGGCTCGAACAGAAGCTGAGATCAGCAATATTAAATCACACTGCTTATTTTTGCAAAAGTACTATTACTTAAATTTGAGTACGTCATCGCTCCTTTACGATACAATTGTACTTAAAAAATAAGCATGTTTACGTACTCATTTTTAAGCAGTTTTTTACAGTGCAATTTTTAAATTCATAAAAATACTTCACTTTACAATATATTTTTTTAATTTAAAGGTTTGATGTGCAACTTGCAAGCTATTTCTTTACAATTAATTAAAATAAATTAAATAGTATAAAATAACATGCAAAGGGAAAAATATTTAAATCTCCAAGACTTAAAAACAACTTTACATTGAAAAAAATGCTTACAAATAAGTACATAGACGTACTCATTTTCCTTTAAGTACAATTGCATTGTTAATCAGCGATTACATACTCAATTTTAAGTAATCGTACTTTCGCAAAAATGTACTTAAAAAAACATAATTAAAAACGTACTCTCGCAGCTTCTGTTCAAGCTATCTTAACAAAGCGACCTGACACTTAAAATAGGTGTTTAGAAGATGGTTTTCCACATCATTTGATGTCGAGTGATTAAATGGAATCTAAGTTATTACGAATAAATTGTCTTACTTCCCATTCTTTTGGCACACCTTTTTAACATTAGTTCTGTTTATAACTTATTCATGTCGCTCTGGTCTCGACTGTGGAAGTAGAACGGATAAGGACCTAGACTTCAGTTGGCATAACATCAAGTAGACGGATTGGATTCGATTTCCGGTAAATCCTGTTTGTAATTGTTGAAATCTATTGAAAGTGATTTATGTAGACAAGCAACTGCTCTTTTTACTCATTGTACTCATTTTTGAGTACATGTCTTTTTCAAAAATGAAACTTATGTATACGGAACTATGATAAGCATCGATTGTAATCAAAAATGAGTACATTGTACTTATATTTAAGTACCTATTTTTGACAATGTACAATTGCAAAAATCTCGAGAGCGTCAGTGGGCGGAAAAATCCTTTCCAATACCTTCGAAATAGTATTTGTATCTTTTCTAAGATTTCTATAAAACTAATAAAAAAAATGTGGATTAAATTTAGAAAAGTTCACTTGTATTAACAAGCCAGTACATCCATATTGGCTTAATGCACTTTTATTTCCAATTTCTTTGAAATCCCCTCATTTGTCGTAAAGTATAACAAGAATTAATAACAAGACCCCCAGTGTCAGAATTTAAAGTCGCTGCAGTCGTCGTTTCTTCCCTATCGAGGGAAAAAACTTTATTGAATTAAAGGCAAGTTTTACTCTTGATTTGAAAGTAAAATGGGAGAAAATCTAATAAAATCTTAAGTGTTTCCATTAAATTTAACGCGCAAGGGCTTTTTATTAATAGGGAATATGGAGGGAAATTTAAAGTGGAATTTCTTTTTAAGTGAATTTGATTTTTAAATTGAACTTATTTTCGTATTTCATACAGTATTTAAAGAGATATGGGATACGTAATCATCAAAAATATCCAAATCTATTTTATTCATGGTGATAACATAACCTGGAAAACAGGGAATTGTCATGGACATTTTTAATTCTGGAAATATCAGGGAAAAGTCAGGGAAATTTTCAAAAATTCACAAAAAATCAGGGAATTTTTCAAATTTTGATCATTAAAACGGCAATTTTCGTCTGTTATGCCCTCCATTCTGGGTAATTTAATTGTCAATATTTCCTTTTAGTTATGAATAAAAATTTAAAAAAAAACATGGTTATGTGCATTTTCATCGTTTCAGTTTTATTTTGTAAAAACGTGAACCACTGCTGAAGGGAGAAGCAAAAGCAAAGTGCATTGGACCTTGAATTGTAAGCAGGATTTGGTTCGATTCCCCGTAAGTCCTGTTTGTAACTATTGAAATTTATTGAAAGGGATTTAGGAAGGCACCTATGAAGACAAGCAACTGCTCTTTTTTTCATTTTACTCATTTTTGAGTACATGTCTTTTTCAAAAATGAAACATGTATTCGTAGCTATGATAAGAATCGAATATAAGCAAAAATGAGTACATTTTACTTATTTTTAAGTACCTATTTTTAATAGTGTACACTCTTCTTCAACAATTCACTCATCTCCCCCACCCACATTTTGCAATTTGTAACCGTTCCCGGGGGAATTCTTATTCGAAAGCCAAATCGAAGCCGCTGCAAATCTAATGAAAGTGCTATGGTAATTAAGAAGCTTTTCATTATCTGCATATTAGCCAAGCGACTCGTATGGAGTAGGGGGCACAGCCACGCATTGTGAAGCCTCGTCTTCAGCGAGGGGAATGCCGGGATATTAGCGTCACCACACGAATCCGAGTGTATTCTTAAGGGATGGGAGATTACTTACCTTTTCAAAGGGGAGGGGGGGGGGGGGGGGTTGGGGGAGGAGATTAATAATAGCCTTTGATTTTGGTTGAATCTCCGGAATTGAAATTGAAAGCTTAATAAGATCGCAAGTGGATGATTAATTTAATTTGGCAGTTTCTGTCAAATAATGAAATTGGGTTTGAATAGAAACGACACAGAAAAAAATTTTGCTTAAACATGAGTAGCTGGACATACTCGTTTTTGTTTTAGTACAATTGCATCGTAAATGAGCGATGACGTTCTCAAATTTAAGTAATCGTACTTTCTCAGAAATGAGAAGTGTGATTTAATATTGTTAATCGCAGCTTCTGTTCAAGCCGTCTTAACAAAGTGCCCTGACAAACTTAAAATAGGGGTTCTGAAGATGGTTTTCCACATCATTTGATGTCGATTGCTTAAATGAAAACTGAGTTATTATAACTCAATTACTTGCTTCTTATTCTTTTGACATACCTCTTTTTCCATTTCTTCTGTTTATAACTTCTTCACGTCGCCCTGCTAGTACAACGGATAAGACACTAGACTGTTGTGCTTGAGGTTATGGGTTCGATTCCTGGTAAGTCTTGGTTGTAATTGTCGATATATATTGAAAGTGATTTATGAATGCAGACAGTGTAGGCAAAAAATTGCTATTTTCTTCATTTTCACTCATTGTACTCATTTTTGAGTACATAGCTTTTTCAAAAATGAAACTTATGTACTCGAAGCCATGACAAGCATTGAATGTACTCAAATATGAGCACATTTTACTTATTTTTGAATACAAATTTTTAACAGTGTAGGTTGATGAAGACTTGGTGATGTGGATTAAATCCTTGAGTAGGGATTAGGAAATTTTACAACGGATAAGGAACTGGTTAACTGGTAGTCAGCGGGTACAAATTAATGGTAATTACTCTCATTGGGCAGAAGTTAAAAGTAGAGTGCCACAGGGTTCTGTCTTAGGTCCACTTTTATTTATTATTTTTATTGATGATATTAGTTGGGATATTGGGGGCAAGGGCAGCATATTTGTGGATGATTTAAAAATTATGGGGACCGTGAATTCTGAGGAACAAATAGAGCAATTAGAAGGTGATTTAACAAAAATATCAGAATGGGCGGTTAAATGGGGTATGTCTTTTAATATTAGTAACTGTCAAGTTTTGCACATGGGTATCAAAAACAGGAAGGCTACCTATATTTTAGGAGAATGGAAAAGAATTGTAATAACTGCGTTCTTTTTTAACATATAGACAACAAAAATAAACTGCAAAACTAAACTACTTTTTCAATCTTATCATGTTTCGTTAATATCAATGTAACAGATGCTGAGATTAGCATGGATAAAATTTGATTTTTAAGTTAATGCGAAAATACTTAAAAAAATATTTTTATAGATGTAACTCAACTTTTAAATAGAGTATAAAAAAGTAACGCTAAAATCTTCTTTCAAATAAAATATAAAATTTTACAAAATTTCATCAAAATCGAATCATGAGTGTAGCTCTAGTGCGACGTTATTTCAACAAAACAACCAACAGAGATACCTAGTAATCAAAAACACAAACTTCCTACAACTTTAGAGGCCTCCGTGGCTGAGTGGATTAAGGCGTCAGCTGGGAATCCAAAGGGTCCCCGGTTCGAGCCTTTGCGCGGACTAGACTAAAGAATAGCAAAAAGTAGTGATATTGGGATCGGAGGATTGCCAACTTCGATACCAAAAATACTAGAATGTCGTCCAGAACATCCACAAAAATTAACGGCGTGTATACGGGACTGGTGCACGATACATCTGATCGGGGTCCAAAGTCCCGACGTCTGAAGGCGTTGGGTGCCAGCTCAGGTGTTGTCCTCGTCATCTGACCATGGTTCAAAAATACAAGGCATCGTTCCCGGGTCTTTCCTTCGAGATAGGCCTCGAACCGTCGCCAATAGCCAACTGTGCAACTCTAGTGCGACGTCAATTAACCAAACCAAACCCCAATCCTACAACTTTATTAATACAGATGAATTAAAAACCACGAAGAGTTAACTTAGATAATAAATAACACCAACTTTTATTTAAAATCAATTCAATTTATTAATTCAAAGCACTCCCCCATGTTTAATGTTTACAAATCCCACTGACTACATCACTTTTAACACGCAACAATGAAAACTTGTTTAAAAGCCATTTATTACAATCTCCCCCCCCCCCCTCATAAAACAACATAATCTCGCTCCACATCTCCATAAAACTTCAAATTCCTTTAAAAACCCCACTCCTCCTAAAAACCCAGTATTTTTCCAACGCGTAAAGAAAGCAAGGCAATGATAAATATCAACCAATCAGAATTATTAATCCTCCCGCGCTGTTTCTTCCGCGATCAGTCAGGTCGTTGCCATGGCGACCACGGCATTAAACAATGCCATCTAAAAATAAGGCGAGAGCCGTTACGGGTAGGATTAATATACGATTTCTCAGTTATTAATAATGGAGTCTTATCGGGACAGTTTAACGGAATACAATTCGTTCGAAGAGCGATGGGTTAATACGCGGGAAACGTGTTAACTATTTCGATCACGCACATAGCAGAAAACTCGTCTTATAAATGAGTGAAGCGTTGTTTTATGCTCTCTTTTTTGGTTTTGCAAATGAGCGGGATTTGAATGTCTTTTTGGTTTTTGATCGAAGTAATGTTTTTATTTAATGCGTCGGAGTTGTGACGAAAATCTGGAATCAAATTCGATTATTGTAAGTGATCTTGCGGTTGGAATAGTTATGAATGTAATAATTATGTTGGTTAATAATAGTTTGTGGTTTGTGGGGGATTCGGTTGTGTTTTGAAGATGGCTAATTTTGATTTTCTCTAGGATTTTTCTTCAAGATAGGTTTGTTTTTATCGATCTGTTTTAAAAATGTTAATGGATTGTTCTAGCTCAAATTAGTTCATTTAATTAGTTAATTACTCTTTATTAAACTCCCATTCAAAAATAGTTTTGATTTATTTAAAAAAAAAAAACTTTTTATTTCAATTTTGCGATGTTTTCTATAAAACAATGGTTTCCAACATTTAGGTTCCCTCGGACCACCGAGTTAAAAGTAAGGCCGCGGACCAATTCCTTCTGCATTTCTTCATTTTCACAAAAAAAAATATTATTATATTAACTATTTTTAAGTGTTGATAGTTTTTCGCGATGTAGTAAAACAAAAAATTTAACGCATATAGCTGCTTTTGCATCTGGACTACTCATTGGTGATAAGGAATATTTGAATAACAGTTAAAAATATATCATTATTTCAATTTCGGATAATTAAAATTATTATTTTTAAAAAATAACAGTTCAACGCACAATAAAAGTTGTTTCATTTGATCATAAACTCTACAAAAGGAACAGTTTAGAAAAAAAACAGGTTAAAAAAAAGAACATCCTTCTCCTAAAATGAAAAGAGACAGCCCGTTCTTTTTCAAAAATGGTCATACAATTATGACTTGGATATTAGTTTTTAAGTAATTTGTATCGGACACTTATATTCCCCCTCCCCCTCTAAAAAAATACCTAAATAAGAGTTAAAAGTAATTGTCAATAAAATCGTAATAAATAACGTTTTTCAAAGGAAATGCTAAGTTCATCCCTAATACTCCAATAAAAGTTTAGCATTTATTACATTCGGCATTGCCACATCTAATCATGGTTCAAATTCTTACAAACTTTTTATCAAAAAATCTTAATTTTAAACTCATAATACCTCAAAATGTGTAGAAACGAATGACATGAACATCAATACTGAGCTGCAAACAGAAATTTCATTGGCCCTTTCTTGTAACCCTTTGTTTGAAATTTACGTTCTTATTATGGAACAGTTGCATCCTGTTCTCGTTCTTTTTAAAGAAGTATTCTGTAACGTGTTCTTTTTTACTAAACGGGATGACAATAAAAACGAAATTAAAAAAAAGTTGTGAGTAAAACATAATAGTATAAAAAACATAATATCTGTCTATAAAACATATATGGACCGTATTATGCAACAACTGGTTAAACACCAAATTGGAAAGAATTTAGATAATTTAGTTTTGAAGAGCAGGGACAAAAAAAAAGATGTAGTTATTCACCACTCTAGACACCAATAATACAAAAATAAATAAAAACCCATGGTTTCACTTTCTATGCCAAAAAAAATCCGTAGCGACACTGACCATGTAGCGTCGACACCTGGACATGTAGAGAATTGTTGCACCACAGATTTTTGTTAGTGATTTCCTTTAAAGCTCTCAGTATGATCAGTGTGTCGGTTAAATAATAGTGTCGGTTAATAACACGGTCCATATTTATTGATTTATGACATTTCTCAAATGCTTTCTTTTTTAAATAGAAGCTTGTAATGAATTTAAATCTGAAGGAAGTTTTAGATCAGCCACATACTTGGTGCTTCTACATGGTAAAAATAATTTATGTTAAAGTTTCTGAGAGAAAAACTTTTTAAACTCATGAATATGTTATTCTCTTTCAATATAAAGAACAAAGGATAAAATAACACCTCGTTATTTTGGTCTGTTATTCTCTTTCGATATAAAGAACAAAAGAAAAAATAACACCTCGTTATTTTGGTCTGTTATTCTCTTTAAATATAAAGAACAAAGGATAAAATAACACCTCGTTATTTTGGTCTGTTATTATCTTTCGATATAAAGAACAAAAGAAAAAATAACACCTCGTTATTTTGGTCTGTTATTCTCTTTAAATATAAAGAACAAAGAAAAAAATAACACCTCGTTATTTTGGTCTGTTATTCTCTTTAAATATAAAGAACAAAGAAAAAAATAACACCTCGTTATTTTGGTGAGCCGGTTTTCTCAAAATGATCAGTGTGTGGGTTACATGGTAGTTGAATAACACGGTCCATATTTATTGGTTTATGAGATTTCTCAAAAGTTTTCTTTTTTAAAACACACATTGAGAAATGTGTGTTTTTAAAAGGAATTAGAGGAATTTAACCCTTTGCACTCCGATGTCGCCTCTCAGGCGCCAACATAACGACCAGTTCTTTTGTTTCCCTTTTCTTTAAAATAAACGCGAACAGCATGATCTTGTGTTTAGAACATCAATCTTTTTTTCAACTTGTTCTCTTGCAAATACAAAACAGAATAGGATTTTTTTCCCCTTTATGAGTATAAAAAAAAATCTGTAGAAAAGAACGTAAAGAGGAATAACTGTTCCACAGAAAGAACACAAATAACAAATTGTTCTTGGACCCACATACTAGGTGTTCTAGATGGTAAAATTATTTCTATTAAAGTTTATGAAAGATTAACTTTTTTAACCCATGAATATGAAGTTCTCTTTCAATTTAAAGAGAAAAATATAAAATAACACATCGTTATTTTAGGGATTAAGTTCTCGTACAATTTTAAGAACAGGAAAGAAAACAGGTAGTTATTTACCACTCTAGACCCCAAAAGGTTAAATTAGGTGAAAGTAAAAGCCCAAAAAAGAAATATAATCCAATTCCTCACTTTCACAAGACCCAATTGTTCAATCTGGTGTTTGGAGAAGTCGTCTACCTTAAAGGGAGTGGGATGGGATGAGCCCCCTCTTGCCCACTGGTTGGTTGGCGCAGTCGCTATGGTTACGGAGAGGCAACATTATAAAGATTGATAGTTGACGGTCGGTCCTTTACTCCCACACTGGTTGAGGGTGCGGGGTTGAACACAACGTAACAGGTCTGGAAATTTCATTTTCGGCGGAGGGTTGTCGTATTTGGCAGTAAATAGTCAATTTGGCAATTTTAAGTGATTTCCTTTCTATGATTTAGGCATTGTTTGGGGTTGAAGACAAGCGTTGACTTCATTTATACATTTTAAAATTTGTTCAGTTCAAACATATATTGTTTTAAAAAATGGTAACTGGGGCTTCAGACAAAATATAATTAGAAACAACTATAACTACATTTTATGTAATACAAATCCCTACACTGTTAAAAATAGGTACTCAAAAATATGTAAAATGTACTCATTTTGAGTACATTCGATGCTTATTTTAGCTGTACTCATTTTGAGTACATTCGATGCTTATTTTAGCTGTACTCATTTTGAGTACATTCGATGCTTATTTTAGCTGTACTCATTTTGAGTACATTCGATGCTTATTTTAGCTGTACTCATTTTGAGTACATTCAATGTCCATTTTAGCTGTACTCATTGAGTACATTCGATGCTTATTTTAGCTGTACCCATTTTGCGTACAACCGATGCTTATTTCAGCTGTACTCATTTTGAGTACATTCGATGCTTATTTTAGCTGTACTCATTTTAAGTACAATCGATGCTTATTTTAGCTGTACTCATTTTGAGTACATTCGATGCTTATTTTAGCTGTACTCATTTTGAGTACATTCGATGCTTATTTTAGCTGTACTCATTTTGAGTACATTCAATGTCCATTTTAGCTGTACTCATTGAGTACATTCGATGCTTATTTTAGCTGTACCCATTTTGCGTACAACCGATGCTTATTTCAGCTGTACTCATTTTGAGTACATTCGATGCTTATTTTAGCTGTACTCATTTTAAGTACAACCGATGCTTATTTCAGCTGTACTCATTTTAAGTACAACCGATGCTTATTTCAGCTGTACTCATTTTAAGTACAATCGATGCTTATTTTAGCTGTACTCATTTTGAGTACATTCGATGCTTATTTTAGCTGTACTCATTTTGAGTACATTCGATGCTTATTTTAGCTGTACTCATTTTGAGTACATTCAATGTCCATTTTAGCTGTACTCATTGAGTACATTCGATGCTTATTTCAGCTGTACTCATTTTGAGTACATTCGATGCTTATTTTAGCTGTACTCATTTTGAGTACATTCAATGTCCATTTTAGCTGTACTCATTGAGTACATTCGATGCTTATTTTAGCTGTACCCATTTTGCGTACAACCGATGCTTATTTCAGCTGTACTCATTTTGAGTACATTCGATGCTTATTTTAGCTGTACTCATTTTAAGTACAATCGATGCTTATTTTAGCTGTACTCATTTTGAGTACATTCGATGCTTATTTTAGCTGTACTCATTTCGAGTACATTCGATGCTTATTTTAGCTGTACTCATTTTGAGTACATTCGATGCTTATTTTAGCTGTACTCATTTCGAGTACATTCGATGCTTATTTTAGCTGTACTCATTTTGAGTACATTCGATGCTTATTTTAGCTGTACTCATTTTGAGTACATTCGATGCTTATTTTAGCTGTACTCATTTTGAGTACATTCGATGCTTATTTTAGCTGTACTCATTTTGAGTACATTCGATGCTTATTTTAGCTGTACTCATTTTGAGTACATTCGATGCTTATTTTAGCTCCGAATACATAAGTTTCATTTTTGAAAAAGATATTAACTTAAAAATGAGTACAATGAGTAAAAATTAATAAAAAGAGGAGTAGCTTGCCTACATAGGTTGTCTTCATAAATCCCTTTCAATAAATATCGACAATTACAACCAAGACTTACCGGGAATCGAACCCATATCCTCAGGCACCGCAGTCCAGTGTACTATCTGTTGTACTACCAGGACGACGTGAAGAAGTTTATAAACAGAAGAAATGTTAAAAAGGTGTGCCAAAAGAATGGGAAGCAAGATAATTGAATTGTAATAACTCAGTTTCC
This sequence comes from Troglohyphantes excavatus, assembly GCA_963932185.1. Taxonomy (NCBI): domain Eukaryota; kingdom Metazoa; phylum Arthropoda; class Arachnida; order Araneae; family Linyphiidae; genus Troglohyphantes; species Troglohyphantes excavatus. The sequence continues at coordinate 7,556,483 of OZ010677.1, read as the reverse complement.
ATTTAAAGCAATCGACATCAAATAATATGGAAAACCATCTTCTGAACAAATATTTTAACGAATGTTGTATCTCGAGAATAACACCTGAGCTGTCGCCTGACGCTATTTGGGAAGTTTAGCAACCATTTTTTTAAAATTTGTTTATCAAATATAGTCCGTGATAATCACTTCAACGCTCAAGTAATTTTTACAATTGTATGGTTATTTTCACTTGTTTGAAGTTTAAGTATATATTTTCTTCTATACATGCGTTTATGCAAAAAAAAGATAGCTTTTAATTTAAACCCCATACTTTTATACTTGAAAAATATTGTATTAATTTAATTTTTTTTAAAATACTGTACACTCAAACCTGTTTTTGTGCGGTCTTTTTTTATGCGATTTTTTATTTGTGCGATTTTTTTTTTGGTATTTTTTGTGCGGTATATGAAAATTTCAATCAAATTGGAACATAATTGATTATCTGGCTACCGAGACATATACAAGCGTCTAGTGAAACAACAGTCGTGCTAAAAACTGATCACTGACTACATGGTAACTGAAAAAAAGTCAACTCTAAACGGGTGCGAGGTAGTATTTTCAAGTAACGAAAGAGAGCGATTTTGAACCAGTTTACCCAAAGAAAGTTCGCGTATTTTCAGACTACGAAGGATAATGGTTATACGTTTTGAAAAGTTTTGTGTGTATAAAATAAGTACATATGTAAATAAAATATTTAAAAATGTTCGCATGTGTATTTTCTAAATCAGATTCCAAAAGTTTGATGAAGGTTTTATGCTGACTTTTTTTGCTGGGAAGCTCATCACTAGTTTCTTTTACAATTATAGAAACTCATAGTTTTCAACAAAATTTTTCTCAAAATTTGGCGAACCTTTTCAGAAGTTTGGCGATTTACAAAACCCCTCAAATCGGCAACCCTGCCACCGATTGAGTGGGTGCGTCAAACCACTGAGTGGAGATTGAAAAACTCACCCCCGCTTTTGGCGACGGTTTTTTTTCTAGGGTTGCAATTGAGTCACAGGTGTCGAAATAAGAGCTACAAGCAATCAGTGCATGCATTGAGCGATTTATTAGATTATGTTTGGGTATTGTCGCGCACAAAACAAGCGTTTCTCGCCAACTCCGGTCGAGATAAACGTTTTTTTGGGGGCTCGTTTGGAGTTGAAGTTGTTGTTGAGAGTGATGAATGTTTTGTTGTGGGCATGACTAAAGGGCCGTTGAGAGTCAAGATTCAAGTTCTTAATGAAAACGCTGCAAAAGGGTTGTTTGATGTGACATGTGCGATTAGACATTGACTGAAAGTTGTGTGACGTGTTAGTCATCGACGCGATAATTCCAGAAAAAAAATATTATGATAGGTTACGTAAAAAAAAGAGGGAAAGAGTTGGTTAGGTTTGTTTAATTAACGTCGCACTAGAGCTGCACAGTGGGCTATTGGTGACGGTTCAGGGTCTATCTCGAAGGAAAGACCCGTGAACACATACACATTCACACACACATTCATTCATGCATCTCGTTATTTTAGAACCATGGTCAGATGACGAGGAAACACCTGAACTGGCACCCAACGCCTTCAATAGACGCCGGGACTTTGGACCCCGATCAGATGTATCGTGCACCACTCCCGTATACACGCCAGTATAATTTGTCGGATATTCTGGGCGACTTTCTAGTATTTTTGTAGCGAATCTGGCAACCCTCCGACCGCAAGATCACTACTCTTTTACTTTTCTATGTCAAGTCCATTTCCCGGATTCGAACCACCAATCCTCTGATTAGTAGCTGAACGCCTTACCAAATGAGCAACTGGGGCTCCGTTTGGAGTTGAAGTTGTTGTTGAGAGTGATGAATGTTTTGTTTTGGGCATGACTAAAGAGCCGTTGAGATTCAAGTTCTTAATGAAAACGCTGCGAAAGGGTTGTTTGAGGTGACATGTGCGATTAGACATTGACTGAAAGTTGTGTGACGTGTTAGTCATCGACGCGATAATTCCAGAAAAAAAATATTATGATAGGTTACGTAAAAAAAAAAGAGAGAGAAAGAGTCGGTTTGGTTAATTAACGTCGCACTAGAGCCAGGGCCTGATTACCGAATAGGTCCATGAAGCCCAGGCCTACACGCCGAATTTTTGAGGCGCCCCCAAATCACACATTTTATATAAATATATAACACCCCTAACATGGTTTGCTACTAAATTTACCTTAAAACCTTGCATTACACACTTTAGTAAAAAAAATTGCTACGTATGTTAAATTTGTTCGAATATTGGGAAAAAAAACCATACAGAATAATCATTACTTATTAATATATTTTGCTATTTTACAATGTTTCGATTTAATGTCATTCAGGGGCAAGAATTCTAGTGCATATACTTGTTCAATTTGACGTTCTAGAGTCTATTTGCGAGCAATGGGGCCCCCATTTAAAGGCGGGCTTCCCTTGTTTCAATGTCTTAATCGGGCCCTGACTAGAGCTTCACTTTGGGCTATTGGCGACAGTTCGGGACCTATCTCAAAGGAAAGACCCGAGAACGATGACTTGTATTTTTGAACCATGGTCAGATGACGATAACAACACTTGGGGTGGAACCCGACGCAAATTCAGTAGGCGTCAGGACATTGGACCCCGATCAGATCAATCGTGCACCAGTCCCGTATAAATGCCAGTATAATTTGTTTGGATTTTCCGGGCGACTTTCTAGTATATTTGAAGCGAAGCTGGCAACCCTCCAATCGCAAGATCACTACTTTTTTTTTACTTTTCTTTGTCAAGTCCATTGCATGAATTCGAATCAGCAATCCTCCGATTACTAGCTGAACACTTTTATCCACTGGGCCACTGGAAACTCTACCGAAAAAAAAAGCAGAAAATTTTCTTGTAATAATGTACAAAATCTACATAATCTTCTAACTTTTTTAATCTACATTATCACATATTTAGCAATATGTTATTCTTGGCATAACACTTTTAAATTTGTTAAATACCTTCCTTTCAATTTATACTGATACACAAATTAACGTTTGATAAACATAAATTAATAACAAAAAAATATGATTAAATTATTGATTGAAAAAATTATTCTTATTTTATTTTTGCTAAACCTAAATTCTGCAACTGCCATTCAAAGTTTCAAATTTCTTAATTTTTCCTAGACAGTCTCTAAATTATATAAAAATATCTACTGGATAATAATTGATCATATTTTATTATTGTTAAACCTGATTCTGAAACTGCTATTCAAAATTTCAAATTTCTTAAATTTTCCTAGAATATACATCTGCCAGTATAAAAAATACCAAAAAAGTCCACACTTTAAAAGTTTCGTTGGGATAAAAAACATAAAAAGGGTGTATCAAAGAATATTAAAAAAGTTGTAATAACTCAGTTCCTCTGTAACATATCAACACAAAACAACAAAGATAAAAACCTTCTTCTAAATTACTATTTTGAGCTAGTGAAGTTTCATCGAAATTTGTACAGCAGATATTGAGATTAGAACGAACATAATTTTACTAATACGTCAATTTGAATACATAAAGAAACCAGTATAAAATAAAACCCGTATTCAAATTAAAATAGCAAAACAGCTGGACTTTAAAAATATTTTTGATTTGAAGCTATACATTTACTGTATCATAAAAATCAGTTTTAATGTGCATGTTTATTCATTACGTTACGTTATTTTTCATCCTTTTATAGACCCCCCCCCCCCCCTATATCACGGGCTGTCATGTTAAATGGACAGACTTGGACCGGATACGAAATTTATTAAATCAAAAAAATCCATATTTTATAATTTTGTTTCCTGAATAAAAAATAAAATGAGCTAGTGAAGCAAATAGCGGTTGCAACCTTCGAGCTTGAACGGACTGTAGTAGAGCGAATAGGACGTCCTAATCGTGAAACCAGCATCTCAGACCGAATGGCCTCAGACACGTGACTTCTTTTCAAAATTATGAATTAAAAAATACTCGCGATTGGCTGATGAATTTGGAAATGTGTAACAGTAAAAATTTATGAATGGAATGACGTAATTAACCACGTGTCTGAGGCCATACATATTGGCCTCATCTTGATGTTAGCGAGATTATAACATTATGTTTTCTCTACTATGAAGGATCCATGCTCGAAGGTTGCAACAGTCTATGAGACAAATGACTTTGGACGCTATGTTCAAGCAATTATTTCTTTTTGAAGATTACATTTAAAAGTACTATGCAAGTACACAACATAAACCAAATTGTTTTTATAGTTACTAAATTAAATACTATGACAAAATTCGTTTTTAATGAGAAACAACCTTTTTTCAGGAATTATCCAGTTATCCTGATATTCGTTCATCCGGGAGGGGCATGATCCCAACTAATCCGGATAATTGAAGTATTTTTGTATATACGGTATTGAACCCCGACTTTAAGAAGCTGCACTGTAAAAAAAAGGTGCTTAAAAATGAGTACATGAACGTACTCGTTTTTCCTTGAGTACAATTGCATCGTAAATGAGCGATGCAGTACTCAAATTTAAGTAACCGTACTACTTTCTCAAAAAGGAGCAGTGTGATTTAATATTGCTCATCTCAGCTTTTGTGCAAGTCATCTTAACAAAGCAACTTGACACACTTAAAATAGTTGTCCAGAAGAAGGTTTTCTACACTATTTGATGTCGATTGCTTAAATAGAAACTGAGTTATTACAGTTCAAATATCTAACTTCCTATTCTTTTAGCACACATTTTAAAAACTACTTCTGTTTATAGCTTCCTCACGTCGCCCTGGTATCTTAACGGATAAGGCTCTGGACAAGCGGTGCCTGCAAATGTGGGTTCGATTCCCGGTAAGTCTTGGTTGTAAATGTCGATATTTATTGAAAGTGATTTATGAATATTGAAAGTGATTTCTGAATATTGAAAGTAATTTATGAATATTGAAAGTAATTTATGAATATTGAAAGTAATTTATGAATATTGAAAGTAATTTATGAATATTGAAAGTCATTTATGAATATTGAAAGCGATTTATGAATATTGAAAGTAATTTATTTATAAATATTGAAAGTAATTTATTTATAAATATTGAAAGTAATTTATGAATATTGAAAGTAATTTATGAATATTGAAAGTAATTTATGAATATTGAAAGTAATTTATGAATATTGAAAGTAATTTATGAATATTGAAAGGAATTTATGAATATTGAAAGTCATTTATGAATATTGAAAGGAATTTATGAATATTGAAAGTCATTTATGAATATTGAAAGCAATTTATGAATATTGAAAGTCATTTATGAATATTGAAAGCAATTTATGAATATTGAAAGTAATTTGTGAAGGCAGCCTATAAATGCTAGCATCTGCTCTTTTTATTCATATTCTCCCATTGTACTCATTTTTAAGTACAAGTCTTTTTCAAAATTGAAACTTGTATATTTATAAGCCGAATTGAAACAAGTGGAATAGGAGCCTTGGTAAACATCGAATGTATTCAAAAATGAGTAAATTTTACTTTTTTTACTACCTATTTTCAATAGTGTGACGTTCAAAGCAATGTCTTTATTATCCAACATTGCACATAATAAAAGATAAAAATACTTCCAATAAATATATATTCCTCTATTAACCTTTACTCCTTTAACGGATCACAAAATATTTGACTACCTCACACTCACTCCGCCATAAAATTGAAGAATTCGCGCCACTTTGCCCGAAGTGAATGACAGCTGATAAAGGTATATGGATAATAAAGAAATAATCGCCACTTCATTGATTTAGCCGCCAAATGAACCCGCCGCCAAAAGTTTCCACGCATCTCAAGTTTTAATGACAGTATCCACTGAATTACGGCAACCCCCCTGGGCGATCTGTCGCTGGATATGGTTGTGGGGAGTGGTGACAATCGATATGAAAAGGGGGGTGCGCCTTATGTTACGCGGGAAAGGGGTAGTTAGGGTTTGGGGTACTAGGTGGCGCTGTGTGGGGGTTTATAAAACCGACAGGATTTAGGAGCATTTTTGGGATTCTAGTAAATAAGTCGGATTTCTGTATCTTTAGAGGGAGAATTAAATAAGAGGTATTTCTGTGATCAATATACTGTTAAGTACAAAGTAAAAATTCAAGTATAAATGAAGAAAACTAGTGACTGTAAAAGAATTAACAAGCGGTTTCAATGTAGTTGAGATATTAGTTTTTAAAAAATTTTCTCACAAAATCGAAAAGTGTATGTTTAGGTAGGTGAAGTACCCGGCGTTGCTCGGGATTTATGCTGTGTTGGCCGGTTTCTTCGCCCTGGCGCCACCTGGCGGTTCTTATTCATTTCTGCTGTGAGGGATGGAGGGGGTTTATCGAAATATATATATATATATATATATATATATATATATATATATATATATATATATATATATATATATATATATATATATATATATATATATATATATATATATATATATATATATATATATATATATATATATATATATATATATATATATATATATATATATATATATATATATATATACCATATATATATACATATATATACACATATATATATACATATATATACACATATATATATACATATATATACACATATATATATATATATATATATATATATATATATATATATATATATATATATATATATATATATATATATATATATATATATATATACATATATATACACACATATATATATATATATATATACATATATATACACATATATATATATATATATATATATATATATACATATATATACACATATATATATATATATATATATACATATATATACACATATATATATATATATATATATATATATATATACATATATATACACATATATATATATATATATATATATATATATATATATATATATATATATACATATATATACACATATATATATACATATATATACACATATATATATACATATATATACACATATATATATATATATATATATATATATATATATATATATATATATATATATATATATATATATATATATATATATATATATATATATATATATATATATATATATATATATATATATATATATATATATATATATATATATATATATATATATGTATGAGGTGGTTGCAATGAATATTTTAACTTTGAAAGGCAATATCTCCGCAACCAATTAATTTAGAGCGCAATTCTACAAATCATTGCGCTAAGGATATTCTGAAATTTCATTTTGTTGGCGAGAGATCTCGATAAGAAACACTTAAGACTTTTGTTTCTGCAATAGCACCTTTTTCACTCAATTAACGGGACAACATGCGATGCTTCGGTTCAAACTTCTGTATACATAGAAAGAAGAGTGCGAAGAGTGTTTTTGTACAAATCTACAGATTTATTCCAATCTTGATTAAAATTTTGCGCACTTGACCTTCAAAACAAGAGAAGGTCACTTCTACATAAGATTATTTAAAAAAACAGATGAATTAATTAATGGCCAAACTTGTCGAAGCGTCCAACCTTTCTCTTCATGATGGTAGATCATTAATATCCATATAATGATTCCCACTTTAATTATTGGGCCGAAACGCATACTACAACCAAAGGCGACATTCTCCCCACGCGGCACAAATAAAGTAGAATCAGTTAACAATAAACCTGGTCGACGCGTCCGACTTTCCTCTACACGATGGTAGGTCACTTATCGCCATAGACTCATTATTTTGAAGTTATAGGGGTTTAATAAATGTCGTTTTTTTTTTTTTTTGCGACCCTGTGTCTGTATCCGTACCAATTTTAAAGCCGTATTGACGTCAAAAAAGCCAATTGAACCTCCATTTAATTGTTCACAGCAGTTTACTCGTTTAGAAGCGTGTGAACCCTCTAATTGAATACAATGTAAATCAAACCGCTTTCTGCTATCCCTTTGCGTTCCCCTTCTGAAAGATGTAATGGTTTGAACGCTTTGCCCTCGGATTGGCCGCAAGTTTGTTTTTCTGCCTTTACACTAATAGAAAGGAGAAAGAGTTTCTACAGATTCACTGGTATAGTGGTTTTTTCTGGTTATTTTTTAGACGTTTATATTACGTGTTCTCATAGTGACCAATATACCATTGCAAAGAAATGCACGCAATCATTTTTTATTTTTATTTTGAAATAAAAATAAAAATGTACACTGCCAAAAATTGCAGTTCAACGATGGAGGTTTCAACAACCGGATAATTGGTTCAACCTCTTTAACATCAACCGATATTCTCGCTGTCGCTACATCAACAAGCTGAGGAATCGCCTCCAAGAATGACAACGACGAACAAGGGCCTCCGTGGCCCAGTGGATAAAGGCGTTCAACTATGAATATTAGGTTTTCTAGTTCGAACCCGATCGGTGGATTTGACAAAGAAAAGTAAAAAAGTTGCGATTTAGAGTAGCCAGCTTCGCTACAAAAAATATTACTACCAAAATACTAAGGAAACTTGAATCTTGAGTTTTATGCAACGTTATGAGATTTCGTGCAATGTTTCACCAGTAAATGGTATCCATGGTAGCACCGAAAAATGGTGAAACTAAGCACCAAATGTTGGTTGCAGCTAAATGTGTACCAAAATTTTGGTGAAAAGTCGTAATAATTATTAACAGTATACTTTGAAAGATAACTGATTATAGCACACAACTATAAAACATTCACTTACATTAGCGTTTTTGTTAAGTATTTAATGAATTTTTTAGTTTGTGATTACTTTACTGATTTTTTTTTACTAGAAGTCAGATAAAATTAATATATTTATTATATATACTGTCTACTCAAAGTTTTAAATAAATTTTGAAATAAAAGTTATTTAAATTTTTGAGCAAAATACGATTTAGTGCATAGAGTAATGATACAAATAGAGGAATAAAAATGCTGATTTCCGTGTGTCCATCATTGAAACCACGTGATATGTGGAAATGCCAATTCATTCATGCGCCAATACTACTTGGCAGGCCTTGGCGACTTTAAGAACTAAACGAGATCGAAGTATTCTAGTATGGGTTTTGTGTTTAATTTTGTATTTAAATATCGGTTTTTTTTTAACGAGTGGCACAATTTAAGGGAGTTTAACACATATATTAAGGAGATTTTTCTTACTTTGTAGCTTTGAAATAATTGCATTACGTTTTTATGTAAAAAAAAATTACCATAAGCGAAGTTCTTTCAATTGTTATTTTGTATACTTCAATAAGAAAATATGAACAATAAAACATGAGAAATATAAAGAGTTTCGCTTCTTCGAGTATTGAACACAAATAAAATATTTTCGTTTCGTTAATGAAGAGGAAATATTTAGCGCATATCGTTTGAAAATAAGTAAATACGTACATATATGTTAAAAAGTTGAATACGGACAGAACTCCTTATCACCAAAAGAGAAGAAAGTGCGCCAAATTTGAAACTCCTGCAGATGTCTGAACGCGAAATGTGGCAGCGCAATAACCACGGGATGTGAGTTTTTCTTTTCAATGTTGACACCGCGGCCTTACGAGAGTCCGGTATTGAAGGCGCTCTCTATTTAATATTACAACTCTCTGGTTTAGAGACGAGATACACATGGAGAAATAATTTTGTGAAGACAATATGTTGACATAAATGTGTTTGTGCTCTACTGAGAAGTCAATTATAAAACTTAACACATTTATATTTATTTTAACTTACTCAATAATGTATACTTTTAATTGGACAATAAAATGAAAATGACTTAAATTAGATAAATAACTTATATTATATTTTGTTAATTTTTTTAATTTTGTTCTTTGTATTTTTATACTTGTAAAGTTGATATTCACTCATTGTAAATAAATAAAACAAAAAACTTACGGAATTATAAATTTTAGCTTTAATATAGTCCTATACAATGCTTTGTATTGGACATATATATTAATTCAGATTTTTTTTTTTAGTTTGATACAAGTCAGAAATTAGTTTATTTTCGATAACCATCAAAGTTTAATTACATCCGTTTCTTGCTTTATTATAAATTTAGGTAGGTTGTGTCTTTTGGCATTTTTAGGGCTTGTAACATCAAATTCAACAGTCGGTTAGAGCGCAGTTTATAAATAACCCTAAAATACAAATGCAAATATAATTGTTGGTTTATTTGATTTATTGACTACGGTATTTTATTTTAATAAATACCAAGGATAGTGAAGACCATATATATATATATATATATATATATATATATATATATATATATATACATATATAAGGTGTGCTCGTACTCGCGCTGCATGACGGAAGGCGGGGAAGGCAACTATTTGACGTCATGGTGACGCCTACCTTCGCCTACTGTGGGCGTGTCTAATGCTCTAGTTTGAACCAATGGTTTGTGAGGTGCTGCGATCAATTCGTTTTTTGTGAACTATTAAAAAGTGATAAGCTAACTTTATTTAGTTACTTTTATTGCATTTTATGAGTTTAAATTATATTTTAAGGATTGCATTTAGTATGTAAAAATTGCAAAAGAGTTGATTAATAAATTAAGCGTTTTAAAATAATATTAGCTGCCACGAGAGCATGTCCATGAATTTTGAAAGAGTAAAATAGTGGTCGGAACTATCCGGTCAATGCATTTGTATTGGACATATTAAATGAGTTACAATTTCAATCTAGTAAAATACGGGGACATAACAAAACAAAGACGGATTAGTAGTGAAGCTACCTGAACACAAATTATTTACAGATATTTACATTATTTTGCTAATTAAAAATTAAATCACCAGTTGTTGCCCAACCGGGGATCGAACCTAAGTAGCAATGCTTGAAACACACAGCCAATGAGAATGATCAAAAACCGATAGTTAGGCGGAGCTCAAATAAACGTCAAATAGTTGCCTTTCCTTGTCCACTTTCAAAAAGCGAAAAACGAGCGCACCTTCTATATATAGTCTTCACTACCCTTGGACAAATACAATGTTTTTTTTTCCTCGGATACAGATAATATTTCTTACCGGCAATTGTATTATATTTAAAAAATTCAATTTTCATTAATATGGCATATGTACATACAAAAAATCGATTATTTTTTTACTTTTGTTCGATAGAAGTTTTGAAAATGGCTTTTACGAGACATAAACTTCATTGCAAAGTTTCAGGCACCTTTGAATCTAACAATCTAAATGGTAATTATTATAGAATTTTCGAAATTAAACTACATGCAGCATCATAAATTCTCATTAAAAATTACATTAAGCTGTCTAATAATTGTATTACTTTTTGGGTCAAGAGATTTCAGATTAGTTAGTTCCTAAAACTCGATGACAGATTGTCGTATATGAATTGGAATAAATGGTTTGCACAACAGTAAATTACGGGAATCACTGGAATCATCCATATCACTTTGAAGATGAGTAGTGATAGAATTGGTTTGGATACACTTGGTTTGGTTCGGTGTACATTGTTAATTAAAGATACACTGTTAAAAATAAGTATTCAAAATAAGTAAAATATACTCATTTTTTAATACATTCGATGCTTATCAAGGCTCCAAATACACGTTTCAATTTTGAAAAAGACATGCACCTAAAAATGAGTACAATGGGTAAAAATGAATAAAAGGAGCAGATGCTAGCCTACATAGGCTTCCTTCGTAAATCACTTTCAATAAATATCGACAATCACAACGAAGACTTACCGTGAAACGAACACACATCTGCAGGCACTGATGTCCAGAGCCTTATCCATTAAGCTATCAGGACGACGTGAAGAAGTTATAAACAGAAGTAATGTTAAAAATGTGTGCCAATGAATGGGTATTAAAATAATTGAATTTTAATAACTCAATTTCCATTTAAACAAGCGACATAAAAAAAATATAGAAAATCATTTTCTGAAGAAATATTTTAAGTGTGTCAGGTCGCGTTGTTACGATGGCTTGAACAGAAGCTGAGATGAGCAATATTAAGTAGCACTGCTAATTTTTGCGAAAGTACGATTACTTTAATTTTAGTACGTCGTCGCTCATTTATGATGCAATTGTACTCAAAGAAAAACGATTACGTTTATGTACTCATTTTAAGCACTTTTTTACATTGTGCATATTTGTTTTAACTAATATAGTAGTTGTAGAGGGCTTTATTAGAACGTGTAAAAAAAAAATTGTTACTCAAAACAGTTGTAGATTTCTATTGGAGTAGTTATAATATATTTATTATTAAAGTTATATGACTGCACAGCTTCCGTTAAAAACTATACATATCTCATTTTCATAATATTTATTATATATTTTTATTTGGGATATAAATACCTTTGTAATTTTTAAAGTGAAACTTATTTAGGGAGACTAGTGACTAGTGAGACTAGTGACTAGTGTGACTAGTGACTAGTGACTAGTGTGACTAGTGACTAGTGTGACTAGTGACTAGTGTGACTATTGACTAGTGTGACTAGTGACTAGTGTGACTAGTGACTAGTGTGACTAGTGACTAGTGTGACTAATGACTAGTGTGACTAATGACACTAGTGACTAAGGAGACTAGTTACTAGTGAGACTAGTGGCTAGTGAGACTAGTGACTAGTGTGACTAGTGACTAGTGTGACTAGTGACTAGTGTGACTAGTGACTAGTGTGACTAGTGACTAGTGTGACTAGTGACTAGTGTGACTAGTGACTAGTGTGACTAATGACTAGTGTGACTAGTGACACTAATGACTAAGGAGACTAGTTACTAGTGGGACTAGTGGCTAGTGAGACTAGGGACTAGTGAGACTAGTAGCTAATGAGACTAGTGACTAGTGAGACTATTGCTAATATCAACACACTTAAAATAGTTGTTCAGAAGATGGTTTTCAACATATTTGATCTCGATTGCTTAAATAGAAGTTACAATACTACGACTTCTATTATTACGACTCAATTATTTTACTTCCCATTCTTTTGCCACACTTTTTAAACTTTCTTCTGTTTATAACTTGTTCTAGTCGCCCTGGTAGTACAAAGGATAAGGCACTGGGATGCGGTGCCTGAGATTAAATCCCACTGCTCATTTCTTAGAAAGTACGATTACTTAAATTTGAGTACGTCATCGCTCATTTACGATACATTTATACTCAAAGAAAAACGGGTATGTTCAAGTACTCATTTTTAAGTATATTTTATTTACAGTGTCATATGCACCCTCGGTAAGACAAGAGATCACACAAAATTATCACCCCACTATCACATATTAATACTTATTAAACCTAATCAGCATATAAACTCTCTAAGCAACCCCCGTGAACACAAAGATCCGGTAACATTGAGGGGAAAATCCCTACCTCTTACCCCATTAAGGGAGGAATGAGAAGGATTTTTCCCTTCTTCATTCAGTCCCTGTAGTGGGGGGGAGTAGGGTTAGAATGAATTAACTGGAAACGCAAGCGAAGCAGATTCTTCGAGTATCAAACCTGAACTCCCCTTCCCCCCACCCGATGCAAATAATGCAAGTAAAGGGGTTGGTTTCCCAAAGTTTCTTATCGCCAAGGATTATCTCACTGTAAAGAACAAAATGCATGGTTCGTACATAAAATAGAATTTTTATGTTTGTGAAGATGATGTTCTATCAGAGAGAGAGAAAAAAAAGGGGGTGCCTTTAGTTGATATTTTATCTATTGTTTAGTTGATATTTTATCTATTGTTTAGTTGATATTTTATCTATTGTTTAGTTGATATTTTATCTATTGTTTAGTTGATATTTTATATATTGTTTAGTTCATATTTTATATATTGTTTAGTTGATATTTTATATATTGTTTAGTTGATATTTTATATATTATTTAGTTGATATTTTATATATTGTTTAGTTGATATTTTATATATTGTTTAGTTAATATTTTATATATTGTTTAGTTGATATTTTATATATTGTTTAGTTGATATTCTATATATTGTTTAGTTGATATTCTATATATTGTTTAGTTGATATTTTATATATTGTTTAGTTAATATTTTATATATTGTTTAGTTGATATTTTATATATTGTTTAGTTGATATTCTATATATTGTTTAGTTGATATTTTATTTATTGTTTAGTTGATATTTTATATATTGTTTAGTTAATATTTTATATATTGTTTAGTTGATATTTTATATATTGTTTAGTTGATATTCTATATATTGTTTAGTTGATATTTTATTTATTGTTTAGTTGATATTTTATATATTGTTTAGTTAATATTTTATATATTGTTTAGTTGATATTTTATATATTGTTTAGTTGATATTTTATATATTGTTTAGTTGATATTTTATATATTGTTTAGTTGATATTTTAGATATTGTTTAGTATATTGTTTAGTTGATATTTTATGATTATTATAAACATATTATCAACTTTGTGCTTTATTTTTAATTAATATTTCACTTACATTTATGAAAGTCGTTGTATTTAGGTGAAAATGTTATTCAAGTGTGTGTGCGTGATGTGAATGCAGCTTTATATTCCGTGCATCGGCAAAAACATCCGCAACATAAAATGCGACATATTTCAAATCACCATAACGCGAATAGGGATAAATGACCTAACATCGTGTGGAGAGAAGTTGGACGCGTCGATCAGGCTGAAATTTTAACCCATTTCTCTCTGGATAAATAACCTATCATCGTGTAGAGAAAAGCAGGACGAGTCGAACAATCCGAATTTTAACTCATTCCTCCCTGTGACCTTTGTACCGCCCTTGGCTGCATAATGTGCTTCCTCCCCCATTACTCAACGGGAATTTGGCCTAATGGAATAAATTACCTACCACTGTGTAAAGAAAGGTTGGACACGTCAATCACGTTAACTATTTATTTTGAAATGCATTTATATTGCAATTTTACCTAATACTTATTGACGCATTTTAGTTTTCATTTTAGAACGCATTACAACGCAATTTTACGTTTTACTATAAAAAGTAATATAATGCAATTTGCTTTTATAAATTATAACTTTTATATATTATTACTTTGGAACGCAATATAACTCTTTTTACTTATTACTTTTTAACGCATTATAACGTATTTTTACTTATTACTTTGAAAGGCATTATAATGCAATTTTACCTAATACTTATTGAGGCATGATAAAGCATTTTCAATTATTATTTTAGAACGCATTATAACGAAATTTTATGTTTTACTATGAAAAGTAATATAATGCAATTTTGCTTATTATTTTGGATTGCATTATAACTCCTTATTATTACATTTATAACGTCTTTTTTCTTAGTACTTTGAAAGGCATTATAATGCAATTTTACCTAATACTTATTGAGGCATGATAAAGCATTTTCAATTATTATTTTAGAACGCATTATAACGAAATTTTTCGTTTTACTATGAAAAGTAATATAATGCAATTTTGCTTATTATTTTGGATTGCATTATAACTCCTTATTATTACATTTATAACGTCTTTTTTCTTAGTACTTTGAAAGGCATTATAATGCAATTTTACCTAATACTTATTGAGGCATGATAAAGCATTTTCAATTATTATTTTAGAACGCATTATAACGAAATTTTACGTTTTACTATGAAAAGTAATATAATGCAATTTTGCTTATTATTTTGGATTGCATTATAACTCCTTATTATTACATTTATAACGTCTTTTTTCTTAGTACTTTGAAAGGCATTATAATGCAATTTTACCTAATACTTATTGAGGCATGATAAAGCATTTTCAATTATTATTTTAGAACGCATTATAACGAAATTTTACGTTTTACTATGAAAAGTAATATAACGCAATTTTGCTTATTATTTTGGATTGCATTATAACTCCTTATTATTACATTTATAACGTCTTTTTTCTTTGTACTTTGAAAGGCATTATAATGCAATTTTACCTAATACTTATTGAGGCATGATAAAGCATTTTCAATTATTATTTTAGAACGCATTATAACGAAATTTTACGTTTTACTATGAAAAGTAATATAATGCAATTTTGCTTATTATTTTGGATTGCATTATAACTCCTTATTATTACATTTATAACGTCTTTTTTCTTAGTACTTTGAAAGGCATTATAATGCAATTTTACCTAATACTTATTGAGGCATGATAAAGCATTTTCAATTATTATTTTAGAACGCATTATAACGAAATTTTACGTTTTACTATGAAAAGTAATATAATGCAATTTTGCTTATTATTTTGGATTGCATTATAACTCCTTATTATTACATTTATAACGTCTTTTTTCTTAGTACTTTGAAAGGCATTATAACACATTTATACCTCAAAACTTTTATAAATTATAACTTTTATATATTATAACTTTGGAACGCAATATAACTATTTTTCCTTATTACTGTTTAACGCATTATAACGCATTTTTACTTATTACTTTGAAATGCATTATATTGCAATTTTACCTAATACTTATTGACGCATTTTAGTTTTCATTTTAGAACGCATTACAACGCAATTTTACGTTTTACTATAAAAAGTAATATAATGCAATTTGCTTTTATAAATTATAACTTTTATATATTATTACTTTGGAACGCAATATAACTCTTTTTACTTATTACTTTTTAACGCATTATAACGTATTTTTACTTATTACTTTGAAAGGCATTATAATGCAATTTTACCTAATACTTATTGAGGCATGATAAAGCATTTTCAATTATTATTTTAGAACGCATTATAACGAAATTTTATGTTTTACTATGAAAAGTAATATAATGCAATTTTGCTTATTATTTTGGATTGCATTATAACTCCTTATTATTGCATTTATAACGTCTTTTTTCTTAGTACTTTGAAAGGCATTATAACACATTTATACCTCAAAACTTTTATAAATTATAACTTTTATATATTATAACTTTGGAACGCAATATAACTATTTTTCCTTATTACTGTTTAACGCATTATAACGCATTTTTACTTATTACTTTGAAATGCATTATTGACGCATTTTAATTATTATTTTAGAACGCATTACAAAGCAAATTTACGTTTTACTTTGAAACGCATTATAATGCAATTTTACTTATTATTTTGGATTGCATTATAACTCCTTTTTACTTATTACCACATTTTAACGTAATTTTACTTATTATTTCGAAACACTTTATAACGCATTTTAATCATTACTTTTTAACGAAATTTTTCTTATAACTTTGGGAGCCCCAGTTGCTCAGTTGGTAAGGCGTTCAACTACTAATCAGAGGGTTGGTGGATCGAATCCGTGAAATGGACTTGACATAGAAAAGTAAAAAAGTAGTGATCTTGCAATCGGAGGGTTGCCAGCTTCGCTACAAAAATACTAGAAAGTCGTCCAGAATATCCAACAAATTATACTGGCGTGTATACGGGACTGGTGCACGATACATCTGATCGGGGTCCAAAGTCCCGACGTCTATTGAAGGCGTTGGGTGCCAGTTCAGGTGTTTCCTCGTCATCTGACCATGGTTCTAAAATAACGAGGTGCATGTATGAATGTGTGTATGAATGTGTGTGTGAATGTGTATGTGTTCCCTGGTCTTTCCTTCGAGATTGACCCCGAACCGTCGCCAATAGCCCACTGTGCAGCTCTAGTGCGACGTTAATTAACCAAACCAAACCTTATAACTTTGGAAAGCATTATTAAGCAATTTTACCTAAAACTTTGGAAAGCATTATAAATATTTCATCACACGAAATCGATAAGCAATTTTTCCAAACTAAAAATTCCACCGAAAAAGAACAGAACTCCTTTCCTATTTCAAGATAGGGCGAGGGTTTTGCATCAATCCTCGGAAACAAATGCATTTTCTGTTCCTAAAAATAAGTTCCTGCCCAAGTATCTCGATTTGATTGCGTGCACAATCGTTCGTTGACATGAAGTTAATCGATATGGGGTGGCAACACTCGCGCTCCACACCAAGACGATTCATAAGAACAGACGATATTTCATTTCTTTGTTTGTCTTGGAAGAATTATTTATTTAGAATGAGAACATGGGTGTTCTTATTTTGGGGTTCGAATCGTTACCATTTGCAATGGCATTCAAGATATCTTTATTTTCGAAAGAATAAATAATACATTTCGTATCAATTTTTTATACTTGATTGCTTGAATCAATGACGCACAACAGCTACACAATGAGCTATTAGTGACGGTTAGGGATCGATGCCGAAGGGAAGACCCGGGAAATCTGCATCGTAGTTTTGAATCATGAACTGTAAGAAAAATGTGCTTAAAAATTAGTACATGGACGTACTCGTTTTTCTTTGAGTACAATTCGAGTTTCGTAAATGAGCAATGACGTACTCCAATTTAAGTAATCGTACTTTCGTAAAAATGAGCAGTACGGTTTAAAATTTCTAATATCAGCTTCTGTTCAAGCCATCTTTACAAAGCGACCTGGCAAACTTAAAATATTTGTTCAGAAGATGGTTTTCCACATTATTTGATGTCGATTACTTAAATGGAAACTGAGTTATTACAACTCAATTATCTTACTTCCCATTCTTTTGCCACGCTTTTTTAACAATACTTCTGTTTATATATAATTTCTTCATTTAGCTCTCGTAGTACAACGGATATGGCCCAGGACTTCGGTGCGGACTTTATCAGGTAGACGAATTGGGTTCGATTTCCGGTAAGTCCTGGTTGTAAAAGTTGACATTTATTGAAAGTGATTCATGAAGGCAGCCTATGTAGGCAAGCATCTGCTCTTTTTATTTATTTTTACTTATTTCTGAGTACATGTCTTTTTCAAAAATGAAACTTGTGTGTTCGGAGCTTTGACAAGAATTGATTGTAATTAAAAATTTGTAAATTTTACTTATTTTTAAGAACCTATTTTTAGTTGACGAAGACAACACATGAACTGGTACCCCACGTAACTTAAATATGCGGGAAGACATCATTGAAGCACGGCAAATTTAACGAGTACTAGAATTTTTTTTTCGAAATTTTTTTTTTGGTGGGTGAAAGTAACGAATCTGACAATCTTCCGATTTCAAGATCGCGACATATTTGTTGAAAATCGGACCCACGTCCTCACCTGACAATTTTAAAAGAGACATATTTTAGTTGATTATTGTAATGTTAGCAAGAAATTAAAATTTATTAATGTTAATTTCGAGTTCTGTCATCATTCCACTAATTACATAGACTAATAATTATAAAAATGTTTAAGATTAAAGTTTTAATAGTTTAATTGTACAAATTGAATAGGTTAATATACAAATTGAATAGTTTAATTGTACAAATAGAACAGTTTAATTGTACAAATTGAATACTTTAATTGCGCAAATTGAAAAGTTTAATGGCACAAATTGAATACTTTAATTGTACAAATTGAATATTTTAATTGTACAAATTGAATACTTTAATTGTATAAAATACTTTAATTGTACAAATTAAATAGTTTACTTGTACAAATTGAATAATTTATTTGTATAAATTGAATAATTTATTTGTACAAATTGAATAATTTATTTGTACAAATTGAATAATTTATTTGTACAAATTGAGTAATTTATTTGTACAAATTGAATAATTTATTTGTACAAATTGAATAGTTTAATATACAAATTGAATAGTTTAATTGTACAAATGGAACAGTTTAATTGTACAAATTGAATACTTTAATTGCGCAAATTGAAAAGTTTAATGGCACAAATTGAATACTTTAATTGTACACATTGAATACCTTAATTGTACAAATTTAATACTTTAATTGTATAAATTTAATACTTTAATTGTATAAAATACTTTAATTGTACAAATTGAATAGTTTGCTTGTACAGCTTGAAGAGAGTTTACTTGTACAACTTGAAGAGAGTTTACTTGTACAAATTTAATAGTTTATTTGCCCAAATTGAACAGCTTAATTATACAAATTGAATAGTTTATTTGCCCAAATTGAACAGTTTAATTATACAAATTGAATAGTTTAATTGTACAAATAGAACACTTTAATTGCGCAAATTGAAAAGTTTAATGGCACAAATTGAATACTTTAATTGTACAAATTTAATACTTTAATTGTACAAATTGAAGACTTTAATTGTACAAATTGAATACTTTAATTGTATAAATTTAATACTTTAATTGTATTTAATACTTTAATTGTATAAAATACTTTAATTGTATAAAATACTTTAAATGTACAAATTGAATAGTTTACATGTACAACTTGAAGAGAGTTTACTTGTACAAATTTAATAGTTTATTTGCCCAAATGAAACAGTTTAATTATACAAATTGAATACTTTAATTATATAAATTGAATACTTTAATTATATAAATTGAATACTTTAATTATATAAATTGAATACTTTAATTATATAAATTGAATACTTTAATTATACAAATTGAATAATTTAAGTGCACAAATTTAACAGTTTAAAGTACAACTTTAATACTCAAAACTCTAACGTTAGAAAAAAATTGCTTAGTTTTACAAATTTAATATTTTTTTTGTACAAAAAACGGTACAAAATTTCTTTTGAAAATTAAACAACAAAAAATACTAAAGCATGCCAAAATTTATAATTAAACATTAAATTCTTTATTCCTTTCACTTAAAAGCGACAATAAATATCACAAACTATCCTTAGAAACCCCACCAAAAAATCCCATCGAAGCACCTACGCTTTAATTTTAATTATTTAACACATCCGCTCTTTCCAATACCTCCACACACGCAAAAAAAAAATAAAGAAATTAAAAAAAATACTTCTTTAAAGAAATGTTTAAAATCTCCATTACCAAATTTTTTACAGCTTTCGACAAAAAAAAAACATGTTTTCGCCCTGACTATTTTTTTATTTCTCTTTTGTATTTTTTTCATTAATTCTCATTCTTCATTTATTTTTTTGCGTGTTTTCATATGAATCCTAGTAATGAATAGGTGATTTATCCCGCGGTGCAATTCGATTTTAATAAGCATATGAAGCCTAGTTTAAGCAAATAGTTATCGGTTGAAAAATACCCTATTATTTTTTTTTAACTAAGTCCGCTTTTAACGAACCCACTTATAGTTAATTGGATAGACAGAGATGTAATAGTAACTATACTTTAGTCCTCATGTAATATTCAATGTGGGGTTTTTTGACTAATGACTGTGTAGCTAATTACACTTGATTTTTGTATGTAAATTTTAATTGGGTCTTTGTAATTGTTGTAGGTATTTTCCTAACGGAAATGAATTTTTAAAATGGCCTTCTTTTTTTTGCTTAACCGAATGAAGTCATTTTGTAAGAAGAGTTATATATTTCTTTAAGGATTTTTGAATAAAAGTATGGCTTTTACTGATTGCGTCTTGTGTTAAATGATTTTTTTAAGTATTAAATAAATATTTCGGATTCAATCTTGTATTATTTAATTAAATAACACCCACTTTAAAAAGGAAATGGTTAAAAAATATTTTAAAAAATATTTTTAATTTTATAACATTTGTTAAAAACACTTAAATTTCATTTTGTAACACTTAAAAAAATTCAATTATGCGAAATTATTTTTAATTTTTTTAACAAGTGTTATAAAATAAAATATTTTATTTTATGATTTTTAGTTGTATTTTGATAAAAAGTTAAAGTATGTATTATTTTTTAAAAAGCGTTATAAAATAAAATATATTTTTTTATTTTTTTAATATGAAAAATATACTATTTTGAAGTTATAGTGTTGGAATATGTCCCATAAGAGTGTGACATAGTGTTTTTATCCTAATACTCCAAATAGTTGATTTTAAAACCGTTTTAAGAAAAAAAAAATTGATAAAGTTCATAAAATGATGTATGTTACTAACAAAAGGTATTCAACTAGTAGTCCTGGAAATAGTAGGCATCGCAACCAAAACAATGGCTACCAAAACGCTAAAAAAGACACTAAAACAGCTACCATCTTGTAACGGAATCAAATAATAAAACGGACACAATTTTTAAATAGAATTTTAAAAAATCAACAAAAAAGAATACTTTTTTAATAACTTCAAGGAACCTTCATGCCAAATTTGAAGAAATTCGAACAACGCGTATGGTCGAGACTGCGTAACAAACAAATTTACAGACAAACAAACAGACAAAATGACGAACGGTTAAGTTAAAACAAGGACTACGCCAACGATGGATCAAAAAACGGTTCCATGTAAGCGGTGCATGCAGGACGAAAGGGATCGCTAACGAAAACGCACGTAACGAAAATATGAGCAGCAAAACAAAACATAGTAAGCGTGCAGCGGAATCTACAAAGGTACCACACACCATTTAAACGTTACAAGGCCTTAAACACTGCGGCCGTCTGGATAGACATGCCATTTTGGTGATAGAAACAAAGCAATATTATTCAAATATTTGATTCTTTAAAACACTACACCAAACAAACACAAACAAAAAAATCTATAAATTATTTAGTCATCACACCGATTGACAAATGGTTGATCCAATATTTGGCGATCAAAAACTCGCCAGCATCTCTTAAGCAGCCAATCACCCTCTGCATTATCCAATATGTTTTGGCGCGGACAACCAACGCCAACTCCACTTCCCATGTGTCAAAAAAGGCAAGCTTAATCTGCAGCACATCAGATTACACCTAAGTGATCTTTTCCAATACTTTTCCGACGCCCTATTCCCACTTTAGTTGGGGCCGACGGATAGCTATCAGGAGATGGGGTTTGTTTCTCTTTTTTTTACTTTGTTAATTCATTCTCTTTACTTTCCGAATCATTAGCTGATATGCTTCTTTCTTTGCCTGTCTGTTTTTGAAGTCTATTGCGGGGGGGCGTCTATTCGTTCGTTTCTTTCCGTCAAACCGCAGGCTTTGATTGGCTCCTCTCCGCATTCCCCCCAACCCCCTCCTCTTCCCTTAACACCCTATCCCACCTACTTGGTTTTGGTTTGGGCAAGACCGCATTTTCGGCGGACATGTTTGGTCCCCTGTCTATTTATGTAATGAATATATAAATAAGATTATAGTGTACAGGGACAGTATAAGAAATACACCGTAAAAAAAGTACATAAAAATGAGAGGAGATGACCACTTCTGCTGATGAGAGGAGATGACCACTTCTGCTGATGAGAGGAGATAATGACGAGAAATGCCCAATTCTACTAATGAAGGGAGATGCCCTCTTACTTTTGCTGATGAGAGGAGATGCTCACTTCTGCTGATGTGAGGAGATAATGATGAGAAATGCCCAATTCTACTAATGAAGGGAGATGCCCTTTTACTTTTGCTGATGAGAGGAGATGCTCACTTCTGCTGATGTGAGGAGATAATGACGAGAAATTCCCAATTCTACTAATGAAGGGAGTTGTCCTCTCACTTCTGCTGATGAGAGGAGATGACCACTTCTGCTGATGTGAGGAGATTAATGATGAGATATGTCCAATTCTACTAATGAAGGGAGATGCCCTCTAACTTCTGCTGATGAGAGGAGATGCTCACTTCTGCTGATGTGAAGAGATAATGATGAGAAATGCCCAATCCTACTAATGAAGGGAGATGCCCTCTAACTTCTGCTGATGAGAGGAGATGCTCACTTCTGCTGATGTGAGGAGATAATGACGAGAAATGCCCAATTCTACTAATGAAGGGAGATGCCCTCTTACTTTTGCTGATGAGAGGAGATGCTCACTTCTGCTGATGTGGGAAGATAATGACGAGAAATTCCCAATTCTACTAATGAAGGGAGTTGTCCTCTCACTTCTGCTGATGAGAGGAGATGACCACTTCTGCTGATGTGAGGAGATTAATGATGAGATATGTCCAATTCTACTAATGAAGGGAGATGCCCTCTAACTTCTGCTGATGAGAGGAGATGCTCACTTCTGCTGATGTGAAGAGATAATGACGAGAAATGCCCAATCCTACTAATGAAGGGAGATGCCCTCTAACTTCTGCTGATGAGAGGAGATGCTCACTTCTGCTGATGTGAGGAGATAATGATGAGAAATGCCCAATTCTACTAATGAAGGGAGATGCCCTCTTACTTTTGCTGATGAGAGGAGATGCTCACTTCTGCTGATGTGAGGAGATAATGATGAGAAATGCCCAATTCTACTAATGAAGGGAGATGCCCTCTTACTTCTGCTGATGAGAGGAGATGACCACTTCTGCTGATGTGAGGAGATAATGATGAGAAATGCCCAATTCTACTAATGAAGGGAGATGCCCTCTTACTTCTGCTGATGAGAGAAGATGCTCAAATCTTCTGATGTGAGGAGATAATGATGAGAAATGCCCAATTCTACTAATGAAGGGAGATGCCCTCTTACTTTTGCTGGTGAGAAGAGATGCCCGTTTATGCTGATGAGAGGAGATGACCACTTCTGCTGATGCGAGGAGATAATGATGAGAAATGCCCAATGCTACTAATGAAGGAAGATGCCCTCTTACTTTTGCTGATAAGAAGAGATGCCCGTTTATGCTGATGAGAGGAGATGACCACTTCTGCTGATGAGGAGATAATGATGAGAAAGGCCAAATGCTACTAATGAAGGGAGATGCCCTCTTACTTCTGCTGATGAGAGTAGCTGATCACTTCTGATGAAAGGAGATGACCACTTCTGCTGATGAGAGTATTTGTCAATTTCTGCTGATGAGAGGGGGTGATGAAGAGCAGAGAAAATGTTACAAAATTCGTATTATGGAACATTACGTTAAGAATATTAAAATACAAATGCAACGTTGAAACTACGCAGTAAAAATACATAAAATCAAGACATGTTTCGGGAGATACATCTCCCTTCATCAGCAGAACTGAAAGAATCTGTGTGTACAATAAAATAAAAATAAACCCAGAATTTAAAGTGTTGACAAAGAACGGAAACTGTGTCAATCGGTTGGAGTGGACTATCGTGTACTAACTAGCGAGAAATACCGTAACAGCAAAAGTTTCATTGAGATGGTTTTCTTTTATTGGCGACACTTTCAATTCTGGGTTTCTTTTAATTTCATTGTACACACAGACTCTTTCATTTCTGCTGATGAAGGGGCTTTTCTGCTGATTTTTTAGAGAGACGTATCTCCCGAAACAATTCTGGATTTTATATATTTTTGTTGCGTAGTTTTAACGTTGCTTTTGTATTTTAATATTTTGTAAAATGACTGGTTATTGTTTATTTAGTGACAAATTGAAATAGTGTTAATTTATTAACTTCAGGAAATGACCTCTGAAAATTTCATCTTATCAATATGAATTGATGATTTAGAATGTGGGCAGGTTTCATACATTATGGAGATCTTAGGATTGAATAAGAATCCCATTATCTATCTTTAGTGCCCCGTTAATTCAACCAAATCCATTAAAAATATTTCTTTATAGCAACTTCTACTTCCCTCAAGTGACCAAACATGGCGCCGACGTATCCCTCCCACAAAACTCTCCCATTCCTCAGAAGAAGCACTTCTCCTCTTCCCATCTCCATCCACTGCGCATGCGCAGTGACACAACAGGAGGGGGGAGGGATGAAATCACAGGATGGAAACGGGAGTTGGTTTTAGTGAGTGAGTGCGGGGGAAGGGGAGGGATTTTGGGAATTAGATGAGGGGGAGAATAGGGAAAGTGAGAGTTGACAGCCGAGAATGCCTCAACTCTTAAGGGTAGGGAGCGTTCTTTAAGTTACAGGATGAAGCTTTTTCTGATGGCTTTGGCTCTGCTTTTAAGGTCTTTGGGGGAAAGACTTGTGGATGTGGTTGGAGGATTCCTTGCTTGAACTGTGTGTTTAGGGGAAGGATTTTTTAGAGAGGTGTGAAATGCGCTCTTAATGTTAAGATGTGTTGTTTTTCGTGTTGAGTTTATTTATATGATTTTATTTTCTTGTGTGACTTTTGTCAAAGGTGCAGGGTTTGAGTTTGGAATTCGCGTCTAGGATTGTTCTCCAAACTTTTGAGTATATTTTGCGTGTTTTTATTTATTGGAATTTGAATTTATTATTTAATTTGAATGTGTTTTTTAAACTATGTTACAAAAATTTAAATTTTCTAAATGGCAAAAAAATCATTGTTAAAACCTACACTGTAACAAAAAGTACTTCAAAATGAGTACCTGAAGATACCCGTTTTTCTTTGAGTACAATTGCATCGTAAATGAGCGGTGACGTACTCAAATTTAAGTAATCGTACTTTCTCAAAAACATTATTTGATGTCCACATTATTTGATGTCGATTGCTTAAATGTAAATTGAGTTCTTACAAATCAATTATCTTACTTTCCATTCTTTTGGCGCAGCTTTTTAACATATTTTCTTTTTATAGCTTTTTCCGTCGCAATGGTAGTACAACGGATAAGGCACTGGGCTGCAGTGCCTCAGGATATGGGTTCGATTCCCGGTAAGTCTTTGTTATAATTGTTGGTATTTATTGAAAATGATTTATGATGGCAGCATATGAAGGCAAGCAACTCCTCTTTTTACTCAGTTTTGAGTACGTATCTTTTTCAAAAATGAAACTTATGTATTCGGAGCTGTGAAAAGCATACTCAAAAATGAGTACATTTTACTTATTTTTTGAGTAAATATTTTTAACAGTATAGTTTAAGTTTATATTACTATGAAACTTTGAAGTGTTTAACGCATTGTATGGTTTCTATTAATTCAATCGTCGCACGCATACAATAATCTATCAAAATGCTTTTTTATGAAAGAAACGATATAACGCTGTTAAAAATACTTATTCAAATATAAGTTAAAAGTACTCATTTTTCAGTATGTACTTTTAATAGTGTTATGTCATGTTAAAATGTACTAATTTTTTTTTGTACATTCGATGATTATCATAGCTCCGAATACATAAGTTTCATTTTTGAAAAAGACACGTACTCAAAATTCAGTAAAAATAAATAAAAAGAGCAGGAGCTTTATTACATAGACGGTCTTCACAAATCCCTTTCAGTAAATATTAACAATTGAAACCAAGACTTACCGTTAATCGAACCCAGATCCTGAAGCACCGCAGTCCAGTGCGTTATCCGTTGTACTACCAGGGCGACATGAAAAAGTTACAAACAGAAGAAACATTAAAAAAGCGTGCCAAAAGAATGGGAAGTAAGATAATTGAGTTATTAGAACTGAAGTTTCCATTGAAGCAATCAACATCAAATAACGAAGAAAACCTTCTTCTGAACAATTGTTTTAAGTTTTCCAGGTCTCTTTGTTAATATGGCTTGAACAGAAGCTGAGATGAGCAATATTGAATCACACTGCTCATTTTAGAGAAAGTACGGTTACTTAAATTTGAGTACGTCATCACTCATTTACAATCCTGCAAAGAATTACAGTGAAAAATCAATGTTTTAAAAATATGTTCTAGAGTCGAAATATAATAGAATCTATACCGCAAGTTTTCTTATAGAAAATACACATCAGACACATAAGGACAGTCATTTGAATTTGTTGACAGATATATGACATATATAATATTTTTGTCAGACATAAAATCTTTATTTTGAAAAAAATCTACGAAGTACTTAAAGTAAACTATCAATTTTATATCACACATAAGTTTTAGTTAGTAATAACTTAAGCTAATCCTGAATAGCGTGCCATGAAAAGAACAATTCAAAATAAAATCATTTAAACAAATATAATAATGGTGGTAATCAAAAATTCATTTTTTTTTTAATTAAATATATTTTATACGTAAGTTTTATCGAAACTTTTCTGTGTTTAATAGAAGGATAGATAACAGTTTTTGGTACTTTGGGATTATCCCGTCGACCATTTTCGCCAAACCCAATATTATCGCCAAATACGATATTATCGCCAAATACGATATTATCGCCAAATACGATATTATCGCCAAATACGATATTATCGCCAAATACGATATTATCGCCAACAGGTAGCATCCAATAGGTATTTTTGGCTGCCGAAATGATTTATATAATAATATATATGGTTATTATTATTTATTTATTATTTGTTTATTATGATGATTTGATAAATTTATTGTGTTTACAATGTTTATTTTGGAAATTTTTTTCATGGAAAAACTAGCGCCAAAGGATTTGGCGAGCACTGGCAGGTCGACGGGATAATCCCAAAGTACCCAGTTTTTTCAAAAACAAGTCATAGCACTTTAGCTTTAAATAAACGCATGCCTCTCAACTCACCGAAGAAAACTAAAATCCCCACTTTTTTCCCCTCAACAGGAAACCTCCCCACATGCATGCCAAATTCCATCAAATTGATTAGGGGAAACACTTTAACAAGAGAATTAAAAACAGATCACGCGGCAATCATTCGAACACGTCTTGCCTCCCACAAAACACACACACACACAAAAAAATCCCTCCCTGCTTATCTCAGAGAAAAGGAAAAAGAAAGGGGGAAAAAATCCCCAAGACAACTTCAGCTTCTATACACTCGGCGCAAACGTTCTCTGCAGCTCCTTTTGAATATCATGAAAAGAACTTATTTCATTGAAGTACCCGCAGCACAGGAGGGGGGACAGGGTAGGGGGAGAGAGAAAGAATTCAAAATTTTTTTGAGGGGGGGGGAAGGGAATACGTAAAACATTTTGTTAGGAATAAAAGAAGTATTTTTCCCATTTTTCCACACCCCAGCTTTTGGCTTTGAGGGTGAAATGGGGAAAACGGAACCCCTCCCAGCGTAACATCAAAGCATTTAATAGGGGAAAAAAGGGAGATGGGGGGAGGTAGGGGGTCGTGATATAGTTCTTTTATATGGAAATTGAACAAGATTATATAGCTGCAAGTGTGAATGGGGAAAAAGCATTTCCCTTCCAAATAAAACCAAGGTGGTTGGGGTATTTTTTTAGATAAAAAAATCCATATCGAATTTTGTGTTGTCACCTCGGGTCTTTAGAGCGGTGATTTTCTCTTTTGCTTTATGTGAATTTGCAGTTTCTAAGTATTTTACGTCTCCAATGCTTTAAGTCATTTTTAGAGTAATCAACTGTAACATTTCAAAGGCGTCTAAAGCTTTGGAAATAATTTTAAGGACCTCAGACTAATTTTAATGACATCAAAGCAATTTTAAGGTTTTAAAAGTAATTTTAAATTCTTCAAAATAATGTCTAGGAACTCAAAGCCTTTTTTGCAAGCTCCATGTGAATTTCAGAATCCCAGAGAACTTATTAGGACTTCAATGCTATTTTAATATTTTTAATATTATTTTAATTACTTCAAAAAAATTTATCACAGCATTAGTAACAACAGTCAACTTGCATTTGTATAGCATTAGTGACAAGAAGCCACAAAATAATTTTAAGGGTAAAAAAGCATTTTCCTAAGATATCAAAAAAATATTGAGGAAAAATTTCTAGTGAAAGTAGTTATGATGACTTCAAAATAACATTAAAGTTCTCAAATACATTTTTGAAAGCTCGATGCAATTTTAAGAATCCCAGATAACTTTTAAGAACTTCAATGCAATTTTAAGGTTTTAATTACTTCAAAATATTATTGTCACTGCATTTCTAATACCCATCAACTTGCATTGTAATAACATTAGCAACAGGATAATGTTACTAATACTGTGGTAAGGGCCGCAAAGCAATTCTTTTAAACATCAAAATAATAAAAAGGACCTCAAAACAATGTTAAAGTTCTTAAAACAATTTTTGAAAGCTCAATGCTATTGTATGAATCCCAGACAACTTTGAAAGACTTCAATGCAATTTTAAGATTTTTAATATTATTTTAATTACTTCAATATATAGTTATCACTGCATTGCTAACGCCCGTCAACTTGCATTGTAATACCATTAGCAACTTGATAATGTTACTAATACTGTGGTAAGGGCCGCAAATCAATTTTTTTAAACATCAAATAATATAAAGGACCTCAGATAATTTTGAAAACCTCAAAATAATGATACAGCTCTTAAAGCAATTTTTGAAAGCTCAATGCTATTGTAGGAATCCCAGAGAACTTTGAAGTACTTCAATGCAATTTTAAGATTTTTAATATTATTTTAATTACTTAAAAATATTGTTTTCACTGCATTGCTAACACTCGTCAACAGGCACAACTTCTACAATGGTATGAGCCACATAGCATATTTTTTAAGAAAGCAAAGTAATATCAAGGACCTCAAAGTTATTTTGAAGATCTCATATAACAATATATAGGACCTGAACATAATTGTAATAAATGAATCTCGAAGTAACTTTACGGACATGAATGTAATTTTTAGAAATTCAATGCATGTTTTAATTACTTCAAAATAATCTTAACAAATCCAATGCCCTTTTAAAGATTTCAAAGGTGTTTTTAAGAACATCAAATTCATTTTGAAAACTGCAAATAATTTTAAAGTATTTCCAAGCAATTTTAAGGACTTCAAAACAATGTGCGAGGTCAGTTCCACCAACCAATCATGTTCAAGCGCATGTGCAAAGGGTGCATAATAAACGCACCAACAATTGTTGTAAGGCCCATTCTACACGGGTGCTTTCAACGCGCGCTAGCTATCGCAGATGGCTTTGTGACTTTAGTAAACTGTGTGGTTTGTATCCACTAATCTCAGAAATATCTGCAAAACCTTACACGCGTTTATCACGTTCTTGTAGAATGGTACTTATGTGGGGTTAATTTCATATACCCGATACTCCTGCTTAAGCTGGAGTGATCACTTTAGCCTGAATGGCAGAATATCAACGTAGCAAGCCGAAGTTCCTCGGTTCGATACCAATTGGGGACAATTGGGGACTTCCGGACTGCAGATCAACGCAACCTTCGAACAAGCGCTTGTGACACCACATCGGCATCAACCACTGCCACGCCATAACACTTCACGGCATCAACTAAACTACTGCCCTCGTGATAATACTTCACTGGCATCTCAATAATTCGTTCCTCCGTCCGACTCACTGCGTGGGGGGTACTGTGGGGTTCACTTCATATACCCGATACTCCCGCTTAAACTGGAGTGATCACTTTAGCCTGATTGGCAGAGTATCGGCGTAGCAAGCCGAAGTTCCGAAGTTCGATACAGAGGAGGTTGACTAGTACCTTTTCGATACACAATTGGAGGTTGACTAGTATCCATATAAAAATTTGCAATAGAAACTACTGATAATTATTATAACATTACAGTAATTACTTTGTGTTTCTTAATCAGTATAATGTAAGTTAAGCAGAGTATATGTTAACTAATAGGAATATTTTTTTAATTCTAACTAATTAATATATTTTTATAATGTTTCTAATTTATTATAAACAACGACAATGCCCCTCCCACCTCCTCTCTCTCTCTCTCTATTTTTTCGTTATAACTACCTTCTCTAAAGTCCCATTCGATCAATTAATTTGTATGTAATAGTTTTTCCAACTCGTTAAAACAACTATTCGTTTGAACGATCATCTCGTAACGGTCTCGTGAGATATTACTACATCACGAGAATCTATATATTTAATAGGCGAGGCCCTTTTTTGTCACGGTCACTCCTCTTAAACTATATAACCAATTTTTGTGATCAAAGTGTCATTTAATAAGGAGTGAACTGTATATGCGCCGAAAGGAGTTAAAACCATAAAATATTAAGCAATTAATTACTTCATTACGCTAAGAAATCCGAAAAATTATCATCGTGGCGCCATCTACATATTATCAAAATTTAAACAAATGCGAAATTACTTTGTCAAAAGGGATTAATTTAACTAAAAGACATGGAATTAAGGTGAACAAAGCGAGAATTTGTTTGCGAAGCAACCCCGAAGGATTGTAGCAATCCTCCGATAAAAAACGAGCGTTAGCGACCCCCTAGTATATAATATTGAATGGATACTTTCAACAATTATCTTAAGGTATTTTATTCTTATGTCAGAAGCATAAATCGTAAATTCTTCATCGCAATATGGGGATTATCCCCCTACAGAATAGCAACGTCACAGCCTCGGTTGTTCTCCCTACCTCAAGACCTTACGACAAATCAATACAGGAAGAAGAGAGAGAGCAGCTAAACATGAAAGTTTCATTCTCATTTTCACCCGTTAAGTCAAGAATAAGGCTTCCCCTTCCCCCCTTCCATATATGGAAAAGGGATAAAAAAAGGGGGGGGGGAAAGCGTAGTCTCTTTTTCTTGATTCTCTCTCTTCCCTACTCCGTTTTTATCTCACCTTTTTTTTCCCCTTCTCTTTTTCCCTTCTTCCCCTTCATTGCGGAAATTTGGAATTCTCTTTGGTTGTTGATGGCGTTAAGATGTGTTTGGATTCCTGCGAACTTTTTGCCCGCTCTTTGTTTGGCGAACACATTTGTTTGATTTTGTGAGAAATTTGATTATGTTTCTTGTCCGACATCCTCGGCTCTTAGGGTGATGGGGGGGACGTGTTTCTAGTTTTATGGATTCTTGTTCTTCTAGGGATTTTTTTCCCCCTTAGATTATGCAGTGATTATAGATGACTAAATAAAATGATAGTTCAGGAGAGTAACTGAAAAACATGTAGATTACTTAAACTTGATTTTTTTTCCCTCTCATATATGAGATTAAAGGAAATTTGATTAATATCCTCGATTTCAGCAAAACTTTTTAGTTTTTATTAGTCGTGGATAGAAATAAACACTTATTGAGGAATTACAAAGAAATTGATTTTTATTGTTTTAAATGCATTGAAAATATTTTTTCTTCTTCACTGAAATGCAGATTAAATATACGTATTACGCATTCATTTATATCAATTCACATACACAATGCATCATACAAGATGTATGTATGCGTATGTATACATGCATACAAATACATCATATGAAAATAATATCATTGTCTTAGTACACACAATGAGATGTAATATGGGTAGGTTAACATACGTCCAGATTTCGTCCGGACATTTCCGATTTCAAGTTCGAGTACGTGCTAGCGTCCGGAGTTCAAAAATGTCCGGTTTACGCCATGGATGCGGCGAGAGAGAAATAGCAAAAATCTGACGAATTCGAAAAAGCTGACGTCATTCCGTCAATAACAAAACTCCATTGTTTACACACTTGATACAACCTCTCTTCTATCAACCTTGGTGGGAGGGGGGTATCAAGTTGTAAAAGTACTGCTGAACGTCAAATCAAATTCCGTTTTGTCCTGTCCAGAATTCTTCTTTTACCGAAGAAAGAGATGAGAAAGTGTATGAACCTCCTTATCCCGGGCACAGCCACTGATCTTTAACTATAACTTCTGGATTGGGCAAGGCAGTTTGTTGACTTGAAGCCAACTGAAAATTAAAAAACTGTACCTGACTTCCATTTCTACTGTTATTTTCGTATTTTGTTGATGCTAAAATATTCCGGGTTATAGTGCTTTTGGCAATTTTTTTACTAAGTTAATTGAGATGTAATAACTTGGTTTCCATTTAAGCAATCGACATCCAATGATGTGGAAAACCATCTTCTAAACAACTATTTTAATTTTGTCAGGTTTTATTAAGATGGCTTGAACAGAAGCTGATATTAGCAATATGAAATCACACTACTCAATTTTTGCGAAAGTACGGCTGCTTAATTTTGGGTACGTCATCGCTCATTTACGATGCAAATATACACAAAGAAAAACGAGTAAGTTCATGTGCTCATTTTTAAGCACCTTTTTTTTACAGTGTGTTAAAGGAATACGAATTTTTGTTTCTATGCCAACTCTGGAAAAGTAAAACAAAATAAAAATAAAGATCAACATTGATAGTGGTGTTATATAAATATATATATATATATATATATATATATATATATATATATATATATATATATATATATATATATATATATATATATATATATATATATATATATATATATATATATATATATATATATATATATATATATATATATATATATATATTCCCAACTGTGCAACTCATATGTTCATCCCACATCCCTATCGTCCATTTTAAACGAGACTAAAGTTTTTAAACACCCAACATCGATAAAGACTCCCAATCTTCCAATTGAAAAATCAAGATCCGGGCATTACGCAAACTGTAACCGTCGTGTGGGATCGCCGGCTGTGATTCGAATCACAATCACGATCATTTAATCAAAGACCCCCCCCCCCCCCCTCCCTCTAAAGCACTCCTAAAAAAAAATCCGGATCTCCCGGATTCTCTCCAGGAAAACAAATGGCCGGGCGGGAAAAGTCAGATCATGGAGCTGCAAATTAATGCCCAGCAATTAATCGTCTGGGACTTTTGCGGGGGAGGGGGGAGGTGAAAAAATTAAATAAAATGAGAGTGGGTCTTATCTAGAATGGGAGTTTCTCTTTTCTCTTTTGCTATCTCTTTTTGGAGAGACTTAAGAGGTGCTGTAAGTGTAGGGAAAAGGGCAGTGTTTTTTTCTTCTTTTGTCCTTATCTTGAAGGGAATATATATTGGAGAATGGCAGTGGCGTAAGTATAATATTAAAGAAGGGGGGGGGGGATCTCATAATATATATTTGGGATGTTGACTCTGTAGAGTTTAGGAATTGTAGTGTTTGAATCACTGATCTGTAACTTCTGGATTGGACAAGACATTTTGTTGAATTGAAGCCAATGTGGAACCACCCCACTTACATCCATTGAACTCTAACTGTAAATGCTGGAAGGCTCAAAACTTGCTTCCTCTATGGGCGCGTTGAAGCCAATTGAAAGTAGCCATGCCCGGTTCGATCCTGTGAGACGGACTTGACAAGCAAGGGAAATAAAAAAGTAATGATCTTGTAATCGGAGGGTTGCCAACTTCGCTACAAAATACTAAAAAAGTCGTCCAGAACCTCCACAACAATTATCGGCGTATATACGTGTCTGGTGCACTATAAATCTGATCGGGGTCCAAAGTCCCGACATCTATTGAAGGCGTTGGGTGCCAGCTCAGGTGTTGTTCTCATCATCATACCATGGTTCAAAAATACCAGTCATAATTCACGGGTCTTTCCATCGATATAGGCCCCGAACCGTCGCCAATAGCCCACTGTGCAGCTCTAGTGCGACGTTAATTCATCAAACCAACCAACTAAAAATAGCAAGCAAATTATACTGGCGTGTATACGGGACTGGTGCGCGATACATCTGATCGGGGCCCAATGTCTTGACGTCATCCCAATGTCTTGACGACGAGTCATCATTCTGGGCATCTCCTTCGAAATAGGCATGGCCGAGCGGTTAAGGCGTTCAGCTGCTAATCCGAGGATTGGTGGTTTGAACCCGTGCGATGGACTTGACAAGGAAAAATAAAAAAGTAGTGATCTTGTGATCGGAGGGTTGCCAGCTTCGCTACAAATATACTAGAAAGTCGTCCAAAACATCTGCAAAAATTAACGGCGTGTATACGGGACTGGTACACGATCAATCTGATCGAGGTCCAAAGTCCCGACGTCTATTGAAGGCGTTGGGTGCCAGTTCAGGTGTTTCCTCGTCATCTGACCAGTGTTCTAAAATAACGAGGTTCATGTACGAAGGTGTGTGTGAATGTGTATGTATTCCTGGGTCTTTCCTTCGAGATAGATCCCGAACCGTCGTCAATAGCCCACTGTGCAGCTCTAGTGCGACGTTAATTAACCAAACCAAACCAAACCTTCGAAATAAGCCCCCCGTCGCCAATAGACTTCTGTGCAGCTCTGACGTGACGTTTATTAACCAAACCAAACCGTCTTCATTTTTGGCGAAATAAATTTCGCCAAAAATGAACAACTCCAAAACGAATTTTACGAAATATTTAAACGAGGGCATTTAGCCGGCATCTCTTTCGTGAAAAAATGACGAAATTATCTTTCAAAATGAGCATGCATTTTCAACTTTGAGTACCCTCATCCTTTCCCCACAATGCCACTTTATTGGTCCTCACGCCAAACAAATAACCAAGTATCGAGTAGCCTCGAACCAGTGTCGCGACAAAAACTCACCCCCACCCACCCCCTCCTAGTCATGTTATTCTTTGTGGAAGCCGCCTTGCTGTCGCCACTGCCCATTTCCTTATAGACAGTGGCAATTTCGTATGTCCTCTCCTGCAGTGGCGTTTTCGCATTAGTCTTCTTGGTCGACCCCGATAATGTCCGAGGGTTCGGGGTGGGGGCGGATGTTGTTTTATCGTAGTCAAATGAATGGTTTTCGCTAGGGAAATGAAATGCTTGGAGAGTTGGGTTTGGTATGTTTGGTTGGTTTGTTAATTAACGTCGCACTAGAGCTGCGCAGTGGGCTATTGGCGACGGTTCGAAGTCAATCTCGAAGGAAAGAGGAAAGACCCGGGAACACATACACATTCACACACACATTCATACATGCACCTCGTTATTTTAGAACCATGGTCAGATGACGAGGAAACACTTGAACTGGCACCCAACGCTTTCAATAGATGTCGGGACTTTGGACCCCGATCAGATTTATCGGGCACCAGTCCCGTATACACGCCAGTATAATTTGTTGGATATTCTGGACGACTTTCTAGTATATTTGTAGCGAAGCTGACAACCCTCCGATCGCAAGATCACTACTTTTTTAATTTTCTATGTCAAGTCCATCGCACGGATTCGAACCACCAATCCTCTGATTAGTAGCTGAACGCCTTACCAACTGAGCAACTGGGGCTCTTTGGAGAGTTGGGAAATGTGGATGTTGCACTGTTAAAAGAAGGTATTCAAAAATAAGTAAAATGTACTCGTGTTTGATTATATTCGATACTTATCATAACTCTTAATACATAAGTTTCATTTTAGAAAAAGACATGTACTCAAAAATGAGTACAATGAGCAAACATTAATAAAAAAGAGCAGTTGTTTGCCTACGTAGGCTGCCTTAATAAATCACTTTCAATAATAATCGACAATTACAACTCAGACTTATCGGGAATCGAACCAATATCCTCAGGCACCCGAAGTCCGTTATACTACCAAAGCGATGTGAAGAAGTTATAAACAGAAGAAATGTTAAAAAGGTGTGCGAAAAGGATGGGAAGTAAGATAATTAATTTTTAATAACTCAGTTTCATTTAAGCAATCGACATCAAATGATGTAGAAAACCATCTTCTGAACAACTATTTTAAGTGTTTCAGCTCGCTTTGTTAAGATGGCTTGAACAGAAGTTGAGATGAGCAATATTAAATCCCACTGCTTATTTTTTTAAAGTACGGTTACTTAAATTTGAGTACGTCATCGCTCATTTACCATACAATTGCACTCAAACAAAAACGAGTAGGTTTAGGTAATCATTTTAAGTACTTTTTTTTTACATTGTGTGAATCAAGTTGTTTGTAGAAATGTAAATCTATTGTTTGATAAATCTCTAGTTTGTCAATTGTGTATTTATTGCTAAAAATAGTGTATAACCAAGGCAGGAATTATGCGTAGGCTTCAGCCCAGCGACCCGCACCACACAACCAAAAAAAAAGAGTCAACTTGTGATATCATTTATAAGAAATAACAGTTAGTTTTTGCTTAAAACAATCAGTATTTCGAAATCAACATTTTTATTTAATATGTTCAACAAATATATAATAGATGAGCTGTTTAATTTTATCCAGAAAACCATTTCATTTCATTAAAAACCGACTTTCCAAGTGAAAAATTTCGCAAATTTCTGCAATCAAGCTTCCATTTTTAAGTCCTTTACACGAGCAATTCAGAACAAAACCTAAATGACGAAAACATATTTAAAAATTAAATAATTAAAAATAACCAATAATTAAAAATATTATTTATAAGAATTAACAGTTATTTATTTGCTTAAAAAAATTAGTATTTCGAAATCAACTTTTTTTTTAAAAATATTTTTTCAAAATATGTTTTACAAATTATTATTGCGCTGTTTAATTTTATCCAGAAATCTATTTCATTTCAGTAAAAACCGACTTTCCAAGTGAAAAATTTCGCAAATTTCTGCAATCAAGCTTCCATTTTTAAGTCCTTTACACGAGCAATTCAAAACAAAACCTAAATGACGAAAACATATTTAAAAATTAAATAATTAAAAATAACCAATAATTAAAAATATTATTTATAAGAATTAACAGTTATTTATTTGCTTAAAAAAATTAGTATTTCGAAATCAACTTTTTTTTTAAAAATATTTTTTCAAAATATGTTTTACAAATTATTATTGCGCTGTTTAATTTTATCCAGAAATCTATTTCATTTCAGTAAAAACCGACTTTCCAAGTGAAACATTTCGCAAATTTGTGCAATCAAGTATTACATTTTTAAGTCCTTTACACGAGCAATTCAAAACAAAACCTAAATGACGAAAACATATTTAAAAATTAAATAATTAAAAATAACCAATAATTAAAAATATTATTTATAAGAATTAACAGTTATTTATTTGCTTAAAAAAATTAGTATTTCGAAATCAACTTTTTTTTTTTAAATATTTTTTCAAAATATGTTTTACAAATTATTATTGCGCTGTTTAATTTTATCCAGAAATCTATTTCATTTCAGTAAAAACCGACTTTCCAAGTGAAACATTTCGCAAATTTGTGCAATCAAGTATTACATTTTTAAGTCCTTTACACGAGCAATTCAAAACAAAACCTAAATGACGAAAACATATTTAAAAATTAAATAATTAAAAATAACCAATAATTAAAAATATTATTTATAAGAATTAACAGTTATTTATTTGCTTAAAAAAATTAGTATTTCGAAATCAAAATTTTTTATCTAAATAATTTTTTTTTAAATATGTTTTACAATTGGTTAATAAATGCGCTGTTTAATTTTATCCAGAAAACCATTTCATTTCAGTAAAAATCGACTTTTCTAGTGAAAAATTTCTCAAATATGAGCAATCAAACTTACATTTTTAAGTCTTTTACACGAGCAATTAAAAACAAAGCAAATGACGAAAACTTATTTAAAAATTTAATAATTAAAAATAACCGATAATTAAAAATATTATATATAACAAAAAATAGTTATTTATTTGCTTTAAAAAGCAGTATTTCAAAATCAAAATATTTTTGAAAAATATGTTCTACAATTTATTAATAGATGCACTGTTTAATTTTATTTAGAAAACCATTTCATTTCAGTAAAAACCGACTTTCCAAGTGAAAAATTTCGCAAATTTGTGCAATCAAGCTTACATTTTTAAGTCCTTTACATGAGCAATTAAAAAAAAACTAAATGACGAAATCACATTTAAAAATTAAATAATTAAAAATAACCAATAATTAAAAATATCATTTATAGGAAATAACAGTTATTTATTTGCTTAAAAAGGCAGTATTTCGAAATCAAAAATATTTTTTAAATATGTTCTACAAATTATCAATAGATGCGCTGTTTAATTTTATCCAGAAACACCTACACCATTTCATTTCAGAAAAAAACGACTTTCCAAGTGAAAAATTTCGCAAATTTGTGCAATCAAGCTTACATTTTTAAGTCCTTTACACGAGCAATTAAAAACAAAGCAAATGACGAAAACTTATTTAAAAAATTAATAATTAAAAATAACCGATAATTAAAAATATTATTTATAAGAAATAACAGTTATTTATTTGCTTAATAAAAGTAGTATTTCTAAATCAAATTTTTTTTTTTAAATATTTTTTAAAAATATGTTCTACAAATTATTATTGCGCTGTTTACTTTTATCCAGAAATCTATTTCATTTCAGTAAAAACCGACTTTCCAAATGAAAAATTTCGCAAATTTGTGCAATCAAGTTTACATTTTTAAGTCCTTTACACGAGCAATTAAAAACAAAGCAAATGACGAAAACTTATTTGAAAATTTAATAATTAAAAATAACCGATAATTAAAAATATTATTTATAAGAAATAACAGTTATTTATTTGCATAAAAAAGCAGTATTTCGAAATAAAAAATAAAAAAAAATATTGTTAAAAAATATGTTCTACAAATTATTAATAGATGCGCTGTTAAATTTTATCCAGAAACACCTAAACCATTTCATTTTGGTAAAAACCGACTGTCCAAGTGAAACATTTCGCAAATTTGTGCAATCAAGCTTACATTTTTAAGTCCTTTACACGAGCAATTAAAAACAAAACCTAAATAACTAAAACATATTTAAAAAATTAAGAATATCCGATAATTAAAAATATTATTTATAAGAAATAACAGTTATTTATTTGCTTAAAAAGGCAGTATTTCGAAATCAAAAATATTTTTTAAATATGTTCTACAAATTATCAATAGATGCGCTGTTTAGGTTTATCCAGAAACACCTACACCATTTCATTTCAGAAAAAAAACGACTTTCCAAGTGAAAAATTTCGCAAATTTGTGCAATCAAGCTTACATTTTCAAGTCCTTTACACGAGCAATTAAAAAAAACTCTAAATGACGAAAACACATTTAAAAATTAAATAATTAAACATAACCGATAATTAAAAATATTATTTATAGGAAAAAACAATTTTTTATTTGCTTAAAAAGGCAGTATTTCGATATCAAAAATATTTTTTAAATATGTTCTACAAATTATCAATAGTTGCGCTGTTTATGTTTATCCAGAAACACCTACACCATTTCATTTCAGAAAAAAAACGATTTTCCAAGTGAAAAATTTCGCAAATTTGTGCAATCAAGCTTACATTTTCAAGTCCTTTACACGAGCAATTAAAAAAAACTCTAAATGACGAAAACACATTTAAAAATTAAATAATTAAACATAACCGATAATTAAAAATATTATTTATAGGAAATAACAATTATTTATTTGCTTAAAAAGGCAGTATTTCGAAATCAAAAATATTTTTTAAATATGTTCTACAAATTATCAATAGTTACGCTGTTTAGGTTTATCCAGAAACACCTACACCATTTCATTTCAGAAAAAAAACGACTTTCCAAGTGAAAAATTTCGCAAATTTGTGCAATCAAGCTTACATTTTCAAGTCCTTTACACGAGCAATTAAAAAAAACTCTAAATGACGAAAACACATTTAAAAATTAAATAATTAAACATAACCGATAATTAAAAATATTATTTATAGGAAATAACAATTATTTATTTGCTTAAAAAGGCAGTATTTCGAAATCAAAAATACATTTTAAATATTTTTTTTAAATATATTCTACAAATTATCAATAGATGCGCTGTTTAGGTTTATCCAGAAACACCTACACCATTTCATTTCAGAAAAAAAACGACTTTCCAAGTGAAAAATTTCGCAAATTTGTGCAATCAAGCTTACATTTTCAAGTCCTTTACACGAGCAATTAAAAAAAACTCTAAATGACGAAAACACATTTAAAAATTAAATAATTAAACATAACCGATAATTAAAAATATTATTTATAGGAAATAACAATTATTTATTTGCTTAAAAAGGCAGTATTTCGAAATCAAAAATACATTTTAAATATTTTTTTTAAATATATTCTACAAATTATCAATAGATGCGCTGTTTAAGTTTATCCAGAAACACCTACATCATTTCATTTCAGAAAAAAAACGACTTTCCAAGTGAAAAATTTCGCAAATTTGTGCAATCAAGCTTACATTTTCAAGTCCTTTACACGAGCAATTAAAAAAAACTCTAAATGACGAAAACACATTTAAAAATTAAATAATTAAACATAACCGATAATTAAAAATATTATTTATAGGAAATAACAATTATTTATTTGCTTAAAAAGGCAGTATTTCGAAATCAAAAATACATTTTAAATATTTTTTTTAAATATATTCTACAAATTATCAATAGATGCGCTGTTTAAGTTTATCCAGAAACACCTACATCATTTCATTTCAGAAAAAAAACGACTTTCCAAGTGAAAAATTTCGCAAATTTGTGCAATCAAGCTTACGTTTTTAAGTCCTTTACACGAGCAATTATAAAAAAAACTCTAAATGACGAAAACATTCCAACGTTACAGAGTTTCAAAACTCCTCCTCTTTCACAGCCAGACAGCGAAGTAACAAAAGACCGACTTCTTCATGTGAAAGACCAATCAGACTGGATGCTGATGGTCTAAGACGAAACAGCAAAAGGAGTTTTGTCTGGAAATTTTTATTGAAAAAAATAAAATGGCTGCTTCTTGCTAATGTGAAAGACTTCTGAAAAACCGAGATAGTTTACTTTTTCGTATCTACGCCGCGTCACTTTAACTATTCGGAATTTCATTTTAAAGTGGTTATTGACCCTATGGAGGGAATTATACTCGGGTCTTCAAAAATAATTTTTGTTAATGGTTTTTTTGTCGAATTCCATTTGTTTTGAGGCAATTTCTACTCAGATGAACGGTTTTTGTATCTTTATTTGTTATTTGTTTCCATTGAGGTTTTTGGATTTATTCATTTGTTTGCGTCCTTTTTATTATATTTAACCGTCTGAACTCTAAGAATATATTGGGGCCTTCGTGGCCCAGTGGATAAAGGCGTCAGCTGGGAATCGTTTGGCTTGGTTTGGTTTAGTTTGGTTAATAAACGTTGCACTAGCTGCATATTGGGCAATTGGCGACGGTTCGAGTCCTATCTCGAAGGAAAGACCCGGGAACGATGCCTCGTATTTTTTAACCTTGGTCAGATGACGAGGACAACACCTGAGCTGGCATTAAACGCCTTCAATAGACGTCGGAACTTTGGACCCCGATCAGATTTATCGTGCACCATTTCCGTATACACGCCGTTAACTTTCGTTTGTTTTGGTTTGGTTTGGTTTAATAACGTTGCACTAGAGCTGCACAGTGCGCTATTGGCGACAGTTCGGAGCCTATCCCGAAGGAAAGACCCGAGAACGATGCCTCGTATTTTTTAACCTTGGTCAGATGACGATTACAACACCTGAGTTGGCACCCAACGCCTACAATAGACGTCGGTACTTTGGACCCCGATCAGATGTATCGTGCACCATTCCCGTGTACGTGCCGTTAATTTTTGTGGATGTTGTGGACGACATTCTAGTATTTTGGTAGCGAAGTTGGCAACTCTCTGATCGCAATATCACTACTTGTAACATCCACAAAAATTATCGACGTGTATACGGGACTGGTGCAAGATAAATCTGATCGGGGTCCAAAGTCCCGACGTCTATTGAAGGAGTTGGATGCCAGCTCAGGTGTTGTCCTCGTTATCTGACCATGATTCAAAAATACGAGGCATCGTTCCCGGGTGTTTCCTTCGAGATAAGCCCCGAACCGTCGCCAAAAGCCCTCTGTGCAGCTCTAGTGCGACGTTATTTAATCATACCAAACCAACCGAGAAAATCTTTGACATTTATGTTAGTGCTAAGGAACAGTTATTCATCTTTCTGTTCTTTTCTCCAGAAATTTTTGTACTTATAGAGCGGAGGGGGTGGAATCATAATTTGTTTGGGATCTGTATAAAAAAAATATCATTTATTTTTATCCCTTTGCACTCCGCTGCCTCCTCTTAACCCTTTACACTCCGTTGGCGCCGCTCAGGCGACTACATGACGACTCGTTCATTTGGTTTCCTGTTCTTTAAAATAAACTCGGAAAATTTCTTGTTCGTAAAACATATCGATCTTTTTTTTCAACTTGTTCTCTTGCAGATCCAAAAGAGATTATGATTTTTTTCCCCTTTATGAGCATAAAAAATTCTGGGGAAAAAACAGAAAGAGGAATAACTATTCTTTAGAAAGAACGCAAATGTCAAAATGTTCTTGGAGTGGAAAGGGTTAAGCAGCAACATAACGACTAGTTCTTTTATTTACCTGTTCTTTAACACTGCAGAGCTCGCCCTATGCCTGAAAGGCACAATCTAAGGCGATTCGAGTTGGAGGTGGGACGACATTGGAAAAATCAGGACTGGTATATCGTATTCTTGTTAGGGGCGGTCACTTATTACGCTACACATGGCGATTTCATCCGCTTTTGTCATTTTCCTTGGTTGGTTAATTAATTTGGTTCCTTGGTTGGTTATTTAACGTGGTACAAGAGTTGCACAGTGGGCTATTGGCGACGATTCGGGGTTAATATCGAAGGAAAAAACCGGGAACACTTCGTCGTATTTTTGAACCATGGGCAGCTGGAACCAGAAAGACAACACCTGAGCTAGCACCCGAAGCAAACTCATGGACATCA
Source organism: Troglohyphantes excavatus (assembly GCA_963932185.1). NCBI lineage: Eukaryota > Metazoa > Arthropoda > Arachnida > Araneae > Linyphiidae > Troglohyphantes > Troglohyphantes excavatus. Next base: position 7,512,597 of record OZ010677.1, on the reverse strand, counting down.
AGGCATTGGAAAACAATGAGATTTAACGTGAACCAATCCCGTATACACGAAGGGGTCTGTAACCCCGAGGTACCGTCGTCGGCTACCAATCAGAGGGTCGCGAGTTGAATGCGGCTGACACTAGAGACTTGACAAAACTGTTAAAATGCTCTTAACTTGTGATCGGAGGGTTGCCACATCTGCTGAGAAGTAACAATATGTTGTCCAAACTTATCCTCCAATTTCTACGGCTTGTATACGGGACCACGTTGAATCTTATCGGGGTCCAATGTCCTGAATGAGGTTGCGTCGGATACCAGCTCACGGTGTTGTCCTCGTCATCTGCCAGGGGTTAAAAAATACGAGGCATTGTCACATGGTCTTTCCTTCGAGATATAACCCGAACAATCGCCTATAATCCAATGTGCAGCTAATGTGCGACGTTAATTAACCAAACCAAACAACGCTACAGCTTAACTTTTACAACACCCTTATCTATTCCCGTAATTTGCAGACCACCCCCTCCTACCGAAGCAATATAGAAACTGGCATCATTCTTGGCGAAGAAAATCAAGAGAAAGAAAGAGAAACTGCCGCCTTTCTCCCCTTTCGCAATTCGTTTTCCGATTTGATGTTTCCCCCAAAAATCCATTGTAAAATAAAGTACTCAAAGTTTTCTCTCTCCCTCCGCGAAAAAAAATAAAAGAGAAACATCTTTATTCGGGCACTCAGGAGAAGATTGTTTACAGAGCAATTCTGGGGGTGCAACATTGAAATTGGGTTTCGAAAGGAAACTATTTAAGAAGGAGCCGAATCAATGTGTGTTTGTACTCCGTTTGATGCACCCTTTGAAGTGTTGATGCACATTAGGAAGGAGAAATTTGGACTCGGATACTAAAGTAATTACGTAATCATTTAGAGTTATTAAAGAAATTGTATCTAGTTGTATCTGACTTGATAAAAAAAAAATTAGAAAAGATAAAATTTGCAATATGTACTAAATATATAGATTAATGTTTTGTTTGGACATCAAAATTATCATTCTTCCCAATGTGAACTATTTAAGAAGGAGCCGAATCAATGTTTGTCTGTACTCCGTTTGATGCACCCTTTGAAGTGTTGATGCACATTAGGAAGAAAAAATTCAAGCTCGGATACTAAAGTAATTGCGTAATCATTTAGCGTTATTAGAGAAGTTTGTATCTAGTTGTATCTGACTTGTTAAAAAATTTATTATAATTGATAAAATCGGCGAATTGTAATAAATATATGGATTAATGATTTGTTTGAACGTCAAAATTATCAGTCTTCCAAATGTGACCTATTTAAGAAGGAAATGAATCAATGTGTGTTTGTACTCCGTTTGATGCACCCTTTGAAGTGTTGATGCACATTAAGAAGGAGAAATTCGGGCTCGAATACTAAAGTAATTCGTAATCATTTGGCGTTATTAGAGAAGTTTGTATCTAGTTGTATCTGACTTGTTAAAAAAATTGTTATAATTGATAAAATCGACGAATTGTACTAAATATATGGATTAATGATTTGTTTGAACATTAACATTATTACAGTCTCGTTCCAATTGTGAAATATTTCAGAAGAAAATGAATCAATGTGTGTTTGTTCTCTGTTTGATGCACCCTTTGAAGTGTTGATGCACATTAGGAAGGAGAAATTCAGGCTCGGATACTAAAGTAATTATGTAATCATTGAGCGTTATTAGAGAAGATTGTATCTAGTTGTATCTGACTTGATAAAAAAAATAATTAGAAAAGATAAAATTTGCAATATGTACTAAATATATGGATTAATGATTTGTTTGGACATCAAAATTATCAGTCTTCCAAATGTGACCTATTTAAGAAGGAAATGAACCAAAGTGTGTTTATACTCCGTTTGATGCACCGTTTGAAGTGTTGATGCGCATTAAGAAGGAGAAATTCAGGCTCGGATACTAAAGTAATTACGTAATCATTTCGTGTTATTAGAGAAGATTGTATCTAGTTGTATCTGACTTGATAAAAAAAAAATTAGAAAAGATAAAATTTGCAATATGTACTAAATATATAGATTAATGTTTTGTTTGGACATCAAAATTATCATTCTTCCCAATGTGAACTATTTAAGAAGGAGCCGAATCAATGTTTGTCTGTACTCCGTTTGATGCACCCTTTGAAGTGTTGATGCACATTAGGAAGAAAAAATTCAAGCTCGGATACTAAAGTAATTGCGTAATCATTTAGCGTTATTAGAGAAGTTTGTATCTAGTTGTATCTGACTTGTTAAAAAATTTATTATAATTGATAAAATCGGCGAATTGTAATAAATATATGGATTAATGATTTGTTTGAACGTCAAAATTATCAGTCTTCCAAATGTGACCTATTTAAGAAGGAAATGAATCAATGTGTGTTTGTACTCCGTTTGATGCACCCTTTGAAGTGTTGATGCACATTAAGAAGGAGAAATTCGGGCTCGAATACTAAAGTAATTCGTAATCATTTCGCGTTATTAGAGAAGATTGTATCTAGTTGTATCTGACTTGTTAAAAAAATTGTTATAATTGATAAAATCGACGAATTGTACTAAATATATGGATTAATGATTTGTTTGAACATTAACATTATTACAGTCTCGTTCCAATTGTGAAATATTTCAGAAGAAAATGAATCAATGTGTGTTTGTTCTCTGTTTGATGCACCCTTTGAAGTGTTGATGCACATTAGGAAGGAGAAATTCAGGCTCGGATACTAAAGTAATTATGTAATCATTGAGCGTTATTAGAGAAGATTGTATCTAGTTGTATCTGACTTGATAAAAAAAATAATTAGAAAAGATAAAATTTGCAATATGTACTAAATATATGGATTAATGATTTGTTTGGACATCAAAATTATCAGTCTTCCAAATGTGACCTATTTAAGAAGAAAATGAACCAAAGTGTGTTTGTACTCCGTTTGATGCACCGTTTGAAGTGTTGATGCGCATTAAGAAGGAGAAATTCAGGCTCGGATACTAAAGTAATTACGTAATCATTTTGTGTTATTAGAGAAGATTGTATCTAGTTGTATCTGACTTGATAAAAAAAATTATTAGAAAAGATAAAATTTGCAATATGTACTAAATATATGGATTAATGATTTGTTTGGACATCAAAATTATCAGTCTTCCAAATGTGACCTATTTAAGAAGAAAATGAACCAAAGTGTGTTTGTACTCCGTTTGATGCACCCTTTGAAGTGTTGATGCACATTAAGAAAGAGAAATTCGGGCTCGAATACTAAAGTAATTATGTAATCATTGAGCGTTATTAGAGAAGATTGTATCTAGTTGTATCTGACTTGATAAAAAAAAAAATTAGAAAAGATAAAATTTGCAATATGTACTAAATATATGGATTAATGATTTGTTTGGACATCAAAATTATCATTCTTCCCAATGTGAACTATTTAAGAAGGAGTCGAATCAATTTGTGTTTTGTACTCTGTTTGATGCACCCTTTGAAGTGTTGATGCACATTAGGAAGAAAAAATTCAAGCTCGGATACTAAAGTAATTGCGTAATCATTTAGCGTTATTAGAGAAGTTTGTATCTAGTTGTATCTGACTTGTTAAAAAATTTATTATAATTGATAAAATCGGCGAATTGTAATAAATATATGGATTAATGATTTGTTTGAACGTCAAAATTATCAGTCTTCCAAATGTGACCTATTTAAGAAGGAAATGAATCAATGTGTGTTTGTACTCCGTTTGATGCACCCTTTGAAGTGTTGATGCACATTAAGAAGGAGAAATTCGGGCTCGAATACTAAAGTAATTCGTAATCATTTCGCGTTATTAGAGAAGATTGTATCTAGTTGTATCTGACTTGTTAAAAAAATTGTTATAATTGATAAAATCGACGAATTGTACTAAATATATGGATTAATGATTTGTTTGAACATTAACATTATTACAGTCTCGTTCCAATTGTGAAATATTTCAGAAGAAAATGAATCAATGTGTGTTTGTTCTCTGTTTGATGCACCCTTTGAAGTGTTGATGCACATTAGGAAGGAGAAATTCAGGCTCGGATACTAAAGTAATTATGTAATCATTGAGCGTTATTAGAGAAGATTGTATCTAGTTGTATCTGACTTGATAAAAAAAATAATTAGAAAAGATAAAATTTGCAATATGTACTAAATATATGGATTAATGATTTGTTTGGACATCAAAATTATCAGTCTTCCAAATGTGACCTATTTAAGAAGAAAATGAACCAAAGTGTGTTTGTACTCCGTTTGATGCACCGTTTGAAGTGTTGATGCGCATTAAGAAGGAGAAATTCAGGCTCGGATACTAAAGTAATTACGTAATCATTTTGTGTTATTAGAGAAGATTGTATCTAGTTGTATCTGACTTGATAAAAAAAATTATTAGAAAAGATAAAATTTGCAATATGTACTAAATATATGGATTAATGATTTGTTTGGACATCAAAATTATCAGTCTTCCAAATGTGACCTATTTAAGAAGAAAATGAACCAAAGTGTGTTTGTACTCCGTTTGATGCACCCTTTGAAGTGTTGATGCACATTAAGAAAGAGAAATTCGGGCTCGAATACTAAAGTAATTATGTAATCATTGAGCGTTATTAGAGAAGATTGTATCTAGTTGTATCTGACTTGATAAAAAAAAAAATTAGAAAAGATAAAATTTGCAATATGTACTAAATATATGGATTAATGATTTGTTTGGACATCAAAATTATCATTCTTCCCAATGTGAACTATTTAAGAAGGAGTCGAATCAATTTGTGTTTTGTACTCTGTTTGATGCACCCTTTGAAGTGTTGATGCACATTAGAAAGGAGGAATTTGGGCTCGGATACTAAAGTAATTACGTAATCATTTTGTGTTATTAGAGAAGATTGTATCTAGTTGTATCTGACTTGTTAAAAAAAATAATTAGAACTGATCAAATCTGAAAATTGCACTAAATATGTGGATAATGATTTGTTTGAACATAAAAATTATCACAGTCTTCCCAATCTGATTTATTTAAGAAGGAACCGAATCAATGTGTGTTTGTACTCCGTTTGATGCACCCTTTGAAGTGTTGATGCACATTAGGAAGGAGAAATTTGGGCTCGGATACTAAAGTAATTACGTAATCATTTAGAGTTATTAAAGAAATTGTATCTAGTTATATCTGACTTGATAAAAAAAATTATTAGAAAAGATAAAATTTGCAATATGTACTAAATATATGGATTAATGATTTGTTTGGACATCAAAATTATCAGTCTTCCAAATGTGACCTATTTAAGAAGGAAATGAACCAAAGTGTGTTTATACTCCGTTTGATGCACCGTTTGAAGTGTTGATGCGCATTAAGAAGGAGAAATTCAGGCTCGGATACTAAAGTAATTACGTAATCATTTCGTGTTATTAAAGAAGATTGTATCTAGTTGTATCTGACTTGATAAAAAAAATTATTAGAAAAGATAAAATTTGCAATATGTACTAAATATATGGATTAATGATTTGTTTGGACATCAAAATTATCAGTCTTCCAAATGTGACCTATTTAAGAAGAAAATGAACCAAAGTGTGTTTGTACTCCGTTTGATGCACCCTTTGAAGTGTTGATGCACATTAAGAAAGAGAAATTCGGGCTCGAATACTAAAGTAATTATGTAATCATTGAGCGTTATTAGAGAAGATTGTATCTAGTTGTATCTGACTTGATAAAAAAAAAAATTAGAAAAGATAAAATTTGCAATATGTACTAAATATATGGATTAATGATTTGTTTGGACATCAAAATTATCATTCTTCCCAATGTGAACTATTTAAGAAGGAGTCGAATCAATTTGTGTTTTGTACTCTGTTTGATGCACCCTTTGAAGTGTTGATGCACATTAGAAAGGAGGAATTTGGGCTCGGATACTAAAGTAATTACGTAATCATTTTGTGTTATTAGAGAAGATTGTATCTAGTTGTATCTGACTTGTTAAAAAAAATAATTAGAACTGATCAAATCTGAAAATTGCACTAAATATGTGGATAATGATTTGTTTGAACATAAAAATTATCACAGTCTTCCCAATCTGATTTATTTAAGAAGGAACCGAATCAATGTGTGTTTGTACTCCGTTTGATGCACCCTTTGAAGTGTTGATGCACATTAGGAAGGAGAAATTTGGGCTCGGATACTAAAGTAATTACGTAATCATTTAGAGTTATTAAAGAAATTGTATCTAGTTGTATCTGACTTGATAAAAAAAATTATTAGAAAAGATAAAATTTGCAATATGTACTAAATATATGGATTAATGATTTGTTTGGACATCAAAATTATCAGTCTTCCAAATGTGAACTATTTAAGATGGAAATGAATCAAAGTATGTTTTTACTCCGTTTGATGCACCCTTCGAAGTTTTGATGCACATGAAGGAGAAATTCGGTCTCGGATACTAAAGTAATTACGTAATTATTCCGTGTTATTAAAGAAGATTTTATCTAGTTGTATCTGACTTGTTAAAAAAATCATTATAACCGATAAAATTCGCAAATTGTACTAAATATATGGATTAATGGTTTGTTTGAACCTCAAAATTATCACAGTCTTCCCAATCAGCACTATTTAAGAAGGAACCGAATCAATGTGTGTTTGTACACCGTTTGATGCAACCTTTGAAGTGTTGATGCACATTAGGAGCCCACTTTCCTCTACACGATGATATGTCATCTCCCCATAGGTTGATTCCACGATTAGTTATGTGGCCGGATTTGTTAGCGTCATGCCAGAGGTAACATTTCCCCCCTCCCCCACCACCACGCGGTACAAAGGTCACAGTCAAGAATGGGTAAATACACATCTTGATAGACGCGTCCTACTTTCCCCTACACTATGGTATGATATTTATCAATATAAGATTATTCTATGTGGAGTTATGGGGTCGGAAGCTTATATTGTAGCTATGGGCCCCCCTCCTACCCGGTACAATGGTTAGAAAGTAGAATGACTTATTTACCCCCCTGGTCGACGCAGCCTCTACACGATGTTAGGTCAATTATCTGCAAAGGTCGATTCCGATGGAATTGACTTTGAAATATCGATATATAATGTCGCCGATTTTAATAACATATTCACGTCAAAAATACATGCAGTGCTGAACTGTACTCCCCCTTTTCATACTTCAAGCGGTTTTCTTAAAAATCCCTTTGAAAAAATTAAAATCCCCAAATTCCCTTTATTCCCCACCTTCAAAAGGATTTTCCCCAACGTAAAGAAGATTGTTTATTGAAATGTTCGACAGTGAAACATTGGTCCATTTAAGTTCCCGAAAAGAAAACTATTTGAGTGTGTGAGATATAGGCGAATCTGTGTGTGTTTGCACCACTTCGTTTAAAGTATAGGAGCTGTATGTTTTGTATGTGTATAAGGGGATATCTCCAAATTAATAATGATAAAATTATGTAAACACCAAATTATTTACTAAATACATCAAATAAATGACATTTAAATGAATAATAGACATATTTAACTCCCCATCTGCCTTTTACATTTGGTGAACAAGTTTTAAAATGTAGTATAATTAATCAAAATTAACATAGATTAGTATTACATAATCAACTAGTTAGCTATGTAGTATTATAATATCCTTTTTGATATGATTATGTCTGTAAAATCGGTGTAGGGTACCCACACCGCAAGGAATCGTACAATAAAAAACGACACCCAGAAAATCCTTAAAATTCCACGTGGAATTAGCCTAGAACTGACATATCATCGTGTAGAGGAAAGTAAGACGTGTCAACAATGTCGCTCTTGTCTGCATTATGCGCTTCATCGCTATAGCTTCATGTGTAATCGACCTAAGGAATAAATGACATAAAATCAAATAAAGCAATGGTTTCCAAAGTTTAGATGGCCACGAGCCACAGATTTAAAAATTTGGCAAGTCGCGGACCACTGCCACTTATATTATTAAAAAAAATACTTGGATACTAAATATAATTTAAGATCTTATGCTTAGCTGTTATTTTAACAGCAATCTGTCATTGCCCGGAGCCAAAATAGACTGCTCAAAGAGATGATATGCCCAAAGACACTAATGCAAGAGGGTATCAGCTGCTTATGAGCAACATGGCGGGTTGCAGTGTGAAATTGGCAAGATTTTCTTATTTACTACCAGAATAAATATATATATATATATCATTAGTTAAAATTAATTTTACACCGAACACCGGAAGAATGTTTTTATTGTTTTCGTATAAAAAGAATGAGTATCAAACAATGTCTTTAAGATAACTCCTCCACTGCTGCAGAGGAAGTTGGGTCACGTCAACCAGGTTAGCCATTTATCTCTCCCCCCCCCCCCCCCCCCCCTCTCGAGATGACGAGAACAACACCTGGGCTGGCACCCTCAATAAGTGTCAGGTCATTGAACCCCATTCAAATTTAACGTGCACTAGTCCCTTATACACGAAGGTGATAATTAGGATAACTTCAGACGACTTCAGTAATTGAGTAGCGAATCCGACAACCCTCCGATTACCCGATCACTACATACATACTGCGAATCGAACCTCCGACCTTCCGATGCTGTGTCCGACCAAACACTTGAGCCACAGCGGCTTTTCCTAAAAGTCCCGGGAAAATATTACTCCGGAAAAGGGAAAAAAAATCTCCCGACAATTTTATCCCGATCCCTATTCCAAAACAAGAGGCAGGAAGCAAAAGACAACTTGACTCCGCTTTTCTGGTGAGGCACTCAATAAATCGATTGGGGGAAGAAGGAATAATCTATAACACCCGTTTCTCGGCTTCTGCTTCGCCTTCTCTCACCGCCACTCTACCCTTCACTCTTACTCTAATGAAAATGGAATTGCTACGGCTTCATTTAAGCGGGATTCGTACCTGCGTCCTCCCCTTTTTTTTCACGGTCACAGACAAAACATTTTATTCGATAGACCGGGAATGTTCATTGAAAAAAGCTTACTGTGTAAAGGGGAGAGAGAACGCTTAATCTGCTATTGATTGAATGTCCTCACGTTGATAGGTGGATGAAAGTTTGGAGAGTGGGGTGCTAGATCAGGATTTGTTCTCATCATGTGACTTTGGTTTAATTCCTTGGGCTTGTGCTCATTGGTCTTTCTTTCGGGATAAATTCCAAACTCATTTTTTGGAACTCTAGTGCGATGTTCTTTAAACCAACCAATTAAAATTGTGAAGTTATTAGAATATGAAACTCGTATTCAGGGTTTGATTTGCTTAGGTTAGTTAACGTCGCACTAGTTTGGTTAATTAACGTCGCACTAGAGCTGCACAGTGGGCTATTGGCGACGGTTCGGGGTCTATCTCGAAGGAAAGACCCGGGAACGCATACACATTCACACACACATTCATACATGCACCTCGTTATTTTAGAACCATGGTCAGATGACGAGGAAACACCTGAACTGGTACCCAACGCCTTCAATAGACGTCGGGACTTTGGACCCCGATCAGATGTATCGTGCACCAGTCCCGTATACACGCGGTTAATTTTTTACGGATGTTCTGAGCGACTTTTCTAGTATTTTGTAGCGAAGCTGGCAACCCTCCGATCACAAGATCACTACTTTTTTTAAATTTTCTTTGTCAAGTCCATCGCCTAAAATCGAACCAGGAATCTTCGTATTCCTAGCTGACGCCTTTAACCGCTCGGCAACGGAGGCCTGTAATGAGGGTGTATTCATCGGTCTTTCTTTCGGTATAAATTCCGAACTCATATTTTGGAACTCCAGCGCGATGTTCTTTAAACCAACCAATTACATTTTTGAAGTTAGATGAAGTTAGATGAAGTTGATATGAAACTCATATTCAGGGTTTGATTTGGTTTGTTTAGGTTAGTTAACGTCGCTCTAGAACTGTACTTTGGGCTATTGTTTGGCCTATGTTGAAGAAAAGACCCGGGACCAATTTTTTCATATTTTTTAACTATGGTCAGATGACGAGGACAACGCATGTGATGGCACCCGACCCAACCTCAATATGCGTCAGGACATTAGACCCCGATCAGATTTAATGTGCACCAGTCTCTTTTTACAGTGCAGTTTTAAGAAAATTTTTTACAGTGTATTTTAAAGTACATTATTATAATGTATTTTAAGTAAATTTTTACAGTGTAGTTTTAAGTACATTTTTACAGAGCATTTTTAGTAAATATTTTACAGTGCATATTTAAATAAATTTTCACAGTGTATTTTTAAGTACATTTTTACAGTGATTTTTGAGTACATTTTTACAGTGCACTTTTAAGTAAATTTTATAATGAATTTTTATGTAATTTTTTTTACAGTGCACTTTTAAGTACCTTTTTCCAGTGGATTTTTTACAGAGAATGTACTACATTTAAAAAAATCTTTTTTAACTCTTTGAATGAGTTAAACAGTTCTTAAGAAACGATTTTAAGGCTGAAATATGGCTATCGCACAGTTACCATCACCTCTTGTCTAACTACTGCTCATTCGCATTAAAAGACAACATTTTGTCTCATTACCTATTTCTAGCTAAATTCTAACTAACTTTACCTAATACGGGTTTCTTCAAATATTATCCTTTACATAACACTCAAAAGATCAAACAGATCATGCACAAAAATTACATTTCACTCCCTCCAAATGTCCGCGCAATTTGTTCGGCAAACAGAATTTCATTTCGGAATACACGCCTCAAAAAAAAAAGTCAAACAAAACTCTCAACACGCAGCAAAAAAAAATATCCTTGTTGACTCGGGACTTTTTTGTTTTGCGTGACTATTTCATCGGCCCCTTCACGGCACGGACGTATTTCAATCTGTGTTTCAACGTCCAAAAGACGCAATCACAACCCAATGTTACAGCGTAATTGAACGTCCGCATTTACATATTTAAACCTAATATGTCGTCTATTGGACGGTGCTTGGCGAGAAATAGCCTATTTGGCGGTTATTGATGATTTGAAATCCGTAAATTGAAAAGCCAGCATCTTTAACTTTTATATACTTACATTAAAAAAGGGATTGGTTTTGTATAGAGCATCTATATTGTTGAATATTACTACTAACAATTTTAAACCATTTTCACTTGCAGCTAGGTGAAATCAGCCGTCTAGTATCAAAATCAGATGGGTCCATTTTCATAAATTTTACAGTAGACGCCAAAAACGGGTGACAGACAAGTACTTTTGGATTTAAACCCATGACTTTGAATGCAGATTTAAACTGGATTCAGACACTTTTGGTCAATACCGCTTTGCAATGTGATGTAATGCATTGAGAACTTTAGGAAAGTATTTAAAAAACAATTTTAAGAAAAATGTGGATACATCTGGTTTTGAAACTAGATAGCTCAAATATTTCTATGTCTCTAGTATATCTTGATAAAAGCCTATTCAAGATAAGCTTTGCTCTTCATCTCTGTTCCTCTTCCTCCTCCTTTTTCTATTTATCTCATCTTTTTCTCTTTTCCCTCATTCTTCCTCTTACTCATTCTTCCTCTTACTCATTCTTCCTCTTACTCATTCTTCCTCTTTTCTAATTTATTAATTTTTTCTCTGCTTCCTTCTCCTTTTCTTTTTTATTAATTTTTTTTTCCTCTTCCTTCTCCTTTTCTTTTTTATTAATTTTTTTTTCCTCTTCCTTCTCCTTTTCTTTTTTATTAATTTTTTTTTCCTCTTCCTTCTCCTTTTCTTTTTTATTAATTTTTATCGCTCCTTCCTTCTCCTTTTCTTTTTTCATTATAATTTTTTCTCTCCTTCCTTCTCTTTTTTATTTATTTTTTTACTCCTTCCTCCTCCTTTTCTTTTTTATTATTTTTTTCTCTCCTTCCTTCCTTATTCTTTCTTTTTTTATTTATTTTTATCACTCCTTCTTCCTCGTTCTATCTCTTTAAACATATTTCTCTATCTCCCAACTTTCTTTATATACCTCCCACTCTTTGCACATTTCTCTTTTTATATATATTTGTTTATATTTCTACATTTATTTATATGTCTTCATATTTATTTTATACAATTCTCTCTCTCTATCTCTATCTCTCTTTCTCTCTCTCTCTAACTCTCTATCTCTAATTCTCGATTTCTATCTTTTTCTGTTTATCTCATCTTTTTACCCTTTCTCTCTTTTTTGCTCTAACTCATTCTTCCTCTTTTCTCTTATATTATTTTTTCTTTCCTTGTTCCTCGTTCTATATTTTTATACATATTTCTCTATCTCTCAACTTTCTTTATATTCCAACCCCCATCCCTTCTCTCTCTCTTTATATTTATTTTGCTATATATATTTATTTCTCTATATTTCTTCCTCTCCCTCTATTTTATATTTCTGTCTCTCTATTTCTTCGTTTTCCTATTTCTTTTCTTTCTTTATATTCTTCCTTCTCTCTCGTTTTATATATTAACTAGCAAAAGTACCCGTTCTTCGCACGGGGATAAATAAAATAACGACAAATGACAGAAAATATATAATTTCCTCACCTCCCAGGAAAAATCACCTATACCATTTTAGAATTCCTCCTTAAAAAAGTTAAAAAGCTGTTTTTTTATAATTTAAAATATTTTTATTTTAAATAAATTAGAAGTTAAAAAAGTAAAATTATATCTATACTACTTGGTTGCTAATACACCGATAAAAATCCTATAACTTATAGTTTATCTCTCATAAGGTATGGAGTTTTAAAAATTAAACATTCCTGCACCAAAATACTTTAGGAATTTCCTTTCGGTATGGGTAGTTTCGGTACATATTTGCATGATATACCATAATAAAATACGACATTTGTAAAATCCTTAACTCCAAGTGGAACCAGCTGATGTGTATAAATAATACACTATCGTGTAGACGAAAGTCAGACGTGTCTTACGTGCCGATTTTTTATCCCCCCCCCCCTTTTGGACTTGTATCAGGTGGAAAAAAGTGTGTACCCGCTATCATTAATTCAATGTGAATCAGCCTATATGTATAAATGACATACCATCGTGTAAAGGAAGGTAGGCCGTTTCAACCATGTAGGCCATTTATCCTTTCCCTCTCTCAACCTTGTATCGAGTAAAGGCCGAATACAGCGCGGTCTTTACATACCCTATTTTTTTTAACATGGATGCTCCAATTTATACGGGAAATTACTATAATTATATTTTAGTTTCCAGTGCTTCCCTTAATCGATGAAATTTTAATTACTGTTGTCAACATTATTGAAAGATACTGTGCATTATAACAGGTATTTTATAGGAATAAGTATTTACATAAAACTATTATTTTTTTATTAAGGAAAATAATATTAAATTAAATAATAAACAAAGCGCTATGATCTTAATTTTTGTAAGATTTTTTTTTTAAATTTCAGAAAGAAGGGTTTCATTAAATTGGAGTTTTAAAGCAATAACTTCAAGCCAGAATTTTGAAGAAACTTCTGAATCAATCTCGATATTGAAATATTCTGAAGCCGTATGGAAGTGAAAAAGGCAGCAAAAACACATAACAGAATTTTTTTTAAGATGACCAAATTAAGAAATTTGATCATGAAAACTCATGATTTAACTTTCAAAACATTCCGAATTTCCCTTTTCCCAGTATTGTAATTTTGATTTCACTATTTCCAAATGCCCGTTCCAATGTATCGTTTAGGCTACATCTTTGCAATCTCTTCGACCAACAACTTGTGTATACAATTAGTAGTTTGCATTTTAACCTCAGTAATACATAACATAAAAACGTAAATTACCACCAGAATAAACCTAAACGTTTTTTGCGAATAAACTGCCTCATATTCTTAATAAAAGTGATAATAATATTAACAGTCTGTTGGCATAAATACTCAACCAAAAATAGTGTGTTTTAAAATACTACACAACTTTCTTTTACTTATGTCCAAATGCCCATGTTTCAAAGAATTTTCCTGAATGCTATTATTACAAAAGAATAACCACCTATTTAAATTTTAAGAAAAAAAAATTATTTCCGTATCCAATGTATTAAAAATTCGGTATTTACTCATTGTGTTAAACCATTTTTCATAATTTTTTTTTATTTTGTGATACTATTGTTATTGCATTCGCATCAAAAAATTCCCGTCATATAAATGTTTAGAATTTTCCACTCCAAATTAAAGCCAAGTCGCACTTTATCCAATGAATAAACGGTTATAACTTGGCGATAGTTTAGCAAACAGTGCAGCAGAACATTTAACTCTTAATAATCGCCATTTAATGTTTTAAAAGGAAGAATTATTGGCACATTAAATAAAATAATTATTTTCTCCATTATCATTTGGTATCTTTGGAATTTTATTCTTTAATAATATTAAAAAGTCATATAGAGTTGAGAATTCACAGTGAAACGAAGCTTCGTACAATTAAAAAAAATACTTGCATAACATATTTTTCAAATAAATAAAATGGACGTTCATGCACAAATTACCCGCATTTTGGAAGAATTGTTCTAAAAGTTCGATTTAAGATAATTAAATATAGTTACAATTAACCTGTATACAAACAAAACAAAAGAGATGAAACAATTATAACATTTTAAAAGAATTCTAAACCATTTTCTAAGATAAAATTCTGGTTGTTTTAATTTTTGAATGAATCCGTATTGTAACAAAAAGCCCAATGTGCAGACGTTTTTCCAATAATTATTAAATCAAACAAAGCTGTGACGTCATTTTTATAGTGTCAATAACGAAAAATTTTATTTTAAATTGCATACGATATGTTCATCCATGTTAAGTCAATGGAATACATTAAAATAGTTATAACATACGAATGGAACATCGTACACACTTAAAAATGATCACAAAAAATGTCTAATTTTTCAAGTAAAGTATTCTGTAAATTTTATAAAGCTACGTTTTGTAGTTATGGAGTATTCCATGTAAAGATCGGCATTCTAATTGATTAATAATTTTTTTATATTATACTAGGGGGCTCCGCCCCCTGCTCCGCTAACGCTTCGCCAACCCCCGGAGGATTGCTACGCAATCCTCTTTAGTTTGCTTTGCAAACAATACCGGCTTCATACACAGTAGACAATGACAATGTGTCTTAACAACAATACTTTTTTTAGTTATATAAATTATTACTGGCAGTGCCGTCACACAAATTTATTTTTGGGATGTTGAGACAAGAAATTTCCCAACTTAACGATCCGAAATTCCGAAAGTGAACGATTCAAAATTCCCAACTTAAGGACGTCAGGTACCAACTCTAGTGTTGTCCTCGTTATCTGACCATTGTTAAAAATATGAGACATCGTTCCCGGGTCTATTCTTCAAGAAAGGCCTCGAACCAAAGCGTCCTTGATGTAGTAAGTAAATACGTACCAATAACCAATCAAGGACGCTTTGTTCGAACCAACGCCAGTAGTTCAATGTGCAGCTCTAGTGCGACGTTAATTAACCAGACCACACTTAACGATTCGAAATTCAAAACGCAACAGTGTTAAAAAATTCCCAGTTCCAACTTATAGACATTTGTCAGCTTTTTTATAGGTAATATTAAACAGTTATCTCGAAAGTATTGATTTATTGCACGCATGTTAAAATGCAGTGTTCTGTTTTGAGGTCTAATTTAAGTTTCATCTTAATACAAGCTGGGCAATTTCTAGTCTTCCATCGCTTTCATTTGCTAATAATATAAACTTTCCTGAGGCATAAATTTTCCCAACTCAGGGATTTTTAAAACTCGAAATTCCCAACTTTTAAGGTATAAAAGTTTACAGCCCCCCCCCCCCCCCCCCCCCCCCCCTGGATAACTGGAAAATCTCAACTCCTTCAACGCAATTGTTTCTACTCATTGAAAAGCGAAACATGTGTAAACAAACAGTAGCATAAACGCGCCAATCTTAAATAAGTCTTCGCCAACTTTTATTTATATAAAGTAAGATTATTGAGAATTGGCGTTAATAATAATTTCCCGTTAAAATATATAATAAGCTACAGGATTTAGATTTACATACAAGTTGGCATTTTGCCAACGTTGGCATTTTGCTCTGAAATATCTTTTAATAATAATTATAGTACTTCACATAAATAGTTACATCTAATTTATTTTTTAAGATAGAATTTCAGTATTGATACCATTCAAGAAAGGAAGATTTTACGAATATAACTATATTTTTTTAATGGGAAAAAAGTATATTTTTGAACTACTTAGAGCAGTTTTAATTTATCCCTTAAAATTTTACGCGTAAAATTGACGATTATTTCAGACATTTCGTCAATTATTTAAAAATTTATAACTACAAAACTAAATCGAAATTTGACAAACGCTCTGGATCATTTGTAGCCAATAGTTTAATCTATACCCCTAATTTTTTATTTATTTTTTTGTTGAAAATTGGAAGACAAGTATACAAAAATGTATGAATTATTTTCAAAATGTTCTAAAATCATGAATTTAACATAAAATAACGTCTAATATACTGATCGTATTGAAAAACAAAAATATTCATCTTATTACCCAAACATTTCTTAATAAACTGGCATAATTTCATAATTTTAGGACATTTACTTTTTGAGATGCAAGCGGAACAATGAGACAAAAATTCGCAAATTAAAATTTTCTCGAAATATCCGACATTTTTCCTTTCTTCACTATTTTTTATACCTATCTTAATTGACCACATCTAATTTAATTGTAAAGATAGAACTATAATCTTTATAACATCGGAAAGATGAAGTTTTAACGAACATTAATATATTTTTTTTAATAAGAAAATATGTAATTTTAAATGACTTATAGCAATTTAGAAATCACGTTTCAAAAATGAGGGCGAGAAAACTTCAAAAAGTGGAGCGTCTTCAAAGGTTTAAAAAATTTATAAATCCAAAACTAATTCGAATTTTAAAAAATGCTTACTTGGATTTCCAGTTCAAATCTATTTGTACACTCCCTAAAAAAATTGGATCTCTCCTCTTAATAGTGTTTCAGAAACTCGACGGACAAAATTACTTGTAAGCGAAATTTTATCAACGACGACTTTAATATTAAATAACTTATAAACTAATAACAGTATTGAAACAAAAATATATTCTTCTTATTTATCAAATATTTCTTAACAAATTCACTTAATTTCGTAATTTTAGGGCTTTTACATTTTGAGATACGATCTGAATAACATTGAAAGAACTGAAAATTCCCCCTAGGGCCGACTTTTCCCCCCTAGGGCTTACTTTTTTTTAAAATAGAGAGATGTTCGCTTTTTTCTGTTGATTTTAACTGATTTTACCGTTGCCACTTCGTGAAACTTTGCTGACGTGAGCTAAAAAATATCATAACGTTCGAAAGGAATATCGTAGAGACTTGAAAATAGTCACGTTAAAATTCTTATTTTTTAAACTAATTATTCTGTGAATTTCAAAGCTCTACGTTTTGTAGTTACGGAGCTTATTTTGTACTGACAAACAAACAAACAGAGATCCGGACACATTTCGGGATTTTCAGCTTTATATATATGATTTCATCCCTATGTTCATTTCCCTCCCTATGTTTCTATCTAAACAAAACGTTTTTATGATCTCAATCACCGTCTTCATATACAATCCCAATTTTCCCAATTTGGCGACATTTCTGGCTACCAAAACACCCCAACTTTCATTACAACCCTCCCTGTAACGTTTTCTTTCCCCTCTAAACAATCACGCGAGCAAGGAGGGGAAATAACTGTTACAGGTTGCGGTGCAGAAATCGACTCGGCTTTTAACTGATTCCGTGTTATGAGGAACAAGGGCTTTTCGGTAATGAAAAAAAAAAGGAAACACTGAGAGACCTTCAACACTACAAAACTCCGATCGGTGAGTTAATAGTGGGACTCACCACACTCAGCGGATGGTTATTTAAGTGTTGTGTTATTAGTTGTTGGGTGGTTGCTAGGGGTCGCACCTACTTTGGGTCGGCGTGGGAAGTGTTCTCTGATCCGATTCTTTTTGCTGAGATCGATACAACAGTGAATATTACTAGTGGCGTATTCAGGGGCGTGTTCTGATTTTCTGTTAGATGTTATATACCCAGGCCTAGGTGCCTATACTCAGTGCCGTCACGCAAAAAATCTGAGGGGGAAGGGGGGGGGGGGGTTGCACCAAGAAATTTCCAAACTTAACGATTCGAAATTCTCAACTATTTAAAATTCTTAACTCAATACAGTGCTGAAATTTCCCACTTCCAACTTATCGACATTTTTCATCATTTTTTTTAATATATATTAAGTAATATTAAACAGTTCTCTCACAAGCATTGATTTGTTGCACCCATATTCCAATACAGTGTCCGTTCTGAGGTCTAATTTAAATGTAATCATACAAGTTGGGCAACTTCTAATCTTCCCTAGTTTTCATTTGCTAATAATATTAATTATGCTAATAATAATTGGTAATTAGTAATAATATTAACTAATCAGCTTCGCTGTTAAAATACTATGAAGTCGTGTAAAAATATCCAACGAATTATACTGTCGTGCATACGGGACTGGTGCACAATAAATCTGATCGAAGTCCAAAGCCTTGACGCCTATTGAGGTTGCGTCGGGTGCCAACTCAGGTGTTGTCCTCGTCATCTGACCATGGTTCAAAAATCAAATACGAGGCATCGTTCCCGGGTCATTCCTTCAAGATAGACCCCAAACCGTAGATTGCCCAATATGCAGTTCTACTACGACGATAATTAACCCAACCAAACCAATCTACAGAAATACTTATTTTTCCTCAATTCCCAATTGCTAGATCTATAAACAAATACATTCACAATATGGACATCGCCCCTTATCGAAAAGAAAATCCCAGTTATAGATAGCACTCGGGTCCTTCTCCCATTCAATCAAGCCATCAGAAAAGAATGGTATCGAGCGCGTTTACGGCTTATTAAAAAAAAACGCGCGCACAACTAAATTAACGCGTTCGAGTCCCCCCCCCCCCCCCCCCCCTTCCCCATGGAGGTCGGTGATTTGATGGGCTGTTTACCGATCGTTTCGTCAAATTTTACTCGCCTTCTGGAGTCGTAAAATTTAGATTGATGGCTCCTAAAACTGAAATATTTCGCGAGTGAAGTTGTTTCCACTTGTTCTCCGTTGGAAGTTTTTCCACTCTATTGGGTTTCCATTCCACTGTAGGACGGTGTTTCCGGACTCGTGGTCTATCTCGCAGATAGTGTTCGTTTTGATTTTTTTCCATGCATGGCGTTATAACGGAATATACTACTTTTATACAAAAAAAACTTAAATAGTAAAAAATTCTAAAATCTATAACTATAAAAGAGTTTGTCTGTGGTACGAAAAACACTTCCTTCCTCTGTGTATAAAATGCTGAAAATTTATATATAAGTAACATTCATCTTTCAGCTGCGTACCAAAAGCTGTGCACCATTCATCCTTAAACTGTGCACCAAAATAAGCAGTGCACCATTCATCATATAGCAGTGCACCATTCATCCCAAAGCTGTGCACCAAAAGCTGCGAACCATTCATCCTTAAGCTGTGCATTATTCATCCTTAAGCTCTGCACCAAAATTTGTGCATTATTCATCCTTAAGCTCGGCACCAAAATTCGTGCATCATTCATCCTTAAGCTGTACACCAAAAGCTGTGCATCATTCATCCTTGAGCTGTACACCAAACGCTGTGCACCATTTATCCTTAAGCTGTGCACTATTCATCCTTTAGCTGTGCACCATTCTTCCTCAAGCTGTGTACCCAAAATATGTGCACCATTTATCCTTAAGCTGTGTACCAAAACCTGTGCACCATTCATCCTTCAGATGTACACCAAAAACTGTGCACCATTCATCCTTAAGCTGTACACCAAACGCTGTGCACCATTTATCCTTAAGCTGTGCACCATTCATCCTTTAGCAGTGCACCATTCATCCTTAAGCTGTGTACCAAAACCAGTGCACCATTCATCCTTCAGATGTACACCAAAAACTGTGCACCATTCATCCTTAAGCTGTGTACCAAAATCTGTGCACCATATATCCTTAAGCTGTGTACTAAAAGCTGTGCACCATTCATCCTTCAGATGTACACCAAAAGCTGTGAACCATTCACCATGAAGCTGTGCGCCATTCATCCTTAAGCTGTGCACAAAAATCTGTGCACTATTCATCCTTAATCGTGCACCATTTATCCTTAAGCTGTGCACAAATCATCTTTAAGCTGTACTCCAAAAGTTGTGCACCATTCATCCTTAAGCTTAATATAAACAAAAATGGGCACGCCTCTTTTATGAAGCAGTCGATATTTGAATTTTTTTTAATTTAATTGCTTAAAATTAAGTCAATATTTCTTGCATTCACTGATCCTAAATACTTGAGAAATATTTGGTACGAGAAAATCCAAATAATCAATTCGGAATCACCATTGATTTTACGTCTTATAGTTTTTCAAGAAATTGTCTCATTTCATCTTTTGGTCTCATTTTGATGTCTCATTTTATCTTTTGGTCTCATTTTGATGTCTCATTTTATCTTTTGGTCTCATTTTGATGTCTCATTTCGCCTTTTCTCAAAAAGTAAATTTCCAATCAAAACGAAATTTTATGTACCACTAGTTTAGGTAGGTTACCTAGTTTAGGTTTTTATGTACCACTGTAAAAGCTACATGTTGAATATATAAATATTAGTTGTCTTACTAGAAACAAATATGTGCGCGAAAATATTATTAAAAAAAAGTCTCTATTTCAAAAAAATAGTATGGTAATTTTTTTTCTATTCCAAAACCGAAATTTAAGTTGGGTTTAGTGGTTTATTGATGCGCCCTGGTAGTTTAACGATACGGTACTGAACTGCGATACTCAGGATCTGGGTTCGATTCCAATAAGGCTTGGCTATAATTGTAGATGTTTATTGAAAATGATTTATGAGGCAGCCTATGTAGGCAACCATCTACGCCTTGTACTCATTGTTGAGTACATGTCTTCTTCAATATGAAAACTCATGTATCAAAGCCACCATAAAATGTAATAAATAATGATTATACATTTTAATTATTTTCAAATACCTATTTTTAATAGTGTGCGAGATTTCCATAAATTTTCTCAGACAATTTTCTAAACAGTTATTTGTCAGCAAACTTCCATCGGCAAAATCGCCCCAATGCGTCGGCCCATTTAACCCCACAAATAATTGTTTACACCACTTCCCACCCACCCACTTCGACCAAATAAATCAAATATCCCAACCCATTGTGATAAAGACGCCAACCCGAATCGTTCAAAATCGTCAACAAAGGCGGAAAACTCGCCAAATAATACTACAAATACTGCGCAAGTTTATATACTTTAAAGAAAAATCATGGAAATTAAATTCAAAATATTTTATTTAATTACAGAATCCTTCTCTTTAACCAGCCAGTTAAATAAAGGGTTTATAGTTAAGACTGTTTCACTCATTTAATGAGAGTTTAAATTAAATGGTTAATACCCAAATTTCTTAATTTAAAATCGTAATTGCTTTTATTGAGGCGGCTTGTAAATTATTACGGCTCTCAAGAGATTTTGTAAATTTGTTGTTGTTGTTTTTTAAATTTTCTTTAAATGTTATTTTGCATTTTTTTTAAAGTTAATAACAGAATGTTGTTTTTCCTGCAGAAAGCATAGTAGTTTTTAGAATTAATTGCATTTCATATTATCAATCAATTTAAATAATTTCTTTTGCATAACCTAGAAAAAAACATTAGCTATATTTAAATATTTTTTTGTAACGTTGAATTTCATATATGTTTACAAACATATATTAAAAAGTATAAAATTATTTAATTTTCTAAAAAATGTATTAACTTTTGAGTGCACAATAATTTAAAATATTTTTAGAATATTTAAATAGTTTTAATTTTAAAAGATTCCGAAAACTATGAACATTACTACAAATTTTTAAAAAAATATTAAATATGTTTATTTCGAACAACTTTTAAACAAAATGGAAAACTTTAGATTACATTTTGTTGAAAAGTTTTCCAAAAAAAATATTATTAAAAACATATTTAATATTTTTTAAGTTTCTGGAATAGAGTAAAATTTTCTAAACCTTTTGCAATTAAAGTTGCACAAATATTCTAAAAATATTTTGAGTTATTCCCCCCCCCCCCCCCCCCCACTCCCAAAGAGTTATTACACTTTTTGAAAATTAAATAATTATATAATTTTTAATATCATACATACTTTAAAAACTTAAATATAGGTTTCGAACTATATAAAAAAAATGTACACGTAGCAAATATTTTGTTCCATATTACGCAAAGGAAATTATTTAAATCGATTGGTAATATAATTTGCAATTAATTCTTGAAAACAACTATAATTCCTTTGGAAAAAAACAACAGTCTGAACATCCTGTGCCCCCCTAGACAGGACCGTCGCACTGGGGGGATTTGGGGGGGGGGGGAGCACGACTCCCCCCATAATCTGGAAACCGTTAAAAGGTGGAAATTTCGACTTTAAAAAATTCCCCGAGTTGGGAAATTTTATGCCTGAAGAAAATGAATTTATAAAGCTAGGGAAGATTAGAAATCGCTCAACTTGTAAGATTACATATAAATTATACTTCAGAACACACATTGCATTGGAATATGGGTGCAACAAATCAATGCTTGTGGAAGAACTGTTTAATATGACCTAATATATAAAACAAACATGAAAAATGTCGATAAGTTGGAAGTGGGAATTTTCAGCACTGTTGAGGTGGGAATTTAGAATAGTTAAGTTGGGAATTTAGAATCATTAAGTTGGGTATTTTGAATTGTTAATTTGGGAATTTCCAATCGTTAAGCTGGGAATTCCGAATCGTTAAGTTAGGAATTTCCAATCGTTAAGTAGGAAATTTCCAATCGTTAATTTGGGAATTTCCAATCGTTAAGATGGGAATTTCGAATCGTTAAGTTAGGAATTTCCAATCGTTAAGTAGGGAATTTCCAATCGTTAAATTGGGAATTTCCAATCTTTAAGTTGGAATTTTTTTTGTTTAAATATATATATATATATATATATATATATATATATATATGAAAGAAAATTCCTATAACCACTCCCTTTTCTAATCCTGACCCCTTGTAAAAACCCTCTTAAAATCCCTTAACATCTATCCCTTAAATTAACTAAGCACACTCTGTGCCTTTTCTCTCTTATTCCAAGAACTCACTTTTTCCCTAAAGGATTATCCCTACCAATCAACGACTGTGCTTCCGAACCGATACGAATTCCCCATTTTCCCTCTTGGTAATATGAAAAATCCCCATCTCACGACACTTGGTGTTCGGCTGCCGACACGAAAGGATGTAAGCTAATTCTCTGAATAAACATGTTTCTGTGAAATCTACTCGGCCCAATCATGGATTAATATAGTCATGACTGCAATTAAACTAATGAAATGACCACCCAGTGGAACATTTCAAAAAGTCGACAGCGATTGAAGTCCTGTTTCCGCGAATTTTAGCGCAAATAGCTTCCCATAGCCTTGCTAGCCGAACACTAATCCAGCAGATGTCCGAGCCAACGTACAGCGATAAGTGGCCAACCGGAATACCATTCTGGAACTGAAACGCATCCATCCTAGGAGGTTTCCTGCCGTGAAAAACTATCGTTCATTACCGATCCCGACGGATTTGTAAGCCGGTTGCCGAGAATGAGTCCTACTGCGTAGTTCCTGGCACATAGAAAGCCGAACCGAAAGTTGATATCCGCAAACACCAGTACACGTTCAAGCTCCGAAAGAACAGAAGCCCGTCTACCTTTTAGAAGATGCGACGACCGCTTCGACAAACATGGGCGATTCGAACTTGCAACGGCAGCGACTCCAGAAGCGCCCTACAGAAACGAAAGCGACCGTTACCTGCGGCGCCATGACGTACGGAGCCAGCTCCCGGCTTGCCCTGAACCGCCGACTCGTGTGTTTTTCAACCTGCTGAGAAATTAAACTCCTCATCTTCAAAATAAAGTGTCTTCGAAACAGTGAGTACTCTGCCCATCGCGAAATCAAAGTGATCAGTGAAACTGAAACACCAAGAAACGAATGTGCTCGTTAGTTTCGATTCTCATGTTGTGTTCATTTCTACAATTTGTGTGCTGTTTCGATACGAATCAAAATATTCACCAGTATCAATGTTCGTGAAATCAAAGTTCTGCAAGTTACATAAATCTCCGTGATCAGTGTGAAAGACCAAGAAATGAATGTTCTCGACGAAAGTTAGTTTCGATTTTCCTTTTGTGTGCATTTCTACGATGTGTGTGCTGCGTCGATTACGGTCAAAACATTGACCAGTGTCAATGCTTCGAAACGAAACCATGTGTATTTTTGATAATGTTTGAAATATTTTTAAAACTTAATAGTTTTCAAATTTAAGCAATATTGATTTTTTTTAATTGTAGAAGTTTAAATTGAATTTTATTTGAATAATTCACTGTTTAATTAATTAATTTTAAATGCTTACTAATTAACTGATGTTAGTTTTTCATATTAATTATTTTTAAGTGTTTCCAATTAAATTTATTTTTTGTAAACAAAGATTTTTTTTTATACAAGAGTTAGCAGTTTGTAATGTTGAATAGTTTCAAAGAATTAATTAAACTTGATAGTTTATTTCAAAAACTGTTTTGAATATGATCATTAATGAGCTATTGTGTAAAATTTTGTGATCAGGAAATTGATTTTGAATTTTAATTATTCTAATTATTATTATCCATTATCTAATTTGCTATATTGGTACAACGTCAAGTTAAAATGTCAGTAAACAAAGACACACCGAGTAGTCAAGCTACTTTGATTTCAACTGACAATACTAACTCTAATTCTGCCATGAACCAACAATCCTCTGTAAATGAAACTGAAGCTAGTTCATCGAATTTAACTCAGGCTACGAATTTAATTTTCCCCAATTATCTTCCGTCTTTAGTATGTTTTGATGAAGGTATGTCCATCACTTCTTGGTTGTGTTATTTTAATACTCATGCACCTAAAGATGAACAATGGAAGTTGGAAAATATTAGTTCCTTCTTAAAAGGAAATGCTCTTAAGACCTATATCAATGATGGATTACACTTAAATGATTGGAACTCTTTGCAAGAATTACTTATTGAGACTTTCCTCGAACCCAAATCAATTTCGTTTAATACTTTCACAAATCTAAGATTCTATGCGAGAGATGATATTTCTTTGTACTTCCATCGTAAAGTTCAAGCAGGTAGGCATTTAGGTCTTTCGACCAAGTTGATTATTCAAGGATTGACGGATGGTTGTCCAAATTTTATGCAAACTGCTCTTGTTGGACATACCATACCTTCCACCAGTGATTGGCTAAATTTAGCAAATAAAGTACACAAAATCAATCCACCCCCTTCACACCAAACTTCTTATGAACCTCGCAATATTGGCAACAGACCTTTTGGACATTTCCAATATCCCCAAGGTAATCGATATCAACAAAATTTTCGCCCTTTTCAACCTCGAGAGCCATATTATTCTAATCACCGCCCTCAGGCGTTCCAAAATAATCGGCCCTCAGTTGTCCCCTCGCTGGATATTAAACGCCCATTGAACCAAAATCATACCAACACCTCTCATACCAACACCTCTCATTACCTTCCTCCTACTCCTTGTAGGTTATGTGAACAAAATGGGATATATAATGCTTATCACTGGATGTCCACATGTCAATTTAGACATGTCAAAATTCCATCAAACACAGAACATGTGCGACATCCACAAGATATCACTAAAAGGGAAGATCCCGATGATATGCAAGAAGATGACCCCGATTTATGACTATTTTCAGTATCCGGACGCATAAAAACCAAACATGTGGAATGCGTCATTGACACGGCATCAACTTTATCGATAATTCCCCTGTACATAGCTAAGCGTTTAAATGTAAAAATTTTACCCACCATTCCTATCAAAGTACAACAAGCAGATGGACACTTTCAAATCACACAGCTTGCTCATGTACCTTTGCAAATCGGAAAAATTACCAAAACAGTTAAATTGCATATTGTAGATAATAAGTTGGATTACATTATTTTGGGACTCCATGAATGCTCCAAATTTCAACTTATTATTAATTGTTATGAACATACAGTATCCCAATTAGGTAACAACCTTAAATTAATGCAGCCAAAATGTCGTAGTAAACAATCATTGTATGTTGTCAGGACTGTTGATTACTGTCAAGTTCCTTCGACCTCTGCAGAAGGCGCAGATACTCTGCAGATTGTCCACGAGAACCATGAAATCAAGTGTCTGTTGGCAGGATATAGTAATGTTTTTTCTGCGCATAAATATGATATCGGTAAAATTAACATTGAACCCCAGCGCATTAGGTTATCGTCAGATTTGCCCATAAGTTTAAGACCGTATAGAGCTTCCCCTGCTGATGAACAAGAGATCAAAAAACAAATAGAAGAACTTTTAAATCATGGAATTATTAAAGAATCTTGTGGCCCCTATGCTGCCCCTGTCACGCTCGTTGCTAAGAAAGGCGAGAATGCTCGAACGCGTTTTTGTATAGATTATCGTAAGCTTAATGATTTTTGCGTGACAGATAGTATGCCCCTTCCCAGAATTGATTCCCTTTTAGATAAGTTAGGACATGCAAAACTTTTTTCAACTTTAGATTTGACTTCAGGTTATTGGCATATTCCCATTCACCCACAGGATACTGAGAAATTAGCTTTTACAACTAATTTTGGCCTTTATGAGTGGACAAGATTACCATTTGGTCTAAAAAATGCCCCAGCTATTTTCAACCGCATACTCAAACAAATCCTAAATAAATATAAAATTAACTTTGTAGCTCAATATTTTGACGATTTAGTCGTGTATTCCAAATCTGAAACTGAGCACATGCAACACTTAGAAGAAATTTTTAGCATATTTGCTCAAGAAAATATTAAACTTAATTTCAAAAAATGTGTTTTTGCAAAAGAAAAGATTAACTTTTTAGGCTATGAAATCCAAAATGGCACTATTACCCCAGCTAATTTAAATATTGAAAGTATTAAGAAACTTAGGCCTCCAACCAACGTTAAAGAATTACAAAGATTTCTGGGAGCCATAAATGTCTATAATAAGTTCATTAATAATTATGCCCACATCAGATATCCTCTCAATAAATTGTTAAAGAAAGACACCCCTTGGGTTTGGACAGAGGATTGCCAGAAAAACTTTGAACTCTTAAAATCTTTGTTAATTTCTAAACCTATCTTAAGATTGTTTAATCCAAATTTGCCTTGCCATGTTTTTGTTGATGCTTCCCTCACTTCTGTTGGAGCTGTACTTAAACAGCCAGATGAAAATAATGTTTTGCATCCAATAGCCTTTCATTCCCGTACTTTGAGAAGTTATGAAAAAAATTATGCCATAACTGAATTAGAATGTCTCGCCATAATAGATTCCATTGACAAATTTCATTATTACCTTCATGGACAAAAATTTACTATTCATACTGATCATGCTGCTTTGGTTTGGCTTAAGAAAATCAAAAATCCGATAGGTAGACTATTTAGATGGTCTCTTAAACTTTCAATGTTTGATTATGATATTGTTTATGATAGGGGTTCTCTCAACTTTGAAGCAGACATGCTTTCAAGAATTCCTGTTGTACATCATAATCAGCATCAAACCCTCCTATTAGACTTAGACGAAATTAAAACTCAACAATTAAATGACAATCTTTCTGGCAATAAGTTTAAAAATATTAATGATGTAATTGTAGTCAAAAAGAAACATTTGTATAAAGTAGTTATTCCTTTTTCATTAAGACGAAAGCTGTTAGAGGAAGCTCATTCTAAATTTGGTCACCCTGGTATACAAAAGATGATCAATCTGATAACACCTCATTACTATTGGCCTTATATTAATGAGGATATTGCAAAATTTCTCAAACACTGTCACACCTGTCAAATAAACAAAAAACCCCGACAGAAAAAATTTGGATTACTTCAAACTTTGCCTCAACCAGAGCAACCTTTTGAGCTAGTTTCCATTGATACTGTAGGTGGTTTTAACTATTACAATTCGACAAAAAAATTCTTGCATGTGGTCATTGATCATGCAACACGTTACATTTGGGCTTTTCCTTCCAAAAACGAAACCGCAGAAACCTATGTTAACTGTTTACAACAGATATTTCAAATTCAACAACCTGTAAGCTTGTTGAGTGATAGAAATCCTGCTTTCACCTCTACTAAACTTAAGCATTTTCTCAGAAATTATAATGTCAAGCATTTATTCACATCATCCCACAGACCGGAAACTAATGGAACCTCCGAACGTTGCCAACAATCTCTGGTAACCATGCTAAAGTGTAAAGTCAATTCCTCCTCATCCAAAATTCCTTGGACCAAGTTATTAGATCAAGTTGTAAACGAATATAACAATTCTCCTCACACTGTGACAAAATTCCCTCCAAACTACCTCCTCTTTGGCATACCGCCTTTTGAATCTCCCTTGAATCAAAACAATATTTACCCTCCAATAGACGAAGCCCGAAAGTTAGCAAAACAAAGAACCGTTGCATATCATGCCCGCAATAAAAGATATTATGATGCTCGATTTGTGTATAAAACTTTTAGTGAGGGAGATACAGTAATTTATGAAGAGTTCCAATATCCTAACACTCGAAAGCTTACTTCCCCCTTTTCTGGCCCTTATACAATATTAAAGAAAAGATCAGATGTGAACTATGAAATTGATTTTATCAACAATGTAACAAAATTACCTGAAATAGTTCACATCTCCAAATTAAGACCATACTACCCCCCTGATCAATTGCGTTTAAGGCATGAATAATTGTTAGTAGTACGTAGATTTTTTATTACCATGTATTTTATTATTTTAAGTTGTTCATTTTATTTGTATAATTATTTTCAAATGTACCCAAAGTGTTATAGTATGTCAGTGCACTTATTTTCTACTATTCCATGGAATAATACAGAACTTTGGAACAATCAACCTAACATAGGTTCACGAGGATCCTCATCACTCAACATTCACTCACTAAAAGTGAACTGTTTTCAGAAAGTTCAAACTTTCTTCAATGGCCATCTTTATTTTTCAACACCTTTTTGATGTAAAAGGTCCTTCAACAAATGGCGGCCAAAACAACATCTTTCATAAAACATGCAATTTTGATACAAAACTCGAATTAAAATTTGTAAAAAAAATTTGTTTTTTCGTTTTCAGGTACTTTTGGCGACAACTCGAACTGATGAAGTTGAGTTAGTCTTTCATTTAAAGTTCAAGACAAAAATTGAATTTTCAAAAAGAAGGGTATTTTGAATAACGTTATACATGAAGATGTTTGTTGAAGCCTACCATTTTCATTTTTTTTTCTTTTTTCAACATGTGTGAAACATCACGCAAATGTTTCCTTCGATTTTATTTTTGTCGACATGTCATTTTGTATATCATATCTATTGCGCGTGCATTTCTTTTGAAATATTGTGTATGGAAATACTTTTGATGTTTTGAAATGTTTGATGATATAATTTTTTCTCTGTGTTTTGTGTCTCCAGCAGTCAATGTTTGTTTTTGATAACAATTTTTATGTTCTTGTGAATCGAACCGGGGCACCGTCGTTTACACACCGTATGTCCATGAATATTCAAAATTTTCACTCCACCTCCGTCATTAATATGTCTTTTCCACTTTCAGATTCTTCATGTTGAGCTTGTGGTCTGATCAACCATTTGGTTAACATTCTCTTCATTTCTTTGCATGTCTTTTCTCGCATTTGTGCTCATCGCTGGCCGATGTGTATGATTTTGCGGGAGGGAGATGAAAGAAAATTCCTATAACCACTCCCTTTTCTAATCCTGACCCCTTGTAAAAACCCTCTTAAAATCCCTTAACATCTATCCCTTAAATTAACTAAGCACACTCTGTGCCTTTTCTCTCTTATTCCAAGAACTCACTTTTTCCCTAAAGGATTATCCCTACCAATCAACGACTGTGCTTCCGAACCGATACGAATTCCCCATTTTCCCTCTTGGTAATATGAAAAATCCCCATCTCACGACACTTGGTGTTCGGCTGCCGACACGAAAGGATGTAAGCTAATTCTCTGAATAAACATGTTTCTGTGAAATCTACTCGGCCCAATCATGGATTAATATAGTCATGACTGCAATTAAACTAATGAAATGACCACCCAGTGGAACATTTCATATATATATATATATATATATATATATATATATATATATATATATATATATATATATATATTCTAAAATTGGATGCATTGCTGGAAAAACTTGATATCTCAGGACATGACATCACGGCCTTGAGTTTCAGTAGATTAAGTCCTCAGATTTTTTTAAATATATTAAATCATCGAGTATTATGAATTAAAAATTAAAGAAATTATATTTTATTAATTAAAAATTGTTAAACTATTACGAAAACTGAAGATCTCAAAAAGTTGAACGACCCCAGCAGTGAAATTCACCAAACTAGCGATTACGTGCCAAATCCCAACAGGCTCTCTCACGCAGGGCATCAAACAGCTGATGACAATCGTTGACCACTCAGCCTCACGCACCCCCCACCCTTCCATCTAATATCGTCAGACGATACTGTTCCCCGACAGACCCTGACCCCCATCCAAAATCAGATTCATTCGAATATAAGGGGGGAGGGGAGGAGAAAGGGTCTTATTCCAAGGGTTACCAGATCGAAAAGTTCCAAGTTGGCAAATTGAAAGGAGATTCGCCAAAATTTTCTTTTTATCCTGCAAACAAATATAATTCAAAGTTAGCTTAAATATTTATAAAATGCGTAATAACTATCAATAGTCGCATTTTTTTTCTTGTAAATGAAAATAATATTTAATTTTTTTTAATACAATTGGTCTGTGACTCTCCCTAAATTACCCATTTTTCATGGATTTCTACGATTTTCTGCTCTGTGAATTTTACCCACTGTGCTAGAAGACGCACTCTTCTCTCCAGTGCTTATAGTTATATTATTC
This sequence comes from Troglohyphantes excavatus, assembly GCA_963932185.1. Classification (NCBI taxonomy): domain Eukaryota; kingdom Metazoa; phylum Arthropoda; class Arachnida; order Araneae; family Linyphiidae; genus Troglohyphantes; species Troglohyphantes excavatus. The sequence goes on along the minus strand of OZ010677.1, from coordinate 7,481,658 downwards.
CAGCGCAGTGATTTTACCCAGAGAGTTGTAATATTAAGTATAGAGCGCCTTCAATACCAGACTCTCGTAAAGCCGCGGTGTCAACATTGAAAACAAAAACCAACATCACGTGGTTATAGCGTTGCCACATTTGACGTTCAGACATCTGCAGGAGTTTCAAATTTGGCGCACTTTCTTCTTTTTTGGTGATAAGGAGTTTTGTCCGTATTCAACTTCTTAACATATATGTACGTATTTACTTATTTTCAAACAATATGCGCTAAATATTTCCTCTTCATTAACGAAACGAAAATATTTTATTTGCGTTCAATACTCGAAGAAGCGAAACTCTTTATATTTCTCAGGTTTTATTGTTCATATTTTCTTATTGAAGTATACAAAATAACAATTGAAAGAACTTCGCTTTTGATAAATGTTTTACATAAAAACGTAATGCAATTATTTCAAAACTACAAAGTAAGAAAAATCTCCTTAATATATCTGTTAAACTCCCTTAAATTGTGCCACTCGTTCAAAAAAAACGATATTTAAATACAAAATTAAACACAAAACCATATTACAATACTTCGATCTCGTTTAGTTCTTAAAGTCGCCAATGCCTGCCAAGTAATATTGGCGCATGTATGAATTGGCATTTCCACATATCACGTGGTTTCAAAGATGGACACACATGAAATCAGCATTTTTATTCCTCTATTTGTATCATTACTCTATGATTTTACCTCACTAATAATGTAAAAATATTTTTTAAATAAATCTTTACTGTAATTTCAAATATCACCTTCTATAAATTTTGTCAAGTTCTTTGCTCTCAGAATCTATAAGTTTTAGGACATGATATCTCAATCAAATTTAGTTATGTTATTAGTTAGTTAAGTTCAGCTGTAGTACGACGTTAATCCAACCAACTTTAGAACAGCCATTCAAGGTCGCACTCCTCCCTTCTCTCGACTTAAATCAACTAGTTTCCATGGAAACACATCAGGTAGCAAAAGGAAAAGTGTGTCCTTGAAAGCTCAAATGTAAGAATACAGACTATGAAGCCGAACATTCCTAAAAATTGTCCTTTCATTCCGATTTCTCGCCAAGGTTAGTTTATTGTGACAACCAGGGTTGACAGAAAGACCCTGACTCACATGTTGGGGACCATGTGGCCTGTAGGAATATACAGAAAGCGAGCAGGGAAGCCCCGAATACAGAGGGGGGAGTGGGTGACTAGAAACACCCGCCTGTTATTTAGGGCGCATTTTACCCCTCTCTCCTCTCTGATTTTACCTTCTGCCGTTGAGGGGTGGGGTTGTGGAGTTCATGGTATAAACTTATTCTGATAGAAAGGGTGAACTGTAAATCTTTTTTAGTGGTGGATGTTTTTATTATGATTTTTTTTTTTATTCTTTTGCTTTTAGTTATCCTTATGGTAATGAAATAATTCCTTTTGAATTAAAAGTTTTGGGATAGGATTTTGTTGTTTCTACACTTGAGATAACGCGAATCTTCGGAAAATAAAATTCCAAAAATTCGGCGGCAATGTTCTTATTAACCGTTTGACCTTCGATTGTGGATTCCAATGGGGGTCCATTTTTATTGAATAGCTGAATGCACTGCAAGGTTTTGATATACAGGGTGCGGCAAGTTAACTTCCTTTTGTGAAATGAGTGCTCTGAAGCTCACAAGAGCCCCAGGCAGGTGGGCGTGGTCTTGTTCGAGAGAGGGGATCATAAAGTTGTGTGACCTTGTGGTTCAGTCGCCATCATGCATTGGAGTAACGAACAGCGTGCATTTGCCGTAGAGGCCTATTTTTCCAACGGAAGTTCGGTGGTTTCAACCCAGCGCGCTTTCCCAAATCGCTTCACTATTGCGCCTTTGGGACTTGTCCCGGACTTGAAATCTATTCTTTTATGGATGACAACGTTCAGGGAAACTGGTTCTGTGCAGAAAAAAAGAAATGGAGACGCACGTCCCATCAGATCACCTGAGAACACACACAATCACTTCAGACCGTTATGTGAAGATGCTCGAATAGTTTTTTTTTTGCCACGACTTGATGAAATGGACTTAGGTGAAGTATGGTTTCAGCAGGACGGAGCAACAGTCCATACTTCAAGTGCATCGATGGCTGTGTTGCGAAATCACTACCCAGGGCGCCTCATCTCACTGAGAAGCGATTTGAAGTGGCCGGCGCGTTCTCCCGATTTGGCCCCATTTGATTTATTTTTGTGGGGGGTATTTAAAATCCCGTGTCTATACTGACCGCCCACATATTCTGGAAGATCTGAAAAGAAACATTCAGAGATAAACGGCCAACATACCCATCAATATGCTGGAGAGAGTGATGAGAAACAGCAGAATTCGGTTCACCCAGTGTATCGATAATGGCGGGCGTCACTTACCCGATATGATTTTTAAAACTATGTAAACCACAACTTGAAATGTGTAACTTTTGTATAAAAAAAATATAAAAAAATATCTTTACTACTTTTTGTTTTATTGCATGGAGGTAGGAGTAACAGGAGAGAGCATTAGACGAATGCTTTGAAGCATTCGCTGTAACCGCGGCGCCATCTTTGTTACACCAAGAGTAAGTTAAGTATTCTTAATAAATGATAAAAAAACACTTTACTAATTAGCAAATTCCTGTATATTTATAAATTATAGTACTAAATTACATGTCCTATATACAACAAAGCTTTAATTTGAGTTGGCAAACGTCATGTTTTACTTTTGAAACGTTTACAAAAGTAAACAAACTTTACTCCATAATGTATGCAACTTAAAATAAAGTTTATAAAAATATCAGGTTCAAAATCTGTTTTGTTGCGCAAACTATTTATGCGAGTTAACATTTAAAAAAAAAAAAATTATGAAAGCATTAAAATATAAAATAATCTTTCTAAAAAAAAGAAAACCGACTTTAAGAAAAATGCGCTAAAAAGTAAAAAATAATTTTTAATTTTACGTATGAGTTGAAAAAATTTAATTATTGAATATCAATTTTATACGTAGTACAAACCTTTTTGAAATCGGCGACAAAATTTAGGTATGATTTTTGTAAATTGGCACCAACTTCCAAAAGTTGTACTACGTATAAAATTGATATTCAATAATTCAATTTCTCTCGACTTGGCGCGCGTTGGCGGTTTTAATTTAAAGTTTCTAGCGGTTTTATTTTGGTTTAAATTAATTTTTAAAGTTTCTAATTTGAACTCATACTTTTTATTCTTAAAAGTTTATGAAAATCTAGAGATTAAAATAAAACAAAAATGTTTTTATGCTAAAATTTAAAATTTCTTATATAAAAAAGACCTAGTTATAAAATTGATGGATTAAGTGTATGGCATCAATTTGAAGGAGATGAATGAAATAAGAAAAAAGCCACGCACACTACGGGAGTTCTTCCCTTTTTTTGGTGTATCCAACATGGACGCCGGCGCCGCGCCCTTACTGTTACTTCAATCGCGACAATGCCGGGAGGTAAGACACGTTCCCTCCTGTTACTCCTACCTCCATGTTTTATTGCAATACGAAATAAGCAAGTTAGTTTGCCGCCTCCTGTAGATATGAAAATTATTTTATTGAATCATTTTGCTTTCAATATGTGAATAATTATTTTAAGTATTTCATATTTAGATATGTATATTTATATTTTACCCTGTGAATAAAAAATTATTAACCCCTTAGTCTTAAGTGGTCAGAGTAGGTCCCAAAAATAACAACCCGTTCTTTTGTTCAATCTTCTTCAAATTGAATGAGAACTGTATCGTCTTGAACATATAAATCGCATTTTTTTCGATAGTTATTTTTTATCTGACTCCATTTAAAAGTATGACATTACTAGGGTATGGACATATTTTATTAACTCTTTGCATTCCAGTGTCGAATTTAAGTTACTAAAATAACGAAATGTTATTTTTTCCTCTGTTCTTCAAAAGGAAAGAAAACAATATATTCTTGAGTTTTATAAGTTATTCATTTTATAACTCAGTAGAAATTAGTTTTCCATATAGAAGCACCAAGTATGTTCGAGGTCCTGTTATAACTAGACCGTTCGGCATTTGGTCTGTTTGTAAATTTGCTTGTCACGCAGTCACGACCAAACGTGTTGTTCAATTTTCTTCAAATTTGGCATGAATGCTTATTGAAGCCATTAAAAACGACATATGTTTTTTTTTATTATTATTCCGTTTCAAGATGGTGGCCGTTATATTATTCGAATCAGTTTCAAGATGGTGGCCGTTTTATTATTCGATTCCGTTTAAAGATGGTGGCCGTTTAATTATTCGAATCCGTTTCAAGATGGTGGTCTTTTTATTATTCGAATCCGTTTCAAGATGGTGGCCGTTTTATTATTCGAATCCGTTTCAAGATGGTGGCCGTTTTATTATTCGATTCCGTTTAAAGATGGTGGCCGTTTAATTATTCGAATCCGTTTCAAGATGGTGGTCTTTTTATTATTCGAATCCGTTTCAAGATGGTGGCCGTTTTATTATTCGAATCCGTTTCAAGATGGTGGCCGTTTTATTATTCGAATCCGTTTCAAGATGGTGGCCGTTTTATTATTCGAATCCGTTTCAAGATGGTGGCCGTTTTATTATTCGATTCCGTTTAAAGATGGTGGCCGTTTAATTATTCGAATCCGTTTCAAGATGGTGGCCGTTTAATTATTCGAATCCGTTTCAAGATGGTGGTCTTTTTATTATTCGAATCCGTTTCAAGATGGTGGCCGTTTTATTATTCGAATCCGTTTCAAGATGGTGGCCGTTTTATTATTCGAATCCGTTTCAAGATGGTGGCCGTTTTATTATTCGATTCCGTTTAAAGATGGTGGCCGTTTAATTATTCGAATCCGTTTCAAGATGGTGGCCGTTTAATTATTCGAATCCGTTTCAAGATGGTGGTCTTTTTATTATTCGAATCCGTTTCAAGATGGTGGCCGTTTTATTATTCGAATCCGCTTTGAGATGGCGGCCGTTTTATTTTTCGATTCCGTTTCAAGATGGTGGAAGTTTTAATGGTTCCGTTTCATGTAAAATGTAATATTTTTTCTTTTTATCGCAAGGTTTACGGTTCCCAGAACTACTAGATATAATTATCCACCCTAAACGTAAAAAGAACTCGTTAAAGAAAAAAGAACTAGAACGGACAATAACTGTTTCATATAAAAGAACGTAAATATCAAATATGTTCCTTGGGTTCAAAGGGTTAAAATCTTTACTTATATACTCTAACCTAAACCAACACCCTTTTTCATATACATCATACAGATCCTAAAAATCACATTTTAATATACTTCCCCAAAAGTTATCGCGACAAAATTTAAAACTACAGCCTATTAAAAGGGTTAGAAAAATCGCCAAGTACACCAGGGAAAGCCGACATTAAGTGATTTGCTCAGAGCCCGAAAAATGCACCTCAAATTAATTATGAAACATGCGACCTCAATAAATCAGAACCTTCTCGGGTCTTGCGCTGAATTAAGCAGGGGGGGGGGGATATTTCCATGGAGAACGCCACAACTAGTAGGGGGGCAATAAATTACGGCCCACAATCTAAAACAAAACTTGGGAACGGGAAAAGTTTGGCGACTCTTTTAGACTTTCGAGAGCGGGAAAACTGTTTTCCTGAGATTTTAGTTGCCCAGTGGGAAAAGGATTTTCCTTGAAATAATTTTGTCTTTCTTGATTTTTAACGCTGTAGAGCTTCTGTACCTGAGAGGCACAATCCAAGGCGAATCGTATTGGAGGTAGGACGAAATAAGGAAAATAAGGACTGGGATAGCGTATTTTTGTTAGGGGGCGTCCTTTATTACACCACGCTTCCCGATTTGATCCGCCTTTGGTTTTTTTTCATTAAACCCTGCCAAGGACCAGTACACATTCGACTAGAGTACTAAGAAATGGTCATCTTAACACATAAATATATTTACATATTGCACAACAGAAAAAAGCTATTATCTAATTTTCATAAACCTTTTCATTCGAGGTAAAACAACTTTTGTTCTAACTTTCCCGAGCGGAACAATAATAGCAAAGAAATTAAACCAAGAACCACTCGAACCTCTGATCACCTATTTCACCTGATGAGCGAAATTATATGGTCGAATCATTCGTTAGTTCTTGCGAGGAAATCTATCGCTAGGAAATCCATCGCCTAGGATCGAACCAGGAATCTCCAGATTCCAAGCTGACGCCTTTAACCGCTCGGCCATGGAGGTCTCAATTCCATAAGTAGAAAATACAATATCTAAAGAGAGGCCTCCGTGGCCGAGTGGATAAAGACGTCAGCTGGAAATTAGAGGTTTCCTGGTTCGATCCTGTGCGACGGATTTGACTAAGAAAATTAAAAAGGATCAATCTCGTGGTCGGAGGATTGCCAGCTTCGCTACAAAATACTAGTAATGTCGTCCGGAACATCCACAAAAATTATCGGCGTGTATACGGGACTAGTGCACGATACATCTGATCGGGGTCCAAAGTCCCGACGTCTATTGAAGGCGTTGGGTGCCAGTTCAGGTCTGACCATGGTTCCAAAATACGAGGCCTGGGTCTTTTGTTCGAGATAGGCCTCGATCAGTCGCCAATAGTCCACTGCACAGCTCTAGTGCGACGTTATTTAACCAAACCAAACCAAAAACCTCGTCATCTGACTATGGTTCAAAAATACGAGGCATCGTTCCCGGGTCTTTCTTTCGTCATAGGCCCCGAACCGTCGCCAATAGCCCACTGTGCAGCTCTAGTGCTACGTTAATTAACAAAACAAAACCAATATCTAAACACATTTAACATTTCTAGAACGATTTGACATTAAAAATAGACCCCACAAAATCACTTTTAATTAATAGGTCGGGTACAGTATGGCTGCTTACAGTAGGGCTTCAACCACGCTTATGCATTGAACTGGTTATCAGCGTTCCAGAAGTTACAGTTAGAGTTCAGTGGTTAAGCGGTTAAATTTCCCCAAAAATCCCTGCTCTTTACCTGCTATCATCAGTAAAGCATCCATTGATTTGGGGGGTCTTTTAGCTCAGTGATATAGGGTTGATTTAAAAAGTTAAGCCTAACTTGTACTCTAAGGTTAACCTCCCGCTGTATTTACCGAAAAATCGTTAAGTTGATTCTTTCTCGGGAGGAGTAAATAGATCATTGTTCTAAGGAACTGTTGTTGTTTTAAGACTTGCAATCCAATGATTGCTAGAGGAAAAAAAGTCTAGAATTGATCCAACTTTTTTTTTAACTCTTTAAGAACTTTTCTGGAACTTATTTTGGGGTGAAATGGACACACTGATCTCTTAACTGTAACTTCTGGATTACTTCTCCATGTGTGTTCTCTTCACTTCAAAAAATATTCAGAAGAATATAGAATTCATATGTTGCCGGATAGCCTAGTGGGTAAAGGCGTCAACTGGGGATCAGAGGGTTTCCGGTTCGATCCTGTACGACGGACTTGACAAAGAAAAGTAGTGATATTGTGATCGGAGGGTTGCCAGCTTCGCTACAAAATACTAGAAAAGTGGTTCAGAACATCCACAAAAATTATCAGGGTGTATACGGGACTAGTGCACGATACATCTGATTGGGGTCCAAAGTCCCGACGTCTATTGAAGGCGTTGGGTGCCAGATTCAGGTGTTTTCTCGTCATCTGACCATGGTTCTAAAATAACGAGGTGCATGTCTGAATGTGTATGTGACTGTGATAAGTCTTAATTAGTTTGGTTTGGTTAAAAAACGTCGCACTAGAGTTGCACAGTGCGCTATTGGCAACGGTTCGGGGCCTGTCATGAAGGAAAGACCCGGAAACGATTCATCGTATTTTTTAACCATGATCAAATGACGAGGAAACACTTGAACTGGAACCCAACACCTTCCATAGACGTCGGGACTTTGGACCCCGATCAGATGTATCGTGCACAAGTCCCGCACACACGCCGTTAATTTTTGAGGATGTTCTGAACGACATTTCTAGTATTTTGTAGCGAAGCTGGCAACCGCCGATCACAAGATCACTACTTTTTTTTTACTTTTCTTAGTCAAGTCCGTCGCACAGGATCGAATCGGGAACCCTTCGATTCCCAGCTGACGTCTTTATCCACTGGGCTATCCGGCCCCCAAGTCTCAATTACGAGGACAGAAATAGGCAGCCGGAACTGTAACCAAACCAAATATAGAATGCATACTTTAATACAAAGCACTAGTTCGAAGTGAAACTTCTTTCTTCGTCAACAGCCATGCGAATTTAAATAAGTAATAATCAAAAATAAATACGTGACTTGATGGCAGCTGTTATCCACACATCGCTTTTTTTCAATCGAGGTCCAGATCACGTGACATGGACCGTCCAATCAAAAACATTCTCCTCTGCTACTTCTTTTTCCGGATAGCGAAGGCACAATGTTAAATATTTTACAGGTCAATAATTAATTACCTAATTGCTGAAATCAAATGATACTTGATTAAAGCTGTTGTCGTTGTCTTTAAGATGGTATAGATTTGATTCATATGGATGAAAATTTACCGAGCCTTCTAACGTTTCATGTTTGATTTACGTGTCGAAGTCATTCACATTCGCTAGCCTCGCTAAGAAGATTGTCTTCAGAAATGACAATTTCAATTCTACTTTGATAGCCAATGTACAGTTATTTCTCTCCTTTGCATTGCAAAGGTCAATCAAACCAGCGCCCACTGTATAGAAAGCCGTATGGTGCGGGCTTTTTACGTCACAAACTGAGAGCCGATCTCAATTTCCAAAAGTGTCGTGATCAAGAAGAGTTACTATTTCAGCTTTCGGTTTTCAGTTTGTGAAGGTGAAGTAAAAAGCACGGGCCCTACAGCTTTCTATACAGTGGGCACTGCTCAACCTTATTGCTTTAAATAGCAAAAGTCAATAGATTCATTACACGTTTTGTCCGTAACTTATTTAATTGCTCGAAATTGACTCATTCATTGACTGACAGCAGATGGCATGAGTTACTCCCTCTGAGCAGGACACAAATGAATGACCTTCATTTGACCTCCGCTGTATCCGCAGCTGGTTCGAGGATTTCCCCCGACACGATTGCGTGTTGTGAAAAGGGTTAAAACCCTGTGAACATTCACCGGTTCGGGGGAGTTTCCGTGTTTTGGGATATTTTTTATTTTTAACTGTAAATAGGAAATTGGTGTATATATATCTATATATCTACGTATGTATGTGTATGTATATTTATATATATATATATATATATATATATATATATATATATATATATATATATATATATATATATATATATATATATATATATATATATATATATATATATATATATATATATATATATATATATATATATATATATATATATATATATATATATACGTATGTATGTGTATGTATATTTATATATACAGTCAAACCTCGGTATAACGAACCCGGGATATAACGATCCCTCGGTTGTAACAAACTTTTCAATTGGTCCCAACCGAACTCCTATGTCACTAATGTATTTTCAAATGCTTATAACGATCTTCAAAAGTAAGGAATTCGGATGTAGCGAACAAAATTCACACTCTTCCAGTTTAGTTTCAGGTTTTTCTCCAAAAATTTTACTCGCCCCGACCACATTCCTTACCCTTTGTTCCTTTGACAGAAGCCAGGTTCCTCAAAGGTGACAATAGAATCCCCTGCTCAGCTCCTCCCCTTTCCCCGTTCAACTGGTTTAGTATACATTCTTTGCCTATTCCTTTCATTCTATTGCTGAAGATTATCGTTTAACTTGTGGACTTCGCGTAGGTTTAAAATCGCTCCTGTTTGCTAATGCCTTTTCCATTGAGGATAAAGCGAAAATTAAAAATAAAATAATAAACGGTGATTTATCTTTTATCTACAGATATTGCATTCGAAGGGGATGTTAGTTCAGGTCCTTCAATTTCTGATGCTAAGGGTAAGGCAGCTGTGAACATTTTGCATAATTTCTTTGCAACAGAAACTGTGGATAAAAATGTAATGAACTCTTTTGATGCTTTTAACAAAAAATCAAAACTTCTTTTCATACTTTAGATAAATAAATTTAAGTAGTAAAATTAATTTAATTGTTTAATTGTTTTTTAAGAACAAATATTTCTTTTACTGTATTATGCCCATTACTAATTGCAATTCAGTGTTCAGTGTAAGTAATTTGTTTCGCACAAAACGTGTTTAAGGACTTCATGAAGTTTTTATATCGTCAATATTTGAAAATTCGGATATAGTGAACACTCGGCTATAGCGAACTTCTGAACCAGTCCGTTGAGGGTTCGTTATAACGGGGTTTGACTATATATATATATATATATATATATATATATATATATATATATATATATATATATATATATATATATATATATATATATATATATATATATATATATATTTAATTCCGACCCCCCTCCCTTCGCTTTACTTTCCATACCCTCACCCCCTCCCAAGGGGTGTGGGACCCGCATCACACAATCAGCCTATGGACTCACTAACTCTAAATCCGGCTCTGTACCCACTAAGTTATTATGCCCCCCCCCCCTAGGGTGTAGAAACGGATCTGAAATATTAAGACTAATTATCACTATAAAAATTTCAATTATGTCCTAAAGAGGTAATGATGTTTATGCATATCGCAAAGTCAAGAGCTGAAAAATTTCAAGAAATCGGTGGCCTAAGATAAATTTTGTGTGGGACACAGACTCACGAAAGAGTGGTCACAAAATCGTTGAGCAATGGTCATTGTTTAATTGCATCACATTGATCTGTATTGGTTATTTTTAAAAATATTTTTGCGCAACTACTTTGCTTATGTTTTAAACTAAGTCGTTTAGCTTTAGTAGCAAAACAAAAAGTACACTGTTAAAATTAGGAACTTAAAAATAAGTAAAATGTACTTATTTTTGATTACATTCGATGCTTATCATAGCTTCGGATACGTGAGTTTAATTTTTGAAAAAGACATGTACTCAAAAATGAGTAAAAAAAAATAGCAGATCTAGTCTACATAGACTGACTTCATGAATCACTTTTAATAAATTTCAACAATTACAATCAGAACTTGCCGGGAATCAAACCCAATCCGTCTACCTAATGTCTTCCGCACCGAAGTCCGGGGCATTATCCGTTGTACTACCAGAGCGACGAGAATAAGTTATAAACATAAGTAGTGTTAAAAAGGTGTGCCAAAAGAATTAGAAGTAAGATAATTGAGTTGTAATAACTCAGTTTCTATTTAAGCAATCGACAACAAATAACGTGGGAAACCATCTTCTGAACAACTATTTTAAGGTTGCCAAGTCGCTTTGTTAAGATGGTTTGAGCAGAAGCTGAGATTAGCAATATTAAACCATACTGCTCATTTTTGCGAAAGTATGATTACTTAAATTTGAATACATCATCGCTCATTTACGATGATTTTGACTCAAAGAAAAACGAGTACGTCCATGTACTCATTTTCAAGCACATTTTTTTTTTGCAATGTAGTTAACGCATAGTAAAACAGAAATGGTTATGTGTATTTAAAAGCAATCAAACAATGATCATTGCCCAACAATTTATGTATACCACTCTGTATATTTTTATACAATAGTTGGAAACAGAATATATAGGGGAAGAAATAGGTAGAAAGGGGAAGAAAAAGGGAAAAAGGGAGATCGAGATATTTGTGACCGATCCCTGCGGACAAACTGGAAAAGAGACAGCATGTTGAAGTTGCCGGTTGCAGTTGAAGGAGGGGGGAGAGGGAGTGAAAGAGAGAAAAATCGCATCTATATATATTCCGGAAGTTCAGAAGAGGGAAAAAAAAGGGGGAAAAGAGACCGAATATTGTGAACAGATGGGAGTGGGCGGGGCCACGGGGAAGATCGTCCCTCCTTCTTTATCACCGCTACTCCCGTTACCATGGAAACTGTCTCTCACGATAGCTCCACCCCCTTCTCTTTTTCCCCTACATCTGATAGAAAAGGAAGAGGGGAAAAAAGAAGAAAAATATCCCCATAAACAAATAGAAAAATATCGGAGAAAGCAAAAGTGCCAATGATGTTGCAATAAATCATCTAAACATGTGTCAAGGGTGCTAAATACTGGGGGCCAAGATACAGTGGGAGAGATTATAAGTCTGATACCTTTAGAAAGATGGGATTTTTTTTTTTTTAAACTTTCCATTCTTGAATCGTAGGGATCCTTTAATTACGGAGATTGATCGTTTTCTTCTAATTAAATAAAGTGTAGCTTCTTCGGTCGGGTTCTTTTAATTTATTTTCTTACGTTAGAAATATTTAAATTAGTGTTAGTGAACGGGATTTTTAGGACGGTGTAGACCGCTAATTATTATGCCTCTGTTTCACGGTTGGAAAAAAAAAATCTTTTGGGATAAGTTTAATTTACCGTAAAGGAATATAAGTAATTAATTTCAGATTTTCTCCCGGCTCGCTCATGTGCTTTGTAGTCAAGGGGTGGGGGAGTGGGGGGATTAATTTGTTTTTGGTTGTAAATTTCCACGTAATTGATTGGTTTAGCGTGTGTGCTACATTTGGTGCTAATGGTTTAATCTGGTTTCGTCTGGTTGAAGTTGTTACTTCGTTTTGATTTTTAAAATCTTGGAGTGTCAAGTTATTTTATATCAATACACCTAGATTCATTATTAAACTATAAATAATTTTGACGAAAGTCATTATTTAACTTTAATTGCGAATATCATTTATTACTTTGATTAATTATGTGAAATAATTATCAACTAAAAATTCATTGCAATTTAATTAATTTTATCAATTGAATATCATTGTTTATAAGAAGTATTTTATTGTTAACTATAATTTATGATTTAATTGTTGATTGGTTGATGCCATTGTTAATTGGGTTTTTTTCATTATTAATTAGACTATTTTCATTGTTAATGATATGGATTTGATTAATTAAATGTATTTTATTGTTAACGATAATAATTTCATTGTAACGATATTGATTCCATTGTTATTTAAAATAATTTCATTGTTAACGATATTGATTTCACTGTTAACTATATTCATTCCATTCTTTATTGATTGATATCTTTGTTAATTTAATTCTTGCCATTATAAATTAATTTGTTTTTGGTTGTAAATTTCCACGTAATTGATTGGGTTAGCGCGTGTGCTACATTTGGTGCTAATGGTTTAATCTGGTTTCGTCTGCTTGACGTTGTTACTTCGTTTGATTTTTAAAATCTTGGAGTGTCAAGTTCTTTTATATCATCAACACACCTGGATTCATTATTAAACTATAAATAATTTTGACGAAAGTCATTATTTAACTTTAATTGTGAATATCATTTATTACTTTGATTAATTATGTGAAATAATTATCAACTAAAAATTCATTGCGATTTAATTAATTTTATCAATTGAATATCATTGTTTATAAGAAGTATTTTATTGTTAACTATAATTTATGATTTAATTGTTGATTGGGTTGATGTCATTGTTAATTACTTTTTTTCATTATTAATTAGACTATTTTCATTGTTAATTATATGGATTTCATTAATTAAATTTATTTTATTGTTAACGATAATAATTTCGTTGTAACGATATTGATTTCATTGTTAACTATATTCATTCCATTGTTTATTGATTGATATCTTTTTTAATTTAATTTATTCCATTATTAATTAATTTGTTTTTGGTTGTAAATTTCCACGTAATTGATTGGGTTAGCTACATTTGGTGCTAATGGTTTAATCTGGTTTCGTCTGCTTGAAGTTGTTACTTCGTTTCTTGATTTTTAAAATCTTGGAGTGTCAAGTTCTTTTATATCATCAATACAACTGGATTCATTATTAAACTATAAATAATTTTGACGAAAGTCATTATTTAACTTTAATTGCGAATATCATTTATTACTTTGATTAATTATGTGAAATAATTATCAACTAAAAATTCATTGCAATTTAATTAGTTTTATCAATTGAATATCATTGTTTATAAGAAGTATTTTATTGTTAACTATAATTTATGATTTAATTGTTGATTGGTTGATGCCATTGTTAATTGGGGTTTTTTCATTATTAATTAGACTATTTTCATTGTTAATGATATGGATTTGATTAATTAAATGTATTTTATTGTTAACGATAATAATTTCATTGTAACGATATTGATTCCATTGTTATTTAAAATAATTTCATTGTTAACGATATTGATTTCACTGTTAACTATATTCATTCCATTCTTTATTGATTGATATCTTTGTTAACTTAATTCTTGCCATTATTAATTAATTTGTTTTTGGTTGTAAATTTCCACGTAATTGATTGGGTTAGCGTGTGTGCTACATTTGGTGCTAATGGTTTAATCTGGTTTCGTCTGGTTGAAGTTGTTACTTCGTTTTGATTTTTAAAATCTTGGAGTGTCAAGTTCTTTTATATCAATACACCTGGATTCATTATTAAACTATAAATAATTTTGACGAAAGTCATTATTTAACTTTAATTGTGAATATCATTTATTACTTTGATTAATTATGTGAAATAATTATCAACTAAAAATTCATTGCAGTTTAATTAATTTTATCAATTTAATATCGTTGTTTATATTGAGTATTTTATTGTTAACTATAAATTATGATTTAATTGTTGATTGGTTGATGCCATTGTTAATTGGGGTTTTTTCATTATTAATTAGACTATTTTCATTGTTAATGATATGGATTTCATTAATTAAATGTATTTTATTGTTAACGATAATAATTTAATTGTTATTTAAAATAATTTCATTGTTAACGATATTGATTTTATTGTTATTAAAAATAATTTCATTGTTAACGATATTGATTTCAGTGTTAACTATATTCATTCCATTGTTTATTGATTGATATCTTTGTTAATTTAATTATTTCCATTATTAATTTAATTATTTCCATTATTAATTTAATTATTTCCATTATTAATTTAATTATTTCCATTATTAATTTAATTATTTCCATTATTAATTTAATTATTTCCATTATTAATTTAATTATTTCCATTATTAATTTAATTATTTCCATTATTAATTTAATTATTTCCATTATTAATTAAATGATTTCTTTGTTAATTTCATTGACTTCATTGTTATCATTATTAATTGATTGATTTATAAATCGGATTATTACATTGTTAATTGGCTGAGGGCAATCTTAGTGTAATTCACGCAAACACATATAATATTTCTTCGCAATTTTTAGAATGTTAATAGGCATAAAAGTAACTATTACTTTTTAATTCTTGTAAACATAAAATCTATTTTTGAAATAAAATACAAAGGATGAATATCCCAAAGATAAAATCTAAATTCAAAGAATATGCTCATTTATAAAATAAATATTTTTCACAATGTATAGGGAACACTGATATTAGTTTCGTTGACATATTGTACACTGATATATTGTAAACTGAGGGAAAGTATACAGTTATAGGGTACACTGATATATTTTTACATTGATAGAGAGTATACTATTCGATTATATTATACACTTATATATTGTACACTGATATAGGGAACACTGATATAAGGTTCATTGACATATTGTGCACTGATATATTGTACACTGGTATAGGGTACACTGATATAGGATACACTGATAAACGGTTCATGGACATATTGTACAATGATTTATTGTACACTGATATATTATACAATGAGATATTGTAAACTGATAGAAGGTATACTGTTATAGGGTACACTGATATATTGTGCATTGATAGAGAGTATACTGTTATATTGTACACTGATATAGGGTACACGGTAGTGGGTACACTGATATAATGAACACTAACATAAGGTACACTGATATATTTTACACTTATATATTGTACACTGATATAGGCTACACTGATATAAGGTTCATTGACATATTGTGCACTGATATATTACACTGGTATAGGGTACACTGATATAGGATACACTGATATACGGTTCATTTACATAATTGTACAATGATATATTGATACTGTTATAGGGTACACTAATATATTGTACATTGATAGAGAGTATACTCTTATATATATTGTACACTGATATATTTTACACTGATATAGGATACACGGTAGTGGGTACACTGATATAATGAACACTAACATAAGGTACACTGATATATTTTACACTTATATATTGTACACTGATATAGGCTACACTGATATATGGTTCATTGACATATTGTGCACTGATATATTACACTGGTATAGGGTACACTGATTTAGGATACACTGGTATAGGGTACACTGATATAGGATACACTGATATACGGTTCATTTACATATTGTACAATGATATATTGATACTGTTATAGGGTACACTAATATATTGTACATTGATAGAGAGTATACTCTTATATTGTACACTGATATATTGTACACTGATATATTGTACACTGATATAGGGTACACTGTTATTGGGTACACTGATATATTGAACACTAATATAAGGTACACTGATATATTTTACACTTATATATTGTACACTGATATAGGCTATACTGATATAAGGTTCATTGACATATTGTGCTCTGATATATTGTACACTGATATAGGGTACACTGTTAGTGCGAACACTGATATATTGAACTCTAATATAAGGTACACTGATATATTTTACACTTATATATTGTACACTGATATAGGCTATATTGATATAATGTTCATTGACATATTGTAGAATGATTTATTGTACACTGATATAGGGCAAATTGATGTATTACACTGATATATTGTGCACTAATATGGGGATGTAGGGTACACTGATAGAGGATAACACACGTTAACAAATTAGTTTGCAATCTCCATGTCACACGAATGAAATAAAATTAAAATGTATTACATCTACCTCATGTTGCTGACAGGTCAAGGCTCGACCCCAAACAACGTTGATCTTTTAACCCACTTTCTCTTTTCAGCATTGTCCTCTCTGACCTAACAAGCAAACAGCTGGAAAAGAGTGAAAGGATGCGAGTTGAAGAGTACAGTTCCACGAAGTGTTAAAACTTTTGCTTATTTTGTCATTTTTAAATGCGAATTGTAACCTCTCTGAGAAGACCTCCCATAGTCCCACAGAAACTTGGTGCACAAGTCTTCCATTACTTGGTCTTCCATTATTCAATTTTGAGTTTCCAAGTTTTAGTCGAAAACCTTTCTATCGGCTTTATTTGATAGCAAAACGATATTAAGTCCCTTTAAAAATATTAAGATTAGGAAAATCATCCACGGTACAAAAAGATCTCAACGATTAACCCTTCGTATACCAATTAAATAATTTATCAAACCCGCGTTAATAGTTTATCATAAAACATTTTGACGTGAAACTCTAAAATCACCTACATGAAGTACCAGAATAGTAACACTATTATGCTTTTAGGGTAATCTATTCCGGCATTATAACTTCGTAACAAATAGCAAGGTTGACGTAAATATGTCCCACTCCATAAGGGGCCTCCAGTTGTCCAGTGGATAAAGGCGTTCAGTTGGTAATCATAGTATTGCCAGTTCGAGCCCGTGAGGTGGAATTGACAAAGAAAAGTAAAAAAATAGTGATCATGCGATCGGAGGGATGCCAGCTTCGCTACAACAAAACTAGAATATCGTCCAGAACATCCCACAAATTATACTGGTGTATATACGGGACTGGTGCGCGATAAATCGGATCGGGGTCAAATGTCATGACGTCTATTGAAGGCGTTGGGTGCCAGCTCAGCTGTTGTCCTCGTCATCTGACCATGGTTCTAAAATACAATGCATCGTTCTCGGGTCTTCTCTTCGAGATGGTCCCCGAACCATCGTCAATAGCCCAATGTGCAGTTCTAGTGCGATGTTAATTAACCAAACCAAAACCCACTCCATAGGAAATTAGACGACGGTTAGTGTAAAATATTGAAATAAAGCATAGCACGTACAACGGAAGCTAGTTTTTCTTCCTTCTGTTGACGACATTTTACTGGTGACCAATAACTATTTCACTAATCGGATGAAATGATGCATCACATAAAACCCTTCTGACCGTTCTCCGACACAGCCCCACCTGATTTAAATTTGCATGTTAAGAGAAGCCAAATGAACTCCACAAACTCGTTTCCAGCTTGTGACTTTACAGTCTGAAAACCCATTAAACAATTAACCTCATCAAAAAAAAATCCGTTCCAAATGTTAATATCGGAAGTACAAACTGCAAACGATACTGAGAGGAAGGGGGAGAGAGAGAGAGAGGCATGTGCATCACGTGATGAGCAGGAATCGTCCCCCCTTCTGTCGGGAGGAGAAAGCACGTGTCTAGTCTGTCACGTGATGAATCAGAGGGCAGGAAAGCCCCCCTTCAACAGGGGATAGCTGTTGCGTCATCCCCACAGTTGGGGTCTGAATTTGCAGATTTTGGCGCTCTGGCGTATTTGCTTAACGAATGCAGAATACTTAAATTGGAATGGGTTTAATTGAAACAAAAAGTTTTTTTTGTTGCCGATTGACGGTGTAAAGTTTTTTGACAAAGCGATTCTATGATCATATGGCAATCCTGTTTCGTGATTTATTATATTGATAGGGTTAGCGAAATGTTGTAACCTTAGAGTATTTTGCCTGTAAGTTTTATATATAAAAAAAATCAGTGGTATTAGTTTAATTTAAATTAAGTGTTTCTAGTGTCGATTGGCGGCCAAAAAATTTTCGTCAAGGCCATTTCATTCTCGTTTGGCAATCTTGCTTCGTTACTTATTTCATGAGTAGGGTTAGCGAAATGTTGCAACCCTAGAGTACTGTGTGTGTGTGGTCTTATATAAAAAAAATCACCTATTCACATAATAAAATTAATTTTTAATTTGAAATTTTATTTTGTATTCTTTCTGTTGAAACATTTATTATTTAAATTGAAAAGAACATTTAAAATGTCCGTAACATTTCATCTAGTTTATGAAATCTCAATGTTTTATAGATGGAAATAGAAAAACTGTCTTGTTTATTTAGAAAATAACGCTTTATTTGTTTTATAACGTAGGTTTTAATAATACCCTTGCACTCTGAAATAAAATTACACATTCTTATTTAACAAACCACTAATTTTTTTTTAAACATTATGATGATTTAATCTTTTAATTATATAATTTTCAATGAAAATATAAATTTACATTAAATGTGTAGTATTTCAAAAATATTATACTAATTTGTATTAAAATGCTCTCATGCAATAGGAATGCATATTATATGATGTATTTTTTGCAACAATGGATGATGCAGACAAGATTGATGGGGAAAGCTCTATTACGAGATTAATTCAACTAACCAACACAATACTAAAAACAAATCCCTGTCAACTTTGGGCCATTATAAATATTTTAATTTAAATACTGGTACATTAGTACTAATTATTATTCAAATGATTCCTTAAATTATTCTAATTAAGTATGCATACTTGAGGAGCTAATTTTCAAAAAAGAACCTTTCCCGGCTGAGATTTAGCAGCCGTTGCGAACCAAAGAACATTGCTTGGCGACGAAATTCAAGCGAGTTCAGTGATAGGACCAACTGTTATATTTAAATTTTAAAGTGCAGCCAATGCTGCCATTTCTCCGATGAAATCTTTAACTTTTCAAAAACATAAATCGAATATTCCTCTTTAAAAAAAATAAACTAATATTTTAAATCGGACGCCAAAAAAATTTCTTCCAATCAGTTATCTACTCCCCATCCCGCCCTCTTGACATTTATTCTCTAAAAGAAAAAGAACAAAAAAGGCCCCTTCTAAACAGGGCTTAGAGCCTTGAGCCGACCGACATTTTCGAAGAAATGTAACGTCTTTTGCACTTACACAATAATTCCTACCTAAAAAAAGCAAGAAATAAAAAGAAAAGTTTTAAGAAAATCAAACACAAAATAACAATGAAACGTTAAAAAGAATCTTGAGACGTTTAAAAAAGTATTTCTTTCGCTCATTAACAATTTAGGTTGAGTCCTTTCTTTCCAGTAAAGGATTGCAGATTTAACGGAAAATAAATACATAGCAATTCAAGATGGGGTGTTTTTTATATGAACGGCTTGGCTGCCATATGGTCTAAGTCACAAAAATACGAAAATGAACGAACACCATTGTTGGTTTGGTTTGGTTAATTAACGTCGCACTAGAGCTGTACAGAGGGCTATTGGCGACGGTTCGGGGTCTATCTCGAAGGAAATACCCGGGAACACATACACATTCACACACACATTCATACATGCACCTCGTTATTTTAGAACCATGGTCAGATGACGAGGAAACACCTGAACTGGCGCCCAACGCCTTCAATTGACGTCGGGACTTTGGACCCCGATCAGATATATCGTGCACCAGTCCCGTATACACGCCGTTAATTTTTGCGGATGTTCTGGACGACTTTTCTAGTATTTTGTAGCGAAGCTGGTAACCCTCCGATCACAAGATCACTACTTTTTACTTTTCTTTGTCAAGTCCATGACCTGGCATCGAACCGGGAACCTTCGTATTCCTAGTTGACGCCTTTAACCGCTCGGCCACGGAGGCCGTTCTAACACCATTGTAAAAAAATTGTAATTAAAAACGAGAACTAGAACCTACTTATATTTCTTTGAGTACAATTGCGTCGTATATGAAGGGCCTCCAGTGGCCCAGTGGATAAAGGCGTTCAGCTAGTAATCAGAGGATTGTTGGTTCGAATCCGTGCAATGGACTTGACAAAAAAAAGTAGTGATCTTGCGATCGGAGGGTTGCCAACTTCGCTACAAAAATAAACAAAGAAAGTCGTCCAGAACATCCAACAAATTATACTGGCGGATATGCGGGACTGGTGCACGATAAATCTGATCGGGATCCAATGTCCTGACGCTTATTGAAGTTGCGTTGGCTGCCAGCTCAGGTGTTGTCCTCGTCATCTGACCATGGTTCAAAAATACGAGGTATCGTTCCCGGGTCTTTGCTTCGAGTTAGACCCTGAACCGTCGCCAATTGCTCACTGTGCAGCTATATTCCGACGTAAATTTATCAAACTAAACCAAGCGTCGTAAATGAGCGACGACGTACTCAAATTTAACCAACCGTACTTCCTAAAAAATGAGCAATGTGATTTAGTATGGATAATCTCAGCTTCTGTTCAAGCCATCTTAACAAAGCGACTTGAAACACTTGAAATATTCGTTCAGAAGATGGTATATCACATTGTTTGATGTCGATTGCTTCAATGGAAGCTGAGTTATTACAACTCAATTATCTTACTGGGACTGTTTTAACCTTCGAGCATGAATGGACTGTGTTACAGCGAATATTACGTCCTCATCGTGTTGCAAACATCTCAGACCTGATGGCACCAGACACGTGACTTCCTTTCAAAATTTATGAATGAAAAAACGTTCGCGATTGATTTATGATTTGGAAATAATAGTAAATGTGTTACTTCATGAAATACATTATATTTTCATGAATGAACAAGAAAAAATTTATGAACCAATGACGTAGTAAACCACGTGTCTGAGGCCATGCATGTTGGCCTCACTTTGATGCTAGTTAGAATATAACCTTCAGATTTCTCTACTATGAGGTATCCATGCTTGAAAGTTTTAACTGGACTGTTTAAAGGGGACACAATACTAAAAAAAAAAAGTTGTATTCTTGATTTTTTTTTTTTTTTTTTTTTTTGTATTTGCTAAAATTACAGTTTGGAATTTTCTAAATTCTAGAAAAATTCTGCAAAATTCTAGAAAACTATATCAATGCTTTTTAATGAGTAACTTGAAATTTTATGATGGATGACAAGTGTGCATTACAAGGAACGAAAATTTTAAATAATTTGTTCTTTGTGTTTAATCTTCCTTGATATAAAGTTTTTCGCTAAGGCTTTTTTCATAAGTAATGGAGAAATGTGTCATTTTCAAGTGAAATATGTGCATATTAAAATTTGGCATGCGTATTCTTTTATAAGTTGTGTTTTTTATTTTTAATTACTAAATTTTTTTTTAAAAATTGAGTTTACAAAAAAACATTTTGTGTTATTAGGAATTACTATTTATGTCGAAATTAAATAAATTTATTATTCCGAATTGTAATGTCCATTCATATGTATTATAAGTTCAAAATATATGAAAAAACCTTTTGTTAAAAAAAACTAAGAATATTTTATTTAAACGAAATTGTTTTTGTTTTTTTAAATTATCGTTAAAAAAAATATTGTAATTTTTTTTTTTTAAAGTTTATAAAAAAAAAAGTTTAAAAAAAAAGGTTTAAAAAAAAAAAGTTTTAAAAAAACGTTTAAAAATAAAAAAATAAAAAAAAGTTTCAAAAAAAAAAACTTCAAATTTTTTAAAAAATAAAGCAATTATAGAATTTTGTGTCGAATATTTTTGTCTTATATAAATTAAAATAATATACATTAAAATTTTCATTCGAAAGTAAAATAAATGGTACCCGTGACCTTCTTAACGCCTAATGACGTATACCAATAGAGGGCCGTGTGTTTACTACGCTTAAAAGTGTTCTTGAATCAGGCTTCATGTCGGTGACAATTACAATTGGGTACAGAATTTGCAACAACTGTTTATTGCGACACTCGTTTAGAGAATGGAGCTGATTGTTTTGTGTTGAGGAGTAAATAGACCAACA
The DNA here is from genome assembly GCA_963932185.1 of Troglohyphantes excavatus. NCBI lineage: Eukaryota > Metazoa > Arthropoda > Arachnida > Araneae > Linyphiidae > Troglohyphantes > Troglohyphantes excavatus. The sequence goes on along the minus strand of OZ010677.1, from coordinate 7,459,069 downwards.
CGTTGGACTCAATGTTACGGTGGGGAATCCTTAATTGACCCAGAAGGTTTTTTTTTTCTTGTCTGACCAGTAGTCTACAAAATCAGTGGCGTAATTAGGTGGAGTCAAGTCCACAAGTCCTTAATATCTTCGGTAGCTTTTTACATGTGAGGAAAGCATTTTATTATATTTTGATAATCAGTACCGTCACGCAAAAAATATTGTTTGGGGCGTTGAAACGAGAAATTTTCCAACTTAACGGTTCGAAATTCCCAACTGGAAATTCGAAGTTCCAACTTATCGCCGTTTTTCATTTTTTTTCATATATATTAGGTAATATGAAACAGCTGTCTGATTTGTTGCACCCACATTCCAATGCATTCATTCCGTTCTGAGGTCTAAATTATATGTAATCATACAAGTTGAACAATTTCTAAAATTTCCCTAGCTTTCATTTGATAATAAAATTCATTTTCTTCAGGGAGCCCCAGTTGCTCAGTTGTTAAGGCGTTCAGCTACTAATCCGAGGATTGGTGGTTCGAATCCGTGAAATGGACTTGACATAGAAAAGTAAAAAAAAAGTAGTGATCTTGCGATCGGAGGGTTGCCAGCTTCACTACAAAAATACTAGAAAGTCGTCCAGAATATCCAACAAATTATACTGGCGTGTATACGGGACTGGTGCACGATACATCTGATCGGGGTCCAAAGTCCCGACGTCTATTGAAGGTGTTGGGTACCAGTTCAGGTGTTTCCTCGTCATCTGACCATGGTTCTAAAATAACGAGGTGGATGTATGAATGTGTGTGTGAATGTGTATGTGTTCCCGGGTCTTTCCTTCGAGATTGACCCCGAACCGTTGCCAATAGCCAACTGTGCAGCTCTAGTGCGACGTTAAGTAACAAAACAAAACAAAACCATTTTCTTCAGGCATAATATTTCCCAACTCGAGGATTTTTAAAAGTTGGAATTGCCAACTTTCAAGGTTTCGAGATTATTGGGGAGGATACCATTGAAAATTGCATCTTGGGAAAAATCCATTAAACAGGAAACTTTTATCCGAATTAGCGACAAAGATTTTCACAAAGATTAAAAAGGATCAAGCCACGAAGATCCTATTTGAAATAACCGCCATATTGAATACCTTAAAACGACTAAGGCTCCGGCTGACACCATATCTCATGAAAATAAACGGTAATGTCCGATTGTGTGTCAAGACACAATTGCCGAATTTTTTAGTTTCCTTATATAAGGGGAACTGTAAAAAAAATTGAGTATTTGTCCCTTCAATTTCAGCTTGGCCTCTCTCTCTCTTGACATACAATCGAAGGAACAGTTTTTTTTCTACTGTTTATTTTCATGAGGTATAGTGTAACCATAGTCTTAGGACCATTTTACAATGGACGTGAAAAACGCGAGTTGCATTTTGCATTAGCCTCTGTGATTGGTACCTTCAAATCACGTGCTGCGTATGCACTAATCGCAAGAGGCTCCTGCGAAATGCTATACATTCGTGTAGTGTCATGTTTATCACGTCCGTGTAATGTAAAACCACTGAACTCTAAGTGTAACTTCTGGATTGGGCAAGGCATTTTATTTACTTGAAGCCAATTGGATTGGTTTGGTTTGGTTAATTAACGTCGCACTAGAGCTGCACAGTGGGCTATTGGCGACGGTTCAGGGTCTATCTCGAAGGAAAGACCCGGGAACATACACACACACATTCACACACATACACATTCACACACACATTCATTCATACCTGCACCTCATTATTTTAGAACCATGGTCAGATGACGAGGGAACACCTGAACTGGCACCCAACGCCTTCAATAGACGTCAGGACTTTGGACCCCGGTCAGATGTATCGTGCACCAGTCCTGTATACACGCGGAGCCCCAGTTGCTCAGTTGGTAAGGCGTTCAGCTACTAATCAGAGGATTGGTGGTTCGAATCCGTGAAATGGACTTGACATAGAAAAGTAAAAAAGTAGTGATCTTGCGATCGGTAGGTTGCCAGCTTCGCTACAAAAATACTAGAAAGTCGTCCAGAATATCCAACAAATTATACTGGCGTTTATACGGGACTGGTGCACGATACATCTGATCGGGGTCCAAAGTCCCGACGTCTATTGAAGGCGTTGGGTGCCAGTTCAGGTGTTTCCTCGTCATCTGACAGTAGTGTAAAAAGGCCGCTACGGCGACGAGGAATAATGAGGAATACGAGGAATAATGAGGAATAATTGAGGATTTCTGCGGAGTACGGCGGTGCTCTGTGGATTTTTAGCGGTGCTCTGTGAGGATCAGGGCGGATCTCGTCTGTCAAGCCGAGGGGGCGTGGCCTAATGGAGATGACCTCAACCAATCAGGTGTCAGTAAGTGACGTCACATGCAGGGGACATGGGAACAGGTGTTGATGACTCATCGCCGCCGATGGGCATGTCACACCGTGTCTCAACGTGTCACACCGTGTTTGTATAGGAACGGACCAATCAGGTTCTTGTTTGAGGATGACCTCATGAACAACCAATCAGGTGTCAGTAAGTGACGTCACACGCTGTCGGGGCAAGGTTTTACTAGTTCTGCTTGTAACCGCAAGGCGGCGCTGCATGTAGGGGAACGGACCAATCAGATGCTTGCTTAAGGATGACATCATGAAGAACCAATCAGGTGTCAGTAAGTGATGTCTATGGAGTGTCATGTGACATGAAAGTTGCTTTTTTTGTTATTTTGCGTTTTTATTTGGGTATTGGTGGAAATTTGCGACGCACAGCATCTACACATTTTTAATTATAAGCTGTGGGTTGTGACATCATAGGTATAATGTTAGGAATGGTTGGTTGTTGAAAAAACTGTGAGCTGTGAAAGTAATGTGAAAAAACTGTGAAAGTAAATAAAATATGATATAATTAAACTAATATTCTTATTTTAATATTTATTATATTTTAATATTTATTTATATTTTGATATTTATTTGTATTTTATTATTTATATTTTTACATTTATTTTTAATATTTAATTATATTTTAACTTCTATATTTTATTATTCATTTATATTTTAACTTCTATATTTTATTATTCATTTATATTTTATATATATTTTATTATTCATTTATATTTTAACTTCTATATTTTATTATTCATTTATATTTTATATATATTTTAATATTTATATATATTTTATTATTCATATATTTCATACATATTTTAATATTTATTTATATTTTATTACTCATTTATATTTTACATATATTTTATTTACGTATACATCTGTGCCAAAAAAATTAACTCAGTGAGAGCAATTACGTCCCACTAGAGCTGCACAATGAACTTATGTTAAAGGGAATGACAGTAGTGTATATAATTTATATTTTATTACTCATTTATATTTTACATATATTTTATTTACGTATACATCTGTGCCAAAAAAATTAACTCAGTGAGAGCAATTACGTCCCACTAGAGCTGCACAATGAACTTATGTTAAAGGGAATGACAGTAGTGTATATATTTTAACTATGGTTAGTACAAAAGAAAAGAATTTTGCAAGAATGGTTTTAGAAAAATATATTTTATGTGACCAACTCCAGCATATAATTTCGCAATATAACTCTATGAGGAATCATCCTATGGGGGTAAATAACATACCATCGTGTACAGGAAGGTAGACCAGATTAATAAGTAAAGCTTTTTTTACCTTTTGACATGTGTACTAAGGGTATAAAAAATGACAGTCTGGGGTTCTATGAAAATAATGTTTATAACAATATACGTTTAAATTACAATTTATATAACGGAAATCAGTCTCAGTGGATGAAAAAAAAGTAATTAATATGAAAGCTGATACTTTGAAAAAGAACCTTGGGAACCAAAACCTTGTATTACGGTTAATTAAACTTTTTATAAAAGTAATGTGTTCTTTAAATGTTTTTCACATCATACGTAAAATTATTATTGTAAGAGGGAAAATATCATATCGTTATGACTAGAAGGAGGGATCTCACCTTGATCACAATTGGATGCATTAGAATTGCTTACTGTTTAGGAATATGATGTAAAAGTTACTCTATCGCACTGTTTGTTGTGCTGGGCTTGATAAGAGCAGATTTGGGGTTGGTATGTAAGATAATGGATCTATTACTTGTTCTAATACGTGTTGAATAAGGGAATTTGTCTTAGATGTTGCTGTTTTAGGGGTGTTTTATAATTGGTTGTTTGATTGAAAGATACAGTGCAGCTATACAAAGGGGTTTATTTATACGCTTGGTACAAGTACACATTTTTTCTTATGTCATAAAATTACACTATAACAAAACGCATAGGTGGATGGTAGAAATGAAGTAGCACCATACAAGGGGAATTATTATGGCTGGCTGATTAAATTTTCAAAGACTAAGAGGCAACAAGTTCCCATATGAGTACAATTGAGGGTGAATGTGTAGAATTTGGCGACATCAAGTATCCACAAGGGGACAATTTGAGAGGTGTATTCGTAAAATTGGCGACATAAAGTACTCATAGGGAGACGTTTGTAGGCGTATACATAAAATTGGGGTGAAAGCGGGGTTTGTAGTTGTACATTAGACAAGAATAAATGAAAAAGTTTAAGTTTGAAATAAATTATAAAAAGAATAAATGTTAAAAAAAAAAAGTTAAAATACAATTTAAAAAGCAAAATGTAAAAAAAAAAAAAAGTTTAAAAAGAAAAATGTAAAAATAAAAAAAAGTTTAAGTGTGAATTAAAAACTAAAAGGTTAAGTAAGAAAAAAAAAATAACTAAAAGTGAAAAAAAAATTTTAAAAGTGAAAAAAAATATATATATATTTATATAAAAAATATTTGAAAAAAGTTTAAGTGTGAAATAAATTATAAAACTAATAAATGTAAAATAAAAAGTTTACGTGTGAAATAGATTATAAAAAGTATAAATGTAAAAAAATAAATAAAAAGTTTAAGTGAAAAATATAATGTAAAGATAAAAAAGTTAAAAAACAGTAACTGTAAAATAAAAAAAAAGTTTGTATAAAATGAACTTTTAAAAGAAAAATGAAAAAAAAAAAGTAAAAACAATATATATAAAAAAAGTTTTAAGTGTAAAAATAAAATTAAAAAAAAAAAAAGTAAAAAAAAAAAAAAAGACAAATGTAAAAAAGAAAAACGTAAAAAAAAATTTAAAATTAAAAAAAAAAAATTTACAAACGAAAAATATGAAAAAAAAAAAAGAAACGTTAAAAGAAAATTGCTAAATGTAAAAAAGAAATGTGTTAAATGTAAAAGATTAACCATCATAAGTTTTTTACCCGAATCGACCCAAAGCCATATGGTGTTACGGAACGTACTAGCCCCATATAGGCACAGATGCCCGTGGTGAGTTCTGTGAATGGTCTACCCACTAATCAAACGACAAGTACCACAATTACATTAAATAATTAGCAACAAAAAAAGCAGGAAATACTACTATAGATATAAAAAATATTAACAAAGTATCGAAAATAGAACCAAAGGTAACTAATAAATCTGTATAGAATGAGTGTCTATAAATGTATAAGAGAAACCAATGTATATATTTCTACTAAAATGTTGACACATATACTAAATTTTTAACAAATTAAGTCAAATATTTGCGAAATAGAGAAAATAATACATACTTTTTAAAATTGTATCAAATAGTCTATGAATGGATAAACAAAATATCATGACATGTATTAAAAAAAAAATTAAAATAATGGACTTACGTGTAACACATTAAGTTAAGAAATTTATACTTATCAAAGAAAGTAACGTAAGTCATATAAAAAAAAAACCTGTAGTTAAGTACAATTGTTAATTGAATATGCTACAAAATATTGTCAAATTACACCATTTTTAGTGATAGGACAAGCAAACTTGTTAAAATGTCATATAATTATCAAAAATATTATACAAAGTACGAATTTAAAAAAAAAAAGTAAATGCAAAAAGAAAAAAAAGTTTAAGTGTAAAATAAAATGTAAAAAAAATAAATGTAAAAAATAAAAAAAAAGTTTAATAAAAAAAAAGTTAAAAAATAATTAAAAAAAAATTTAAGTGTAAAATACAATTTAAAAAAAAATGTAAAAAGAAAAAAGTTTAATAAAAATTACATGTAAAAAGAAAAAAGTAAAAAAAAAAAAAGAAAAGAAAAAAAGTTAAAAAAGAAAAAAAAAAGTTAAAAAAGAAAAAAAAGTTAAAAAAGAAAAAAAAAAGTTTAAAAAGAAAAAAAAAGTTTAAAAAGAAGAAAAAAATTAAAAAAGAAAAAAAATTAAAAAAGAAAAAAAAAATTAAAAAAGAAAAAAAAATTAAAAAAAAGAAAAAAAATTTAAAAAAAAAAAAGTTAAAAAAGAAAAAAAAAAAAGAAAAAAAGTTTAAAAAAAATAGTTAAAGTGTAAAATACAATTTAAAAAAAAAAAATGAAAACATAAAAAATTTAAAAAAAAAAATGTAAGTGTAAAATTACATTTTAAAAGAAAATGTGAAAATAGAAAAAAAAAATAAAAAGAAAATTGCTAAAAGTAAAAAAAAATAAAGGTGTAAAATGTTAAATAAAAAGACCTTAAGTGTAAAAAATAGAAGAAAAAAGTTTAAGTGTAAAATATTACTCATCATAAGCTTTTTTACTCGTATCCACCCAAAGTTATATGGCGTTACGGAGCGTACTAGCCCCATATAGGCGCAGATTCCTTGGTGAGTTCTGTGAATGGTCTACCCACTAATCAAACGATAAGTACAATAATTATATTAAAATATTAGCAAAAAAAAAAGCAGAAAATACTAATATAGATATAAAAAATATTATCAAAGTATAGAAAATAGAACCAAGAATAACTAATAAATCTGTATAGAATGAGTGTCTATAAATGTATAAGAGAAACCAATGTATATATTTCTACTAAAATGTTGACACATATACTAAATTTTTAACAAATTAAGTCAAATATTTGCGAAATAGAGAAAATAATACATACTTTTTAAAATTGTATCAAATAGTCTATGAATGGATAAAAAAAAATATCATGACATGTATTAAAAAAAAAATTAAAATAATGGACTTACGTGTAACACATTAAGTTAAGAAATTTATACTTATCAAAGAAAGTAACGTAAGTCATATAAAAAAAAAAAACCTGTAGTTAAGTACAATTGTTAATTGAATATGCTACAAAATATTGTCAAATTACACCATTTTTAGTGATAGGACAAGCAAACTTGTTAAAATGTCATATAATTATCAAAAATATTATACAAAGTACGAATTTAAAAAAAAAAAGTAAATGCAAAAAGAAAAAAAAGTTTAAGTGTAAAATAAAATGTAAAAAAAATAAATGTAAAAAATAAAAAAAAGTTTAATAAAAAAAAAGTTAAAAAATAATAAAAAGTATTAAAATAATGGACTTACGCGTGACAGTTTAAGTTAAAAAATTTATATTTACCAAAGAAATTAACATAAGTTATTATAAAAAAAAAACTGTAATTAAGTATAATTGTTAATTGAATATGCTACAAAATATTGCCAAGTTATTCCATGGTAGCGATTTAACAACCAAACACTTTGTCTTTAAAGATTACGATAACGCAGTTTTAGAAACTAACATAGGGGCAAATGTGTATAATTATCATAAAATACTTCACATTACTGTTAAAATGTCATATAATTATCAAATATATTATACAAAGTAAGAAAAATATTACTTAATATGTTAAAATATTACCAATAGTACATGCCCAACAGATCAAAATGACCTTCAGCACCCTACGACACATGAAAACTTACGGAGATTAACAGCAATCTTGCCTCAAAAAATAAAACCAATAGTGTGCTGCTAAGGATAAAATGTCAAGTACACACCCAGTGTAGGAGATGTATACAAATAATATTGTTGAATTATTAACAAAGTGATTTCATTAATACTAAAATAAGGTCTTTGTTACAATAATATATATATATACGGAAATTAAGTTCTTATTAGTGAAATTTATGTAATATTTTTAGACTGCTTTGTTCAATTTATAATATGTAGGTAGAATTTTTACATAAAAAAAACCCCTTTGTGTTTATCAAAAATATTTCACAAATTAAGAAGAAGAATACCTAAGGAAGGTCTTTGCACATGATTATAGTACAAAACCATGTGGATTTACATCAATTTTACCAGGAACAAGGGGGTCAGTATACGGCTATGAGTCAAATAGTCAATTTTTCACCACATTCAGGCATTTGTGTTATTAATGCCTGAATGTGGTTTTAAAATTGACTATTTGACTCATAGCCGTATACTGACCCCCTTGTTCCTGGTAAAATTGATGTAAATCCACATGGTTTTGTACTATAATCATGTGCAAAGACCTTCCTTAGGTATTCTTCTTCTTAATTTGTGAAATATTTTTGATAAACACAAAGGGGTTTTTTTTATGTAAAAATTCTACCTACATATTATAAATTGAACAAAGCAGTCTAAAAATATTACATAAATTTCACTAATAAGAACTTAATTTCCATATATATATATATTATTGTAACAAAGACCTTATTTTAGTATTAATGAAATCACTTTGTTAATAATTCAACAATATTATTTGTATACATCTCCTACACTGGGTGTGTACTTGACATTTTATCCTTAGCAGCACACTATTGGTTTTATTTTTTGAGGCAAGATTGCTGTTAATCTCCGTAAGTTTTCATGTGTCGTAGGGTGCTGAAGGTCATTTTGATCTGTTGGGCATGTACTATTGGTAATATTTTAACATATTAAGTAATATTTTTCTTACTTTGTATAATATATTTGATAATTATATGACATTTTAACAGTAATGTGAAGTATTTTATGATAATTATACACATTTGCCCCTATGTTAGTTTCTAAAACTGCGTTATCGTAATCTTTAAAGACAAAGTGTTTGGTTGTTAAATCGCTACCATGGAATAACTTGGCAATATTTTGTAGCATATTCAATTAACAATTATACTTAATTACAGTTTTTTTTTTATAATAACTTATGTTAATTTCTTTGGTAAATATAAATTTTTTAACTTAAACTGTCACGCGTAAGTCCATTATTTTAATACTTTTTATTATTTTTTAACTTTTTTTTTATTAAACTTTTTTTTATTTTTTACATTTATTTTTTTTACATTTTATTTTACACTTAAACTTTTTTTTCTTTTTGCATTTACTTTTTTTTTTTAAATTCGTACTTTGTATAATATTTTTGATAATTATATGACATTTTAACAAGTTTGCTTGTCCTATCACTAAAAATGGTGTAATTTGACAATATTTTGTAGCATATTCAATTAACAATTGTACTTAACTACAGGTTTTTTTTTTTTATATGACTTACGTTACTTTCTTTGATAAGTATAAATTTCTTAACTTAATGTGTTACACGTAAGTCCATTATTTTAATTTTTTTTTTAATACATGTCATGATATTTTTTTTTATCCATTCATAGACTATTTGATACAATTTTAAAAAGTATGTATTATTTTCTCTATTTCGCAAATATTTGACTTAATTTGTTAAAAATTTAGTATATGTGTCAACATTTTAGTAGAAATATATACATTGGTTTCTCTTATACATTTATAGACACTCATTCTATACAGATTTATTAGTTATTCTTGGTTTTATTTTCTATACTTTGATAATATTTTTTATATCTATATTAGTATTTTCTGCTTTTTTTTTTGCTAATATTTTAATATAATTATTGTACTTATCGTTTGATTAGTGGGTAGACCATTCACAGAACTCACCAAGGAATCTGCGCCTATATGGGGCTAGTACGCTCCGTAACGCCATATAACTTTGGGTGGATACGAGTAAAAAAGCTTATGATGAGTAATATTTTACACTTAAACTTTTTTCTTCTATTTTTTACACTTAAGGTCTTTTTATTTAACATTTTACACCTTTATTTTTTTTTACTTTTAGCAATTTTCTTTTTATTTTTTTTTTCTATTTTTACATTTTCTTTTAAAATGTAATTTTACACTTACATTTTTTTTTTAAATTTTTTATGTTTTCATTTTTTTTTTTTAAATTGTATTTTACACTTTAACTATTTTTTTTAAACTTTTTTTTCTTTTTTTTTTTCTTTTTTAACTTTTTTTTTTTTTAATTTTTTTTCTTTTTTTTAATTTTTTTTTCTTTTTTAATTTTTTTTTCTTTTTTAATTTTTTTTTCTTTTTTAATTTTTTTCTTCTTTTTAAACTTTTTTTTTCTTTTTAAACTTTTTTTTTCTTTTTTAACTTTTTTTTCTTTTTTAACTTTTTTTTTTTCTTTTTTAACTTTTTTTCTTTTCTTTTTTTTTTTTTTACTTTTTTCTTTTTACATGTAATTTTTATTAAACTTTTTTTTTTTTACATTTTTTTTTAAATTGTATTTTACACTTAAATTTTTTTTTAATTATTTTTTAACTTTTTTTTTATTAAACTTTTTTTTTATTTTTTACATTTATTTTTTTTACATTTTATTTTACACTTAAACTTTTTTTTCTTTTTGCATTTACTTTTTTTTTTTAAATTCGTACTTTGTATAATATTTTTGATAATTATATGACATTTTAACAAGTTTGCTTGTCCTATCACTAAAAATGGTTTAATTTGACAATATTTTGTAGCATATTCAATTAACAATTGTACTTAACTACAGGTTTTTTTTTTTATATGACTTACGTTACTTTCTTTGATAAGTATAAATTTCTTAACTTAATGTGTTACACGTAAGTCCATTATTTTAATTTTTTTTTTAATACATGTCATGATATTTTGTTTATCCATTCATAGACTATTTGATACAATTTTAAAAAGTATGTATTATTTTCTCTATTTCGCAAATATTTGACTTAATTTGTTAAAAATTTAGTATATGTGTCAACATTTTAGTAGAAATATATACATTGGTTTCTCTTATACATTTATAGACACTCATTCTATACAGATTTATTAGTTACCTTTGGTTCTATTTTCGATACTTTGTTAATATTTTTTATATCTATAGTAGTATTTCCTGCTTTTTTTGTTGCTAATTATTTAATGTAATTGTGGTACTTGTCGTTTGATTAGTGGGTAGACCATTCACAGAACTCACCACGGGCATCTGTGCCTATATGGGGCTAGTACGTTCCGTAACACCATATGGCTTTGGGTCGATTCGGGTAAAAAACTTATGATGGTTAATCTTTTACATTTAACACATTTCTTTTTTACATTTAGCAATTTTCTTTTAACGTTTCTTTTTTTTTTTCATATTTTTCGTTTGTAAATTTTTTTTTTTTAATTTTAAATTTTTTTTTACGTTTTTCTTTTTTACATTTGTCTTTTTTTTTTTTTTACTTTTTTTTTTTTTAATTTTATTTTTACACTTAAAACTTTTTTTATATATATTGTTTTTACTTTTTTTTTTCATTTTTCTTTTAAAAGTTCATTTTATACAAACTTTTTTTTTATTTTACAGTTACTGTTTTTTAACTTTTTTATCTTTACATTATATTTTTCACTTAAACTTTTTATTTATTTTTTTACATTTATACTTTTTATAATCTATTTCACACGTAAACTTTTTATTTTACATTTATTAGTTTTATAATTTATTTCACACTTAAACTTTTTTCAAATATTTTTTATATAAATATATATATATTTTTTTTCACTTTTAAAATTTTTTTTTCACTTTTAGTTATTTTTTTTTTCTTACTTAACCTTTTAGTTTTTAATTCACACTTAAACTTTTTTTTATTTTTACATTTTTCTTTTTAAACTTTTTTTTTTTTTTACATTTTGCTTTTTAAATTGTATTTTAACTTTTTTTTTTTAACATTTATTCTTTTTATAATTTATTTCAAACTTAAACTTTTTCATTTATTCTTGTCTAATGTACAACTACAAACCCCGCTTTCACCCCAATTTTATGTATACGCCTACAAACGTCTCCCTATGAGTACTTTATGTCGCCAATTTTACGAATACACCTCTCAAATTGTCCCCTTGTGGATACTTGATGTCGCCAAATTCTACACATTCACCCTCAATTGTACTCATATGGGAACTTGTTGCCTCTTAGTCTTTGAAAATTTAATCAGCCAGCCATAATAATTCCCCTTGTATGGTGCTACTTCATTTCTACCATCCACCTATGCGTTTTGTTATAGTGTAATTTTATGACATAAGAAAAAATGTGTACTTGTACCAAGCGTATAAATAAACCCCTTTGTATAGCTGCACTGTATCTTTCAATCAAACAACCAATTATAAAACACCCCTAAAACAGCAACATCTAAGACAAATTCCCTTATTCAACACGTATTAGAACAAGTAATAGATCCATTATCTTACATACCAACCCCAAATCTGCTCTTATCAAGCCCAGCACAACAAACAGTGCGATAGAGTAACTTTTACATCATATTCCTAAACAGTAAGCAATTCTAATGCATCCAATTGTGATCAAGGTGAGATCCCTCCTTCTAGTCATAACGATATGATATTTTCCCTCTTACAATAATAATTTTACGTATGATGTGAAAAACATTTAAAGAACACATTACTTTTATAAAAAGTTTAATTAACCGTAATACAAGGTTTTGGTTCCCAAGGTTCTTTTTCAAAGTATCAGCTTTCATATTAATTACTTTTTTTTCATCCACTGAGACTGATTTCCGTTATATAAATTGTAATTTAAACGTATATTGTTATAAACATTATTTTCATAGAACCCCAGACTGTCATTTTTTATACCCTTAGTACACATGTCAAAAGGTAAAAAAAGCTTTACTTATTAATCTGGTCTACCTTCCTGTACACGATGGTATGTTATTTACCCCCATAGGATGATTCCTCATAGAGTTATATTGCGAAATTATATGCTGGAGTTGGTCACATAAAATATATTTTTCTAAAACCATTCTTGCAAAATTCTTTTCTTTTGTACTAACCATAGTTAAAATATATACACTACTGTCATTCCCTTTAACATAAGTTCATTGTGCAGCTCTAGTGGGACGTAATTGCTCTCACTGAGTTAATTTTTTTGGCACAGATGTATACGTAAATAAAATATATGTAAAATATAAATGAGTAATAAAATATAAATTATATACACTACTGTCATTCCCTTTAACATAAGTTCATTGTGCAGCTCTAGTGGGACGTAATTGCTCTCACTGAGTTAATTTTTTTGGCACAGATGTATACGTAAATAAAATATATGTAAAATATAAATGAGTAATAAAATATAAATAAATATTAAAATATGTATGAAATATATGAATAATAAAATATATATAAATATTAAAATATATATAAAATATAAATGAATAATAAAATATAGAAGTTAAAATATAAATGAATAATAAAATATATATAAAATATAAATGAATAATAAAATATAGAAGTTAAAATATAAATGAATAATAAAATATAGAAGTTAAAATATAATTAAATATTAAAAATAAATGTAAAAATATAAATAATAAAATACAAATAAATATCAAAATATAAATAAATATTAAAATATAATAAATATTAAAATAAGAATATTAGTTTAATTATATCATATTTTATTTACTTTCACAGTTTTTTCACATTACTTTCACAGCTCACAGTTTTTTCAACAACCAACCATTCCTAACATTATACCTATGATGTCACAACCCACAGCTTATAATTAAAAATGTGTAGATGCTGTGCGTCGCAAATTTCCACCAATACCCAAATAAAAACGCAAAATAACAAAAAAAGCAACTTTCATGTCACATGACACTCCATAGACATCACTTACTGACACCTGATTGGTTCTTCATGATGTCATCCTTAAGCAAGCATCTGATTGGTCCGTTCCCCTACATGCAGCGCCGCCTTGCGGTTACAAGCAGAACTAGTAAAACCTTGCCCCGACAGCGTGTGACGTCACTTACTGACACCTGATTGGTTGTTCATGAGGTCATCCTCAAACAAGAACCTGATTGGTCCGTTCCTATACAAACACGGTGTGACACGTTGAGACACGGTGTGACATGCCCATCGGCGGCGATGAGTCATCAACACCTGTTCCCATGTCCCCTGCATGTGACGTCACTTACTGACACCTGATTGGTTGAGGTCATCTCCATTAGGCCACGCCCCCTCGGCTTGACAGACGAGATCCGCCCTGATCCTCACAGAGCACCGCTAAAAATCCACAGAGCACCGCCGTACTCCGCAGAAATCCTCAATTATTCCTCATTATTCCTCGTATTCCTCATTATTCCTCGTCGCCGTAGCGGCCTTTTTACACTACTTCTGACCATGGTTCTAAAATAACGAGGTGCATGTATGAATGTGTGTGTGAATGTGTATGTGTTACCGGGTCTTTCCTTCGAGATTGACCCCGAACCGTAGCCAATAGCCCACTGTGCAGCTCTAGTGCGACGTTAATTAACAAAAACCAAAACCGTATACACGCCGTTAATTTTTGCGGATGTTCTGGACGACTTTTCTGGTATTTTGTTGAAGCCAATTGGAAGAGTAACAACTGTACCAACTTCCATCGCTACAGCAATATTTCGTATAATTTTCATGTTAAAATAAGCCGACGTCACATGATTTCGGTGCACTAACATTTTCGACCAGGGGTCGCCACTGTCAATATGTCGGTCATTTCAAATAGCGGATTGATGAAAATCTTGGTCGCCAATTCGGAATTCATGTTCGTTTTTTATTCCAAAATGTAGTGGCCCCCGTTCGCAACCACTGTGAAAATGATATGTACTTACCCACTAACAAATAATTTAAAATACATGTGAAAAGCTGTCATCTGACCGAGCACGATAAAATCGACGACATTTGGCGACGGTACCGTGTTCTTTAATTGAATCGGCATCTCTTTTTATATTGAAAATCCTCGCCACAACCGTTTGCCCTTTCATATCTCGGTCCTGTCCGACACTCTGTGGTCACAGCCGACACGCATCAGCTGCTAGGACCCTTGCCAACTGGTGCATGCAGAGTTCAAATTCTTCTGCAGCCTCGGCCAGCCACCAAAACAAAGAGACAGAATTTATACTAAACGTCTATTTAGCCGCGCGATCCGCCGATTCATTTGTTGCCTAACTGGCCCTGTTTTTTTCTTTATTCACTTATTTATATGCCTTGTTTTCTCATTGAGAGGCAGCGGTGCCGAGTTTGGCGATAAATAGCCGAATTGGCTATTTTTGAATTATATGATCGCTTTATTATTTTTAAACAACACTATTTTATTTGTACCGGGTACATCTATCTCCCCAAGGAGTCATAACATAAAAAGTAACATTCCCATAACTCCATTGGCTGATTTATCCCTATAGGCTTATTGGGGCTACGGGGATAATATTCTACCATCGTGTAAAGGAAAATGATTTCAAGAACTAGCTAGAGTGGGATTTTCAAACCTAGTTGGAAGGACGCGGAGCTTTGAAGCAATAAGGCCGAGGATTGGATTCCTGACAAAGAACAATCTATTTTTTTCATGCGAGCATTCTCGCAAGGGCACGCTAGTATATACAGTATAGTTCCCTTTTTCACGTGTCGAAGCTTAACAAGTGGGGTATAAAAAGAAAGAGAATTTCCCATAACACTGACGAATCGTATATCAACGGTTTGTTTAAAAAATGCGTTTAAAACACTTATTGCATAAAGAAACATCATTACGAAACGTCCATTTGTAACATAGTCGGTAGCTTGCGGGATTTTGGAACTATACGCTCCCCATCAACGCAGGGCCAAACAGCTAGTTATATAAATTGCTGTTTTCTGTGTGTCATATGCGTATAACAAATATTAAATTATTTCACCCATTTTCAATATTCTAAGAATTAGGTTTGGTTTGGATTTGGTTAATTAACGTCGCACTAGAGCTGCACAGTGGGCTATTGGCGACGGTTCGAGGTCTATCTCGAAGGAAAGACCCTGGAACACATACACATTCACACACACATACCTGTACCTCGTTATTTTAGAACCATGGTCAGATGACGAGGAAACACCTGAACTGGCACCCAACGCCTTCAATAGACGTCGCGACTTTGGACCCCGATCCGATTTATCGTGCACCAGTCCCGTATATACACGCCAGTATAATTCGTTGGATATTCTGGACGACTTTCTAGTATTTTTGTAGCGAAGCTGGCAACCCTCCGATCGCAAGATCACTACTTTTTTACTTTTCTATGTCAAGTCCATTTCGCGGATTCGAACCACCAATCCTCTGATTAGTAGCTGAACGCCTTACCAACTGAGCAACTGGGGCTCCCCGCAGGGCTTTGAAGCAATAGGCTCAGGATTGGATTCCTGACAAAGAACAATCTACTTTTTTTTTCATGCGAGCATTCTCGCAAGGGCACGTTAGTATATATTACTTCTACAGTATAGTTCCGTTTTGTCGAAGCTTAACAAGTGGGGTATAAAAAGAAAGAGAATTTCCCAGAACACTGACGAATCGTATATCAACGGAATATCAACGGTTTGTTTAAAAAGTGCGTTTAGAACACTTATTGCATAAAGAAACATCATTTCGAAACGTCCCTTTGTAACATAGTCGGTAGCGTGCGGGATTTCGGAACTATACGCTCCCCAGCAACGCAGGGCCAAACAGCTAGCTAAATAAATTACTGTTTACTGTATGTCATATGCGTATAACAAATATTAAATTATTTCACCCATTTTCAATATTCTAAGAATTAGGTTTGGTTTGGATTTGGTTAATTAACGTCGCACTAGAGCTGCACAGTGGGCTATTGGCGACGGTTCGAGGTCTATCTCGAAGGAAAGACCCTGGAACACATACACATTCACACACACACATACCTGTACCTCGTTATTTTAGAACCATGGTCAAATGACGAGGAAACACCTGAACTGGCACCCAACGCCTTCAATAGACGTCGCGACTTTGGACCCCGATCAGATTGATCGTGCACCAGTCCCGTATACACGCCGTTAATTTTTGCGGATATTCTGGACGACTTTTCTAGTATTTTGTAGCGAAGCTGGCAACCCTCCGATCACAAGATCACTACTTTTTACTTTTCTTTGTCAAGTCCATCGCCTGGCATCGAACCGGGAACCTTCGTATTCCTAGCTGACGCCCTTAACCGCTCAGCCACGGAGGCCTCTTCTAAGAATTAATAATGGTGATGGGAATGTGCATGAATTTAGCGATTTCCATAAATTTGGCGCGTTTTCGGTTTCAGTTTGGCGACTTGAAAAAGTTTCCCATTCGGCAGCCCCGATCGGCTGGGTCTGAACCCGCGATGTGTAACGCCCTCGGGTTCGATGCTCTGTCTCGGTAGCTCTGCTGGCCCGGAGCGATTTTTCGGGTATTGTGGAGAGATAGGGTTGGATTTTTTAATTCTTTTTTTTTTTTGCCTCTTTTGTTTCCGATTCATGTTTTTTAATCCAGCGTTTGACCGGCCAAAGTCCGCCAAAGATCCTCTGGCGGGTCGCGTTTTAAAATTTTTAATTTTGGCGATTTTTGTTTATCTTTCTTTGTGATGCTCGTGTATTGGAATGTTTGATGAACGGTAAATAGCGAGCAATAAAGGTTAGATAAAGCAAATTCGCATTTAGCAGTGTTATGCGCTTGTAAAAAAAATATATTTAAAAAAGAAAAACCAACTTTAAGAAAACTGAGCTAAAAAGTTTTTTTAAATAAAATAATCTTTCTAAAAAAAAAAAGGTAAACCGACTTTGAGAAAAATGCGCTAAACAGTAAAAAATAATTTTTAATTTTACGAACGCTTTGAAAAAATTTAATTATTTAATGTCAATTTTATACTTATTACAACTTTTTGAAATCGGCTCCAAAATTTGGATACGATTTTTGTAAATTGCTACCAACTTCAAAAAGTTGTAATAAGTATAAAATTGACATTAAATAATTCAGTTTTTTCAATGCGTTCATAAAATTAAAAATTATTTTTTTACTTTTAGCGCATTTTCCTTAAAGTCGGTAGCCGGATAACCGATTATTGTTTTGCAGATTGCAGATTTTGCCTAAGTAGATTTTTCTCTATCCAACAAAAACAAAAATTCTGCAAATATCTGAATTAGAACCGAAATCCTGCGTGAACATACATAAAAAAAAACATAACAGTCGAATCTATAACCTCTCGACTTGGCGCGCAATTTGGCGGTTTTCAATTAAAATTTCCGGCGGTTTTGTTTTGGAGTTTTGGTTGGCGCGCTATTCAGTCGGTTAAAAATAATATTAATTTTATGAACAAGTTGAAAATTTTTAATTATTTAATATTAATTTCCTATTTCAACGGATTGAAATCGGTGTCAAAATTGAGGTACGTTTTTCATAAATTGGCACCAACTTCAAAAAGTTGTAATAAGATAAAATTGATATAAAATAATTCAAATTTTTCAACATATTTGTAAAATTAAAAAATAAATACTTTTAGCGCATTTTTCTTAAAGTCAGTTTCCCTTTTTATTTATAAAAACACTATGTTACTAAAGATTATTTACCTTTTAAAGTTTCTAATTCAGCAAGGGGCGAAACCCCTTGCTGTTATTCACTAGTTGTTTCCCACTATTTTTCCATGAAATGCGTAAGTTTATATTGAGAATATCCTGCAACCTCTTTTAAACTGTGAAAATATTTTGAAATCGAAGAAAATGTTTTTTAGAAAATAATTAATCGATATTTACGGATAAATAAAAGGCCGATAACCAATTATTTTTGGCAATTTTTGCCAAAGTAAATTTTTTTCTATCCAACAAAAAAAAAATTTTAGGAATAGTTCAATATTTGTTTTTAAGCGGTTCGGTTAATGGAAAATTCCAGATAGTTAAATGCCGGATAATACCGGATATTTTCGCTCAAAAGGTGTCCAAGTAAAACATCCTCTGTACAACAACAACAAAAATTACCCAAATATCTGAATTAGAACAGAAATCTTGTGCGAGCATACGCAAAATTAAAAAAAACAAAAAAAACATAGCTGTCAAATTGATAACCTCACCTTTTGGTGCGCTTCTGAAATTGGTTGGTGCGCTTTTAAGTCGGTAAAAACTCCTTCTCTCGGATATATTGGTAGAAAAGATGTTATTGCCACAGCTTATTAGTACTATCGAAATTAATTATTTTAATTGTTGTAAGGTTATCTCTTGAAATTGATAACTTATAAAGTAGACAAATTCATATACTTTAATTAACCAGTAATAATTGTTTCTTCTCAAAAGCAATTATATCCAAAAAGTTGAAATACAAGATACTTTGGTAATATATACTTTAAAATTGTGGCTTCAATTTTAAAATAGAATAAACAAGTAAAATACTTCATTTAATAATAAAAATTCAAAAGTAATGCATAAAATTCAAGCAAAAATAGCTACATCCACGCCTAGCAAGATTTACATAGATGCTAAAATAGTTATACCCAGCAAAGGTGAACGTGAACGCCAGCAAATGTGAACGTGAACGCCAGCAAACGTGAACGAGAGTGCCAGAAAACGTGAACGTGAGCGCCAGAAATCGTAAAAATGAACGCCAGAAAGCATGAACGTGAGCGCCAGCAAACGTGAACGTAACCACAAGCAAACATGAACGTGAGCGCCAGTTAACATGAACGTGAGTGCCAGGAAACGTGAGCGTGAGCACCAGGAAACGTGAGCGTGAGCACCAGGAAACATGAGCGTCAGCGCCAGAAAACGTGAACGTAACCAAACGCAAACGTGACTGCCAGTTAATGTGAGCGCCAGCAAATGTGAACGTAACCACACACAAATGTGAACGTAAGCGCCAGAAAACGTGAAGGTGAGTGCCAGAAAACGTGAACGTGACCGCTAGTAAACGTGAACGTGAACATGAGCACCAGCTAACGTGATTTCTGATCGATTGAAATATATATATATATATATATATATATATATATATATATATATATATATATAGCGGCTTTTGCTACTTGAAGAATAACAAGAGCGAAGTATTTAGTTGCAAAACCAGTTAAATCCTTATTTCAGTTGCAAAGCAAGTTATGTAAATATTTTGTACCTCAGAGCCAAACGAGCCTGTGCCACATTTGGGAAATTTACAGAAGAAGGAAAAAACGTATAATCCTATTTTCAACTAAAGCTTTGGACTTGTGCTTTTATAGCTCTTACTAAATGCTTAAAATAAATTGAGATAATTTTGAATGAAACTTATGTATCGGAGCATAATCATCGAATGTACTCAAAAATTAGTACATTTTAATTATTTTTAAAAATGAAACTTAAGTATTCGGAGCGTAATCATCGAATGTACTCAAAAATGAGTACATTTTAATTATTTTTAAAAATGAAACTTATGTATTCGGAGCATAATCATCGAATGTACTCAAAAATAAGTACATTTGAATTATTTTTAAAAATGAAACTTACATATTCGGAGCATAATCATCAAACGTACTCAAAAATTGAGTACATTTTAATTATTTTTAAAAATGAAACTTATGTATTCGGAGCATAATCATCGAATGTACTCAAAAATGAGTACATTTTAATTATTTTTAAAAATTAAAATTATGTATTAGGAGCATATTCATCGAATGTACTCAAAAATAAGTACATTTTAATTATTTTTAATAATGAAACTTATGTATTAGGGGCATATTCATCGAATGTACTCAAAAATGAGTACATTTTAATTATTTTTAAAAATGAAACTTATGTATTAGGAGCATATTAATCAAATGTACTCAAAAATGAATACATTTAAATTTTTTTAAAAAATGAAACTTATGTATCAGGAGCATATTCATCGAATGTAATCAAAAATGTGTACATTTTCATTATTTTTAAAAATGAAACTTATGTATTAGGAGCATATTCATCGAATGTACTCAAAACTGAGTACATTTTAATTATTTTTAAAAATTAAAATTATGTATTAGGAGCATATTCATCGAATGTACTCAAAAATAAGTACATTTTAATTATTTTTAATAATGAAACTTATGTATTAGGAGCATATTCATCGAATGTACTCAAAAATGAGTACATTTTAATTATTTTTAAAAATGAAACTTATGTATTAGGAGCATATTAATCAAATGTACTCAAAAATGAGTACATTTAAATTTTTTTTTAAAATGAAACTTATGTATCAGGAGCATATTCATCGAATGTAATCAAAAATGAGTACATTTTCATTATTTTTAAAAATGAAACTTATGTATTAGGAGCATATTCATCGAATGTACTCAAAAATGAGTACATTTTCATTATTTTAAAAAATGAAACTTATGTATTCGGAGCATAATCATCGAATGTACTCAAAAATGAATACATTTTAATTTTTTTTTAAAATGAAACTTATGTATTCGGAGCATAATCATAGAATGTACTCAAAAATGTGTACATTGTAATTTATTTTTAAAAATGAAACTTTTGTATTCGGCGCAAATTCATCATATGTACTCAAAAGTTAAGTACATTTTAATTATTTTTAAAAATAAAACTTATGTATTCGGAGCATAATCATGAAAAATGAGTGTATTTTAATTATTTTTGAGTACCTATTTTTAACAGTGTACTTTCCACCCGCTAAAAATAAGTTTTGCATCGCACATAAAAACAGTTAATAACAAAATAAAACATGCGCTGAGAATTTACCTTAAAAATATCTTAACATTGTACACAATCTACCTTACTGTAAACTACAACATACAAACTTATAAATCTGAACACGTGGGGCAGGGTCATAGCTTACAAAGCTGTCCAAACATGAAATGATCTGGGGGAGGGGGGGGGCTGCATTTGAGTGGGTGTAAGAGTCCGGTCACGTGTCACATTGAAGGGGGGGGGGATTTGTGCGGCAAGACACCCCCAAGATATAAATAACGTCTGAAGAGGGTCGAATTGCCCCCGCTCCTGAAAAGGATGAGAGAAAAATGAGATAAAACGATTTTGCGCTTCATCTCGGCGCTTAAGGTTGCAGTTTTGTTATTAATGGTCGGGGACATGTTGCCATTCCATGAATACAAATTTATGTTTAGAAAAGGTGTTGGAGAATTTGTCGGGCGGGAGGGGGTATTTTTCTGAGTTGCAAATTCGTCTTCTATTGCGGTATAATCACTTCGAGTTCGTTTTTTTATTTTACCTTTAATTACCTTATGAAATAAACAGCGGGGAAAAACAAAATTGTCACAATTCAAACTTTGGACACAATTTTGTTTGGCTACATCCTACTCAGTCGAATTTTTTTCAGTCGA
Source organism: Troglohyphantes excavatus (assembly GCA_963932185.1). Classification (NCBI taxonomy): domain Eukaryota; kingdom Metazoa; phylum Arthropoda; class Arachnida; order Araneae; family Linyphiidae; genus Troglohyphantes; species Troglohyphantes excavatus. The sequence continues at coordinate 7,436,851 of OZ010677.1, read as the reverse complement.
AACCTATTCAGCCGAAAAACTCGGTGGGGGGTTTGCGGTTTTCTGCCAAACCTAAAGGGTGTTTTTCACCAATTTGGCAATAATTCTTTGCACTTGGAATACTTTCAAGGAATGTCAAAGGATAGCCCTAAAAAGTTAAAGCACTAATTAGTTCTTTCCCCTACATCTGCTGTTGACCCCAAGTTGGCGTTTTTTAAGCAGTCGTTGGCGGATATAATGCTTGCTGTGGCCAATGATATTTTCTCAATTCATAGTCGGTCCCTGATGTTTGAGGGAATCTTATAATTCCTGGAAAGTATTTGCGAGCGAAATTTTCTCTTTTTGCCGGGCGTTCTCGTGTTTACTATTGTCCTATGGCGACTGGTGGGCGCCGGGCGGGAGTGTAGCTGTCTCAGCTGATTTCTTTTTCAATGGTACTCGATGCCTTTTATTAACATTTGGTACTTAAAAATTGTTTCATTAAATGGAATATTAAAAAAAATTAGATTATGTTGCTAATCTTTGAAAACTACTTTGTTAGACTTTCAATACCACTAAGTTTTAGATTTATTACAGAAACCACACTAATTAAATTTTTAAATACAAAATTATTAGTGATATTTTTGTAAATTATTCAAGGAAAATGTTATTTTAATTAATATTTTTTCCGGGTATCAAAATGCGTTTCTCGCAATTACAAATTGAAATACAAATAAATAAAGAATTTATGTGTTTAATATTAAATTTAGTTTACGTAGGGTGATAGCTCAAAGTAAAGTTGTTCGAACTGTTGAAAAAATGTTATAAAGACAACAAAAATTTAACATGTGCAATGCCATTTCAACGAATCTTATTGATTTACTTCAGCAACTTACTTTAATTAACAGCACAGCATTCTAATTATCAACTCATATGCAAGTGGGATAAGTCAAGAAAGAATTTCCGTTTCAGTGTTAGTGAACTTTGTAGATGTTAATATTTAAATATACTATAAAAAAGGGGGGGTAATGAATATAACCAATTTTTCTCGTTGTGAATTGTGTCGAAATACGATAATAAGAGTTTTACACGAAACGTCATTTCAACATATTATAGAAATAGGAATTTGTCAATAACAGAAAGAAGATAAACAAGCTGTTTTAGTCTACTCCGCAGACCCTCCTTCCTGTACATGCTTTACTTTATTTTATACGCATCGCAGCCTATTTCCTATTATAAGAGCCCAAATTTATGTCAACCGTTCCTTTATAACAGATATTCTTGCCGAATTATATTAGCCACATTCTATTCTTGTATCACAATTTTGGCGAAGGACTTTGAACGAGTTTGAGAAAATTGCGATTTTATACTGTAGTGTACGGTCACTTAAAAATACTATTTCAAGAGCAATAATAGGAATTTAAAAGAAATAGTTATTCAAAAAATCCTTTGTCATTATTCTTTTTTTATCTTCTAGAATTTGTAAATGTTTGTTGTCCACTGAATAATTCATGTGAAAATACATGAAGATATTTAATAATGAAGAGTAAATTCACTGTGTGTGAAATCCACTCAGATAGAAAAAGATGAAATAACAAATGTCCCGTTTCAATTCTACATTGTTACATTGCATTATTATACATTATTACATTGCAGCTCCCAGTTTTAGAATATTATATAAAAAAACGGAAATAGATCATTTCGAAAATGTTAAGAAACTTTTAAATTATCTTATTAAGAAGATTACAATTAATATCCTGCCAAACTGCTAAATTCTCATTTTTACTACTGATGTATCTGGTTCATATTGAAAGTACTCACTTGTCCGTTTTACGACAGCATATCATTAATTTTACTTTTGCATATTTCTCCTAATTAGAGAAATATTTTAAAATAAGCACAATTTTTGTTACGCTTTATCAAAAAAAAAATACGTCACGTTTAGAAATATAAAATTCTGTTCTGCCCATACTCATCATAAGGTTATTTCTCATATGCAAAAAATATTGTTTTATAATTAGTTATAAAACATCGCTTTGATGCCTCATTGAATTTAAACATTTGACGAACCATTACTTATGGTAGAAATGAATTGTACTAGTTTGCATTGTAAACAAAAAATATGGCAATTTTATTGATAATTTCAATTACGGGTTAAGAATACAAATTCACAATGGATCACCACGATTATTTTTGAAAAAGGATCTCAAAGTTTTGAATTTCCCATAGATTGATATATTGGCCTGTTTGCATTGCGATGTCTATAATTGTCTTCGGGTACAATAGCCACAAAGTTTATTTGTATTGTGATAAAGCTTGTCAAGTTGTATCCATATATAATTAATAACTTAAAATAATCTAACTATGTTAATGCAGCTACAATTTTTTTTAATTGTCTATTTTAATCAATAAAACGTACGAAAATAGCTTTTTAAACCAATATAATCTCTATACTTGATACGTAAATTATTGTACCCTTTTTTAAACTCTAACAATTAGCTCAATTGTAAAGAAAATTATTCTTTTAAATATATAACTTTATAAATTTCTTAATAATAATGTTTTTTAAAAATTAGTTTGGATATTCATTATGTATAAAAAGCTTCTTACTTTGCAGTGTTTAAATATTATTTTTTAATGCTATTATACGAAATTTTCAATACAAACATAATGCCATATAATTGTGAATGTCACAGAGTTCGAAAAAAGTTATTTTCTACAAATGTTTATTGAGTAGAGCCTCCTTACAAAGAAGACACCTCGAGATAGTGACTTTTTTTTAACTACCGCTAACGAAAGTCTCAATTGTTAAGTTAGTACGAATACTTATTTTAACTTGTTACTACGACATTACTATATATCATATACCATGGAACCGGGTGAATAGAAGCTGGCAAGTGAATAACAGCAGTTTCGCTGAAAGATTTTTTGTGGGTATAGCGTTACCCTGTTGAATGCAAAAATTATGAAAATAATACTATTTAATATCAGATATTCGAAGATCAAGTAAATTTCTCATTGGACTAAAATGGCGCTAACTGTAATGCCAGAGGAAGTATAAATATCCACGTAAACCACGATAAAATGTCTACCCGGCATCACTGATTAGAAGACTCCATTTACAATACGAGTTTGCCAAATACATTTCTGAAATTTTGCTCGACCTCACCCAAACTCATATCTATTAGAATCTGTAACTATATATTTTTATCGTTTTTTTGTTGTTAATTTGTTATGAATTATTAACTGTATTTATACATTTTTTTGGGGAATAGAAGCTTTAAGCACGTAAAACAAATACCTTTTTACCAAAATAACGAAACTCCAATTTAATCGGCTGATTGAAATTTCTTTCCGAAGTATAGGCTGAACTTTTAGACTGTTGTTTGCTGAATAAGTAAACTGATATGAAGTGAGAATTGTAGTGATATGAGAAATTGAATGATCACCTCGCATTTAAAAGAACTTTATTATAGAGATAGAAAGGTAAAAAATATTAAGAAAAGTTTTATTCTGTGGCCCGAAAAGCATATATAGCCAAGAAAAATTATATAATATTTCTTTAATTTTTATTTATATGTTATTTTTTAGTAAAAACCATCAAGTCAGCGGAAATATTTTAGTATTTAAGGATAACAATATTTCAAACTAAACGTGAATACATAACTCCTAAATTAAAAAAAAATCAATTTAAAAGATAACCATTCAACGATTTTTAATATAATCGTTAATGTGTTATAGATTTTTTTTTATGTTGTAGAATCTAAGATGACATTTATTAGGTAGAATAATTTTCAACATATTTCAAAACTAAGATTTTATGTTTTTGAGGCTTTGTTGAAAATTATAATGTTTATAAGCTTGCACAGTTTCTTAAAAAGATAGATAATTTTGAACTTTGAAGACAAGTAAATATTGAAAATTGTGAAATTCGTAAAATATTAAGAAGGTAAGGAATATAAGGTAAAGAATATTCTACTAAACAAAATAAAAGTTTTAAAAATACGAAATTTTTAATAACAAAAATTTAAACTATAATTTTCTACACTGTTTTTCAGGTAACACAATTTTTTTTATTAGAATGTAATTACAACTATTACAAAAAACGTAATATGTTTTCAAATTTATAATTAATCGAATATAAACACCACTTCATTAAAAATTTAATTGATTGGATAATATACTAGTTAAATCTGTCCTCAAAAAATTACTTTTTTTGTTGTAAATGCTATTGGTTTTTCACAGAGGAGTAATACTCGATGTTTCGAATTTGGCTGTTCAATATCAAGTCGAAAATAACGTTACTCTAAAGCTGATCGCTTCGACATTCCCAGAAAGTATTTCAAGTGCAATGAATTATAGACAGAAAATGAAGGGAAAAAATTCTTAAATACATTTTATAATTTATTTTAATTTAAAAACCTTTTATTAAGAATATGTATACAAATTTGCTTAACAAATACATAGAACATAGAACACCACCATCAGAAGTTTAGTTAATTTTAGTCTCTTACTTGTACATTTAAGATTCATTTAAACTCATAAATATTGTGTCAGAACCGGTGCCATACCTATTTTTTAATAACGATCGCGCAAAACATGCTAAAATGTAAAATAGTAAAAATGTCAGTTTTTTTCCTGTCCACTTTGAAATAAATTCCTGCTTATGAAAACATTGTAAGAGTCACTTAAGTTAGTTACTGTCTGATATTCGAATTGTATGGAATAAACGAAATCTTTCTGTTTGATTTATAATTTCGTTAAGTTTGGCTGATTGAAAACTTGATATTTCTACTATTAAAAATCAGTGAATTTTAATAATATTTTTCTTTATGAATTCCAATGGAGATCTCCATTGTGAAAACCATTTAAAAATAAGAAAAGGAAAAAAAAATACTTATCTATTTTAGTAATAAGCCTCCTCTAACGCAACTTTTTGCGTTTTTCTATTTTAAGTTTGACACTGTACCCCAAAATTTACTCAATATTTTTTTAATGGCGAATTTATTTTATTGCACAAAATAATATATTACATATTGAAAAAAAACGTATGCTAAGTTTTACCACATTTCTCAAGATTCTACGAGTATAAAAAAACGATTCTTTTTTGCAGTTTAACTTTATCTTACCTGTAGAGCAATTTCTATTTTTTTTTTATTTCATGTGTTACAAGTATAAAACTTATTAAACAATTAAAGTACTCTTATATTAGCAATATTCTGTAAAAATAATTTTGTCTATACTGGTATTTTTTTTAATTTAATATTTAGAAAAAAAAATGAAGTTTTTAAATAATTTACTGTAAAAAAAATAAGTTACAGCTTTGACATTTTTTGTTTAGAAACAATATTTTTGACAAACAGATCAAATATGTCAAAAACCAAACAAAATTTTTTAAACATTTAAATTAAACTTTTTACGTATGCACAATACAATACTTATTCATTGTTAATAATTTAATTAAAACATGTTATAATAGTTTGAGAATTTTCCGTAATATTAAAAATGCCGTAAAAGTTTTTAAAAATATGTAACGTTTTATAATTAAATTAATAAAAATAAATAACTAGTGCAACATGCATATGTAAAAAAGTTTAAATTTAAATGTTTAACGTTTTTCATTTGGTTTTTGACATATTTTATCTTTAAATGCATATATCTCAAAATCTTATTTTTTCGAATTTTTAGCAAGGAAAAAACACTAAGTTTTTTTTTAAATGGGCTTATAATTTATTTATAATACACTTACCATATTCTGCTAAATAAAATAGCACCGTGTTTTTTAAATAGCTATTCTTGTTTTTTATTATAAACCTTTAACTTAAAAAAAAATACCAATACAACAATTTGTTTTTTACAGAATATTGCTAATATAGGTTACTTTATCTGCATAATAAGTTTTACATTTGAAACATAATAAGTTTCACATTTGAAACATAAGGAGTTTTACATTTGTAATATAATAATAAAGAAAGTAGAAATTTCCTTATGTTGTCATCTTAACCTAAAATAGCTTCTAAAATCAAAATGTCATCATTGTATGCCCCAAACCAACTACTAAGAATGGGCCTCCCTCCAAGCGCTATACTGCTTTTGTCCCACTTCGACCCCCTGCCTGGACGGTGAACGAAAGGTCACCTTTAAATTAGGGGAATGTATACATGTTTTTTTTGCGACAATCTTCATTCAACTTTCGTCTTAGGACAGTGATAAATACGCCAAATGGCAACTCTATACTATGGGGGAGGGAAATTCTTAAGACGGCTACTTTCTTGGCGATTTGAGAAGAGCAAAAAACATGCCAAACTGTTTCGCCAAAGTAATTTGGTAAGAATAGATCGCGGAGATAATTCGGCTGAGTAGGTTTCGACTGAAAAAAATTCGGCGGACTAGGTGCACACGCTCGTTTTTCATTGAGTACAATTGCATCTTAAATGAGCAATGACGTACTCAAATTTAAGTAATCGTACTTTCGCAGAAATGAGCAGTATGGTTAAATATTGCTAACTTCAGCTTCTGTTTAAGCCATCTTAACCAAGTGATTTGGAAAACTTAAAATATTTGTTCAGAAGATGGTTTTCCACATTATTTGATTTCGATTGCTTAAATAGAAGCTGAGTTATTACGACTCAATTATCTTACTTCCCATTGTTTTGCCACGCCTTTTTAACATTTCTTCTGTTTATAATTTCTTCACGTAGCTGTCGCAGTACAACGAACATGGCGCTGGACTTTGGTGCGGACGACATCAGGTAGACGAATTGGGTTCGATTCCCGGTAAGTCCTGGTTGTAATTGTCGGAATTTATTGAAAGTGTTTATGAAGGCAGCCTGTATAGGCAAGCAACTGCTCCTTTTATTAATTTTTCTCATTTTTGAGTACATGTCTTTTTCAAAAATGAAACTCTATTGGCGACGGTTCGGGGTCTATCCCGAAGGAAAGACTCGGGAACACATACACATTCACACACACATTCATACAGGCACCTCGTTATTTTAGAACCATGGTCAGATGACGAGGAAACACTTGATACCTGCACCCAACTCCTTCAATAGACGTCGGGACTTTGGACCCCGATCAGATGTATCGTGCACCAGTCCCGTATACACGCCGTTCATTTTTGCGGATGTTCTGGACGCCTTTTCTAGTATTTTGTAGAGAAGCTGGCAACCCTCCGATCACAAAATCACTACTTGTTTTACTTTTCTTTGTCAAGTCCATCGCATAGGATCAATCATATTCGTATTTCGTAATCGGACCTCCGTGGCCGAGTGGATTAAAGCGTCAGCTAGGAATGAATCCAAGGGTCCCCGGTTCGAGCCTTTGCGCGGACTAAACTAAAGAATAGTAAAAAGTAGTGATATTGCGATCGGAGGGTTGCCAACTGCGCTACCAACGGCGTGTATACGGGACCGGTGCACGATCAATCTGATCGGTGTCGAAAGTTCCGACGTCTAATAAAGGCGTTGGGTGCCAGTTCAAGTGTTTCCTCGTCATCTGATCATGGTTCAAAATTACGAGGCATCGTTCCCGGGTCTTTTCTTCGAGATAGGCCCCGAAACGTCGCCAGTAGCCCACTGTGCAGCTCTAGTGCGACGTTAATTAACCAAACCAAACCAATTTCGTAATCGCATTTCTAGGAATCTTCGTATTCCCAGTGAGGCCTCTGTGGCCGAGCGGTTAAAGGCGTTCAGCTACTAATCCGAGGATTGGTGGTTCGAACCCGTGCGATGGACTTGACACAGAAAAGTAAAAAAGTAGTGATCTTGTGATCGGAGTGTAGCAAGCTTCGCTACAAACTACTAGAAAAGTCGTCCAGAACACCCGCAAAAATTAACGGCGTGTATACGGGACTGGTGCACGATAGATCTGATCGGGGTCCAAAGTTCCGTCGTCTATTGAAGGCGTTGGGTGCCAGTTCAGGTGTTTCCTCGTCATCTGACCATGGTTCTAAATTAACGAGGTGTATGAATGTGTGTGTGAATGTGTATGTGTTCCCGGGTCTTTTCTTCGAGATAGACCCCGAACCGTCGCCAATAGCCCACTGTAAAACTCTAGTGCGACGTTAATTTACCAAATCAAACCAATCCCCAAGGGGTCATAATATAAAAAGTAACATTCCCATAACTCCATTGGCTGATTTATCCTTATAGGCTGATCGGTGTGACCCAATCAGCCTACGGAGGTAAGTATTCTGCCATTGTAAAGGAAAATGGTACATTTCTTCTAGGTGGAAAGTTAACCCATTCCTCCTATCTAACTTTTGTACCACGTGTGTGTAGAGGGGGTGTTAATGTCGTCCTTGGCTGCAGTATGCGCTTTCGCTACCATAACTTCACAAAAAAACGGCATACGGGCATAAATGTCCTCGTCACCTGACCATAGTTCAAAAATACGAGGCATCGTTCCCGGGTCTTTCCTTCGAGATAGGCCCCGAACCGTCGCCAATAGCCCACTGTGCAGCTCTAGTGCGACGTTAATTAACCAAACCAAACCCAGCTGACGCCTTTAACCGCTCTGTCACGGTGTCCTCCAAATTTCGGTTTGGTTTGGTTTGGTTTTGTTAATTAACGTCGCACTAGAGCTGCACAGTTTGCTATTGGCGACGGTTCGGGGTCCATCTCGAAGGAAAGACCCGGGAACACATACACATTCACACACATTCATACATGCACCTCGTAATTTTAGAACCATGGTCAGATGACAAGGAAACACCTGAACTGACACCCAACGCCTTCAATAGACGTCGGGACTTTGGACCCCGATCAGATTTCCAAATATCGGGATTAACATAAACTAGGAATCAACCAGGACCAACAATTCACACCCGATTTAAAGTGACCACTATTGGGGGGAGGTGTGACCGTAACGTCGCGTGACGAGAATGGGTCACAGAGAGCGTGACATAACAAATGAGCGCTTAAGAGACATTCCACAAAATGTTTTTTGTTAAATGCAGAAATTAATTACGTCGTGTCAACTCTTCCTAGTGGCTGTGAAATGGAGCGAGACTCGTGCCTTGTCTGTCCTCAAAAAAGAAGAAGAAAAGGAGTGTGGGAACGCTTCTTGCATGCATCTGGCCCTCATCGGTTAATGGTGGAGGAATAGAAACAAATCGATGACAATGTGTGTGCGAAATTGTGCCCCAGAGCGATCGATCATTTGATAGTAACGAACTCTTCAATTTGACTACGGGTAAATGGTCCAGGCAGCAAAGGGTTCAATTCGGAAAATAAAATAAAAAATAAGATTTTTTAAATTTGGTAATAAAAGAAATGACTGCAAATTTCTTCAAAGAAAAAAACTTGTATATTTTTAATTATTTAAAACAAAGATATAGATGCATTTTGTGAATTAAATTATAAGTTTGTAATGAAATTTTTTTTTTTTTTTTAATTTAGATATGCATACTCAAAATTGAATACATACATTCAAATTCGATAAGATATATACTCACAAGCGATTCCTGCATGTACTCAAAAAAGAGTACATACAAGCACATCTTTTCAAATTTAGAATTAAGAATAATTTAAATTATCCCCGCATGTAATAAAAAATGAGTACTTAGAGCCCATATCATTTCAAATTTAAAAACTAAATGTACTCTTTGTGTGTGTGTGTGTGTGTGTCTGCCTGTGTGTCTGTCTGTGTGCGTTCGTGTGCGTGTGGGTGGGTGGGTAGGTGGGTGCGTGCGTGTGTGGGTGTGGGTGGGTGTGGGTGTGGGTGGGTGTGCGCGCCCGCTTAAAACTGTCGGCGAGATGCCGCGTATGACAACACTTCAAACAAAAAGAAAAGCGTGGCCTTAGCGCCAATTTTCAGAATCGTGACAAAAATAGAAGAATCGCAACATAAAATAATCGCAACAAGGAATATCTTAAGTTAGGAATCGAATATAAATCCAAAATATATTCCCTTTATTTGCGTTATGCAATATATGGACGACCCCCTTTCACGATTCCGCCAAATTTATCGTTGCCAAATTTACCAACATCCATTCTCTAAAGGCACCAATAAAGATCTGTGTTACAGCATTAGAAAGGCATTTTCTTCGAGCATGAATGGACTGTAGTAAAGAGAACATGACGTCATAATCGTGAAACCAACATCATAGATCGAATGGCCTCAGACACGTGACTTCTTTTCAAAATTATGAATTAAAAAATACTCGCGATTGGCTGATGAATTTTGAAATGTGTAACTGTGAAAATTTATGAATGGAATGACGTAATTACCCACGTGTCTGAGGCAATACATTTTGGCCTCACTTTGATGTTAGCGAGATTATAACATTATGTTTTCTCTACTATGAAGGATCCATGCTCGAAGGGCATTTTAGATAAATTTTTAACTGAACAAAGGATCTTCATTATCCATCCACTTTGAGATTAAACACGTGGTTGGATACGTACGAGTATTTTTTTTTTAATTACGTCATCATTTAAAAGAGCGGGCGAATTACAATACTCCAATATTTCTGTAAAGCTCGAATATATGTAGTCGCTAAATTTAAGAGAGTAGAAACTTATCAAATACACCCTAAAAATTAATGTCTTTAAATGTATTTCATTCGTTCAATCTTTTAATATTGTTTAAATCGTAATCACAAAATTAAAAATCTCAAAGTTTGAATTTCTTACCATTGACCCCAACATAAAAGCTCATGGAACCCAATTTAACCGCTACTCATAAAAACTTACAATTAATTCATTTCATTCATTCAAAAAAAAGTCCAAGTTTTAATTAGAGGTTAGATTATTTCTCAGCGCATCATGAATTTGAATGCGATTCGATTTCTTAATTAATCCACGATGCCGATTTTTAATTCGAGTTTTCGTTTCAGAATCGATTTTTTTATTCGCTGAGAATTTTCTATTCAAAGCTGTAAATTACGTGCGTGAATCTTTTTTTTTTTAAATAAGAATAATTCAATTCCAATTTATACGCTTTCTACATCAAGTTCTCTGGGTTTCCTTTTTTATTTTCGTTCGTTGTTACATTTGTTGTGTCATAGTCCGGTCGACCCTTTTCATATTTGGTTTGTTTGGAAAGTGGGGTGCCAGCTTAGGTGTTGTCCTCGTCATCTGACCATGGTTCAAAAATACGAAGCATTGTTCCCGGGACTTTCCTGGGCCCTCGGTAGCCCAGTGGATACAGGCGTTCAACTGGTAATAAGAGGATTGCTAGTTCGAGCCCGTGCGATGGACTTGACAGAGAAAGTTAAAAAGTAGTGAACTGGCGATCAGAAGATTGCCAGCTTCGCTACAAAAATACTAAAAGTCGTCCAGAACAGCCTAGAAATTATACCGGGCTGTATACGGGACTAGTGCACGATAAATCTGAGCTTGGTCCATTGTCCGGACGCCTGTTGAGGTTGCTTTGAGTGCCAGCTCAGATGTTGTCCTCGTCATCTGACCATGGTTCAAAAATACGAGGCAGTCTTCCCGGGTCTTTCCTCCGAGAGCGTCTCCGAACCGTCGCCAATAGCCCAATGTATGGCCCTAGTGCAGCGTTAATTCAATTATTTAACATAGTATACAGCAGATTCAATGATATTTCAAGAAGAATTTATTATTAGTTATTTATATATATAAAAAAAAGAGTGTGTTGGTACTTTTATTTATACAAATCAAGCTTTATTCTGAGCTTGATGAAATTTTGCACGCTTGATCTTCGAAAAGAAATGTCATTGTCTACGTGAGATTTCGAAAAACCATCCCCACCCCTTAAAGCAAAATGACTTCTTACAAAGACCGGCAGATGGCGCCACGGAGAAGAAATCATCCAACACCATGCGTAAAGCCCGAACAATACCGGGTACTTTAGGTTTATATATATATATATATATATATATGAAATGACCCATAGGGTGGTCATCCCATTATGGTGGTGTGCAGTCGTAAATTAAGTCATGGTCGGGTCGAGTGGTACATTACAAAGAACAAGTTTATTCACAAAGAGCTCAAAGCCAGGACACGTCTTCACGGAGCGAAAAACAGAATCGAAGTGTTCTCACATAGGGATGATCATATGACATGAAGAGGGAAAAAGGGAATTATCATCGTCTCGGACCACAGTCGTTATTCGGGCAAGGCTAATTTTAGGGGAAACGGGTGCAGTTGAACTTAGAAATCCCTGAGTGATGGGGAATTAGAAAATATGTGCGTGGGTAGAAAACTCCTTGAAGAGTCAGCATTAATCATGAGAACGGAGTGATTTGTTATAGGCAAAGGAGAGTTTTATGACCAAGAGGGAAAATGCGCAAATTACACTTAAGTATTTTAAGGGATAGATGTTACGGAATATTAAGAGGGGTTTGACAAAGGAGTTCGGGATTTAAAAGAGGGGTGGTTAAAGAAATATTCTTTCATATCCCTCCCGCAAAAGTGTTACACATCGCCTGCGATGAGTACCTAGGCGAGAAAAAGACACTCAAAGAAATGAAGATGAAGTTAACCAAATGATTGATCAGACCATCGGATCAACATGAAGAATCTGAAAGTGGAAAAGGATAAAAGAAATTTAATGACAGTGGTAACGAAAATTTTGAAAACTCATGGACATAGGTGTTCAAACGACTGTGCCTCGATTCGATTCACAAAAATATGATTATATAAAATTTTGCTATCAAAACAAACATTGACTTTGGGAGATATAAAATACAGAAAAAATATACACTGAAACATTTTAAAATATCAAAACTAACTTTCAAAAGAAATGACTAAATAAATGCCTAAATAAATGCGCGCAAAACATGTAAACACATAATAATGAAAAACTATGAACAAAATGACATGTCGACAAAATAAAAATCTAAAGAAATTATTGTGTTGTTTCACACATGTTGAAAAAAAATGAAAATGGTAGGCTTCAACAAACATCCTCGTACATAACGTTATTCAAAATACCCTTCTTTTTGAAAATTCAATTTTTGTTTTGAACTTTAAATGAAAGACTAACTCAACTTCAACAGTTCGAGTTGTCGCCAAAGTACCTGAAAACGAAAAAACAAAATTTTTTACAAATTTTAATACGAGTCTTGTATTAAAATTGCATGTTTTATGGAAGATGTTGTTTTGGCCGCCATTTGTTAAAGTACCTTTGTTCTAAAAAAGGTACTGAAAAAATATAAGATGGCCATTGAAGAAAGTTTTTGCTTTCTGAAATCAGTTCACTTTCAGTGAGTGAATGTTGAGTGATGAGGATCCTCGTGAACCTATGTTTTAGGTTGATTGTTCCAAGGTTTTGTATTATTCCATGGAAAAATGGTAACAAAGTGCACTGACATAATATAACTCTTAAGGTACATTTGATAACAATTATACAAATAAAATGAACAACTTAAAATAATAAAATACATGGTAATAAAAAAAATCTAAACATTACATGACAATTATTCATGCCTTAAACGCAATTGATCAGGGGGGTAGTATGGTCTTAATTTGGAGATGTGAACTATTTCAGGTAATTTTGTTACATTGTTGGTAAAATCAATTTCATAGTTAACATCTGATCTTTTCTTTAAGATTGTGTAAGGGCCAGAAAAGGGGGAAGTAAGCTTTCGGGTGTTAGGATATTGGAACTCTTCATAAATTACTGTATCTCCTTCATTAAAAGTTTTATACACAAATCGAGCATCATAATATCTTTTATTTCGGGCATGATACGCTACAGTTCTTTGTTTTGCTAAATTTCGGGCTTCGTCTGTTGGAGGGTAAATATTGTTTTGATTCAAGGGAGATTCAAAAGGCGGTATGCCAAAGAGGAGGTAGTTTGGAGGGAATTTTGTCACAGTGTGAGGAGAATTGTTATACTCGTTTACAACTTGATCTAATAACTTGGTCCAAGGAATTTTGGATGAGGAGGAATTGACTTTACACTTTAGCATGGTTACCAGAGATTGTTGGCAACGTTCGGAGGTTCCGTTAGTTTCTGGTCTATGGGATGATGTGAATAAATGTTTGACATTATAATTTCTGAGAAAATGCTTAAGTTTAGTAGAGGTGAAAGCAGGATTTCTATCACTTAACAAGCTTACAGGTTGTTGAATTTGAAATATCTGTTGTAAACAGTTAACATAGGTTTCTGCGGTTTCGTTTTTGGAAGGAAAAGCCCAAATGTAACGTGTTGCATGATCAATGATCACATGCAAGAATTTTTTTGTCGAATTGTAATAGTTAAAACCACCTACAATATCAATGGAAATTAGCTCAAAAGGTTGCTCTGGTTGAGGCAAAGTTTGAAGTAATCCAAATTTTTTCTGGCGGGGTTTTTTGTTTACTTGACAGGTGTGACAGTGTTTGACAAATTTTGCAATATCCTCATTAACATAAGGCCAATAGTAATGAGGTGTTATCAGATTGATCATCTTTTGAACTCCAGGGTGACCAAATTTAGAATGAGCTTCCTCTAAAAGTTTTCTTCTTAATGAGAAAGGAATAACTACTTTATACAAATGTTTCTTTTTGACGACAATTACATCATTAATATTTTTAAACTTATTGCCAGAAAGATTGTCATTTAATTGTTGAGTTTTAATTTCGTCTAAGTCTAATAGGAGGGTCTGATGCTGATTATGATGTACAACAGGAATTCTTGAAAGCATGTCTGCTTCAAAGTTGAGAGAACCCCTATCATAAACAATATCATAATCAAACATTGAAAGTTTAAGAGACCATCTAAACAGTCTGCCTATTGGATTTTTGATTTTCTTAAGCCAAACTAAAGCAGCATGATCAGTATGAATAGTAAATTTTTGTCCATGAAGGTAATAATGAAATTTGTCAATGGAATCTATTATGGCGAGACATTCTAATTCAGTTATGGCATAATTTTTTTCATAACTTCGTAAAGTACGGGAATGAAAAGCTATTGGATGCAAAATATTATTTTCATCTGGCTGTTTAAGTACAGCTCCAACAGAAGTGAGGGAAGCATCAACAAAAACATGGCAAGGCAAATTTGGATTAAACAGTCTTAAGATAGGTTTAGAAATTAACAAAGTTTTTAAAAGTTCAAAGTTTTTCTGGCAGTCCTCAGTCCAAACCCAAAGGGTGTCTTTCTTTAACAATTTATTGAGAGGATATCTGATGTGGGCATAATTATTAATGAACTTATTATAGACATTTATGGCTCCTAGAAATCTTTGTAATTCTTTAACGTTAGTTGGAGGCCTAAGTTTTTTAATACTTTCAATATTTAAATTAGCTGGGGTAATAGTGCCATTTTGGATTTCATAGCCTAAAAAGTTAATCTTTTCTTTTGCAAAAACACATTTTTTGAAATTAAGTTTAATATTTTCTTGAGCAAATATGCTAAAAATTTCTTCCAAGTGTTGCATGTGCTCAGCTTCAGATTTTGAATACACGACTAAATCGTCAAAATATTGAGCTACAAAGTTAATTTTATATTTATTTAGGATTTGTTTGAGTATGCGGTTGAAAATAGCTGGTGCATTTTTGAGGCCAAATGGTAATCTTGTCCACTCATAAAGACCAAAATTAGTTGTAAACGCTAATTTCTCAGTATCCTGAGGGTGAATGGGAATATGCCAATAACCTGAAGTCAAATCTAAAGTTGAAAAAAAATTTGCATGTCCTAACTTATCTAAAAGGGAATCAATTCTGGGAAGGGGCATACTATCTGTTACACAAATATCATTAAGCTTACGATAGTCTATACAAAAACGCGTACGAGCATTCTCGCCTTTCTTAGCAACGAGCGTGACAGGGGCAGCATAAGGGCCACAAGATTCTTTAATAATTCCATGATTTAAAAGTTCTTCTATTTGTTTTTTGATCTCTTGTTCATCAGCAGGGGAAGCTCTATACGGTCGTAAACCTATGGGCAAATCTGACGATAACCTAACGCGTTGGGGTTCAATGTTAATTTTACCGATATCATATTTATGTGCAGAAAAAACATTGCTATATCTTGCCAACAAACTATTGACTTCCTGGTTCTCGTGGAAAATCTGTAGAGTATCTGTGATTTCTGCAGAGGTCGAAGGAACTTGACAGTAATCAACTGTCCTGACAACATATAATGATTGTTTACTACGACATTTCGGCTGCATCAATTTAAGGTTGTTACCTAATTGGGATATTGCATGTTCATAACAATTAATACTAAGCTGAAATTTAGAGCATTCATGGAGTCCCAAAATAATATAATCTAACTTATTATCTACAATATGCAATTTAACTGTTTTGGTAATTTTTCCGATCTGCAAAGGTACATGAGCAAGCTGTGTGATTTGAAAGTGTCCATCTGCTTGCTGTACTTTGATAGGAATGGTGGGTACAATTTTTACATTTAAACGCTTAGCTATGTACAGGGGAATTATCGATAAAGTTGATGCAGTGTCAATGATGCATTCCACATGTTTGGTTTTTATGCGTCCGGATACTGAAAATAGTCTTAAATCGGGGTCATCTTTTTGCATATCATCGGGAACTTCCCTTTTAGTGATATTTTGTGGATGTCGCACATGTTCGTGGTTTGATGGAATTTTGACATGTCTAAACTGACATGTGGACATCCAGTGATAAGCATTATATATACCATTTTGCTCACATAGTCTACAAGGAGTAGGAGGAAGGCTGTTCTGATAATGAGATGTGTTGGCATAATTTTGGTTAACCTGACGCTTAATATCCTGCGAGGGGACAACTGAGGGCCGATTATTTTGAAACGCCTGAGGGCGGAAGCGGTTAGAATAATATGGTTCTCGAGGTTGGAAAGGTTGAAAATTTTGTCGTGGTTGACTACTTTGGGGATATTGGAACCGTCCAAAGGGTCTGTTACCAATATTGCGAGGTTCATAAGAAGTTTGATGTGAAGGGGATGTATTGATTTTATGTACTTTATTTGCTAAATTTAGCCAGTTACTAGTGGAAGGTATGGTATGTCCAACAAGTGCAGTTTGCATAAAATTTGGACAACCATCCGTCAATCCTTGAATAATTAACTCAGTCGAAAGACCTAAATGCCTACCTGCTTGAACTTTACGATGGAAGTACAAAGAAATATCATCTCTCGCATAGAATCTTAGATTTGTGAAAGTATTAAACGAAATTGATTTGGGTTCGAGGAATGTTTCGATAAGTAATTCCTGCAAAGAGTTCCAATCAGTTAAGTGTAATCCATCATTAATATAGGTCTTAAGGGCATTTCCTTTTAAGAAGGAACTAATATTTTCCAACTTCCATTGTTCATCTTTAGGTGCATGTGTATTAAAATAACACAACCAAGAAGTGATGGACATACCTTCGTCAAAACATACTAAAGATGGGAGATAATTAGGGAAAATTAAGTTCGTAGCTTGAGCTAAATTCGAAGAACTAGCCACAGTTTCATTTAAAAGAGCCTGTTGGTTCATGGCAGAATTAGAGATAGTATTCTCAGGTGAAATTGAAATAGCCTGAGTATTTGGTGTTTGAATGTTATCTTCGTTTACTGACATTGTAAAGTTTAGGTTATACAAATATAGCAAATAAAATAATAGGTAATAATAATCAGAATAATTAAAATTTAAAAATAAAATCTATTTTCAGATCATAATAAAATATCTCAGTTTACGTAATAGAACATAATCATCATATTAAAAAAATTTTACCATCATAAACTTAATGGCACACAATTATTCATAAATTCCTTTGTTTTTTAAAATACCATAAAAATTATTATATGTAAAAATTATTTTTAAAATGGTCATTAAAATAAAAATAATTAAAGTTAAAGTTTAAAAAATTTAAATGCAATTCTGAATCTATTATATTTTGAAATAAACTATTAAGTCTAATTAATTCCTTGAAACTATTCAACATTTATAACAGTTAAATCTTATTTTAAAAAAATCTTTGTTTACAAAAATTAAATTTAATTTGAAACACTTAAAAATCATTAATATGAAAAATTAATATCAGTTCATTAATAAACATTTAAAATCAATTTAACGTAAACTAATCAAAGAAAACTCAATTTAAAATTCTGCAATGTTAAAATAAAAAAATCAAAGTTGCTTAAAATTCCTACACTAATTTAATTACTATTCAAATTAAATTGCACCAAATTAATATTAAAATACTTAAACTCTTTTTCATATATTTCGGTAGAGTTTATATCATGGTACCTCCTGCAAGCCTCATTAAAAAACAACACTGTAGAATCCATCTTTCCAATCTCTGTGGGCACTGAACTAAACAACACCTTGCCTTCGACGAGCAGAACCGCACATTTGTTTGTCAACAACACAGCTGGTTGTGGATGGGGGGAGTCACTTCTTTCACCGAGAGGGTCCGCTGTAGGGGGGAATGAAAGAAGAAGGCGCTGGCGAAGGGAGATCTCCGATGATGGTGTCGGTTTACACAGCTAGTTGGGGAGCTGAACGGGGTGTGGTAAATCCTAGTGGCGGTGGAAATCGCTCTTGAATTATGAGAAGACAGTTGCTGGCAGAATGTAGGCCACGATATCTTCACATTGAGTCAACAGAAAAAGCGGGTGAATGTTGAAAGAACGATGCGCGTTGTTGGACATCGGGAGGTGGTTGATTGGAGCATAGAGGCTTGGAGTGCTTTTCAAAGAAGATGCGTCGCGCTTTGTTGTGGACGGCTGGGATCTGTCATCGGGTGGTCGGCGCTAGAGTTCCTGACTGCCGGATTGCACGTCGGGCATCCATCGGATGAGGTTTGTTGGCGTTGGCGATCGACTCATTCGATTGTTGATATCAGCGCGAGACGGCTGGATTGTTTGTTTTTAGGCGACGTCGCTGGATGCGTCACGAGGTGATTGTTGTTACGGAGATCCGCCATTGTCTGGAGTGCACGGTATATACTGGTGGTTTCGAAATGTCTTCATAGGTGGAAAACAGGGGTGCACATATAGCGGTGTTGATCGGAGAGAAAGCGCACATTCAGTTTCAGTTCGGGACAGTACACTTCTCTCGCTCTGTTAGGGCGTGGCAGCGTTTGGGCATGGTGCCTGGCTCTGAGAATAATTCGTTGTCATCGAAAAAGTCAGGTACCCACATCCTGTCGACTTATGAAATGACCCATAGGGTGGTCATCCCATTATGGTGGTGTGCAGTCGTAAATTAAGTCATGGTCGGGTCGAGTGGTACATTACAAAGAACAAGTTTATTCACAAAGAGCTCAAAGCCAGGACACGTCTTCACGGAGCGAAAAACAGAATCGAAGTGTTCTCACATAGGGATGATCATATGACATGAAGAGGGAAAAAGGGAATTATCATCGTCTCGGACCACAGTCGTTATTCGGGCAAGGCTAATTTTAGGGGAAACGGGTGCAGTTGAACTTAGAAATCCCTGAGTGATGGGGAATTAGAAAATATGTGCGTGGGTAGAAAACTCCTTGAAGAGTCAGCATTAATCATGAGAACGGAGTGATTTGTTATAGGCAAAGGAGAGTTTTATGACCAAGAGGGAAAATGCGCAAATTACACTTAAGTATTTTAAGGGATAGATGTTACGGAATATTAAGAGGGGTTTGACAAAGGAGTTCGGGATTTAAAAGAGGGGTGGTTAAAGAAATATTCTTTCATATATATATATATATATATATATATATATATATATATATATATATATATATATATATATATATATATATATATATATATATATATATATATATATATATATATATATATATATATATATATATATATATCGTTTAATACACCTGATAACCATATGAGCTAAAAAAAACTTATACTGTTTTCTTTGTCATTAAATAAAATCGCGAAACATTGAAGAACAAAAAGAACAAATTGAAAACTGATGATATGTCAGGACAATAACGACACCAGTTCACAGTATTTTTACAAAATTAATTCAATATATCCCAGCATTCATAAAAGTGGTTTTGAAATTCAAATAAAATTTTTAATCAAAATCAAATTAACAAGTGTTTAAACAGTAGGCAACCCTCATTACATTATCTTTTTTTCTCGTTTATCACTCTTTTATGAGATAATTAATTCTATTAGCATTTGAATTGATGAAAGTATGTGGTGACCTGCTGCTGAATTTGGCTACAAATCGTCAATTTGGCGAGTTCTATAATATTTTATTACATACAAGTAAAATTACATGGATTTTTGTTTCTAACCTTATATCTCGAAAACTTAACCGATTTTGATAAAAGTCAGTTAAATTATAGTTTCCAGTTGTATGAAGGTTTAAATGTCAAGTTTTTTAGATTTTAATTATAGCTCACTAAATTTTACAATAATTAATCAGGTTTTTAATATTTTGTTTGAAACTGTATAAAATCTTTTTTTCAGTCAAAACCCTGATATCACAAAGTAATTCCAAAAATAGGAGCAATCAAACACAGACCCACGCAATTTAATAAGTATAGAATAAATAAAATATATTTTTTAACCAACTTAAGCGCGCCAACTATGCCATACAGCGCGCCAAGGAAAAGGTTATCAATGCGGCTGTTATGTATTTTTTTTCTGTTTTTAATACAGAAATTTTGATATTTTTTGTGTTCAAAAATTCTATTTTTGTAGAATAAAGAAAAATCTATTTTAGCAAAATATGCAACAACAAAAATATTGATTAACGGGACTTTTTTTAACGTATTCTTTGATTTCAAAATATTTTTATTGGATGATAGAGATTGTTCAACAATGAAATTTCTTTTACTAAATCATTTATTAATTTCATTTTTATTTAATTTTTTAATTTGATAATCTCAAACTGTACTATTTGTTGAGTGGAAAAAAGCGGGAAACAACTTGAGTTTCACGGTGAATAATAAGCTTTTAAAATAGAATCTAAAATGGGACAAATAAAATAATCTTTTTAAACAAGAAAACTATCTTCGAGGGGAAAAGAACGATAAAACGAAAAAGAGAAATAATTAATTTTGTTAAGTGCAAAAAAATTATTTATTTAATATTAATTTTATACTTATTACAACTTTTTGAAGATGGTGCCAATTTTCAAAAACCATTCCTAAATTTTGTCACCGATTTCAAAAAGTGCCAATAAATATAAAATCAATATTAAATATTAAATTTTTTTTACTTGTTCCTAAAACTAAACATTATTTTTTGCCGCTTTTTCTTTAAAGTTGGTTTTCCTTTTTATATAATATTTTTTAATTTAAATCTATTAAAGTTTTAAAAATACGTTGGATTTTTATATAAGGTTTTGGCGACATCTTCCTTTTGATTGGCGAGATGGAATAATTTTCTGACATTCTCTTTGAGCGGGTTTCGGCCTTTTGGCGAGTTAAACGATGACAGCGATTTGTGCAGAAGGAAGCAGGTGGGTCATCATTGAATCTGGGAGTGGAATCTTATCTGTTCTGGGGGGGGGAAAGGTATCGATTGTCGTCAGGAATCTATGGATTGTTCCTCCCCCGCTCAACCCCTGTTTGTGTCCATCGTTGGGGGGGTGAGTCAGTGGAGTGGGGCGATGGGGGGGGGGGATGGGAAAACCATGGGACACTCATGAAGGGTCTATTTATAAAAAAATTTACACTGTAAAAAATGTACTTAAAATGAGTACCTGAACATACTCGTATCGTAAATGAGCGATGACGTACTCAAATTTAAGTATTCTTACTTTCTCAAAAATGAGCAGTGTGATTTAATATTGCTAATATCGGCTACAGTTCAAATGCCATCTTAACAAAGCGACCTGACATTTAAAATAGTTGTTCAGAAGATGGTTTTCCACATTATTTGATGTCGATTGCTTCAATTGAAACTGAGTTATTACTACTCAATTATCTTACTTCATATTCTTTTCGCACACCTTTTTAACATTTCTTCTGTTTATAACTTTTTCACGTCGCCTTGGTAGTACAACGGATAAAGCACTGGACTGCGGTGTCTGGTAGGTACGTAAGTTTAACCAATGATTGAAATCAAACGGCTGGTAGTAAAAAGAATCGACACAAAAAATTCTTGGGACTTAAAGATTTAGCAACAACTCCTTCGATCTGTTGGTATATAATAATAATAAGTGTCGAGCGTTAAGGATTAAACTACTGGAGAAGGTATATGTTGTTATATACGTAAAATAATATCACAATGAAATCTTAGTTTTGTAGTAATCTTTATTCAAAGATCTCTAAAGCCGGTATTACACTATAAAAGTTCTTTGACAAATATAATTTAAAAAGTAAGTTTGACAAAGAAATATGATAGTACAACAGACGCGATTTATCAAAGATTTTTTTATAAAAGGGGGGCCTCCGTGGCCGAGAGGTTAAAGGCGTCAGCTGAGAATTCGAAGATTCCTGGTTCGATCCTAGGCGATGGACTAACAAAGAAAAGTAAAAAAAGTAGTGATCTTGTGATCGGAGGGTTGCCATCTTCGCTACAAAATAGTAGAAAAGTCGTCCAGAACATCCTCAAAAATTAACGGCGTGTATACGGGACTGGTGCACCATAAATCTGATCGGGGTCCAAAGTCCCGACTTCTATTGAAGTCGTTGGGTGCCAGTTCAGGTGTTTCCTCGTCATCTGACCATAGTTCTGAAATAACGAGGTGCGTGTATGAATGTGTGTGTGAATGTGTATGTGTTCCCGGGTCTTTCCTTCGAGATAGACCCCGAACCGTCGCCAATAGCCCACTGTGCAGCTCTAGTGCGACGTTATTTAACCAAACCAATTATATCTGAAATAAAATAAATTACTTTAATAATTTTAATATATAAGTTTTTCACAGTATTTACCCCTTGCATTAAAGCTGGTTGATTATGTTATTTTATATTGTGTACTTGCAATTTTTTTTTCTTTATTTTTAGATATATTGGGGCTCACAAAATTTTCTTTTGTTAAGCACCAGTAACGACACAAGGAAACTCAAACTGACCAAAAATATTACAACATATTTTATAAATCTTTTATACAACGTGATATGGCCCTGTCATTGTCTTAAAACACATTTTATGAAATAAATTCGAATAAATGTTTTACAAAAGATCCTTGTCAAAGAACTTTTATAATGTAATAATGGCCAAATAGATCTCCATACAGAAGTTCAACGAAACTTCCACTTCCCTGATTAGTGCCTCTAAATTCTGCGTTTTCGGCTTCCGAGAATCAGTTGCCGCTGTCCTGTCGGAATGATCAAATCTTACAGCAGTTTGACAGTGCGATCCGTCTTTCGGTAAAAACCTCTGCAGATGAATAAAGCGAATTATGATACGCCTACTTAGAGATAGATAGAAAGCCAGGTGGATATTTCATCTGCCTCTTTTGATCCATTTTTTTTATCGTTCGTTTAGTTACTGCCATCTATCGGACAGTTATGAAACGTCACCGACACTGAACTCTAAGTGTAACTTCTAGAAGGTTCAAAAACTTGTTTCCTCTATGGGCGCGTTGAAGACAATGTGGAAGCAGCCATACTGTAGCCCCAAATTTTGTTAAAAAGGATTTAGTGGTGTTTTTTAATACCATAGCGTTGTAGAAATATTAACTGTATATAAATATTATATTTTCTACTTACAGAATTAATTTTCTTAATATAGAATTAATTTTCTTAATATAGAATTAATTTTCTTAATATTGAATTAATTTCCTTAATATAGAATTAATTTCCTTAATATAGAATTAATTTTCTTAACATAGAATTAATTTTCTTAATATAGAATTAATTTATAGAATTATTTTTTATAAACAACTAGTTTTTGCTCTTGCTTTGCTTTTTAAACTATTCGACTTTCACTTGCTAATGACTTTCTATTTTAATAGGGGGCCTCCGTGGCCCAGTGGGAGTGGATAAAGGCGTCAGCTGGGAATCCGAGGATTCCTGGTTCGATCCTAGGCGATGGACTTGACAAAGAAAAGTAAACAAAGTAATGATCTTGTGATCGGAAGGTTGCCAGAGTCGCTGCAAAATACTAGAAAAGTCGTCCAGAACATCCACAAAAATTATCGGCGTGTAATCGGGACTGGTGCACGATAAATCTGATCGGAGTCCAAAGTCCCGACGTCTATTGAAGGCGTTGGGTGCCAGCTCAGGTGTAGTCTTCGTCATCTAACCATGGTTCAAAAATACGAGGGGTCTTTCCTTAGAGATCGGCCCCGAACTGTCGCCAATAGCCCAATGTACAGCTCTAGTGCGACATTTTTTAATCAAACCAATCTATTTTAATAGCAGATTGCATTTAAAATGGGTTTTAAAAGAAAATAGAAAAACTCAGCCAAAAGCAATACAAGCCAGCTTATTTTAACGTAATAATAAACGAAATATTGCGGTAACGATGAAAGTGGGGTACAGTTGTTGTCCCTTCAATTGGCTTCAAGTCAACAAAATGTCTTGTCCAATCCAAAAGTTAATGTTAGAGATCAGTGGCCACAGATGAATGGTCGTAATAGAATATAACGTTGATGATGAACAACGTTGATGATGAACGTTGATTGTGGACAGACTCTAATTTACGCAGGACATTCGGAATTTTTTTAAAATGTGAAAAAGTTCAAGCTAAATTTACTAACTCTAACGAGTTTTAATTTGTATTTTTTTATAATTTTTTTCATAGATTGTATTATCAGTAATGATATTTTTTTTTCTCGCACTCTGCATATGAATAACTCAATTTAAAAAATATATTTGATGAATATTAAAACTTGTAATCTTTAGAAAACATCAAGTGTAAGTAAAAGTAAAATATATTTCCCATATATATGCTTCGAATTTATATTATCTTTGTTTTGAAATGCTAAACTTCTTTGCTTTTCTTTGTGTACTTCTTGATCTATTCGGGCATATAAACAAAATAAAAATTATATTTTGTTGAATATTTTTCACAATCTTCTTCTTTATTGTTAATCTTAATTTAAAGTAATGTAATTTACATCTTCATTTATATCTGAAATAAAATAAATAACTTTAGTAATATTTTAAGTTTTTCGCAGTAATTGGCGGCGATTCGGGGGGGGGGGGGGGGGGGGGTTGCCCCCTCACTTTTTTAGTAGTGCACTTTTTAAAAATAAAACATAATTCCCAACACCCTCACTTAAACACACCGACACAGATCGAATGAATATGCGGTCTAAGAGAAATGTTAACTTTTCAGTTTGCCAGAAAATCGTGCTTATCACCCTAAATTTTAATAAAACCGTTACTTAAAATAAAAATATTTTTTTAATAAGATTATCATTTATTTATAAACACTATCAACTACTTTTCTCCAAACGCAAAAAGGAATAAACATCTAACGAAAAACAAATACAATTACGTTTTGTACTTCAATACACAAAGAGTTCTGCAAAAAAAAATTAGACAAAAACAAATCGCCGATAATAAAATACATCAATTATATTTCTTTTGCTTTCGAGTAAATAAATATTTTTCAGAATCCATTTTTTGCTATCAAATTCTTTCCTGCCCACATCAAAACAATTACTGTATTCTAGAAATTAAAGTAATTTTCTAATTAAAATATTCCGTACTTGTTAATCTTAATTTGCATTCGGCAGTTTCACTCGCGAAAAAAAAAATCTGACGAAAAAATTCATCTTGAGATTTAGTTAATTTATTCGTCGAATTCTAGATTCGTTATCCTTTCATTTGGTCGAAAAATAGTTCAATAAAATATCTTGAATATAATTAACTGAGTATGGCAACGCTTTTTAGAAATTCTAATTGAAGCATCTCTATTAAAGGATGGAAAACCAACTTTTTTACTTTTTATGTTCCCCATTGATTTTCTTGAATTAATTTAATTTAAGATTTACTTTTTAATTATATTTGTTTTTGTGTCTAATCCATAACGTTATGAGTACTTATATTTTTTGGCTGTGTGACCCAGCGTTGGTCCTAATCCATTGAATTAAAAACAATTTAATTTGCATTTAAAACACAATTGTTATCATTATTTTTAAAAAAGCTTTCGTGTCCAAGCTTCGGAAGTGAAAATTATAATTGCTCAGTAATTTTATTAATAATTAATTTTGTAGCAAAACTATATAGGAGTACTTTTTTAGTACTTTACACTTATTATTACTGTTAGCAGAAATACCCGTCCTTCACACATATTTAAATATAACGACGCACCATTGATTTTGAGGTTCATTTAAGTATTTTAAAAATAAAATATAACAACTATTGATTTGTATTGAATTATAACTTAAATAATTACAAAATTGCTTAGTCCAATAACTTACGGTCCCCGGTTCAAATCTTGCGATGGACTAGACTAAAGAATAGTAAAAAGTAGTGATATTGCGATCGGAGGGTTGACAACTTCGCTACCAAAATACTAGAATGTCGCCCAGAACATCCACAGGAGCCCCAGTTGCTCAGTTGGTAAGGCGTTCAGCTACTAATCAGAGGATTGGTGGTTCGAATCCGGGAAATGGACTTGAAATAGAAAAGTAAAAAAGTAGTGATCTTGCGATCGGAGGGTTGCCAGCTTCGCTACAAAAATACTAGAAAGTCGTCCAGAATATTCAACAAGTTATACTGTTGTGTACACGGGACTGGTGCACGATAAATCTGATAGGGGTCCAAAGTCCCGACGTCTATTGAAGGCTTTGGGTGCCAGCTCAGGTGTTGTCCTCGTCATCTGACCATGGTTCAAAAATACGAGGCATCGTTCCCGGGCCTTTCCTTCGAGATAGGCCCCGAACCGTCGCCAATAGCCCACTGTGAAGCTCTAGTGCGACGTTATTTGGTTAATTGGTTTGGTTAAACCAACCCCATAACTTATCAATACACTTTAATTTACCCTTAGAAAATAAGGTTTATGTGACGTTAAATTGAATAGCACCAATTTGATAGACCTGGATTGATAGAATTGAATAGACCTGGCTATACCGTAAAGTTCGCGAATGGGGTAGTTTCATGCCGAGAAGAAGAAGACCGCTGTTCCAACGGAACATGGAGAAAACTCCGCGACGCCAAAGAAGTTCCGTAGGATTAGCATGGAACTTCAGTTCCTGTACTGTAATTTTAAGTTTTTGTCAATTATTAATACCTCAATATAGAAATATTTATTTCATATACTGAGATCGATTGTACTCTTCATTTATGAAGCATTTTTTTGTGTTGAAATAAAAGTATTTTTCAATATGTCGTTGTAATTCTAATTACAAGCAATTATATACAGATATAATATAGGTATTTCTGTATTAAAATTTATTCATTTATAGAATAAAAATATTACTTATTTGGAAAAAACAAATATTATAAACAAACTTTCCCATAATTGCAAGCGCAGCAACTAAACAAACAATAAAAGCAAAATTGTCTGCTGTAGGAAAGAAATCGAAACTTCTAGTACGTTTCCATCATAATACGCCACGTTAAACTCCCGCATACTCTGTACGTGCGCCTACTCGGCCTGATCCTTCTTACATCTTCAGTAAGCTCTCGATCTCTCCGCACTTGTCGTTAAGTTTAGACTTCTTTCCGCCAATTTGTTCGTTTTTAAGTACTCGTTCATCCTGTTCATGTATCCTGTGCTGCAATTGAAATTTAAAATTGTTTGTCTTCATAATGATAGAATCGTTAAAATAAAATAACCTTTTTTAAAGAAAGCAAAACCAAATTTTAAAAAAATGTGTTAAAAAGTAAAAAATAATTTATAATTTATAGAATAAGTTGAAAAAAATAGAATTATTTATTGTTAATTCTATACTTATTTCAACGTTTTGAAATCGGTGCCAAAATTTCGGTAAGTTTTTTTTTCAGGTGGCAACAACATTTTGGAAAAAAAGTTCCCTGATATTTCTGTGATTTCCATGATGGTGTCACAAAAATTTCCCCGATTTTGCAATTACATTAAAAAATTTTGCAATACGCGCTTTGTATAGAAACAAAGTATCCGTTGCAATAATACAATAAATATATTGCATTGTAAATGAAAAATTGTAAGCCATACTTATTGACAGTTAAAATAATAATTTATGGATACAACACAAATTACGCAATTGCGACAGGCATAATAGTAATTAAACATGTTCTCTAGAAGCAGTTAATGCAAAAAAAAGCAAGTTTTTCCAAATTATTTCTTTTGTAGATAATTTTGAATGTTTTATATGCTTCATATTTCCTATTCCAATCTTCAATAAATCACATATTCATTAGCCCCTCACATGTTGCTTACAATTCAAGGTCCAACGCACTTTGCTTTTGCTTCCCCCTCCAGCAGTGGTTCACGTTTTTACCATGCTTTAACCATGCATAACCATGCATTATTTTATTAAATTTGTTTTCAGAACTAAAAGGAAATATTGACAACTAAATTACCCAGAATGTAGGGCATATCAGACAATAATTGCTGTTTTAATGATCCAAATTTGAAAATTTCCCTGATTTTTTGTGAAATTTTGAAAAATTCCCTGACTTTTCCCTGATATTTCCAGAATTAAAAATTTCCATGATAATTCCCTGATTTCCATGTTATGTTGCCACCCGGTTTTTAATTGGTTGTAATAAGTATAAAATTGATATTAAATAATTCATTTTTTTCAACATGTTCGTAAAATTTAAAATATTTTTGACTTTGTAGCGCATTTTTCTTAAAGTCGGTTTTCCTTTTTTAAAAAAGGTTATTTTATATTCCCTTTTTAGTTTTTCATTTAGTAGAGACCCTTCGCCCCCTGCTGTTATTCACTAGGAATATCAAGTTGTTACATTTTTACACGCCATGAATAGTATATTTTGAGAATAACAAATTTAATAAATTCTGGGTAAACAAAATTTCATTGTTGTAAAGTTGATTTGAAAACGATGAAAATATTTTTAACTCGGAAAAAATTTATTAAAAAAAAGTCCGGTTAATCGATATTTCCGGATAAACAAAAGTTGGTGACCGATTATTTTTTGCAGTTTCTCTCAAAGTGTATTTATTTAAGTACAATTTTTGTTTTTAAACGGTCCGGTTAATTGAAATTTCCGGATAGTTAAATACCGGATAACCGGATTTTTTTTTCCTTAGTGAAACATCACCTACCCAACAAAAAAATCCAAATACCTAAATTAGAACAGAAAACTTGCGCGAACATACCTAAAAATTTTTTTTTAAACATAACAGTCGAATTGATAACCTTTATCCTTTGGCGCGCTTTTAAGGCGCTCAAAAATAATCATTTTCTAATCCCGTCAATTTTTTAAACTGTCAAATAGTCACATAGATTTGAGGTACTCGAACTTTTCTTCAATTTAAACACACACTCGCTACGATTCGTCGATTTCAATTGAAGTTGCAGTGATCGAACGGCCCACCTTTCTCTACATGATGATGGGTCATTTATCCCCATAGGCTGTTCCTTCGGAGCTATGGGACTTTGAAATATCAACATTTTACGTCGTTCAAGTTTCTGGCGATATACCCGTATCGATTTTAAAGACCCATTCACATAAAAAATGGAATATGGCGTTTTTCCACTGAGGGACTAATATTCATTAGTCTAATAATAATGGACTAATATTCATTAGTCTAATAATAATGGACTAATAATCATTATGGACTAATAATAATAGACTAATATTCATTAGTCTAATAATAATGGACTAATATTCATTAGTCTAATAATAATGGACTAATAATCATTATGGACTAATAATAATAGACTAATATTCATTAGTCTAATAATAATGGACTAATATTCATTAGTCTAATAATAATAATGGACTAATAATCATTATGGACTAATAATAATAGACTAATATTCATTAGTCTAATAATAATGGACTAATATTCATTAGTCTAATAATAATTGACTAATATTCATTACTCTAATAATAATGGACTAATATTCATTAGTCTAATAATAATAGACTAATATTCATTAGTCTAATAATAATGGACTAATATTCATTAGTCTAATAATAATGGACTAATATTCATTAGTCTAATAATAATGGACTAATATTCATTAGTCTAATAATAAGGGACTAATATTCATTATGGACTAATATTCATTATGGACTAACATTCATTATGAACTAATATTCATTATGGACTAATATTCATTATGGACTAATATTTATTATGGACTAATATTCATTATGGACTAATATACATTATGGACTAACATTCATTATGGACTAATATTCATTATGGACTAATATTCATTATGGACTAATATTCATTATGGACTAATATTCATTATGGACTAATATTCATTATGGACTAACATTCAACATTCATTATGGACTAATATTCATTATGGACTAACATTCAACATTCATTATGGACTAACATTCAACATTCATTATGGACTAACATTCAACATTCATTATGGACTAACATTCAACATTCATTATGGACTAACATTCAACATTCATTATGGACTAACATTCAACATTCATTATGGACTAACATTCAACATTCATTATGGACTAACATTCATTAGGAATAAGTTTTTCCACACTAAGCTGACCATACAAAGTTTCAAACTCCCATTGTGTTTTTCTATAAGTTTCCTATAGTTTCAGGCCGACATGTGAACTCTTTGCTTTATTACTACTCTCAAACCTTCATGGGCCTTCGTGGCCGAGCGGTTAAAGGCGTTCTGCTACTAATCCGAGGATTGGTGGTTCGAACCCGTGCGATGGACTTGACAAAGAAAATTAAAAAAGTAGTGATCTTGTGATCGGAGGGTTCCCAGCTTCGCTACAAAAATACTAGAAAAGTCGTCCAGAACATCCGCAAAAATGAACGGCCTGTATACGGGACTGGTGCACGATACATCTGATCGGGGTCCAAAGGGTCCAAAGTCCCGACGTCTATTGAAGGCGTCGGGTGCCAGTTCAGGTGTTTCCTCGTCATCTGACCATGGTTCTAAAATAACGAGGTGCACGTATGAATGAATGTGTATGTGTTCCCGGGTCTCTCCTTCTAGATAGACCCCTAACCGTCTCCAATAGCCCACAGCGCAGCTCTAGTGCGACGTTATTTAACCAAACCAAACCAACTCAAACGTTCATATTTTTACTAACTCCCACATAAAATAGTCCACACAAAACAACTCCCAAGAAACTCAAATCCCATTCAAACTTTCGGAAGTCTCGTCCTACGTAAACTGATATCCCACGTGACGACGAGTCTCATGACGTCATACTCCAGTGATCGATATAAATTCTTCGCGGTCGCAGTTATCAATCCCCTTTATCGGTTCCGTAAAGGCTTTTGTTATCCAGAATTGCTCTTCCTGAGCAACCACTCTTGGGGTCTTTTGTTCCGCATTTTTACCTGCTTTCGGCACATGTTGTCGAAAGCATAAAGGATCAGTCAATGAGTACTTTTTTTTTACTTTGTATTGCGCTGTGTTTTAAGTGGGGGATTATGAAAGGGGTATTTTGGGGTCGAATTTTAATTATAATTAAACGTTTTGAGGCCCATTTAATATCTAAAATTGTTTTCTATAAATTAATCTGGGTACGGGTAGATTCAGAGAAGCATCATCTCGGGTGAGGTTTGGTTGGTTTTGTCAATAAACGTCGCACTGGAGCTGCACAGTGGGCTATTGGCGACGGTTCGGGGTCAATCTCGAAGGAAAGACCCGGGAACACATACACATTCACACACACATTCATCTCGTTATTTTAGAACCATGGTCAGATGACGAGGAAACACCTGAACTGGCACCCAACGCCTTCAATAGACGTCGGGACTTTGGACCCCGATCAGATGTATCGTGCACCAGTCCCGTATACACGCCAGTATAATTTGTTGGATATTCTGGACGGCTTTCTAGTATTTCTGTAGCGAAGCTGGCAGCCCTCCGATCACAAGATCACTACTTTTTTACTTTTCTATGTCAAGTCCATTTCACGGATTCGAACTCCCAATCCTCCGATTAGTAGCTGAACGCCTTACCAACTGAGCAACTGGGGCTCTCTCGGGTGAGGAGGAGAATATATATATATATATATATATATATATATATATATATATATATATATATATATATATATATATATATATATATATATATATATATATATATATATATATATATATATTATATATATAATATATATATATGTAATATGTTTTATAACTATTTCCCCCCTTTAAAATGCATCCCTCATGTGACTGCTTTCCCACCCACGCCACTTCTAAATCCCAAACCCAAACCTAAAAATGCGAACCAAAACCGAGATGAACCAATCAGAGGCGTCCACGGTGCATTCTCCTTCTCATAATCTCCATCTTGATACACAACTTCACGATGTAACCTCGAGCTAGCAAGTCGGGCTGTGAAGTCCGGAGAAATAAATGTTTGAATTGATCATCGGCCCTCAGTTTTATCCTTGCATCATGGAACTTATCATCTAATAACTAACGACTACAAATCTAAATAATAATCATTACATATATATATATATATATATATATATATATATATATATATATATATATATATATATATATATATATATATATATATATATATATATATATATATATATATATATATATATATATATATATATATATATATATATATATATATATATATACAGTGTTCACTCTAGAAATAAAAAGGGGCAGGGCGCTGTCAGCAGAAAAAGGGCACCCCGTTTTTGGAATGGCACTTCTTGTTTTGAAAAGGGCACTTTAAAAAAAAATTGGGGTGGGCGTGGCCACCCGTTGACACATCGGACACGTGATCAAACAAGAAAAAATTCCGATTTATTGCATATTGGGCGATTGGTGACGGCTCGGGGCTTATCTCGAAGGAAAGAACAGTACAACATTGATGTCACTTTGTGGAAATGAAATATTACTTGAAATCCTAAATTTGGCATTTTAAAATTAATGTTTTTGCTAAAAACCAAATCGGTAAGTAGCCCGAATTAGACCTATTACAAAACTAATGAAAAGGCTACTAAAATTCAAAATTTGTTAATAAAATGTCTGATCTTGTAATCTTGCCACAAACCATCTTACAGGCAACCAATAGGATTCGTGCAATGCCCCGTTCTTGAAATTACCGCGGAATCATCGCGATTTCACAACACGCTTTGTTAAAAAGAAGTTTGTTTTCTACTGACATAATTCACTTAATTCCAATTTACACACAAAAAAAATTTAAGCGATGCCTTTTTTAAAGACAGCTAGGAAAGCAAGGATGCTTGTGCTTGAGTAAAAAAGACAATAGGGGCGGCATTTTTTTCGGAAGAGGGCAGCATTTTTGAAAAAAGGGCAGGCAGGGCGGACCGCCCTTCAAAAAACGCCTAGAGTGAACACTGTATATATATATATACAGAGAGAGAGGAGGAGATATAAGATAGAGAAGAGAGAGAGAAGAGTTTGGTTTGGTTAATTAACGTCGCACTAGAGCTGCACAATGGGCTATTGGCGGTTGTTAATTTTTGTGGATGTTCTGGACGACATTCTAGTATTTTTGGTAGCGAAGTTGACAACCCGCCGATCGCAATATCACTACTTTTTACTATTCTTTAGTCTAGTCCGCGCAAAGGTTCGAACCGGGGACCCTTTGGATTCCCAGCTGACGCCTTAATCCACTCGGCCACGGAGGCCGAGAGAGAAGAGAGAGATTGGTTTATTTTAGGGGAAACATTAATTTTTAAATGTCAAATTTTAGACTTTAAGTAGTATCTACTTAAAGAGACATCAATTTTGTACGGGAATTTCCTTCAAGACAGGCCCCGGACCGTCAACAATAGCCCAATATGCAGCTCTAGCGCAATGTAACAACCAACAAATCGGAACTTTTTTTTTTAAATGCCCTTTTAAAAACAAGAAGGGCCTTTTTAAAACGGACCCTTTTACTGCCAACAGCGCCCTGTCCCTTTTTATTTCCAGAGTGAACACTGGTATACACATGCAGACATACTATATAACACGATGGCTGATGTTATAATATATAGTCAGGGTTCCTTGTATTAATGCAGCTTAAGCGCTTCACAGGAATTCGTGTTATGTAGTGTAATAACAAGTATGTGTCTGCACTTTTGATCTGCGTTCTAAGCTTCGAGCATGAATGGACTGTAGTAGAGCGAATATGACGTCATAATTGTGAAACCAACATCTCAGACATGTGCCTTCTTTTTCAAAATTATGAATTAAAAAATACTCGCGATTGGCTGATGAATTGGGAAATATGTAACAGTGAAAAATTTATGAATGGAATGACGTCATTAACCACGTGTCCGATGCCATACATGTTGACCTCACTTTGATGTTAGCGAGATTACAAAGATATGTTTTTTCTACTATGAAGGATCCATGCACGAAGGTTCTAAGTGAAAAGTTTCTGAAGGTTGGTGTCGTATGGGTAGCACAGTGGTAGAGCACTTGTGCGGTAAGCGAAGTGTCCCGGGTTCGATTCCCGACTGGATGAACTTTTCACTCTTATTGAATTAAATATATGATAAGTAATTGAATATATATAAATAAACACGTTAATATTTTGGTGACCAAAATGATAATCGTTTTAGCATTTGACCGTTCGTGGTTTCCCTTTTATGTTGCAATGTGTAGATATGCATCTCTATTTTTTTCCCCTTCTGCCATTGCAATTACCAGCCGAGGCGTAATTGAACGAGCCTCATTACCACACTTGCTTCGTGTAATTACCAGTTCCGTGGGAGACCTTGTGAGGAATATGTTTGAATAGTTGGCACGTCTCAGTTCCGGATCTATACTGATGACCTTGGGAAGTGTTGGTGTTTTTTAATCTAGTGGCCGATTAACAGTGGATTTTACAAGATAATAGGGTATAAAATTGCAAGCGCAAACTCAAAACAGATCACTACTCATCACATGAAAACCAGTGACCATTCATGCATTGACCATTCATCGCAATCAACCCCATATATATTTTTTCGTTTTTGAAGATTTTTTTTTATAAATCAAATAATTCAACACCCAATTTCTATTATAACAAACTTTTTGAGAACTTTTGGAAACACTGCTTCCCAATTTACAGCCAATTCACGCCAAAGGCGCCAAATTTTAGTGAAAAATTGGGATTATTTTTTCCCCATTTTTCACTAAAATTTGGCGCCTTTTTCACTAATATTCGGAAACCGATTTTCGACTGGACAGTGGGGGCACTTGCCCTGGGCCCCTATTTTAAGAGCCCTCCCAAAAATGCGTAAGAAGGTTAAAGTGCTTAAAATAAATTAACAAACTAATAATTTTTTTTTAAATCAATATTTTATTGTTAATTTTTTTCGAAACATCAACTATTTTTTTCAATGAAATCACTTTTATGTTGTACAGCCAGGGGAAAAAAAACGAACCACCCCTAATTTCTCGACCACTATTTAATGTAGGGTTAAACTTATATACCATTTGGTAAGGAATGACGTTTACTACACATTGATATACCAAAACTCTTTCGAATCGCGTTCTGCAAAGGAATGCTTTTCGGATCAAAATTTAATTCATGACCAAGGCCGTAAACAAACCGTTTACAGTGATATTAATTGCATATGGATTTGTCGTGGTTACGCATACATCCTATCTTTTCTAAATATTCTGATACTGTAATCTTTACGGATTTGCTATAAAACAAATAGAACATACCCGTATGGCTCAACCTTCGAGCATGAATGGTCTGTAGTAGAGAGAATATGACGTCATAATCGTGAAGCCCACATCTCAGAGCGAAAGGCCCATATCACGTACCATCTCTTCGAAATTATGAAATAAAAAATACTCCCGATTGGCTGATGAATTGAGAAATGTGTAACAGTGAAAATTTATGAATGGATTGACGTAATTAATCACGTGTCTGAGGCCATACATATTGGCTTCACTTTGATGTTAGCGAGAGTGACGTAATGTTTACAATTACATTACATTTGATTGATTATAAGTTATTTTGCATTGTGTTCTTATACATATTTTAAGCAGTTTTATTTTAAAGTATGTTGAGTTTGGTTTGGTTAATTAACGTCGCACTACAGCTGCAGAGTGGGCTCTTGACGACGGTTCCGGGACTCTCAAAGGAAAGACCCGGGAACGATGCCCTGAATTTGTGAACCATGGTCAGATGACGAGGACAACACCGAGCTGGCAGCCATTCCTCCAATAAGCGGTAGGAAATAGGACCCCGATCAGATTTATCGTGCACCAGTCCCATATACAAGCCGGTATAATTTGTTGGGTGTTCTGGGCGACTTTATAGTATTTTTGTAGCGAAGCTGGCAACCTTCCGATCGCAAGATCACTACTTTTTTTTACTTTTCTTTGCCAAGTCCATCGCACAGGCTCGAACTAGCAATTTTCTGATTACCAGCTGACCTTATCCACTCGGCCACGGAGGCCCTCAACTAGTAATCAGAGGATTGCTGGATCGAATCCGTGCGACGGACTTGACAAAGAAGAGTAAAAAAGTAGCGATCTTGCGATCGGACGGTTGCCAGCTTCGCTACAAAAATACTAGAAAGTCGTCCAGAACATCCAACAAATTATACTGACATGTACACGGGACTGGTACACGATAAATATGATCAGAGTCCTATGTCCTGACGTCTATTGAGGTTGCGTCGGGTGCCAGCGCAGGCGTTGTCCTTGTCATCTGACCATGATTCAAAAATACGAGGCATCATTCCCGGGTCTTTCCTTTGAGATAGGCCCCGAACCGTCGCCAATAGCCCACTGTGCAGATCTAGTGCGACATTAATTAATCAAAACCAAATGTATTTACATGAATGTAGCTTTGTTTGGTTGGTTAATAACGTCGCACTAAGCTGCACAGTGGGCTATTGGCGAAGGTTCGGGGTCTATCTCGAAGGAAAGCCCCGGGAACACATACACATTCACACACATACATGCACCTCGTTATTTTGGAACCATGGTCAGATGACGAGGAAACACCTGAACTGGCACCCAACGCCTTCAATAGACGTCGGGACTTTGGACCCCGATCAGATTTATCGTGCACCAGTCACGTATACACGCCGTTCATTTTTGCGGATGTTCTGGACGACTTTTCTAGTACTTTGTAGCGAAGCTGGCAATCCTCCGATCACAAGATCACTACTTTTTTACTTTTCTTTGTCAAGTCCATCGCCTAGGCCCGAATCAGGAATCTTCTAATTCCCAGCTAACGCCTTTCACAGCTCGGCCACGGAGGACTGAACACACGTAAATTTAGCAGTTTTATTGTAAGGTACATTGAAGGGCCCCCAAATGAATTTTTTCCTGGGCCCCTAAACTTGTAAGTCGGTCCCTGGCCCTCTTCCCCCTGATCACGTAAGGGAAATTGTTTTCTAACACAGATATCCAACACATTGTCCCCTTCCTCGAATGATGAACCCTGGAACACCGGGTGCATGATTGGCAAGACAGGGCGTCCACACATACCCCAGGTGTTTACAAATAGTAATTCCTGGAAGGCCACCTGTGGGGGCACTCATAAATGCAGGTGTGGACACGAGGACTGATTATAAGGAATGTTTTCCTATTCAGGTAAACCAGGTCTGTAGCCTGGGTGTGTAGGGTCCCCTTCTATGCGAGGTGCTAACGTTTGAAGAATGGGATGCCCTTATTTGGTTTTTAGCTATTGTTCGGTAACGACTCTCTTCACAAGAGACTCGACTTGCCATACAGCGTACAATCGACTTGCCATGCAGCGTAGACTCGACATGCCATACAGCGTAGACTCGACCCATCATGTTGTATAATAGAAATGTAATTCACCCATGTAATTATGAGGCATCATGCCCATTCTTTTTTTTTTACTGTGTCAATTGTTATGAATGTCCAAAGGACTTGAAATGAACCTATGTAATTATAGTCATTTTCATGGAAAGAGGCTCACGCCTTCGTTTTTAGTGCTTTAATATGTTGTTTTGTCTTTACGTCCTGTGGTGTCCCTGTTCTGTCCTCATTTGTTTTTACATGTCATTCAAAGAATCGACTTGCCATGCAGAGTAGACTCGACTTGTCATACAGAGTAGACCCGAATCGACATGCTGCGTAGACTCGATTCGACATACAGCGGAGATTCAACTTGCAATGCAGCGTAGAATCGACTTGCCATAGCGTAGAATCGACTTGCCATGCAGCGTGGAATAGACTTGCCATACACCGTAGACTCGATTCGACATGCAGCGGAGATTCAACTTGCCATACAACGTACACTCGACTCGCCATACAGAGTAGACTCGATTTGCCATACAGCGTAGATTGACTTTTTATACAGCATAGACTCGACTTGTCATACTGCGTAGACTCAATTTGCCATACAGCATAGATTCGACTTTCCATGGCGTAGACTCGACTTGCCATGGCGTAGAATCGACTTGCTATACAGCGTAGACTCGACTTGCCGTATAGCGTAGATTCGACATGCTATGCAGTGTAGACTCAACTTGTCATACTGCGTAGATTCGACTTGCCATACAGCGTAGATTCGACATACAATACAGAGTAAACTCTACTTGCCATGCAGCGTAGACTCGAATCGACATGCAGCGTAGAATCGACTTGCCATACAGCGTAGACTCGACATGCAGCGGAGATTCGACTTGCCATTTAGGTTGAATGCCAGGATGGAATTCCTGATTGAATTAGAAGTAAAATCGGTCACAATTGAAACTATATATTTACTCGGGACATTAGACAATTTTAAATACTGACAACTGATAAAAATAAAATTTATTGTAAATATAATTTAACTTATTGTAAATAAAATTTGCCTAGTACCAAGATCGATTCCTCAGTGGAAATGAGTAATCCCAAATGAAAGGGGTAACTGCCCGAAGGGGTGTACCAGTTGTTTTTTAAAAGCAATGTGCCATTGACCGGTTTCAAAATCGACTGTTCCTCTCATCATGGTTCAAAAATACGAGGCAGTATTCCCGGGTCTTTCCTTCGTAATAGACCACGAACCGTCGCCAATACCCCACTGCATCTATGCTGCTCTAGTGCGACGTTACTTAACCAACCACATAATTCTAAAATACGAGGAATTGTTCCTAGGTCTTTCCTTCAAGATAGACAATGAACCCTCGCCAATAACCGAATGTGTTTTTCTACTGCGACGTTAATTATCCAACCAATCAAATAAAAGGTTGGTTGGTTAATCAACTTCGGGCTAGAGCTACACAGTGGGCTATTGGCGACGGCTCGGGGAACCATGGTCAGATGACGAGGACAACACTTGAGTTGGCACCCCACGCAACCTCAATAAGAGTCAGGACATTGGACCCCGATCATATTTAACGTGTACTAGTTCCGTATACACGGAGGTAGTATTTAATTGAGTTTAATTTCAGGCAACTTTTGTAATTTAGTAGCGAATCTGGCAACTCTCCGATCACGAAATCGCTACATCTTCATTTTGGTGTGATAAAAGGAACGAATCTGACAACCCTCCGATTACCAGATCGCTACATACATACTGCGAATCGAACCTGCGACCTACCGATGTTGAGTACTACCATACACCTGACTCACAGCGGCTTGTCCCTGAAAAATATTACTCCGGAAAAAACCATCCAACAATTTTATCCCGATCTCTATTCCGAAACATATGGATTCGAACTCACAATCCTCTGATTGCTATCCGAATTCCGGTTTCAAAGAAAAAGGATAATTGGATACATAGAAAACATTAAAGATCATAATGAAATCACATCAAAGAAATTATTTCAGTCAATACGAAGAAATTCGCCAAATACCCCAATACACCGCCAAGAGTTCACGCTTATCTGCACTTTCCTCAAGATGTTTTCACCACAAATATACATAAACCCCTAAACCTTGTTGCAATTTGTCGACTGCCCCCTTCTTCCCAGCCGCAAGCGGTGTCAGTGATTTGAAGAAGTAGGGGGGGGGGAGGGGGGGATTGGCGACGTCGAAGAAGGGGGGGGGGGGGGGGGATCGAGCTCGCAGAAAAGATCCCCACCACGATGTAGCCACTGGAACAGTACTTAGAACCCGTCGTGATACGGCGCAGTCAGGAACTGCGTCTGGCGCGCTTTTCTGCAATCGAGAAAACCTACTTTGGCGACCACGTGCTTCGGCCGGCGATATTCGCGAAGTAAATAAAGGATTATAATATTCGATTACGTTCTTCATCAACAAGTGACGTATGGTTTTTCTAAAGATCGAGTTCTTTTGAGCGAGTGTTTTTTCGGATTTCCACTCGATTGATTTGCGTTGTGAAGAAGAAGGATTTGTATTCGATTCATTGGGTGGATTGAAGTTGTGGTGCATATTTTGGAATTGGTTTTTATAGAGGAATATTGCGATCGACTGATTTAACTTTTGGTTTCTGATGTTGCTCAGCAACTGATCTTTGTTTATGTACTATGTTTTCACTGAATCTGGACTATGCTTGGACGTATAAATATGGATCTGTCCCGGTAAGTTTTATTTTTTATTGATTAATCTTAAAGTTTTGGGTTTTTGTGGATGTTTATGTAATACAGATTTTGATAATCGATCCAATTTATAAGTGGATATTTAAACTGCACTGGTATATAAACAAAAATTTTATTAATTTGAAAATTATATTCGATTTAAATTATAGGGGACAGGCATATGAATTTTACTTATTTTATAATATTCCTTAATAATTCATAACGAATAATCTGCTGCATGATTACACGATTAATAAGGTCTTTAATAGTAAATTTAAATTAGATTTTTTTATAGTAAGTAAAATTTTATTTAGATCGTAAATTTAGATTTTTTTTTAATTACACCATTTTCAGAATTTTATTTAGTCCTATCCTTAGTAGAGATAGAGATATTCTATGTTATGCAATCATCATACATTTGTAATAATAATAATTTATAAGAAAATTATGGTTAAAAGATTTTCTATTCATTCAGTAGTTACAGTACTACTTTTTCTTTCATGTAAATGAGCCCTAGTTGCTCAGTTGGTAAGGCGTTCGGTTCAGCTACTAATCAGAGGATTGGTGGTTCGAATCCGTGAAATGGGCTTGACATAGAAAAGTAAAAAAGTAGTGATCTTGCGATCGGAGGGTTGCCAGCTTCGCTACAAAAATACTAGAAAGTCGTCCAGAATATCCAACAAATTATACTGGCGTGTATACGGGACTGTTGCACGATGCATCTGATCGGGGTCCAAAGACCCGACGTCTATTGAAGGCGTTGGGTGCCAGTTCAGGTGTTTCCTCGTCATCTGACCATGGTTCTAAAATAACGAGGTGCATGTATGAATGTTTGTGTGAATGTGTATGTGCTCCCGGGTCTTTCCTTCGAGATTGACCCCGAACCGTCGCCCAAAGCCCACTTTGCAGCTCTAGTGCGACGTTAATTAACAAAACCAAACCAAAAACTTTTATGTAAAGACACTTTATTCGAATTTTGACCTTTTATTGGGTGTAACCTTCTGAATTAAAAGTTCAACTTATCATTTGAAATTTTTGACCATTTAGATTCAATATTTCATTTCGCCTTTTTAATGCCTGTTTAATTCTTTTATCCATTTTTTTATTAAAATTTTTTATACTTTAATTATTATTACTTTTTTTATTGTACCTTGGTGGTTTGTTTACATTCTAATGACTACTGCTGCTTTGTAAAGTTTAATTTTGATGCCACCCTTCTTGCTGCGTTCCCGTCTTCGAGCATGGATCCTTCATAATACAGAAAACATATCTTTGTAATCTCGCTACCATCAAAGTGAGGCCAACATGTATTGCCTTAGACACGTGGTTAATTACGTCATTCCATTCATAAATTTTCACTGCTACACATTTCCCAATCCATCAGCCAATCGCAAGTATTTTTTAATTCATAATTTTGAAAAGAAGTCACGTGTCTGAGGCCATTCGGTCTGAGATGTTGGTTTCACGATGATGACGTCATATTCGCTCTGCTACAGTCCATTCATGCTCGAAGGTTCCCGTTTACATCAGTAAGTCGCATAACAAATTTGGTTGCTATATTCATTCTCAGAATATTGTGCTGCATGGTGGGCAGGAATTTAAATTTAATTATTAGTAGTATTTGGTCAGGATTAATAGTTTACATTTCGATTATATTGAAATATGAAAATGGAAGTTAAATTTTAATTATTAAATATCGTTTGACGCAAAACGAAATTCAATAAATAACAAAAAAAGAAATGCTAATCTGAGTGGACCAGATGCAAAAGTAGCTTTATCCACTAAAAGCTTTTTGGAATAAACCGCAAAAATCTGTCAATACTCTAATATTGTTAATAAAATATTAGTTTTTTTGTAAAAATGAAGAAAAAATACAAGAATATTTTCTTCAAATGTGTATCTTCTCAGATTACTGAATATGTTATTATCTAAATTTTCACATAACTTGTTTTGAAACTAAATGCACCACCATTTTGTTCTTGTTCGAGAAACAAAACCAGCTATAATTCTATATCAACATTCCAGCCAATAATAAAACTTCTGCAGACTTCTTTTTTGGGTTTTTATTAATAAAAATTGTATTTGCTCCTTCATTTTATTTTAATATTGAAAACAAAGTGATAAAGTAAATAATGATACCAAAATGTCATATTTGAATTTTTGGTTTGATTAATTAACGTCGCAATAGAGCTGCACAGTGGGCTATTGGCGACGGTTCGGGGCCTTTCTCGAAGGAAAGATCCGGGAACGATGCCTCGTATTCTTGAACCATGGCCAGATGACGAGGACAACACCTGAGCTGGCACCCAACACCTTCAATAGACGTCGGGACTTTGGACCCCGATCAGATTTATCGTGGACCAGTATACACACCGATAATTTTTTTGTGGATGTTCTGGACGACATTTGTAGTATTTTGTAGCGAAGCTTGCAACCCTCCGATCACAAGATCACTACTTTTTTACTTTTCCTTGTCAAGTCCGTCACACAGGATCGAACCAGGAATCCTCAGATTCCCAGCTGACGCCTTTATCCACTGGGCCACGGTTGAATTTTTGGATACAATTGCTTTTGCATCAATTCTTTAGTTCAAATTCCACTGAATGAAAAAAAAAAACGGAATAACTAAATTTTTTTGACAAAAAGATTTTTTTTAAAGTAAGAAGAAATATAAACCATTAATTTATAGTTATTTAGTCTGGGTTAAAATAAAAGTTACAGTTTGATTATTAAACATCGTTTGACATAATAAAGATTGTTTTAAAAAAGAACAAAAAAATTACAATATTTATAGTTCTTTGGTATGGATTATATCTGATTAAAATATTAAACATCGTTTAACATAACAAAATTAAAAAAAAAAAAAAATACAATATTTATATTTTTTTTGGTATGGATTATATCGGACTAAAATATAAAAATAGAAATTAAAATTTGATTATTAAACATCGTTTGACATAACAAATTTTTTTAAAAAAATAACTAAAAAATATACAATATTTACTAGTTCTTTGGTATGGATTATATCGAATTAAAATACAAAAATATAAATTAAAATTTGGCTATTAAACATCGTTTGGCACAAATACAAAAAATAAAACAATATTTGTAGTGCAGTTTTCAAGTTGACAGTTCCATACTAAAATATTGCTTAAACAAAATACTTTTTTCGCAACACAGAATACTTCCAATCGTTCCCTAAAAATTCTGACCTGGCTGAATATTCCTTAACCCCCGAGGTTATCTGTCATCAAACGATTTCACTTTGAAGCGAGTGGAATATTGTGCCTCTTCTTAAACAGTCTGCAGCCCTTGCAGCTGTCAAACGTAATAAAGTTTTTGACAAACGCTCTCAGCTCTGGAAGCCATTGCAATTTTCCCTTTCGAATCAATAAATGCCCCTTTTTTTTATCCCTACGAACTTCGAAAATCGGAATGAAACAAAAAGAAATTCTTTTTTTTCCACGATTTTTTTGTTTGTTTTTTTCAATTTCGTTTTTCCTATTTCTACGTCTTTTGGATTTTCTAGAGATAAAACGCGTAGGAGGAAATATTTTTTTCTTTTTTGGGAACAAAAATAAGGGAAAAACAAACATGTTTTTTTATTTTCGTTTGTTTTTCTTCCCCCGGTATACTTACTGGCCAAACCGAATTATTTTAAAAATTGATCTTGATAGTTCTTTTTTTTTTTTTGGCAACATGTTTCTTAGTTGTTCCGGTTTCTGCTATTGTTGTAACATGATTGGCGTTGTTCGAAGTTTTATTTTAATATTTGCAGCACCATTGTATATGTGTTTAAAATGTCAAAAAAAAGTTAGAAAACAAAGCCTTTTACATTATTTTCTGATTTCACAGTTCCTTTTGCAATAGGCGTCAGAACATTGGACCCCGATCAGATTTATCGTGCACCAGTCCCGCATACACATCAGTATAATTTGTTGGATATTTTTAGACGACTTTCAAATATTTTAGTAGCGAAGTTGATAACCCTCCGATCTGAAGATCGCTACATTTTTATTTTTATTTGTCAATCCATTAAGCGGGATCACAATCCTCTGATTATTAGCCGAACGCCTTTATCCACTGGGCAACTGGGGACCACTGAACTTTAAAATTGTAACTGCTGGAAGCCTCAAACCTTGTTTTCTCTATGGGGGCGTTGAAGCCAATTGAAAGCAGCCATGCTGTGCCCCAATATTTTTTTAGTGATTTAGTTTTTTATTACCATAGCATTGTAGTAATATTAAATGTATATAAATATTACATTTTCTTCTTATAGAATTAATTTTTATATTGCCAGACAAATAGTTTTTG
The DNA here is from genome assembly GCA_963932185.1 of Troglohyphantes excavatus. NCBI lineage: Eukaryota > Metazoa > Arthropoda > Arachnida > Araneae > Linyphiidae > Troglohyphantes > Troglohyphantes excavatus. The sequence goes on along the minus strand of OZ010677.1, from coordinate 7,392,285 downwards.
CTCTTGCTTTTTTTCTACTTCGACTTTGACTTGCAAATGACTTTCTATTTTAATAGCATACTGCATTTAAAATGGGTGTAAAAAGAAAATTAAAAAAAAACACAGCCAAAGGCAATACACGTCGGCTTATTTTAACATGAAAAACATACGATATATTGCGGTAGCAAAGAAAGTAGGGCACATCATGGCTGCCTCTACATCGGCTTCAGGTCAGCAAAATGTCTTGCCCTATCCAGAAGTTATAGTTAGAGATCAGTGCTGGGAACCCCCTATGTCTTTCTTTCGAGGTACACCCAGAGAGTTGTAATATTAAATAGAGAGCGCCTTCAATATCAGACTCTCGTAAGGCCGCTGTGTCAACATTGAAAAAAAAAACTCATCACGTGGTTATAGCGCTGCCACATTTGGCGTTCAGACATATGCAGGAGTTCCAAATTTGGCGCACTTTCTTCTTTTTTGGTGATAAGGAGTTCTGTCCGTATTCAACCTCTTAACATATATGTACGAATTTACTTATTTTCAAACAATATGCGCTAAATATTTCCTCTACATTAAGCGAAGAAGCGAAACTCTTTATATTTCTCAGGTTTTATTGTTCATATTTTCTTATTGAAGTATACAAAATAACAATTGAAAGAACTTCGCTTATGGTAAATTTTTTACATAAAAGCATAATGCAATTATTTCAAAACTACAAAGTAAGAAAATTCTCCTTAATATATCTGTTAAACTCCCTTAAATTGTGCCACTCGTTCAAAAAAACGATATTTAAATACAAAATTAAACACAAAACCATATTACAATACTTCGATCTCGTTTAGTTCTGAAAGTCGCCAAGGCCTGCCAAGTAATATTGGCGCATGAATGAATTGGCATTTCCACATATCACGAGGTTTCAATGATGGACACACGGAAATCAGCATTTTTATTCCTCTATTTGTATCATTACTCTATGGGTACACCCAAATAGTAAGTTCGAGGCACACCAAATAAAAGCAACCATCTTCAATTGTGTGAAAACCTCCCTCTAATCCTTATATGACATTGAGCATTTACAGATACGGCATTGAAAATAACCCTAAACACAGTTGACCACCATAAGCCCTTAACAAACACAATATTTACAAAAATCAATTTCCCCATTGTCTCAATTAAATACTGGACGCAATCACCTTTCCACCAATCCAATATGGCCATCAAGCTCACTCTTAAGCCCCTCCATAAGTCATGTCGTTAACATTCGGATAAGCAGGCGTTTTACACACCACTTTGCACTCTTCCCCACACGCTTATTTACAAGCCGGTTTTTGTTTATTATTATCCGGGACTTTTGTTCCATCATCACGAGGCACCCATGCGGAGAACCCTAATCGTTTTTTCCAACCACTGTCCGATTTTGGCGATGGAGGGCGAGGTCCGTTTCGGTTCGCCATCTTGTTCGGATGCCAACTTCATTAATTTTTGGAATCGCCAAATGGTTGTGAAGATATCGCCAAATGCTCTGAATAGTGTATGTATCGGACGTGTTATTCGAAAATCATAGAAATTTTTATTGTTTTCCGGATTTTTGTCTATTTGAGAAGAAATTTTCTTATTCAAGATCGTTTCATTAAAACCGACATTGGCGCAACATCAGTGGCGGATTTAACAGGCGGCAAATCGACAGTTGTCACCTGGGCCCTTTCAGTTCCGTCACACAAAATGTTGTTTTTTAGGGGGAGTTGAAATAAGAAATTTCCCAACTTTACGATTCTAAATTCCCAACTTAAAAGTGCTGAAAATTCCCAGTTTCAACTTACCGGCCTTTTTTACCGTTTGTATATATATATATATATATTAGGTAATATTAAGCAGTCTCTCACATGAATTATATAATTTAAATGTAAAGTTAGGTAATTTCTAATCTTCTATAACTTTCATTTGCTAATAATATTAATTTTCTTCAGGCATAAATTTTCCCAACTCGGGGATTTTAAAAACTTTAAATTCCAACTTTTAGGGTTTAAGAAAGAAAAAAAAAACTTCTTAAAAAAAAAAACTTCTTAAACTCTAAAAAAAGTACTTAATAATGAGTACCTGAACATACTCGTTTTTCTTTGAGTACAATTGCAGCATAAATGAGCGATGGCGCACTAAAATTGAAGTAATAATACTTTCACGAAATGAACATTAAGATTTTACTATTGCTAATCTCAGCTTCTGTTCAAGCCATCTTAACAAAGTGACCTGATAGACTTAAAACAGTTGTCCAGAAGATGGTTTTCCACATTATTTGATGTCGATTGATTCAATGGAAACTGAGTTATTGCAACTCAATTACCTTATTTCTCATATTTTTGCCACAGCTTGTTAACATTTCTTCTGTTTATAACTTCTTCACGTCGCTCTGGCAGTACAACGGATAAGTCACTGGACGGCGGTGCCTGAGGATCTGAGTTCAATTCCCGGTAGTCTTGGTTAGAATTATCGATATTTATTAAAAATGTTTTATGAGGACAGCCTATGTAGGCAAGCAACTGCTCTTTTTATTTATTTTTGGGTACATATTTTTCAAAAATGAAACTTATCTATTCGGAGTAATGATAAGCATCGAATATACTCAAAAATGAGTAGATTTTACTTTTTTTTTTAGTAGCTATTTTTTTTATAGTGTATGAATGCTAAATTACAACTGCTATCGTTTGTGTAATTTAAATTGGTTTGCACAGCAAATGGAAATGAAAAATATCTCACTTATATTTTTTAATTTTTCTCTATCTGAGAACAAAGGCAGCTTTCGTTTGCGAATCATGTGACCATTGACGCCGGAACCGGTATGGCGGCTGCCATACATACCTACTTTCATCCAAATAATATGTTTTAAAACAGTTCCCAGAAAAAGTCGGAAAGTTCTCCGTGAAAAGTTCCAATTACGGCCCATGGCAACCTTTTATCTGGGCGATAAACGATTGTTTTCTGCATTGAGAATATGGTAAACCTGGCCCCTTCGGCCGCAATTGGGCTATTGCCGAAAAAATATAAAATGTCAAATAATAAGGACGTCAATTTTTTTTTCTGACATTCCTATTTGAAATAAGTTCCGGCGCCACTGCATCAGATGGCGTAGTAACCCTAGTATAGAAAAAAATTAAACATGATATAATTGATTTATTTTTAATATTATCGCTTTTTGATAAAAAATCGCCAACTCAAAGATTTAGAAATCTTTTAATTATTTTTGTCTCTGCGTTGCGTGAAACAAAAAAAGGTCCACACATATTTAAAGAAGGAAAGAAGCGACTAAACAAATTAAATTTTTTTGTTCCCAAAAAACATGGTATAAATCTATTTAAAAGATCCACAACGGGCGATACATCGCCAAATCCGACGACAGTGTCAACAGGACAAAAATCTGGTGTGATTTGGCGATTTGGTAGAAGGGGGGGAGAGGGGAGGGCAATTTCCATGTGGGACTGCCTAGTTGTTTGGCACGGTCTGATGGTCAGGGGTTTTCAAATAATTGCACTATAAGTAATCAGAGTTTTGTCCAGTGTCACACAAAAGATGTCATTTGATGAGGATTACGTGTAATTTATTATAAAGCCTTAGGCTAAATAATGGCGATCAGTAATTGATATGTTTTTATTTGGGTGTTACTGGGACCTTTGGAACAATGTTTAGAATATCTTTTTCAACGAGAAATCGGGTGAATAAAAACAGTTTTGGGGAAAGAGTTGTTGTGGTTTATAGCGTCACCCTGTTAGTTGCAAAAATTATGAAAAAAATATTATATAATCTCCCACATTCGAAGATAAAATAATTTCAACATCGGACTATAAATGACGCAAATTGTGGTGAGGTAGTTTATATGCACAGCTGATAAAATGTCTTCTCGGCACCACTAATGAGAAGACCTATAACACTTATTTTACAATGCATGTTTCTGGATTTTTGGCTCGGTCTCACCCAAATTCACACATTTTAGAATCTGTAAGTGTATCTTTTTTATCATTTTCCATTAATTCATAATGAATTTTCGACTGTAATTAGTCATTTTTTCGGGTAAATAAAAGGAATGCTTCTATTTACCTAAAGTACCTATTTGAAGGTGCTGAAATTTTTAAACACTTTAAACAAATTATCTACCTATCATGCTCTGTTGTTTTTGTCTTGTTAAATATATTTTTTTACGAAGAAAATATATCAATAAATGAATGAACCTACTTATTCTTTCATAAAGAGAAACTTCGCAATCATAACTTGTCATTAAGTATTTTTTTAACCGACTGTCCAGCGCGCTCACCAAAACTCAAAAAAAAAACTCAAAAATGAAACCGCCAGAAATTTTAAATTAAAACCGCCAACGCGCGCCAAGTCGAGAGGTTATAGATTCGACCTGTATGTATTTTTTTTTTTTTTTTTTTTTATGTATGTGCGCGCGGGATTCCGGTTCTACTTCAGATATTTGCACAATTTTTTTTTTGTTGGATAGAGGATGTTTCAAAGGGGAGCAATTTGAAAAAAATATCCGGTTATCCGGTATTTAACTATCCGGAATTCTCATTTAACCGGACCGTTTGAAAAAAAATATTGTCCGATTTCGAAAATTCTTTTTTTGTCGGATAGAGTAAAATCCGGTTAGGCAAAATCTGCAAAAAAATAATCGATTATCCGGCTGTTATATATCCGGAAATGCCGATTAAACGGAGTTTTTTTAAACAATTTTTCCGATTTCATAATATTTTCATTGTTTAACAGAAGTTTACAACAATGACATTTCGTTTAACCAGCATTGATAGGGATTGTATTACAATATACATTGTTGAGCACAAGTTGCTACTTGAATTTCTTGGTGAAAATTAATAGGGGGCGAAGCCCCCTTCAAAATTAAAAACTAAAAAGGGAAAAATAAAATAATCTTTCTAAAAAAAAGGAAAACCGACTTTAAGAAAAATGCGCTAAAAAGTAAAAAATAATTTTTAATTTTACGAATGAGTTGAAAAAATTGAATTATTGAATATCAATTTTATACTTAGTACAACTTTTGGAAGTTGGTGCCAATTTACAAAAATCCTACCTAAATTTTGGCGCCGATTTCAAAAAGTTGTACTACGTATAAAATTGATATTCAATAATTCAATTTTTTCAGCTCATTCGTAAAATTAAAAATTATTTTTTACTTTTTAGCGCATTTTTCTTAAAGTCGGTTTTCCTTTTTTTTAGAAAGATTATTTTATATTATTACCGACTTTGTAGTAATTTGTAGGTACCTAACTTTTTTCTTGTGGGAAATCTTAAAAAAGGTTGTTTAAAAAGTAATTAATCATCTATGAAATGAACTATACTCGGCGACAACCTAAGTTGACTTTAAAGCACCTGAATATTTATACAAATCATAGCTTCTGCTTCAGGTTCAACTTAGGTTGTCTCCGAATATAGCGAAATTTTAGATTCGGAATAGAATTTTTTGAAGAAAAAAAAGAGACTGCTGCTATTTATCCGGCAATAGCCCAATTGCGGCCGAAGGGAGTCAGGTTTACCATATTCTCAAAGAAGAAAACAATTGTGTATCGCCCAGACAAAAGGTTGCCATGGGCCGCAATTGGAACTTTCCGATTTACCCGCACTTGTGAGTGAATAGAAGTTGCGCACATAATTTTTTTGTTTGCCCCCAAAGGCAAAAATTTTGAACCTGAGTGCTTATAGTACAAGCCACCGCCAAACTTTTAAGGTATTACTCAGAATTGTAAGTGTACAATAAGGCTTAATATGACTCTGTGAAATTCAAAACTCCTACTGTACACCTAATTTCTCCGTATATCAAAAGTGTGTATTTGCATACACCCTTCAGAGTGGGATAAAAGTTTAATAAGTTTCATAGATGCAATTTCACTTACAAGCTGACCGAAAATTTTCCATTTTTTTTATATATATTAGACTAGTTCAGTGGCGGATATACATAGGGGCTAAAGGGGGCTATAGCCACCCCCTTGGGCTGTGGCCAAATTTTTTTTTAAAAAATCAAGAAATAATGTTTGTTTTTTTTTAAAAATTTTAGGAAAATATTGGCTATGAGCCAAGAGGGGTTATAGCTCCTCATATAGTTAGAGTTTTCATGGAGTTCAGGAGAGGATCAAATTTTATGATTATCTTTGGGGGGGGGGGGGCTACGGGTCTTGTAGCACTATCAAGCTGACCTTGGACACTGCAATTGCCCAGAAACACATTGCCTGGAGCAGTGGCGGTTTTACACAAGAGCTAAACAGGGGTATAGCCATGGCCATGGTATAGCCCCCTCCTTGACATACGACTAAAAAAAAAAAAAATCGAGAAATGTTTTTTTTTTAAATTTCTGCAAAATAATAGTTATGAGCTTTGAGGCCTACAGTTTGAGTTTCCAGGGAGTTTTGGGGGAAGGTCAAGTTTTATGACCCTCTCTTTGGGGGAGGGCTACGCGTATCTTTTCAACTTATCAAGATGACCTTAACACTGCAAATGCCCAGAAACAGCAAAACTGATACCTTTTGTTGTATCATCCGAGTACGGTCATTTGTTAACAGTTTTAAGGGAGATTCGCTTTAGAAATGAGGGTTCAGTGGATCTGAGATTCTAGAGTGAAGGAGGGAAATAAAAAATCGTGTCACTATGGTTAGTTTTGATGAGCGAAAATAGTATAAAAGGCGAATTCTATGCTTTTGCTTCATTAATGGCTTGGTTAAATAGTCAGGTAATTTTTCCTTCTCTTGTGTTTTTATTTGTGTAATTTTATATATTTTAGGCAATGAAAAAAGCGAGACTGCAGTTCTACATACTATTGGGTTTTATTCAAGTATTTTGATGAAGTAGTGATACCGGAATCACATTATCATTGACAATCAATTCTTAACCTTTTATATGATAGTTGCCCTTGCTTAAATTAGGAAAACCGAACCAAATACCTTTTAATCGTACTTTTTTAAAACATAAATTTTATGTAAATTGAAAAAAAAATTCAAAGAACTGAACATGCTTAATGATGATATTTTTAAACTTTAATTTGACATGTATATAAGAAATACTGTACCATATATGAAAAGAAAACAATCAAAACGTATTTTGCTAAAAAAATTCAATACATTATATTATACATCACTGATTTCGCTACCGAACTTTTATCTAACTAAGGTATTTTATTGTTCCAAAATAAGTTTTGTCACATTGAAATTAACTTGCAAAATTGAAATCTGTCTATGCGAATTAGAAAAATTAATTTGCATTTTCCCAAGATTAGCTTCAAGTGACAAAACAAGTTTTGAATTTTTCCTATTCGTATGTCAATCATTTGTCTGAGTTTGTGTGGATTGAAGCTAGCAACTGCTAATTGGTATTCTTATTAATTCCATTGCACATTGAAATTCCTTGAAATTGTTCAACATAATATTGGAAATTTACAAAAAAAAACAATGCATCCCAATTTTATTAAAACTGAAAAAATATTTAGTTTGCAAATTTTCAATTCTTGCATTTCAAAAAATTTCCCATCTCCCCTCCCCATTTTGATTTACCATACCACCAAGTAGTTGAGGTCTCGCGCCGCATATTTAGCCTAGGGGTCCACTAACTCTAAATCCGGCTCTGGCTCGGTGGGAATACCCCAAACAACTGCTCCAAGGGTCAACCAGTTGTTTATGAGCAGCGTGGTGGGCCAAAAAATTCCCTTTTTTATTATCAGAAGGCTCCGAGACGAAATTTATTCTTGTACAAAAAAAAAAGTAAATTGCACCAGAATAAAACACAACAAAGTTGCTTCTTTACATTGGAGGCATTAATCTCGCCAAGGTATCAAAATTAGATTTTTTAGGCGGAATATACACATACCGTTTAATGGCAATCGTCGTAAATAGGAATTTGTATATATATATAACCCCCCCCCCTCCCCCAAATAAAGAGAATAATTAGCCCCTCCCTTTGAATGACCCTAGATCCGCCACTGGACTAGTTGAAATGTACCCACCGTTACCCGGGCTTTACGCAGGGTATTAGTCTATTTCTTCCCTGTGGCTCCATTTGGCGGTTTTAGTAAGAGAAGACATTTCTGCTGTAAGGGGTGGGAAGGGTTTTTCGAAATCTCATGTAGACTAAATTCAAACTCTCTCAAAAAGGGTGGCCTTATTGTGAGCCTTCCCCCCCCCCCTCTGTATCCCCCTCTCCTCCTCCAAAATATCCTACCGGTCTATCACTGGTGTCTGGTCGTCTGCTTGTTGGAGTTTGGACAGCAGTGCCAGTTTTGGCAAAAAATGACCGATTTGGCGAAATATTGAGACATTTTTAATAAAATAAATGATTTTGATTCGGTAATGCCAATCCCTCACTTACATATAAGGTATTCCGATCACTTTTTATTTGTAAACGATTCCTCATTTAAAAATGAATAGCTTGAATATCGTCGCCAAGCAACTTTCGTTACGGCGTGGTTTGTGAATTAAGCCAGCGATATACTGTTATCACAAAATTCGAATAATTATCAACACAAAAAAATACTATAAAACAATTTTTTATGCTAAACATAAGTCAAGATGTAAATCATATTTGAGGGCCCATAAGGCCCGGCCTATTTGGAAATCAGGCCCTGCATATAATCAATTTACATTGCAAACAACAAGCAGCCCGCAATGTAAAAGTCTGTGTTCCAAGAAAAATATTTTTCCACTTGGATATGTAGTTTTTGATTGTGACTCGGTGATAGAGGATCGCCCCTCTATGGGGATGGTTAGAGGGAGGGAGGGTCTATTCGAAGTTCGGGGTCACAGGGAGGAAGTTGATGGGGGGAAGGGGGGGGGGGGCTCCATGCAGCTGCGAAACCCCACTCTATCAATGCAAAAAGGGTGGCCCTATTGTGCGCCTACCCCCCCATAATACTGTTGTATCCCCCCTCTCCTCCTCCAAAATATCCTACCGGTCTATCACTGTTGTCTGGTCGTCTGCTTGTTGGACAGCCGTGCTAGTTTTGGCGAAAAACGACCTATTTGGCGACATTGTGAATAATTTTTTTAAAAATAAGTGCTTTTGAAACGATAATTTAATATTTTTGACTGTTTTAATATACTTATCTTCAGGATTTGGTTTTGTTCCTAAATCTGTATACAAATTTACGATATTTTGTTGTTGTTTTTTCAATGTTGGCGGTTTTTTCCATTGTTTTGGCGGTTTTGTATGATCAGAGTCGGCAGTCCCTGGTTCGACTGCAATGGCCATGGAGTGTTGGGTTACACCTGGATAATGTTATTGGCTTATTTGGGCATAAATTGGCTGTAATTGTCTGCAAATTGGGAGAGAGTTGTTATGTTTTTGTGTATTTGATAGGAAACGTATCTTTCATAGTTGGCATGACTGAACTCAGATGTCAGCAAACAATCAAAACGCTGAGTCCCATTTCAAATATTAGGGTTCCTGTTTGAAGTATAATTGATTTATAATTTTTAAGCGATACATACAGGGTGGTCACAATTTGTTGGGAGATGATCATTCTTTGTTTGTTTAACCACAAACAACACTGGAAAGAGATTTACTTAAAAATGAGTACCTGAACCTACTCGTTTTTTAGTACAATTGCATCGTAAATGAGCGATAGTATACTCGAATTCAAGTAACCGTGCTTCCTCAAAAACAAGCAGTGTGATTTAATATAGCTCATCTCAGCTTCTGTTCAAGCCATCTTAACAAAGCAACCTGACACACTTAAAGCAGTTGTTCAGAAGATGGTTTTGAACGTTATTGGATGTCGATTGCTTAAATAGGAATTGAGTTAATACAACTCAATTATCTTACTTCCCATTGTTATGACACACCTTTTTAACAATTCTTCATTTTATAACTTCTTCAAGCCCCTGGTAGTTTAACGGATAAGGCTCTGGACTGTGGTACATGTGGATCGGGGTTCGATTCTCGTTAAGTCTTGGTTGTGATTGTCGATATTTATTGAAAATTATTTATGAAGGCAGTTTATGTAAGCAAGCAACTGCTCTTTTTATTCATTTTCGAGTGCATGTCTTTTTCAAAAACTAAATTTATGGATTCAAAGCTATGATAAGCATCGAATGTAATCAAAAAGGAGTACATTTAACTTATTTTCGAATACCTATTTTTAACAATGCATTGTGTAGAAGTAGTGCAACGTTGGTACAACCCTCCCCCCGCAAACACGTCCAAAAAAAATAGTTTGGTTTGATTTGGTTTGTTTAATTAACATCGTACTGCTGCTGTACAGTGGGCTATTGGCGAACAGTTCGGTGCCGTTCTCGAAGGAAAGAACCGCGAACGATGCCTCGTATTTTTGAACCATGGTCAGATGACGAGGACACCTGAGCTGGCACCCGACGCAAGCTCAATAGACGTCAGGAATTGGACCCCGATTAGATTTATCGTGCACCAGTCTCGTATACACGCCAGTATAATTTGTTGGATGTTGTGGAAGACTTTCTGGTATTTTTGTAGCGAAGCTGGCAACCCTCCAATCGCAACATCACTACTTTTTTACTTTTCCTTGTCAAGTCCATCGCACGGGTTCGAACCAGCGATCCTCTGATTACTAGTTGAACGCCTTTATTCACACGGCCACTGGATCCCCCGAAGAAAAATGGATATTTTGTTAACGCTCCAAAAAAACCGCCACTCCCTTTGGCGCGATCACAATCAAAAACGACAGCCAACTCCAAAGTCCATTGACTTTCAAAATATCGGCCTTTTTGTTGAGTGGCCCATAAATTCTGGTGGCAAACCGCAAAGGAAAAGGTCTACCGCCGACAAACAAGCAGGGTCGCCCCAAATTGGCCGTTTTGGCGAAACAACATCGCGGGAATCACTGATATACTGGCGACCCTGTCTTCTCAGTCTGGTCAAAGGAAGGGGTTCGGTGTCAAGGTCACAGTGACCTCTGCATTCCCCGTGGAGGGATCCTGCCCTGTTGGAATGTGGGTGCGCAAACAACCCCCCTGCGGGACCACCGGGCATGGGTTTAACCTTAACTGTGTAGTAAATCAAGGGCGGGCGGTATGTTCCGTCCACTTATGTTTCAATTTATGTGGTCCCCTTGCTTTCGCAGAGGGTGAGCCCCATTTTGTGGGTGGGTGGGAAGGTTGTTTTGGGGTCCGGGTCCCTGTTTCTGGGTTTTCGTCGATGGCATAAATCAGTTGGACTGTTTGGGATGGTCGTTTATTGCTGTTCTCACTTGGTTGTGGGGGGTGTTGGTCCCTAATTGGTGTTGTGGACAGGGTTCGAGGTGGGTGGTATGTTTAACGATTTAGAGCGACAGGAAGTGTGTCTGTAAGTGGATTAATGTTTTACGAGTCTATCAGATATATGGCTTGCATATGTTAGTGAGTACATTAGTGGTTTGGTTAATTAACGACGGACTAGAGCTCACAGTGTGCTATTGGCGACGGTTCGGGGTCTATCTCGAAGGTTTGATTTGGTTAATTAACGTCGCACTAGAGCTGCACAGTGGGTTATTGGCGACAGTTCGGGGTCTATCTCGAAGGAAAGACCCGGGAACACATTCACACACACATTCATACATGCACCTCGTTATTTTAGAACCATGGTCAGATGACGACTTATCTTGAAGGAAACACCCGGTTTGGTTTGGTTTAGTTAAACAACGTCGCACTAGAGCTGAAAAGTGGGCTATTGGCGACGGTTTAAGGTCTATCTCGAAGGAAAGACCCGGGAACTCATACACATTCACACATGCACCTCGTTATTTTAGAACCACGGTCAGAGAACGAGGAAACACCTGAACTGGCACACAACGCCTTCAATAGACGTCGGGAATTTGGACCCCGATCAGATGTATCGTGCACCAGTCCCGTATACACGCCGTTAATTTTTACGGATGTTCTGAACGACTTTTCTAGTAATTTGTAAGCTGGCAACCCTCCGATCACAAGATCACTACTTTTTACTTTTCTTTTTAAGTTCATCGCATAGGATCGAACCAGGAATCCTCGTATTTCCAGCTGATAATGTCACAGACCCCTAATGTCGATTTAAGGCTCCGGGCAATTGCGGTCTCCGGCCTTCGACATCCGACAACTCAGGATAGCAGCTGGTACCCCTTTCAAGCAGTCGATTATAATGCTTACAGGCGAACCTTCGAGCAGCCGATTATGCCACATCGCACTCAAATGCTTTTGCCTTGTAAAGAGCAATGTGTGTCGAACTGCTGTGTTCACACTCGAAAGAGTAATTAGTATTTTTTCTTACTTAAATCGAGTGTTTGCTTAAATTATATTTGTAGTAAAGAAAGGACCTATAAACAACATAATTCCACGCAGAACAGAAAATATTTTCCCCTGAATGTTCGTTATGCAATGTATGGTCGACCCCTCGCACGTTTCTGCCAAATTTACCGTTGCGAAATTTACCTTCGCAAATTATCGACTCCCTTCAAAAACAAAATTATATTTTACTGTGACTTAAAACCCACAAATATCTTAAATAATTACATTTGGTCTCATTACCTCACAGAAAACTCGCCAACCAGGCGATTTGTCGCCAAATCCGTACAAAAATATCTCCTCTTCCTTCATTCAAAAACTAGCACTGTGTGAAAGGGGGCGGAGGCACCAGACAGTCGATATCCGGTGTTGTCCAGTTTTTACAGCAAACGATATTCGGTTGACCCCTCCTCAGGTCAGTCATCGGGAGGACGCGACTTGTATTTCCGCGAACGGAGAAGCAACCTTCCAGCAGGCAAGCCCGAGGCCAGTTCTCAGTATTGTTCGTCTTCTTGTGTCAAAGGGCTGTTTGGGCGCCAAGGCATTGTTTTGGGAGAGATGTGATGGACACTTACTCTGAACCCAAAGGAAATTGGCGAAATTTGACCCCGAGTGGCACCCATAATATCGGAAATGCTATCTATGTTCACATCTCAAAATAAAATGAGTTTGAATATTTTTTTCTGAAATATAATTTTTTGTTGTGCAACGATAATCAGTTTAATAACACTGAAAAATTTGATTAACTTATAAGTCAATGTGGACTTATAAGTACTTATAAGAAACAGTAGCGGAGCCAGGTAGACTAACCAGTGCTACGCTTATTAGACTGGTGATAAAGATTTTTAAGAAATTATAGATTTTTACTGCGATATATTTTAAGCGATTTAATAAGTTTTGTTAGAATTTTCACAATGGGCCTTCAGTTGCCCAGTGGATAAAGGCGTTCAGCTGGTAATCAGAGATTTGCTATTTCGAGCTTGTTCGATTGACTTGACAAAAAAAAAAAAAAGTACTGATCTTGCGATCGGAGGGTCGCTACAAAAATACTAGAACGTCGTCCAGAAGATCCAACAAATTATACTGACGTGTATCCGCAACTGGTGCACGGTAAATCTGATCGGTGTTCAATGACCTGACCCTTATTGAGGATGTGTGGGGTAGCAACTCGGATGTTGTCCTCGTCATCTGACCATGGTTTAAAAATACGAGGAATCGCTCCCGGGCCTCTCCTTCAGGATAGGTCCCGAACCGCTTTTAATTAATAATAAATATAAATCAATATTAATTAATAATCAATATTAATTAATAATCAATATTAATTAATAATCAATATTAATTAATAATAAATATTATTCAATAATCAATATTAATTAATAATAAATATTAATCAATAATCAGTATTAATTAATAATAAATATTAATCAATATTAATTAATAATAAATATTAATCAATAATCAGTATTAATCAATATTAATTAATAATAAATATTAATTAATAATAAATATTAATTAATAATAAATATTAATTAATAATAAATATTAATTAATAATAAATATTAATTAATTAATAATAAATATTAATTAATAATAAATATTAATTAATAATAAATATTAATTAATAATAAATATTAATTAATAATAAATATTAATTAATAATAAATATTAATTAATAATAAATACTAATTGATAATAAATACTAATTAATAATAAATAATAATTAATAATAAATATTAATTAACTATAAAATATAGTGAATGGTATGGTGGGGGTTACTCATATACTCGATACTCCCACTTGGACTCGATTAACTCGCCGTATCATGCAGAAGGTCCTCGGTTCGAATCCGAGTAACAGCCAAAATGTGCATAGAGCTAGAGTAATATTAATAAAAAAAAATATTTTTTTAAAAAATATTTTTTTTAAAAATATTTTCCACTGATTGCCCCTTCTAAGATCAAATCCTGGATCTGCCCCTGAACCAGGGCCCCGTGTGCGAAATTGATTTAAACAACTTGGAAAACAAAATATAAAGGTAGATATCATAAAGCGTAAAAATGCCCAATAACAAGTATCACACACGTCATTTTATCCGCTTGGTCAACCCCTCGATCAGATATAAAAAAAAAAAAATCTAACCTCAGCCACAAAAATAAAACGATTTTGTAATAACGCCACTAAAAGATTACGCCACCCCAAGAACAAAAGAAACCCTACCAAAAAGAACACCAAAAAAAATAAAAATAAAGAAACCATGACCAGAAGGTTACCGACAACTAAAAGGGAACACACTCCGAACAAGGTTGCGCAATCTCGAAGCAGCAGAACATCCCTTGTCTTTTGGGGCCGGAGCGCTGCAGCACATGCCACAACCTCGAGGGGCGCGTGTGGGGCACGCGTTCACCCTGTCACGTGACAGCGGCAGGTGTCTCCTTGTTCGAAACAACAGCCCCCTAATTATGAGAGTGGCTGCAGGGGAATGTTCTTTCTGGGATTGTCACCTGGATGGAAGAAATTAATAAAGGAGCAGGAAACAGACGTTATTCTCCTTTGATGGTTGTTCGTCTTAGACGGGGACGACCTTCAACTGTGATCAAGGGTGGGTCAAATGACCCAAACCTACAACTTTTAGTAGGGGGGCCTACTAAGAGTTTCCTGTTTGTCCCGCGTTGATTGAGAACCCGTTTAGTTCATACACGTTAAAATAAAATTATGTGGCGCACTGTTAAAAACTTCATGAGCCCCAGTTGCTCAGTAGATAAGGCGTTCAGCTACTAATCAGAGGATTGGTGGTTCGAATCCGTGCGATGGACTTGACATAGAAAAGTAAAAAAGTAGTGATCTTGCGATCGGAGGGTTGCCAGCTTCGCTACAAAAATACTGGAAAGCCGTCCAGAACATCCAACAAATTATACTGGCGTGTATACGGGACTGGTGCACGATAAATCTGATCGGGGTCCAATGTCCTGCCGCCTATTGAGGTTGCGTCGGGTGCCAGCTCAGGTGTTGTCCTGATTATCTGACCATGGTTCAAAAATACGAGGCATCGTTCCCTGGTCTTTCCTTCGAGATAGGCCCCGAACCGTCGCCAATAGCCCACTGTGCAGCGCTAGTGCGACGTTAATTAAACAAACCAAACCTAAAAACTTCCAGCATGAATGGACTGTAGTAGAGCGAATATGACGTCATAATCGTGAAACCGACATCTCAGACCAAATGGCCTCAGGCACGTGACTTCTTTTTAAAATTATGAATTAAGAAATACTCGTGATTGGCTGATGAATTGAGAAATGTGTAACATTGAAAATTTATGAATGGAATGACGCAATTAACCATGTGTCTGAGGCCACAGATGTTGGCCTCACTTTGATGTTAACGAGATTAATACATTATGTTTTCTCTACTATGAAGGATCCATGCTCGAAGGTTCAGAACAGGTATTCAAAACTAAGTAAAATGTACTCATATTTGATTACATTCGATGCTTATCATGGATCCGAATACAAAAGTTTCAAATTTGAAAAAGACATGTACTGCAAAATAAGCACAATGAATAAAAAGAGCAGATGCTAGCCTTCGTGAGGTTTCAGGTATTTAGAGAAAACTTAATAGTTTGTCGTTATAATTACTATGAAGTTTCCTGTAAATCCACCAGAATTTTACTATGTATGTGTGTGTCATCAGTGATAAATCAAGTTTTAAAAAAATATTTAAAAATATTTTAAATACGTATATACAGAGGGACGAAGACACTTCAAGGTCGCTAATTTCCTTTGTTTCGGCAATGCATTTCCATGGAAACAATGACCTTGAAAGCGCCAATTTCAAAGAAACAGACTTGTGCAACGCAGTTGAAGTCGTTATAAGAAATAATAGTGGAAATGAAATAAAAATCGTTGGGGATTTTCTTTTCTTTTCCAACTTTGCAAATTCTAGTTTGGGGCCCCTCTTTAAGGTACTGCCACTAAGGGGCCCTGAGTGTCTGAGATATGGTCCTTCAATGGGCCCGTCGACAGGGAAGAAATGAGCCAGGTCCCCAACTAAGGGGCCCTCCTATAGGTTTTATTTTATACAAGTCTGTCTAGAATTTTGGAACAGTCAACCATTTCGGTAAAGGAACAATTCGTTCATTTCTATGCGAAAGCGGTAATCTGGTTTGTACTTTAAAAAAATGGAAGCAGAAATTTTAATAATATCATTTTTTTTATTGTTTTGTAATTTGTAAAACTGTTTAAAGAAATAATATATCATCTAAAGATATCCCCATTTAATTTGGATTTAATTTTGACCTCAGATTCGCGGTAGTATAAAATATCAATCCCGGTAAAACCGATATTAAAAAAAAGGGACAAAATGTAAAAGATAATAGAATGTTAGGTTACATTACTGAGCTCTAACTGTAACTTCTGGATTGGAGAAGGTAGTTTGTTGACTTAAAACCAATTGAAGGTTAAAAAACTGTACCCCATTTCAACATTACAACGTTTCAAAAAAAGTTATCTGAACGGTAGTAACTTGCATACCAAATTTGATTATTTAGCTTTACCCATTGTTGAGAAATTTCGTCAAAAGGCTTGTCGAGACACTCAAACTCAAATCCACTATTTTAAAAAATCTTCTGGACTCAGCGGACTGAAAAGTGGTAAAGTAGCAAAAAACATTTATCAAATGTAATTTTTTTACATTTACCTAATATAGCATATTTTTTGACATTAACAATTATATAACATATTTTTAACAATTATATAACATATTTTTAACAATTATATAACATATTTTTAACAATTATATAACATATTTTTAACAATTATATAACATATTTTTAACAATTATATAACATATTTTTAACAATTATATAACATATTTTTAACAATTATATAACATATTTTTAACAATTATATAACATATTTTTAACAATTATATAACATATTTTTAACAATTATATAACATATTTTTAACAATTATATAACATATTTTTAACAATTATATAACATATTTTTAACAATTATATAACATATTTTTAACAATTATATAACATATTTTTAACAATTATATAACATATTTTTTACATTAACATTACATAATATATTTTTTTACATGAACATTATATAACATATTTTTTAATTAACATTATATAACATATTTTATTTTTCATTAACAATTATATAACATATATTTGACATTAACATTATAATATAACATATTTTTTACATTTTACAACATTGTGCACTTTAAAATCAAATAAAACTTATAGTTTTTCATGTTTTTAGAGGAAAAATAATCAATTTTCAAATATAAATAAACAAACGAAAACTCTTATGCAAACTTTCCATTTTATTATTCAATCTTTCCGAACTTATCATATATCCCACCAAGAGCAGA
This sequence comes from Troglohyphantes excavatus, assembly GCA_963932185.1. Taxonomy (NCBI): domain Eukaryota; kingdom Metazoa; phylum Arthropoda; class Arachnida; order Araneae; family Linyphiidae; genus Troglohyphantes; species Troglohyphantes excavatus. The sequence continues at coordinate 7,374,670 of OZ010677.1, read as the reverse complement.
AAGACAAAAAAAAAAACGAAAATATAAGACACGAACGAAAAAAAAGTGTCAGACATTTAAACAATTAAAATGCCTTTTGTTTCAACAATGCAGTTACTCTCCAACTGCATGCACGCCCCCTCCCCCCTATAAATTCATAAACACCCTTGTTATTTAACAATCCCTAAAAGCAAATACATAAAATGTTTTTCAAATTGTTTAAGCATTCAGGGGGTGGGAGGGCATTAGCACATCGCTCCCCTCCCTCCCGTCACACCCCCACTCCTCTCCCTTTCTACAAAATGGCAGCGGCAGAAGAAAATGTTATTTAGGTTAAGAATAAATTATTCCTGAAAATTTCTCTTCTCCCCCCCCCCCCCCCCCTGTCGATTTTTTTTTCTTCTCTTTTCGGAAAGAGTTTCTTTTTTATCTTTGCTCCCCCCCCCCTCCCCCCCCCCCCACCGCGCCCAAGTCCTCTTGCTTCACAGTGAGGTATTCTCTCATTGGACGGATGGAACGCGCGGTGCTGCCACTTTTGGCAGAATATCGCGGATTTGGCGCATTTAAAAATTTAATTTATTTATCCAGAATGCATTTATTACGTTATAAATTTTTTTTACAGTAGAACCTCGATATAACGACCCTTCAAGTGACGTCACTAGTGGTCGTTGTAACGCAGAGCCGTCCTTAGGACTGTGCGACGCGTGCCCCCGCACAATGGCCCCACGATAAAAGCATTTTAATGGAAAATGAATTCCCATTTCGTTAAAATCCCATTATATATATATTTTTAATTTGTGGTTACTCTTATATCTTAGTGCAAATATGTTTGCTGATCATTTGTGGTTCAATAGATTGCATGGTGACAAAAAATTCCGAATAGAAAATATCTAGGAGAGAAATCAACACTGTTAAAAATAAGTATTCAAAAATACCCAAAATTTACTAACTTTTTATTACATCCTATGTTTATCCTGACTCGGAATACATAAGTTTCATTTCTGAAACAGACATATACTCAAAAATGAGTAAAAATTAATAAAAAGAGCAGTAGCTTGACTGCATAGGCTGCATTCATAAACCACTTTCAATAAATATCTGCAATTACAACCAAGACCGGGAATCGAACTCCAGATCTGCAAGCATAGCTGTCCAGAGTAGTCTTAATCTACCGGGGCGACGTGAAGAAGTTATAAACAGAAGTAATGTTAAAAAGGTGTGCCAACACAATGGGAAGTAATTGAGTTGTAATAACTCAGTTTCCATTTAAACAATCGACATCAAATAATTGGAAAAACATCATCTGAACAAATATTTTAAGTGTTTCAAGTCTCTTTGTTAAGATGGCTTGAACAGAAGCTGGGATTAACAATATTAAATCACACTGCTCATTTTTGAGAGAGTACGATTACTGAAATTTGAGTACGTCATCGCTCATTTACGATGCAATTGTACTAAAGAAACCGAGTACGTTCATGTACTCATTTTAAAGCACCTTTATTTTACATTGAAGTTTTACTTGAATACACTAAATACACCAAATATATGCATCACAAATTATAAGATATTGCGCACCTTTTTAAACCAGTAGATATCCCGTAAATCTACCCAAAGATATCGCATGCCCAATTGCCCTAACTCTCAATTTGTGCGAGAACCCCTGAGTAACCAGTTTACATTAGCTTCCATTCGCCCTCTATCCCCCCCTCCCTCGACACGCCAGGGGGGGGGGGGGGTAGAGGGAGAGAGGAGGAGGGTTGCAGGTTGAAGACCCACACACACCGTGGGGTGTCAAATAGGGAAGAAACAGATAGAATTGGAGGGAATTGTTGAATGAGAAAAACTAGAGGAGAGTAGAAACTGGCTTGTTTTCTCAATCTGGTTTTAGATGGGGGGTGGGGTTGCTAGGATGGGCTGCTGTTCGCCCGCTTTGGCGAAATTGGAAGAGGATTTTAATGAGAGGGGTTTTGTAGGTAAAGCTTTTAGTAGTTGGGGTTCGTAACTCTGGTAAACACGCGATATTTTGTAACATTGTGTGTTTATAATGCTGATTATTCACACCATAAGTGAATTTCGCGAAATTTTTCTGACAATTGTCGTCTTTAATTATTGGTAATTAAATTATTTATTAATTAAAATATTTTAATGAGGTAATTTTTATCGTTTTAAGGAGGGCTCAGGGAGGTTTTTTGTTACAAAAAACGATATTTTTGAATTTTATATAATTTTTAAAGAAGGTGGTGTTTTTACAAAAATCTAAAGGCTAACAAAACAAAAAAACAACAACTTGGGAAGGCCCGTGAACACGTTATTAAATGAACTAATTTTAGCATTGTAGGGGGAAACTGACCACGTACCCTTCATAAATGTAAAAAACAGTACTTGAAAATGAGTACCTGAACATACTCGTTTTTCTTCGAGTGCATCGTAAATGAGCACACAAATTTAAGTTATCATACTTTCTCAAAACTGAGCAGTGTGAATTAATATTGATAATTTCAGCTTCTGTTCAAACCATCTTAACAAAGTGACCTGACAAACTTAAAAATAGTTGTTCATAATATGGTTTACAACATTATTTGATGTCGATCGCTTAAATGGAAACTGAGTTATTACAACTCAATTATCTTACTTCCCATTCTTTTGACACGCCTTCTTAACATTTCTTCTGTTTATAACTCCTTAACGTCGCTCTGGTAGAACAACGGGTAAAGCACTTCACTTCGATGCCTTAGGATATGGGTTCCTTTCCCGGTAAGTCTTGGTTGTAATTGTTGTTATTTATTGAAAGTGATTTAGGAAGGCAGCCTACGTTGGCAATCTACTGCTGTTTTGAATTATTTGTTCTCATTGTTCTCATTTTTGAGTACGTCTCTTTCAGAAATGAAACTTACGTATTCGGAGCTATGATAAACATCGAATATACTCAAAATTGTGCACATTTTACTTATATTTGAGTACTTATTTTTAACAGTGTATATATATTTACAAGCTTTCAATGCATTCATTACCTTGCAAAGCGGTATTGACCAAAAATGTCTAAATCCTGTTTAAAAATGCTTTCAAAGTCATTGGTTTAGATGCAAAAGTACGTGACGGTCACTCATTTTTATCATCTCGTGTAATAATTATGCAAACTGATCTATCTGGTTTTGAAACTAGAGAGCTCAAATATAAATTCCCTGAAAAGTTTAAAAAAACGATGATAACAAACAATAATCAAAATAACTTAAGAAACCTCAAGTGATCTGACGAAACCCAGAGAGTTGTAATATTAAATACAGAGCGCCTTCAATACCAGACTCTCGTAAGGCCGCGGTGTCAACACTGAAAAGAAAAACTCACATCACGTGGTTATAGCGCTGCCACATTTGGCGTTCAGACATATGCAGGAGTTTCAAATTTGGCGCACTTTCTTCTGTTTTGGCGATAAGGAGTTCTGTCCGTATTCAACTTTTTAACATATATGTAGGTATTTACTTATTTTCAAACAATATGCGCTAAATATTTCCTCTTCATTAACGAAACGAATTTTTTTATTTGTGTTCAATACTCGAAGAAGCGAAACTCTTTATCTCAGGTTTTATTGTTTATATTTTCTTATTGAAATATACAAAATAACAATTGAAAGAACTTCGCGTATGGTAATTTTTTTACATAACAACGTAATGCAATTATTTCAAAACTACAAAGTAAGAAAAATCTCCTTAATATATCTGTTAAACTCCCTTAAATTGTGCCACTCGTTCAAAAAAAAAAGATACAAAATTAACCACAAAACCATATTACAATACTTCGATCTCGTTTAGTTCCGAAAGTCGCCAAGGCCTGCCAAGTAATAGTGGCGCATGAATGAATTGGCATTTCCACCTATCACGTGGTTTCAATGATGGACACAAGGAAATCAGCATTTTTATTCCTCTATTTATATCATTACTCTCTGACGAAACCTGCGGTCTATATCCCAATGAATCCAACATTAGCCTCCCACCCGAAATAATAATAACCCCGAATCCCTTTGTCGACAAGTAGACCACTTTTGGCGATGAATAGCGCCTGTCCCGTGGCGATTATTAATGGCCGTCACTCGCCAAATATGGCTCCACCGCTGTGATGATGAAACTCACCTCATGTGACATCATAATTGGGATCAGCATTTAAGCATAGGGGGGGCAATGAGGTTTCTTTTCACAAAAGCCGGGATTAAAAGGGAGGGAGAAGATGGTTAAATACCCCCAATTAACCCCGGGGGGGGTATCAGATACCAGGGGGGTGAAACAATGTCTGCGATGAGAGTATTAATTTAGAATTATCAGTGGTCTCGCTGTGTGGACGTGCTGGGAGAGGAATGAGTTCTGTTTGATAGTGTTAGGAGTGACTGAAGGGGAGGTAGCTATGGAGAATAATGTATCCGATAAAATACATATCATGTAATTAAATTACAATTGCAGTATTTATGTTTGCTAAGTATATTGTTGTTTATTAGAATATTAATAAATTACAATTATTTGTTACGTTATTAGTTTACCATTGGCTAAAAATCGTCCGATTCCTAGATGACGCCTTTATCCACTGGGCCACGGAAGCCCCTCGAATTTTTGGGGAATAATAAGATAATGCCAAAGTATATCTTGCATAATAAGGACCTCCGTGTCCGAGTGGATAAAGGTGTCAAATTGTTCCTGGTTCGATCCTGTGCGACGGACTTGACTAAGAAAAGTAAAAATGTAGTGATCTTGTGATCGGAGGGTTGCCAGCTTCGCTACAAAATACTAGGAATGTCGTCCAGAACATACACAAAAATTATCGGCGTGTATTCGGGACTGGTGCACGATACATCTGATCGGGGTCCAAAGTCCCGACGTTTATTGAAGGCGTTGGGTGCCAGTTCAGGTGTTTCCTCGTCATCTGACCATGGTTCAAAAATACGAAGCATCGTTCCCGGGTCTTTCCTTCGAGATAGACGCCGAACCGTCGTCAATAGCCCACTGTGTAGCTCTAGCGCAAAGTTATTTAACAAAAATCAAAAACCTTGCCTAATAATAAGTTTTGTTTGTTTGTCTATTAATTAACGTTAGAGCTGCACAGTGGGCTGTTGACGTCGGTTCGGGGTCTATCTCGAAGGAAAGACCCGGGAACGATGCCTCGTATTTTTGAACCATGGTCAGATGACGAGGAAACACCTGAACTGGCACCCAACGCCTTCAATAGACTTTGTTTGGTTTGGTTTGGTTAAATAGTGTCGTACTAGAGCTGCACAGTGGGCTATTGGCGACGGTTCGGGATCAATCTCGAAGGAAAGACCCGGGAACACATACACATTCATACGTGCACCTCGTTATTTTAGAACCATGGTCAGATGACGAGGAAACAGCTGAACTGGCACCCGACGCCTTCAATAGACGTCGGGACTTTGCACCCCGATCAGATTTCAGCATAATAATAAGGAATAATAATATATTTAAAAAATATTGCCATAAAAAAAAGTACGGCATGTAGGGAAATATCAGGGAATTTCAAAATGCTTTCCCTATAGACACCCTACATGCACATTTTCTGCGTACGCTATTGCCTTTCTCTGATCCGAAACAGCAGAGAACTCGCGTAAACTTCTGGATAAAATTTCGTTGAGGATGATCGATTATCCAGTCAATTACCACGCTTGGTTTCGGATAATGACGAAGATTTTTACGACAGGTGGGAAGATAAGGGCTGCGAAGGCTGCTCACATTCACAGACTGATACAATGTTAACTGGGTAAAAGATAAGAGGGGGGGCATTCAATTTTCACTGAGAAAGATAGATAGGGATGTCCAATAGGGAGGGATAAGAGACCGTGAAGGGCAGGTAGTTAGTGGTGTGGAATTTTTTAATTTGGGACAGCTTTTGATTAATGTGGGAATTGTGTTTCTGATTCTTGTCACAAAATGATTTTGTTATCAATATTTGTTTATAAGGAAAAATGTGTTTTTGTCTGGATGCACAGTAGTGCATCGCCAAGTTCATGGCCGCCTTAATAGATGCGGGGCCCTGTATAAAGGAAGCAACAAGCCCTTGAATCGCACTGTAAAGAAAGGTACTTAAAAATGAGTACCTGAACCTACTCGTTCGTCTTTGAGTACAATTGCATCGTCAATGAGGAATGACGTACTCAAATTTAAGTAACCGTACTTTCTCAAAACTGAGCAGTGTGATTTAATATTATTAATCTCAGATTCTGTTCAAGCGATCTTAACAAAGCAACCTGTCAAACTTAAAATAGTTGTTCAGAAGATGTTTTTCCCACGTTATTTGATGTCGAGTGCTTAAATGGAAACCGAGTAATTACAACTCAATTATCTTACTTCCCATTATTTTAGCACGCCTTTTTATTTAATATTTCCTTAATATTTCTTCTGATAAGATAAGATAAAATAACATGAGTTAAGATAATTGAGTTGTAATAACTCGGTTTCCATTTAAGCAATCGACATCAAATAATGTGGAAAACCATCACCTGAACAACTATTTTAAGTGTGTCAGCTAGTTTTGTTAAGATGGCTTGAACAGAAGCTGAGATTAACCCTTTGAGTACTGAATTATTTAAAGATTTGTATGTGCATGGGACGGATTTGGTGAGGTTCAATTGATTCCATTCTTGACCGACCCTACAACAAATTGTTTGCGATCAACGCCCACTGGCGGGGGTGCCGCAAACATCAACGCCTGCTTCTTAAATTCAGATGACGAGTCAGTAACTTCACCCAAGTAAGTAGATGACGAGTCAGTAACTTGGGTGAAGTAAGCAGATGACGAGTCAGTAACTTCACCCAAGTAAGCAGATGACGAGTCTCACTCGTCAAATGTACCCAAAGGGTAATATAAATCACACTGCTCATTTTTGAGAAAGTTCGATTACTTAAATTTGAGTACGTCATCGCTCATTTACGACGCAATAATACTCAAAGAAAAACGAGTAGGTTTAGGTACTCATTTTAAGTACCTTTTTTTACAGTCTAGAGGACCCCACTAACTCTAAATCTGGGCTCCAACCCCATACAGTGATTTTGAAGACGTTTCACACCAAAATACAAAGTAACGTCGTTCCCGGTGTTTCTTTTAGCCAATCAAGTGACCCCGACCGCTCCCACATTCATCTCGCCAAATTGGCCTGCACTCGAGCAGTTAACCCATAATTCCCATCCCCCAATAAGGCTCCATTTGCGTGGGGCTCTCCCACTAAAAGAAACCTGTTCAATGGAAAGTATCCCGAAAATTGGGTCACTAATCCAACTGTGCATTATTTTTGTTTCCTTGGCGCTTTCTTCGGACATGTCAGTGTCCTGAAAAAGAAAAATAATGAATTTTCTCTTCTTCTTTTCCTGCTTTCCGTGTGTGTGTGAACTTAAAAACTGTGTATTTATTTCCTTGTAATTTCTCGGGGTGTACGGCTTTTTGTGAATGGGGCGACTGGCGTGGGAGTCTCGATTATAAATGAAACTGAGGTTCAGGGTTGCAGTATTTGGCGAGATATCGACCCGTTTGTGGAGCGTATGTGATAATTCTGAAGTTGCGAAGTAAAAATTTTAAAACTTTATAAGTTTGTATGTTTTAATTAAGAATTTCATCTGGGCATACCTTGGGTATTAATAAAAATGAAATAAATAATAAAAAATTAATAATTTCTATTTTTTTAAAAATGAATATCACTTTGAAATCGGTACTGGTACATACCACACGGAGTGGTAATGTAAAGAGTGAGATCCATATCTCCACGTGGAATGGCATACCATCGTGTAGAAGAAGGTGAAACCGCGTCGACCAGGCCGATTGTTAACCATTCCCCCACTTGACCTTTGTACTGCGTGGAGAGGCATGTCGCCCTTGGCTGCAGTATACGTTTCCATCCCCATAACTCCACGGAGAATCAGCCTTTGGGGATTAATGACATACCATCGTATAGAGGAAGGAGAGCCGCCTCGACCAGCCCGATTCTTCATCATTCCCCCACTTGACATTTGTACTGCGTGGAGGGCAATGTCGCTCTTGATAGCAGTCTGCGTTTCTGACTCCATAACTACACGGATAACCAGCCTTTTAGGGATAATTGACTTATCATCGTGTAGAGTAAGGTAGACCGCGTCAACCAGGTTGGCCTTCTAACCACTGATCTCTCTGCTCTTTGTACCACGCGGAGACGAAATATATTCTCGACCAAAACTTACGGTACAATGCGGCATGCATGTAACTGATTTATTGTTTTTTTGTAGTATTTATGTATATAAACTTTAAAAATTTTGAAGCAAAAATTCAACAATTTTTGAAAGTATTTCTGATTAGATGTATTTAAATTTTTGTTAATTTTAAAAAATATTTCCATAAATGGTCTCATTGCCAAATTTTTTTTTTATAATTGGCAATTTTTTTCTCGTTCTTGGCGACTTTTTAAAATTATGTAACCCTGCTAGAAATAAGATTTTTAATAAAAGTAGAGCTTTTTTTATCATTATTATCCTTGTAATGCGATAAATGGTGTCATAGGTCTACTTAAATTAATGGGTGGATGATCTCGAGCTTTTATCATTCTACGAATATTTATTTGTATTAATTGTGTGAAGTTTTGTTTGTTGTTTTCGAAATTAAAATGTTGTAATAAATGAAACATGTACGCTTGTTGTCACTGAAATGGAACACGGATGGAATTTTTAAATATAATACATCTCCTCGAATTAATTGTTCTTTAAATACGGTTATACCCACTGAGCTAGAATAATATAACTAAAGTAAAAAACAAAAAAAAGTGGTTAGGCATTAGTACATTAACGTACTTTTATTTAGTACAATTGCATCGTAAATGAGTGATGACGTACTCAAATTTCAGTAATCGTACTTTCGCAACATTGAGTAGTGCGATTTAATATTACTAGTCTCACCTTCTGTTCAATATATATATATATATATATATATATATATATATATATATATATATATATATATATATATATATATATAATAAACAAAAATAAATTAAAATTCGACTTTATGTTGCCCGCCATTAAAAATTCGAAAACCTCACCAACCGATATGTAATTACCGGCTTGGAACCACTTCTAATAATCGACTCACCGGCACTATGATTACCAAACCGTATTAAATACCTTCCACCCCTTTCCCCCGAAGCAGAGAAATACCCTCCACTTAGAGAAATTAATACATGGGGAGCCTTATAAATAAAAATACCATCTGCATAAAAGAAAATGAGAAGCAAAGCGAGACAAACGAAAAAGTAAAAAAATAAAAAAAATATCTCCCAGCTCAGTCTGGAAATTTATTAAACAAACCGATTGCTGTGTTGAAGGGGGGGGGGAAGAAATGTAATTACTTGGGGAATGTTTTGCGAAATTTGGCGGGATATCGCCAAATTTGGCGAATTATAGCCAATTTGGCTTATATTGGCATTGAAATTGGCGATTTTTTGGCACAAATAAAAATGTGATTTTATATTTTTCGAATTGTACTGTACTAAAATTATATTTTTTAAATGAAAGTTGTATATATTTAGTTTATTGGACTGTTTGTAGATATTAGAGTAGGGATTTGGCGATTGTTTAGCCGTCAATTTGGCGATTTCGACATTTCGGCAGCACTGGAAGATGGGGGGAGGGGGGATTTCTCCATCGGAGTTGATTATCTTTTCGGAGGAAGAGAGAGAGGAGAGAAAAGATGCTGGGAATCGATCCGGGAAGATGGTGATTCGAGGGAAGGGGGGTGGAGAGGGAAATATGAAATGTGTCTTTTCGCTCTCCTCTTGAATTTCTCATGAAACATTTACAAGCTTTCTCTCTCTTTCTCTCTCTCCATCACCTTCGTGGTGATTAAAGAAAAGGGGACTACCGACAAAGTGACCTTTTGATTGCGGGGAGGAGGGGGAGTTTGTTCGAATAGTTGAGTGGCCCTCTTTGAGCTCGTCCCTGATCTCGTCCGGTTAAAATGTATCCGTCGGAAAGTTCTATTAACGTACTGATCGTTTGATATTAAGGATCAGGGAGACACCATAGAGTAATGATATAAATAGAGGAATAAAAATGCTGATTTCCGTGTGTCCAACATTGAAACCACGTGATAGGTGGAAATGCCAATTCATTCATGTGCTTCATATATTACTTGGCAGGCCTTGGCGACTTTAAGAACTAAACGAGATCGAAGTATTGTAATAAGGTTTTGTGTTTAATTTTGTATTTAAATATCGTTTTTTTTGAACGAGTGTCACAATTTAAAGGAGTTTAACAGATATATTAAAGATATTTTTTATAATTTTGTAGTTTTGAAATAATTGCGTTACGTTTTTATGTAAACAATTTACCATAAGCGAAGTTCTTTCAATAGTTATTTTGTAAACTTCAATAAGAAAATAGGAACAACAAAACCTGAGAAATAGAAAGAGTTTCGCTTCTTCGAGTATTGAACACAAATAAAATATTTTCGTTTCGTTAATGAAGAGGAAATATTTAGCGCATATTGTTTGAAAACAAGTAAATACGTACATATATGTTAAAAAGTTGAATACGGGCAGAACTCCTTATCATCAAAAAAGAAGAAAGTGCGCCAAATTTGAAACTCCTGCAGATGTCTGACCGCCAAATGTGGCTGCGCTATAACCACGTGATTAGGTTTTTCCTTTCAATGTTGACACCGCGGCCTTACGAGAGTCTGGCATTGAAGGCGCTCTCTATTTAATATTACAACTCTCTGGGAGACACTTGGACACACATGCGATTTTACTTTTCAATGTTTTATCTGTGGTTCTCAACCTTTAGTAGGCCTCCGTGGCCGAGCGGTTAAAGGCGTACAGCTGGGAATACGAAGGTTCCCGGATGCCAGGTCATGGACTTGACAAAGAAAAGTAAAAAGTAGTGATCTTGTGATCGGAGGGTTGTCAGCTTCGCTACAAAATACTAGAAAAGTCGTCCAGAACATTCGCAAAAATGAACGGCGTGTATACGGGACTGGTGCACGATACATCTGATCGGGGTCCAAAGTCCCGACGTCTATTGAAAGCGTTGGGTGCCTGTTCAGGTGTTTCCTCGTCATCTGACCAGGGTTCTAAAATAACCAGGTGCAGGAATGAATGTGTGTGTTTGAATGTGTATGTGTTCCCGGGTCTTTCCTTCGAGATAGAAACCCGAACAGTCGCCAATGGCCCACTGTGCAGCTCTAGTGCGGCGTTAATTAACCAAACCCATAAAGCCTTTTTTTTTTAAAGAATTTACCGGGTGAATGAAATGTCATTATTGTACAATCTTTTCAACAATGAAAATATTTTAAAATCAGAGGAATTGTTAAAAAAGGAGTCCGGTTAATCAATATTTCCGGATATATAATAGATAAATAACCGATTTATAAAAAAAAATTGCAAAAGTGGATTTTTTTTTAATATTTAACACAAAAAGAATTTTTGTAATCGGACAACAATTTTTTAAACGGTCCGGTTAATTGAGAATTCTGGATAGGGAAATGGCGGATAACCGGATATTTTTTAAAGGTGGTCAAGTGAGACATCCAAATAAAAAAAAAATCCAAATATATGAATTAGAATACAGAAATCTTATACAAAAAAAACATTACAAAAATACATACCAGTCGATTGATAACCTCTTTCCTTTTGGAGAAGTTTGGCGGTTTTTGTTGGCGCACTTTTCAGTCGGTTAAAAAACGAACTGAGATTTGGTACATAATCGTAATCAAAAACAAATTCTTATTAATTTTAATCTATACATGGATAGATGCACAAGGTTTATTTAAAATTGAGCTTTCCTACTAATTGGCGACGAACATTATGAGTTCACAAAGTAATTTATGAATGTGTAGTTTTTCTATATAATTTTGTTGACTTATTTATCTGATCTAACGTTATTTATCTCAGTGTCATCCGTTCATTGTTATAACAAACGACCCTCGACTTGTGACATATATAACAGTGTGAACTCATCTCTTACCCAATTGTGTCACAAGACCACAGCATGTGTCACATTTAGAACCTTATTTTTTTTGCCACTCCCGCAGTGAATCATTAGTTCCCACGATGACGAAATAGTCATCAGTCTGAGATATCCTGCTGCTTCTTTTCCAAGAAAAAAATCGTCAATTTGGCGATTTTCGAAAAAAAATTTAAGAATTTTGAACTACGTTTTAATATATTTTTGTGCTGTAAAACTGTTAAATGCACACTATTTTGAGTAATTTGCTAATTGAAGGGTTTGCTGTGAAAAGGAGGTAGCTCCACTTATTCAAATTTACAGAAAGCCGTAAAAAACGTTTGAAAATTCAAAATTCTTTTTTAATCAATCTTCTGAATTGTTCCTACATATTATGACAGTATTTTCACTCAAAAATATATCTTCCAGAGGACGTGGCACATGTTGGATTGTTGGAGCTACCTCTTTCTTGCAACCAAATAGATGCTCTGTCCACCTTTATGAAAAATATTTCACAAAAAAAAATATAATACAATTTATTATAATATTATTTTATTTAAAGAAAACTTCAATTGAAATATAGCATAGAACTTGGCTTTAAAAACGGAAAATTACACTTTTAATCATCACACTCCCCCTAGAGCTGCACAGTAGGCTATTGGCGACGGTTCGGGGCCTATTTCGAAGGAAAGACCCGAGAACACATACACATTCACACACACATTCCTACATGTACATCGTTATTTTAGAACCATGGTCAGATGACGAGGAAACACCTGAACTGGCACCCAACGCCTTCAATAGACGTCGGGACTTTGGACCTCGATCAGATTGATCGTGCACCAGTCGCGTATACACGCCGTTACTTTTTGCGGATATTCTGTACGACTTTTTTAGTATTTTGTAGCGAAGCTGGCAACCCTCCGATCCCAATATCACTACTTTTTCACTTTTCTTTGTCAAGTCCATCGCCCAGTGCGATATACAGATTTTTGACGATTTTTTTCCCCACTGGTTTGGGCGATTGCACAAAATTTCGGAACGGCAGCCCTGGTCTTGACTAACCAGACTCATTTAAGAAGCTGAAAACACTGCATGAGAACCAACGTTATCCCACATAAAGAGAAAAAGCAATTGGAATTGCAGAAAAAACACAACAGTGCGGTTCATTGTTTTTCATCAGCGACCCAATGAGTTCAGTGACGATTCGGCTGGAAATTGGGGAATTTCGTCATTGTGCCCGAATTTTCCTTTTGTTGTTTTCGTTCTGGAATCATTTTTTTTATTTTTTTTTATGGCGGGGATGTTTGCGCAATCTCGAGATGTTCTGGAAACTTTTGTGTGGGATTGGAAGGAAGAGGGGCGTGTGTTGGGTTAACTGTAACCGTAATTTATGTGTCCCGATACCTGTGGATGCCGGTGGATCGATAAATTTAGTGTGTGCGCAATTGAAGGAGTTCACACGAAATTAGTTCCGTGATTTTTTTTTTTTTGTATAAAATTTGGCAGTGGACCATTCGTTAAAAGCATTTGAACTCTGATCTTGGGTTTCGCCTATTTACGCTACTTTAAAAAAAAAAAAAAAACATGTTTGGAGATTGTCGTCATGGATATTTTTGAGAATAAACCGAATTTCATTATGTTTGTTTAAAACTGCGTTTGTCGTATTTTCAGTAAATTAAGTTAAATTAAACGCGTATTTCCGGCCTCCGTGGCCGAGCGGTTAAAGCTTTCAGCTACTAATCCGAGGATTGGTGGTTCGAATCCGCGCGATGGACTTGACAAAAGAAAAGTAAAAAAGTAGTGATCTTGTGATCGGAGGGTTGCCAGCTTCGCTACAGAATACTAGAAAAGTCTTCCAGAACATCCACAAAAATTAACGGCGTGTATACGGAACTGGTGCACGATACATCTGATCGGGGTCCAAAGTCCCGACGTCTATTGAAGGCGTTGGGTGCCAGTTCAGGTGTTTCCTCGTCATCTGACCAGGGTTCTAAAATAACAAGGTGCATGTATGAATGTGTATGTGAATGTGTATGTGTTCCCGGGTCTTTCCTTCGAGATAGACCCCGAACCGTCGCCAATAGCCCACTATGCAGCTCTAGTGCGACGTTAATTAAGAAAACAAAACCAAACCAAACCGAATTTTCAGGATTTCCAGATTATTAGGGGTGTCGGACTCCCTACGCGCCTGGTTGGGCTCAGTTTTATTTAATTAACAAAACATTACTTTAAAAATATGTATTCCACATATCCTACGAAAAAGTTTGGATATTCGAATTATATTTTTAAGCTCTAGGCACACTGCATTTGTCCCTCGGACATTGCACAGACACGTGGCCTTAGATCAACACCTGGCGTCTATGGATTTATCGTGATATAATAGAAATTCGCTTTCCATATGTTTCTTAACACCTGTTAACATCCGACACAAATGGGCAGGAAGGTTATCACAAAATTTCACTTAGCTTTTTCCTGATTAATTTTCCTTAATGAGTCTCTTAAAATTCCGGTTTCGGTCATTAACTGGCCTAATGGAAATTCTTTGATCTTGTGCACGGGATCTCTTGTGACGTAAGCTTTTACTGATTTAGTGGTCAGTGTACCAGATGTGGTCCGGGGAAACCCTTATAAATGCTTCGTTTAGCGACGATTAGACGATTGTTATTTTATTAAATTCATAGAGTAATGATACAAATAGAGGAATAAAAATGCTGATTTCCGTGTGTCCATCATTAAAACCACGTGACATGTGGAAATGCCAATTCATTCATGCGCCAATATTACTTGGCAGGCCTTGGCGACTTTCAGAACTAAACGAGATCGAAGTATTGTAATATGGTTTTGTGTTTAATTTTGTATTTAAATATCGTTTTTTTGAACGAGTGGCACAATTTAAGGGAGTTTAAAAGATATATTAAGGAGATTTTACTTACTTTGTAGTTTTGAAATAATTGCATTACGTTTTTATGTAAAAAAATTACCATAAGCGAAGTTCTTTCAATTGTTATTTTGTATACTTCAATAAGAAAATATGAACAATAAAACCTGAGAAATAAAAAGAGTTTCGCTTCTTCGAGTATTGAACACATATAAAATATTTTCGTTTCGTTAATGAAGCGGAAATATTTAGCGCCTATTGTTTGAAAATAAGTAAATACGTACATATATGTTAAGAAGTTGAATACAGACAGAACTCCTTATCACCAAAAAAGAAGAAAGTGCGCCAAAATTTGAAACTCCTGCAGATGTCTGTACGCCAAATGTGGCAGCGCTATAACCACGTGAAGTGGGTTTTTATTTTCAATGTTGACAGCGCGGCCTTACGAGAGTTTGGTATTGAAGGCGCTCTCTATTTAATATTACAACTCTCTGATTAAATTACTTATACATTGATTAATAATTTTCTTTAATCATTGTAGTATGTTATATAAATATTCATAAAAAAATATTCTGATTTAAACAGACGTCCTATATAATTAATTCAAATAAATTTTTGCTTTTTTTTTAATTATTTAATTTCCAAATGATTTATGAAAATGGAAACCGAATTTTTTGTTTTATTAGTTTTTTGATCGAATTTCGAAAATGACTTATCCGAATACGCTCCCAAACTAAAATAATGCAGTGGTTTTGACGTGTTAACGTCTTCGTAATCGGTTCCAAGTTATAGGTGTATGAAGGACGAAAACAGGAGCCGCGAAACAGTGTCGGCGTAGTTGCTTACTCGTCAAAACCAAAATGGTTCCACGCAATTGAGTTTAACGTTACACACCTCTAACACCTGCGTTTGAGCCCGCGCTGATGAACTTGACAAAGAAAAGTAAAAAAGTAAGTGACTTTGCGATCAAAGGGTTGCCAGCTTCGCTAGAAAAATACTAGAAAGTAGACCAGAACATCGAACAAATTATACTGGCGTGTATACGGGACTGGTGCACGATAAATCTGATCGGGGTCCAATGTCCGGACGCCTATTTAGGTTGCGTTCGGTGCCAGCTCATGTGTTGTCCTCGACATCTGACCATGTTTCAAAAATACGAGGCATTCTTCTTGGGTCTTTCCTTCGGGGTAGGCCGCGAACATTTGCCAATAGCCCAATGTGCAGCTGTAGTACGACGTTATTTAACCAAACCAACTAAAACCTGCATTCGTCTTGGTTAGACACTGCCTATTTAACAAGGAGTTAGTTATTCCACAAATTAAACATAACGATACTTTTACGAACGTACAGCCGCGGAAAAAAAAAACGAACCACCGATGATTATTTCGTTAGTTTTTATAGTAGAGCTAAACTTAATATACCATTTTGTAGGGAATAAAGTCTACTATACATTGATATACAAAAAAATTGCATAGGGGACTATCTTCATACTCGAATCCGCACCAACTTTAAAATTTTCAATAGCAACACCTACTTTTGATAGCGCAGAAATGTTCCCCGCCCTCAAAATAATCTAAATATAAATTTTCGTTAATGTCCTGCATATATATGCAGAGATATTAGACGATATGTATCTATCTTATTTGAGGGGCTACTTCCACATTGGACAAAGTATTAGTGAGACTTCGAAATGAAGTACGCTGGTAGAAAATGTTTTGGCGTTAGACGTGGTTGTTCTTTTCCCGTGATCATTCATTCCCCCAATCCCGTATACCCCTCGCCCTTTATATAAGAATTTAGAATTTTATGCCAACGCGATCACAACGCTTTTAATTCTGAAAATTAGTAGATTTCTGTTAAGTTCTGCAGATTTTAAATTTGTGTATGACCCCTTAAATGATCATTTGATGCACATTATAATATAGCCCAAAAACTATAAAGAGGAAAATCATGAAATTTTAGATATGCATATAAAACGTTTTTCTGAATCCATCACTATGAAAATATAGCATGGTTGCTATTCATAAATTTTATGAATATTAATATCCTAATTTAAATAAAATTAAAAAATATACATATAAGTAATGCAAGTTAGTGTATTTTATTTGGGTTGTTTAGAAGTAACACAGATAAAAATATCAGCTTACTAAAATTATTATTTCGAAAGATATGATTAAAAGTTTAAGAAATTCATTTAACATTACGAGTTCTAAACTTTAGATATTCATAATTAAAAAACTACTTAAGCAAATGACTTGCAAATTGATATTCAACGATAAATTTTGTCGTAGATTCTAAATATTGAATCAAAATTGGGTGTTGCTATTGGAAATTTTAAAGTTGGTGCGGATTTTAATATGAAGATAGTCCCCTATGCAAATTTTTTGTATATCAATGTGTAGTAGACTTTATTCCCTACAAAATGGTATATTAAGTTGAGCACTACTATAAAAACTAACAAAATAATCATCGGTGGTTCGTTTTTTTTTTCCGCGGCTGTACTTACTGAATGACACTTCAAACACAAATCCATAGTTTCCAAACTATTTCTGTTATTAAACGAAAGAACAAAAATACGTCGTTCAAATATTCAATACCCTTAAATTGAACTAGAAAATGAAACTTGGAAAAGATTTGTAATATTTATTCCATCGCCAAAAAGTGAGGGATCAGCGACAAATAAACCCCATTCCCCGTTACCAGTACGCGCGTAGCTTCTGCAATTTCAGTATGACCCCCTCTTCTCAAATAGGTGAGTTGGCGCGATGGAACTTTCCTTCGGCCAAACTTGACGATTTTCATTATTGACAACAATGAGGAGACGACGCAAGCAGCTATCAACAATGGCGGTGTTTGGCATATTGCCAGCGAGACAACAATCATCTTTTTGGTGAGCAGTGTCGAAAGGGTATCAGAGAAGGGGGCGAGTCGAATAATTCCGAGAATATTTTCCCTCCTAAATAATTCTTTAATTCCCCCCCCCCCTTCCCCCCCCCCCCTCTTTCTTCTCTCAAATTAGAACGCCCGACTCGAAAAGAGGCCCTTTTAAGAGGGGAAACAAAAACAAATTTAATTTTGGGGGCTGATCGCCGTCTAGGTTGTCGGGATGGTGTCAGGGTTTGGCGATGGAACTTTGGCGTTTTCCGTCTTTCGGTGGCGAAACGGGAGAAAGATTTTTCTGACAGGTGATGCGATTAATTAGATTAAAATTTTGGGGAATTCGCTAGCTCTCGTGATATTAATTTCTTCTTCCGGGTCGAAATTATGTTGGATTTTGAGTGTTATTACTCATTTTTGAGGTCGAGGCCTTCGTGGCCGAGCAGTTAAAGGCGTCAGCTGGGAATCCGAAGATTCCTGGTTCGATCCTAGGCGATGGACTTGACAAACAAAAGTAAAAAAAGTAGTGATCTTGTGATCGGAGGGTTGCCAGCTTCGCTACACGTCCAGAACATCCGCAAAAATTAACGGCGTGTATATGGGATTGGTGCACGATACATCTGATCCAAAGTCCCGTCGTCTATGGAAGGCGTTGGGTACCAGTTCAGGTGTTTCCTCGTCATCTAATCTTGGTTCTAAAATAACGAGATGCATGTATGAATGTGTGTGTGAATGTGTTCCCGGGTCTTTCCTTCGAGATAAACCATGAACCGTCGCGAATAGCCCACTTGTGCAGCTTTAGTGCGACGTTAATTAACCAAACCAAACCTTTTGAGGTCACGGGAGTCCAGCGTAGTGGAGTAAATAATTGAAGTGGAGGACGGAAGAATCAGGCAGCTCCAGTTTTCCCAAATTGTTGAGGAAAGACGAAAAAACAGTTTTTCGAATATATAACACAAAAGTAGAGCTCAATTTCCTTTACATCTTTTTGGCCATTGTTTACAGCTCTTTGATTCTTGCATTGTTCTAGCACTGTTAAATAAAATTGGACAGAGGAAGTCCCCCACTGTACTATACGATATGCTTCGTAAATTCTTTGTAGCAAGCCTGCTCGGCCTGCTGCTTCCTTGGTCGACATTCCCCCCCCCCCCCCCCCCTCCCTATTATTTTGAGTACCATTATTGAGTTAATGCATTATTTTGAGTAACATTTTTGAGTACATTTGATGCTCATCATAATTCTGAATACATAAGTTTAAATTTTGAAAAATACACTCGAATATAAGTACAATCAATAAAAAAGAGCAGATGCTAGCCTGCATAGGATGCCTTCATAAATCACTTTCAATAAATATAGACAATTATCATACACCGGAAATAGAACCCAGATCCTCAGACACCGCTGTCCTGAGCCTTATCCGTTAAACTACCAGGGCGGCTTGAAGAAGTTATAAACAGTAGAAATGTTAACAAGGTGTGCCAAAAGAATGGGAAGTAAGATAATTGAGTTGTAATAACTAAATTTTTCCATTTAAGCAATCGACATCAAATAATGTGGAAAACCATCTTCTGAACAACTATTTTATGTTTGTCAGGTTTTATTAAGATGGCTTGAATACAAGCTGAAATGAGCAATATTAAATCACTCTGCTAATTTTTTTGAGAATGTAAGGTTACTTCAATTTGAGTACATGATCGTTCATTTACGATGTAATTGTACTAAACGGAACAAGAGTAGGTCCAGGTATTTATTTTTAAGTACCTTTTTTTAAAGTGCACGCGGTACAAAGATCAAAGGGAGGGGTGAATTAATTGGTAACCTGCTTGACGCGGCCCACCTTCCTTTACTTAATAAGAGTCAAAAGAAACGTGGGTACATTACATATGCTTTGATAAACAAAATTCATATTTTATTATTAAAGATGGGTGGGGTGTCATAATCCCCCCCTTCCTCCCCTAACCTCTCCCATACCTACGAACGCAGGCTTCCATTATCTATATTCCATAAACTTAATTTAAAAGAAAATACACCAAATAAAGCATTAAATTACAAAACGCAAATACGTAAACATTTTATGTAACAAGCATCACAAATTAGTTTAGCAACAATATATATAGTAAATTTAAATAAAAGCAAAAATATATAGTAAATTTATGAAGTATACAAAATATATCAATGTCATAACTTGTATAAAATTTGTAAGCGATGCTATCTCTATTGTATATTAGAGTATATAATAGTACCCAAAAGTCGCTTTTAAAAAAATGTTATTTTCCACAGATTGAATGAATAAACAAGCATTTCTTTTATCTGTTATCTGCATTTCCATGGGACCTCCCTGCCCCCAAACAGGTTTTTAGGAAGATCGCATTTTTCCTAAACTGAAAAAAAGACTGCCAAGTCAAAAAAAATCGCCAAAATACATCGCCAAACTGCCCCATATCCTTTCGAATTTCTCAAAAAATTATCTAATCAAATATCAATGAGTATAGTATTAGTGAAACAAAAACGATATATTATAATATTTTTTTAAATATTATTAAAAATTAATTTTATTTTAGAATAATCGATATTCTAAAGTTGCCAATTGAGTCGAGTTTTTGCCGAATGTGGTAGCATTCCCGTGAAGTGGACGACCTGACCTGAAGGCACGGCTACCTTATTAGAAGGCGTCCCTTTTTGACTGAAACTGCCCTCAGGGCGCCTTCTCGAGTCTTTCTGTTTCGAGTTCTTTTTTTCTTTTCTTTTTTTAGTTTGTTTTTAAAGGAGGGGAATCTATAGGTATTCTTTATTTTTTTTTTTCTGGTTGGGATTTGGTAACATTCAGATTTTCTCTTTTTGGGGGGACTGCGCTTTTGTTGTTGCGGTTGAATTGTGGTTTTCAAGAATTTCTCTATCTGGCGCCGTTCGAAAGTTGTGCTGCTGCTACTTTTAAACATCTTATAGCAAATCTTATATTTTAACGGGAAACGTCTTTAAAATCCGCTGCGTAGTGTAGCAGGATAGAAAATTTAGTGAGCTGTTATTTATTACGTCACGCTGTTTTACATTCTTTTATATACCTCCTCCCCCAATTTCACACACTGCCACGTTTCGCCGGTCGCACTAAAAGCTTTCATTTGTTAAAAATATTAATTTTCTTCAAGCATAAATTTTCCCAACTCGGAGATTTTTAAAACTTGAAATTCCCAACTTTTAGGGTTTCCAGATTATTGGGGAGTGAGGGTCCCCAGGTGCGACGGGCCTGCTCATCTCTGTCTTTCCCCATGTCATATCAAGGATAAATTTTTGCCGCCCCAAAACGGTCATTAAATTTTTCGGTCAGTGTATTTTACCACACATCCCGTTAAAAGATGACTTAAATAAAAGTTATTTTATAGAATTTTTAAAAACATATTCTACGTCACGCAACCCCTGAGACCTCTCCCCATGTCACGTCACAATCCCACATCATCTGATAGACCTCCCCCCCCCCCCACCACGATTGCTTAAATTTCAGTACGTCATCGCTCATTTACGATGCAATTGTACTCAAAGAAAAACGAGTACGATCAGGTACTCATTTTTAAGTACCTTTTTCACGGTGCAAGTTGTGTGTCAATTTAATTAGCAAGCAAATTAAGTTAACAAATGTGGTAATAAGCTAAAATTTTCCGAAATGGCCTGGACCTACACCCACTATCTTCCGCTTTTGGCTGAACTAAACATCAAATCCCCACCTCCCTCACGATTACTTAAATTTGAGTACGTCATCGCTCATTTAAGATGCAATTGTTCTCAAAGAAAAACGAGTACGTCATCGCTCATTTAAGATGCAATTGTACTAAAAAATAACGAGTACGTTCAGATACTCATTTTTAAGTACCTTTTTCACGCTGCAAGTTGTGTGTTAAATTAGCAGGCAAATTAAATTAACAAATGTGGTAATAAGCCAAAATTTTCCGAAATGGCCTGGACCTACACCCACTATCTTCCTCTTTTGGCTGAACTGAAAATCACATCTCCCCTCCCCAATGTTTTTATCCAAATGTGTAGGTCAATCGACTACCTTCCGCTGTTCATAAAGGACGATCTATGTAGTCGTTGCTAACAGCTCTGTCGTCTGAAGCCTCCCCCTCCCCCATGCGATTGGGAACAAAGCCACCCCTCGACAGCTGGTGGGCAACATGACGTCACCTTGCCACGTGCCATTTCAGCTGCGTCACCCCTGTGACGTCACAGTCACGTCTATGATAATAGCTCCCAGAGAAGATCAACAAAAATTAATCGCCAACGTGGCGAATTATTTGTTTCTATTTGTTGTTTTTGCAAAATTTAATATTTATGATATTTTAATTCCTTAATTTTTTTAAAAAATAAAATTGTATAAATTTACAAAATTATAAGATTTTTTTTTAATAAACGATATGTGTTTGAAAAGAATTTTATGAATTCTAGCTGTAAGTAATTTAAAATAAAATACGGCATTTTTTTTTATATTATCTGCGTTTTTTTTCATGTGAATTACGATACAAAAATTTAAATATGTCTTACTTTCCTAAACTTTGCAGAGTTTGCACCCCAGTTGCTCAGTGGATAAGGTGTTCAGCTACTAATCAGAGGATTGGTGGTTAGAATCCGTGCGATGGACTTGACAAAGAAAAGTAAAAAAAGTAGTGATCTTGCGATTGGTGGGTTGCCAGCTTCGCTACAAAAATACTAGAAAGTCGTCCAGAACATTCAACAAATTATACTGACGTGTATACGGGACTGGTGCACGATACATCTGATCGGTGTCCAATGTCCTGACGCCTATTGAGGTTGCGTCGGGTGCCAGCTCAGGTGTTGTCCTCGCATCTGAACATGGTTCAGAAATACGAGGCATCGTTCCCGGGTCTTTCCTTCGCTACAAAAATACTAGAAAGTCGTCCAGAATATCCAACAAATTATACTGGCGTGTATACGGGACTGGTGCACGATACATCTGATCGGGGTCCAAAGTCCCGACGTCTATTGAAGGCGTTGGGTGCCAGTTCAGGTGTTTCCTCGTCATCTCACCATGGTTCTAAAATAACGAGGTGCATGTATGAATATGTATGTGTTCCCGGGTCTTTCCTTCGAGATTGACCCCGAACCGTCGCCGATAGCCCACTGTGCAGCTCTAGTGCGACGTTAATTAACAAAACCAAACCAAACCAAACCGGGTCTTTCCTTCGAGATAGGCCAATCGCCGTCGCCAATAGCCCACTGTGCAGCTCTAGTGCGACGTTGATTAAACAAACCAAACCTAAACTTTGCAGAATACGCAACAATTTGGTGATTTTCCTATAATTTGGCGATGAATCCACTAAACTTTGGCGACTTCGAAATTTGGGCAGTCCTGAAAAGCAGACAATGCTCCCTGAAGAAAAGGGTTAGGTCGGGGTCGTGCGTTACTGTCACTTTTTTTCATAAAAATAAATAAAAAAATATATTTAATTTAAACAGCAGGAGCTTTTTGAAAGAGCTGTTTAGTCAGAACTTGTAGAATTCGGATTGAGGGCACTGGAAAGACTAGTCCAAACCGATTTTTTTTTTCAAAAATGTAACTTTTTGTCACTTGTATAATTTTTTTTAATACATAAATAAAATTTTAATTGAGTTAAAAAACACAAATCTTGAAAATAGTTGTGTTGATTGTTTATTTCAACCCCCCTCTTAAAATTTTACTTTTTCTGAAAAAAATTTGGGAATTTTTTGTAACTTTTCGAATCTTTGCTGCCTTTTGTACCAGATAAAAAAATTCAGCCCCTGCTTTGCCTAATTGTTACCTTCGAGCATGGATCCTACATAGTAGAGAAAACAAAATGTTATAATCTCGCTAAAATCAAAGTGAGGCCAACATGTATGGCCTCAGACACGTGTTAATTACGTCATTACATTCATAAATTTTCACTGTTACACATTTCCCAATTCATCAGCCAATCACGAGTATTTTTTATTCATAATTTTGAAAAGAAGTCAAATTGTCTGAGGCCATCAGGTCTGAGATGTTGGTTTCACGATTATGACGTCATATTCGCTAAACTACAATCCATTCATGCTCGAAGATTGTTACAGAAATCTAAAAATAAACTCCAAACTGTACTTTAATAAATTAACTGACGTCGAGATGAAGCTTGCAATGAAACAATTGACACAGTTCAAATCAACGCCAAAAGAAGCGCCAAATTCGAGCCAACATCCCCCCAAATCCCTGCTAATTTCCCAAATCAATCCCAAAATATCCCTTCTCATTAATTACTGCAAACGAGAAAAGACAGAGGGGGTGTGAGAAGATGTTGGGGGGCCGGAAAATTCTGCAAACGATCCCCCCCCCCCTTAATACAGCGATAAACCCTCCCGGATAACTATAACCGCGAAACAAAACGAACGTACGGGTAAACAGCAGGAGGGATTCAATTGGCCAAAGAACCTCTCAGTCCTCAGGAAAAGCAGGAAAAAAAAAGGATAAAAATGTCTCTCTTCTGCTCCCGAAAAGAGGAGAAATTTCCCGGAATGGGGAAAAGGGAGGTTTTATAGAGATCGGATGCGGTTGCCATGGCGACGGTTGTCCATCCGAGAAGGGAAGCTCAAGATAAGGAGAACAACATCCTATCTTTATTTATTTTCTTTCCTTTCTTGCATATACATATAGCTATAGATTTTCCTTTTCGTTTTTTCGTTCTTCTTGGTTCCGCTGGAATTTTACGCTGTCTTATTTTACCCACTTCTCTTAGAGAGATAGGATAGATGTATTAAAGTGTTTTCTTCTTTCTTTTTCTTCTTCTTTTTGTTGTTGTTGTGAGGTCCGCGCACAGGTGTAGATAGGTTCGGTACCGTAATGGGGAATTGATTCTGGTTGTCGTTTTTTGTTTTTTTGCGAAGTCATTGGTTGATTGGTTGTCAGTAACTCTGTAAATGTCGGGAAGTACAGATTATCGTGGATCCTGAAATGTAATTGGTTGATTGAACTTGCGTCGCACTCGGTCTACATATTGAGTCATTGTCGACGTTTTGCGAACGTTTCCAAACAATAAAGCGCAAAATATGTTTCAATAACAAAAATCCTAAAAATTTAATCCAGATTCAATATATGCAAGTTCGTATTTAAAAGAAAATTAAACGTAATTAGCATATAATAGAACTTCATACAAAAATGATTTCTACGAACTCGAAATATAAATGATTTTTATAAAGTCCAAAATATTTCGATTATTTTTTTATGTTCGATTGATTAAAAAAACAATTTCAAACAAAATCATCTGCTTTAGAATTCCCCAAAACAACTATAAATAAAGAAAATTCAATAAATTTTACAACACATGAAACATTTCAAACAAAAAAAAACGCAAAATTTGTTACAATAAAATAATCCTAAAAATTTCATCCAGGTTCAATATATGTAGTTTCGTATTTAAAAGAAAATTAATCGTAATTAGCATAATAGAACTTTATACCTAAATGAGTTTTGCGAACTCGAAACATTAATGACTTTTGTAACGACCAAAATATTTCGAATTATTTTTGTTGTTCAATTTATTAAAAAAAAAAAAAATCAAATAAAATCGTCTACTTTCGAATTTCAAAAACAAATATAAATAAAGAATATTCAATGAATTCTGCAACACATGAAACATTCCAAACAAAAATGGATACGTTTCAATAAAAAAAATTAATATTTAATCCAGATTCAATATATGTAGGTTCATATTTAAAAGGAAAATTAATTGTAATTAACGTAATAGAACTTCATACAAAAAGGTTTTTACGAACCGAAATGTAAATGATTTTTATAAAGTCCAAAATATTTTTTTTTTTTGTTTGATTAATTAAAAAAACAATTTCAAACAAAATCGTCTGCCTTTAGCATTCCCCAAAACAACTATAAATAAAGAATATTCAATAAATTTTAAAACACATGAAATATTCCACACAAAAAAAAAAAAACGAAAAATATGTTACAATAAAAAAAATTGTCACAAATTTAATCCAGATTCAATATATGTAAGTTCGTATTTAAAAGAAAATTCGTCGTAATTAGCATAATAGAACTTTATACATAAATGAGTTTTGCGAACTCGAAACATAAATGACTTTTGTGACGACCAAAATATTTCGAATTATTTTTGTTGTTCAATTTATTAAAAAAAAAAAAATTCAAATAAAATCGTCTACTTTCGAATTTCAAAAACAAATATAAATAAAGAATATTCAATGAATTCTGCAACACATGAAACATTCCAAATTAAAATGGATACGTTTCAATAAAAATAAAAAAAAATTTTAAAAAAACTTATTCAATATATGTAGGTTCGTATTTAAAAGAAAATTAATCGTAATTGCATAATAGAACTTTATACATAAATTAGTTTTGCGAACTCGAAACATAAATGATTTTTATCAAGTCCAAAATATTTCGATTTCTTTTTATGTTCAATTGATTAAAAAAAAACAATTTCAAACAAAATCGTCTGCTTTAGAATTCCAAACACGAATATAAAAGAACATTCTTCACCTACTACAACACATTACGAAGCATTCCAAACAAAAATGCGTGTAATCTCGGGTTTGAATTAAAAAAAAAACACAAGCAAAGCGTTTCGAAACAGAAGCGCGAACTTTGAAGCAGCGTTCATCAATCCGGAAATGACGTTTCACGCCGAACATATTCCGTACCGATGCTTCCGTAATCTTCACGGAAGACGATGACGTTTCAATTAGCTTACGCACTTTGGGGCACGATTTCAATTAGCATTGAGGTTTTTGTACCTTGTCTACCTTATTCTTCTGTTGATTAGATACATTATAGGCTTACGTTGAAGAAGCTTCGAATGCCAAGAATTGTTTCAATCCTTTTCGAGTACATCTTTTAGTTTAATTTTCAATGAAGTTCCGACGTGAAATGTCTTTAAAGTCAGCTACGTGAGGTATTTGAAAAGAAAAGCTATTTTACACTTTTCTTGTGATCAGTTGAGAAACTATAACCAGGGTCAGGGAATCGGAAAGTTCCAATTGCGGCCCATGACAACCTTTTATCTGGGCGATAAACAATTGTTTTCTTCTCGTTACCAAAATATAAATTTGTAAAAATGATAATTTCTCGGTTTTTTTTTTGCAAGAATTTCCATTTTACTGTCCTTAACATTTATCTTTAAAAAAAATCCGTAATTTTTCGTATTTTTCTCCTGGAATTATTTTTTAAAACATTCCGTCTGGGAATTTTATTCTTAATTTTGAGTGACAACCCTGTATAACTCTGTTACATAAATTCGGTTAATTGGAAATTATACACCAATGCGTGTAAAATCTTGAAATAGAGAAAATTACCTTCGGACGTGCCAAGGATGGGGGCGAGAGGCGTAAGGGCGTCCATTCTACACTAACGAGTAAAACGCGCGTGAGCTTTTCGGTGATTCGATAACCCATACCACGTGGTATGAATTTTCATATCACCAAGAACCTCACGCGTTTTTTACTCGTTCGTGTAGAAGGAGCCTTAGACAGAGCAGTTTGTGGATCTTCCTGTTGTTGGTGAAGGTTTTTTTTTGTTGGCGACCAATCCTATACTTAAATCGGCATAAATGTCGTTTCACGTAAAACTCTTCTAACTGTACTCTGACACAAATCAATTTTAGTAAGGTATTAAACCATGTTTTAATGCAATAGTATGCAGTAAATTACGCAAGGTTATTACATTTGTTTGCGAGGACAAATATATAAAATAAATATTTTTAAATTAATATTTTTTCTACATGAAACGATGCGGAATTTGAGACAAGTGCATTTGTTTATCCGTCTAATGACGTATTGAGCAGGGAGTTTATCAGTACCTTGAATGGGTCTTTATCACTGAACTCTAACTGTAACTTCTGGAAGGCTCAAAGCTCGTTTCCTCTATGAGCACGTTGAAGTCAATGTGGAAGCAGCCATACTGTACAGTGTACACCCAACGTTATTTTAAAGTGGTTTATTGGTGTTTTTTAATACCATTGCATTGTAGAAATAGTAAATGCACATAATTATTATATTTTCTTCATATAAAATTCGGCCTCCGTAGCCGAGTGGATTAAGGCGTCAGCTGGGAATCCGTGGGTTCCCGGTTCGAACCTGTGCGACGGACTAGACTAAAAATAGTTTTAAAAAAAGAAGTGATATTGCGATCGGAGGGTTGCCAACTTCGCGATCAAAATACTAGAATGTCGTCCAGAATATCCACAAAAAATTAACGGCTTGTATACGGGACTGGTGCACGAGGTACAAAGTCTATTGAAGGCGTTGGGTGCCAGCTCAGGTTATGTCCTCGGCATCTGACCATGGTTCAAAAATACAAGGCATCGTTCCCGGGTCTTTTCTTCGAGATAGGCCCCGAACCGACACCAATAGCCCACAGTGTAGCGCTAGTGCGACGTTATTTAACCAAAATCATATAAAATTCATTTTTACATTACCAAACAAATAGATGACTGTTTATTTTAATGGCAAATTGCATTTGAAATGAGTTTCAACAGAAAATAGAAAAAAAAAACTCAGCCAAAAGCAATACATGTCAGTTTGTTTTAACATGAAAAATATACGACATATTGCGATATAAATGAAAGTGGGGTACAGCATGGCTGCTTCCACATTGGCCTCAAATCAACAACATGTCTGGCTCAATCCAGAAGTTACAGTTAGAGATAAGTGGTCTTCATGTCTACGAATAATCAATTCAGTTTTTAACGCATTCCAAAAAGTATATCAAAGACAAAACAACATTCGGGGCTCAAGATTCCAGAAGAAAAATTCGGCGAGAAATCCACTTTTTTATCTTTATGTGCCTTGGATGAGTAGGTCAGAAAATCGCTGCACGCATTCTTTCCTGTCTGTCTGAATGTCCTTGGAAGACCACCTACAACTGTATCCGTCCACATACACCTGTCTGTTGTCTGTACTTATCGCGTATAACCGCACATATAATTGGCCGTCTGTTTATAGCAAGTGGGAAGAGAAAAAAAGAGCCAACTCTTCGACAATCGACCACAGACCAAAAACAGGGTTGTCAGCTGCAGAAAATGTCTTAATCGCCAAAATAGAAACTAAACTCGCCAAAATCAACCAAACATTGGGAAAACTATTAACGGTTTAAGCAGGGGAACGTTCTCGCGTTTTTCATCCGTAGACGCCGCGCTTGACGTCCAAGACACCGGATTCGTTTCGAGATACTAAAACCAGCCAATCCAATGTATCAGACGTCGAGCGCGACGTCTACGGATGAAAAACGCGAGAACGTTCCCTTATACGCCTTTGAAATCATGGGGCATTATTTCGAGATTACAACTTCTTGACAAATAGCTCGATTCACATAAATTTGATCTCGTTCGATGGGAAATGAGGCGCCGATAAATGTCATATCATGAAATAAAGCAAAGCCCGTATGAAGCGTGGATGAACAAAAAACAGCTTGTTTATTTTTCCTATTTCTTTTCCGCCTAAATGACGTTTCACGTAAAACTTATCAGGCCGTGCTCCGATACAGCCAGCTAGAGCCATATTTAGAAAGTTTAGTACTATAGGCGCAAGATCAAAGAATGACTTTAAAAATAAATAAATGGTCTTTAAAAATAAAATTTAAAAAAAATTATAAGTTTATTATTCATCTAAAAACGATGAAGTAAAAAAGGTTTTGAAAAAAAAGGTCTAAAAGTTATAATATTTTTTTTTTAAATATAGCCAACTTTTGCACAATTGAGGTTCAATTAAATAATTCCAGATGCACGTTAGGCCCTAGGGACGGGCCTAACATGCCTAATGGTAAATCAGGCCCTGACCACACTGTAACAAAAAATTTGCTTAAATATGAGTACCTGAACGTACTCGTTTATCATTGAATACAATTGCATCGTAAATGAGGATGACGTACTCAAATTTAAGTAATCGTACTTTCGCAGAAATGAGCAGTATGGTTTAATATTGATAATATGAGCTTCAGTTCAAGCCATGTTAACAAAGCGACTTGGCAAAATTAAAAAAAAAAATTGTTCAGAAGATGGTTTTCCATATTATTTGATGTCGATTGTTTAAATGGAAACTGAGTTATTACGATTTAATTATCTTAATTCCCATTCTTTTACCATGCCTTTCTAACATTTCTTCTGTTTATTACTTCTTCAAGTCGCCCTGTTAGTTTAACATATAAGGCTCTGTACTGCGGTGCATGAGAATCTGGGTTCGAATCACTGTAAGTCCTGGTTGTAATTGTTGAAATTTACTGAAAGGGATTTATGAAGGCAGCCTATGTAGGCAGCCTATGTAGGCAAGCGACTGCTCTTTTTATTCATTTTACTTATTTTTGAGTATGTGTTTTTCAAAAAAGAAACTCATGTATTCGGAGCTATGATAAGCATCGAATGTAATCAAAAATGAGTACATTTTACTTATTTTTAAGTACCTATTTTTTACCAGTGCAGTGCCCAAATCAAATGTTTATTGTCACACATAAGGCTTGATGTTTCACTATCCTTTATTAATAATTTTAGAGTAGCATAACATATCAACTAGTTTATTACTCTTCCAAAAATATCATGTTGGTTATTAATTTAAAGTAATATTTATATCAAGTTTGATTTGATTGTAGTTTTACTATTAAAATATACGTTAAAGTAATTGATTATATTATCCTCAAGCTTATTTTGTTTAGATATGTAAACTTATTCGAATGCCTAACACACTAAATTGCAATTAAAAGTAATTTTCTTTAACGAAATATCAAAAAATGTATTCACCAAAATGGACATTTTCTGCCAATTCGGGCATCGCTGTATCCGAACTCAATTCCGTTAACCCGCCTTCTTTTTTTTTAAGACACCGAAACCCCCAATTTAGTCGAAGTAACGAGCTTTCCAACCAAAATTGCACACGACCACAGCTTGACAGTGGAAAGTCTCATCCTTAACTGACTTCATTGTAAAAAAAAAAAAAAGTGCTTAAAAATGAGTACATGAATATACTTGTTTTTTTTTATGTACAATTGTGTCGTCAATAAGCGATGAAGTACTCAAATTTAAGTAATCGTACTTTCGCAAAAATGAGCAGTGCGATTTAATATTGCTAATCTCAGCTTCTGTTCAAGCCATATTAACAAAGCGGATCTGACAAACTTAAAATATTTGTTCAGGAGATGGTTTTTCACATTATTTGATATCGGTTGCTTATGAATGTAATCAAAAATGAGTAAATTTTACTTATTTCTGAGTACCTATCTTTAACAGCGGTGGCAGTCTTAAAGTCCTTACACATTCTTCCTTTAAAAGTTTTATTTTATTTTAAAATTATTTTAAGAGCATAGTGAAGAAAATCTCGGCATTTGTGAATTTCTTCTTACTTTATTTTAAATTAGTTGGTGAATTTCGAAGTAACCATTATCTGCTCCTTACCTCACTATACAATGCTAATACTAAGTAAAGTAACTTCTGGGAAAAATTAAACTCGCTACCTTACAAAAAAAAAAAAAAAAAAAAAAAAAAAAAACACTAAACTTCACCTGAAACGGAACCAATAAAACGGCCACCATCTCGAAACAGAATGTATATATTTAATAGGCAAGACCGTATATTGTGACAGTCACTCCTCCTAAACTATATTAAAAAAAATTATTATCAATATGTTATATAAAAGGTATTGAAATGTAGATGGGCCAAAACGTACCAAAACAATAAAATATTAAGCAATTAATTAGTTAATTACGCTTGAAAAAAAGGAAAAGTCATCATTGTGGCGCCATCTACATCTAAAAATTTTAACAACATTAAAAGGACTTTGTTAATCGGGTTGAATTAAGCTATAACTCAAGAAAGGCATGAATTTTTTTTTAATTGTCATACAATTTATGAAAGTTATGTTAATTCTAATTAATTTTAAATAATAACAAAATAGTTAATTATATAAAAAGATATGCAATTAAAACATTATTGATAATTAACAATTACCAATTCACAAGTAATTGCTAATTATTCTCTAATTACTAATTAGCATAACTGATAATTTTTTTTTATATTGGTAAATATTTTGGGGATGGAAATGGTTGAAACCACTCCCATAATTTTTGTCTTGCTACGCCACTGGAATTCAGTGGTAGATGTCCAACAATTAAAGTTTCCGAATTTCACTATGCCCAGAAGGAAAAGCAGTTTGTGACTTTGTTAACAATCTCCATTGTGTTAAATTTAATTGTGTTAATTGAATCAAGCAATATAAAAAACAACGAACTTGAACAATGATACAAGGAATTCTAAAGTAAAAATCCTACTCCGACAAACCTCGAAAAATAATGCTCAGAATCACTTCCAACAGTTGCTAATTTCCCTCTCGTCTCAGCGCTCATTGGCGCAAACGATCGAAAGGCGCGACCTGCAAATAAACCCATTACTTATCGCATGCCCCTTTCCCCCATTGCCATTTCCCCCCCGTGGTCTGTGCTACAACATCAAGCCACCTACTATGAATTATTCACCCCGTCCCTTACTCTCTTGCCGAGGGCTGCCAACCTTTCGAAATTCGAAGTCGCCAAGCTGCGAGAGGGAAATCGCCAAATCCTGAAGTCTGTATCTAAGATGGGATATGTTATGATTTCATGAAATATTATTATATTTAATCTATTTCTAATGTATTATTAACTATCTCCAATAAATAAACTATTAAAATAAACTATTTCCAATAAATAAACTATTAAAATAAACTATTTCCAATAAATAAACTATTAAAATAAACAACTATTTCCAATAAATAAACTATTTCCAATAAATAAACTATTAAAATTAACTATTTCCAATAAAAAAACTATTAAAATAAACTATTTCCAATAAATAAACTATTAAAATAAACTATTTCCAATAAATAAACTATTAAAATAAACTATTTCGAATAAATAAACTATTAAAATAAACTATTTCCAATAAATAAACTATTTTAAATAAACTATTTCCAATAAATAAACTATTAAAATAAACTATTTCGAATAAATAAACTATTAAAATAAACTATTTCGAATAAATAAACTATTAAAATAAACTATTTCCAATAAATAAACTATTAAAATAAACTATTTCCAATAAATAAACTATTAAAATAAACTATTTCCAATAAATAAACTATTAAAATAAACTATTTCCAATAAATAAACTATTAAAATAAACTATTTCCAATAAAAAAACTATTAAAATAAACTATTTCCAATAAATAAACTATTAAAATAAACTATTTCGAATAAATAAACTATTAAAATAAACTATTTCCAATAAATAAACTATTTCCAATAAATAAACTATTAAAATAAACTATTTCGAATAAATAAACTATTAAAATAAACTATTTCCAATAAATAAACTATTAAAATAAACTATTTCCAATAAAAAAACTATTAAAATAAACTATTTCGAATAAATAAACTATTAAAATAAACTATTTCCAATAAATAAACTATTTCCAATAAATAAACTATTAAAATAAACTATTTCCAATAAATAAACTATTAAAATAAACTATTTCCAATAAATAAACTATTAAAATAAACTATTTCCAATAAAAAAACTATTAAAATAAACTATTTCCAATAAATAAACTATTAAAATAAACTATTTCGAATAAATAAACTATTAAAATAAACTATTTCCAATAAATAAACTATTAAAATAAACTATTTCGAATAAATAAACTATTAAAATAAACTATTTCCAATAAATAAACTATTAAAATAAACTATTTCGAATAAATAAACTATTAAAATAAACTATTTCCAATAAATAAACTATTAAAATAAACTATTTCCAATAAATAAACTATTAAAATAAACTATTTCGAATAAATAAACTATTAAAATAAACTATTTCGAATAAATAAACTATTTCCAATAAATAAACTATTAAAATAAACTATTTCCAATAAATAAACTATTAAAATAAACTATTTCCAATAAATAAACTATTAAAATAAACTATTTCCAATAAATAAACTATTAAAATAAACTATTTCCAATAAATAAACTATTAAAATAAACTATTTCGAATAAATAAACTATTAAAATAAACTATTTCGAATAAATAAACTATTAAAATAAACTATTTCCAATAAATAAACTATTAAAATAAACTATTTCCAATAAATAAACTATTAAAATAAACTATTTCCAATAAATAAACTATTAAAATAAACTATTTCCAATAAATAAACTATTAAAATAAACTATTTCCAATAAAAAAACTATTAAAATAAACTATTTCCAATAAATAAACTATTAAAATAAACTATTTCGAATAAATAAACTATTAAAATAAACTATTTCCAATAAATAAACTATTTCCAATAAATAAACTATTAAAATAAACTATTTCGAATAAATAAACTATTAAAATAAACTATTTCCAATAAATAAACTATTAAAATAAACTATTTCCAATAAAAAAACTATTAAAATAAACTATTTCGAATAAATAAACTATTAAAATAAACTATTTCCAATAAATAAACTATTTCCAATAAATAAACTATTAAAATAAACTATTTCCAATAAATAAACTATTAAAATAAACTATTTCCAATAAATAAACTATTAAAATAAACTATTTCCAATAAAAAACTATTAAAATAAACTATTTCCAATAAATAAACTATTAAAATAAACTATTTCGAATAAATAAACTATTAAAATAAACTATTTCCAATAAATAAACTATTAAAATAAACTATTTCGAATAAATAAACTATTAAAATAAACTATTTCCAATAAATAAACTATTAAAATAAACTATTTCCAATAAAAAAACTATTAAAATAAACTATTTCCAATAAATAAACTATTAAAATAAACTATTTCGAATAAATAAACTATTAAAATAAACTATTTCCAATAAATAAACTATTAAAATAAACTATTTCGAATAAATAAACTATTAAAATAAACTATTTCCAATAAATAAACTATTAAAATAAACTATTTCCAATAAATAAACTATTAAAATAAACTATTTCCAATTTTAAAAAATTTAAAAATTGCTCAATTGATTAAAAAATATATAATTACCTGCATGTTATTCAAAGTATGCTTACCTATAAGATATCCATAAGACCTCCTATGAGATAAATATAGAAGCAATAATAGTAAACGAATTGTTAAAATATTAAGCAATTTTGATAGTTAAACTTCGAGCTTCGAAATTTAACAAGACTTCTGTAAGAAAACTTTGTGCGTTTTTTTTAACAAGTAAATAACATTTCAACCGTTTTAGCTTTTACATACCAATTTTTAATTTCCAACATATAATGGATATTTTAGAACAATCCTTTCCGGTGAAAACTTCATAAGCATCCAAATACAAGACTTAATTTTTTAAAACAAAGCTTGTCCTAAAATACAAAACATGGATATTTTCTTTGTTGTTTTGTTAAGCGCATGAAACCCATTTTTGTCGTCTTATTGTTTCAACTCAATCGGCAAATTAACTCATTTTTAGGTTATATTTTACACAAAAAAATTATGGCCAAACTGTCGATTTTCTGCCAAATATAGCATCCCTTGATCTCACTCCGCGATGACGATGCTCGTATCGATTGAAGCTTCTCACGAGTTCTTTCTGCAAACGCCTCTGCAACTTGATACGTTTTAAATGCATGGAAATACTCTACACCTCCTTTGGGTTCTTCTTATTGTTTGTTTTTTCCTTAAAATAATTTTATCAGGGGGAGGGGGTTGAGATATTTTGATTTTTGTGGGGGGAGGGGTAGTGATTATTTGGAGTTTATTTGCATGTATTGTGACTTATGGATTTTGTATGTAAAATTTTCGATGCATTAGGTGAAAATTAATTTTGTAAAAGATTATATCACCATATATATTAGTTCAGTATTAAAGATCCCCTTTACGGGTCTCACACGCAACGAATCTTAATATGTGATGTATTAAAAAAAAGGGAATTTCCCAATGCAATGACGAATCGTACTTTTTTCTCATGAATATTAACGTGTTTTTTTATTGCGTTTAAAAATAATTAGTTTCCAAGTAGTTTTTAAACGAGCCGTTGGAAGTGTTGCCATCTATGAGTAGAACCGTTAAACTTTTTTTATATTTCGACTATATGGGGGTGGGTTTGCTCATACGATAATTATCGCATGGACATGCTAGTATACATGCTAGTAAAGATCCCTTTTGCTGGTCACACACACAACGGATCTGAACATGTGAGGTATAAGAAATACAATGAACATACAGCATAGGGAATTTCCTGGAGCAGTGGCGAATCGTAGTTTTGTCTTCAGTTTATAATAATATAATATTAACTAGGTTTTTTTTAATGCTTTAAAAATTCATTAGTTGCCAAGCTGTTTTTAAACAAGGGTTCGATCCTGTGCGACGGACTTGACAAGGAAAAGTAAAAAGTAGTGATCTTGTGATCGGAAGGTTGTCAGCTTCGCTACAAAATACTAGAAAAGTCGTCCAGAACATCCACAAAAAATTATCGGCGTGTAAACGGGACTGGTGCACGATAAATCTGATCCGGGTCTGAAGTCCGGACGTCTATTGAAGGCGTTGGGTGCCAGTTCAGGTGTTTATTCTACATCTGACCATGGTTATAAAATAACGAGGTGCAGGTATGAATGAATGTGTATGTGTTCCCGGGTCTTTCCTTCGAGATAGACCCCGAACTGTCGCCAATAGCCCACTGTGCAGCTCTAGTGCGACGTTAATTAACCAAACCAAACCAACCTCAGGGACAAGAGAAAATAATTAAATGGATAAAATTCAGAAGAGGAGCAATGAGGTAAATACTGGCAATTAATAATAATAATTATAATAATAAAAAAAAACAGTACAATTTACGAATCTCCAGTTTTCGAGGTTATCGTCGGATTACTTTTTTTTGCGAAACGAGGAAAATAGAATTGTAAAGGAATAATGTGTGCATTTCCATGAGGTAAGAATAGAAAATGAGGAAAGTTTTTGCATTTTTTGGCGAAGTTTCCATTCTCTTTCGACCAAGACCCATTTGGCTTCACAATCGACTCGAAAAAGGATTCACTTCCTGATGAATCATTATTATTAAGTTTCACGCTTTTGAGTCTGTCCTTCTAAATGATTCAGCGATGTACAAAAGTAACGTTAATTCTAAATGCGCATTTCAATAAAGGTTGTTTATTACGAGATATGGGCCCTCGAGTTTCAAAACAAGATATATCACTTTTGACAAATTTTTCCAAGGGAAAAAAACTAATTAATTGCATTATTTCTGGAAGAACGTTATATTTTTTTAACTAATATTTATTAGATAAACACAGGTCTTAACCAAATTTTAGCATTGTACACTGTAAAAAAAATTACTTAAAAATGAGTACTTGAACCTACTTGTTTTTCTTTGAGTACAATTGCATCGTAAATAAGCGATGAAGTACTCAAATTTAAGTAACCGTACTTTCTCAAAAATGAGCATTGTTATTTACTATTGCTCATTTCAGCTTCTGTTCAAGCCATCTTAACAAAGCGACCTGATAAACTCAAAATAGTTGTTCAGAAGATTGTTTTCCACATTATTTGATGTCGATTGCTTAAATGGAAACTGAGTTATTACAACTCAATTATCTTACTTCCTATTCTTTTGGAAATCTTTTTTTTTTTAACATTTCTTCTGTTTATAACTTCTTCAGGAAAAGGGTATACTGTAGAAATAAGATACTTAAAAATGAGCACATGAACGTACTCGTTTTCTTTGAGTGCAATTGCATCGTGAATGAGCGACGACATACTCATTTAAGTAACCGTACTATCTCAAAATTGAGCAGTGTGATTTAATATTGCTAATTTCAGCTTCTGTTCAAGCCATCTTAACAAAGCGACGTGACGAACTTAAAATAGGTGTTCATAAGAGGGTTTTCACATTATTTGATGTCGATTGCTTTAATGGAAACTGAGTTAATACAACTCAATTATCTTACTTACTATTCTTTTAGCACCCGTTTTTAACATTTCTTCTGTTTATAACTACTTCACGTCACCCTAGAAGTAAACGGATAAGGCACTGGGCTGCGGTGCTTTGGGATCTGGGTTCGATTCCAGGTAAGTCTTGGTTGCAATTGTCGATATTTATTGAAAGTGATTTATGAAGGCAGCCTATGTCGGCTAATAATTACTCTTTTTACTCATTGTATTCAAATTTGAGTACACGTATTTTTCAAAAATTAAACCTGTATTCGGAGCTATGATAAGCATCAAATGTACCCAAAAATGAGTAGACGTTTGGTAGTACAACGGATAAGACACTGGACTGCGGTGCCTCAGGATCTGGGTTCGATTCCCGATAAGTCTTGGTTGGAATTGTCGATATTTATTGAAAGTGATTTATAAAGGCAGCCTATGTCGGCTAGCAACTGCTCTTTTTACTCATTTTTGAGTACATGTATTTTTCAAAAATGAAACATGTATTAGGAGCTATGATAAGCATCGAATGTACCTATTTTTTGAGTACCTATTTTTAATAGTGTAGAAGCATATTGTTTCTATTCAGATACCCTATGTAGCTGATTTTAAAGCCGTTTCACGTCAAAAGTTCCCTTCCTTTTTGTCGCCAAGTAACTCCCATAGTTTGGCGTATATCTGAAAATACCCTGTGGCGGGGAGGGAGAGGAGGGGAAGAGCTCGTTCCTTCTCGAAGCCTATCCTCCTTGAATGACTGTCACTTCACCCATCGGTAGCCCCTCTATTTAAGTATTCGGCGGATCTATAAGCCCCCTCCTTTGTTCTTGTGAACCCAGAAGTAGCAGAACGAGGAAGTGTTTTTTTTTCGCTCCTTTACGCCGAAGAATTGGAGAAGGTACATTTTTTTTGCACAAAAAAAAAGTTGTACTTGTGGAAAGGTTTTGCAATGGTTCTTTTTGTTTTTTCTTTCTTAAACTAGTTGTTCATAAGATGTTTTTGCACAATCGTTGAACTAGTTCTTAGGAAGAGTTCATTTATTACGTTACGCTATTTTACATCCCCTTCCCCCCCCCCCCCCCCCCTCCTATATCATGTTAACGTTACTTCAGAGGTGGACAGGCACGTAGGTAAGGGGGTGGTTCAGGGGGTTCAAACCCCTCCCATTGAAAGTCAAGAAAAGAAATCAAAAATCGAAAAACTGTAAAAATCATAAAATTACTTTAAAAAACAAGATTTTTTTTTAATTTCCAGTATAATAACTGCTTGTTGAGTTGCATGAGGTAAAACCTGGTATTTTCCTGGGACCCTACCCCGGAATATTGTTTTCAGATGGCTTTATAAACATGATTTGAGGGCATTTTTATCTCAAACTACGCGTAACATGACGTCATCGTGTTTCATTATATAGTATTTAATTTCGGTGACAAAGGGAAAAGATCACAAAACGGTGCCGTATAAACAAGTTGTAACTAAAGTAATATATTATTCTAAACAAGGAATTTTAAAATTTAAATGTGTTCTCTAAATTTATTTCATAATTAGGGAGTGATATTTACTAATTTTGAAAACAGTAAATGATAAATATTGGTAACGATTTCATGACAAATAAATAACAGTTGCTGTTTCGGTATTTATATGCCAACTTATTTCTGTTTACTTGAATAAAAATTCATAAGTTTGAAAAAATGGGGGGGGGGGGGGGAAGAGAGATTGTTACTTTAGGAGGGGGGAGGGTAAGCTACCTAAAGAAATCCGTTGTTCAGTTACTGAACCACCCCCATGAAAAATCTATACCTACGTGCCTAGGGGTGGATCTCGGATTTCATCACGTAATATGCGAACGGTCCCTTAAGCTGGATTTAATTTATATTTATCTTTACAGCAAAGTTAATGTAAAAATCAGATATTCCACAAAGGAGGGGGCAGTCAAAGTTTGATTGTCCGTAATATACTTAGAGTTTTTTTTATATTGCTTTGATAATGTAATTTAAGATAATCAGAGAAATCAGTGATAATTTAGGTAAATTAAGGTGATCACTGAAGTAGTTCCTCAGATTTTGAAATGAATCCTTATTTTGCTTTATCCTAAATTGAATAATTTTAGAATGGTATTTGTTAATTTACAAGTTAATGCTATCTCAGTTTCTTGATATGTAGTAAACGACACCATTTAACTATATTTAGAGATTTTCAAACATATTTTTATTTAAATTAACAAATCTTTTCTTTGATGGTTTGTTTGACGTTCCTAGTTCAATGTTCAGATGCAGGGATGTCACTAAGGGGTGTTACGAGTGCCTCCGCACAAGTGCTTCGCCCGCGCTGTAACAGGGGCACCAGTATAAAAGGGGATAAAATTAAGAGTATTATAAAGAAAACAATCCTTACTTTTCCGAAAGTTAATTTGAATTTTTTAATTTATGAGTTTGTGCCACAGGAGTGAAATGTCGTCTAATTTCTTCAGTGTTAAACAATTAAGTTGTCAAAATACTCAAACATTTTAAAAGGAATTCATAAGTAGAAAAATTTAATATAAAAACTATCTTTGTCTTATATAACGCATATTACATAACAAATTTCTTAAAGATTGTAATGTAGAACTTTGCCCTGGAGATCTTGCAGTCAAAATCGGGCACTTACCTTACGCAAGATAAAGTTGGCGTAGGCAAATTTTATTTTGATGAGGGGGGGGGGGGGGTTATTCAATAATTTTGGTGGTGTGATATAGTGCATTTCCACTCCAGGCTGAAGAGCCCGCAGCAGCGAGATTCGCACACGGCCCGCACAGGCGGCCCTGTTCAGGTCCGCGCCCTAAAAC
Source organism: Troglohyphantes excavatus (assembly GCA_963932185.1). NCBI lineage: Eukaryota > Metazoa > Arthropoda > Arachnida > Araneae > Linyphiidae > Troglohyphantes > Troglohyphantes excavatus. Next base: position 7,334,225 of record OZ010677.1, on the reverse strand, counting down.
AACTCAACTCTGGTAACTTGGATCTAAAAATAGGGTTTTTGTATGAAATATACGATTCGCCTAATATAAATCGCATTTTCCAAAAGACAAGCATAAGGTATGGCTTCATGAATCGTGTTAACAACTCACTCTAAATTGGCGAGTTTGGCATGATACGAAATTAAAAAAAAAACATAAATAGTTCTATATATAAAAAAAAGATCTTCCAAAGTAGAAAACCGAATTCACCGCCAGTCTTATTAATAGAAAAGCGACTGGATTCTAGGGTGTTGAACTGTTATCACGTGCGCATACCTTACCCCAAATAGGGAGAATTATTAGTCTGGAAAGTAAACACGCTTGCTGACAAGTCGAAAAACAACAAAAGCGACAGGAGGAATCCGCCGCTAGATGTCGCCACGCTCGTTTCTTTGTTAAGACGTTTGCACGGAAACCGACCAATCGGACGCGTCGTGGGCGGGGTTTCAACTGTGCGCGTAATGCCATCTTGTGGAGTTCGCTTCTAAAGAGACTGATGTTCCTGCCAGAGCAGCGAGGTTTTGGTCATAGCTCTTTTCTGTTGATTTCTTCGTCTTTATTTCTTATTTTCTTGGAAGGCACGTCTTTTTCCTTTTTTTTATTATTTTGGTCCCATCGTTTTTTTATTTTATTTCTTCTTTCATTCAATCGTTCTTTTTTTTTTTCCGAGAGAGATGCGTATAGTTTGGATTTTCTCGATGGCATTTTATCGCTTTTCTTGGCGGTTGCTTGTAATGGTTTTTGATGTGTTGGGATCTTTGGAAATTAGCTAGTGATTTAGAAAGTTCTTCTTATTCGTAATGTTAGGTTTTTGTCACAAAGCATAGTTTTTATTGCAATTTGAGCTCTCTTTGCAATAGAATTTTAAAAGCTTTTCGCAAAAATATTAGCAAAAAGAATTTTTATAAATTCAATTTTGGGGTTTACAGAAAAATTTATTATTTTAAGTATTATTAATGTATTATTTTAAGAATATACAATCGTGAAATTTCGGCCAGTTTTTCGTAAATATAAAATTAAAGGGAAAAAAGTTTCATTAAAATAAAAAAAAAAAAAAAAAAAATGTGTACACAATATGTATTTTATAAATATATATATATATATATTTGCGTCGTATTAATAATAACTAATAATTTTAGTTAATAACTAACTTTATATAACCATAACTTTAGTTATATAACTAATAATTTTAGTTAATTCTAAAATCCATTAATAATTTGGACTATTGACGGTCCGATTTTATTACGTAAATTGATTTGATGTTTATATTTCCTACATTTTGACGATTATAAAATATTCGAATAATACGTTTCCAATTATTATAGAAAACAATAGATTCCATAATAAATTAAGATTATCGCTATTAAAAGATTTACTAAAAAAAATAATTACTAAGATTTTTTTTATATTAATTAAAACATTTTACAACCACAAACAATTCAAAATAATTCTTCCTTAACGTTGTCAACATTTCAGTGAAATGCCTCAGCTCATAAACACTTAACTCTACTTGGCATCCTTTGGCGGGGTTCCTCGGGCGCTCCCAGTTCTCCCCTGGCAACCCCCTCTGCGTTTCTTTTTGATCCCCCAGCAGCATCTTCTCCCTCCTGTTTATTTCTTAGCCGGTTAGAAAGAGAACAGAAACGAATGAGGTCCTCTTTCTCCGCGCTTCTTTATTTTCTCCCCACGGAAAGTCTTATATGTATTTCTCTTTTTTTTATTACTTATTTATTTATTTATCTTATTTATTTCTCCTTCTTATAATGCTGTGCTTCTTCTTTATTCTTCGCTACGGTCGAGTATTACCGGAAGTGAATTAACTAGGTGATCCCTGCCACACCGGAAGTGGCTGTAGAGATATTAGAATCGTTTATGATTTTTGGTCGAAGATATGTTGCTTCTCTCTTTTTTTTTTTTTGGTTGGTTGCATAGGCGTCGGAGTAGAGTTGCACAGTGGGCTATTGGCCACGGTTCGGGACCTATCTGGAAGGAAAGACCCGGGAACGATGCCTCGTATTTTTGAACCATGGTCAGATGACGAGGACAACACCTGGGTTGGCACCTAACGCCTTCAATAGACGTCGGGACCTTGGTCCCCGATCAGATGTATCGTGCACCAGTCCCGTATACAGGCCGTTAATTTTTGTGGATGTTCTGGACGACATTCTAGTATTTTGGTAGCGAAGTTGGCAACCCTCCGATCGCAAGATCAATACATTTTTACTATCCTTAGTCAAGTCCGTCGCACAGGTTCGAAACGGGAACCCTCGGATTCCCAGCTGACGCCTTAATCCACGACGGCCTCGTCTATCTCTAAGGAAAGACCCGGGAACAGTGGTTCGGTATTTTTGATCAAGCATTAGCTATGTCCTGTTTTAACTGGACTATACTGTTTTTCGTCTGTTTGTAAATTAGTTTGTAGTCACAACAAAACGGGTTGTTCGATTTTCTGCGAATTTGACATGAATGTTCATTGATGTCATTAAAAAGGACATATGTTGTAGTTTTTAATTGTTATTTTAGATTTTTTTTATTCCGTTTCACGATGGGGGCCGTTTTAGGGTTTCCGTTTCATGTAAAGTTCACTTTAACTGCTAGTTTAACCATGTTCAGATAACGAGAACAACACCTGTGCTGGGCACCCGACGCAATTCTCAATAGGCGTCAGAATATTGGACCACGATCGGATTTAACGGGCACCAGTCCCTTATACACGGCGGATGAAATCGTGGATATTTTTAACGACTTTTTAGGAACGAATCTGGCAATTCTCCGATCATGAGCTCGCTGGGAAATTTTTTAACCCACCTCACATGCTCGAAATTATATATAATTATATATATATACATAATTATTATTAATTAATTAGCATTTATTAATAATAACAGTAAAATAATTAATAAATAATAGTTTAATAAAAAAAATCGGTGCAACTTGTTTTTTTCATCTTTAAAATTGCATGCCTCGAAAAGTTAAGGAAGTGGTTTGCCAGGTGCCCTTTAAAGTTAATAAATTTTCAAGTTCCACTTAAGAAATTATTAGAACAAAGCATTATTCTTTTTGAATAACTGATGTTTGTGTGTCAACATAAATTGAAGTCAACTCAATAACTAAATGTTAACAAAATCGAAAAATGTGTTGCCGCGAAGACAATTTCAGGGATTTGATTGGTTGAACCGCCATTGAAAACTGATCAGAAAACTGCGCATGCGCTCTTATCCCTCGCGAGAAGTTTCAGGGATTTGATTGGTTGGACCGCCATTGAAAACTGATCACAACACTGCGCATGCGTTCTTACTTACCCCTCGCGAGAAGTTTCAGGGATTTGATTGGTTGGACCGCCATTAAAAACTTATCAGAACACTGCGCATGCGCTCTTATCCCTCGCGAGAAGTTTCAGCGATTTGATTGGTTAGACCACCATTGAAAACTGATCACAACACTGCGCATGCGCTCTTATCCCTCGCGAGAAGTTTCAGTGATTTGATTGGTGTTGGACCACCATTGAAAACTGATGAGAACACTGCGCATGCGTTCTTACCCCTCGCGAGAAGTTTCAGGGATTTGATTGGTGTTGGACCGCCATTGAAAACTGATCAGAACACTGCGCATGCGCTCTTATCCCTCGCGAGAAGTTTCAGGGATTTGATTGGTTGGACCACCATTGAAAACTGATCAGAACACTGCGCATGCGCTCTTAACCCTCGCGAGAAGTTTCAGCGATTTGATTGGTTGGACCACTATTGAAAACTGATCAGAACACTGCGCATGCGCTCTTATCCCTCGCGAGAAGTTTCAGGGATTTGATTGGTTGGACCGCCATTGAAAACTGATCAGAACACTGCGCATGCGCTCTTATCCCTCGCGAGAAGTTTCAGCGATTTGATTGGTTGGACCACCATTGAAAACTGATCAGAACACTGCGCATGCGCTCTTATCCCTCGCGAGAAGTTTCAGGGATTTGATTGGTTGGACCGCCATTGAAAACTGATCAGAACACTGCGCATGCGCTCTTATCCCTCGCGAGAAGTGTCAGGGATTTGATTGGTTGGACCACCATTGAAAACTGATCAGAACACTGCGCATGCGCTCTTATCCCTCGCGAGAAGTTTCAGGGATTTGATTGGTTAGACCACCATTGAAAACTGATCACAACAGCGCTCTTATCCCTCGCGAGAAGTTTCAGGGATTTGATTGGTTGGACCGCCATTGAAAACTGATCAGAACACTGCGCATGCGCTCTTATCCCTCACAAGAAGTTTCAGCATTGTTAATTGTTCAAGCAAACCGTTTGAAAAATTACGTCTCGGGCAAAAAAAAAATCACAAGAATTTTTGATAAAAAGGAATATAAAGTATTGTGAGGCAGAACAATAGACTTTACACCTTTGTATTTGTACCAAACACTTCTGGAACGTTCCACCAATTTGAAAAGATGACATTCCAACACAATACACCCCTTTATAAAAAAAAAAGGTAGAAAAAAAAACCCATCTCATAATGTAATCGCCCAAGAGGTTAGCAACCCACTCGAAAGCTATTACGCGTTCCCACAAAAAATACCTTCCACCCCTGCCAGATCGACTTGCAGGGATTAGTCGCTAAATAACCTTCAAGCGACACTGGGACCCACAACTTCTCGGCCCCGAAATGTTTTTCCTTTTTATTATTTCCTTTCAACTCTCTCTTATTTTTTTATTCTTTTTCTTCTTCGCAACCCCCCCCCCTCCCCCCCCCACCCCTCTATACTCCCCTGCTTCCTTTCGGAAAATGTGTAAAAAAATAGAGGGAGGGGCAAGTCGGGGTCGAACAGCAAGAAAAGGACTGCCAAGTTGGAAATATGAAAATCGCCAAATATATAAAAATATCGCCAGATTGTTTGTTTTTTGTTTGAAGTGATTATATTTGTTTTCGGAAAAAGAATGGACGTTTTGTTTCATTTATGAATCACAAAATATAAATATAAGAAATTTGAAGTTGAAATATCGCTTATTGTATGTCGGCAAAAATATCGCCAAATGTTATAGAAAATCGCCAAATTTCTTTAAAAAGTTTTTACTTTGCTGTAAATTAATCTTCGAGCATGGATCCTTCATAGTAGAGAAAGCATAATGTTATAATATCGCTAACATCAAACAACATGTATGGCCTCAGGCACGTGGTTAATTACGTCATTTCATTCATAATTTTTCATCACTGTTACACATTTCCCAATTCATCAGCCAATCGCGAGTATTTTTTTATTCATAATTTTGAAAAGAAGTCACGTGTCTGAGGCCATTCTGTCTGAGATGTTGGTTTCACGATTAAGACGTCATATTCGCTCTACTACAGTCCGTTCAAGCTCGAAGAAATTAATTAATTTTTTTTTTGTTTTAGAAAAATTATTTTGATGTAGTTAATCCTGTAAAAAATATGGTATTTTCAAAATGTCTCAAAACAACTCTCACTTCATTTCCTTTTGATAAAATAGTCTAATTGGCGCTTTATCGCACTTACTTTACAGAAAACTGCCAAAAAGTATTTAATATATTATAAATATGTAACTATTTTTTAAAGAAAAATGCGTTTTAATACATGAAAATCTAAAAACATTTATAGTTATAAAAATAATTCTACAAATAAATCTCCCCTGAATCGATAAGAAACTCTGAAGTCAGCCAAATTAGCGATTAACAGCCAACCCTGACTTCCCACTAAAAGGGGCCCACGTCTGGGGTACGGCCAGGAGAGGGCCCCCACCGGAAACCGGGCTTGAAACATTTAACGATTTGTTTTAAACGGAAGTGACAAGCTACGTCTATTTTGGAACTCGGTCTCTCCGCTTTTTCTTTCTTAATTCGGCTTAGAACGCGTTTTCAAGTATTTATTATCATTATTATTAGATTCCCCTGGTCTCGCATTCTTGGCGATATGTTAAGACGTTTTTATAAGTGATATTCATTTGGCGTGGTGCTGAAAGGCGAGGTGTAGGTAGCTTTTTAAGAATGTTGTGCTTGTGGTTTTCTCTACGTTCCGCTGCGGTTGTACAGTTTTCGTGAAGCGGGGGGAAAAGGCTGTTATGTGTGTGCCGAAAGTGCCGGGTTCGATTCCTGGAAGGGACTTCTGGGACGTGACGCGATTACATGTGCTGAGACATTGATGGCATAATCTTCCATAATGGTTTGGTTTGGTTAATTAACGTCGCACTAGAGCTGCACTGTGGGCTATTGGCGACCGTTCGGGGTCTATCTCGAAAAACAAGAAAAGAAAAAACCCGGGAACACATTCATTCATTCATGCACCTCGTTATTTTAGAACCATGGTCAGATGACGAGGAAACACCTGAATTGGCATCCAACGCCTTCAATAGACGAATGGAGTAGATGAATGGCTGACGCGGTCTACATTCTTCTACACGATGGTAGGTCATTTATCCCTAAAGGCTGATTCCCCGTGGGGTTTGTAGGGAGGAAGCGCATACTGCACCCAAGGGCGACTTTCCCCTCCACGTGGTACGAAGGTCATAAGAGTAAATGGGTTAATAAACGGCCTGGACGACGCGTCTAACATTACTGTGCACGATGGTATGTCATTTATTCCCATAGAATGATTCCACGTAGAGTTATAGCCATGTAAAGAATAGTGTTTTATTAGGTTACGACTCTATCTATAACCGTACCGAAAGAAAAGAACATTTCTTCTATTTATAATTTCTTCACGTCGCTCTGGTAGTACAACAGGTAAGGCATTGGACTGCGATCCCAGAGTTCGATTCTTCTTAAGTCTTGGTTGCAATTGTCGATATTTATTGAAAGTGATTTATGAAGGCTAGCATTTGCCTTTTTATTCATTTTTACCCATTGAACTTATTTTTGAGTACATGCCTTTTTCAAAAATGAAACATATGTATTCGGAGCTATGATAAGAATCGAATGTAATTAAAAATGAGCACATTTTACTTACTTTTAAGGGTTTATTCCCAACTCACCACTTTCCCATCTCATCCTTTCGATAGATTAATAGCTCTAAACAGCTGCAAAGAGTCGGAGTGCCAGTTACACATCAGGGGCCATCTCAAAAATCCGATTTCTGCGGGAAATCCTCTTTAGTTAAAAACTCTGTTCCTTTTCTTACCATTGACCATGACAGTTATAATTAAAGAGACTGTCTGCGTGGATGCTTTCATTGCTTAAAAATAACTCAATATTATTTGTATATTGTATTCACGCGACATTTTATTTCCTAAGTAAGTTATTTTGATATTTAAAAAATAAAAGTTATTTTATATCATTAATTAATATTGGTGGTGGTTTTCAAAAGTCCAATGTTTATATTACAAGCTTTAAATTGATAAATAAAATAATCGTTATTATAACTTACACCATATAAAGTTTTTAATACCTTTTAAAGAACATTTTTTTTTGATGATTATATTCTTCGCAATATTTTTCTAAGAAGTATTTTGGTGTATCTAATATACTTTTCGTATTTTATATACATCTGAGAGTATTATTTATGTACTATAATTTTAATAAAAATACATAAAGTGTTTAGAATTTCTAGAAAGTATCCTAGTCATGTAAGTAATGTTAATTTATAGAAATTTCATAGTTATTTATTTTTACAAAAACTTATTTACGGTCTAAGTTTCTGGAACAATAACACAGATGTGGTACACTTTTGTTTCGTAGTTTATGTCTAGTTATTTATTATGTATAATTAAACACTGAATCATCGAAAGTATCTGAGGGCACTGCAACTAAAATAAAGAACCGTTATTAAAAAAAAACACAACAGTTTACTAAACATATTTTTAAAAAACACAGTTTATTTAAAAAAATTAACAAAAAAAAAGATTCATTTTACAAATGCATTGTTGAACATAAACGAACAGCAAATTTCACGTTTATAATCTTCTAATTGTTTCAGCATTATTTAATTACATGCGGATACTTAGTATAATTAGAAATTACTGTGATAAATAAAAAATAAAGAAAACATCCAAGGATATGTTGAAATTTGTAATATGAGGAAGAAAAAGAAGCACATTATTGCGTTACAGCCTAAAAAAAAAATGGCAATTTTATATTCACATTATTTTAAAGATTTTATTTAAGTACTATACATTATTCAACCCTCTGACGGAGCCGAACGACTTAAGTTGTCCATTGGTTTCCAGTTTTTCTAGCAATACGCATTAAACCTAAAAATATTCAGCCTCGAAATATTTTTCAAATTCTAAAGCGTTGGGATGTTTATTGGAAGCTGTATTTATTAAAATAATACAAATAAAACATTTATATAATTTACATGTATTGAAAATATATAGTATACTATTTAGCAGATAAAACAATTTTACAATTTTTCTAACAGCTCAGAGGGTAAAAAAAAAAAGAAGAAATCGCGCTACTGCATTTAAGCCTAAAATTTTGTTCTACTTTTGTCATAAATGTGAAACTCATATTTATCTGTGAATACTCAATTTTAAGTAAACCCCGTTAAAGCTTAAGGTAAACCCCGCGCTAATATACTTGCATTATTGCCCAGTAATAAGTATTGATAGAGGAAAACTAATTGTCATTTCATGAAAATAATTTTAAAATTATGTATATCATTATTCACCATTCAAAGTTTATTATACTAGTTTTGGTTCGTTTGTTTTGTATTTTATCTACTTACTTTAGTTATTGTAATTACTTATAAGTTATATGTATAGAAATTAGTTTACTTTGCTAACAAATTGACTCCAATCACAATAACATATTTTTAGACTGTTTTTAATTTGTATAGGTATATAAACAAAAATGAGATATCTTGTATACTGTCCTTTTATTGTTTGAAGTTATGAACAAGTTATTATATATTTGATTAAAAGGTATGTTTTATATAATTTTTGCAGTTATTACAAAATGTTGAAGTAATATTTTTTTTAAATATGTGGGAGTTTTTATAGTTTTATATAATTTTTGTAGTTTTTACAAAATGTAGAAATAGTATTTTTTTTGTAATATGGGATGCAGTTTTTATTGTTTTATCTTTTTATTTGTTATTGTGTTAAATTTGTGTTACATTACTTTGTATTTAATTTTTAATTATTTTATAATTTACGTAACCATGTAGGTATATGATAATCTTATAAAACAGTATTCATTAATTAGTTTCGCATTCAAATAAAGTCTTTGGTCCTAGTTATAGGCAACAGACCATATGCATTTTAGTCTAGAAATTTTGTATTGATTTAACTAAAATTCGATATTTGAATGTTTTATATATAATATTTTATTTAGATAATTCCTACACAATTTTTACTACAACTTATAAATAAAACATCTAAACATACATATTTTAATTTGTACAAGATTGTTAGTCGTTTTCTCTTCGGCTTTTCCTATCTATTAACATCGATAAAACATTCAAAATGTCTTCACATGTCCAGAAAGAACATTTTGGAGAAAAGAGACGGTCCCCTATCGCCCCCACCCCAAGTGGGGTGTAATCTGATACGAAAGTGTCAAGATAGTCGACCGGACCAGTTGGGAAGTGGCGAGTTGCCACAACACCCTTTTAAGTACCTATTTTTAACAGTGTATTTTTAATTGACGTATTGACTATGTAGGCTAGAATCTGCTCTTTTTATTCATTTTTACCCATTGAACTTATTTTTGAGTACACGTCTTTTTTCAAAAATAAAATTTATGTATTCGGAGCTATGATAAGCATCGAATGCAATCAAAAATGATTACATTTTACTTATTTTTAAGTACCTATTTTTAACAGTGTATTTTTAATTGGCGATGGTCCAATTAGTTCTCGACTGTCCTTAAGAACAGTCGTTAAGTCTATATGATGTATTTTGTACCGATTACTTACAAGCTTTAACATAAAAAAGAACATTTACTGTCTGATAAAACACACGGGCCAATAATATGTCGCGAGCAAGGATTGTCTCGTATTCAGTCCATTTGTCAGGATTATGACATCAAATCTCGAAGATGATATTGCAACTGGATGGATCGTTCGTTCCCCGATTATTTGGATGAAAACGTCTTTCCGTTTTCAGCCATTTCCCGATAACAGGAATTTATCTTCATCTGCCGAATTTTACTTGGCATTTTGACTGATGGTTTTTAGTCAGTGACGGCGATTGGGTGTTGTGAAGGGGGGGTTGCAAAATCAAAAAGTAGAGAATTTTCACTATTTTGAAAAAAAATTCTATGCGTAATTAGCAATCAAGATTGTAAACTTTATTTCTAACAATTCGGGTGGTCAAAAAAAAAAAAAAAAAAAAAAAAAAAAAATCATTTAAAAAAAAAAAATTATTTTTTTGCTTTGGTTTTTGCACAAAAAATAAATAAATCAATTTTGTTTTTATTGTTACATTTTGTAATACCAATTGACTTATTTTTTTTAAATAAGAAAAATCTGGATAAATAAGAAAATCTGGAAGTATCACTCAACCGTCTATCGCCTTGTTTAAAAACATTTGCGTAATTTGGGTCCAAAGCTAAAATTTCATTTTCAAACTATCCAGGAATTGTACTTACCATGTCGGAATCAAACTCAGTACATACAGGTATATGGGTACATTTTGGCATGGTGGGAGTTAGAATACCAATTTTTTCCATGTTTTGGCAATGCAATAAAACAATTGAATTATAATTCCTTATTAAAAAGTGCTATTTTAAAAAAGTGCGGTAGCAATATCTGAAAAAGTCTCCCCTCCACCCCTGCCCCTTGAATCACTGACACTGCTTTTAGTTATATTCTTTAGTGTTGTCGATATTGGGTTTTCCACACGTTTTCAAGTGTCATTTTGAGTCCAAAATATTTCAGTAAAAAGTAGCATTAAACCTTTCTAAACGTTGTGAAGAGGAAATACTCGGTTTTTTTTAAACTTTCCATGCAGGTGAATTATAAACTTCGCAAAATATGCAAGTTATGGAGATTTTAATAAAGATATATGCTGTTTTTCTTTTTTTTTTTGCTGGGATATAGTTATTTTAATTAGTAGATACCCTCTGAACCTCTGGCGACTGTGGATTTCCACTCCCTACAACAGAGGCCTCCGTGGCCGAGTGGATAAAGGCGTCAGCTAGGAATCAGAGGGTTCCTGGTTCGATCCTGTGCGGCGGACTTGACTAAGAAAAGTAAAAAAGTAGTGATCTTGTGATCGGAGGGTATCCAGCTTCACTACAAAATACTAGAAAGTCGTCCAGAACATCCAACAAATTATACTGGCGTATATACGGGACTGGTGCACGATACATCTGATCGGAGTCCAAAGTCCCGACGTCTATTGAAGGCGTTGGCTGCCAGCTCAGGTGTTGTCCTTGTCACCTAACCATGGTTAAAAATTACGAGGCATCCTTCCCGGGTATTTCCTTCGAGACAGGCCCCGAACCGTCGCCAATAGCCCACTGTGCAGCTCTAGTGCGACGTTTTTTAACCAAACCAATAATCAACTCCCTACAACAACACTGCAAACTTTCGATTGGACTTAGTCGGAAATATTCGTCACCACATCTGTCCATCGAGGCCATCTTTAAAAAAAAAAAAGATAACATCTCCCATTGCACCTGACTCAATAGCGTGCCCAGCTGTCTCATTACTCGATACCCCCCTCCCACCCCCCACAAGTCACGCGCCTTCGAAAACGTGATAGGAACGAAATCAAAACCACGACAAATTCTTGACATATGTTTACGAGAGGCGACACATCTTCCTGCAGAGGAGAGGGGATTGAAAAAACAGCGGTGAAGCCCAACAGGAAGATAGTTATAACAAGTCGCCTCTTTATGTAGCCAACCCAAAGTGTTAAGACAGCCGTGAGGGGTGGGGGAGAGTGAATTAAAATACCTCATACTGTTAATGTTAAGCGGTTTGTCGTATGTAAAGATTGACGGAGACGGATCTGTATGCAGTGTGTGTGAAAAATAGAGATTGGGTGATTTATGGAAATGAATTGTTTATTTTTGGGTGGGGTAGGGCCTTGAACTTGCCATAAAATGTTTTTTTTTTTTTAAATTAATCTGAATTTTTACACCTCAAATAAAATATGGGAATTGTTAAGTTGTTTTAAAAACGCAGACGCTTTTTAATTAGAGTGTTAGATTTGAATAATTGTGTATTAAAGAGGGTTTTTTTTAAATTTTTAATTCTGATATTTTTGTTACGAAATATATATATTTTAAACCATGACTTCAATACCTCAATGTATTTTATTAAAATACAAATGCATCGTTAAAATACGAAATAAAAATCCATGAGATCTTGACATGTTTCGCGAGATAAATCTCCCTTCGTCAGCAGAAAATGAAAAAATCTGTGTGTACAATAAAATGGAAATAAACCCAGAATTGACATTGTTGCCAAAGAACAAAAACTATCTCAATCGGTTGAAGTTAACCATTGTGTGCCAACAAGCGGGAAATACCGGAACCGCAAATGTTTCATTGACAATCGAATCAATATTGCTAAAAATGTGAAACGCCTCCAGGAAGTCGAAGTTCAACTGGAGATTTGGGTTTGCAAATTAAATGTGGGTTAGAAAAATAAAATAAATGACCATGTTCCCAAGAGTGCTTGGCAATGGTGGACTTCTTTATTTCTTGTTTGACGGTATGTGACTTAATGCTCTCTTTGTTTGACCGATTTATGACATGCCACATTGACATGAAATACTGTATTCGGGGTGCGGGATACATCTGATCTGACTTCTATTGAAGGCGTTGGGTGCCAGCTCAGGTGTTGTCCTCGTCGCCTGACCATGATTCAAAAATACGAGGCATCGTTCCCGGTTCTTTTCTTCGAGATAGGCCCGAACGGTCGCTGTGCAGCTCTAGAGTGCGACGTTAATTAATCAAACCAAACCAAATCGGAAGTTTAAGTGATACGTCGAAAAACATCTAACACTTCTAAGTTCGTAATCGAACGCCCTTGCTGCTTCCAGTCCAACAATATAGCATCATGTACCAACAGTCCATTTAAATATGTCGACAAACCTCAGCGTCACCGTCCAACGTAGCGTTAAGGACACTTTTTAACGCATCCATCAGCCTGACTAAGCAGTCGCCATTCCAAACACTGTCGAAACAATCACGCCAAAAAAAAAAAAAAAAAAACCCACTGACAAACCCCGCCAAGCGGAGCTGATGATCTTGCTCGAACATCCTGTGTTATAACACAACACGCCGACACGTCCACGCTCCTTCGGGACAGCGTGTTTTGACGTCTGTCCTTCGTCTGAATAGCATTTGCGCTGTCCTTCGCCAACCCCAACCTTCGCTATCTCCTTGTTCGCTGGTCTTCGCCAACATGTCGGGGTGACATACTTTGGATTCTCTTGACCCCGTTAGTTGGACCCGATTCAGTCCGAAAAGTCACCCCGGCTCATCATCCCCCGCCGACCCAGGTTGCAGGTCTGTCTGTCCCTGAGCCGATTTGGCGTGTTTTTTGTTGGTGGAAGGCCAACTTGTGTTTGACGTGCATTAATTAGGGGGAATTGTTGATGAAGACGTCGAGCTTAAATCGTGCCTAATGCCCTTCTGTTGGCGAAAATGATTCATTGTAGAGGGGGACTGACAGTTTAATTGTCGCGTCGTGATGATGATATCTCACGGTTCCGCCTTTTCTTTTGTAGTGTGGTAAATTATTATTTGCAGATTCCTTAGTTGGTTGGTAGGGGAGCGATGGCCCAGTGATAAAGTATCCGGCTAGTTGGTTAATTAACGTCGCACTAGAGATGGAATATGGGCTATTGGCAACGATTCGGAGTCTATCTCCAGCAGAGCCTGATTTTTTAAATTTTTTTTGGTTAATTAACGTCGTACTAGAACAGCACAGTGGGCTATTGGCAACGGTGCGGGGCCTATTTTGAAGGAGATACCCGAGAACGATGCCTCGTATTTTTTAATCATGGTCAGATGACGAAGATAACACCTGAACTGGCACCCGACGCAACCTCAATAGGCGTCAGGACATTAGACCCCGATCAGGTTTATCATGCACCAGTGCCGTATACACGCCAGGCCTCCGTGGCCGAACGGTTAAGGCGTTCATCTACTAATCCGGGGATTGGTGGTTCGAACCCGTGCGATGGACTTGACAAAAAAAAGTAAAAAAGTAGGGATCTTGTGATCGGAGGGTTGCCAGATTCGCTACAAATATACTAGAAAAGTCGTCCAGAACATCCACAAAAAATTAACGGCGTGTATACGGGCTGGTACAGGATAAATGCGATCGGGGTCCAAAGTCCCGCCGTCTATTGAAGGCGTTGGGTACCAGTTCAGTTGTTTCCTCGTCATCTGACAAAGGTTCTAAAATAACCAGGTGCATGTATGAATGTGTGTGTGAATGTGTATGTGTTCCCTGGTCTTTCCTTGGATCCCGAACCGTCGCCAATAGCCCACTATGCAGCTCTACTGCGACGTTAACCAAACCAAACTTAACGCCTTTATCCACTGGGTAACTGGGGACCCCCAATCAAACCTTGAAGATGATTAATCCTGGAAGACTATCAGTTTAATTGTAGAATCGTGGGGTTAACATTTCACGGTGTCCGCCCTATCAATTTCGAGGGAAAATTATTTATTTGCAGATGCCTTTTGATAAGCGCGTGGGGGAAAAGAGGGATAAAGTAGTCATGGTCATCGCTGCTATTCATTTTCAGTCCGTAAAAGTTTTCCCCAGATAAAACGTGAAAGTGGAAGAAAAAACTCTTTTTAGGGCAATTAACGATTTTAATTCGGGTTTTATTTCCTCGAATGGTGCGTCATCGCCATTTTTGTTCTGATTCCGGGACAATAATGGCGGTTAGGAGGCAATTATTTGCGGGTTGTGTTTTAATTACTGTCCAGGATGCTGCCTGCTTTCGTTGTTCTTTTCTACCAAGGTTTGTGAAAATCGTTTAGATATCGTGACTTATATTAGATATTAACTTTCGAAAACAAAGTAAAAACTTTTTTTACTTTAATGATTCATTAGTTGATGAACGTTATGTTGGTAATTTGGTACGGGAATTGTTAAGGTGGAAATGGTATGAACGTGTATTCATCGTTATTTTTAGTTGAGTGTGTTGGTTTTAAATAACGCAATTCTTACTCAACGCCTTATTTAAGACTAATGGAGAGTATTTTAATTGAGGCCTTGATTGCCTGGTGGTCGCGGCACCAGACTGAGGATTCGAAGGTCTATTTTTTATGTAATCTGCAAGTCCAACCGAGGAGTTTGGACTCCCAGTTGCCCAGTGGATGCAGAAGTTCGGCTAGTAATCAGAGGATTGCGAGTTCGAGCCTGACTGATGGACTCGGCAAAGAAAAGTAGAAATGTAGTGATCTTGCAATCAGAGGGATGTCGGCTTCGCTACTAAAATAGTAGGAAGTCGTCCAAAAATAAATATACAACAAATTATACTTGTGTGTATACGGGACTGGTGAACGATAAATCTGATCGGCGTCCAATGTCCTGACGCCTATTGAGGTTGCGTCGGGTGCCAGCTCAAGTGTTGTCCTCGTCATCTGACCATGGTTCAAAAGTACGAGGCATTGTTCTCGAGTCTTTCCTTCAAGATAGGCCCTGAACCGTCGCCAATAGCACAATGCGTAGCTCTAGTGCAGTGTTACAGCCTCCGTGGCCGAGCGGTTAAGGCGTTCAGCTGCTAATTCGAGGATTGGTTGTTCGAACCCGCGCGATGGACTTGACAAAGAAATGTAAAAAAGTAGTGATCGGAGGGTTGCCGGCTTCGCTACAAAAATACTCAAAAAGTCGTCCAGAAAATCCGCCAAAGTTAACGGCGTGTATACGGGACTGGTGCACGATCAATCTGATCGGGGTCCAAAGTCCCGACGTCTATTGAAGGCGTTGGGTGCCAGTTCAGGTGGTTCAGGTGTTTCCTCGTCATCTGACCATGGTTCTAAAATAACGAGGTGCATGTATGAATGTGTATGTGTTCCCGAGTCTTTCCTTCGAGATAGACCCCGAAACGTCGCCAATAGCCCAACTGTGCAGCTCTAGTGCGACGTTATTTAACCAAACCAAACCGTAATCATGGTTTTCTTATATTCCCGCTTCGGCTTCACATGTGAGAACAAAACGTCCTATCGCATCTCGTTTCCAACGCCAACTTTTTTTCTCAGTGTTCTTCGTCTCCCTCTTCTATAATTACCCTGGATTGCGTTTCCAGTGCTCAGTGAAACAACACAGGCGCAGACAGAGAAAAGGAATTTTGCCTTCCAGAGTTCCGAAATAGTCACCGGCGCGGAAATGTGTCATAAATTCAAAAAGCATACACTGACTGCCATTCGAACCTGCAGAGGAGGAGTCTATTTTTGAGTTGTAGGGGGGGATCGCACTCACTCACTTAAACACGTGCGGTCCCCTCAACTGACATGGCTGCCAATGTGATATGTTCCGATAGCGCCAAGTCATTGTAAAAAAATCGCCAAATTCTCTTTCCATGTCATCCTTTAGCCCTGAAAGTGCAGGGAAATCGACCAGTTCAGTGGAGCGGTCCGTGATCGAAAATGTTAGTGCAGCTGAGATCATGTGACCCCATTAGGCCTCGTATACAAGATGAGCTTTATTTTAAAAGCATAATTTAATCTAGTAGGCTTTTATGGACGATCTAGTACAGGATTGAACGACCTAGTATATTTTATTTGTTTGGGAGAAAATACTATTAACGATGATACCCTAAATATACTTAGCAAACGCAATTTAAAACTAAATCCAACCAGGTTTGGTTTGGTTTGTTTGGTTTGTTAATTAACGTCGCACTAGAGTTGCACAGTGGGCTATTGGCGACGGTTCGAGGTCAATCTCGAAGGAAAGACCCGGGAACACATTCACACACACATTCATACATGCACCTCGTTATTTTAGAACCATGGTCAGATGACGAGGAAACACCTGAACTGGCACCCAACGCCTTCAATAGACGTCGGGACTTTGGACCCCGATCAGATGTATCGTGCACCAGTCCCGCATACACGCCGTTCATTTTTTGTGGATATTCTGGACGACTTTTCTAGTATTTTGTAGCGAAGCTGGCAACCCTCCGATCGCAAGATCACTACTTTTTTACTTTTCTATGTCAAGTCCAATTCACGGATTCGAACCACCAATCCTCTGATTAGTAGCTGAACGCCTTACCAACTGAGCAACTGGGGCTCATAAATCCAACCAGAGTTTCAAAAAAAAAAATTAGGATTTCATTTCCGAATCATGTAAAACCAGGTAAAAATCATAATTTACTTTAAGATGAGTTCCCGAAAGTGCGGTGGCACTCGTCGCACACCCCTAAGGGCGTTTTTGAAGAAAAAAAATACGTAGATAATTTACTCTTTAATAGGAGTTCCAAAAAGTGCGGTGGCACTCGTCGCTCACCTCTAAAGGCGTCTTTGAACCCCTTACGGTTTATTTACAAAAAAAAAAAAAAAAAAAAAAAAACTTGAGGCGATATATCGCCAATTCCAGCATCTCCTTCTCTTCGTCGACAGCAGAGAGGAGAGCAGTGGGGCCCCCCAAAAGATATCTCTCCTCGATGGAAAGAAGAAGAATTTTCGGGAATTCGGAGGCGACACAAAAGCGTTTTCAGGGTCGAGACCGGGGTCAACCCGGGTTGGATGCGTGAGACTCTCGGTGCAACGAGTGACGACAGACGACGGTCGCTCCTCTTGGAGATTGCTTGTCTCTTTTTAGTTGGAAGTTTGGTTTTCGACAAGGCCGTGGGCGCCCTTTGTGGACCACCAGCATGGAATGTCGTTCCTGTATGTCAGTGGTTCCACCGGTGGTCCCGCGAGAGAGTTCCAAGTGGTTCGAGAAGGCAGTTTCGTGAAGGGGGCTTACACTTTATATTTTTCAGGGGGCCCCAAATCCCTCATGTTATATAAATATTTAACACCTCTAACATAATTTGCTGCTAAATTAACCTTAAAAAAATAGCAAAGCAAACTTTAGATTGGGTTTGGTTTGGTTACATAACGTCGCACTAGAGCTGCACAGTGGGATATTGGCCACGGTTCGGGGTCTATCTCGAAGGAAAGACCCGAGAACACATTCACACACACATTCATACATGTACCTCGTTATTTTAGAAGCATGGTCAGATGACGAGGAAACACCTGAGCTGGCACCCAACGCCTTCAATAGACGTCGGGACTTTGGACCCATATCAGATGTATCGTGCACCAGTCCCGTATACACGCCGTTAATTTTTGTGGATGTTCTGGACGACTTTTCTAGTATATTGTAGCGAAGCTGGCAACCCTCCGATCACAAGATCACTACTTTTTTTACCTTTCTTTGCTAAGTCCATCGCCTAGGATTGAACCAGGAATCCTCAGATTCCCAGCTGACGCATTTAACCATTCGACCACTGAGGCCTCTACTTTGACTTGCAAATGACTTTCTATTTTAAAAGCAAATACATTTAAAATGGGTTTCAAAAGAAAAAAACTTAGTCAAAAGCAATACATGTCGGCTTATTTTAACATGAAAAATATATGAAATATTGCGGTAGCGTGAAAGTGGGGCACAGCATGGCTGCTTCCACATTGGCTTCAAGTCAAGAAATATCTTACCCAATCCAGAAGTTTTAGTTAGAGATCAGTGGATTGAAATAATTTGAAGAAAAAAGAATGATAAGATTGTTTTTTTATTATTAGTTTATCCTTAACTCTTGCCATTAGAAATAAAAATTAGAAATCATACGTTTAAAGTTAAAATTCACGGGTTTTCTTTTTAAAAATACAATTAAAATAAAAATATTTCATATTTTTTATACATTCGCATTCTAAAATACAACTCCTACGTTTAATTTACGTAAACTTTAAAAATTACGAACAGTAAATGAAAAACACCTCCTTAACCGAACACCGCAAACCAGACCAAATATGTCGACTGTGACGTCACCACCCTTGTTCGAATAGGGGAAGGGGTCCCAGCAGCATCCCGTTCTTTTTTTTTCTCCCACAATCGTCTGCATTTCCCACAACACTCGAAAAGAGGCGAGAGGCCCGGCACAAGGTGTCCAAACGCCCTCGCAAATGTGACGCAATCACTCTCCCCCCCCCCCCCCCCCCCCCCCCCTCTCTCCCTTACATTTTTATCGACAGAAGCGACGACGAATTGGGACGAGCCGAGGAATCGTCTGCCATCCCAAGTCTCTTTCAACGAAACGTGGAAGGTCAACAGACTCAGCCAGAAAACAACTCAACTCAACTCCATCCCTTTAATCCCCCCCCCCCCCCCTCACCCTTCTCCAATATGTTAATCAAATTTTATTCTTCGGTTTAACTTGAGTTGATTAATTAACGTCGCACTAGAGCTGCAAAGTGGGTTATTAGCGACGTTTCAAGGCCTATCTCAAAGGAAAGACCTGGCCTCCAGTGGCCTAGTTAATAAAGGCGTTCAGCTAGTAATCAGAGGATTGCAGGTTTGAATCCGTGCGATGGACTAGACAAAGAAAAGTAAAAAAGTAGTGATCTTGCGATCGGAGGCTTGCCAGATTCGCAACAAAAATATTAAAAAGTAGTCCAGAACATGCAACAAATTATACTGGCGTGTATATGGGACTGGCGCACGATACATCTGATCAGGGTACAATGTCCTGAAGCCTATTGAGGTTGCGTTGGGCGCTATCTCAGGTGTTGTCCTCATCATCTGACCATGTTTTAAATATACGAGGCATCGTTCCTTCCTTCGAGATAGGCACCAAAAAGTCGCCAATGTCCCACTGTGCAGCTCTAGTGCAACGTTAATTAACCAAACAAAAAACAAACGAAAGACCCGGGAACGATGCCTTCACTGTTAAAAATAGGTACTTAAAAATAAGTAAAATTTACTCAATTTTGATTACATTCGATGCTTATCATAGCCCCGAATACAAAAGTTTCATTTTTGAAAAAGACATATACTCAAAAATGAGTGGTTGCTTGCCTACATAGGCTGCCTTCATAAATCCCTTTCAATGTTATCAGCAATAACAACCAGGGATCGAACCCAATCCGCCTGCCTGATGTCGTCCGCATCGAAGTCCAGGGCTACATCAGTTATACAAGAAGTCAAGTTATAACCAGAAGTCATGTTAAAAACGCGTGGCAAAAGTAAGATAATTGAGTCGTAATAACTCAGTTTCCATTTAAGCAATCGACATCAAATATTGTGGAAAACCACCTTCTGAACAACTATTTTAAGTTTACCAGGTAGCTTTGTTAAGATTGAACAGAAGAAATATTATATCACACTGCTCATTTTTGCCAAAGTATGATTACTTAAATTCGAGTAAGTCATCGCTCATTTACGATGCGATTGTACTCAAATAAAAACGAGTATGTCCATGTAATCAGTTTACACCCTTTGAACTCCGTTGGCGCCGCTCAGGCGAAAACATAAGGACTCGTTCTTTTGGTTTCCTGTTCTTTAAAATAAACAAGAAAAGCTTGATCTTGTGTTTAAGAAAACAGCGATATTTTTTTCAATTCGTTCTTTTGCAGATCCAAAACGGATTAGGTTCCTTTTCTTTATAAGCATAACAAATTCTAGGGTAAAGAACATAAGGAGGATGGTTTGGTTTGTTTAATTAACGTCGTACTAGAGCTGCACAATGGGCTATTGGCAACGGTTCGGGGCCTATCTCGAAAGAAAGACCCGGGAACGATGCCTCGTATTTTTGACCCATGGTCAGATGACGAGGACAACACCTGAGCTGGCACCCGACACAACCTCAATAGGCGTCAGGACATTGGACCCCGATCAGATTTTTTTTGAAACCAATTTTTTTACAGTGTTTCACTGTAACACTACAAACTGTCTTGATTTACATGTAAACATCAAGTATTATCCACTCCACCTTGTTCTTACCGTTATTCAACACCTCTGTTCTTCCTGCTGTTCTTGAACAAGAGAACACCCTTTCTGACGCTGTCCAATTAATGTTCCTTGAATCTCAGTAATTACCGGAAATCCAACGGACATCGCAGTATAACTCGACACCCACCAGTGGTACATGGTCGGTCCCGGACTGGTGACGATGCATGAATGTTGTCCGTAATTATACTGCTACGTCCTGTAACCACCTACAGAGAAGATGCGATGCTACACAGATTTGTACTAATTGATATAAGCATACGCGTAGGCGTTGATCCAGACCCCTCACGGAACAAATGTAAACGAGTATTTTTTTTATTTCGTAAATATTAGAATTTTTGTTTATTATAAGAATTATAAATATAAGAATTATTATATTTATCATTAATTATTTAATTAAGTCAATTAAATAAATAAATAATTACCTATGTTGTATTAATTTCGTAAGGTTCTTAAAATTTTTAGCTCAAATTTTCAATATTAATAGTTTTATTATATTTTTCCCATCTGGACCCCCCCCCCCCCCCCCCCCTAGATTCGAACTTTACCGAGAATCTCTCTTTGTGTTTAGTTAACATTACCGCACTGTTAAAAACAAGTAAAATGCACTCAATTTTGATTACATCCGATGCTTATCATAGCTCCGAATACATAAGTTTCATTTTTGAAAAAGACAGGTACTCAAAAATGAGTAAAATTAATCGAAAGACCAGTTGCTTGCTTACATAGGCTGTCTTCATTAATCACTTTTAATAAATATCAACAATTACAGCCAAGATTTATCGGAAATCGAACTCATATCCTAAGGCACCGCCTAATGGCCTCTGTGACGTCACAGTGTTTATATGGTTTAGAAAAGCTGATTGGTTAACTCGTTTAAACTTGCGTATTGATTGGCTAAAACCAGCTTTGACGGTCATTACCCAACCGCCAACTAATCAGAGCCAGGCTAGACCTACCTTAATTAAATGAAGAAGAAGAAGAAAAAAAGTAATAAAAGCAGTTTTTTCATTTTTTGCTGAAAAAACTTTGAATTTTCCTAAAATATATATGTAACAGAATACTTTCCTTATAAATTTTTTTAAAAAAATACGGAAATAGGTGCACACAGTAAAAAGTTTATAAAAGCAAAAAGATTTGCCAACGAATGCATACAACGTTTTGAAAGTTGTACTTTTCCTAAAATGTCCACTTTGTTAACACATTTGTAGTCGTATAACATTTCTATACAAGAGGGGTGCTGTACCGGAAAATACCCAGCACACGTTTTTCCCTATTGCTAAATTAGTACTGAAACCTGAACATTGACCTCCCCAGCTGGAACGAGCCATCTAATTTAGTCGAGGGCTCGGGTTCCCAAACCGAAAAACATCCACCCCCAAATACTAGGGGAGAGGTTCGGCAAATTTTGTAAATAGTTTTCTGCTCAAGATTTATCCTAATTTTTGGCGATGAATTTGGCGCTGTTTGACATATCTTATTGTTTATAACGTTTGCGCCTGTGTATATGTTACCGTTAAAGTATATAATGCAGTTATTTCATAGAATACCTAGTTATTCCATGAAATAACTGATCATGTCCGTTAAAGTGTGTAATATGTTATTAATTTGACACTTTAACTAGTTATTCTATGAAATAACTAGGTATTCTATAAATTAACTAATGAGAGACAGTTAAAGTGTAAAATAAACAATTTATCTAAAATGAAATTAAACTAATGATAGACAATTAAAATGAAAAAGAAGCAATTTATATAATTTATGCAGCGTATAAATGGTATTTATGGAAACGTACCATAAAATCATTTGTTACAACAAGGATTACTAAAATGACACTTGGAATTACAAAGAACATTATTTCTAAAACAAAAACATTTTTTGTTGACACACTGGGTTTTACACGAACATTTTTTAAATTATTATTAATTATTTTATTATAAATTATTATTAATTATTTTATTATAAATTATTATTAATTATTTTATTATAAATTATTATTAATTATTTTATTATAAATTATTATTAATTATTTTATTATAAATTATTATTAATTATTTTATTATAAATTATTATTAATTATTTTATTATAAATTATTATTAATTATTTGTCGTGCGAGATATATGATATAGATTATTTTACACTTTAACGGGCTGCAGATCGTTATTCTATGAAATAACTAGTTAAACCATGAAATGCAAGAGAGTTTTACACTTTAACGGACACGATCACTTATTTCATGGAATAACTAGGTATTCTATGAAATAACGGATTTCATACTTTAACGGTAACATATACATTTAGTTTTGTGCGGCCGGGTTTCATTCGTTTTTGAAGAGAGTTTTCTTTAGCGCTACTAGTGAATCTGAATGACATCGACACAGAAATCAAACATGAAACGGAATGACATCGACATGGAAATCAAACATGAAATGGAATGACATCGACACAGAAATCAAACATGAAACGGAATGACATCGACATGGAAATCAAACATGAAACGGAATGACATCGACACAGAAATCAAACATGAAACGGAATGACATCGACATGGAAATCAAACATGAAACGGAACGACCTCGACACGGAAATCAAACATGAAACGGAACGACCTCGACACGGAAATCAAACATGAAACGGAATGACATCGACATGGAAATCAAACATGAAACGGAATGACATCGACACAGAAATCAAACATGAAACGGAATGACATCGACATGGAAATCAAACATGAAACGGAACGACCTCGACACGGAAATCAAACATGAAACGGAACGACCTCGACACGGAAATCAAACATGAAACGGAATGACATCGACATGGAAATCAAACATGAAACGGAACGACCTCGACACGATAATCAAACATGAAACGGAACGACCTCAACACGAAAATCAAACATGAAACGGAAGGATGAGTAGCGCATGCGTACAAGTAAACTATACGTTACAGTCAGCTGTTGTTTGCTGTGCGTTTTTGTACGGTTTTATTCGTTATAAATAATACGTTAATAAAACTAAAGAAGTTTCACTTCCATCATGAGAAAGTTAGATTATTAGAATTTCATGTAAAAAAAAATACTTTTGCATCGTGATTATGATTTGAGCCTATGAAATACAATTATTTCAAAAACAGTTTTTTAAATATTTCTAAAATTAAAAATTAATTTATATAATTACTCGCTATTTTAAAATTAACTTTTATCTACAATTGTAATGTATTGCGTAAATACTAAAGAAAAGTTTATTTTATTATTTATTAATATTATTATTTATATTATTCTATTATTACAGAGTAAAATTTTTTTTTTACTCTGTAATAATAGAACTCTATTAATGTCGGTTTTACACTTTTAGCCTATGTAATATCGTACCATACAAACACCATTCTCTCTTAAGATTAATTATACAGCAACATTCACTTGTTAATTGATAATAATCATCATCCTATTTATTAACATTTAACGGCATATTATTTATACGCCACTGAGAACACCGCTTTACGCCACTGAGAAGCATAAGCTGAAATGAATCTACCATTAAAAAATTTCCCAAACAAAATATCTCGAAGATCAGAAAGAAAACGGCCAACATACATCTTAAACAATACACGATTGTTTACCTTCGGAGTGTGAGATGGGGGGTTGTGATCTAACGCTCATTTGGCGCTCAAATTGGCTTAAAATTCGCGAGTTTCTTGGCTGGAAGGAATTCTTGTCAACCCAGTATTCCCCCCTAACACGTGCTTTCGTAGAAGAGGGGGGGGGGGGTAAATACACTCGTAACCCCCCCCCCCCCCCACCACTTGGGGAAGAAGAAATGTGTCCCGTCTCCTTGGCGGGTAAACAGGGCCGGGGTCAAATTGTGGAATTCTTACCAAAAAAAGTTTTTAAGAGGTCCCGCATTTAGGTCCTAGCAAGTGACAATTGATGTACGAGATGTGACATTTCAGTTATTTTTGCGGAACAGTTTTTACTTTATTAAAGGAGTTCGTTAATTAATCTGTTCTTTTTGTGAACTGTTCTTTTTATATATTGGAGGTGGGGGCTTTATAGGAAGTCTAAAAATTGTATGAGCCAGTGCAGAGGAGTGTTAGGCTCAAAGGTTCCAAAATTTTAACAACTAAAAATCTTTCAGAAAATGTAAAAAAAAATCATAACTGGTTTTATTAAATATTCATTAAATATTAGTTCAAATTCTTAAATTGTATTTCAATTATTATTATTAAATACTTTGTCTCGTATCTCGAAATCGAAAAATATCAGCTTTTATAGATGATATTTTGAAAATCCATGCAATCTAATGTAGGCAAATCCATGCAATTTAGTGATGTCAAATTCGTCAACTGTAAATTATCGATTTTTAATTGTTTTAAAATTAAATTTTTATGAGTTGTAACTTTACGTAAAACACAAAAAAAATGTATTACAATGGCGATTATTGTAAAGGCGGATGAGCAATTTGAATTTCAGTATAACTTTGACTTGACAAAATATAAACTTATATATGATGTGATGGAAGAACATGAAAATTCCTTCAATCAAAGCCCATGTTTTTTCCAAGGTAACAAGTTCGAATTAGAACACTTAGAATTGAAGAACATGGATTATTTCTTACCAGTTCAAGGGAACAAGTAAAAAAACTGAAAGTTATTTTTTAACATTTCCCCTAGAATTCTTACCCGAATATTTCGTAGGTACCCCTATCACAGAAAAAGAAAAGCTAGTGACAATTGATGCCCCGAATACTGGAAAATCATGTCCGCACTTCACACCACAGACGCCATGCGTGATTCACTGGAATTTGTTTCTTCTTTTTATGTGTGTGTGTCAAAGATAATGGAGGGGAAGATAGGCCCTAGCACATACGCAGTAGCGCACAAAAGAAGCCCTCGGCGCAATGCATCTTGGGATACTGCCAACAGTTTCGTTGCTCTAGCACATGCGCAGTTGCGAACAAAAGAAGCCATCGGCGCAATACATCTTGGGATGCTGCCAACAGTTTCGTTGCCCTAGCACATGCGCAGTTGCGAACAAAAGAAGCCCTCAGCGCAATGCATCTTGGGATACTGCAAACAGTTTCGTTGCCCTCGCACATGCGCAGTTGCGAACAAAAGAAGCCATCGGCGCAATGCATCTTGGGATACTGTCAACAATTCCGTTATGCGCAGAACATGAAAATCAGTCGGAGCGCACAAAAAAATTCCTTTTCGCAATGCATCTTGGGATACAGATTGCTGTGCAGAACTGGTCGGCACTATTCCTCCACTTTTAGGGTGTCTCCTTTCGCCCCTTGTGTGTGTCCAGGAGTACTTAAGTGATGCCATGTTGCCAGGGCACTAGTTACTGTTACTTTTGAAGGTGACTGTTACTTTTCTTGAGTTATGGATCGAGGGAAGGTCGAAAGAAAAGGCGAGGAAGGGAGCTTACTGCCGAAGGGATGGTCCGAGTTGGCAAATTTGCATGCGTTTAAAATAGGTGTATAGTATTAGAAACGTGGGAGGCAATGTAGCCGGAAGTTAGTATTTAAGGCACATAAACAATTATAGAGGTATGGCACGGAAAAATTATATATAGGTATGGCACGGAGAAATTATATAAATTTATGGCACAAAACAATTATATATAGGTATGATACGGAAAAATGATATATAGGTATGGTAGGAAGAAATTATATATAGGTATGGCACAGAAAAATGATATGTAGGTATGGCACTGAAAAATGATATGTAGGTATGGCACGGAAAAATGATATATAGGTATGGTTGGAAGAAATTACATATAGGTATGGCGCAGAAAAATTATGTAGGTGTGGCACGAAAAATTATGTGTAGGTATGGCACGGAAAATGATATATTGGTATAGCAGTAAAAACTGATCAATAGCGTTTATGTGAAAATAAAATATATTTTTTATTATATGTATGCTTAAAGTTTTTTTAATTGTCTTTATTTTGAAATGCTAAATTTCTTGATCTATTAGAGCATTCCTTTTTTGAATGGAACGAAATCTCCCATTTGAATAAAAATTATATTTTGTCGAATATTTCCATTTTTTTTCTCCTTTATTGATAATCTTAATTAATTTTTTTTTTCGTTGGGTACTTATACATAAATTTAGTTGTTTTATTTTAGAGTGCTTTAAGGGGCCCTCAAATATAATTTTGCCCTTAGCCCCTAAACTTGTAAGTCGGTAAGCTTGTGTCACCAATATTTCTCGAAGTCCCTGTAATCACTTACTTTAAGTCATTTCCGAATATATCCACTTCCATTTCCAACGCACAATTCGATCGATCAGCAAAAACCATTCGACGAGATAGAACCTCAAAATACGACAACAAAAAATCTCTCTTCGGACAATTCAATCGATTCCACCGGAAGAAATGAAAGAAAACTTCTCGGACACCCAAGAAAGCGGAATTGCTTTCAAAACCCCTTTTGTCCAGACAATAACCGTTGTCATTTCGTTTTGCCGGAAATACGATTTACGGCGTGACAAATAAAAAAAAAGAAAAGGAATAAGTCACCCCCCCCTCCCCCAGCGCATACCCGAAGTGTTTTACGAGCGAGCGAATTGATAAAATTCCGCCCAAGAAAACCGACCCACAAGTCAGTGTTTGTCCTTCACGTGTGAGCCGACATCTTCTTTTTGAAAGAACAGAGGACGAAATAAATCTCGATCGCGTCGGCGATAAATTCCGATTCCGCCATCCACTTTCCGACCGGGGCTGCCATATCGGAAACGATGAAATCGCCAAAAAGTGAGGGGTGGTCGAAATTTGTCATATTTATGTATTCATATTCTTTGCAGAAAATAACCTTCGAGCATGGTTTTTTGGTTTGGTTTTGTTAATTAACGTCGCACTAGAGCTGCACAGTAGGCTATTGGCGACGCTTCGGGGTCAATCTCGAAGGAAGCACCCGGGAACACATACATATTCACACACACATTCATACATGCACCTCGTTATTTTAGAACCATGGTCAGATGACGGGGAAACACCTGAACTGGCACCCAACGCCTTCAATAGACGTCGGGACTTCGGACCCCGATCAGATGTATCGTGCACCAGTCCCGTATACACGCCAGTATAATTTGTTGGATATTCTGGTTTGGTTTGGTTTTTGTTAATTAACGTCGCACTAGAGCTGCACAGTGGGCTATTGGCGACGGTTCGGGGTCAATCTCGAAGGAAAGACCCGGGAACACATACACATTCACACACAAATTCATTCATGCACCTCGTTATTTTAGAACCATGGTCAGATGACGAGGAAACACCTGAACTGGCACCCAACGCCTTCAATAGGCGTCGGGACTTTGGACCCCGATCAGATGTATCGTGCACCAGTCCCGTATACACGCCAGTATAATTTATTGGATATTCTGGACTACTTTCTAGTATTTTTGTAGCGAAGCTGGCAACCCTCCGATCGCAAAATCACTACTTTTTTACTTTTCTTTGTCAAGTCCATCGCACGGATTCGAACCAACAATCCTCTGATTACTAGCTGAATGCCTTTATCCACTGGGCTACTGGGGCTCACCTTCGAGCATGAATGGAGTGTAGTAGAGATAATGACGTCATATTCGTGAAGCCCACATCTCAGAGCAAAAGGCCCATATCACGTGCCATCTCTTCAAACTTATGAATGAAAAAATACTCGCGATTGGCTTGTGAATTGGGAAATGTGTAACTGTGAAAATTTATGAATGGAATGACGTAGTTAACCACGTGTCTTGGTGGCTTCACTTTCATGTTAGCAAGAGGGACGTCATGACTCCTCTACTGCAAAGGATATTTGCTCGAAGAAAATAACTGACACGTTAAGCTGTTGTGGTCTCGTGATCGGAGGGTTGTTAGATTCACTACACTGAATTACAAAGGTCGTCTGAAATTATTGTCGTTATCCACCACCGTGCATTCGGAATAATATGCGTAGTTCAATGTCCTGACGCCTATTGAGGTTGCGTCGGGTGTCAGCTCAGGTTTTTTTCCTCATTATCTGACCATTTTTCAAAAATACGAGGCAGTTTTCCCGGGTATTTCCTAGAGATAGATCCCGAAACGTCGCCAATAGCTCGACGACAGCTAACCACCGAAATTGAGGGGACTTGTGCACGATAAATCTGATCGGGATCCAATGTCCAGACGCATATTAAGGTTGCGTTGAGTGCCAGCTCAGGAGTTGTCCTAGGCATCTGACCATGGTTCGAAAAGGCTTTGTTCCCGGGTCTTTCCCTCGAGATAGTCCCCGAACCGTCGCCAATAGCCAAATGTGCAGCTCTAGTACGACGTTAATTAACCAAAAAATAACACAAAAGGGCAAAGCTATGAAATTTTTCAATAAGAAAAAATATGACTTATTTTTTAAGGACAAAAAAAAAAACAATGAAAAATCGCCAAATCAGGCGCCACTTTCTCCGACATTTCCCATGGTTCCTTGCCAAGGAAACAAACTTATTTCTTAATATCCTGGCATGGATTTAAATGTTTGCAGTCCTAACTTTGCCAAAGTTTGTCAGTGGGGACTAAATATAATGATAGTTGTCTGGAAAATGTTGTTTTTTCTGTTTTCATTGATGTGTTGTGTATGTTCTGGCAATATGGGATGATATGTGGAAAACCTCTCCCTCTCGCCTCAATCCATTCCTTTCCGAGATTTATTGCCGGTCTTCTGCTTGTCGGGAGAGAACTAATAAACCAGCTCTGAAAGGATTGTGGATTTGGTTTATTTCTTTTCAGGGGATCAGTTTGCGTGAGATAAATCAATGTGAAGGATGATACGCTGGATGGCGTATGAGCTGTAAAGGATAAGGATGGTTTATTTTGTAATTTTACAACTGTTAATTTAAAATACTAGCATTCCCGTGAGATAATTATCACGTGACCAACCCTCCCCCCCTTCACACATTCGTTGTAACTATTCATAGATGACCCCACGTTCAAAGAATTCTATCCATAGATGGCAGCACTGCCAGCGGCTCGTTCAATAATTGCTTAGAAACCAAAGAAAATGGAGGGTTTGGTTTTTTGTTAATTAACGTCGCACTATAGCTGCACAGTGGGCTATTGGCGACGGTACGGGGATTATCTCGAAGGAAAGACCGGGAACGATGCCTGGTATTTTTGAACCATGGTCAGATGACGAGGAAACATTTGAACTGGCACCCAACGCCTTCAATAGACGTCGGGACTTTGGACCCCGATCAGATTGATCGCGTACCAGATTACGCCGTTATTTTTTGTGGATGTTCTGGAGGACATTCTAGTATTTTGGTAGCAAAGTTGGCAACCCTCCGATCGCAATATCACTACTTTTTACTATTCTTTAGTCTAGTCCATCGCAAGGTTTTGAACCGGGGACCCTTGGATTCCCAGCTGACGCCTTTATCCACTCGGCCACGAATGCCCAGAAATCGGAGGGGTGAAGTGTATAAAAGTACATGCACAGTAGCACACAAAAGAAGCAATCGGCGCAATGCATCTTGGGATATAGATAACATGTTGATGTTAGCAAATAGCAGCTACGTTGAGGGCCAGTTCAAGTGTTAACCCGTCATCTGACCATGGTTAAAAAATAACGAGGTATTTATGTGTGTGGCTGTGTTAAGTCTCTTAAATTAGGACAGAAACAAGCAGTAAATTAGGACAGAAACACGCAGTAAATTAGGACAGAAACACGCAGCCGGAAACACACCCAATTCCACTCCAAACACGAGGCAACACAATTGAAGAAATGTATTTTCTGTTCAATTATTATACTAAAAAAATAAATAAATAGTCTGAAATGCAACAAAACGGTATTTTATTCTTAACCATTCCATTATTTAACAAATTTTTAACCATTAACACATACCACGCCAATTTTTTTTCGCCGAACCCTGATGTTCAAAATGATCGAAACAAACTCTCTTTACATTTGTTGAGATCTCAAATCTCGAAATCATGAGAAATTTGGATTCTTCATGCAGTGCTTGTCCAGATAAATTTAACTAAGATTCCCCCAATTTATATTTAATCTTATACATTATCTTATAATTGCTATGCAGTTATTTTGAACTTTTGTAGACTGTGTTCCTCAAATTGATGTATTTCTGTTGCAGATCTCCTGCCGGGGTGCTGTGAGGACCTAGAGTGTCTTCTGCGTCACCAAAGGGACGTGGCCATGCACCAGACGATGCATAAACCGCCCCACATGGCCCCAGGGCCCCACAGGTATTACATACGAACCCATTGTTTATGTCTAACTCCTGCTGAATTCGGTAAAACTTCAGAAAAGGGTGGGGGTCCTGCTACATTTTGTTGATGATGCGAGATCTCCTAGTTGGGCCTCACACCATTAATTTCATAGCACCTTCTATACAATCGGTTAACCGATTAATCAAGCGACATATAGGCTTGTTTATTAGTGGGAATTGTGATAATTTGATAATTGTTCTGGTTTAAAAACCCACCTGTATTCGATAAGTAGATTTTTATTGAACAGCGGATCTCAATTACACACATTCAACATACTATATGCGGGCGGGCACCTTTAACATTAACAAATTTCCGTATTAGGTTCGATTAATTTATACTTTGTGCAATATCGTTTTAGTTAGTAAAATGTATAGTTAGCAAAAGTTAAAAGGTTAGTTAGCAAAAAGTACAGTTAGCAAAAGTTTAAAGGTTAGTTAGCAAAAAGTATGGTTAGCAAAAGTTTAAAGTTTAGTCAGCAAAAGGTATAGTTAGCAAAATCTAAAAGTTTAGTTAGCAAAAGATATAGTTATCAAAAGTTAAAGGTTGTTAACAAAAGTTAAAAGTTTAGTTACCAAAAGTTAAAAGTATAGTTACCAAAAGGTATAGTTAGCAAAAATTAAAAGCTTAGTTAGCAAAAAGTACAGTTAGCAAAAGTTTAAAGGTTAGTTAGCAAAAAGTATGGTTAGCAAAAGTTTAAAGTTTAGTCAGCAAAAGGTATAGTTAGCAAAAGCTAAAAGTTTAGTTAGCAAAAGATATAGTTACCAAAAGGTATAGTTAGCAAAAATTAAAAGCTTAGTTAGCAAAAAGTATAGTTACCAAAAGTTTAAAGTTTAGTCAGCAAAAGGTAAAAAAGTATAGTTAGCAAAAATTAAAAGTTTAGTTAGCAAAAGTTATAGTTATCAAAAGTTAAAAGTTGTTAACAAAAGTTAAAAGTTTAGATATCAAAAGTTAAAAGTATTGTTATCAAAAGTTAAAAGTATTGTTATCAAAAGTTAAAAGTATAGTTAGCAAAGGTATGGTTAGCAAAAGGTATAGTTATCAAAAGTTAAAAGTATAGTTAGCAAAGGTATGGTTATCAAAAGGTATAGTTATCAAAAGTTAAAAGTCTAGTTATCAAAAGTTAAAAGTTTAGTTAACAAAAGATATAGTTACGACCATAATTTTACAACCCAGTCGTCATTTTTGACGCCCAGTGTAATTAATGCCTTTGACGA
Organism: Troglohyphantes excavatus; assembly: GCA_963932185.1. Classification (NCBI taxonomy): domain Eukaryota; kingdom Metazoa; phylum Arthropoda; class Arachnida; order Araneae; family Linyphiidae; genus Troglohyphantes; species Troglohyphantes excavatus. The sequence goes on along the minus strand of OZ010677.1, from coordinate 7,301,905 downwards.
CTGGGTGTAAAATTACGGTCGTCAAACTGATGCAACTGTTGTTTGGTGCAAAAACGAATGATAACCGCTAATTTCGAACCTTGATGCTGTCTGTACCTACCTGAATACATTTTTATAAGACCCCCAAGTGAGTTCTGTCTTACACTCTCAAGGGGCACGTATGCGCATTGCGTCAGAGTATAAAAGGCATAAAAAATTGCTGTAAAATAAACGCTCGTCTGACAGTGGCCATCACTCCTAATTTTTTTTTTACCGAACCCCCCCTGCTCACTGAATCAGCAAATGAAGATCGTCCAAACCTTATAGTCTAAAAACTACACATCATAAATCGAAGGGGATGCGCCCTCAGTACGGTGATTTCACTCAAGAGGGGGGGGGGGGGGGGATGCGTTGATTTCAGAATAATTGAAATGGGGGGTGATACGTCATGTAAGAACAGGGGAGGGCCACACGCGCTTGGGGGAGGGCCTCAGTGAGAACCAAACGAGAGTAGGGTAACCGTGAGAAATAGAACCCTCAAAAAGGTTTGGGGGGAGGGGGACTAAAAGGGGCGCATAAAATTAGAGGTGAGGGCGTTCAGTGATGTTGGGATTTGCGTTTCAAGTACGCAGTTTTATTTATGAATGAGTATGTGTGTGTGTGGAGGGGATATGTAGTTGTAAAATTGTTTTAATTGTCCTGTTTTTTGTACCGAAATATAGATTTTTTTTTAAATATTGTTTGCAGTATAAATGGAATTGTAATGTTTATTGATATGCGTAGCACCGAAATATTTTGTTGTTTATAATCTTTAGATCATATTTGTAACCGGTTTTCGTAGCCATAATACTAATTGATTGTTAGTATAATACTACTTTCTAGTTTGCAGCGATAATATTACTTGTAAGTTTGTAGCCATAATACTACTTGCTGGTTTGTAGCCATAATACTACTTGTTGGTTTGTAGCCATGATACTACTTGCTGGTTTGTAGCCATAATATTATTTGCTGGTTTTTAGTTATAGTATATAATTGCTAATTTGTAGCCATATATCTAACTATTTGCTGGTTTATAGCTATGATACTACTTGTTGGTTTGTAGCCATAATACTACTTGATAATTTGTAGCCATAATATTATTCGCTGGTTTATAGCCATAATACTACTTAAGATAAAAACTCGTCTTATAGAAACATTGCGTTATAGAATTTTAAAATAAAAATACAACGTTAAAATACGCAATAAAAAATCCAACAAATCTGGACATGTTTCGGGAGATACGTCTCCCTTCATCAGCAGAGAAACATTCTCTGCTGATCATTCTCTGGAAGATCATTCTCTCTGATGAAGGGAGATGTATCTCCCGAAACATGTCCAGATTTGTTGGATTTTTTATTGCGTATTTTAACGTTGTATTTGTATTTAAAAAAAAACATAATACTACTTGCTGTTTTGTAGCCATAATATTATTCGCTGGTTTGTAGTCATAGTATATACATACTTGCTAATTTGCAACCATATATTTGCTAGTTTATAGCTATAATACTACTTGCTGGTTTGTAGCCATAATATTATTATCTGGTTTGTAGCCATAATACTACTTGCTAATTTGTAGCCATAATATTGTACGCTGGTTTGTAACCATAATACGACTTGCTGGTTTGTAGCCATAATACTGCTTTCTGGTTTACAGCCATGGTATGGAAGTTCTGGCTCGTGTGCGGGGTCTTTACATTTAGTATGTTTTAGTTTATGGTCAATCATTATAGAACGTGATGTAAATAGCTATAGCCTCTTATTGTTTAAAGATACGTATAAACAACTTTTTGTATAACGAATACGTTACAGATGTTACGTTATTACCCATCCCTTTTAACTTCTATTCAAAATGAAGTTAAATTCTAGTTTTCTTTATTATTTTAGTATACGTCCAGTTTGTTTCAATATCGAATTAAAATGTAAGTTTTCAGAAAGATCGAATTCACAGAGTTTCGCGAATTAATATCAATACTGCACCTCAAACAGCCGACACTTTAATAAATTCTGCAGCAAGGACAACGTTAGTCTGTAGAACATGCTTCTATCAAACACTGACTCAACATATTAGTTAATGCAACTGATTCAATAAATTAATCAAATTAAGAAATTATAAAGGCATCAAAAGTTTAATCTGCTGTATTCACGGAAGCAGTGACCTTTTAAAATCAGACAATTTCCAGCCAAATGACAGGCCCCAAAATGAGAAAAATTTCAACATATATTCGTTTCTACTTCAGGAATCTTGCCCAGTTGTTCGAGCAGCCTGTCAAAAAGGCCCTGGAGAAGTTTTTAACGAGCAGTCGTCCCGGGCTTCGACATAGCGAGCAATTAGTGCGCTTCTTGTTTCTTCTTCTGCTCACTTCACTTCGGCGAAAGGGGGAATTTTTAATATCGAAAAGAATTCCCACACGCTGAGACAGAAACACGGGGATTCCTGAAGATTGCAGGTGAACAGGGGGACAGCCACAAATTGATAATATACTAGATACCACCCTCCCCACAAACAGGTAGGGCTCGATTTGTAGCCGATCAAAGACAGCATGGGCGTAGGAAAAGAGGGACCCCCCCCCCCTCCCAGGCCCGTCGCACCGGGCAGGTTTGGGAAGAGTCCTGGTTCTGACCCTGGTTCTAAAATAACGAGGTGCATGTATGAATGAGTGTGTGTTCCCGAGTCTTTCCTGCGAGATAGACACCGAACCGTCGCCAATGGCCCACTGTGCAACTCTAGTGCGACGTTATTAACCAAACCAAACTAAGTTGGTTGAATTGGTTAATTAACGTCGCACTACAGCTGCATAATGGGCTATTGGCGATGGTTCGGGGTCTATCTCGAAGGAAAGACCCGAGAACACATACACATTCACTCACACATTCATTCATACCTGACCTCGTTATTTTAGAACCATGTTCAGATGACGAGGAAACACCTGAACTGGCGCCCTACGCCTTCAATAGACGTCGGGACTTTGGACCCCGATCAGATTGATCGTGCACCAGTCCCGTATACACGCCGTTCATTTTTTCGGTTGTTCTGGACTACTTTTCTAGTATTTTGTAGCGAAGCTGTCAACCCTCCGATCACAAGATCACTACTTTTTACTTTTCTTTGTCAAGTCCATCACCTGGCATCGAACCGGGAACCTTCGCATTCCTAGCTGACGCCCTAAACCGCTCGGCCACGGAGGCCTACCAAACTAAGTAATAAAAAAAATTGTTAATTTCTTTAGGAATTTATGCAATTAACTAGGTAATTACCAAATTATGGATAATTAATAACTGATTGTTAATTAATTGCTGATGACTAATTAGCATTTATTGTTTTATATTGGTAATGAGATAGTTATATATGTTGGAAATAAGCTAGTTTAGCTCGCGTCGCGTCGGTTGTCAGTACAACGTCTGTGTAGTCCTATAAGTGTAGTTCTCTAGTGTAACTTTAATCGTAATAAAATTAGATTGAATATATATATATATATATATATATATAAAAGTCATAACATCCGTTAAAATATTAATGATTTACTTTTTGCACGTTAAAACCAGTCGAAAGTTATTGATTTTTTTTTTTTTTCCAAAACTAAAATAATGTTTCTCTATAATATTTAATTGAAGAGTACATATTATTGTAATACATCTTGACAATTAGATATTATTATCTGCTAATTATTATATTATATTTCGATTTTAAAACCAGTAATATTTTTTATTGCGAAAACTAAATACATGAAATCTTGGGGGGTTATTCAGAGATGAAAACAAATCATTTATTATTATTAAATTATTGTCATGCCTAATTAGAAATAATAAGAATAATTAACGCATATTACGGTAATGTTAATGTAGTTAATTCTATCAACGTCGTTTGTTTTATGCTGAGAAATTTAAATCGAAGAAAATTAAGCTCTTTACGCCTCCCTCGTGTACTCTACCCCCAACACCCACACAAAATGCAAACGATCCCAATCCGCAGAAGATCAAACATTTGCTTATTGTGTCCAGTTGAAGTCCATTAGCCCCCCCCCCCCTTCTACCAATCAATCGCTCCTGCGATCCCCTTTGTTAAATCTCAACCCCCTTCCCCCAGCCACCTACAGTACCCGGATGAATGAGGGTGAAACGGATGACGCAACAGATGCCGTCCTCCAATAGGACGACTGGCCTCACGTGACACGCAAACCTCCAATTACGGTCGGAGGTGTTTCCCCCCCCCCCCCCCCTCCCTTGTGTGCGGAACCGGCGATTCGTAACTACTTCATGAAATGAAAGCGATGACTTACAGCGTGTATTTTATATAAGTGTAGCGTTTTGCAGGGGGGCCCCCGTGAAATGAATGTAATTTTTCAATCGCTTTCAAGAGTGACTACGCTGTTTTCGGTGTTGGCACGTTTTTGGCGAAATGATGCGATCACGATAGGGAGCAAGAGATTTCCAGTTTTGTTTGGATTTGAAATAAAGTGGCGGGTAAAAGTTGGTGAGTTTCGTCACCATTAGAGATTAATGACAACTGCGCCTGAACCGTAGTTCAAAATTACGAGGCAATGTTCCCGGGTGTCTTTCTGTTGTAGATCGTACACCAGTGGATTTGGTTTGGTTAATCTATAATTTGTTAAATGTTGTCAACTTCGCACTAGAGCTGCACAGGCTATTGGCGACGGTTCGGGGCCTATCTCGAAGGAAAGACCAGGGAACGTTGTCTGGTATTTTTGAACCATGGTCAGATTACGAGGAAACACCTGAACTGGCACCCAACGCCTTCAATAGACGTCGGGACTTTGGACCCCGATCAGATTTATTTACTTTTATTTGTTAAGTTATTGTTAGTAGCTGAACGCCTTTATCCACTGAACAACTGGGGCTCTTCGTTACTACCACAGATTAATAACAACTCCGCCTGAATCGTAGTTCAAAATTACGAGTCAATGTTCCCGGGTCTTTCTTTTGTAGATCCTAAACCAGTAGTTCTTATCCAGGCCAAAGTAATAAGTAGTGATCTTGTGATCGGAGGGTTGCCAGCTTCGCTACAAAATACTAGAAAAGTCGTCCAGAACATTCGCAAAAATTAACGGCGTGTATACGGGATTGGTGCACGATACATCTGATCGAGGTCCAAAGTCCCGACGTCTATGGAAGGCGTTGGGTGCCAGTTCAGGTGTTTCCTCATCATCTGACCATGGTTCTAAAATAATGAGGTGCAGGTTTGAATGAATGTGTGTGTGAATGTGTATGTGTTCCCGGGTCTTTTCTTCGAGATAGATCCATCATCTGAGCAACCATTTTAAGTTTGCCGGATTTTTATTAAGATTGCTTGAACAGAAGCTGTGATTAAAACCACATTGCTCATTTTTGAGAAAGTACGATTAATTAAATTTGAGTACGTCATCGCTAATTTACGATGCAATTGTACTCAACGGAATAAGAGTAGGTCCATGTACTTATTTATAAGTACTTTTTTTTTTACAGTGTAGGCTTTTATTTTAGATTTTACTTATTACATCTATTTATTTTTTATTTTAAGTGTTTGATGTTTGATATATTTGTGTTTTATATATTAATTGATGATATATTTATTGAAGTGATTTATGAAGGCAGCCTGTGTAGGCAAGCAACTGCTCTTTTTTATTCATTTTTACTCATATTTGAGTACATGTCTTTTTCAAAAATGAAACTTATGTACTCGGAGCTTATTATAAGCACCAAATGAAATCAAAAATGGGTAAAATTTACTTATTTTGGAGTACCTATTGTTAACAGTGTAATGCGACGTTAATCTATAACCAACCAAATTTTAGTTTCACGTGATCTTTACTGTGTTGTATGTCAGAAAATAAAATTCCTGGACATATCAGGCAATACGATTTTTCAAACCTTCTTTTTTTATTATGTTGTGAAATTATTTCCATTTAATCACCATTGTTTTTAAGTCCAGTGTTAATACGCAACTTTACAAGACCAGATGTATTAGAAGCGAAATGTTACGTAATTTTTCAAGGTAAAATCCCTTCATTCGTATTAATGGGTGACCTTAGGTTTAGTTAAAAATAAATTTCAAATATAAAATAAGTCGCATCAAAACTCGGTCCTTTATTTCACTAAACAGGAAGTATTGCGATAAATGAACTTTTTTTTAAAAAAAATACTTGATAAGGAAATAATTTTTTCCTCGTTCCCTGAGATTGATTGTTCTACTTCAAGCGACAACTTCATTTTAAAATAGACTACCTGTTTTAATTTAAGGCTGCTTAGGAGTATAACTTCGTGTTTAAGTCTATTGTAAATGTTTTTGTACCTACAATTAGACTGAAATGAGTTCACAAAAATTTTAATGTCGGCTAATACTTTATCTTATTTACTCTACCATCTTTTTCCATTTATTCTACCAACTTTTTCCATTTGATCTGCTAACTTTTTCCCATTATCTCTGCTAACTTTTTCGCATTAGCTATGCCAACTTTTTCCCATTAGCTATGCCAACTTTTTTTCAATTTGCTCTACCAACTTTTTTCCATTTATTCTACAAATTATTTACATTTGCACTGCCAACTTTTTTCAATTTGCTCTGCCAACTTTTCCATTTATTCTACCAACTATTTCCATTTGCACTGCCAACTTTTCTCAATTCTGCAAACTTTTTCCATTTATTTTACCAAATTTTTTTCTATTAGCTCTGCCAATTTTTTTTAATTTGCTCTGCCAACTTTTTCCATTTATTCTACCAATTTTTTTCTATTTGCTCTGCCAACTTTTTTTTCAATTTGATCTGCCAACTTTTTCCATTTATTCTACTGTTAAAACTGTTGTGAGATTTCACAGATTAGTCGCCAAAATACACAATCACAACACCTCTCTGAATCGCCAAATCTCAATCTAAAAAAACCCACTCAAATTTAACGCAAGGCTAAACAGTTAGTTACTCTATATAACATAGAAATGTAAAGCTGCTGTGATTTCAGAGATTAGTCGTCAAATGCACAATCACAACATCTTCTTGAAACCGTTAGTTACTCCATAATTTACATAGAAATTTAAAACTGTTGTGAGATTTCACAGATTAGTCGCCAAAACACATAATCGCAACACCTCACTGAATCGCCAAATCTCAACCTAAAAAAAAAAACTCAAATTTAACGCAAGGCTAAACAGTTAGTTACTCTATATAACATAGAAATGTAAAGCTGCTGTGATTTCAGAGATTAGTCGTCAAATACACAATCACACACACAACAATTTTAATGTCGGCTAATACTTTATCTTATTTACTCTACCATCTTTTTCCATTTATTCTACCAACTTTTTCCATTTGATCTGCTAACTTTTTCCCATTATCTCTGCTAACTTTTTCGCATTAGCTATGCCAACTTTTTCCCATTAGCTATGCCAACTTTTTTTCAATTTGCTCTACCAACTTTCTTGAAACCGTTAGTTACTCCATAATTTACATAGAAATTTAAAACTGTTGTGAGATTTCACAGATTAGTCGCCAAAACACATAATCACAACACCTCTCTGAATCGCCAAATCTCAAAATAAAAAAAAAAGACCCAAATTTATCTCAAGGCTAAACAGTTAGTTACTCTATATAACATAGAAATTTAAAACTGTTGTGAATTTTCGCAGATTAGTCGCCAAACCTCACAATCACACCTCTCTCAATCGCTAAATCTCAACCTAAAAACAACCACTCAAATTTAATGCAAGGCTAAACAGTTAGTTACTCTATATAACATAGAAATGTAAAACTGTTATACAAATACAAATATACAAATACAAATATTGACGACCAACAACAGGCTCAAGGCCCAACAAGGTTGGTCCATCTAGTACCTCTTAACTATCCCCCAATGCATATCTAACTTCTTCTTAAAATCCGTTACTCCTTTACAATTAACAATATTCACTGGCAAGTTGTTCCATTTATCTATTACCCTATTATAGAAATAGTGTTTTCTCCTTTCCCGATTAAAATGGGATTTGTTTAACTTAAACCCATGACCTCTCGTTCTATCACTCATATTAAAATCTAAACCCTCCACATCTCCTTGTTTGATAAATTTGAATAGTTGAATCAAATCTCCCCAAACCCTTCTTTCTTCCAGAGTATACATATTCAAATTTCTTGATCTATCTTCATAATTCATGCCTGAAAACCCTTGAACCATTTTAGTTGCCCTGTGCTGAATTTTCTCTAACAATGCAATGTCTTTTTTAAGATATGGTGACCAGAACTGTACAGCATACTCAAGATGTGGCCTTACTAAACCTCTGTACAATGGCAAGATAATATCCTTAGATTTTGATGAAACACTTTTCCTGATGTACCCCAACATTCTATTAGCTTTTTTGCTAGCCACTGTACATTGATGACTCATTTTAAAATCCTCATTTACCAACACACCCAGATCACTTACAATCTCACTATTTTTGATTTCTGCACCCTGTAAAATTTTTTGCTAATTTGACATTTGCTAATTTCCAGTCTATTGGTACATTACCCGAATTAAACGTCGATTTGAAAATAGTTAGTACAACATCTCCCAGTTCTTCCGCACACTCCACTAGTACTTTTGGGTAAATTTCATCTGGTCCTGGTGCTTTAAAAGGTTTAATACTTCTTAAGTGATAAACTACTTCTTCTCTAGTAAAATTGCATTCCTTAATAACCGGACGCATATTATCCTCTATTTGCATGAAATCAGATTTGAAGTCCTTATTAAAAACTCCCATGAAAAATTCATTTAAAATATTAGCCATTCCTACATCATCTTGAATTAAAAACACCAAGCGGGATCGAACCCGGGTCTACTGCATGAGACTGAAACACTTTACCACTACACCACTACTCTGTTGTGAGGCTTCACAGATAAGTCGCCAAAACACACAATCACAACACCTCTTTGAATCGCCAAATCTTAACCTAAAAAAAATACCACTCGAATTTGACGCAAGGTTAAATAAATTGTTACTCTATATAACATTGAAATCTAAAACCGTTATGAGATTTCACAGATTAGTCGCCAAAACACACAATCACAACACCTCTCTAAATCGCCAAACCTCAACCTGACAATAAAAAAAAATCACCGAATTACGCCTAATTTTCCCTTTGTGTGCCCCCGCCACTTAATACGAAGATTTAAAAGGCTATCATATACCTTCCAAAAACTACCTCTCATTGTTGTCCGAAGGAAAAGCCAACTCTACAGGCAAACAAGAGAGCGAAAGCGTGAGAAAACGTTCGAAGAGCGGAAGCGGAGCCTTGCCTAAGGGGGTTCGCGACTTCCGTAGGGGGGGGGGGGGGGAGTCCCTTCCCTCCCTCCTTTCGTATAAGGTCACATTCAAATCTATATTACGGCTCTATACGCTTGCTCCCTCCCTATATTTTTTTGAGGTTGGAAATAATAAAAACATAATAACCAAATGAAGGATGTTTTTCTGTTCTGGTGTTTTTAGGGGGGTATTTTTGTAGTTTAGATGTCAAACTGGCGTATTTATTTATTGGGTGTTATAGGTGTGGGGGGTTGTGTTGATATTTGGGTTTTAAAGTGGGTTATGGGGATCGATTTAAGTGATTAGTGAAAGGCTTTATTTGGTTTGTTCGGAGTTTTGTGTATTTAACCGTATATAAGCACTTAAATAATTAATGAATTGATTTTATGTGATAATTCACGATATTTTAACCCTTTGCACTTCGATGTTGCCTCTCAGGCCCCAACATAACGACCCGTTCTTTTCTTTCCTTGTTCTTAAAATAAACGAGAACAGCATGATCTTATGTTTAGAACATCAATCTTTTTTTCAACTTGTTCTCTTGCAAATACAAAACAGATTAGGATTTTTTTCCCTTTATGAGTATAAAAAAAAATCTGTGGAAAAGAACGTAAAGTTGAATAACTGTTCCGTAAAAAGAACACAAATCGCAAAGTGTTCTTGGAGTGCAAAGGGTTAATGATATTCGTATACTATAGAAAATGTTTAAAAGCACACTGTTAAAAATAGGTATTCAAAAATAAGTAAAAATTACTCATTTTTGAATACATTTTATACTTATCATGGCTCCGAATACTTATTTAAATTTTGAAAATAACATGTACTTAAAAATGAGTATAATGGGTAAAAATAAATAAGAAGAGCAGAAGCTAGCCTACATAGGCTACCTTTCCAGATCCTTACCAGGGCGACGTAAAGATGTTATAAACAGTAGTAATGTTAAAATGGTGTGCCAAAGGAATGGGAAGTAAGATAATTGAATTGTAATAACTGAGTTTCCATTGAAGCAATCGACATCAAATAATGTGGAAAACCATCTTCTGAACACCTATTTTAAGTGTGTCAGGTCGCTTTGTTAGGATGGCTTGAACAGAAGCTGAGATCAGCAATATTGAATCACATTGTTCATTTTTGCGAAAGTACGATTACTTAAATTTGAGTACGCTCATTTACGATGCAATTGTACTCAAAGAAACACCACTTCGTTCATGTACTCATTTTTAAGCACCTTTTTTTTTTAAAGTGTACACTGCTGCTTAATAACAGACCGTACAACGTCCTTTTGGAAGGATGCAGTGTACTGACTGTAGGACTCGCATTACGATTGCACACTAAGAGGTTTTCCTTGCTTCTGGCAGGACGGCCAGTTCTTCCTCCAGGAAATTCTCAGTTGGCACAAAAAAAAGTTCCAACTGCAATATTTTTTTATGTATAAATGTACTTCCATAAGGAATTTGACCTTGACACTTTATATCATTAACACACCTTTAAAAAAATATTTTTCTCTTTTTAAAAACAACGACTTGATTATAATTCAGTACCCAAACGCCCGTCTTAACATGTCAGCAAAGAAGCTTTAACATTTTTTGATTAAGTTAAGCGCTAAAAGTTTTATTGCAAGCAAATTGAAAACTGAAAAATCCCACAGTTTTTAAACCTACAGTTACAGAACTTTGATAGATAATACAAGATCTTTGAGTGGTAGAAAAATTAAGGTCTGCAGATATTAGTTGATAGTTTGCTTGATTGGTTTAAATTCTGTGACCAACCGTTTCATAATTTTTAATTCTACTTGCGTCTAATGTATTTTATTTGTTTACATTCAAACAAATTTTTAAAAAAAAATCATATGTGGATGTGTCGGAAGCACTACTAGCAAAGGATTTGACGAAAAACGTCATTTCAGCAGATTATTAAAAAAGGGATTGGTCGCCAACAGCAGAAAGATAAACAAACTTTCCCGGTTGACACCGCGGGCACCCATCCACGATTTGTTCTTTTCAAGATTTTGCACCCATAGGCGGCTAATTTATTATTAATCAATTCCAAACGTATAACTCAATCGCACTATTTGTCATAGAGTTATAGTGTAGGAATAAATCCCCATAAAAGCGCAACATAGTATTTCTACCTGCACCATGTAGCTGATTTTACAGGCGTATCATGCCAAAACAACATGGATTCAAGTCACAGAAATAACACTGGATTTTTTGGAATCCATACAAAACACAAACTAAGCACTCAGTGTTTTAACATCAAACCTCAAAAAATGCTCCACCACGATATGTTTTTTTAAACTCAACCAACACACATTTTATAGACATACACCGATTCTCTTGTACCCCCCCCCCCCCCCCCCCTAAAAAAAAGATGCAGCCCCTGTCATCCCAAAAAACCATCCTGTCACCCGCATCATTCTCTAAAGAAAACTAGGAGGCGAACAAAGACTCTTTCATTTGAGTCACAACATGCATGTTGCGCATGCGCGCTTTCACAATACCACACTACACCTGAAAAAGAAAAAAAGGATGACGTGTTACCGCTGAGGAGACCACACACGATCAACCAAAATCAGACGATTTATATTTTATTTTAGTTTTTATTATTATTATTATTTATATAAAAATCACACACCTGTTTCTATGTCTGGTAAGATAATGTCACAGGTTGTGATTAGTTTTAAATTGCAACCTGAAACAGTTATATAAACAGCCGGATGTGTGAATTCAGTAAGGAACTTTTAACTGTAACCGTCTATGGACGCGAGGGCACGGTAGCCCAGTGGATAAAGACGTTCAGCTGGTAATCAAAGGATTGCTAGTTCGAGCTTTCGCAAAGAAATGTAAAAAAGTAGTGATCTTGGGATCGGAGGGTTGGAGTTTTGCTACAAAAATACTAAAAAGTCGTCCAGAACATCAAATAAAATATACCGGCGTGTATACGGAACTGGTGCACGATAAATCTGATCGGAGTCCAAAATTCTGACGCCTATTAAAGGCGTGGGTGCTAGCTCAGGTGTTGTCCTCGTTATCTCATCATGGTTCAAAAATACAAGGCATCGTTCCCGGGTATTTCATTCTAGATAGACCCCGAACGGTCGTCAATAGCCCAATATACATCTCCAGTACGATGTCAATTAACCAAACCAAATCTACTATCTCGCGAGGCAGTTAGGCCTCCGTGGCCGAGTGGATTGAGGCGTCAGCTGGGAATCCAAGGGTCCCCGGTTCAAAACCTTGTGATGAACTAGACTAAAGAATAGTAAAAAGTAGTGATATTGCGATCGGAAAATTGCCAACTTCGCTACCAAAATACTAGAATGTCGTCCAGAACATCCACAAAAAATAACGGCGTGTATACGGGACTGGTGCACGATACATCTGATCTGGGTCCAAAGTCCCGACGTCTATTGAAGGCGTTGGGTGCCAGTTCAGGTGTTTCTTCGTCATCTGACCATGGTGCTAAAATAACGAGGTGCATGTAGAATGTATTCGTGGGTCTTTCCTTGTCGAGATAGACCCCGAACCGTCGCCAATAACCCACTGTGCAGCTCTAGTGCGACGTTAATTAACCAAACCAAACCTAGATCCACTATCTCGCAAGGCAGTTAATGTGTTAAATAGTAAGAAATATTATAATAATTTAATTAAGTTATTTTTCAAAAATTTATATCTCAAATCAATTAGGAGGCCTCCTTGGCTGAGCGGTTAAGGCGTTCAGCTATTAATCCGAGGATTGGTGGTTCGAACCCGCGCGATGGACTTGACAAAGAAAAGTAAAAAAGTAGTGATCTGTGATCGGAGGGTTGCCAGCTTCGCTACAAATATACTAGAAAAGTCGTCCAGAACATCCACAAAAAATTAACGGCATGTATACGGTACTTTTGCACGATCAATCTGATCGGGGTCCAAAGTCCCGACGTCTATTGAAGGCGTTGGGTGCCAGTTCAGGTGTTTCCTCGTCATCTGACCATGGTTCTAAAATAACGAGGTGCATGTATGAATGTGTGAGTGAATGTGTATGTGTTCCCGGGTCTTTCCTTCGAGATAGGCACCTAATCGTCGCCAATTGCCCACTATGCAGCTCTAGTGCGACGTTAATGAACCAAACCAAACCGTTAAATAGTAAGAAATAATATAATAATTAAATCAACTTATTTTTCAAAAATCGATTTCTCAAATCAATTAGGACGACAGTCTCTTTTGTCCTGTCTTCCAAAAGCATTGCCTAGAAACTGGAAAGAAGAGGGAAAAAAATGGACAGCATCGATCGTGAGGTCTTTTTACGGTTTGAGAATACGAAACGTGAAGACAAACTTTTCTGCGGAAACGGTCTTTTTTTTCCCCTGCTCTGAAACAAAAACCACGGTGTCCATGTTTTGTTTTTGTCTCTTTTTAAAAAGCGCACACCTGCCTATGTTGGGGGAAGAGGATTGAAGGAGGGGGGCAGGGGGGGGGGGGGGATGGTTCAATGTACATTGCGAAAATGAAAAAAATACTGTGCAGTGTCGGTAATTGTCGCCCGTGTTTCAGGAAGTTGAAACTTAAGGTTCGGGTCGCACGTAACCAATCAGATTACTTCTGTGGGAGAACCAGAGTCGTGATTGGTTCCGCCATTTTCATTGAGAATTTATTTTTTAGCACTGGATAATCAGGTAGAGTTTTTTTTGTGCGGTTTTATGATTTGGTTTGGTTAATTAACAGTCGTGTTAGAGCTTCACAATGGGCTATTGGCGACGGTTCGGGGCCTATCCCGAAGGAAAGACCCGGGAACGATGCTTCGTATTTTTTATCCATGGTCAGATGACGAGGAGAACACCTGAGCTGGAAACCCCAATAGGCGTCAAGACATTGGACCCCGATCAGATTTTTTGTGTACCAGTCTATTGAAGTTGCGTCGGGTGCCAGCTCAGGTGTTGTTCTCGTCATTTCACCATGGTTCAGAAATACAGAGCATCGTTCCCGGGTGTTCCCTTCATGATAGGCCCTGAACCGTCACCAATAGCCCACAGTGCAGCTCTAGTGCGACGTTAATTAGTCAAAACCAAACCAAAAATCCTACATCAGCTGACCATGGTTCAAAAATACGAGGCAGTGTTCTCGGGTTTGTTTAAATAACGTCGTACTAGAGCTGCACGGTGGGCTATTGGCGGCGGTTCGGTGCCTATTTCGAAGGAAAGACCCGGGAACGATGTCTCGTATTTTTGAACCATGGTCAGATGCCGGGGACAACACCTGAGTTAGCACCCGACGCAACCTCAATAGACGTCAAGACATTGGACCCCGATCAAATTTTTCGTGCGCCAGTCCCTTATAATTTGTTGGAATTTTTAGACGACTTCCTAGTATTTTAGTAGCGAAACTGGCAACCCTGCGATCGCAAGAACACTACATTTTTACTTTTCTTTGTCAAGTCCATCAAAAGGCCTCCGTGGCCGAGCGGGTAAAGGCGTCAGCTGGGAATCCGTAGATTCGTGATTCGATGCCAAGCGATGGACTTGACAAAGAAAAGTAAAAAGTAGTGATCTTGTGATCGGAGGGTTGCCGGCTTCGCTACAAAAATACTAGAAAAGGCGTGCAGAACATCCGCAAAAATCAACGGCGTGTATGCGGGAATGATGCACGATACATCTGATCGGGGTCCCAAGTCCCGACGTCTATTGAAGGCGTTGGGTGCTAGGTCAGGTGTTTCCTCGTCATCTGACCATGGTTCTAAAATAACGAGGGGCAGGTATGAATGTGTGTGTATGTGTTCCCGGGTCTTTCCTTGGAGATAAGCCCCGAACCGTCGCCAATAGCCCACTGTGCAGCTCTAGTGCGACGTTAATTAACCAAACCAAGTCCATTAATCGGGCTCGAACCATGTATATGTTTCGAACTCGCAATCCTCTAATTACGCATTGTTCTCTGGTCTTTCTTTCGAGATAAACCTCGACAAACAGCCCAATGTGCATATTTTGTGCTGCGTTGATTTAACCAACCACCCGAAAATCCTACTGCATTTCCTAACCAAATTAGATTGCGGCAAAACTGCATAAAAACAAAATGTCTTCTCCCATTTTATTACGACACCAAAAAAGACATGGCCATCACACCCAAAGAGTTACCCAAAAAAACACATATCTCTCTCAACCCAAATGGCATTCTTGCCCAACCAAAAATCCCAGAGCAAACGATACATCCCCACTATCACCCAGACAAAATCGTTGCAACACCCCCTCGTTGCAAAAGATCGGGCGCGAAAACAGAGCCACACTGCTGTATAATACTCTCGTAACTTTTCGAACTGTATGAGCTGCAAACTGACAAGCGATTCCCGAGCCCGTCTTGTTAGAAAGAAAGAAAAAGAAAAGGCATGGCCGAAGAAAAATTACCAAATTGTGATGAAACTAGTTTGGCGTTCTCTCTGTGGGTAGGTTTCAACAAACCTTTTTTCCACAGCGTGGATTGTAGTCACGATGTTTTTTGTGATTATGCATTAGAAGGAATTTCTCGCAGTAACTCAAATTTAACTTGGCGAAAAGGACGTAGACCTCACCTTGTGAATGTGTGTTTTGGGCAGGGGTTATTATCCCCCCCGGTTTGGGATCGTTTACGAAATCTGACAGGAGACTTTTGGGGGAACAGTAACTTTATTTCGTCATATGTTCGCGAAAGATACGGTATTGGCTTCCTTTGGAGGTTTTAACGTGAAATGTCTTAATAATAATATGCATGGAAACGACGTTTTTCGGTTTTAGGGTGATCCATTCCGACACTATAACTCGCGGGAATTATTCCTTTGTGGTCGAGGGGTATATTTGATATTTACGTTATTTTTATGGAACAGTTACGGGATGTAACTGTTTATTTTTTTTTAAATATTCTTTTTTACGTTCAGAGTAATTAAAAATAAAAAAAGTTATGCTTGAAGCTATATATATATGAAATGTTCCACTGGGTGGTCATTTCATTAGTTTAATTGCAGTCGTGACTAAATTAATCCATGATTGGGCCGAGTAGATTTCACAGAAACATGTTTATTCAGAGAATTAGCTTACATCCTTTCGTGTCGGCAGCCGAACACCAAGTGTCGTGAGATGGGGATTTTTCATATTACCAAGAGGGAAAATGGGGAATTCGTATCGGTTCGGAAGCACAGTCGTTGATTGGTAGGGATAATCTTTTAGGGAAAAAGTGAGTTCTTGGAATAAGAGAGAAAAGGCACAGATTGTGCTTAGTTAATTTAAGGGATAGATGTTAAGGGATTTTAAGAGGGGTTTTACAAGGGGTCAGGATTAGAAAAGGGGGTGGTTATAGGAATTTTCTTTCATCTCCCTCCCGCAAAATCATACACATCGGCCAGCGATGAGCACAAATGCGAGAAAAGACATGCAAAGAAATGAAGAGAATGTTAACCAAATGGTTGATCAGACCACAAGCTCAACATGAAGAATCTGAAAGTGGAAAAGGAGAAAAGACATATTAATGACGGAGGTGGAGTGAAAATTTTGAATATTCATGGACATACGGTGTGTAAACGACGGTGCCCCGGTTCGATTCACAAGAACATAAAAATTGTTATCAAAAACAAACATTGACTGCTGGAGACACAAAACACAGAGAAAAAATTATATCATCAAACATTTCAAAACATCAAAAGTATTTCCATACACAATATTTCAAAAGATATGCACGCGCAATAGATACGATATACAAAATGAGATGTCGACAAAAATAAAATCGAAGGAAACATTTGCGTGATGTTTCACACATGTTGAAAAAAGAAGAAAAAATGAAAATGGTAGGCTTCAACAAACATCTTCATGCATAACGTTACTCAAAATACCTTTCTTTTTGAAAATTCAATTTTTGTCTTGAACTTTAAATGAAAGACTAACTCAACTTCATCAGTTCGAGTTGTCGCCAAAAGTACCTGAAAACGAAAAAACAAATTTTTTTACAAATTTTAATACGAGTTTTGTATTAAAATTGCATGTTTTATGAAAGATGTTGTTTTGGCCGCCATTTGTTGAAGGACCTTTTACATCAAAAAGGTGTTGAAAAATAAAGATGGCCATTGAAGAAAGTTTTAACTTTCTGAAAACAGTTCACTTTTAGTGAGTGAATGTTGAGTGATGAGGATCCTCGTGAACCTATGTTAGGTTGATTGTTCCAAAGTTCTGTATTATTCCATGGAATAGTGGAAAATAAGTGCACTGACATACTATAACACTTTGGGTACATTTGAAAATAATTATACAAATAAAATGAACAACTTAAAATAATAAAATACATGGTAATAAAAAATCTAAGTACTATTAACAATTATTCATGCCTTAAACGCAATTGATCAGGGGGGTAGTATGGTCTTAATTTGGAGATGTGAACTATTTCAGGTAATTTTGTTACATTGTTGATAAAATCAATTTCATAGTTCACATCTGATCTTTTCTTTAATATTGTATAAGGGCCAGAAAAGGGGGAAGTAAGCTTTCGAGTGTTAGGATATTGGAACTCTTCATAAATTACTGTATCTCCCTCACTAAAAGTTTTATACACAAATCGAGCATCATAATATCTTTTATTGCGGGCATGATATGCAACGGTTCTTTGTTTTGCTAACTTTCGGGCTTCGTCTATTGGAGGGTAAATATTGTTTTGATTCAAGGGAGATTCAAAAGGCGGTATGCCAAAGAGGAGGTAGTTTGGAGGGAATTTTGTCACAGTGTGAGGAGAATTGTTATATTCGTTTACAACTTGATCTAATAACTTGGTCCAAGGAATTTTGGATGAGGAGGAATTGACTTTGCACTTTAGCATGGTTACCAGAGATTGTTGGCAACGTTCGGAGGTTCCATTAGTTTCCGGTCTATGGGATGATGTGAATAAATGCTTGACATTATAATTTCTGAGAAAATGCTTAAGTTTAGTAGAGGTGAAAGCAGGATTTCTATCACTCAACAAGCTTACAGGTTGTTGAATTTGAAATATCTGTTGTAAACAGTTAACATAGGTTTCTGCGGTTTCGTTTTTGGAAGGAAAAGCCCAAATGTAACGTGTTGCATGATCAATGACCACATGCAAGAATTTTTTTGTCGAATTGTAATAGTTAAAACCACCTACAGTATCAATGGAAACTAGCTCAAAAGGTTGCTCTGGTTGAGGCAAAGTTTGAAGTAATCCAAATTTTTTCTGTCGGGGTTTTTTGTTTATTTGACAGGTGTGACAGTGTTTGAGAAATTTTGCAATATCCTCATTAATATAAGGCCAATAGTAATGAGGTGTTATCAGATTGATCATCTTTTGTATACCAGGGTGACCAAATTTAGAATGAGCTTCCTCTAACAGCTTTCGTCTTAATGAAAAAGGAATAACTACTTTATACAAATGTTTCTTTTTGACTACAATTACATCATTAATATTTTTAAACTTATTGCCAGAAAGATTGTCATTTAATTGTTGAGTTTTAATTTCGTCTAAGTCTAATAGGAGGGTTTGATGCTGATTATGATGTACAACAGGAATTCTTGAAAGCATGTCTGCTTCAAAGTTGAGAGAACCCCTATCATAAACAATATCATAATCAAACATTGAAAGTTTAAGAGACCATCTAAATAGTCTACCTATCGGATTTTTGATTTTCTTAAGCCAAACCAAAGCAGCATGATCAGTATGAATAGTAAATTTTTGTCCATGAAGGTAATAATGAAATTTGTCAATGGAATCTATTATGGCGAGACATTCTAATTCAGTTATGGCATAATTTTTTTCATAACTTCTCAAAGTACGGGAATGAAAGGCTATTGGATGCAAAACATTATTTTCATCTGGCTGTTTAAGTACAGCTCCAACAGAAGTGAGGGAAGCATCAACAAAAACATGGCAAGGCAAATTTGGATTAAACAATCTTAAGATAGGTTTAGAAATTAACAAAGATTTTAAGAGTTCAAAGTTTTTCTGGCAATCCTCTGTCCAAACCCAAGGGGTGTCTTTCTTTAACAATTTATTGAGAGGATATCTGATGTGGGCATAATTATTAATGAACTTATTATAGACATTTATGGCTCCCAGAAATCTTTGTAATTCTTTAACGTTGGTTGGAGGCCTAAGTTTCTTAATACTTTCAATATTTAAATTAGCTGGGGTAATAGTGCCATTTTGGATTTCATAGCCTAAAAAGTTAATCTTTTCTTTTGCAAAAACACATTTTTTGAAATTAAGTTTAATATTTTCTTGAGCAAATATGCTAAAAATTTCTTCTAAGTGTTGCATGTGCTCAGCTTCAGATTTGGAATACACGACTAAATCGTCAAAATATTGAGCTACAAAGTTAATTTTATATTTATTTAGGATTTGTTTGAGTATGCGGTTGAAAATAGCTGGGGCATTTTTTAGACCAAATGGTAATCTTGTCCACTCATAAAGGCCAAAATTAGTTGTAAAAGCTAATTTCTCAGTATCCTGTGGGTGAATGGGAATATGCCAATAACCTGAAGTCAAATCTAAAGTTGAAAAAAGTTTTGCATGTCCTAACTTATCTAAAAGGGAATCAATTCTGGGAAGGGGCATACTATCTGTCACGCAAAAATCATTAAGCTTACGATAATCTATACAAAAACGCGTTCGAGCATTCTCGCCTTTCTTAGCAACGAGCGTGACAGGGGCAGCATAGGGGCCACAAGATTCTTTAATAATTCCATGATTTAAAAGTTCTTCTATTTGTTTTTTGATCTCTTGTTCATCAGCAGGGGAAGCTCTATACGGTCTTAAACTTATGGGCAAATCTGACGATAACCTAATGCGCTGGGGTTCAATGTTAATTTTACCGATATCATATTTATGCGCAGAAAAAACATTACTATATCCTGCCAACAGACACTTGATTTCATGGTTCTCGTGGACAATCTGCAGAGTATCTGCGCCTTCTGCAGAGGTCGAAGGAACTTGACAGTAATCAACAGTCCTGACAACATACAATGATTGTTTACTACGACATTTTGGCTGCATTAATTTAAGGTTGTTACCTAATTGGGATACTGTATGTTCATAACAATTAATAATAAGTTGAAATTTGGAGCATTCATGGAGTCCCAAAATAATGTAATCCAACTTATTATCTACAATATGCAATTTAACTGTTTTGGTAATTTTTCCGATTTGCAAAGGTACATGAGCAAGCTGTGTGATTTGAAAGTGTCCATCTGCTTGCTGTACTTTGATAGGAATGGTGGGTAAAATTTTTACATTTAAACGCTTAGCTATGTACAGGGGAATTATCGATAAAGTTGATGCCGTGTCAATGACGCATTCCACATGTTTGGTTTTTATGCGTCCGGATACTGAAAATAGTCATAAATCGGGGTCATCTTCTTGCATATCATCGGGATCTTCCCTTTTAGTGATATCTTGTGGATGTCGCACATGTTCTGTGTTTGATGGAATTTTGACATGTCTAAATTGACATGTGGACATCCAGTGATAAGCATTATATATCCCATTTTGTTCACATAACCTACAAGGAGTAGGAGGAAGGTAATGAGAGGTGTTGGTATGAGAGGTGTTGGTATGATTTTGGTTCAATGGGCGTTTAATATCCAGCGAGGGGACAACTGAGGGCCGATTATTTTGGAACGCCTGAGGGCGGTGATTAGAATAATATGGCTCTCGAGGTTGAAAAGGGCGAAAATTTTGTTGATATCGATTACCTTGGGGATATTGGAAACGTCCAAAAGGTCTGTTGCCAATATTGCGAGGTTCATAAGAAGTTTGGTGTGAAGGGGGTGGATTGATTTTGTGTACTTTATTTGCTAAATTTAGCCAATCACTGGTGGAAGGTATGGTATGTCCAACAAGAGCAGTTTGCATAAAATTTGGACAACCATCCGTCAATCCTTGAATGATCAACTCGGTCGAAAGACCTAAATGCCTACCTGCTTGAACTTTACGATGGAAGTACAAAGAAATATCATCTCTCGCATAGAATCTTAGATTTGTGAAAGTATTAAACGAAATTGATTTGGGTTCGAGGAAAGTCTCAATAAGTAATTCCTGCAAAGAGTTCCAATCATTTAAGTGTAATCCATCATTGATATAGGTCTTAAGAGCATTTCCTTTTAAGAAGGAACTAATATTTTCCAACTTCCATTGTTCATCTTTAGGTGCATGAGTATTAAAATAACACAACCAAGAAGTGATGGACATACCTTCATCAAAACATACTAAAGACGGAAGATAATTGGGGAAAATTAAATTCGTAGCCTGAGTTAAATTCGATGAACTAGCTTCAGTTTCATTTACAGAGGATTGTTGGTTCATGGCAGAATTAGAGTTAGTATTGTCAGTTGAAATTAAAGTAGCTTGACTACTCGGTGTGTCTTTGTTTACTGACATTTTAACTTGACGTTGTACCAATATAGCAAATTAGATAATGGATAATAATAATTAGAATAATTAAAATTCAAAATCAATTTCCTGATCACAAAATTTTACACAATAGCTCATTAATGATCATATTCAAAACAGTTTTTGAAATAAACTATCAAGTTTAATTAATTCTTTGAAACTATTCAACATTACAAACTGCTAACTCTTGTATAAAAAAAAAATCTTTGTTTACAAAAAATAAATTTAATTGGAAACACTTAAAAATAATTAATATGAAAAACTAACATCAGTTAATTAGTAAGCATTTAAAATTAATTAATTAAACAGTGAATTATTCAAATAAAATTCAATTTAAACTTCTACAATTTAAATTTAAAAAAATCAATATTGCTTAAATTTGAAAACTATTAAGTTTTAAAAATATTTCAAACATTATCAAAAATACACATGGTTTCGTTTCGAAGCATTGGCACTGGTCAATGTTTTGACCGTAATCGACGCAGCACACACATCGTAGAAATGCACACAAAAGGAAAATCGAAACTAACTTTCGTCGAGAACATTCATTTCTTGGTCTTTCACACTGATCACGGAGATTTATGTAACTTGCAGAACTTTGATTTCACGAACATTGATACTGGTGAATATTTTGATTCGTATCGAAACAGCACACAAATTGTAGAAATGAACACAACATGTGAATCGAAACTAACGAGCACATTCGTTTCTTGGTGTTTCAGTTTCACTGATCACTTTGATTTCGCGATGGGCAGAGTACTCACTGTTTCGAAGACACTTTATTTTGAAGATGAGGAGTTTAATTTCTCAGCAGGTTGAAAAACACACGAGTCGGCGGTTCAGGGCAAGCCGGGAGCTGGCTCCGTACGTCATGGCGCCGCAGGTACCGGTCGCTTTCGTTTCTGTAGGGCGCTTCTGGAGTCGCTGCCGTTGCAAGTTCGAATCGCCCATGTTTGTCGAAGCGGTCGTCGCATCTTCTAAAAGGTAGACGGGCTTCTGTTCTTTCGGAGCTTGAACGTGTACTGGTGTTTGCGGACATCAACTTTCGGTTCGGCTTTCTATGTGCCAGGAACTACGCAGTAGGACTCATTCTCGGCAACCGGCTTACAAATCCGTCGGGATCGGTAATGAACGATAGTTTTTCACGGCAGGAAACCTCCTAGGATGGATGCGTTTCAGTTCCAGAATGGTATTCCGGTTGGCCACTTATCGCTGTACGTTGGCTCGGACATCTGCTGGATTAGTGTTCGGCTAGCATGGCTATGGGAAGCTATTTGCGCTAAAATTCGCCGTAACAGGACTTCAATCGCTGTCGACTTTTTGAAATGTTCCACTGGGTGGTCATTTCATTAGTTTAATTGCAGTCGTGACTAAATTAATCCATGATTGGGCCGAGTAGATTTCACAGAAACATGTTTATTCAGAGAATTAGCTTACATCCTTTCGTGTCGGCAGCCGAACACCAAGTGTCGTGAGATGGGGATTTTTCATATTACCAAGAGGGAAAATGGGGAATTCGTATCGGTTCGGAAGCACAGTCGTTGATTGGTAGGGATAATCTTTTAGGGAAAAAGTGAGTTCTTGGAATAAGAGAGAAAAGGCACAGATTGTGCTTAGTTAATTTAAGGGATAGATGTTAAGGGATTTTAAGAGGGGTTTTACAAGGGGTCAGGATTAGAAAAGGGGGTGGTTATAGGAATTTTCTTTCATATATATATATATATATATAATGTTTATTATTTAGAAGTGCTGTCGTTAGTTATTGACAGGTTCAGTTCTGAAGTTATCAAACAAAGGCTGAGTTCACATCTTTTATTGTTCCGGGCATCAGAGCAAGACTTCCTAGCTTCAAGGTTACATCGGGAATCTGTGTATAATACGGAATACTTTGATAAGGAGACTGCACCCTGGACACCTCTGATTGGTTCATCTCAGTTTTAGTTCGCATTTTTAGATTTGGGTTCGGGATTTTGAAGTGGCGTGGGAGGGAAAGTAGTCACATGAGGTATGTTTTTGTACTGGGAAAAAGGGGCTATATCCAAAGTTAAAGAAAGTTAATTAAAGTACTTGTATAATTTTATAGAGGGGAGACGATTTATAAAATATCTTATATATATATATAAAGTGACTGGACAAGAGATAAAGAGCGAACGACATAATACGGTGAGAAATTTACAGAGATCTTGGACATCATGTGATTGGTTGGGAGATCCATCACTTCGCCTTTTAATTAGCTTTTAAGTTGTGAGAAAGAAATGCAGGGAACGAACGTAATTGAAAGCGGTTTTGACTTGGAAGAGTAAATAGAACAGTCTCAGCTATATTAGAGTGTGGGAAATTGCATCATGAGATGAAATCGTCAGTCGGAGAGATAAAGTTTTAATTGTTAAAGAGTGTTAATTAAAAGCGGGTTAGAGTTAGAAAATATTCTTTCATATGTATAAAGATATATATTTGCCTGATTGACCCCCGCCCCCCTACGCCCCCCGAGATTAAATCCTGTTTACGCCGCTGCTCTATCGTTACTTACCGTCTGTAGTGGATATTACAATTAGGTAACTCTATTGGAAGATTATGGTATTACATACAAGTTCTAGTTGAAATCAACCCCACGATGCATTTACGGGTGACTATTACAATTAGGAACTTATATGTTTTTATGGAGTTATCCCGAGATGTAGGTAGCATTGGTAAGACGATATATGATGCAGTTTCAAGATATTTTTTTGTCAATTTTTTTCTCTTTGTATCACGCCAATTCATAATAACACGATTGCCGCCACTTTTCACGTGTTAAAGACATGGGGGTCGGCCGCTTTAAACACATTAAAAAAAACCGAGAAAAACCTTCAACTTCACCTTCCTTGCCTACTTCTATTCGATTTTGTTTAAAAAAAAAAATAAGCAAAACAAGAATCGTAACAAAAATACAAAGAAAAATAATATATATAAAAAAAAGGAGGATCGACTTTTTAGCGGGGTGGTAGATTCCCCATCATTTGGGGAATTTCCCTTTATGATATAAAAGGGAGAAAAAAACTACTACTACTACTACTACGCTAGTAGTGAGGTCTCTAGTAGGTATTTTCGAACAAAAAATAATAATAAAGGCCACCCCACCTTTTATGCTGCAATACCCCAACTGAATCGAACACAAAACCCAGGGGGGTTCGCCTCTTTTAAAAGAGGTGGGTGGGGGTAGTATGTTAAAGAGGGGATATGGGAAATTTGTCTGCCTATTGTCAGTGAGAAAGTGGGGGGTTTTATAGGGAAGGGCTGCTATATTTGGAAAGATATCGCCAATTTGGGGAAAATTTTCAATAATTGTGAGGCTTCAAAATTGTTGCTTTTGCCAAAATTATCGTTAAGTTAAAAATTTTATACTTGCACTACTTATATTTGTTTGGGTTATTTATTACACTCTACCCTAAGAACATCTTTGACATATGTGTTCTTTCTGCAGAACAGTTATTCCTCGTTCTGTTCTTTTTTGACAGAATTGTTTATATCTATCTATTGATGGAGGAAATCATAATCTGTCTTGGATCTAAATGATAACTAGTTGAAAAATAAATCAATGTTTTTTAACCCTTTACACTCCGCTGTCTCCCTTCAGACAGCAATATAACGACCAGTTATTTTGCTTACCTGTTCTTTCACACTGCAGAGTTCGGCTCTATGCCTCCTGCAATGTAAACAAAAAAATATTATTCATCGAGTAGGTTTAAGAACTCATTTTTTTTTCTTTCAGTACAATTGTACCGTAAATGAGCGACAACATACTCAAATTTAAGCAACCGTACTTTCATAAAAATGAGCCGTGTGATTTAATATAGCTAATCTCAGGTTTTGTTCAAGCCATCTTAACAAAGCGACCTGACAAACTTAAAATAGTAGTCCAGAAAATGATTTTCCACATTATTTGATGTCGATTACTTCAATGGAAACCGAGTTCTTACAATTCAATATACTTCCCATTCTTTTGGAACGTTATTTCTGCTTATAACTTCTTCGCGTCGCCCTGGTGGTATAACGGATAAAGAATTGGACTGCGCTGCTTTAGGATCTGGGAACCGGTAAATCTTGGTTGTAATTGTTGATATTTATTGAAAGTGATTTATGAAGGTAGCCTATGTAGGCTAGCATCTGCTCTTTTTTGTTATTCATTTTACTCATTTTTGGTTTGGTTTGGTTTGGTTTGGTTTGGTTTGTTTAATTAACGTCGCACTAGAGCTGCACAATTTACTCACTTTTAAGTACATGTCTTTTTCAAAATTGAAACTTATGTATTCGGAGCTATGATTAGCATGGAATGTAAACAAAAATGAGTAAATTTTACTTATTTTTGAATACCTATTTTTAACAGTATAATAAGAAAGTTGAAAAAAGATCGATCCTTTTTTTTTAAAACACAAGATCGTGTTGTTCTCGTTTATTTTAAAGAACAGGGAACGAAAAGAACGGGTCGTTGTGTTATTCTCTGAGAGGAGACAGCAGAGTGGAAAGGGTTAATATTTATATTAATAACGTTATCGTTTGGAGTTTTCACGAATGAGACATGTGGTGGACATAGAACGACATCGAAGAGCACTCAAATGAAGGAACGTAAAAATATCAATACTTATATCCGAAGTAAAGAACTGCAATAGAAGAGGGGACTGAAAAATATGCTACATAATCGATGCATAACTCAGCCCTTAAAATGAGTAAAATTGGAAGAAAATTATTTACTATTTTGATTGATTGAAAGTTCATAAAATTATAATTTAATGAATTGCAAAAAAAAAAAATACAAATATTACAATTCAATGGGTTTTTATTAGAAAAGTGTCTGTTTATAAAAATTTCAGAAATCGTAATTGGTTAGTATGTATATTTTACCGAAAGAATATTATACACATAATTTACACATTTATTATATGTTATTTCATTTAATATTTGTAATTTTTTATTTCCAATAAATTTAAATATTTTTTTATCCAAAAATTTGTAAAACTATACTAAATTTTGACCCACGACACCGCCAAATGGCGATTTTTAAAAAATTGGCGAGATTTTTCAATCTCGTTGGCGCCCTTGGAGTTCTTATATCGGCAGCCCCTGGCATGGGAAGATGATTTCCCCCTCTGTATTATTGTGGTTTAGTTTGTAAGAAAACTTGTTGAACACTTTAAAAGGGCTTTTTATTTTATTTGACGCGCATTAAAAAGTTGGTGGGAGACGTCTTGGCGAACGGAGGTGGGGAAATGCTTGGCGAAAACGGCACTTGAAATATCCTAAAATATTCCGGCTCTTGAAGATTCTTTCTGTGACAGAAGATTGGAATTTTTGGCTGATTTAATGGTTTTGTTAGGTGTGGCGGGAAAATCTCACACTCCTCTCTTTCTGTTAGTTATTTGTTGTTGCATTCTTTTTACCTGAAACGTTGTCTTTAAAATCAGCTACATGGGTTATCAATATATAAATAATAATATTTTTGTAGGAGGGTCCATTCCGACACTACAACTCTCAGTAAAAAGCATAGCCATGAGAGTTTCATTACGTCACCATTACGTGTTTTTCACTCAAAAAAACTTGTTTGGCACTTATAAAAATTGTGCTTTTTTTATTTGAGGGATTTATTTCATTACAAATCGTTGTCACAATTTTGATGTGTTAAGGCAATCATTTTTATCAATAATCTATATTTAATTTGGTATGCGGTGCGGGCCCCTAGGCTGCAGCCTATGCCTATATCCGGATCTGGAATCAAATTCCACACAGGCCCGTCGCACCGGGGGGTTTGGGGAGCGACCCCCCAGTAATCTGTAAACACTGAAAGTTGGTAATTTCAACTTCTAAAAAATCCCGAGTTGGAAAAATGTGTGCCCGAAGAAAATTAATATTATTAACAAATGAAAGCTGTGGGAGATTAGAACTTTCTTGAACCAACTTGTAAGATTACATTTAAATTAGACTTTAGAAAGGACACTGCATTGGAATATGGGTGCAACAAATAAATGCTTGTGAGAGAACTGTTTAATATTACCTAATATATATATATATATATAAAAATGATGAAAAATGTCGATAAGTTGGAACTGGGAATTTTGAGCACTGTTGAGTTGGGAATTTCGAATAGTTAAGTTGGGAATTTTTTTGTTTCCCCCCAAATATTTTTTGTGTAACGGCACTGATTCCACGTAGTGTGAAACACCCCCTCACGCGAGTCGACCAATCAGCGTATCTAAACCATATAAATAACGTGACGTCACAGAGGCCATTTAGCCAATCCCATTGAATCGATCATGAAAATTCAGTGGCCGATTCCACATATCGTTGACCTTGGAGAAGAATCCGCCTCTGTCAACAACCACAATAACCTTTAAGCAGACAAACAAAAAGAAACCGATGCTCTCTGCCAGGCTTCAAAAGACCCGAATCCACCGCCAACTCGGCTCTCAAAAAATCCACTTCTTTTCGAGACAGGTTAATGGCGATTATGACGAATTGGGGTTAAGAGGAGAAGACATACAACTTTCACCTTCCAGGCCGGTTGGGTGTGTCGACGACAGGTCGGGCGAGTTTTCACTCTTTTCCAACTGCAAGAATGTCGCCCGGGGCTTCCCAAGCCACAAAAAAATTGAAATCGCCAAAATGTCGCCAAATTATCAAAAAACAAACCATGAAAGATTCGAAATTTTGTAACGTAAATGTAACACAAAAATGTATTTAAGGAACAGATGTAGTATAGGAACATAGCATAGGGTTACCAGATTGAAAGTCGCCACAAGAATCGGAAAATACCAACAATGTCAGGTGGGGTTGCCATACTATAAATTTATCCCCCCTATAAAACACGCCAAAAAAAACCTCGCCCGCCAAATGTCCTATACTACATCTGTACCGTATTTAACAATATCTGCTTTGAAAAAATTCTAAAAATCACAAAAAATTATCTTTGAAATATTAATTTAAGATCCTTAATGGTGTCCAATTGGCGCTGATTTCGGCACTTGGCGAGAATTTCCATTCGGGTTTTCATGTCACGCACACCGCCATTGTCTGTATCGATGGAAGATGATTGAATTGAATTGTAATCGCACGTGGATTTATGCTTTAATCGATTGTCGGTCTTTTTGGTATTCCGAATACATCTTTCTTTTTAATGCCAATGTGTTGATCTGGTTTGTTTCTGTTTGTGGTGTTGCCAGGTGCCTCAAGCGCAGGTGGATGAATTTTTTTTGTTTGTTTTCTAATCACGTAATGGCTGTGTGGTGTCGTTCAGCTGTTTTTTAGTGAATGGTCACTTTTTTTATTTGTGAGAATTTTCTGCATACGTCGCGGAATGGTGGATCTGATGTTGTAAATCCGAAACCAGGTGATCATTGCGTATTCTACAAGCGCAGATTGTTCGACATGTGCCATCAATGGCTCCCGTAGCTGTAGAAGATGGCTAAATATCGGTTGGAAGTACTAAATGTAGGCAACAATGTATTTGGTATTTCTTCAATAATAAATGTTATTACAAGAAAAATCTTGATGGAATTTCTTAATAAATATTATCGACCAACTACAGGCTCTGGACACAGCAAGTTTGGTTGTGCATAACACATCTTAACTCTTTGCACTCGATGTCGCCTCTCAGGCGCCAACCCAACGACACGTTCTTTTGTTTCCCTGTTCTTTAAAATAAACGAGAACAGCATGATCTTGTGTTTAGAACATCAATCTGTTTTTCAACTTGTTCTCTTGCAAACACAAAACAGATTAGGATTTTTTTCCCTTTATGAGTATAAAAAAAATCCGTGGAAAAGAACGTAAAGAGAGGAATAACTGTTCCATAGAAAGAACACAAATCGCAAAGTGTTCTTGAAGTGCAAAAGCTAACAATTGCCCAGGGCCGCCTTTAGCAGACGCGAGGCCCTTTTTTCGAACTTAGTAGTGTAGTGTAATTTTTATCATCCACACAAATTTATGAGCAAGTTTTCAGATTTTTGAGAAGCCAATCGGATTTTTTTTATTAACTACACATATTTGATACGGCTACATATCATTTGATTGGAATATTAATTCAAGAACTGCATTACATAAAAAGTCTGATTGCTATTATTTTGATTTTTTTAAAAATTATTTATATATATATATATATTTAAATATATATATACATATATATATATATAATATATATATATATATATAAATAATTTTTAAAAAAATCAAAAATAATACAGACTTTTTATGTAATGCAGTTCTTGAATTAATATTCCAATCAAATGATATGCAGCCGTATCAAGTATTTGTAGTTAATAAAAAAAATCCGATTGGCTTCTCAAAAATCTGAAAACCTTCTCATAAATTTGTGTGGAAGCCTTATTCTCTATTGAACGAGACCAAACTTATGCCAGTCGCCATCTTTGTCACGAAATGGATGCCTCTATGAGATTAATGATAGAAGATACAGGTCAAAGTTTTTTCAGAAGCACTTTTGTACATAACACTTTTTACAGTTGGAATTTTTAAACTGTTTTTTCCCGCCAAATCAAAGCTTTCTGAATTTTCTTGTGGCAGTACAGGCCGTCCTGCCAGAAGGAAGAAAAGACCTCTATATAATCGTAAATATGAATCCTATTTGCAGTACTCTCCGAACTTCCGGAAGGACAGTGTATGTTCTATCGTTAACATGATATGTCATGTAGCTGATTTTTAAAACGTTTCATCTCAAAAGCAAGAAGAAAAAATATCATCAAAACCAAACCTTCGAGATAGGTCCCGAACCGTCGCCATTAGCCCACTGTGCAGTTCTAGTGCAACGTTATTTAACCAAACCAAACCAAACCACGTCAAAAATGAAGTGTTTAAAAAAATGGAACTAGTAAAACAATCAAACAAAAGTGAAACAAATTCAAAAAATTTGTTCTCAATAATTTATTTCTATTGGTATCGTCTTCAAAAAACAACATGGAGCCCCAGTTGCTCAGTTGGTAAGGCGTTCAGCTACTAATCAGAGGATTGGTGGTTCGAATCCGTGAAATGGACTTGACATAGAAAAGTAAAAAAGTAGTGATCTTGCGATCGGAGGGTTGCCAGCTTCGCTACAAAAAATACTAAAAAGTCGTCCAGAATATCCAACAAATTATACTGGTGTGTATACGGGACTGGTGCACGATACATCTGATCGGGGTCCAAAGTCCCGACGTCTATTGAAGGCGTTGGGTGCCAGTTCAGGTGTTTCCTCGTCATCTGACCATGGTTCTAAAATAACGAGGTGCATGAATGTGTGTGTGAATGTATATGTGTTCCAGGGTCTTTCCTTCGAGATTGACCCTGAACCGTCGCCAATAGCCCACTGTGCAGCTCTAGTGCGACGTTAATTAACAAAACCAAACCAAACCAAAAGCAAGAAGAAAAAATATCATCAAAACCAAACCTTCGAGATAGGTCCCGAACCGTCGCCATTAGCCCACTGTGCAGTTCTAGTGCAACGTTATTTTACCAAACCAAACCAAACCACTTCAAAAATGAAGTGTTTAAAAAAAATGGAACTAGTAAAAAAATCAAACAAAAGTGAAACAAATTCAATAATTTTGTTATCAAGAATTTATTTCTATTGGTATCGTCTTCAAAAACAACATTGAAAATGAAATAACACCAACAATTTATCTATTATCGAGATATTGGTAGGCAGCTGTCAAATTCGACCGATCCCGATTTGCCAACCGGACCAGTTTTCAACCAGGGGTGAGAGGCTATTCTTTCGAAACGCCCTCCGATTGGAGAGAGACAATCGAGGCGATCACGTGACCCCGAAAAGGGGTGTTCCTTCCACACGACCACGGCGACCTCGCGCCATTCATTCACACGCGGGACTCAAAGGGTAGGGGGGGGGGGGGGGGGGGGGGGGCGTCCGCAAATTGCTTATCAGCTACAGGGAACGTTCTCGCTTGCGTTTCTTTGACTGCGAGTACCTGGGAAAAGATGTTAGGGGGTCTAAAAAAGTGATTTTTGTTCCAGAATTGTTTTTCTCGATTATTTCGTTAAGCTGCATTAACCCTTTGCACTCCGTAGGCGCCAATATAACGACTCGTTCTTTTGGTTCCCTGTTCTTTAAAATAAACTCGAAATGTGTTCTTGTATGTAAAACACATCGATCTTTTTTTTTTTCAACTTGTCCTCTTGCAAATTAAAAACAGATTGAAGGCGTTGGGTGCCAGTTCAGATGTTTCCTTGTCATCTGACCATGGTTCTAAAATAACGAGGTGCATGTATGAATGTGTATGTGTTCCCGGGTCTTCCTTGGAGATAGACCCCGAACCGTCGCCAATAACCCACTGTGTAGCTCTAGTGCGACGTTAATTAACCAAACCAAGCCCCCCTCCCGGACCTAGGGTTACCTGACTTCCAGGATAGTCTTGGTTTTAGAAATATAGCCCAATTGCCTTGTCATTTTATCTCCGTTTTCCCTATTTTCATGTATTCCCTTTTTTTTAGGGAAATGAATATCTGTTCGGCTATAAGCATATTGTCAGTTAAATTCACAAACCATATAACTCCAAACCACGGTTTCAGCAGCCGTATTGAAAGCTGCTTGGCGACGAAATTCAAGCGATTCACTGCTAAATGTGGAACTGTTTAAAAACAAGAAGTTTTTGGAATACATGAGCTTAGATTGTAGGTGAGGGATTGGGTTAAGATTAAAAGATTTCCGAGTGTGAATTTCGTCGCCCAGCAGCTGCTTGTTTGAAGGGAACGAAGCAACGAGTTGGTGAAGTAGCGAGATCAAAGTCGCATTCCAATCCTTCATTATTAAATAACTTTCACTATTAATTAGTATTTATTATCCCTAAAATATTATATGGCCATCTCGAGATTGAGGAAGTATGCCAAGTTTCAAGGCCATGCGACATTCGGAAAGGGGTTTCTATTGAGCTGTAGATTAAACCATACAACACAGTTAAAAAAAATCGAAACACGAATCGATTCCGAATAATCGAATCGAAATCGCGTTCCAATCCGCCATTATTAAATAATATCCACTATTAATTAGTATTTATTATCCCTAAAATATTATATGGCCACCTCGAGATTGGGGAAGTATGCCAAGTTTCAAGGCCATTCGGAAAGGGGTTTCTATTGAGCTGTAGAGTAAACAATACAGCACAGTTAAATAAAATCGTATAAAAAAATCGATTCCGAATAATCGAATCGAAATCGCGTTCCAATCCGTCATTATTAAATAATATCCACTATTAATTAGTGTTTATTATCCCTAAAATATTATATGGCCATCTCGAGATTGGGCAAGTATGCCAAGTTTCAAGGCCATGCGACATTCGGAAAGGGGTTTCTATTGAGCTGTAGATTAAACGATACAGCACAGTTAAATAAAATCGTAAAAAAAATCGATTCCGAATAATCGAATCGAAATCGCGTTCCAATCCGTCATTATTAAATAATATCCACTATTAATTAGTATTTATTATCCCTAAAATATTATATGGCCATCTCGAGATTGGGCAAGTATGCCAAATTTCAAGGCCATGCGACATTCGGAAAGGGGTTTCTATTGAGCTGTAGATTAAACGATACAGCACAGTTAAATAAAATCGTATAAAAAAAAATCGATTCCGAATAATCGAATCGCAAGAACAATGCTTGACCACGCACCAAACAACAACAAAAAAACTCGACCAGACCCACTTTCACTCGCTCACAAAAGCGAGTGAATCAAAAAAGCGTTTTTTTAACACTTTCCGCACTTCGTCACCGCCCTAAAAACCACGTTGAATGAATCGAGGTGGGGGGGGGGGTGAACTGAGAACTCGAAAAAGGGGAGGGGGGGTACGAACAAAGAAATAAGGGTCGTCATGCCACGGTAGCCCTACATATACACTGATAGGTCACCGCACTCGGAAAAAGGTTGCCTCTTCTCAAGCAGAAACGCGCCAAAGTTGCTTGACAACTCGCCAAGAGCAACAAAATAAAAAGAAAAGAGGTTTTTGTATGGAGAAGACGGTGTGACGTTTTCTAAATTGATAGTAGCAGCAGAATCCGTTTCGCGGTGGTTAGGTTTGTTATGGTTGCTAAACTGTTAACTCTTTGCTTTTGTGGGGAAAGCTGAGGTGGTTTTTACGGAGCGTTTATCACCGTGCGGCGTGCGATTGTTTATCTGTGAGTGATTGTTTTTTGTGGATGGTGTTTGTCTAAAGTATCGATGGTTTTTTTTCGATGTCGAGTCTTTTGACGGGAAACGAATTTGAAGTCGGCCACCATGGGATACTGTTAGGAGTGAACTATTCTAACGCTATAACTCCGTGACAAATAGCAAGATTGACAACAATTTGATCTCGTTCGATAGGTATTAGACGCCGATACGAGTGAAATCTTAAAATAAAACAAAGTACATAAGAAGCGTGCATAGAGGCCTGTTGAGGCAGGCATATTCCCGAGACTATAACTCCGTGACAAATAATTCAATTGATATGAATTTGATCTCGTTCGATAGGTATTAGACGCCGATACATGTGAAATCTTAAAATAAAACAAAGACATATTCCTGAGACTATAACTCCGTGTCAAATTGCTCGATTAACATGAATTTGGACTCCTTCGATAGGTATTAGGCGCCGGCTGATACGTGCCAAATCTTAAAATAAAACAAAGACATATTCCTGAAACTATAACACATGAATAACGATGGACATGAATTTGATGTCGTTCGATATGTATTAGACGCCGATACGAGTGACATCTTCAAATAAAACAAACACATATTCCTTAAACTATAACTCCGTGACAAATAGCTCGATTGACACGAATTTGGTCTCGTTCGGTAGGTATTAGACGCCGATACATGTGAAATATTAAAATAAGACATACATATTCCTGAGACAATAACTCCGTGTCAAATTCCTCGATTGACATGAATTTGATCTCGTTCAATAAGTATTAGACGTCAATACGTGTCAAATTTCAAACTAAAACTAAGACATATTCCTGAAAATATAATTCGTGCCAAATTGCTCGATTGTCATGAATTTGATCTAGCTCAATAGGTATTAGACGCCGATACGTGTCACATTTCAAAATAAAACTAAGACATATTTCTGAGACTATAACTCTGTGTCAAATTGCTCGATTGACATGAATTTGATCTTGTTCGATAAGTATTAGACGCCGATACATTTGAAATCTTAAAATAAAACAAAGACGTATTCCTGAGGCTATGACTCCGTGTCAAATTGCCTCGATTGACATGAATTTGATCTCGTTCGTTAGATATTAGACGCCGATACGAGTGACATCTTCAAATAAAACAAAGACATATTCCCAAGACTATGACTCCGTGTCAAATTGCTCGATTGACATGAATTTGGTCTCGTTCGATACATATTAGATGCCGATACATGCGAAATCTTCAAATAAGACAAAGACATATTCCTGAGACTATAACTCCGTGTCAAATTGATCGATTGACATGAATTTGATGTCGTTCGATAGATATTAGACGCCGATACAAGTGACATCTTAAAATAAAACAAACACATATTCCCGAGACTATAACTTCGTGTCAAATTGCTCGATTGACATGAATTTGGTCACCTTCGATAGGAATTAGACGCCGGCCGATATGTGTCAAATCTTAAAATAAAACAAACACATATTCCCGAGACTATAACTTCGTGTCAAATTGCTCGATTGACATAAATTTGGTCTCCTTCGATAGGAATTAGACGCCGGCCGATATGTGTCAAATCTTAAAATAAAACAAACACATATTCCCGAGACTATAACTTCGTGTCAAATTGCTCGATTGACATAAATTTGGTCTCCTTCGATAGGAATTAGACGCCGGCCGATATGTGTAAAATCTTAAAATAAAACAGACATATTCCTGAGACTATAACTTTGTGTCAAATTGCTCGATTAACATGAATTTAGTCTCCTTCGATATGAATTAAACGCCGGCCGATATGTGTCAAATCTTAAAATAAAACAAAGACATATTCTTGAGACTATAACTTTGTGTCAAATTGCCTCGATTGACATGAATTTGATCTCTTTTGATAGGTATTAGACGCCGGCCGATATGTGTAAAATCTTAAAATAAAACAGACATATTCCTGAGACTGTAACTTTGTGTCAAATTGCCTCGGTTGACATGAATTTGGTATCCTTCGATAGGAATTAGACGCCGGCCGATATGTGTAAAATCTTAAAATAAAACAGACATATTCCCGAGACTATAACTTCGTGTCAAATTGCTCGATTAACATGAATTTAGTCTCCTTCGATATGAATTAAACGCCGGCCGATATGTGTCAAATCTTAAAATAAAACAAAGACATATTCTTGAGACTATAACTTTGTGTCAAATTGCCTCGATTGACATGAATTTGATCTCTTTTGATAGGTATTAGACGCCGGCCGATATGTGTAAAATCTTAAAATAAAACAGACATATTCCTGAGACTGTAACTTTGTGTCAAATTGCTCGTTTGACATGATTTTGGTCTCCTTCGATAGGAATTAGACGCCGGCCGATATGTGTAAAATCTTAAAATAAAACAGACATATTCCTGAGACTATAACTTTGTGTCAAATTGCTCGTTTGAATGATTTTGGTCTCTTTTGATAGGTATTAGACGCCGATACGTGTGAAATCTTAAAATACAGTAAACACATATTCCCGAGACTATAACTCCGAGACAAATAGTTCGATTAACATGAATTTGGTCACGTTCAATAGGTATTTAGTCGCCGATGCGTGTAAAATCGTGAAATAAAGATAAGAGCGGACATGGTGGGGACGAGAGTCAGATTTCCGTTGAATATCAATTCCTATTTCTATTATCTGCTGAAATGACGTTTCATGTAAAATATTTTTGGTCTTGTCACTAAACATCCGAATTTTGTTTTTATAAATTGTATTAGTGTATTTTTTTTTTAAATACGAAGATGATGGTTTCTGTCTCTCTCTTTTTAAACTGTTGTCGACTCTAGGTTTTTAATACTCGAAAATGTTGGCGAACCAGTTAAAATAAATTGGCGTTAAAAATTGTGGTTAAAAATCTAAAATCGGCAACAAAAAATCGAATATGGCTATATCGCGCACGGCCAGAAGGGTTTTACGTGAACGCCATTTCGCAGAGTATAGAAAAAAGAATTCGTAGTCAATAAAAATCTTTCCAACCGAAGGAAGATATATAAATTGTTTCGTTTGACGCCGCAGGTTCCCATCCACGTCCAGACTCTTTATTTAAGATTTCATACGCATTTTTGCCTAATTTCCCATCGAACTAGTCCACATTTATGTCAACCGTGCTGTTTGCCCCGGAGTTATACTGTCGTAACAGATCCTTATAGTGTTTCTATCCTGATATATAACTGATTTCAAGGACGTTTCCGTCAAAACTACTTATTCGTATTCAAGGAACCTTATAGGTGAAAATACGACAACAAAATAATTATTTGAAAACCATAAAATAACTGAGCAACCCAACCAATCTCAATTACGATCAATATCTTCGATCGGCCATTTTAACTAAGCCATTAATTTTCCTCCTCCATAAATCTCATCGTTAAAATTAATTCTTTCACGATCGGCGCCATCTTGAAACATCGGGCCCAATTGAAACGACTTTCAACCCAAAACTTTCGACGGAATAACACAACCAAGAGACTCTAGAATTGATTAATTTACTTTCAAAAGATAAAAGAGTTAAGATTCCAGAAATCGAATATCCGATGAGATTTCGAACAATTGTGTCATTAACACTAACTAGGATTTCCATTTTTGGAATATCATCATTTCGTCACTTCTAGGCAACTAAAAGGCTTTCCTATATAATATTTGAATATAGGAAAGTCATTAGCAGTTCGTTCAATTAAGATTGAGAAAAGATTTATAGATTTATTCTGGAAAAGAATTAATCGATATAATGGGTTATACCGTCTTGTTAAAGAACGGTTTTCTTGCTTTGTATAAGTTATTTTGGTATTTTTTTAAGTGAATACTAGTGTCTATAAAATCGTTCCGAATGCACGGTCATCGGCAGAAACTTGGGCGAGAAGTGGGCGGCGTTGACCAGGTCGGTCATTAATCCACTTCTCCCTTCTGACCAGAGCACGATGAAGATATTGAATTACGAGAACACCGCCTTTAAATAGGGGCTCCATCGCTGTCAAATAGACCCTGGAACATCAAAGCGAACTTTTACGTGCACTAAAATCCTTGCCACTGAATGGCATTAAAATCAAACACATTATAAATAATATAACAAAATATACTAATGAATGATGATTATTCCTAATATTCTGTATGTTTTAATTTTTACCAATTATCCAACAAATTTACACAAGTGGCATATATATATATATTTTTTTTTTGCTAAAGTTTGTAGTACATTTTTTGGGGTAAATTTAGTAGCAAACTATGTTAGGGGTATTAAATTAAATCAATCTATATATATAAATGCGAAAAACCCACTCATCACTCATCACTAATTCTCCAACTTCCCGTATACCTATGACGATGAAATTTGGCAAATTTGTTCCTTATACCTTAAATAGGAAAAGTAAGCTATTTTTGTTCCGATCGAACGGATTTAAGGGGTTGTAAAACCCCTTTTTCGAAACTTCTCCATAGGATTAACATGGAGAACATGTAACAATGCAAAATATAAAATTTAAACAATGGAAATTTTTAATATTATGTAACGTACGAGGAGCATTCTGATTGGCTGATGACTAAATATCGCCAAAATGTCGCCAAATAACTAAAAACTGTCGCCAAATAACTAAAAACTGTCGCCAAATTAATAAACTTCGCCAAATAAATTAAAATTTCACCGAATGAATAAAACATTTCGCCAAATTAATAAAATATCGTCAAATGAACTAAAATATGATCATATATGTAAAAATAATATAAAAACCTGAAATACCCGTTCGATATACGAAATACCTTTTTCGATGTTTGTGGCGACGTTAGTTTGGATATCTACAGATCTAAAAGACCTAGAGTGCTGAAATTTGGAGCACAGATTCAGCTTGGGCCGTAGAGATGCACTACGAAATGGATGTTATTCAACGGGGATAACGTATATATATCTCCATATTATTGTACAGCCAACTTCTCCATAATACCATTCTTTCCAGTTCTTGCGGGAACTTGCTAATAAAATTTCGTTACAATTTGGAACTTTTAATACTTTATTTCGTTTCCCCTGATGAGTGACAAATTAAGAATATTATTTATTTCGCCTATAATTATTGTATTTGTATCTATTTTGTAATTTATTTCCTTCCCGTGCGTAGAACGGGTATTTTAGCTAGTATTTATATAAAATGAGTGAATCGGGGGGCCTCTCAAAAATGTAAAGTGCAAGCCTGTGATTAACGGGCCTATTTGGTAATCAGGCCCTACCTGTCTGACCTTTGTACCGCGTGGGGAAAATGAGTCAAATTCGATATACGCTGAAGTGTTTAACAAGTGCAACTTCCACTTTAATCGAAGGACCGTGGCTTAAATTGGAAAGAACAACGAGTTATATAATTCTACATGACTCAGTTTAAACTTTTGTGTATGGTGGGAAGTGATGATTTGTCGAAGATTTCACATTAATGCTCGATTGTGACTTAAGCAGCTTGAAAGAACAGTTCAAGACGAACTAAATTATACAAAAAAGTCTAAACTTATGATAAGTATGATGAAAACTATAACTTAAGAAGACGCAAGACGGAGCAGGTCGAGGAGGCGCGCTTACGAAGTATTCAAAAGTCGATTTTTTTTTTATTATTTTTT
The DNA here is from genome assembly GCA_963932185.1 of Troglohyphantes excavatus. Taxonomy (NCBI): domain Eukaryota; kingdom Metazoa; phylum Arthropoda; class Arachnida; order Araneae; family Linyphiidae; genus Troglohyphantes; species Troglohyphantes excavatus. The sequence continues at coordinate 7,262,455 of OZ010677.1, read as the reverse complement.
TTTACGATATCGACACTCTAAGATATCTAGGCAAAGTTGGAAAAAAAATTCTTCCATCGAAATCATATAGTTCATGGACTATACAATTTTTTTGAGATTTTTTTTTCTCCAAAAAACAACAACTTTCCGCTTATAACTTTGCGTGTTTTTTTTTATATAACTACTAGATAGTTTTGTTTCAATTTCGGTATATAAATATATAATTTGTATCCCTTATTAATAATATAGGAACGCTGGAGATTTTCGCTTTTCTTTTGGGTACAGATGTAGTATTGGACATTTGGCGCGCGAAGTTTTTTTGGCGTGTTTTATACTGGCGATAAATTTATAGTATGGTAACCCAACCTGACATTGTTGGTATGTTCCGATTCTTGTGGAGACTTTCAATCTGGCAACCCTATGACGTCATAGCGCTGTTTAACGGCAATTTTTCGTCGCCAAAATCAAAAACACGCCAAATGTCCTATACTACATCTGTTCCTTCTTTTGACCACTTTAGACATCTTGCAGCGAATTTCAGCAATATTCAATATTAAATTTAGCCCCCCCCCCCCCCCCCCCCCCCCCCCCTCCACCAAACAAACAAAAAGTTGTGTTCTAATTCCTGTTGCACTTGGCTATTTATATTTATTAATTTCATAATCCAGTTATTTTTCATAACATAAATGCAAAGCGTATGTTACAAATTTATTTATTATTTTCAGAAAACACTAAAAACTCTTCGAAATTTTAAACAAATTCCTTAAGGAATTTTTCTGAAATAAAACAACACTGCGCTTTGTATTAGAATCCACTCTTTATAATCATCCAAACTTTATAATTATTCTTAGTCAAATCTGAAATAAACCATTTCCCTCTTAAGCTATCAACTAAATACATTCATTTAAGATGTACAAATGTATCATAATTTTAAATTAAAATAATCCGTAAATGCTTTTATTCCTAATAATATAAAACCATAATAATGACAATAGCCAATAAATTATTTCAATTGCTGCTTTTAAAATATGTTCCACAGTAAAATGAATTAACTCCGTTCCAACTTACATTTGCTTTCACCTTCGTCGAACATTGCCTCATCATTCCAAAATGGCGTTTCTTCTTTGATTGTGTTCAGTAAGACTAAATTAGTTTCATCGATTCATTGTTCCTTTTCGAATTCCCTTTATTTCATTAATGGTTAATTTCCTCCAAGATCTCCTTTGTGCCGAAACTGAGAAATTCGCAGCGCGGCGCCATTTTCTTTTTTGGAATATTTGTTGTCGCTGGAAACATTCCATTCGGTTTTTCCCCTTTATTGTTATTATTATTATTATTATAAAATTCTCTCCGAGTACGGATACAGTTAGTCGAAATTCGCGCGGGAAAAGATAATTGGAAGCGATTTGTTTATTGTCTTGTTAAAAGTCTTTTCTTTTGAAAGAAATAAGATCGATCAACAAAGAGTTCTTTTTTTAAATGTTTTGGATGTTTCTGTGTGTCTTTTATCCCATCAGTTAAATGTAGGGCTAATGGTTCTTGAGAATTTTGTCTTTGTATAATAGCGAAATCTTGTTTAATTTTTCAGAGAACTTTTGTGAAAAATCTATTTAAAGAAATTTACAATGGTTTTTCCTTTTTGTTATTTTTTTAGATTTGACTGATTTTATTACATTTAATTGGTTTATAAGTTTTTTTTTAAATTTAATAAATGGCAACTAGCAAGTGAAATTAGTATTCGAAAGGTAAATAATTTTTTTAATTAAAATGTAGAGTTTTATTCTTTTATTTTTTAATTAATGTTCTAACTAATTAAGTGAAATAAACTATTTTTGTTTCATTCTATCTCAACATTTTTCAATCTCTTTAAATATAGTATTTGGCGATAAAAAAAATCGCCTTAAAAACTCAATGCATGTTATCAAACATGTTTTTCCATTTTCCGAAAAAAGAGGTACGTTCTAAAATTCAAATAAAAAGTCCTTCAAAGTCACGTGGTATGCGTGATATCACTACTGAGTAAACAACTATAATCAAATTACGTCAAAGGTTCGAAAAATGTAATAATAATTTGTAATACAGCTGTTGGCAACACGTAATTTCGAAAACATTTCCTTTTCATAAATTTGCGCTATGTCGTATGATAATACACCGCACTGACCACTGAACTCTAACTGTAACTGCTGGAAGGCTCAAACCTTGTTTCCTCTATGGACGCGTTGAAGCCAATTGAAAGCTGCCATGCTGTGCCCCAACATTTTTTTAAAGTGATTTAGTGGTGTTTTTAATTACCATAGCATTGTAGAAATATTAAATGTAATTAAATATTATATTTTCTTCTTATAGAATTAATTTTTATATTGCCAAAAAAATAGTTTTTGCTCTTGCTTTTTAACTACTTCTACTTTGACTTGCAAATGACTTCCTATTTTAATTGCAGTTTGCATTTAAAATGGGTTTAAAAGTAAAATAAAAAATTTAGTCAAAAGCAATATATATCGGCGTATTTCAACATGAAAAATATACGAAATATTGCGGTATCAAGAAAAGTGGGGCACATCACGGCGGCCTCTATATCGACTTCAAGTCAACAAAATGTCTTGCCCGATCCAGAAGTTACAATTCGAGATCAGTGGCACTGACCAATTTCCAGTTAAGTTTTAAAAGAATATTTAGAACCAATTTAAATATTATAAACGAATATTTAATTATTATTTTAAACTTCAAATTTAATTACCTAAAGTATATTTTTAAAAAACATGGATTTTTATATCCAAAATCGGTCTAAAGCAATCGAAATTCTCGAAGTTTCTGTATGTAATGAATGATTCCTCACTCAATAAATCCCATTATTAAATAATTAAAAAAGCGATAGTATGCCAACTATGGCAACCTCAATCTGGTATCGAAAAGAAGCAGAATAGGCGATGGGGGGGATCGCAGAACGAGTGAGTCACTCCCCTCCCCGTCTGTCGTAGCCTTGAAAACATCGAACCCGCTACGGAGAATATAGTTTTGGAATATCGTCTGCCGAAGCGGCCCCCTCTCACCCCAACCCCGCCCGATATATGAGGGAGGAGGAGGACATTTTTATTATTTGTATTTTATTTCTCTTTGTTCCCTCCCTCCCTCCCCGCCAAACCTTCGGCTCTTTTTGGCGTAAACAAGGGTGTTTGCGTGGTCGCTGTGAGAGTAGCTTTGGAACTGAGAGTTGTTACTCTCGGTTTCAATGTGGGTTTTGTCGAATTTTCCAATGAGTTGGTCGGTTGGATTAGCGTCGCACTAGAGCTGCACAATAAGTTATCGAAGGTTTGGTTTGGTTAAAAAACGTTGCACTAGAGCTGCACAGTGGGCTATTGGCGACGGTTCGGGGCCTATCTCGAAGGAAAGACCTGGGAACCCAGCAAAAAAAGTCAGCATGAAACCTTCATCAAAATTGTCAAATTGAAGGTTTTTTGAAGGTTTTATAAAGGATATTGAAACAAAAAACTGCAGTTCTTTTGAAGTTTTTTATTCTCCTGCATAAAACCTTTAAAATATCCGCATTTTCCCTTCATGATTAAAAATTTAAGGTTTTTTGCAGGTTTTTATGAAGGTTTTTTACAGTTTTTATGAAAGACATTGAAACAAAAACCTTTAATTTTATAGATCTTCAAAAAAACTGTAGTTTTTCTGCATAAAACCTTCGATTTCAAAATTTTGATGAAGGTTTTATGCTGACTTTTTTTTGCTGGGAACGACGCCTCATATTTTAGAACCATGGTCAGATGACGAGGGAACACCTGAACTGGCACCCAACGCCTTCAATAGACGTCGGGACTTTGGTTGGTTTGGTATGGTATATTAACGTCGCACTAGAGCTGCACAGTGGGCTGTTGGCGACGGTTCGGGACCTATCTCGAAGGAAAGACCCGGGAACGATGCCTCGTATTTTTGAACCATGGTCAGATGACGAGGAAAGATCTGAACTGGCACCCAACGCCTTCAATAGACGTCGGTACTTTGGACCCCGATCAGATGTATCGTGCACCAGTCCCGTATACACGCCGATAATTTTTTGTGGATATTCTGGACGACATTCCTGGTATTTTGTAGCGAATCTGGCTCCGATCGCAATATCACTACTTTTTTACTATTCTTTGTCTAGTCCGTCGCACAAGTTCGAGCCGGGAACCCTCGGATTCCCAGCTGACGCCTTAATCCTCTCGGCCACGGAGGCCTCAAGTTATCGAAGGAAAGACCCGGGAACACTGCCTCATATATAAGCTGTTACTACTATAAATGAGATAGTATTGTGCATAAATATAATAATTGCAAACAATAGTAAAACAATATTAATATGTTTCTTATATTATTTGAGTTATAGTGATGACTTAAATCAGAAGAAATCTATGTTGAGTTGTAGGTTCATAGATGGATAGATCAATTCTTCATTTATTGACTTGTTCTTCTAAATTGACTTGCCTTAAGTTTTTGTGTCCAACCATAAAGGATCGTTCATCACTCACCGTGGGATGGATGGGAGGTCTATCATGCATTAATGCCATAGAAGGAGAGGGTCTCAGTGGTTGGGTGACGTAGTAAAACTGCGTGGAAAAAATTATTACATTTATTTTACAAACTTTGATGTAAAGTCCCTTTTAATAGAACTCACAATCTTTCTAATGGTATATTATTTGGTAAAATACACCCATGGGTGTTTTTATACTGCGAAAATTGCTCGTGACAAGACATGGGGTAGGGGAAGACTCAGGACGTGACATATGGTTAGGAGGGGTTAAAACCGATGAAACCAATCGTTACTTAATAAATGAACGCTCCCTATAGGCCCAAGTGGCATTTATCAAAACCAGGTTTTTCTAAAAAAAATTAGTACGTCACGTACCGTCTCCTCCCACACATCACGCAGAACACATTTATACGTGTTTATTGATGCGTGAAGTAATATATAAACGGCCCCTTAAGTGTGACCATTCAAACTTTTCGCCCGATTCTCCAACGGGAACCCCCAACAACGCTGGCTCCACACAGCTATTCCGAAATATATCTGTCTGATCTTTGACTCCTTCCCACACGCAAGACAAAAGTAACTTATTTTTTTTCTTCAAATTCCCGCGTTCTGTTCCATCTCATACGCCTACGCAGCCCCCAAATACGCCTCTGTATCAAAACATTCCATCGCTTTTGCCCCCTCTTTCCCCCTTTTCGAACAAGTGGGCGTATCCTCCGACGAAATCGTCTGCAAATCGCTCTCACACACACGTTGCCATTCTCTTAACACTTATTGATTCAGTGGCCACTGAATAAAAGAAAAAGTCATCAATAAATCAATTATATTATTTCAGCCTCTGGAGAATAACGAATGAAGTGATTGAAATTGGGGACTCATTAAAATCTTAGGTTTGTGTTTAGTATTTGATTATATCGAGATGAACGCCAAATTTGAGTTAACTTTGGCTTAATTTTACTGATAAAAAAGTGACAAATTCAACCTCTGGAGAATAAAGAATGAAGTGATTGAAATTGGGGACTTATTAAAATCGTAGTTTTCTGTTCAGCGTTTTATTATATCGAGATGAATGCCAAATTTGAGTTAACTTTGTCTTAATTTTACTGATAAAAAGACGACAAATTCATACTTTTGGCGACTAACAAATTAAGTGATTGAAATTATCCGGAATTCGATTATCCGGATGTGATATGATCCCAAATAATCCGGATAATTGGTGTTCTACTGTAGTACTTACCTACTTTATTAACTTAGTATCCAATTATCCGGATATTCGATTATCCGGATGAGATATAATCCCAATCGATCCGGATAATTGGTGTTCTACTTTAGTACTTACCTATTTTATTAGCTTACTATCCAATTATCCGGATATTCGATTATCCGGATGGGATCTGGTGCCAATTGATCCGGATAATTGGTGTTCAACTTTATCACTTACCTATTTTATTAACTTACCATCCAATTATCCGGATATTCGATTATCCGAAATGTGATCTGGTCCCAATTGATCTGGATAATTGGTGTTCTACTTTATTACTACCTATTGCATTAACTTATTATCCAGTTATCCGGATATTCGATTATCCGGAGTGTGATCTGGTCCCAATCGATCCGGATAATTGGTGTTCTATTTTAGTACTTACCTATTTTATTAACTTGCCACCCAATCATCTGGATATTCGGTTATCCGGATGGGATCTGGTCCCAATTGACCCGGATAATTGGCGTTCTACAGTAGTTAAAAACTTACCTATTTTTTCTATTAATAATTTAAAAAAAACTATTTGTCTCAGGTAATTTCGCATAAAAAAAAGAACACGCGTACAGGATGGGAATGAGTGCAAAATTAGGATCCAATTTGGCGAGAAAAACGATTCCAAATGCCAAAACACCCAAGACCCACGAACAGAAACGTCCCTAAAAATCTGGACTGTCTTTCCCTTTCGGTCTTTCCGGCCCAAAGTGGAAGCCGTGCTTTTAGGCTTTTATGCGGCAATTGTGGCCGTTATGGCGTCCTTTTGTTTGGACACGGTGTTTACGACGGGGAGTGTGGAGCGAGCGTTCGGGTGGTGCCACTGTAATCCCTCATAACGCTCGTTAGTGGTGATTGTGACAAATTACGCTGTAATGGGATTGGCGGGATTGCAAGTGATTTACCATGTGGAGTGCAGTGCAGTCACTGATCTCTAACTGTAACTTCTGGATAGGGCAAGACATTTTGTTGACTTGAAGCTGATATGGAGGCCGCCATGATGGGGCACACTTTTCTTGATACCGCAATATTTCGTATATTTTTCATGTTAAAATACGCCGACATATATTATTTTTGGGTAAGTTTTTTTTATTTCCTTTTTAAACCCATTTTAAATGTAATATGCTATTAAAATTGGAAGTTATTTGCAAGTCAAAGTAGAAGTAGTTAAAGAGCAAGAGCAAAAACTATCTGTTTGGCAATATAAAAATTAATTCTATAAGAAGAAAATATAATATTTATATATATTTAATACTTCTACAATGCTTTGGTAATAAAAAATACCATAAATGATTTTTAAAAAAATGTTGGAGCACAGTATGGCAGCTTTCAATTGGTTTCAATGCGCCCGTAGAGGAAACAAAGTTTGAGCCTTCCAGCAGTTACAGTTAGAGTTCAGTGAGTGCAGTGCGCACCCCTTTTGTACCTAATTTTTGGACTTGAGACTTAATATTTAAAAGGGTTGCTGATCTTTGGAATGAGTGTCCTTTTAGAAGACTGGTGTTCTTTATTGCGATGTGTCTTTGTGGGACGTTTCTGCATCTAAACGTCTTTAAAATCAGCTATTTACAGGCCCGTCGCACCGGGGGAGGGGGGGGGGGGGGGGGGAGGGGCAATAGTCTAGAAACCTTTAAAAGCTGGGAATTTCAACTTCTAAAAACTCCCGTTAGGGAAAATCTATGCCTGAAGAAAATTAATATTATTAATAAATGAAAGCGAGGGAAGATTAGAAATTGCCCATTTTGTAAGATCACATTTAAATTAGACCTCGGAACGGACACTGCTTTGGAATATGGGTGCAACACATCAATGCTTGTGAGAGAACTGTTTAATATTACCTAAAATATATATAAAATAAAAGATGAAATATGTCGATAAGTTGGAACTGTGGGAATTTTCAGCACGAAATAATGTTGGGAATTTCGAATAGTTGAGTTGAGAATTTCGAATCGTTAAGTTGGGGAATTTTTTGTTTCAACCCCCCCTCAAAATAGTTTTTGTGTAACGGCACTGGCTATATAGGTGTTATCAGGATAGAAACATCACGTTACTCTTTTTTGGGGGGTGGGAGGTGGGGTCTGGGGAGATGGAAACAAGAAATTTTCCCACTTAACGTTTTGAAATTCCCACCCTCTCAAAATACCCAGTTCGAACTTATCGACAATTTTCATTTTTTTTATAGATTAGGTCATATTAAGTCATATTAGAAGTCAGTTCTATCAAATTGATCGATTTGTTGCAAGTGCAATGATGTGTTCGGTCTGAGGTCTAATTTAAGTTTAATTTTACTAGTTGAGCAATTTCTAATCCTCCCTCGCTTTCATTTGCTAATTATATAAATTTTCTTCAGGCATAAATTTTCTCAACTTGTGGAATTTTAAAACTCGTAATTCCCAACTTTTAAGGTTTCTAGAACATTGGAGGGGTCATGCTCCCATGCTGCCATTCCGACATTATAACTATAGGACAAATAGCACAAGTGGGGAGTTATCTTCGAAAAGGAACATTTTCCTGGCTGTGATTCGGAGCCGTAGCGAATGCTGCTTGGCGATCATATTTAAGCAATTACTTCAACTGTCCGGATTCCACATTTAGAAGTGAATTACTTTAAATCCATTCCCCAGCAGCGTTCCTAACATCTGCCAAATCCCAGCCAGAAAAGTGTTCCCTTCTCAGAAATAAGCTGCTTAAATGATCTGAATTGGGTCTTATTCGATAGGTAATTAAGCTTAAATACGTTTAATATATTGATATGAAGCAAAGCACGTACGGTGTGTATGGGGAAAAGGGTGAGCGTTAAGTCAGATGTAACAGTTTGTGTATCTAATTATTTATGTTCATGTACATTAATTATGAATTTATAGTATATTATTTTATCTGTAAAGAATTTATTTTCTAATTTGGGTAATTTTTTCGATTAGTTTTCCTAGTAAAATTCAATACTGATAAAGGGTGAACATTTGAGGCGACTTAAATACATTTTAAAACATAGCTTTTTTTCCCTAACATAATTTTAAATAAAATTAAGCAAATTGATTTAAATAAAATTAAATAAATAAATTTTAGATAAAACTTACTGACACCTAAAAAACGTTTTTTCGAAGATTAAAGTTACTTTTCGCCACAATGACGTTAAGAAGTATCAAAACATTACAAATCGTTTAAGTAGCAGTTATTACTTTATTCATCTTCCCTCAATAACAAAAAACTGATTACGAACCCTGTTTTAAATCGATTTAAAGTAGCCTTCTTTTCGCATATCCTAATCACTGCGCGCAAATTCCATTAGAGCCGATTACGCATTTCACCTCAAATCCTCATTCAAGAAGTCGCGAATCTTTTCTCTCCAAAAGGGAAACAAAAGAAGCACAAAAGCAGGAAGTGCACCTCTCCACTCTACTCTACAAAAACACGGTTGCTCGCTCACCTGTGCCCGTCGTTCGACCAATAATCTTCGCTTTCTGATTCTCTCTCCAAAGGAGAAGAAGAAACAATAAAAAGGACACTCCATTCCTTGCCTTATCTCGATCGAGTTCTCCCCACCGCCGATAGGTGACGCCACAGTACCGAACATTCCCCCCACACCAGAATAAAGAGCGTGGAACCGAACTGTGGTGCTAGGTTTAGCAATTTATCGCCGATTTGGCATTTTTTATTTAATAATTGATTATTTGTGATTTTTTGTGTTTCGCAAACTTTATTATTGTATGCGCATATGTAGTAAAGAAGTTAAAGTTTAATATAAATGTGTAACAATATGGCAAATTTTAGAAATGTTGTAGTTTTTAATGTGGATTTGAGTTAATTGAATCTTGTATATAAATTTAATAACTTAAATTTATTACATCTTAAAAGTTCTAAACATAATTACTTTGAATCTTAAACTTCTTTAAAATTCTTTTACATGGAGTTCCATGATAGAAACTCTATGTTACACTTTTAATAGATCTGTTCTAACACTTCGTGACAGATAGCACGATTAACATAAATTTGTTATCCTTCAATAAGTAATTAGGTGCCAATGTGTGTAAAATCTTAAACAAGCAAAGCACGTACAAGACATAAATGGGGATCCTCGAAGTTATGTTGGAGCAGCTTGTTTATCTTCCTTCTGTTGAAGAAGTTTGCTTTGGAGACGAGTTCATGCATCTCATTTTAATCCACTGAAAATACATTGTCTACGAAACCTTTCTGTTTGTGCTTCAATACAACCACGGACCTCAGGTTACCCAGTGAAGGAAGGCGTTCGGCTGATAATTAGAGGATTGCGAGTTCGAGCCCGACTGATGGACTTGACAAAGAAAAGTAAAAATGTAGTGATCTTGTGATCGGAGGGTTGCCAGCTTCGCTACTAAAATACTATGAATTCATCTGAAAATATCGAAAAAATTATACTGGTGTGTATACGGGAGTGGTGCACGATAAATCTGATCCGGGTCCAATGTCCTGACGCCTATTGAGGTTGCGCCGGGTGCCAGCTGAGGTATTGTCCTTGTCTTCTGACTATGGTTCAAAAATACGAGGCATTGTTCCTGTGTCTTTCCTTCGAATTAGATTGGTGCACAGTAAATCTGATCGGGGTCCAATGTATTGACACCTATTGAAGTTGCGTCTGGTGCCAGCTCAGGTGTTATCCTCGTCATCTGACTATGGTTCAAAAATACGAGGCATCGTTCCTGGGTCTTTCCTTCGAGATAGGCCTCGAACCGTCGCCAATAGCCCACTGTGCAGTTCTAGTGCGACATCAATTAATCAAACCAAACCGAAACAGCTCTAATGGACATTAATGAAGAAAACCTTTCAACACAAGCACACTGTTTCATGTATTTGCTAAACTAAAAACAAATTTCTGAAATTTGGCGTGTTTTTTGGCACCGTTCCCCTCCCCAGTTTGGCGACTCTGCGAGAGGGGGGGATTTTTATCGGGCAACCCCTGATCCGACCTCGCGGTTTGAACCGAGACGAGTCGGGGAGTTCCGGTTTGTGTTCATTCAAGGTCGCTCTGCACTGGCGAACGACGGGATTTCGTTTCTGCGTGTGTCTTTTTCTCTCGCTTCTTTTCTGCCAAGTTTTGAGAGCGCGCCGCGTGAAAACGAAGCAGCTAAACACTCTTCGGAGCATTATGAACGCGATTATTAGGGTTACCCATTGATCGCCGCTGCTTTTTTGTGTGTGCCGCGGATGGAGACAGTTTAACTCCTTTCGGATTATTTACAGTGTTTGTTTTCTGTGTGTTCTGTTCTTTTGTGCCTGGGATTTACTCATGAAGCATTTTTTGACGTGCCGCTTTTTGCCGGCGAACGGAGTAGCTGCCGTTTTGGTTTAAGTACGGAAATCCATGTGTCTCAACAGAGAAAGGTGAGATTATATTCTTTTTTTTAATTTTAATATTCGGGTATTTAATTCCAAATTAAAATCGCATAGAAATACGTATTTATGATTAAATACACTTTTAAATATTTTTTTTCTTTCTAAAATTTAAAACTGTATTTTTATTTTAAATAGAACGCCTTCCAAGATTTTTTTTAAAAATATAAATGTCTTCTAAATAATTCGATTTAAGTTGCCACTCCATAAATACAAAGTTTTGACAACAGGGACTTTTCCAATCTGATGCAGCCAGACAAAATCGCATAATATCTATATAACCTTTCATTCTGTTGGTTATATTAATTTTCATTACATCTCTAAATAACCTGTTCTTCTGACGTGCAAACAACATATATGATGTCATCCCATTCTCTAAACTTTCATACCATTGCCATCGTTTGTTTTGATGTGCAACAGTACCAAACTCGTAACCTTCCAATCGTGAGCCCGTTGCCTGTGTTTTGTTAACCTAGCTATCAAAGCCTAAATAATAGTATTTCAGATAATTAAATAATTGTGAATATTGCGTGTGGAATACGAACAAATAAACTAGTAGTGTGGCCCGACGATGCCAGGGGCTTACTGAAATTTAAAATAAAAGTAAATTTTATGTTAAAAGTAACATTTAGATACTAATATTTAATATGAATTCTTAAATTAAAGTTAGACTATTTTCATTGTATGTTAATATATATATATATATATATATATATATATATATATATATATATATATATATATATATATATATATATATATATATATATATATAAATTGTGCAAATTTAATTATAAATCCTTTTTCCAAATAAATAATCGCTACATAGTGACAATAAAATGTTTGGGGTTTGCATTGTATGGCTTAATACACTACAAAACAGTTCCAAAGTCTCTTTTTAAAATTTTGTATTTAGGATCCTTTGAGAGTATTTAAATTAAAATAAATATTCTGATGTTTTTGGCTTGATACTAATAATTTAATGGTAAAATGTTATTTTAAAAACATAATTTTAATTGATTTTATCAACCATTTAAAAAAAAAAAAATAAGAAGAAAAAATAATTCTGGTACATTTAGAAATATGTTTACAAAAAGAAAGACACAAATATAACCGTTTTTGTTAAAATATCTTTAAAACGCCGAAACTAGCTGTTGCCATTAGCTTGATGCCAAATTATACGATGATCGGTATGTTCTTTTATTAAATGATCGGTATGGGCTATTTTTTTTTTTTGTAATTTTCTTCAATATTGTTATTTTATATATTGAACGGAGAAATATTTAAATAAAATCTCGTCTTATGCATCCCATACTCTATCAGTTTAAAATATACTTTTAAATAACTAATTTTACATGTCATAGAAATAAGTTATTTCGAACATAAAAAAAAATATTGAAACAATTTTATAGTGTTTTGGAAATTATCGTCTGTCCGAAATAAAAAATAAATGTTCTTTAGATTGTTCCATAAACTGTCAGTAGAACGATTTTCATAAAAAACAAACATTGTTTTGGGTTCTAAACATTCCAAATATTTCTGATACATTAAAAAAAAAATATGACAGGACAATTTTGATCGGAATGTGACTTAAATAATAATTTTTACCTGCAATCCAACTCTTATGAATGAAAATATAAAGCCCTTCTTTCTACTACGCGCACTCAGTGGCCACTTCATTCAAGCCCTCGCCAATTCCCGCCAAAAAACGCGTGTAAATTTAAATACTAACACCTGTAATTTCGGGGGAGTTTAATCGCTCAATCGCAGTTTAGCCTTTGGCGCGGTAATTGGCGGCTTTTGCCGAACAGGTTTTCGCCCCCTGCCCTAATCTTCTTACCAATTAATGTCTTCAACTGGATTAAACGAACGCGAGCTGCACTCGTTTATGCTGGCTGGGAGATTTATGGGCCTGGATTTCTGTGTAGCGTTTCATCATTTTGGGGAGAAATGAGTGATTTATTGGCGGTTTGGCGGGATTTTTTTTAAAGGGAAATTTGGCGGGATTTTTTTTTTAAAGGGAAATTTGGCGGGATTTTTTTTTTAAAGGGAAATTTGGCGGGATTTTTTTTTTTTAGATTTGAGGAGTTTGGGTTTGTTGGCGGATATTTTTAATGTGATATTTTTTAAAAAAAACTTTTATGCAGGAGAATTTAATCTTTATTAAAATTTCTAAGTTGGTGTTTTAGTGTTTCTATACGGTTTAAGGTCTCTTGAATTTAGCAGCGATTTTTAGGAATTAGTCTATTTGTAGTAGAAAATAAAAATGATTTTAAGATAAAAAAAAAAATTCAAATTTATTCTGAAAAAAAAAATTCAAATTTGTTCTGAAAAAAAAAATTAAATTTGTTCTGAAATAAAAAAAAATACGATCTGAAAAAAAAAATTCGTTCTAAAAAAAAAAATTCAATTTGAAAAAAAAAAAAAATCGTGCAATACTTGTATAAATTTTTTTATATTATAGACTTGTATATATTAATAAATATTACATTGAATTATAATATAAAACAGAATATTAATTTTACAAGAGTTTTATTTTTTTGGGCTTTAACTATAGCATTGTAAGATAAAAACTCGTCTTATAGAACATTGCGATAAGAATATTAACATACAAATACAACGTTAAAATATGCAATAAAAATCCATGATATCATGGATTTTTATTGCGTGTATTAAAGTTGTATTTGTATTGTAATATAGCATTCTGTAATTGAAATAAAAAAAATTGCTTTGTATGTTTATTTTAAATATCAAACTAAAACTCCAATTATTTTTCTACTAGTAAAACAAGAATTCCTAAATAATGAACTTGATTGTTGTTTCACATCAATCCAAATTGGTTTGTATTTATTTTAAAATAAAATTGTGGTGTACTTGTAGTAAAAGTGTAACAAATCCTATTATGCATTAAAATTTTTTACAAAATACTAAATTTCTCAAAATTGTTTGTTAATAGTAACTACTACATATATTTAATCAAACCTATGATGTAATTGGGTCTTGAAAATCTATTTTTGACGTTTAAAGTAAAATTTCTCATTGGGAAAAAAATTGTAAAATTACAATTGTTTTATAAAATCGCTTATTTATTTATTGGAAATATAATCGTATATTTTTATTTAATTCTGCGGTTTATAAATATTTTTAATAATTATTTTTCTAAGGTCATATATTGACTTACGTTTCTAATACGATTCATAGACGTGGGAATTATGGATTTTTTTTTGTTGTACATTATTGAACAAACTTTTAAATCAAAATTGTCTTCCTAAAAGGAAGCGGTAATTCACCATTTTGAAAAATCAACTATATTGTATTTTTTTTCCTTCGAAATAGAATATCTGCTAATATTGTTCTTGGTTTGTTTTGATTCTGGAACCTATGATGTATTTATTTTATTTTTAACTTGTTCCGATTTTTTATTTCATTTAAAACATTATATTTAACTTCGAATAACAGAAGTAAATAGTGACCATTTTTATACAAAATTTTTAAAAATCGTTTGGTAATGTCTGAGAATTATAAACCTCAACCGCCTAATAGAAAAACTTGAAAATATATTTTCCAACAAAAACCTTATTAGACTTCCCTGTTGCTTGAAAGCTTGACATTCCTTTTTTGCTTCGTTTAGCAAAAAGAAAAAGAGAACATTTTATCCCTAAAATCCTACACTAAAAATGATGCATAATATAGTTAAAATCGCATAAAATTTGTGACAGTTATTTAAAGACTGGAATTTATCGATTTTTTTAAAACTTTATTTATAAACAAATAAGTTATAAGTTATTTATTTAAAGACATATTTATGCTTCAAAACAAATTCTATTGTTCCAATGCAATGAGAAGCGTTCCACAATTCGAAATTTACTCAAAATCGTTTGGAGAATTTATTTCAAGCATAGAAGTGAAAAGAGGGATTCTTTTTTTATAGAATAAAATAAATTTAAACTATTACCAAGGACTAAAATAAAACGTTCCGAAATTGCTCAGAATCGTTTGGCGATAATTATTTCACTTCATGTGTCGAAATCGAAGGAATGATAATAATAAAAAAAAATATATAAATAATTATATTATAATTAATTATATATAATTAAATATAAATAATAAAATTTATAATATTATAATTATAAATAATAATAATAAAAAAATTACTTAAAATCGTTTGGAGAATTTATTTTAAACATAGAAGTGAAAAGAGGAATTCTTTTTTATAGAATAAAATAAATTTAAACTATTACCAAGGACTAAAATAAAACGTTCCGAAATTGCTCAGAATCGTTTGGCGATAATTATTTCACTTCATGTGTCGAAATCGAAGGAATGATAATAATAAAAAAAAATATATAAATAATTATATTATAATTAATTATATATAATTAAATATAAATAATAAAATTTATAATATTATAATTATAAATAATAATAATAAAAAAATTACTTAAAATCGTTTGGAGAATTTATTTTAAACATAGAAGTGAAAAGAGGAATTCTTTTTTATAGAATAAAATAAATTTAAACTATTACCAAGGACTAAAATAAAACGTTCCAAAATTGCTCAGAATCGTTTGGCGATAATTATTTCACTTCATGTGTCGAAATCGAAGGAATGATAATAATGAAAAAAAAAAGAGCGGGAAATTGGAGAGGCGAAATATTCTGCAAATAAAGTCTCATCGTATCTCCTCCTTTGAAGCCATCGATCGCTGCTTTGGTAAAAAGTTGCGAAAAAGCTTTCTATCGATTTTGAGAGAGAATTCTGCTGTTTTCTCCGTTTTCAGATCGTGTGGTTTCAGGTGGGACAAGGAAAAAGGAATATTTTTTTTGTTTATTTATTCTCTGCCCTTTTTCTTTCTATTTCTGGTTTATTGAAACTGAAAGGGACGACCTTTGGCTTTTCCTTGTCTAGTTTATGCTTAGTAGGTCATTGATGAAGGGGCTCTATCATTGTTTTGCGTTGGAGTTACGGACGTTGTTCGCAAAAATTGTTTACAGGGTGATAACATAACCTGGAAAACCGGGAAATCAGGGAATTGTTATGAACATTTTTAATTCTGGAAAAGTCAGGGAAATTTAAAAAATTTCGCAAAAAATCAGGGATTTTTTTTAATTTGGATAATTTAAACAGCAATTATCGTCTATTATGCCCTCTATTCTGGGTAATTTAGTTGTCAATATTTCCTTTTAGTTCTGAAAAAGAATTTAAAAAAAAAAGCATGGTTATGCGTATTCTCATATTTTCATTTTTTTTTTAAAAATGTGAACCACTGCTGGAGGGAGAAGCAAAAGCAAAGTGCATTGGACCTTGAATTGTAAGCAACATGTGAGGGACTAAGGAATATGGGATTTATTGAAAATTGGAATAGGAAATATTAAGCATGTAAAACGTTTAAAATTTTTTACAAAATAAATACTAATTCGAAAAAACTTGCTTTTTTGCATTTTCTGCTTCCAGAGAACATGTTTAGTTACCATTATGCCTGTTGCAATTGCATAGTTTGTGTTGTATTCATAAATTATTATTTTAACTGTCAATTAGTATTACATATAATTTTTCATTTATAATGCATTATATTTATAATATTATTGTAGCGTGGATACTTTGTTTCTATACAAAGCATGTATAAAAACATTTCTTAATGTAATTGTAAAATCAGGGAAATTTTTGCGACACCATCAAGGAAATCAGGGAACTTTTTTTCCAGAATGTTGTTGCCACCCTGATTTATATTGTGACTGGGATAGTATAAAATATTAAACTGAATAAAAAAATGGTTACTAACCAAAATAATAATAACATTTAGCAGGTCCCTAATATACCGCAAGGTTTTGTTCTGTAATACTTCGTAGCATGCTCGGCCTGCGGCTTCTTTCTCCCCCCGTCCCCCTATACAAAGGTAAGAGGAAGAGTGGATACCTGGTTGACGCGTTTTGCCTTCTTTACACGATGGTAGGTCATTTATCCCCATAGGTTGATTTCCCTGGTGTTACGAGGACTTTACAAATGTCGTATTCTCGGTGAATTTAAAGACGTATTCATATAAAAAAAATAAACAGACATAACATTGTTTTGTAATGTTCAAAATCCACGTGTCTAAAAAGTGATAATTTTTTTTTTATAAAGGAGAGTAACAACCTTCTATTTCAACTGTATGCTGTTTTCAAGTTATTTCCATCGACTATAATTTTTAATATTTTGACTTGCAATTTTCGCAGATTGAATTATAAAAGTTATTTATTATATACTAGCTGTTAAGTCTTTTGTCTTGTTGGACAATTTTAATACTCAACTTAAGTTTAGAAATTCCTTTTTTTTAATTAAAATAAATGTGCGTAACATCAATATATAACTTTAAGGAATCATTTACATTTTAGTTTCCGAAAAATCGTAAGTCAAAATTTTAAGTTAACATGGCTTGAACAAAATCTAAAATTAGCAATATTAAATCACACTGCCCATTTTTGAGAAAGTACGGTTGCTTAAATTTCAGTACGTCATCGCTCATTTACGATGCAATTGTACTCAAAGAAAAATAAGTACGTTCAGGTACTCATTTTCAAGTACTGTTTTTAGTGTGTTATAGAAAGCTGTTAAATAGTTAATATATTTTCTTTTACCGTATAATTTTTGTCCTTTTTTTTTCAAAAGGCCCCTTTTTGGACTTTCCGAAATCCACCCAGACAGACATCATTCACAACTATTTAAACGGGAACGCATCAGAATGCAGACGATTTTCGAAGAAGTCACCCCTTTCAGTCACCTACCACATTATCCCCTTCCCCTTTACAAACAAGTCCCAACCAGATATCACTCCCATCTCCCTTTCCAAAAGTCGTCTGCGACTTCCTGGAACAAGGGGGAGGTGGAAGGACGAGGGACCATTGTGCACCCCTCCTTAGTAAGTGACCCATCCCCTCTCCGACACAAAGACAACATGTTTGTCAGCATTTCTGCCAATTGACCAATCTGATCACTGGGAGGGGGAGGGGTGTTGGTTTCACACCTGCTCAAGGTCACCCCCTTGTCTTTATGTCCTTTCTTCGTTTGGCATGCACGACCATTGAGTCTCGTGGTCTGTTACCATTCGCGTCTGCGATCGTGTTCAACTGACGTGGTGTTTGTGCGTTGTTACTGAAAGGCAATATATGTTTAGTACGAAGTATTAGTCTTTGCCTTGGTGAACAGACTCTTGTGACATTGCTAATTTCAACTAGTTTCATTTCTGTTGCTGCAAGATTAGTGATCCTCGTCGAATTCGAGTGAAAGATCGTTGCTGAAATTCGCTGGAGCGTATGTTTTTGGTGATCGTCGTCTAAACTCGTGAAAGTGTAGACTTTGCCCAGTGAATTTTTGTTGCTGATTTCGCCGGCTGTATGCAGTGAGTTTGTGTGCAAAAGTATAGTAATCTTCGTTGAAACGAGTGAAAGATCGTTGCTGAAATTCGCTGGATTATATGTTTTTGGTGATCGTCATCTAAACTCGTGAAAGTGTAGACTGCTCACTGAATTTTTGTTGCTGATTTCGCCGACCCTATACACTGGAGTTTCCGTGTGTACAAAAGTTTAGTGATCTTCGTCGAAACGAGTAAAAAGATTTTTGCTGAAATTCGCTGGATTATATGTTTTTTTTTATCGTCGTCTAAACTCGTGAAATTGTAGGCTTTGTTTAGTGAATTTTTGATGCTGTGTTCGCCGGCTCTATGCAATGAGTGCAAAAGTTTAGTGATCTTCGTCAGAACGAGCGAAAGATTTTTGCTGAAATTCGCTGGATTATATGTTTTTTGTGATCGTCATTTAAACTTATGAAAAATTAGACTTTACTTAACGAATTTTTGTAGCTGATTTCGTCGAACGAGCATTGAGTTTCATTGTGTGTAAAAGTTTAGTGACCTTCTTCGAAACGTGTAAATCTTTATATTCGCTGGAGTATATGTTTTTGGTGCTCGTCGTCTAAACTTGTGGAAGTTTAGACTTAGTGAATTTTTGTTGCTGATTTCGCAAAACGAGCAATGTACATACCTATGCTGTGGAGTTTCAATGTGTGCAAAAGTTTAGTGATCTCCGTCGAAATAAGTAAAAGATCTTCGTCGAAATTCGCTGGAGTATATGTTTTTGGGGATTTTCGTCGAAAACGAGTGAAAGGTATTTGGTGAAATTCGCTGGAGTATTTGTTTTTGGTGATCATCCACCGAACTTGGGATAGTTTAAACTTTTCCCAGTGAATTTTTGTTGCTGATTTTGCCGACTCTATACAGTGAGTTTCATTGTGTGCAAAAGTTTAGTGATCTTCGTCGAAACGTGCAAATCTTTTTATATGCGCTGTAGTATATGTTTATCGATTTTCCGTGTGAAAGATTGAACTTAACCTTGGCTAACTTTTACCCTTGGTGCTGATTTCATCTGATAGAAAGGTTCTCCTCGAAACTTTTCATTTGTGGATTTCTTTACTTCGTTGTGTCTCAAGAACGCGCAATGAACGTTTTCTGAACGGATACATGTACTTTTGGTGATCGGATGGATTTAACTTTTTGATGATCGGATACACGTACTTTTAGTGATCGGATGCATTTAACTTTTTGGTGATCGGATACACATACTTTTGGTGATCGGATACACATACTTTTGGTGATCGGATACACGTACTTTTGGTGATCGGATACATTTAACTCTTTGGTGATCGGATACACGTACTTTTGGTGATCGGATACATTGAACTTTTTGGTGATAGGATACATGTACTATTGGTGATACCAGACGCAATGTACCGAGAACGGTATAAAGTGTTAAGGTGTAGAAGTGCCGAGAACATGAAGGTTGAGGGTTTGAGTGGCGGAAGGTAAGTGTCGGAATTTCTGTCGATTTTGAAAACATTTAAATATTAAGTTATGTAAAATTCGAAATTAAAATTTAAACAAAAATGACACGCCCCTTTTTGGAAGCAGTCACTATTTGAAAATTTAATTGTTTTAAAAAATGGCTATATTTCGTGTACTTACTGATCGAAAATAGTTAAGAAATATTTCCATAGGAAGACCAAAAATTCCATTTAGAATTACAAGCGGTTTTACTTTTTACAGTTTTTCAAGAAATGGTATACTTTGGTACATTTTTCTCAAAAAGTATATTTCCAGTCGAAACGAAAATTTATGTATCGTTAGTTTAGTGTAAAATTTACATGTTAAGCCTAAATTTCAGTTGTTTTACTAGAATAATTAAAATATATGTGCCAAAATATTAGACAAAAAGTAAACAAAAATTCTCGATTTGTAAAAAAAAAATATATGTGCGAAAATATTAGTCAAAAAGTAAACAAAAATTCTCGATTGGCCAAAAAAAATGTGAGAAATATTAGACAAAAAGTAAACAAAAATTCTCGATTTGCAAAAAAAAAAACATGTGCAAAAATATTAGCCAAAAAGTAAACAAAAATTCTCGGTTTGCAAAAAAAAAAACATGTGCAAAAATATTAGTCAAAAAGTAAACAAAAATTCTCGATTGGCCAAAAAAAATGTGAGAAATATTAGCCAAAAAGTAAACAAAAATTCTCGGTTTGCAAAAAAAAAAACATGTGCAAAAATATTAGCCAAAAAGTAAACAAAAATTCTCGGTTTGCAAAAAAAAAAACATGTGCAAAAATATTAGCCAAAAAGTAAACAAAAATTCTCGGTTTGCAAAAAAAAAAACATGTGCAAAAATATTAGTCAAAAAGTAAACAAAAATTCTCGATTGGCCAAAAAAAATGTGAGAAATATTAGACAAAAAGTAAACAAAAATTCTCGATTTGCAAAAAAAAAAACATGTGCAAAAATATTACCCAAAAAGTAAACAAAAATTCTCGGTTTGCAAAAAAAAAACATGTGCAAAAATATTAGTCAAAAAGTAAACAAAAATTCTCGATTGGCCAAAAAAAATGTGAGAAATATTAGACAAAAAGTAAACAAAAATTCTCGGTTTGCAAAAAAAAAACATGTGCAAAAATATTAGTCAAAAAGTAAACAAAAATTCTCGATTGGCCAAAAAAAATGTGAGAAATATTAGACAAAAAGTAAACAAAAATTCTCGGTTTGCAAAAAAAAAAACATGTGCAAAAATATTAGCCAAAAAGTAAACAAAAATTCTCGGTTTGCAAAAAAAAAAACATGTGCAAAAATATTAGTCAAAAAGTAAACAAAAATTCTCGATTGGCCAAAAAAAATGTGAGAAATATTAGACAAAAAGTAAACAAAAATTCTCGATTTGCAAAAAAAAAAACATGTGCAAAAATATTAGCCAAAAAGTAAACAAAAATTCTCGGTTTGCAAAAAAAAAAACATGTGCAAAAATATTAGTCAAAAAGTAAACAAAAATTCTCGATTGGCCAAAAAAAATGTGAGAAATATTAGCCAAAAAGTAAACAAAAATTCTCGGTTTGCAAAAAAAAAACATGTGCAAAAATATTAGTCAAAAAGTAAACAAAAATTCTCGATTGGCCAAAAAAAATGTGAGAAATATTAGACAAAAAGTAAACAAAAATTCTCGATTTGCAAAAAAAAAAACATGTGCAAAAATATTAGCCAAAAAGTAAACAAAAATTCTCGGTTTGCAAAAAAAAAAACATGTGCAAAAATATTAGTCAAAAAGTAAACAAAAATTCTCGATTGGCCAAAAAAAATGTGAGAAATATTAGCCAAAAAGTAAACAAAAATTCTCGGTTTGCAAAAAAAAAAACATGTGCAAAAATATTAGTCAAAAAGTAAACAAAAATTCTCGATTGGCCAAAAAAAATGTGAGAAATATTAGCCAAAAAGTAAACAAAAATTCTCGGTTTGCAAAAAAAAAAACATGTGCAAAAATATTAGTCAAAAAGTAAACAAAAATTCTCGATTGGCCAAAAAAAATTTGAGAAATATTAGCCAAAAAGTAAACAAAAATTCTCGGTTTGCAAAAAAAAAAACATGTGCAAAAATATTAGTCAAAAAGTAAACAAAAATTCTCGATTGGCCAAAAAAAATGTGAGAAATATTAGCCAAAAAGTAAACAAAAATTCTCGGTTTGCAAAAAAAAAAAAAAAAAAAAATATTCTTAAATTAAATTAGATTCAGTAGTTTAATTAAGATATATTCTATATAAAAATGTGTGTTGTAAAAAACTTTGTCAAATAACTTTCAGATAATAAAAATAACGACATGTTCCTTTTTCTCTCTGTTCTTCAACGCGAACCTTAACGGTCCATTCTTGAGTTTAAAGTACGTCGTTCTTCCGTTAGCTTGTATTTCGAAACATATTATTATTTTTGTGGTCTGATGATTTAGTGAGAAATGGCGGTGAAACGTTTATATCTACTTTACAGTATTACTGTGCAGTTTTTTTATCCATCCCCTCAGGGGAAATTATTGTTTTAAAAAAAAAAAAATTCTGAAAAAGTTAGGGGATTTTGCTAAATATTTTAGATGAACGTTGTCCCGCTTTTTTATTTTCAGTGTTTTAGAGATTTTCTTTTCTTAAAAAAACCCATAAATTTGTAAAAAGTCAAATTAAAATTTTTATACTTTGATTTGTTATTATTGTATGAGCTTCAATATGTAGCCTAATTCCCGATTAACTAGCGGATGGGTAACGCCCCTTTCAACTGGTTTCAACGAATCAGAAAACGAGTGTGGGTGAATTGACCAATTGGCTTATCAAAAAAATTTAAATAATGTGACGTCACACAGTCACTAATGTGTGGATGAATAATACTAATGTAATACTGAACGAATTATTTGTCTCACATATTTCATAGTATGATTACAGAAAAAAAAAATGCTTGGAAAATTTAGTTTAGATTATTTTGGTTAATTAACATCGCACTAGAGCTGAAAATTGGGCTATTGGGTTCGGAGCCTATCTCGAAGGAAAGACCAGGGACCAGCTCCTAGCTAAATCTAGAAAAAATATTCGTATTTTTAAACCATGGTCAGATGACGAGGACAACACATGAACCCGACGCTGCCTCAATAGGCGTGTCAGGGCATTGGACCCCGACCAGATTTATCGTGCACCAGTCCCTTATACACGCTAGTATAATTTAAAATTTAATTCGTTGGATATTGTTAGGCGACTTCCTAGTATTTTAGTATCAAAGCTGGAAACCCTCCGATCGCAAAACCACTGCATTTTTCTTTGTCAAGTCCATCAGTCGGGCTCGAACTCGCAATTCTCTGATTACTAGCTGAACTGTTTTATCCATTGGGCAACTGGGGGCCGCTTGGAAAATCTAGAAAAAATTGATGATTTTTAAAATCTTATCATCATCTAGAAATCCGAAAAATAAAGTACAATTTTTGCTAACAAAACCAAATCATTTTAGAAACAAATTAATAAACATTTTCAACAAGGGTTAAAGAAATCTGTACTTTCCGATCTGTTCCCGAACAAATTGTATTTAAAATCCGCCAAAATACAAATACGTTTCCTTAAAAAAAATCTTTTAAAAATTCGGTAACAACTTCGCAGTTGCAAACGTTCGAATGTCTGCGTTTTCCCTCCATTGAGGCCATCCACATCGCACAATTAGCAGCGAGGAACCGAGCCGCCTTTTCTTGCGACCGATTTCGCCTTTCCATATGTCGAGGTCATTTTATGCCGTGGCGAAACTCCCCCAGTGTAACGAAAAAGCGTCGGAACCTTAATGACTTTGTCCAAGAGTTGATAGAAAAAAAAGAAATTCGATGTGCAATATCGCAGAACTTTTCTTTCGCTAGAATCCATACGACAATAAACTTTTCGGTTCCGATACCGTAACTCGCCATTTTAATTGTTTGCCATTTTTTAATTTCAGTATCGCGCAAATTCGAATCATTCTGATATTTTAACTTTAATGGACTATCAACGCTATTCCCGTTACATTACTTGATGCTATGAAATGGCGTTGAGATCACTATTTCACTAAATAGTTGAACACTCGGCGTTTTAGTTTTTGCTAGAATTTCAACATTTCCTTTCGCTAAAATTCCAAAACTTTTAACTTCATTTGAAAATATTTAAAAGGATATCATTTAATTATTAAGTACTTGTAATAATTTAGAATTATATACGTTACAAAAACGCTAAGAGACGATATTGATTTTTTTTATATAGTTTTCAATGTATGGTCATACGAAACATATTATAAAAGAGTAAATATGTAGCAGAAAAATTACAACTAAATAAAATAACTTTTTGGAACGGTAACTTTTCAGAATTGTAGTTGAAATTTTAAAAGGTCTTTTAAAATCAGCTTAAACACTAAAAAATTCAGAAATTTTAAAACTGTTCGTAGGAAATATCGTTTTTGAAATTGTATTGACTTTTAATTGTATTATTTAAAATAACGATTTTCAAAAGTATTGTTTTAACATTTTGTATGTAGAATTAATTAATTTATATTATCGTTTTAATTATTAATTTGTTTATTAATAATTTCGAACGTATTCTCATAAAAACCAGAAACAGTAATACTTTTCTGCTTTAAAGTAGAACGAACAGCGTCAAGAATCTAAACGAATATTCGATTACGTTTCAAACCGAATAATTAATCGATTTTTTTTCCTCCATTTAACATGCTTTACAAGCTACAAACAAATAAAAATCATTTCCAAATAAATAATTTATTTTTTTCACAAATAATAGATAATCAATCTGCTTTGAAAATGGAGCAAAATAGTAATATTATTCTTTGGTATGTAAAAAATTCGAATATTCTATTACATTTCAAATCGAATATTTAATCGGAACATTTTTATTCACACCAACTAACAAATAAAATATCTGTTCCAAATCAAACACATTTCCCAAATAATATATATATCAATCAATAAAGCAATCTCTCGTAAAAGACCCAAACACCGTCAAGCATTTAAAATGAGCAGAACCGTTTCAACACAATCGCCGTAAACAAGGTCTTCAGCAGCGAACAATAATCCAAGCTGATTCTTCCCCCCGAAATCGCATTATTTGCCCAAAAGGCAACCCCTGCCAAGTGTTTGCTCAGGCCCTCACAACAGCCTCGAACGGTAAACAGCGATCTGAAGCCAAACTTGGCGGACTCGCTAACTTGTCGAGCGGGCTGCTCCGATCTGTTAACACAGTCGTCAGTTAGACTGTAATAGCTCATGGCGATCGGTTCGCTGCAAAGGGGTAACAGAGATGATATGGACAGCTCGCTGTGTCTCTGTTTCGCGGAACCTTGTTCGTGCAATCCCGAAAAACATGGGTGAGTTTGATTATTCGCTTTAGATTTGATGCAAATCGCGTAAAAAAAATAACAATGTTATCTTTAAGCCCTCCCCTTCTCCCCCCGTGTTAAAATCTTCATTGGTTTCGGATTGGGAATGGAGCCCGTGCTGCCATCTCGTGACGCCGGATGGAGTCGGTTGTATTGATTTTCGCTGTCACTTTTTTTTAGATTGTTTGTAAAGGTACTGGGAAGTTTTTATTTTATAGTCGTGAGATTTATTTTGATATGTATTTTTTTTATTTAAGATTCTAGGTTCTTACGCGTCAGTGCGTTTTTTCGAGAACGTTTGAGGTTTTTTTTAAAGGGAGGGATATGTAAACATTGATTCTGATTGTTTCTAGTATTTATAAGTTTTTTTTATAATATGTTAAGATACCTTGTGGATTTTTTCTATACAAGTGCATTTTTGTAACGAATATTTGCTTCGTCTTATGCTTTATTAAGCAGTCATCATTATGCTAATCAAACAAATATTTTTTTTTGCGTGTCAAAAAATTAACAATTTTTTTAATCTTTAAAATTAAAAATACTTTGAAGTTTATTACTTGCATATATTTTCATAACATTTTCCTACATAGTTTTATTAAATATGTAGGTACATATTTTTTTCTGCTGTAGTTTTATAAAATACTTAACACTAAGTTTATAAAACGTTTGTGAAACATTTAAAAAGTTCTTTATAAATGTTTAAATAAATGTTTGTTTAATATATATTTTTTACAAATTATAATTTTTAAAACTTTTGCCTCTTGATTATTTATTAAAAGTGGATATGCACCTAAAAAATTCGCAAAGGATTACATTTTTAAAATTTCTGAAAAAAAGTTAACTTGTTTACTGCATTTGTAATTTTCATAATTTTTTAAATCCGAAATAGGTTAAGTGTATAAATAAACACAGGTTCTTTAAAATATTGCTTTCAGTAAATGAATGGATTTGAAAAAATATTTTTTTTAAAATTTGGAATGTTTCAATGTTGTTCTTGATACAAAATTAATTCCTATATTGATTATTTATTTGGAAAAAAAAAAGAAATTGGGTCCAGGATTGAAATTAAAAACCCTTCTAGAATTCTCATTTTTGTAAAATTAAAATTGTAAACAAAAATCTGATAAAAACAACAACAATAAACGTAAACAAACCCCTTACAATATCACAACAATTCTTTTTTTTTTTTAAATCCTGCAATTGATTATAGAGCATGGCATTCTGATGACATGAGTGATATATCAGGCGAAGAAACTGATGAAGTGCATGAACTGCATTTATTTCATGCTCTGCTTAGCATTTCAAGTAGAAAAAAAAATCAACCCGCATTTGGCAAAAAGAAGCAACCAAACTTCTTCTAAAACTGCAGTCTTCCTTGTTCGTGATGACAGTTTGTGCAAATGCCGGTCCAGAAATAGATCTCGGCTTCATTTAAAACATTTTCTACTATTTAAAAATTTTCCTTGATTTATTTTATTTTAATGAATGTGGAATTAGCCTGTTTAATTGATGTAAAAGGAAAGTTAGCGGGGTTTTGGGGAGGAAAATTTGTTTTATACTGTACGTTTTTACCCTGTTTCTGTCAGGTGTAACATAACGTACCTTAAATACGGGTTTTCTTTGGTGCTGAGGCCGGAATAAAGCATAGGCTGCAGACACACCTTTATTTTGCAGCCTAGGGCCCTGCACCAAACAAGAAAAAAAAAATCGACTTGTGAAAAAAATTATATTGAATCATAATGAAATACTGTATTTTTAAGAGGGATAAAAATTCTATTTTTTTAAACAGATTTGTACAACGGAAATATACTTTAATACTTTTTATGTACTTTTAAAAATATGCTTTTATTTTGTGATAATTACAATGGCACTGTTTTACTTTTTTCTTTCTGTCTTGAAAATCAGTTGTTTGTACTTTTCTTGCATTTTTATTTTGCTTAGAGCCATTTGAGGGTGCACAAAGACGGGCAATATTTTTTTTCTCGTTTTTATAGATTCTAGAATGCCATTGCACCTGGAGATTTCTTGACACCTTTGACATTTTGTAACATATTATTGAAAATTTATAAAAAAAAAGATAGAGGTGTATCCCAATTGAATTTGTATTCTTAAACATAATTTAATTTGCAGTTCTGAAGCATATATTATCAAAACAAATTCTGCGCCCTCGTGTTTTACTGGGGATATACCCCCCCCCCCCCTGTCCCCCTTGCAGTTGAAGGGCCACATCACGTATTCAGCCTAAGAGCAAACTAACTCTAAATCCAGCTCTGGAAGTATTACTTTGTCTCAAACAAAAAAATATATATTGAACCATGCCTGCTGCAAGATAATTGCTTCAAGTTCGCTAAGTATAACCAGCATTTCAATCCTGTCCTCGGTTCTAGTTAGGCAAGTCCATCTTCAGTAGAGTTCTAATATTCATGGTTGGGTGGAACAAAGTAACCTGTATTATTTAAGGTATGCCACATGTATTTAGCACTAGTTGTTTGGTCAAGCCTTACTGGGGAGCATGTTAAGTATACATACCTATACAAAAAAAAAATTGTGTTGCCTTCGTTGGAACTCGAACTTGCTATATCTCGTTCAGAAGTCCCACGCGCCATCGACTAAGCTACAAAGGCACCATCTAGGCTGTGGAAATATTTTTTAAGGATTTTTTTATGCAATAAATTGTTAAAATCTTTTTTTTCTTAAAAATGAATACTATTACTTAAATGTATTAAGTTTTCAGCCATTTATATACATATAAATTAGGTATTTTGCAATTCACAGACACACACCTTCTTTTATTATTATAGATAAGATCTGCCGCATATCTGCCTTTTATTCCACTCTTGCTAGTTCATTTGAGCGCATCAAAAACAATTTGTTTTTTTACAGTAGTATTTTTGATAAATATGATTTTTCAACTATTTTTAAATAAATCAACCAACTGTTAATAGGATTGCCACACAACCGTAAAACAGGGAATACCTGGAATTGTAATAAAAATGTAGCTAGAAAAAAATGTATTTTTTAAAAAAAAATTCTGGAAAATTTGGAGAATTTTACTAAAATGTTTATGTGAATGTGGCACGTCATATTAATTTCATCGTCATTGAAATAATTTGTTTTTATGAATTTTGAATTTAACCATTTTCAGTCCGGTAACATGTTTAACATTTCCGTTCTTTTTATGGAACAGTTATATCTCATTTCTGTTCTTTACAACGGTATTCTTTAAAATGTTCTTTTGTTTAGGGTGGATAATTATAAAACACCACAAATTGACAATATAAAGTTAATTGAGTGGCAACCCTACTTTAAGCATTTTTTTAATTACTTTTGTTTTTTATTCGTCACTTTCAGTG
Source organism: Troglohyphantes excavatus (assembly GCA_963932185.1). Classification (NCBI taxonomy): domain Eukaryota; kingdom Metazoa; phylum Arthropoda; class Arachnida; order Araneae; family Linyphiidae; genus Troglohyphantes; species Troglohyphantes excavatus. The sequence continues at coordinate 7,233,767 of OZ010677.1, read as the reverse complement.
GATTGTGCTACATTTTAAATTCAGCGACCATTAAATTTTAAGCCGCAACTCGTTTATTGTAATTTCACGTTTTAAATACATATGAATATACATATATAAAAAATTAATTTTTGCATAGTAATTATTAGTAATGTGTTAATTTAATAAGAAATATTTGTAAACTTGTTCCCGTTTATAGCAGTGCATGTCAGAGTTTTACATAATGTTGGCAAATTGATTTAAGTTTTTTAGGAAATGTTAATTAAATATTCCAATTTAAATTTATTCTTGAATTTTTACATAACACATTAATAATTATATTTCCAAAATTTTTGCTACTTAGATACATATACCAAACATTTTATTGTGATGTTTTAATGATCATAAATCAATATTGATAAGTTTGTTAAAATTCGATAAGAGTTGTAATCCATTTTTTATATCCTTCGTCGCCCTTCGGTAAACTAACCAGCCTGACCATTTTGAAATGACCCTAATTCGTGTTTATCCAACCAAACAATTCATGCATAAATGCAAATACAAGGTGAATCGAAATGAAGAGAATAATAAAAAAAAAGAATACAACATGTCTGACTCTTCGAATGGTTGGAGGCGGGGAAAGGAAGGAACAATTAAAAAAATGACTAAAAAAAAATGTCGAAAGAAATAATATATATTTTCGCCAAAAAAAAAACAGACGCACTGAAACTGGTTTTATAAAAGTTAAGAATGCAATCGGTAAAAAGAAGCAAAAAGAACGAGCAGGGAAGGAATAAATAAAAAGAAAGCAAACGATATAGAACTGTGTGATGTAATGTGTTGGGGTGGTTTAAAACAAGCGCCCTGGCTCGTTGCCAGATCCAGTGACCCGGTCTGCGATGGGAAGAGGAGTGGAGTTGTATCGGGCTGGGTGTGTGAATGTAGTTTTTGAAGGGTAGGGGACAGACGACAATTCAGATGCACCATTGATAGATCATGTTGCGCTGAGGGAAATTCTTCTTATTTACTTGGTTTCGTTTTGTTTATATATATAAAAACAAAAAATGACCAGTTTTAGAAAACATTCTATTGCTCTAATTGTTTTAATTGATTCTTCTTATTTCATGGTTTCGATATGTTTATATATATAAAAACAAAACAAAAAAAAATTAACGGTTTTAGAAAACATTCTATTGTTCTAATTGTTTTAGTTGTAAAATATTAAGATGTGTCGAGGCGCTTAATTCGAAACTCGTTTGACATTTCGGGAAATACAATGAATTAGATAAAAGTTCGTTAATAACAAAATTAAACATTTCCGTAATTGTTTTTCCTTTTCTTCTATTTTATTATTAAAAAAGTGCTTTTTGATTTCACAATGGGTTTTTCGGTAGTTTATTGCTGACGATGTATTTGAATATATGTTCACGAGCCGAACATTAATGAATCTGTATTTTTTCCTGAGGTAAAACAAAAATAACAATTATAAAATTTGAATGAAGAAAATAAAAAAAAAAGCATATTCGAATGCATAGAGAAACGCGCGAAACTAGTTTCATCTTACATAATGTCTGCCGGGACCTTGGAAATTTTCCTATTCGTTTAATTGTTTTTATTAGTTTTTTATCTGATTTCGAAAATGGTCCTTCAATTCTTGTTAATGATTTTTTGTGGCAATCGAAATCGTCAGAATATTTATAGTTAAATCTGTTTATTTCGTTCTAAAAGCACCTGGGATTTTTTTTTATTTATTTAACTTTGACTGTGCCTATACAAAAACGAATATTTCAGGAAAGAATTTTTACTACTTAATAACGAACGATGTCAATTTATTCACCGTTGCTAAGGAAAAATATTTTTTTTATAGATAATTAGTATGGATTATTCAAGTCAGCACATGAGCATAAGTTTAGGATTAGTTATTAGGAATATATTATGATATCATACTGTGCAATACTTGGTATAATTCATCTGTACTTTTATAAATGTTTTAAATAATAGGGATTCTTAAAGTTCTTTTGTTGCATACATTATTTACAATAATCTGAAGTAAAATACAGTAAAATTCTTTGGAGTTAAATTAAAAATGAATTAATTAATCCCGTTTTGTTGGACAAAAATATGTTAATGTATTTAATTTTTTGTTAGATAAAAATCTTATTTTTTTATATGTATTAGTTGGAGTTTAATTTTTAAATGTTTTTTTTAAAAATTATATTAACCTTTTCCACTCCGCTGTGTACTCTCAGGCGACAACATAACGACCAGTTCCTGTCGGTTCCTTGTTCTTTAAATTAAACGAGAACAGCACGATCTTGTATTTAAAAAACATCGATATTTTTTTCAACTTGTTCACTTGCAGATCTAAAACAGATTATGATCTCTTCCCCCCTCCCCTCTAAGCAAGAAAAATTCTGGGAAATAAATCAGAAAGAAAGAGGAATAACTGTTCTGTAGAAAGAACGCATTATGTCAAATAACTGTTCCGTAGAAAGAACGCATTATGTCAAATAACTGTTCCGTAGAAAGAACGCATTATGTCAAATAACTGTTATGTAGAAATAACGCATTATGTCAAAGATGTTCTTGGATACAAATAGTTAACATTAATTTTGTGACACCCAATCAAATTGATTAATAAAATATATGATTATATAATAATATTATAAAGTACTTTACCATATAAGAAATCACTGAAATTGTTTGTACTTTATTATTGAAAACTGGATCGTTTTCATATAATTATCACAGTTTTAATAGGTGTAAACTCTGGAACTATTTTATACTAATGTTCGATGAAAAACTGATTTTCCTCGATTAATAATACTTGAAGAATGAATATATAATAAGAATATACTAAAAAAAGTTAATAATATTACCAGGTACACACAAAAAAAAATTGGAGGCATAATTTTTTTCTTTTAAAATTTAGCCTTACCTTTAACTTGTACTAATTAAAAAAAATACATAAAACTAATAACAAATAACCTTATTAAATGCATATGAATTTATTTATAAATTGTATCTATTTGAATGAAATGCATATCTGTTTGACATTATATTGCATGCTTGATTTTATTTGCTGTATTATTATATTATAGCACTTTTAACATTCTTTCTGCACCTAACCTCTTTCAGAATGCTCTGCAGTTGTATCCATTAAATTAGCGTGACCCCATGAATTTGAAATTTGGTAGCATTTAAGTCTTTTTACGTTTTGGTCTGTAAATTCGGATTAAACAAATCGTGAGTGTGCAATTAAAAGTGACCAGGTCAAAAAGTGGTTACTTTCTAATTATTAAATAATTTCGCTAACGTAATACGTGAATTTTAACCTGGAAAGTTTTATTAATAAATTGGCAATAATAAGTACTAATGAATAGTGATGGTAGGTCAAGGATAGTGAAGACCATATATATATAAGGTGTGCTCGTGTTTCGCTTTTTGAAAGGGGCAAGGAAAGAATTCTTTTGACGTCATTTTAGCTCCGCCTTACTATGAGTTTTTGATCATTCTCATTGGCTGTATGTTTCAAGCATTGCTACTTAGGTTTTTGAAGCAAATTTTAACTGTTTTCTTTTAAATAAATTCATGATTAGTTAAAAACAAGAATTCTTGTTAAATTAAGTACTCCTTGACAATAGCGACAATTACTCTTAAAACGACTGTCGAGAGCATTAGACCCGCCCACAGACGGTTGAAGGCGGAGGAAGGCGTCACTATGACGTCAAAAGAATCCTTTTCCCCGCCCTCCATCAGCAAAAGCGAGTACCAGCACACCTTTTATATATAGTCTCCACTATCCTTGGTGGTAGGTAACTACTTAACTTTTAATTTGTTGGTCCGTAACCATAACAACGCTGGGAGCCACTGAGCTAGACAGTGAAAAAGACAGCGAGAAAAGTAGACAACTCTTCAACAAGCATTATCAGAGCTAGTAGCTAATGGATAACTAGAACGAAGCGGTATTTAGCTTTATTTGTGAGATTTCGAGCAATTGCAAGTTACCAATGGTGGAGTTTCACGCCGAGAAGAAGAAGACCGTTGTTGCAATCGAATACGGAGAAAAATCCGAGACGCCGAAAAAATTCTGTAGGATTAGCATGGAACTTTAGCTCCTGTACTATAATTTTAAGTTTTTGTCATTAAATAATGCCTTAATATAGAAATATTTACGGCATACACTGAGATGGATTGTACACATCGTTTATGAATCATTTTTGTGTGTTGAAATAAAAGTATTTTTCCGTATTTCGTTGTAATTCTAATTATAAGTAATTTATATGCAGATATAATATAAGTATTTCTGTATTTAAATTTATTCATATATTGAATAAAAATATTACTTATTTGTCAAAAGCAAATATTGTAAACAAAATTCCCCATAATTGCGAGCGTAGCGACTAAACGAACAAAAGCAGAGTTGTCTGCTGTAGGGAAGAAATCGAAACTACTAGTAAGTTTCCCTCTTGATACGTCACGTGAAACTCCCGCATTACCTTTTACCGTTCAAACTTGTTTTGCCATAACATTAAAAGCCTGTTTCCATTTAGAATAAAAAAATGTCTTGCTGACAAAATAACTGAAAGTATGAGATCAATTATAAATCCGCGTTAGACCTTAAAACATGTCGACATGGTCGTAAAACTGAAATTTTAAGGTGTAAAATACGACTAACGACCGCTAATTTCGAACCCTGCTTTGAGGTTTATATTCAAGCTACCTATTCTATAGCTCTCTTAACCAATGTCTTTTCTCCAAACTAACCACTCTAATCTTTCTTGGCTACAACTGCTGCTCCTTTTCACTAAAAACAAAAATCTCTTAAACTAACCCCAACCCCCCAAAAAGGTGCAGATATTCATTAATCCATGGTCTTTGAATTTGTAGCTATTCCTGTTTCAGTGACACCTCCATGGCGCCACTGGGGTGGCAACAGGCCCCTGGGGCCCAAGGGGGCCCCAACCAGGGGGGCCCTCAGCAGCAGCTCTCCGTGGTCACGACGGTGTGGGGGGTGACCACCAGCACCCCGAGCGGCCCCATGGCGCACGGGCCCTCCTCCTACCAGGGCACCAACACCACCATGGCACAGACCCCGTACTCAGGGGGCGGACAACAGAACACTTATCCGGGCACCATGGCCCCTAAGGCGTACCCGACCGTCATGAGCGTCAGGCAAAACGGACCCGGATACAATGGGTGAGTGGTCGACCCTTTTTCTTTCTATTATTTTCTTTAAGACTGTAGCGAATTGCTGTCTACCGGGATTAAACCCGGGACCTTCCGCATGTTACTCCGATACTCTATCCATTAAGGTAAAATAATTATGGTACCTCGAGGGATTGTATTGGGAATATAAAGTGACTTTCCATCTCACATCTCACTGTGTCAGACGTAGGAAACAAGAAATTTCTCAACTTAACGATTCGAAATTCCCAACTTAACAGTGCTAAAAATTCCCAGCTCCAACTTAATCTAAATTTTTCAACTTTCTTATAGATTAGGTCATATTAAACAGTTATCTCAAAAGTATTGATTTGTTGCACGCATGTTCCTCACAAGTTGAGCAATTTCTAATCTTCCCTCTCTTTCATTTGCTAATAACATTAATTTTCTTCAGACATAAATATTCCCAACTCACCTCGGAGGCCTCCGTGACCGAGTGGATTAGGCGTCAGCTGGGAATCCAAGGTCCCCGGTTCAAAACCTTGCGATGGACTAGACTAAAGAATAGTAAAAAGTAGTGATATTGCGATCGGAGGGTTACCAACTTCGTTACCAAAATACTAGAATGTCGTCCAGAACATCCACAAAAAATAACGGCGTGTATACGGGACTGGGGCACGATAAATCTGATCGGGGTCCAAAGTCCCAACGTCTATTGAAGGCGTGGGGTGCCAGTTCAGGTATTGTCCTCGTCATCTGATCATGGTTCAAAAATACGAGGCATCGTTCCCGGGTCTTTCCTTTGAGATAGGCCCCGAACCGTCGCCAATAGCCCACTGTGCAGCTCTAGTGCGACGTTAATTAACCAAACTCAACTCACCTCGGGGATTTTTCAAACTCGAAATTCCAAACTTTTAAAGTTTCCATATTATTGGAGGGGGGCTAGCCTAAAAGTCAATTTTTGAGACTCCTACGTTATAGTTTTTGTTCCTAGTTTTCTGATATATTCGAAATTTTTATCTTATCACGAATAAGACACATGAATCGAAGCCAGAAATATTCCAGATATTTCTCTGAGAAACGAGACGCCATTCATTCTTTTAAATTTGCCAGTTTGTTTACCGTGTGGGCGCGCCGGCCATGACTAAATGCCAGTTGTATTTTTCTGGAAGTCTTCTGTTTTGCGTCTCTTTTTAGGACGTCCCAAATGCCTTCTGGGAAATATCGAAGGCAGTGGCGGGTTTTTATTGTTTCTCGGAAGAAATATCGCACGTGCGGTCGCAGTTAGACTGGCGTCTCGGTTTAAAAATAATATGCGTAAAAAAAACCTTTTGTGTCAATGTTGATTCATTTTGTGTGAGAGCTGTCTTTCGTTCTTTCAATTTTTGTAAATTTCCACAATTTTTTTCAAATATCAATCCTTTTATTATAAAATTAAGTTATATAAGTTAGTGCTTGTTATATAGGTTTTGGCATTGTTTTATATATTCGAAATAACATCGAATAGAATAACAGACACTATCCACGACCTGGTGTTGAGATTTAAATGGAATAGGATAAACAATCAATTTTGCATTGGCGAATAAAAACAGCGTGTTACGCTATTCTGCAAACGATAACTTTTATATGTGAAAAGATACGGAATGAAAACCATATTTTGTTTATTCTATTGATGACGTCATGTGCACAGTCATTAAATATAGGATCGGAACAGTATAAATTATAATTCAATTATTTTTGTATTTGTCGCATTATTAATTTTTATTTGAAGCATTTTTAAATAACGATGAAATTCTACTTTTGTAAATAAAATCAGATCAAATTTGAAGAGGTATATTTTAAATATATGTCAATGACCACAACCATTGCTGGTTAATATTTAAATGATGTAGTTTCAAAATTACTTCCGTATTTTTTTATTGTTGCTGTGCCCTTTTGCAAAGGATTGTCGATTCAAAGTTGTTGATTTAAAGAAAATTGATTACACAAAATTGAACTTTTTTTTCTTTTTTGCCGAGGTCGCGCCATATCGTGGTTTATTGGTAGAATCCATTTCGCTATTCCTCCTCCAAACTTAAATGTATTTATTCTGTTTCATTTAACTTTTTTCTCCTTTTTCTTTTCGAGATGAACCTCTTCTATTGTTCCTGCTCTGTTCTACTGAACTCGAAACCTTATTGAAGGGTCTTTCCGATACCTACCAGCGCCATCTTTGCTCGTTTCAGTCGGAATACGGAATCTGGGACATCTCTGATAATATCATGCACTGTATCGGTTTACTCATGGCTGTTGTTTATTATAGCTTTGAAATGGGTTTCTTTGTTTTTGTTCAGTAACTTCGCGTGTTACATTTGGATACAAGTGTTACTACACTTCAGAAGTCCGAACGTCTAAAATGGCGAATATTGAATTCTACGTCTAGAATTGCGAATATGGAATCCTACGTGTGAAATGTAGAATTCTACTTCTAATATATCAAATATTGAATTCTACTCTGAATTGTCGAATTCTACGTCTAAAATGGCGAATATAGTATTCTACGTCTGAAATGTAGAAATCTACTTCTACAATGGCGAATATTGAATTCTACTCTGAATTGTCGAATTCTACGTCTAAAATGGCGAATACAGATTTATACGTCTGAAATGTAGAATTCTACTTCTAAAATGGGGAATTTTGAATTCTATGTCTGAAATTCGAATTCAGCGTCTAAAATGGCGAATTCTAATTTCACGTCAGAAATTTCTGTTGATATTTGGCTCCTAAAAGAAATTTCAATCGTTGTTCTGTTGAGATTTGGCTCTGTTGACTAATAAGTTTGCCGACCACTGCACTAGACGATAAGGCAGATTTGTCATTAAACATTAAGATCACCGTTAAGAATTCTTCCAAACGTCATCCATAACGTCTAAAATGGCGAATATTGACTTCTACGTCTAAAATGGCGAATTCTAATTCCACGTCATAAATGGCGAATTCGAACTCTACGTCCATAATGGCGAATTCGAATCCATAAGTCAGATGTGTTATTAAAAATTAACACAGTTAAAAGATTTTCCGAAATTGCAAACTTAAATGCCTTTTTTGGAATTCAAATTTTCCTCAGGCTATGAGGAAAGGAAACGCTATCTCACTTTAGCAAATTGCATTTATTTTATGCGATCAACATGACACTAAAACATAGTTTTACACAATGTGAATAAAAAAAATATAACAAATATCCACGGTAAAATCAATATTTAGGAAAACACGATGTTTTCGAAATCCATTTTTGAGAATAATCCAAAACAGCCGCAAAACTTTTATGCCCGATCGACTTTTCCCGTTGCCCGTTTCTTGGCTAGTTGCTACAACAACGGCGACTTTCTTGCATAGATTATTTTAATTTCCTGTTTTTTTTTATCATCAAACTGCGCATTAATCAACTGCAGTTTGACGTCGTCCGAGAGTCAAATTTTTCCCCCGATACTTCTTCCTTACCATTCCAATTCGGCGAGTGAGCGTATCGAAGAAATCGCGTGCCACCAAGTCTCGGGATGTCACCGTTCCACTTTTTCGTGTTGGGTCGTCTCCGTTTCTGGGTTGTATGCTCTGTTTTGCCATTTCTTTTTCATTGATAAAGTATCCAGGAAATGTAATGTCCCAAAAGGGGTTCTTTAGCTTTTAAAAAGCATTAATGGCAAAAGGATTTGTTTTTTTGGACTTGGATTTTGTCATCCCAAAGGAACTGTTGGGATAATTCTGCAAATTGGGCCATATATTTTTTAAACACTTTCTCCCCCCACCCCCTTAGGCGTAGGAAGGGCTCAAGCCCCCTTCTTTAGTAATTTTTGCAATTAACTAGGTAATTAACAAATTATTGAAACAATTACTAATCCAATTCGAATTTAAATTAATATTATTAAACCAATTTAAATTAATATTATTAAACCAATTTAAATTAATATTATTAAACCAATTTAAATTAATGTATAATTACTAATTAACATAATTGTTAATTAGCGTTCAATTTTCATATTGGTAAATATTCCGGTAATGAAACTAGTTGAGGCGCCCCCATCCCATAATTTTTGAATTGCTACACTACTTAATTCCCCCCCCCCCCCCCCCCCCCCCCCCATTTCCAAATATCCAAAGTATAAATAATGATTATTTTGAATAATAATATATACTTTTGGATAATTTCATTATGATTTTCGGTCACCGCTTTTTTTTCTCGCTGAAGAAAACATAAAATCTTAATAAAAAGAAATTAAGCAAATGTTAAACGCGTAATTTAATTATTATTGATTTAGTTATTATAGAAAAATTCTTTAATTTCGCTAAATTCGAAAATAGCACGTTAAATTCGTCGCGGTCCAATATTCTCATATTTATTTAGCTTGCGTGGGGTGCCAGCTGAGGTGTTGTCCTTGTCATACGACCTTTGTTCCAAATTTCGAATCAAATGTTCATGGGTGTTTCCTTCGTGATAGATTCTGAACTGCGAGATAGAATCCGAACCGTCGCCTTCGAGATTGACCCCGAACCGTCGCCAATAGCCCACTGTGCAGCTCTAGTGCGACGTTAATTAACAAAAACCAACCGAACCGTCGCCAAGGCCCATTGTGCAACTCTAGTGCGTGAAGTAACGGTAACTCTAAATAAAAAACATAAATTTCGAATGATCTCTATAACTAACGCTCTTAGTAAGTTTCGCCAAAATTAAACTGAAATGCGTTTTAAAGAATGTTTGTTGGTTGTTCGTCTGTGGTTTTGTGGGATAACTGTTGCAAAACGCAGAAAAATAAACCTCTCAGCACCAAGGCCGCCGCATCCTTTAGAAAGAGACGGATTTAACGAGAGATTTTGGAAATCCATAAAGTAAAACAGCTCTGTGTTATTTTGCGTCGTAATAGAATTTTTTTTGTGTGCGCTTATGTTCTTTTTTTTTACACCTCCACTCTCTTGAATTTTTTTTACCAAATGATTGCTCACGTTATTAGCGGTGGGCGTTTGGTCTGAAATTAACCATTATATATTTTTAAAAAAATTTACAATATAAAAAAAAATTTACAAATTTATAACCTGTCAAGTACATGAAGACGAAGTGTATAGCTTTGGTTTATTAAATATTTGTTTGATTCATGCAAATTTGAGTCATTCAATAAATTTGTTGGCTATTTTTTAAATAATACAAAATAAATAGTTAAGCATTGCCTATCAATTTTTCCGATAAAATTATACACATGATTAACTTTACACGAAATGTTCTAACTTGTAAAAATATAATGCTGATTTAAAAAAAAAAATGAAAATATATTGATTTGTCAGCAGAATTATTTAATCAATAGTTTCAAGAGTACTAAAATTAACAATGATTGTAAATTTAATGGACGCTTCATGTTTTCCACGTGCAAACATAATGATGACTTCAAATTATCACCTGGAAATACTGTTAAAGCCATTATCTGCTTGCTTTTTAGTTGCATTTAAATTTGTATTGCATCATTCTACTCGATACGTCATATCCGTTGAGTGATATGGCTATTTTGGCATCCATAATGGTAAAACCCATTTCGTTCTATTTCCGCCCGTCACTCAGTATTTTATCTTATATTAATTCGCCTTATTTAATTTAAAACATTCTTTTGTTATTAAAAAGTTTTGGCAGTAGGTGTAATTTTTCATTTTAAGCTAAGATCGAACATTACATAAAATCGACAAAATCACTAAAATTTTTTAACAAAATCGTTTACTGTTCACTTTTATTTCCTCTTGAAATGAATGAAACTAAGAAATTCTTCTATTGACACTTAGGTGTCGAGATTATAAATGACGTCATTTTGATATATTGGGACGTCACGCGCATTTGTTATTGGTTGATGGTGACCAATCACAGAGGCTAATCGACAATGGTTTTATTAATTCTTTAAAACTTTAATCTCAAAATCAGATTGTGCATAGTGTCCATGGAAAATCATTCGAATTCTAATCGTCTGTCGATGTAGGATATAATTTTTAACTGCTGACTCTTGTATTAAAAATTAAATTATCAAATTGTAAATCTGTAAAAAAAAGTTTTCGTTATCATTTTGCCTAAATAAACCTAATATAAACTAAATTCCACTATTGAGAAAATACAAACAAATAAATCCATTTATATATTCTTTATCGGAACGCATAATAAAATGGCTGCTTATGCAGCACAGTTACGCGATTTTGTTTTCTTTGTTCGGGGTTATCAATGCCTTACCCCAATGTGTCGATTACTTTGTAGCAACCTCGGTTGGTCGGAATATTGAGAAGTAAAGTCTAGACATGTTGGCTGCCGTGAAGACGTTGCACAATCTTTTCTGCGGTGCGCGCTTTTTAACTTGTTTACATCTTTTCACCCTTTTCTGGCATGAATGCCTACTGGAAATCTTGACCGCTTTTCTATGCATTTATTCACTGTTATTCACTTCTGTAAAAAGGAGTTGCACTGTTAGCGGGCGAAAGGTTCCGTTTTATTGAATTTGGCACAGCTCCATTATAAGCACTTGATGACTTTTTTGAATTTTTTTTTTTTACTACTGTTTCATGACGCCACTCGATGTTCAGTTATCAAAATTAAATGTCATTTTTTAATTGATTTTTATTGAGGGTCATAAATTATATCCACTCAAGAAGTAACAATTCTTTGAATTGTACTTGTTTCCTATTTTTTTTTTTTAAAGTTTTTTCTAAATTTGTGGAAAATCGCCAAATTTTTTGAATTTTTTTAATGGTTTATAATGCAACAGTGCCTTGGATATGGAAGCAATATTTTTCAAATGAAGAATGTTAGGCTTTTATTTGTTCTAAAAAGCGAATTCATGCAAACATTGAGTTGTAATATTTTTTAATTGAGCTTGCAGAGCTGAAAACAATCAGATGAATTGAGGCAAGGATAAAAATTTTTTTTAGGTATAACAGGTTAGACTTAAAAACTTAAAGATTATACTAATGTTATGATTTTTTAGGGATAATTTTACATGGGGATGTCTTTTATTTTCAAACTCTTGTCTAAAGAGTCGATTTCAAATATATTTTGCATAACAGCGAATATAATAATAGCATTTACAGTAAAAATTTAAGTGAATATTTGCATAATATGAAAATTTTTATTCTAATTTTCAGATTAATATTTTTACCTAAATAAATTGAAAATTTTAACTATTTTGTGGCTTTCATTGCAGACACTAGAATGCCATTATTTTAATTGGTATAATTTTAAGCTAGTATATCAAATAATATTTGCTTGACCAAGTTTTTTTTTCATTGATTATGAAAATATTTGTCTTATTCAAGCTTTTGGCTTGACTGCGGATATGTAGAGTTGAAAGTGCTAATACAAAATTTGTAGTACTTAAAGATTGCTTTTAAGGTTCTTAGAAAATCCTTATTTAAATTTTCAATAAATTCACACGAATCCAGTGTGATAAATTATATAGTTTTGTCAGTAGCTTCCTGTGTTCGAAAATGTTAGTGCAGCCGAAATTATGTGACCTTCTCCTCCCCCTATTTCCACAACCATACATGAACAGAAATTCTTTTATATTTAATACTCAAATTCAACTCAAAGTTTCCTTTAAATTTTTATAAAATGATAAAATGCAGAAAAAAAATAGGAAACACTTTCCTGCGATTCACGCATGAGCCAATCACATGTCTATCTAAATTCACAAGTACTGTCAAAGTTGAAATTTTTTTTATGGGCAGCAAGTTGCCAAAAACTCAATTTTAGCTTGTATGGGGAAGACTTTATGATATGTAGAGGTTGTCACGGCAATGATGCAGCCTATTCCTAACTTCACTTTTTGGTTGCAGTTTTGATTGAATGAAGTTCTTTTCCCTTCTGAATTGTACCTTAAGTCAACAGGTTTGCTATTTATCGAAGATTTTTTTTACTATCGTAGAAATTTCATCTTCATTTTCAATTCTAATCTTTATTTAAGAAAATTAGTAAAATATATAATTTTAGTTTTAAACTAATAAATAATTACACTAATAAATTTAGATGCAGAGCGGCTGTACTTGCTGTACCCCACGAGCCGCCACTTTGTTTTGTCTATGGAAATTTTTAAATTAAATTTAATAGTTGATTGGAGGAAAATAGGTTATGTTACAGCTTCATTTATGACCAATATTAAGGTGTCTCTAAATAGATGGTGTATTTTATAATAAAACTGAAAGTATATTTAAAGTTAATATACACATATGTAATGTATTTAACATATTTCATTATTTATTTTTAGCTATGCGCCGAATCCGGCGATGTCTGGTGGTATGCCTGGCCAGATGCAAAATACAGGTCACAACGCAGGCAACGACTTTCAAACTTCCCATTCAGCACTGAGTACGGCAGCTCTAGTGGCGGCTGCCGCCACTGCGACGGCCACAGCAACGGCTAGTGTAGTGGCGTTGCAGGAAAGGCAACAGGGCCCAGCTGTTAACAATCAGTATGGACAGGTAAAATTGGAATTTTTATACCATTTCAGCCAATGAATGCAAAGTTTCAAATTAACAACAAAAACTCGTGATATAGAACATTGTGTAGAATATTAGAATACAAATGCAAATATTTCGTAGTTTTAATGTTGGGGCACTAATCATTTTGAGAATTTAATTTAATAAATAAGTTCAATGGAAAAATAATTTGTTCGCAGGTTTGTTAATTGCTTTATTTTTTTAAAACTTGTGAGAAATATAAAAGCAAAAATAATTTGTTTAATAATGTGCATTTATATCTTATTTGATTTTTAAAAAAAATTATGGCTTTATAGTAGATTTCAGATATTTTATTTCGTTAGATTTATTAGAATGTGAATCTATATTGAGTTTCAAAATGGTAAAATACTTTCCACTGTGTGGATATTTTTTATAGTTTATGAATTTTCCGTATATTTACAAAAATTTTAATTGTAAAAATATAGTTTTTAAATTAAATCCCAAATCAATATATTTAAAAAGAAAAGTATTTTAAAATTGGATATAATAAATTGGATATACTAGACATCAAATCTGTACCCGTCATTAGATAAAAAGACGTCAGTTCAGTACATTTAAAAAAAAATATTTTGTAAAACTCTGATAACTAGTTTTTTAATTGTATAAGTGTTTCGTTATCAATGAATACTCTTTTCTTAGAAAGATCCAATATCAAAACTCGTCTTGCTTCTGGAATTATGCAATCAAGCTATAAAATGATTCTATGTCTATGAAATAATGTCAATTTTAAATAAAACACTAATCAATCAATTACATCAGAACATTTATCACTTTTCTCTCTAAAATCTTCATTTTATGTTTTTATTTACAACTTAATGAAATATTTCTAAAAAAAATTCCAGGTTCCAAACATGCAGGGCTCACCTTACCAAACCGGCTACGTCCCTGGTCACCAGCGAATGCCGACCAACCAACCAATGAACAATGGTATGAGTGCAAACATGGGCAACCCTATGGGGGGCTCTCTGAACAATATGACAAATCACATGAACAATACCATGATGAACATGTCGAACAATGTGTCTCCAATGTCTATGAATGGCCCCATGGGCATGAACTCTAATCCCATGGGCAAATCCATGGGCGCCAGTGCTGTGCAGCCACCCCATGCATCTATGTATGGAAACAGTTCTCCGGGCATGATGCCACAAACTAGGAACCGAGTAGCGCCATATCCCAATCCTCAGCAACATATGGCGCAAAAGAGGCCGGCGCAGTACAATCCGATGGCACAGCAGTATGGACCTGGCATGCAACATTACGGGGCTTCAAGTGTACAGCACAATTTTAATTCAAATCAGGTAAGTGAATGGTTTTTTACTGCCCATTAGTTGTTGAATCAAGGTATCCCTAATTGCACCTTAAATTTATATTTTAGTTATTTCTTTCTATTCATAACTATACTTGCCAACTTGTATATGAAATGTATGAATTTAAACGATTTTCTAATGGTTGTATGTATAGTTTATAATAAGTTCATGGTTGATAATGATTAATAAGGGTTGTATATAGTAGGTTATTTAGATATGTTAATGGTTAATAGCAGTTGTACATGGTATATTTCGACTGAAAAATATTCCATTTGATTCTTGATTTGCCTATTTCAATAAATTTTTGTTTTCTGAAAATGCTTTTTATTATAAAGCAGTTATGACGCAAAATGGGAGCAAATAAGATACAAATTTGGTAATTAAGAATTTAATAAACTTTTTTTATGTTTGACATTGATTAAACTACTAACTTTTTCAAGGTTACTTACAACAATGAATATGCAAATTTGTCACAAAAAAAATTCCAGAGGTTTTATTTATAAAATGTTGGCTAGTATTCTATATTCAATAGTTATAGGAAAGGCTACTCAAGGTCGCACTTTCCCCCCAGTTTTTGTTTTTTGCACAGAAAAAGATTCCTGGAATCATAGATTCCTTCTGAGACAAAAAGTGTAAAAGACATGTCCGTGATTCTTTTTTTCTAAAAGAACAATCCTTAATGATAGAACGTACAACATCTTTCCAGGAGCACGCAGCATACTACCGGTGGGATTCACTTTTATGGTCATATCGAGGTTTTCCTTCTTCCTGGCATGTCGGCCGGTACCATACTGTTGCCTGAAAAATGTAAGAGTTGGAGCAATTAAAAAAAAATATTCCAATTAATTTTTTTTTACGAGAAATTGAAAATTCAGAAGTTTGCTACCCAACAAAAGTAAACTAAGCTTTCTTTGTGTGGGTCAGCACTTGTGTTTTCAATTGTGTTCACATAGTTTTAAAAAAGGGCAGGGGGGATTTGTCAAAAAGGGCACTTTTTGTTATGTAAAAGGGCAAAGGGTACGATTGGGATACCAAGGAAATCCTACAGACCTACGTTTTTGCAGAAAAAAATATTTTTTTTAATTACAGGGCGCAAAGAAGATATTGAAAAAAGGCAGGGCACATTTTTCACTTCTAAAAAGGGCAGGGCGCATCGGCACTTTAAAAAAAGGGCAGGGCGCATCGGCACTTACAAAAAAAGAGCAGGGCGCGGCGCCCTTTGAAAAACGCATAACAGGAACACTAGTTTTCGACAACTTCCACTTTTTAATTTATGATTCTAAGTTCAAAATGAACATCCTGCCTGTTCTGTTTGTTGGGAGGCCATGTACAAAAGTGCTTCTCTAAGGTCCTTCTGGCAGGACTTTGACCTGTACGTCCTATCATTAACCCATCACTCCATATGTATCACCTTCCCACCCATTAATCCTCTCCCCTCTCCAAACACATTTTAGAATGTGTCTGTTCGCTTGCAGTACCCGGGAGGTCCCAACGGCCAGTTTGGAAAGCAGCCACAGCAGCCGCAGTACAACCCACAGCCGCAGGCCATGAACAACCCCAGCTACCTCACCCAGCAGCCGATGCGGCCCAGCATGAGGCCCCAGTCCAGCCCCTATGTCAACCAGGCCGGCCAGTACTACCCCCAGACGCAGATGAATGGAATGGCTCCACACCAGGCACCTGCCTATGATCAGCAGTATGGGGCTCCGCAATATCCGCAACAGACTATGCAAGTGAGTGGCGATGCTGTCTGGTACAGGACGTTGAATATTTGCCTCATAATTTAACCCTGTATTCCATGGATGAAATTCTTCCGCTTTTCGGCAGAGTTCTGCTTTTTTGCTTTTCCCAAATTATTCCGTTTTTCTTTTCCAAAAAAAAAATATTTTCATTTTTTTTTAAAACTTGAAATAAAAAAATAAATTATATTTTTATTGAAAGTGTTAGGTAAATAGCTTTTACTAGGCTTTCATATGCAACTATAAGGAAACTATTTGGTACTATTTAAGAGACGTTGACTATTAGTTTTAGCAAAAAGAACCTTATTTTTTAAAAAGACTACTTATCTCTAATGTCCTTTCTTGTACTTTTGTAGTACTACAACATTACAAAAAGTCAGTATTTACAAAATCTTAGTATTTAACACAGACTGAATATTTTTTCTAGTTTGGATTTTACTTTCATGCTAAATAGGTTGGTTAAGTAATTTCCTTTTCCATATAAGTAGTAATATAATAATGTAATTGCCATGTTTGTTTTTTACTACTTATATGAATTAAATATCCATTTTTTCCAATATAGTCGGTATGTAGAAGTCTGAAATGTTTTATTACTTGAAACATATTTCATGTATAAATCACTTTGTTTGGTTTTCAACTATTTTGCGTCTCACATATAATTTACTTGGAATTTTGTATTCAGCTTTTTGACTAATCTCATCCCTAATATTAAGTTATAAGTATGTCTGCGATATTTTAAAATTTTAACAGTAGTAGACCATCTTTACAACGACCCACCAATATAGAACAAGGGTCTATTCCATTTGACATATTTGGTTATATTGTTAGTTTTTATATGTAAAACACTGAAATTAAAAAAATTAACTAATATAAGTTTATGTATTCAGACACACTGTAATTCTACCTGTTTTTAAAACAATTTTTTATTTGCTGAAAAGTCTAGTTATAATTTATTAAAATGGGCTCATTTTTCATTTGCAAACTATCACATTAATATATTAATATTCAACGAGTTCTGCTTATTTATTTTTTAACACAGACGTTTTGAAAAACAAATAAAAATAATACATCATTAATATTTGGTGTGAAATTCATAAAATTTACCCTTTTTATATTCATTCATTCAATTTTTGTTCAGAATATGAAAAACTTCATACAAAGTCATAAAATAATTCTATTTTTTAATTCTTTTTTAATACTGTTTACTATATTTTATTCATTTTCTAACCATCACGTTTTGTCTTTCAGCGAAACTTAAACTACCAGCCATCTCCTATCCCTGGCAACCCTACACCTCCCCTGACTCCTGCCTCTGGAATACCTCCATACTTATCGCCCAATCCCGATTTGAAGCCCACTTTTCCAGATATGAAGCCAACGCTACCTACACAAAGTGAGTATCTTAAAAGTGAGTAAAGAGACAATTCATACCTATTTTTTACTGGGTGAGGGATTTCGTTTTTGTGTTACATTAATCTATACTCGGGGACAACCTAAGTTGAGCCTAAAGCAATTGAATATTTATACATATCGTAGCTTCAGGTTCAATTTAGGTTGTCCCTGAGTATAGTATCAATTTAGTTTTGTAAGTGAGTCTTGCTTTTATAAAACTGAAAAGATTTCACTTCTCAGTAATTTATGGAAATTTTATATGTGATTTAAAACTTTTGTAAATATTTCCAGAGACATTTTTTTTTTTATTATTTCGGTGTAAATAAATTTTTTAATAACTAAAATTGTCTTTTTGAAGTCCTTTTATTTTGTTCTTTCATTTCACAAAATACCAGGTTGAAAAGCAATGCATAATTATTCCAAGTAATTTTGAATTGTTCATATGAAGCTGAGATTCTGCTTTTTTTTAATCTAATATTGCATACATCTTTATTTCAAAATACGTGTTCATTTTCTTAACTTTTTGCACCGATGTCGCCTCTTAGGCGCCAACATAACAACCAGTTCTTTTATTTCCCTGTTCTTTAAAATAAACAAGAACAGCATGATCTTGTGTATAGAACATCAATCTTTTTTTCAACTTCTTCTCTTGCAAATACAAAACAGATCAGGATTTTTTTACCTTTACGAGTATAAAAAAAAATATGTGGAAAAGAACGTATAGAGAAATAACTGTTCCACAGAAAGAACACAAATCGCGAAGTGTTCTTGGAGTGCATAGGGTTAAATTTATACATTTTGTAAAGAATTCAGTTTAAGTAGTTCAGATTATCTTTGCTGTGTAGTGTTTCGGCAATTTTAAATATAATATCTGAAACTATGGATTAGAATTTCTTTAAAAATGATTTTTGAGGAATTTCCTTTTAATGCGACTACATGTCCGCAAGGAGCCGTAATATAAAAACCGAGATTTTTTAGATCCCTATGTGGAATAATCTTACAGGGATAAATGACATACCATCATGTAGAGGAAAGTGAGACATTTGGAATAGGCCTATTGTCCCTCTTTGACATTTGTACTGCATGGTGGTGTGTGTACATGTCGTTCATAGCTGCACTATATGATTCCGCTCCATAACTCCTTGTAGAATCATTCTAAAGGGTTAAATTATATACCATTATGTAGAGGAAGTTTAGCCGTGTCAACCAGGTTGAATATTTATCCACTTTGACCTTTGCTCTGCATGGTGCTCAAACATATTTACAAACCAAAATTTGTGGTACATTGCGGCTGTACCTATTTCCTTATGATTTTATTATATTTTTTTCACATAATAAAGTAATAAATCATCTAAACTAAATATTCTGATATTGTCAGACGTATAAACTAGTTATAAAGCAAAAGATTAGTATTAAGTATAACCAAAAAAAATTATGCCTATAATATAAGTCCTTCAACTAAAATCTTTCCTCCTTCTTCCAGAAGACGACGAACTGCGCCTGACGTTCCCGGTGCGAGACGGCGTCATCCTGGCGCCCTTCCGCCTGGAGCACAACCTCGCCGTCAGCAACCACGTGTTCCAGCTGAAGCCCTCCGTGCACCAGACGCTGCTGTGGCGCACCGACCTCGAGCTCCAACTGAAGTGTTTCCACCATGAAGATAGACAGATGAATACTAACTGGCCTGCTTCTGTTCAAGTCTCTGTCAACGCCACCCCCTTGTGCATAGACAGAGGCGAAAACAAAACCTCACACAAGCCGTTATATTTAAAAGAAGTGTGTCAGCCGGGTAGAAACACTATTCAGATCACAGTCACCGCGTGCTGTTGCGTGAGTACACAAAACCCATGCTCTTAAGTTTGGCTCGGTTACTACCGAGCCTATCTGTGGTTCGGAACCAGGAAAAATGTCATAATTGTCAGTTTTGAAAAAAATGGCTTCCAAATTTGAGGCTCAGGCTTGTTTCAATGTTCCGGGTTAGAGATGCTGTTGACATTGGATTCTCTTTCATTTAGAAGTTTAAAATTGGTATAATAATAATTTAAAAAAAAAATGGTAAAATTGACATTGGTCCTTGTTTCAAGCAACAGATATTTTAATGTACAAACTGGACAACACTTGTCTCGTTTGGTTAATTAATATCCCACTAGAGCTGCACTTTAGGCTATTGGCAAGGGTTCAGGGTCTATTTCAAAGGAAAGACACTGTCTGGCTCTTGCAAAACATTTGTATTGACCAGTGAAAATTACAAGTCACATGTTATTAGATAATATAAAAAAAACACTGTTCAATTAACAGTACCCACCCCCTCTTTCCTTTATTTGTGGTAATTTTGGGGTATCGGAAATCATACGAGTTGAGCTCTTGTATATAAAATGAGAATCAAGAAACATAATTTAATGTTTTAAACTCTCAATGTGAAGACAGCATATAGTTAATAGTCATTTCCTGTTGTTTGTTTGCCCATTGTAGCAAGACATCTTGAATGTCTGGGGTTTCATAGCAAACATTTAAGCTAAACATACTGCCTCTCATCTCTTTTGTTTAATATATTTTCTTTTAGTCCAAAAGAGATGGTTTGAAGAGGTTTGGTCTAAAAGAGGTATAGGAGACCTAAAGAGAGATGGGGTTACAAGTCTATTTTGAGTGGGTCATAAGTTTAATGTGTTTCTTTACAGGTATAAATAAGTCAAGTGCATTATGAATACAAATTTATTCCAAGTTACATATACAGCGGTTTAAACAATAGTAGACATATGCAACCCTTCTTTCAAAATATAAATCTGTTAAAATTATGATTTCCAGATTTTAATGTGTCACTATAAACAAACAGTTTTTATTGGCACAATATAAGTTCATAAAAAAATTAGTTATTTTTTACATACAAAATCAATCTAATTTTAAAAAAAAAAACTCTTGGGAAAAATCTGAGAATTTAAACCTTAATATTGAATGGTGAAATTCGTGAAAATTTATTAATTTAAATCTAATTCAACCCATTAAAACAATACCATTATTTGGTACATTGTTCAAGAAGTAATGGATAATTCTTTTATTTCCAGTCGCACCTGTTCCTTCTGCAGCTTGTTCACAGGCCGACCGTGCGATCCGTTCTGCAGGGGCTGCTGCGCAAGCGCCTTCTCCCGGCCGACCACTGCGTCAACAAGATCAAGAGGAACTTCACCAGCGTAGCGCAAACCGCCAACAGCGCACTCAATGGAGAGGATGGCGTTGAACAGACGGCCATCAAGGTCTCCCTAAAGTGTCCCATCACCTTCAAGAGAATCACTCTGCCCGCTCGGGGGCAGGAGTGTAAACACATACAGGTAGGGGTCGAGTCCATCTTATATCTCTCTATAATAATAAAAGAAAGAATCTGCCTGTCTCTCTGTGGCATACAAAACTTAAATACTGTCCAACCTCTAATTGCTCACCTGAGAGCCAGACTTTTAAAATTGTAGTAATTTATATTGGCAACCAAAATATTTGTGGTCAAATGTCGCCTTATAATTAACAATTTCTATTACATTTGTATTAACTTAAATCTATAAAAATATGACATTTAGTATATTTGATTTTTTTTTGCCATCACTAAATTAAAATGTAATTTCCCAACGCCATGTAACACTGCGGGTAACATACAATAATTTTAATATACTACCAGTTGCTTTTAAAATGTTTATTTAGCTTCTTGTAAATTATTGTTAATACTATATAGTTGAATTATAGGAATTTGGTTCTCTAATTAAATGTTTTAATGATTTACGTTTTCATTTAGGGCTTCGACTTAGAATCTTATCTTCAGCTGAATAGTGAACGAGGGGCCTGGAGATGTCCTGTGTGCAAGTAAGTTACTTCTGGTTATTTTCTCTTTATATTTTCTAAATTGGAATACATTTCCGAATATTGTCACACACATTAAAACCTATGGAGCATGCATAGTAATTTGTTTTTTTCTGAGATCTGATTTGCGCTAGTTGTAAATTAGGTTCATACATGCTAATATCGAGTAATGTAATTTCTTTGAAACTTTTTTTAAATATTGGCACCATAATACAGGGTGTTCCAAGATTTATCTTTACAACTTTGACATGCATAAAACCTAAAATAAATAAAATAGCTAAGTTATGTTGCTTGTACATGTAAGAGCTAACATCTAATGTACGCACAGTTTTTTTCCAAAACCATTGATGAACCATTCAACACACCGTTCCAAAATCGTTAATGTACCAATCGGCCACTAACCCGAAGAGCTTTCTCCTGAGGATGGGTGTTTAAAAATTATCTTTACAACGTTGATACACAATAAAACCTTTAGGAAATACAATATGCAAATTATGTGTCCGTCAGGAAATAAGATGTACGAGTTATGTGTCCTATCAAGAAATAAGATATGCAAGTTATGTGTCCTTCAGGAAATGAGATATAAGAGTTATGTGCAAGTTATGTATTGCTTGTACAGGAAGTAAGATATATGAGTTATGTGTCCTTCAAGAAATAAGATATGCAAGTTATGAGTCCTTCAGGAAATCAGATATACGAGTTATGTGCAAGTTATGTATTGCTCGTATAGGAAAAAAATATACGAGTTATGTGCAAGTTATGTATTGCTTGTATAGGAAGTAAGGTATACGAGTTATGTGTCTTTCAAGAAATAAGATATGCAAGTTATGTGTCCTTCAGGAAATTAGATATACGAGTTATGTGCAAGTTATGTATTGCTTGTACAGGAAGTAAGATATACGAGTTATGTGTCCTTCAAGAAATAAGATATGCAAGTTATGAGTCCTTCAGGAAATAAAATATACGAGTTATGTATTGCTTTTACAGGAAGTAAGATATACGAGTTATGTGTCCTTCGATAAATAATATATGCAAGTTATGTGTCCTTCAGGAAATAAGATATGCAAGTTATGTATTGCTCGTATAGGATATAAGATGTACGAGTTATGTGCAAGTTATATAT
Organism: Troglohyphantes excavatus; assembly: GCA_963932185.1. Lineage (NCBI taxonomy): Eukaryota > Metazoa > Arthropoda > Arachnida > Araneae > Linyphiidae > Troglohyphantes > Troglohyphantes excavatus. The sequence continues at coordinate 7,210,725 of OZ010677.1, read as the reverse complement.
TGCTTGTATAGGAAATAAGATATACGAGTTATGTGTCCTTCAATAAATAAGTTATGCAAGTTATGTGTCCTTCAGGAAATAAGATATACGAGTTATGTGCAAGTTATGTATTTCTCATATAGGAAATAAGATATTCTAGTTATGTATTGCTTGTATGAAATAAGATATACGAGTTATGTGTCCTTTGGGAAATAAGATATAAGAGTTATGTGCAAGTTATGTATTGCTTGTATGTGTAACATCAACATACAAAGTTTTATTTATAAACCATTTTTTTACAGCGTGTAAATAAAACTTCATGTGTTGCTGTTACAAGCAACATACCTTAGCTATCTTATTTCTTTTTGGTTTTATTGTAAAGATAATTCTAACACCATGTATATAATAAAAATAATTTTTTGTTGATGATGAATGCAAATCATAATGAAATTAGTTTCACAACAACAATTCTGATGTTTGTTATCAATACTCAATCATAAAACAAAAACTGGGTATTACATATTCCATATATGGATTGAAAGTGGTTAAATATTTTTGGAAAAACCCAATATTCAATTTCACTACCAAATCGGTGACATGCTTATTCTGACTAAACATTTGTTTATTCCTTTTGTAAAATAAGTAACATATATTAAATATTTTATCAGCAAACCAGCCCTTTTGGAAGGCCTGGAAGTTGATCAGTACATCTGGGGCATTCTCACTAACTTAAGCAATACGGACGTGGAAGAAGTGACGATAGATGCCACAGCCAGTTGGAAACCTGTTCCGTTAAAAGCAATCAAAGAAGAGCATGACAGTGGAGGTAAGCCATGATATTTGGTTTCACAAAGAAATAGTAATTGATAGCTGTGCGTTTTTTAGTGCTATGTTTTTATGTAATTTCATTTAAAAGTAGGGTTTCGAAACCATTTTAAAAAAATGACATGTTTTTTTCCACTTTTATTTTTTATTAAAATAATGGAATACTTTTATTCATAATTACATCTTTCTAGTAATACATAATTCTTTTTGCCACTTAATGTTTTGAGGAGTAATTACAACCTCCTTAAAAGGTATTTAAAACTGTTAAAATACTTAAATTTGCTTAATTTTTCTTGTATGATTTATTAAAAACTATGAACCATTCAATATTTCCCCACTTATTTAATTTTATTGACTGATCTTAACCAAGTAATGTGCTTATCTGTAAATAAAATTTCAGCTCATTTTTGGTTTGACTAACAACATGTCTTAACTATTTTAATTGTCGAACATTCAGAGAAACTTTGTTAATTTTTTAACCTAAATTTTTGAGTATTTTAAAGCAACAAAAAAACTATTGTAAAACACACAATTGGTCTTTAACCCTCGGTAGTCTCCACTGCGGATACATGTATTAATGCTATAGAAATCGGAAGGCTCGACTATGGAGACATTACTGTTATCATTTATATAGATAAATGAATCATTTTTATATTTTAAAATTGGTGCACACTTAACTTTACGTTCCTTGCCTTAAAACACCAATGATGGTCTTCAAACTGCCGGCAATGAAAAGAATCAACACAAAAATATGTTTGAAAAGTGTTAGCCGTATATCCTCGATTAGTTGGTGGATATTATAATGAGTATCAACCATTAAGGGTTACCAGGCATGAAACTTTGATATATTTTCACAAAGATAAGAATACTTCAGACGTCTAATAGAAGTGTTATTTTTCCATACGAATATATTTATTAATTTCCATAAATTATTTTAAGCATTTATAAATGACTTTCAGAATTTCGATTAAAAATTATATTTTATTAAATGATTGTAAAACCTTTGCTAAAGTACCAGTGAACTAACTAATATTTTGTTTGTGCAGAGATGTGTTCTGCGCCTAAACGCTTCAAGGCCATGTCTCCGAACAGCATGACTCTGCCCACAACAAGCACTTGGGAGATGGGTCAAGGTCTCTCGCCGTACTCTGCACTGCCAACTCCTGACATGCAAAGTAAGCGGAGTTTCTGTTCACATTCTCAAGTCTGTGTAATTCTTTACAAAATCATTCAACATTGAAGTATCAATTTACTAGGAAATTTCTTCTTTGGAATTTGAAATTTTATACTTCAACCCCTCTGATAATTCCCGGAATTTCCCGTTATGAGTTCGTCAGGTTTTCAGCAATCAATACACATAATTAATACAATGATTTTTAACACTTTGGGTACATTTGACGAGTGAGACTCGTCATCTGCTTACTTGGGCGAAGTTACGGTGGACGAGTCTGACTCGTCATCTGAATTTAAGAAGCAGGCGTTGATGTTTGCGGCACCCCCGCCATTGGCCGTTGATTGCAAACAATTTGTTGTAGGATCGGTCAAGAATGGGATCAATTGAGCCTCACCAAATCCGTCCCATGGGCATAAAAATCTTCAAATAATTCAGTACTCAAAGGGTTAAAAAATTATTTTTCATATCTGTTTGATATGGGTATAAATTAAAAACCATTTCTCTAAGATTAATCAAGATTGTTTCAAAAGAAAATTAAAAATAATTTCTAAATATTTAATTAAAAATCCCCTGCAGGAAAAACAATTTTTCAATTTTTTTTTTTTTAGTAATTTGTGACCACTTAAAGGATTAAATCTTATTACAATATAAATGTATTTATTAAACTTTTTCTAACTATATTGCTGTGTTTTAAGGTTTAAGACTATAAAGTTTTGAGTTTAATTATTGGGAATTTAACTGAATTGTATAGAGATAGCTAATGCACCTTAAATGTTATCATTGCTCAATTTGTCTTGTATTAGTTGTATTGTAAAGTTAGGAGAGTGGGGTACCTGCTTAGATATCAATACCTGACAGAGGTTAAAAATCACAAGGTAATTTTCTCGGGTCTTTTCTTTTAATATATTAATACCAACTACCAAGAAATTATTGAAAAAAAAAATCTGTTTCTGAATTTAAAGTAACATAACCATGTATAAGTTATTTTCTTGGAGGAATGACGAAGGTGGAGGTGCGATCAAGTCCAAAAATGTTTTGCGATGTGAAGTAAGCAATCGCTGAAAAAGTTGGTACTGGCGAAATATTTGACACTATTCCAAAGCAATACTTTGTACCAGTATTTGCTGATAATTTATTTTATAATTAAACTAACCCACGAAGTGGAAATAATAGCATCCTTTATTGATTTGCCAACTTCCTACTTTAAGATTGCTATCTTCCCGTGAAATCTCGCCAATTCACCTCCACCTTTGTCGTTATTCCTTGGTTATTTCCCATTCAAATTATGCCATGTTCATGATATAATATAAATTTCCCCCAAAAAAATTACAGTACTTTTAGTTTTTGATTATAATAAAATTATATTAGGCATTTCGCAACAATTATAAATGGCGAATGGAAATCGCCGTTCCAAAATATATAGTTTTTGAAACTCATTTCTACAAGGAACTATTTTTATGTATTGTCTGAAAAACTCTTTCTAAAATAATAATAAAAGAAAGTGTTTGTCTGTGGAATGCAAAACATTTACTTTCTCTGCATATAAAAGGCTGAAAATTTATATTCTTTCTCAAGATGGTGCACCTGAGGCTCTGATTTCTAAAATTCCATTTAGCTTTGAAATGATTTTTAAATTTTTAGAAATATTGCAGAAATAGACATCTTAAGAACAAATATTTCCAAGCTCCAGAACGTTTCTTAGTAGCTTAGTCGGACCCCGAAACTGTAGATCACTGGTTCAAGGCCTGATGGGGCTATTGAATTTATAAAAAATGTATATGCCTTAACAGGTTCTCCAGCGCAACTCGCGGACAAACATCTAGTTTTATAATATTTTCACGCACAAACACGTTGCTTATCCCACATCAACTAACCCTTTCTTTCCTTTAAAGGTCTGACGAACGGCCCTATTGCGAATGGCCCGATGATGTCCAGCGACCTTGGCTACAGCAGTGCTTCGAGCGGCTTCGACTTCCACTCCCAGGCGTCTGACTTCAGCAGTCCCCTCTCGCACCTCAACGAGAGTGCGCTCGACCCTCTCGCGGCCATGGAGAAATCCCTCATGAACCATGAACAGGTAGGTTGTCAACCGTGGAATTTCCTCATTCTGATGCATTAATATCGACATCAAGAAAGAGTTATTTTTGTGTCTAGACTTTCTTTTCTCATTGAACGTGAAAAGTAAAAAATCGCCAACATTCCAAATTTGATGCACTATTCTGACTTTGCAAATTCCTTAGGTTGAATTCCTTTAACTGAGCCATCTAGTTTCAAAACCAGATAGATCCATTTTCGTAAATTTTACCTGAGACGTCAAAAAACAAATGGTAGCCCCTTACTTTTGGATCTAAACCCATGACTTTGAATACATTTTTAGACTGGAGTCTGAGACACTTTTGGTCAATGCATCTTTGCAATGTGATGTAGTGCATTAAAGCTTTTGAAAAAAAAAAATATTTTGCGAAAAATGGCGGATTTACAAATGGTTTCGAAACTATACACCTCAACTAAAGATTACTGGTATCATCAGTAATTTCTATTTGCTCAAATGTATTTCAGAATTTGTATTTTCAAAAATAAAGCTCAATATATTTTTAACGGCATAAAATACAACTTAACACCTAACAATCACTATCTTATCTTCCAGCAAATGGGTCATTCCACCCTCCATGACCAAACCAACCCATCCCTCCGCCACCCGCCGACAACGACTGTCCCCCGGACCAGCACCCCACACCAAGCCCAGCCGCCGTCCACCCCCTCCTCCCAACCCCAGTCCATGATGGGCCAGCACGGCGGACCACACACGCCCCATACCCCCCACACGCCGCACACCCCAGGACCACCCAGCGTCCCGCCGTCCAACGACAACAACACATCACATAATTCTTCAAACGGCGGTGACCACATGTCGCACGGCAGCAATGCGCCGCCGGACCTCAGCGATCTGAACTTCGACCCTGCTGCCGTCATCAATGGCGAGACGCAGGGCCAGGAAGGGCTTAATGTAAGTTATATAAATGTAAGAATTAGATTTTTTGGTTCACTAACACTAACATTTTCGGGATTTTTATTGTTTGTTTTTTGGGTAATGAAAGTATTTATGGAAAAACGTATTTTAGCATCTTTTTAGTCAAAAAGGATCCTATTTAAATTTTTATTTTCGACAAGTACCCTTTTTATGAAGAAGACAGTTAAAGTTTTGGTTTAAATTTATATATTATGTTTTTTCAAAGTCCTTACATGTTTTAAACAAAAAGTTTTTAAAAAAAATTGGTCTAAGTAGGAAATTTTCTTATCTAATTCTTGTAAAATTGATTAATTGCAATAATTACACCCTTTTAGTTTAGGTATCTTCACTATTTTTCAAAAGTAGAGTGAACTTATAGTTTTTTGCCTCATTTAAAATTATAAATATCAATTCACAACATTAATAAAGTTAATATTTTGCCATTGAAAATATCATAAGAGGGTTTCTTGTTATATAGATAAGGATAATTTTTTAGTAATCAAAAAGTGTTTTTGATACTTGGTTGATATTTAGCATTTGTTACTATAGCCAGGGATACTATAACCAATTTTTAGTATAAAATCCGCATTAAAAGTTTCAAAATATGTATAAATATAAGGTTTTGTTATTATTTTTATATTTAAACACATTTTTATTCATAAATCTTAAAAAAAATAAAAAAATAATAATAATAATAAAAAAACAAACTGCAGTTTTTCTGCATAAAACAATTGTTACAAATTTGTAAATTTAACTGCATTATATTTTTGCCGATCAAGTATACATTATTATAGGTTTTGCGAATTGTGCATTAATTGCAAACATAAATGTTAATTCCGTCTTGAAATATATATATCAGAATTTGCTGCTGCATTAAAATTTTCAAAATAGATATAAATATAAAATTTTACTATTATATTTTTATATTAAAATTTTTTTTTATTCATAAATCTTTTTTTTTTAAAGCATTTTTCTTGCATAAAACCATTTTTACAACCAGCATTACAATTATTACAAATTTGTAAATTTAACTTCCATTATATTTTTGTAAATCAAGCATGCATTATAGTTTTTGTGAATTGTGCATTAATTGCAAACATAAATGTTAATTCTATCTTGCGATAATTAGCAGAATTTGCTAATGACAGATTTTGCTTGTGATTATCTGCTAATTTATTGTTTAATTGAAGGTTGCTAATTTATTGTTTAATATAAAAAAACATTATTGCCAAGTTTATTTAATACTAAATAATACTTTAATAATACAAGAATTAAATCATAATTTCCAATATAATATTTTTGTTACGTATGTAAATTTCAAATTTTTGACATCTCAATTATTGTTTTGTTCAATGAAAATGATAATTCTGTTATACTTATATTATGTTTATTTCCTTTTTAGTTATTACCTGAAAGCGTGGACCCAATGGAGCTGCTCTCGTACCTCGACCCCCCCGACCTTGGCTCCAGCACGGGCGTAAACAACTGCGGTGTGACCGCAGTCAGCTCGACCCTGACCACGGTCACAAGCAGCGTCACTACCTCCTCTTCGAACAATAACGACGACCTACTCGCTTTGTTCGAGACTTAACGGCGTTTACGAACCGACCCAAAACCGGACACTGTACAGGGCTATTGACTACTTATCTTAGGCCAGTTAAATCACATGGGACGTTTTTTTATTAAAAAAAAAAGACTCTCAGCGTCATCGAACATATGAAATGTATTATACGCGACCGGACACTCACTCTGAACAAAACAATTCATCGATGTGTAAATTCATTCACTTGTAGCAGTATTCTTTTCTTACAAGTATTAAGAGCACGTGTTGTCGTTAAACACTTGTTGTTCTTGCCAAAAAAAATGAAGAAGGAACTGTTGTGTGTTAACGACCCTGTATAAAACGACCTACTCACCTCCGATTCAAGGCTGGCCAGCATAGTTATATCTCATCTCTCATCTGAATTTCCGCGGCCTTTCGACGGTGACTATGAAAAAGATTTTTTTGTTCAGCTTGTAGAATCTTGCTGATTTAGAGGCAACTTTCTTCGTGTATTATAAACACTCTGAGTTATTATAGAGAAGCTTGGTGTATTTCGAAGTGTTCTTTACACATGTGTGCACATGTGTTTTACTGCCATGTAATAATATTCATTTTCTCTTGTTGTCCATATTTATTGTGTGTAAATTTGAAACTTTGGAATCAAAAGTCTTGTTGGGTTCGCAGTAAGTTGGTAGCGTGAGCCCTTATTTTTTAGCCATTTCTTGAGGTACATGCACTTTCTTAGTAGCGAAAGCACTTATAAATATTTTATTTTGGTGACAATAATTAAAGAGTAGCTTTAAAGAAGATTACCTGTAAAAAAAAAGTTGAACATATTGCCCAACGGTATCTCTGGATTATTGCTAGAAATTTGTATAGAGATAATTATTTTTCAAAACGAATCATCTCTGATAATCATGAAGCTGTTAGGATATCGTGTTTTGAGACTCGAAATGTAAAGTTTAATATAATTTGTGTCTTAAATTTATACCAAAATGTGCGTTTTATACTATATTTTTTATGGTGTTAAATATTAGATTGCAATCGTTAATTGAATTTTTCCTACTGTAAAAGTACATACAAATCAGTTTATTTTAAACTTGTAAAGTTTATTTAAAGGGTTTGTGAAGTAGTCAAATCAAAAACCTATTTTCATTTAAAGATTCAAAAGCCCCATACATTTAAAAGACAAAAATATTTTTAATTCTAATATTCTTTTGAAAGTTTGAAACTTCTACAAGGGTTGTTATGAACAAACGGGGGCAACTTTAAAATTACGATTTTACGTACATATTTTTTTGTTGAATTTTATATTTCTGGATTTATTGATTTTACTTATTTAAAACATTTATAATAGAATTAAAACAATTATGGGTATTTGATCAGTGTGGATCCTGTTACATTGATATAATTTTTTAAAATATGATTTTTTCAAATTTAACTTTTATAATGCAAAATTTAAATTTATTCTTTAATGTCTTATTCATGTGTTTACTATGGATTGAATTCAGAGTGATGAAAGTGAGAACAAATTGAAACAAATACTTAATTTTGACAATCCCAATGTTGTACTTAAATATTTAAATGTTGTACGTATTCCTGCGTGGTGCGATGTGAATGCAAAAAAAAAAGTTTGTTTTGTGAACAGGAAGAAAGTATCTTTGCCACTTGTCTGAGTAATTATAATTTTGTTACGACTTTACTTTAAGAAACGGTGATCTTTTTTATATGGCATGGTTGTTTATTTTGCTAAATATATATATATATCCCCTATGTACAATTTTGGTATAAAAGACTTGATCGGGCATGCCTGTACCTGAGAATCTTTAAACTTCACTGTATCTTCAGATACAGCCATATACTGTACTAAAATAATTGTTACCAAAAGTATATATCTGTTTACATCTCTATCAAAGTTAATTGTTAGCTGTATATTTATTTTCACAAATATTTATTTGGTATAGTTTATTGAAATGCAATGCTAACAAAAGTGATGATCATTAACATAAATAAGCAAATATTCGGTGAGATTTTTAAGCCATATATTCAATAAATCTTTACCTGATCATTTTAAACACAGTCTACTACATTTGTTATCAAATTAATTTAATAATTAAAGAATTTATAGAAAATTTCAAATCAAACTTATGGCACAAAATAAGAATGGAGTCCCACGTATAAATCTAAATTGCTTTTCAATAATTTGTTTTGGATTTAAAGCTAAGAAATATTTCTTGTTTATTCTCATGGCATGTCCGATACTGTTGCTTTTATCCTAATATTTTAATTAAGAAGCTAATGTGACTTTTTAAAGACTTGTTTGTAGAGTTTTTATTTTAATAGACCTGCTTTTGTGATGAAAGTTGTGAAAGCAAAGCACAAAAAACAATCACGCACACTCAGTCGCACAAACAAAGTGGTGCTATGCTTCTTATTATTTCTGTCTGTGTGCTTATTTGAACTTCAGACACATAACGCTAAATACCTCTCCCCTTAAAAATATTGAATTCCTATTTATTTCCTTAAATGCCTCTCGATCCTTTCTCACTTTTATATATAAAAGTCCCAATGTAAAGTAATTTAATTATTTTTTTATTATTAAGTCTATAAACTTGGTATAAATTATAAATGAATGCTTCGGCCAGAGATCCATAAAAAATTCCTGATGACTAAATTTGTTAATTTAAAAAAAAAAATTATATAGCAATCGAAAATTTTTAACATTTAGAAATTTATTATCGTTATATAAAAGGGGTCGTTTTGTTTGCCAAAATGGCATTTTCACAATGATAGTTTTTTTTTCCTTGAGCAACTTAAAAATGAAAAATAGGTTTACAGTAACACTAAAATATATAAATATTCATCTTTTAACCTCAATTTATATTTGTGTGTACTAAGATGTGAACATAAATGCCATTTCGTTTTAGTTTTGTCATATTGATGCATGGCCTTGGTTCACTGATGTTAAGGTCCGTGGCCTTGGTGCACAGATGTTAAGGTCCGTGGCCTTGGTTCACTGATGTTAAGGTCCGTGGCCTTGGTTCACTGATGTTAAGGTCCGTGGCCTTGGTGCACAGATGTTAAGGTCATGGCCTTGGTGCACAAATGTTAAGGTCCATTGTCTTGGTGCACAAATGTTAAGGTCATTTCTTTTTTATAAATTTAGAATTAAATTTTTTTGTTTTTATCCTCAAATTGTAATCTATATAGTACCTCATTGTAGTAAGTTAAACACAATCATTTTAGTTAAGTAGCCCCTGCTGATTGTTAATTTTCATTTCTCATACTAGTGCTACTAACTTTTAAATGGATTTTTTGAAAAACAAGAGTGTAATGTCACTACTTACCACATCTTCAATAAGGTAATAGTATGCAAAATACATCTGTTAATGGACCGAAGGGCATTTCAATTAAATACAATTAAATTAATTAAAACGATATAAAGTCATTTAATAATAGTAACAATGATACTAATATTAATTATTTCCTCCCCTCCCCCATGTGTTTGAAGCAGGGTTAATATTTCAATTCTGTTACGCGCTACATATCAGTAGTCTAATATTACTCAGACAGATGGCAAACCGACCAACCGGACCAAAACTTTTCTATGTGTAAAAACCACGTTAAAGGCGGGGGTGTCGCAAATAAAGGGAGACCTGGGAGTGCGTGTGCTTTTATTCCCGCTGCTGTTGTCTCTCCCATCTGTTGTATATAGTGTAGGTACATATGTATAGTATTATTATTATGATGATGGATAGAAGGATGCTTTCAGTGTATTGTCCTCGAAACTCCTCGGATGCTTAAATGAGGTTTTCTGCTTCTTCTCCGGCTAGACGCTATTGCTGCTAACTCATGATTTTAGAAATAAGAATTTTAATAAAAAATTTGTTTTTGATAAGTGTGGCGTGTTGTTTTATTTATATCTCTTCTTTCTTAATGGGGGACTTCCAGTTGCCCAGTAGATAAAAGTTTGGTTTGTTTTAATTAACGTCGCACTAGAGCTGCACAGTGGGCTATTGGCGACAGTTCGGGGCCTATCTCAAAGGAAAGACCCGGGGACGATGCCTCGTATTTTTTAACCATGGTCAGATGACGAGGACAACACCTGAGCTGGCACCCGACGCTACCTCAATAGGCGTCAGGACATTGGACCCCGATCAGATTTATCGTGCACCAGTCCCGTATACATGCCAGTATAATTTGTTGGATGTTCTGGACGACTTTCTAGTATTTTTGTAGCAAAGCTGGCAACCCTCCGATCGCAAGATCACTACTTTTTTACTTTTCTGTGTCAAGTCCATCGCACGGATTAGAACCACCAATCCTCTGATTAGTAGCTGAACGCCTTATCCACTGAGCAACTGGGGCTCAGTGGATAAAAACGTTCAGTTGGTAATCGGAGGATTGCCAGTTAGAGTCCGTGCGATGGACTTGACAAAGAAAAGTAAAAGAGCAATAATCTTGTGATCGGAGGGTTGCCGACTTTGCTTCAAAAATACTAGCAAGTCTTGCAGAACATCCAACAAATTATACTGTCGTGTATACGCTGGCTGCTGCAAGGTAAATCTGATCGGGGTCTCATGGCATGACGCCTAGAGTGGTTGCGTTGGGTGCCAGCTCAGGTGTTGTCCTCGTCCTCCGACTGTGGTTCAAAAATATGAGATATTGTACCCGCTTCTTTGCTTTAGATATGCCCCGAACCGTCGCCAATAGCCCACTGAATAGCTTTAGTGCGACGTTATTTCAACCAACCAGTAATTTTACAATTTGTTTGTAACTCCGCGGCTGGGCTGCGATCGTGGATTTCGATCTATTGACCATGCCGAAACGGCTCGTTTGAAAACCACCGGAAAGAACTCCGAGTAAATTATTTTCGTAAAACATTTAAAGATTCATTTCGTCAAAACTCGATTGATTCAAAGACGAAATGATTGTCAAATACGGTGAAAGTTGCCTTGATGATCGCAGTATTCTTAAAACTGATAGTTTTGTTTTTGAGAGTACTGCACTTTCTTCAATACTACCAGCTACTGTTCGAGGTTTATCTTGTACGGAATACTGCCTCCTATTTTTAAACCAATGTCAGATAACGAGTACAAAACCGTTGCTGGTATCTGACACATCCTGAATAGACGGGTGGAAATTAAGGATATTTTTAGAAGGCCTTGATAATTGAGGGGTTTGCTGTAAAAAGGAGGTAGCTCCAATTATTCAAGTTTGCAGAAAACCGTAAAAAACGTTTGAAAATTCAAAATTCCAAGTTGTGTGAAGATATTCTTTTTGATCAATCTTCTTAATTGTTCCTACATATTATAACGGTATTTTCACTCAAAAATATATCTTCCAGATATATTTTTGAGTGAACACATGTTGGATTGTTGGAGCTACTTCTTTCTTGCAACCAAATAGATGCTCTGTCTACCTCTATGAAAAATATTTCACAAAAAAATACAATTTACTATAATATTATTTTATTTAAAGTAAATTTCAATTGAAATATAGCATATAACTTGGTTTTAAAAACAGAAAATTACATTTTTAATCATCACACTCCTCCTCTGTAACGTCCGGCTCATCTGCTGCGTTGTCTGGTTGTAGTCCATCCTAGAACCACAAAACATAACAGAATCAAAAACTCTACTGTTTATAAGTGCTGTATAACCTTCCTGTAAGCAAAGCACGTCAGTCGTTTGGGGAAAAATGGCGGTAGCTCCAGGAGCTACCTCTATATTGCAACAAACTAATGAGACAGACAGCTCCATTTCTTAAGTAACGCGAGAACTAACGATTGGAGCTACATCTTTCTGATACCAAACGAACAAGTTTTTTTTTACCACAAGATAGTACATGTAACTCCAAATTCCCCTAGGCTGGAGCTACATCCTTTTTGCAGCAAACCCATCAATTTAGGAACGAATGGCAGAATTCAATTAGAAATCGCTACAGTTGTGGACTTCGCCAAGTCCACGTCGTTTTCGAACTCGCAAGTCTCTGACAGTGGCGTAGCCAGGATTGTCCGAAGGGGGGGGTCCATAATTTTTTTTTGGTCCGACCAAAACCAAATATATTTTTTTTATTAATAACTTATTTGATTTTTTTTAACTAATAATTTTAATTAAATTTAATTAATAATTTGAATAAAATTTAGTTAATAATTTGAATAAAAGTTAATTAATCATTTTAAATTAGCAATTTTAATAAATAATTTTAAATTAGCAATTTTAATTAATAATTTTAAATTAGCAATTTTAATTAATAATTTTAAATTAGCAATTTTAATTGATAATATTAAATTAGTAATTTTAATTAATCATAATAATTTTTAAGTAGTAATTTGGGAACACATGTAGTATAGGACATTTGGCGCGTTTTTGTTTTTGGCGACGAAAAATTGCCGTTCAACAGCGCTATGACGTCATAGGGTTGCCAGATTGAAAGTCGTCCCAAAAATCGGAAGATCCCAACAATCTCAGGTGGGAATGCTATACTATAAATTTATCGCCCCTATAAAACACGCCAAAAATAACCTCGCGCGCCCAGTGTCCTATAGTACATCTGTACCGTAATTTTAAATTAGTAAATTTAAATTATGATATTTTTTAATTTAAGCAGTAGTTTTAAATTAAAATTATAATTAATAATTTTAATTGATTAAATATTATTTATAAATTATAATTAAGAAGTAAATTAAAAGCTTAAAACACGTAGGCAGTGCCGTCACACAAAAATATTTGGGGGGGGGGGGGGGGGTTGAGACAAGAAATTTCCCAACTTAACGATTCGAAATTCCCAACTTAACGGCGTAGGGTACGGATACCAGCTCGGGTGTTATTCTCGTTATCTGACCATGATTAAAAAATACGAGGCATTATTCCCAGGTCTTTTCTTAGAGATAGACCCGAACCAACGTTGTGGCACGCAACATTTGTTGCACGCATGTTCCAGTGCAGTGTCCGTTCTAAGTGCGATGTTAATTAACCAAACTTAACGATTGGAAATTTTGAACACAACAGTGCTAAAAATTCCTAGTTCCAACTTATCAACTTTTTATAGGATAATTTTATTGTGGAAGTCATAAGGGGGGGGGGGGGGGGTGGGAGGGATAACAAATACTGTTAAAAATGATTATGAACAGTTCATCCTATACAAACTGTATCTGGCATCGCATTAATCTTTCTTGTTTTATGCTTGCTTTGTGTGGCAACGAGTTTGTTGTTGTTCTAAATTCTTACTTTCGTTCCTGCTTGTATCGTTATTAATGTTTTGTTTCATGGTGTAATAATATACTTGTTAAATCAGTATTAATGTATCTTTCCTTCAGTTTTACAAACATTTCCAACACGTTATCAGTACGAAGCTCTATTCACTGAGGAAAATGCATCAAGTTCTTGGTTACACGCCGTAGACTGAAACAGAAACGAAACCATTTTTGAAGAAGTTAATTTGCGTTAAATTTTTGAAGAAGTCAAAAACAACTCGCAATAAAAATGGCGAATGACGAATACAAATTGCCGAAGCTCAAAGAAGATAATTACCATTCCTGGTCGATACGAGTGCGTGCTGCCCTTGTTCAAAAACGATGCTGGGGAGCAATCGAGCCCGGATACGACATGGTAATGAGCGAGAATGAAAGAAACAAGAACGATGAAGCCCTAACGCTGCTGTTCCTAATCGTCGAAGACACCTTCCTAGATGATATAGGAGAGTGCTTGAGAGCCAGAGAAGCCTGGAATATTCTAAAGGAGATGAACACGAAGTTTGGATTACTGCATATTCTACAACTGATGAAGGACTTCTTCAATACATCGATGAAGCCAAATGAAACAGTGAAAGTTTATCTAGGCAGGCTGATGGACATTCATCGAAAGTTAGCCAGTGGTGGATACGCTTTTACAGACCGAGAAGTTGCCCTGGTGATGCTCATAGGTCTACCCAAGGAATATGAAGCAATAATTCTGAACTTCGAGAAAGATGAAGAGAACCTGACTACGACAGTTGTGAAGTCGAGACTCCTAGTAGAAGAGAAGAGAATTTCCCGAAGCACAAACGAAGGTACAGAAATTCATGAAGAACGTGCACTCCACACTAAAAGTTTTAACAACAACCAGAAGAAGCCAGCAGCCAGAAGATTTGTCAAGAAGTGGTCACAAAGTAAACAAGATGAAGAAGCAGATTTTAAGAAGAAAATCAAATGTTTTAGTTGTGGCGAATGGGGACATATCTCCAGACAATGTGAAGAAGCTCACAAACAAGATCGAAATGCTGCCAAAACTGCCATCGACTTGAAGAATTGGGCATGGTCAGCAAACAACGAAGTAAATAAATCTACTCAATGGATCCTTGATAGTGGTGCTACAGAACACATGACATCTGATAGAGAAAAGTTTTTGAGTTTTGAAAACTACACCTCCACAGTTGAAGTTGCCAACTCAGAGAAGGTTAAAGTTACTGGAAGAGGTGATGTTTTGCTTTCTTTTCATGACAACTCTGGAAGGAGAGACATTACTCTTTCACGTGTTCTGTACATACCAAATTTGGGAGGAAGTCTACTCTCAATAGGAAGAATAGAAGAACGGGGATTCAAAGTCCAGTTTGCTGATGGAGAAGCAAAGGTAATGGACAGCAATAATGAGATTGTTCTGACAGCCAGAAGGAAAGGCAGACTTTACATCATTGAAGAAAGTCAACCTGTTGCATATGTCACTAAAGCTGCAAACGAAGAATTGTGGCATCGTCGTTTAGGACACCCACATAGCAATAGAATGAAGGGTTTTGACTCTACTGTTGACGAACAGAAGACCCACCCATCACCAAACAAACCCTGCTCTGTGTGTATCCAAGGAAAAATGAAACGACAACAATTTCCAAAAGTCGCAAATACAAGAGCTGAACAGGTACTTGAGATCATACACTCAGATGTTGTTGGAAAGATCTCTCCACCTTCATTAGGCGGTTCTAATTACTTTGTTGCATTCACAGACGACTACTCTCGCTACACAACAGTATATCCAATGAAGACTAAGGATGAAGTTCTCTCAAAATTCGATGAATTCAGATGCATAGCAGAAAACTTGCACAACAGAAAAATCAAAATCTTGAGAAGCGACAATGGAGGAGAGTATAAAAGCGACAAATTTAATGAGTACCTTATCAAACATGGAATACAAAGGCAACTGACAGTACCAGAATCACCTCAGCAGAATGGAATCTCTGAAAGGATGAACCAGACACTGATCAACACAACTAGATGTCTGCTCATTGAGTCTGGGCTGGAGGCAAGTTTTTGGGCAGAAGCAGTTTGCACAGCAGCCCACCTTCGAAACAAGTGCTCTTCAGCTGCAATCGAAGGAGACATTCCAGAGAGAAGATGGTCAGGTAAAGAAGTCCAGCTGGATCACCTTAGAGTCTATGGATGCAGAACCTGGAGTCATGAACGCTCATATTCAAGACGGAGTAAACTTGATCCCAAAGCTACAGAATGTATCCTCGTGGGCTATCCTGATGGCATCAAGGGATACAAGCTATGGAATCTGAAGAGAAAGAACTTCTGTGTTAGCCGAGATGTGATCTTTGAAGAAGATGTCTTCCCCTTCAAGACAGAAAATCACACAGCTCTCGCAAAGCAAGAAGATGTTTTACTACACATTGAAAATGATGAATTAGAAGTTTATGGTTCTCCAACTGAAGTAGAAGTTTATGATTCTCCAACTGAAGTAGAAGTTTATGATTCTCCAACTGAAGTAGAGACACACCAACATCCACTTGAAATCAATGACGAATCTAGTGATCATGAAGATTCAACTGAAGACACTGACCAAGAAGCAGAAACCTTCATCCAATCACCTGAACAACATTCAAGTCAAGACGAAGTCCATTCAAATGTAGATGAAGTCATAAGATATGGTCAAGAAGAAGTTGAACATTCAGGACCAGATGATGAACACATCATAGGTGAAATTGTTGTTCCTGAATCCCACAAACAAACCAGCAGAAGTGGTAGAAGCATGAAACCTCCTCAACACTTGAATGACTACATTCTATACAAGGCAGAAGAAACAGAATGCTTCACGGAAGCAAAGGCTCTTAAAGAAAAAGATCCTATAACAGTAAAGGAAGCCTTGATGTCACCTGAAGCTGAGATGTGGCGAAGAGCCATGAATGAAGAAATCGAAAATTTACACAGTGCTCAAACTTGGGAACTTGTCACCAAACCACCAGGCATCAAAGAAATCTCATGCAGATGGATATTTCGAAAGAAGAAAGATGAAGCAGGAAACCGTGTAAAATTCAAAGCTAGACTGGTAGCAAAGGGTTATCTACAAGTACAAGGTGTTGACTTTCATGAAACTTTTGCACCTGTCATCAAACTGAAGTCAATTCGTATCTTATTGTCAATTGCTGCCGAAATGGAATTTGAGGTCCATCAAATGGACATTACAGCAGCTTACCTCAATGGAACTCTAGAAGAAGACATATATATGTCTCAGCCAGATGGATGTGCAGAAGAAGGTAAAGAACACCTCGTATGCCATCTTAAAAGAAGCTTATATGGCCTTAGGCAGTCAGGTCGTGTATGGAATTCTTGCCTAGATAATTTCTTGACTAGCTGTGGACTGAAAAGATCAGATGCTGACCCCTGCATTTACTACAACTCTCAAAGAACCTTAATAATAGGCATTTATGTAGATGATCTACTTCTTGTTGGAAGAATACAAGAAATAAAGAAATTTAAGGAAGAGATCAAAAATCAGTTTGCTGCAAAGGACCTTGGTCCAGCTAACTACATCTTATCAATGAAGATAAATCAAGAAGATGATGGTTCCATAACACTTGATCAAACTGCTTATGTATCAGAGATATTAGAAACCTTCAAAATGACTACAGCCAAACCCGCATCCACCCCATTGGATCCTAATATAACATTCCTGAAGGTAGAAGATCAACAATGGGAACACATTAAAGAAAGAAGCAGCAAGATACCATATAGACAAGCAGTTGGGAGTCTATTGTATCTGGCATGTGGTACTCGCCCTGACATAGCATTTGCATCAACATATATGAGCCAATTCAATGCGAAGCCCAGTGAAGAGCATTGGAGAGGAGTAAAGCATATTCTGAGGTATCTTAAAGGTACAATGCACAGAAAACTAAAATTCCAGAAGACAGGAAAGAAGTTACAAGTTTACTCTGATGCTGATTGGGGAGGAGATAGAACTGATCGGAAATCTTACAATGGTTACATGCTATTGCTCGCAGATGGACCAGTCTCGTGGTCAAGCAAGAAACAAGCAACCATAGCCTTGTCATCGACTGAGGCAGAATACATCGCAATGTGCCATGTTGCGAGGGAAGTCTTGTGGATCAACAGTTTGTTGAAAGAAATTTGTGACAAATTTGTATCCTCGACTCAGAAAGTTCTTGTCGACAATCAAGGAGCAATTTTTATTGCAAAGAATCGTGTGACTTCAGAGAGGAGTAAACACATAGACATAAAGCACTTTTTCCTCCGAGAGTTAGTGTCCAACAAGACCATCGAGTTTGAACATGTACCATCCAAGGAAAATTTTGCAGACTTGATGACTAAAAGGGTACAGAAAGGGACTCTCTGCAACTTGAAGTATGCAATGACTGTGATTATGTGATTAACATTTTGTGTATAGAAGTTCCCGAGAACTGTAATAATCAAGGGGACGTGTTAAAAATGATTATGAACAGTTCATCCTATACAAACTGTATCTGGCATCGCATTAATCTTTCTTGTTTTATGCTTGCTTTGTGTGGCAACGAGTTTGTTGTTGTTCTAAATTCTTACTTTCGTTCCTGCTTGTATCGTTATTAATGTTTTGTTTCATGGTGTAATAATATACTTGTTAAATCAGTATTAATGTATCTTTCCTTCAGTTTTACAAACATTTCCAACAAATACAGCCATGTTCTGAAAATGTAACATGATCTGTAAATAGTGGGAGTGAAAGGGACTCGGCAGTTGTGTCAACCCAACAGCCATTGCTAATCTTAACATAAATAAAATAATATTCAAAAATAAAAAGTATCTACATATCAATATGACCATATTTATCAAGTAGTAATTAAATTATATTTTTTTTTATTAATAACCATTTTAATTCTGAATTTAATCAATGCAGGAAAACAGGAATTTAAATTATTATAAATAAATTCAATAAACTTAGAAGTATTCAAAGAGAGAATCCTCCAAAGTTAATGTTAAAACGAAACACATATCATATAAAATTAGGTAAAGAAAATAGGTACTGAAAGATTTTTCGTAGCAATCGTATCGAAGTCCGAGATTTTTTTTTATCCGAGGGGTGATTTAAATAAAAGAACCCATCGAAAGTTCTGGAAGTTTCTATTTGAAACTGGTAAAAACTAAAAAAAAAAAAATTATAGAAAAACACACAGGAAACGCACAGCGTCAACATTACACAATTTTGTGATTGGTTAATCACAAAACAAAACAAAATAACAAAAAAAATCCTAGACACGAGACTATAAATTTATGGGACTGACGCGCCAGTCCCATATATTCGAAGCGCCATGGCGCTTTGAATATTAGCTGAAAGAAATTTTACATTGTGGAAGGCAAAACCAATAGGGTTATATGAAACAAAAGTGATTTTCGAATAAAAAGGAGAAGATTTTGATTTAGACAATTGCACCTAACACAATTAAAAGAGAAGTTATTTTAATAAAAAGAACACTGTGTGGCGTTTGCGTAAAGTGCAACGCCATATATTTTAAAATTCTTTAAATGATAATCTAAACGTTAAAACATATAATATAACTTTGACAATAACGAACAACAGAATGAGCAGATGCGACCATTTTTTAGTCGCCTGCTGGAAATCTGAAAACATTGCTCCTTAATTTAAACAATTTATTATATATTTAAAATGTGGGATTTTTTTTTTTAAAGAAACGATACCACGGTTAAAATTTGTTTTCGCTTGACGCAATAAAAAATACAATGAAATTTATAAAACAGTTCCGCCACTGGCGTTGTCTCGGCTACAGACTACATTTGTCAACTCCATCCAGAGCCTTAGCGTCATATCGGTCGAAAGTGTGCAGTGAACTCTGAAACCAAATACACGAATTTAAGTTTAATTTTACAAGTTGGACAATTTCTAATTTTCCCTTAATAACCTTGGTGTTTTTGCTTTCATTTGTTAAAAATATTAATTTTCTTCCTTCAGACATAAATTTTCCCAACTCGGGTATTTTTAAACCTTGAAATTCCCAACTTTTAGGGTTTCCAAATTATTGGGGGGGTAGGGGGGGGGGGGTCGGACTCCCCCCGGCGCGACGTGCCTGCACGTAGGAGATGAATGGGTCAGGGAAAATACCTTACTTCAAAGCAAGCAATTTCTGGATTGATTCACTGTGAATTCCGGCTCAACTGCCGCCCCATTTCAAGTGTTAAGAAAAGTATCCTTTTACATGTACAAACAAGCAAGACAATCATACAGCCAATCATACATAAGATACAATCATACATAAGAAGTGTATTTTTTTTTGCATTTGTTATTTTTCAAAAAAAAAAAAAAAAAAAAAAAAAAAACTGGCTATGGGGGGGGTTCTAACCCAAAGTAACCCAATGCTGGCTACGCCACTGGTCTCTGATTCCTTCCGTAAATCTTCTACTGATATAAAAACTCACACATTGTACTGAACATAACTCACGTACGGTACTGGAATAATTTAATGATAAAATACAATGCAGTATATGTACAAAAATAATCGCTTGATTGATACATATCTAGGTGAGATGGTTAAAAAGCATGGGGTTCAGAATTTGGAATAGAATATATTTTAAGAAATTGTATCTTTCTTCAGTCCTGCCAGCCAATATGTGTTCATTTCACCTTTACCCTGGAAAAACAAGATTTTCAATTAGAAATCATATAAACTCCACACTACTCAGGGTCTAGGGCATTTATACCCTTGTTCCATAAAAAAAAAAGAAGCAATTTACTCAGTTAATGTTATACATACCTTGATTTTCATAGGACCTCTTGATTCTGTGATGAATCCATCAGTTTCTAAGTGACTGTTGCACGAGTTACTGATGTGTATTTTGCCGGCCTAGAATATAAATATTTACTTTTAAGTTGATTAAAATAACAATTAAAAAGTTCGGAACTAGCTGAAATATTTTTAATATATAGCAACATTTTGAATGGTATGAAAATTAGTGACATTTTGCTCTAATTATAATGCTTATCAAAAACAATTACCTAGAATATTCTTTTATATTTTTCACTGAGCTAAAATATTCACTGGAGGTAAGACTAAGCGTGCGCGATCGCTTTACACCCTTTTGAGCCAAGGTAAAAAAAAAAAATAATGAATCTCTACCATGATATTTGGCATAGGATGCAGATATCGCAGTTTAAAATCTATATTTCTGGTTTTCAAAAATACATTAAATGTTACACACTCATAGTTTTTCAATACTTGCTTTCTTACCGACAATAAAAATAATTAATTAATCAAATACTCAAGATCGACTTAACACGACTAACGATATAAAGGCCAAGGTACTACTTTTTTTTAGTAGAATGTTTTATAAACTTGGTCGTCTGAACAGTAGACATCCGCCGTCAAGTTAAAGAACATTTTCTCAGAATGGCAGTCATCACTCCAGTGTTTATTTGAGCTCAATGATATTTTTAAAACATTTTAAATAAGAATTTGGTGCTGCTATCTAGTGTTCAAAGTTGTTACTATTATTTCAAATGAAATAATTTTAGGAAAATAATCCTTCATTTATTTCAAATGTTGTTGTTAGAAAATATGTAGTCAATAGAGAAATAAATCCTAAAAAGTCTAAATTTTTTTTATCCTTTAGTAAAATACAGACAAAGAAGCCACATATTATAAAGGAAAATATTCCAATGAAATCTTTTACTTTTTAATCTCATCCATTCTCATATATTCGTTCATTTGAAAGAACATGTCAAAATTTACATATTAAACTGATAATATCACATATTATTAAGAACAAACATATATATTAACAATAAGAAATTAAAAAAAATATATTAAACATATAGAAAACGTGCTAAAAATAACATATTACAAAGAATATATTAAAAGAACACACAAAAAGAACATGTTAAAAATGAAGCGTTATAAAAGAAAATGTAAAAAAGAATGTTAAAAAGTAACGCGTTATAAAATAAAATGTGAAAAAGAATATGTTATAAAAGAACATATAAAAAGTACATGTCATAAAAGAACATATTATAAAAGAACATCTTAAAACATGTTATAAAAGAATATATTGCAAGTGAACATGCTATAAAAGAAAATTTTATAAAATAACATATTGCAAGTAAACATGCTATAAAAGAACATGTTATAAAGAAACATATTGCAAGTGAACATGCTATAAAAGTACATGTTAGGAAAGAACACACACACATCAAAGTTATAAAGGAATATGTTTATAATATGTGCTAACATGCTATAAAGAACATGTTATAAAAGAATATACATATTAAAGTGCATGTTATAAAAGAACATCTTATAAAGGGACACGTAATTAGAGAATTACAGAACATGCTATCAAAACACGTTATAAAAGAACAGAATGTTATTTTCAATAGGTTCAAATATGAGATCAATTTGTGTTTTGGGTGTTACTTCTCCGTGGCTCTGCATTCTTGCCGCCGTGTTGACTGTATCTCCGAATAGGCAGTACCTGGGCATCTTCAGACCGACGACGCCCGCCGCAACTGGACCCGAATGCATACCTGAGAAAAAGACAACAACGTCATTTGACAGAAGGTTGACGTAAAAATATAACATGGAACTTCTGTGACATGTTGTTCTTCTCGTAAGGGTGACGATGGGGGTCTGTGGCGTCAGCTTGTTTATTTTCCTTATGTTGACAACACTGTTAAAAATAGGTATTCAAAAATAAGTAAAATGTACTAGTTTTTGAATACATTCGATGCTTATCATGGCTCCGAATACATAAGTTACAATTTCTAAAAAGACGTACTTAAAAATGTGTCCAATGGGTAAAAATGAATAAAAAGAGCAGATGCTTGCCTACATAGGCTGCCTTCATAAATCACTTTCAATAAATATCAAAAATTACAACCAAGGCTCAGGGATGGTAGACCAGTGCCTTATCCGTTGTGAAGAAATTATAAACGAAAAAATGTTTAAAAGGTGTTAAGAAAGAATGGGAAGTAAAATAATTGATTTGTAATAGCTCAGTTTCCATTTAAACAATCGACATCAAATCATATGGAAAACTATCTTCTGTACACCTATTTGGCGGGTGGCCGATATTTCGGTCAGAATCCAATGTTAAAATTAAAATCCCGCCTTCTAAAGGTTAAGTGTGTCAGGTCGCTTTGTTAAGATGGCTTGAACAGAAGCTGAGATTATAATATCAATAAATCACACTACTCATTTTTGCGATAGTACGATTACTTAAAGTTGAATACGTCATCGCTCATTTACAATGCAATTGTACTAAAAAAAAACGAGTACATTCAAGTGATTATTTTTAAGCACTTTTTTATAGTGTAGGTTTGCATTTGGGGCTTATTATTTAATGAGATTAAATATTAAATAATATACAGCAGCATACACATGTTGCGAAGACTTAAAAACTATATGACAAAAGTTTAATAAAAACATTGTTTTCGGGTACTTTATATTCGATTTTTAAATTTTGACTTAAAAAGTCTTTTGATATCAGCTACTTTACACTTTTGGGGTAGTCCATTCTGACATTTTAACTCTGCGACAAACAGCTCGATTGACATTAATTTGGTCTCTTGTTCGATAGACGACCCCTAACAAGATGATATTATCTCAGTCCTTATTTTTTTAATTTCGTCCCACTTCCAATTTGATTAGCCTTGGATAGTTATACACAGCGCGAGCTCTGAACTGCTAATTGCTTATATTTGCTTTGTGTTTTGGTATTTTATAGTACAGTAGACTCGCGATAACTCGAACTTCGATAACTCGAATTTTTCGATATCTCGAAAAATATCGATTTCCTTGCACCTTGATTACTTATTTAATGTAATTTTATCTCTTTAATTCGAAGTTTTTCGTCGTTATTTTCGATAACTCGAAGTTTTCTCGCAACTCAATTTTTTTTCCTCTTAAAACTACGGATTTTGAAGAACCTTTAGCACATATGTAATTGACACGTACTTCTTATGAGTTCTCTTTCTTATTGTGCGTTACTGAAAGGGGATACACAACAATGGATTCCTACCTGTGCCTCAACCTTTTGTTTGAATGTCGCCAGACTGGATTCCCTGAGCTGCATCCCCTCCTCTTTAACACAGTCAGTCCAACAAAGAATATTAATGATTTATCGTCCCTCATGCCAGCTGGCGTTTTCGGTAAAGTGAGTCACTTTCTTGCAATATTATACCGACCGTCCAGAAAGCAACTCACTAAAAATATGCGGACGACACTCGAACTCGACCCCTTCTCACATTTGTTTAGGCTTTCGTGTGGTGTTGATTTGTCGCTATGAATAATGGCGACAAAACGAAAATGCAATGCACTCTCTATAGCAGCATTTGATGAGAGATCGCTCTCAGAAGAAGAATGATAATGAAGAATGCGAACCTCCTCCAATGACAACTTTGTAAGAGGCTCTATCTTCCATAAAATCTATGCGTGCATTCATTGAATCGAGGCCGGAAATGAAAACATCAGAGACACTTCAAGTAATCGTAAATTTGGAAAATATAATTGATTCCGAAAAAATAGAAATACCCACCAAACTATTTTGGATGGAAATTTAAAATGAAATAGTGTAAATATACTTGTATATTTTTTTTTACCAAAACAGCTTTTTTATAGGATTTTCGATAACTCGAATTTTCGATATCTCGAATTTTTATACACTTCCCTTCGAGTTCGAGACGAGAGTTGTCTGTATTAGCGCAATGTTCCAATTGCCGAGTTTTTAGCATATAAAATCTTTTTCTCACCTATTCTGACCAGGACCTTCTCTCCGTCCGAAGTGGTCATCTTGTTGACGTGGGCGACCATGTCCAGTGCTGCCCTGGCCACACTCTGCGCGTGGTCAGGTCTCCGCTCTGGCGCCCCACTCACCAACATATACACCTGGCCAACTGTCTCCACCTGGCGGGAAAATGTATGTGGGGCATTCAAAGTTACGATTATTTTTTCTTTTGAAGATATTACTTATGAGGATTTATTTACGATTTTTTTTAAATGTATTTTACGACATTATTTTTTTTAAGATAAAAACTCGTCTTATAGAAACATTGCGTTATAGAATTTTAAAATACAAATACAACGTTAAAATACGCAATAAAAATCCATCAAATCTGGACATGTTTCGGGAGATACGTCTCCCTTCATCAGCAGAGAATGAAAAAGTCTGTGTAATAAAATATAAATAAATAAACCCAGAAATTGAAAGTGTTGCCAAAGAAAAAAACAAAAAGACTATTTCAATCGGTTGGAGTTAACTATTGTGTGCCAACAAGCGGGAAATACTGGGACTGCAAATGTTTCGTTGACAATCGAATCAATATTGCTAAAAATTTGAAACACCTCCAGGAAGTCAAGTTCAACTGGAGATTTGGGTTTGCAAATTAAATGTGGGTTAGAAAAATTAAATATATGACCATGTTCCCAAGAGTGCTTGGCAATGGAGGACTTCTTTATTTCTTGTTTAACAGTATGTGCTTGGTGCTCCTCACATACTGTTAACTCACATACTGTTAACTCACATACTGTTAAACAAGAAATAAAGAAGTCCTCCATTGCAAGACGAACTCCAACCGATTGAAATAGTCTCTTTGTTTTTTTCTTTGGCAACACTTTCAATTTCTGGGTTTATTTATTTATATTTTATTACACAGACTTTTTCATTCTCTGCTGATGAAGGGAGACGTATCTCCCGAAACATGTCCAGATTTGATGGATTTTTATTGCGTATTTTAACGTTGTATTTGTATTTTAAAATTATTTTTTTTAATGAAATTTTTATATTAATTTGTAATAAAGAATATTTTTCAACTATTTTGCAACTAGATCCCCCCTCTCACCCTCTATGTCTTTCAGATTCTCAAACACTGTTAATATTTTGAAGACATTTTCGTAATTGTTAATGAAACCGACGCCTGAAAGATACTTCGATTAAATATTTCAATATTTCGTCAAACTGAGGAAATAACTCGAATCACGGACATCTTGGTACGAAGTCAAGCGCGCTACCCACCGTGTCGGAAAAGCTATTTTGAATTGTTGCAGCAATATACATATAAGAACCTAATTTGAGCTAATGCCATCTGAAATGAACGGGTGTTAATTAATTTAGTTAAAAATGTGAAAATGCTTGTTTCGTAAAAAATCCATTGATTCAATGACAAAAGTAGCTTTGACGATCGCTGGGGGTGTTATTTCTGATAAAGAATACAGCTTCCTGTTTGACCTGAGGAATTCAATGTTTAGTCTGAACAGACAGTCATAAAATTTTTGACGTTTATAAGTCTACAAAGTCGGTATGGGAACCCAGCCGCAAAGAATCGTAAACCACAAAACGACGAAAACATTCCATATAACTCCACGGTGGAAACAGCCTATGGGGATAAATTCAACACCATCGTGTAGTGGAGGGTGAGACGTTTAGAAAAGGTCTAGTATTAACCATTTCGACCTTTCTTTGACCTTTGTGTCACGTGGAGGGGATTTTTTGACCAACTGCAGTATCGCTTTCTCCCACATAACTCCACCTGGAAACATCCTATGAGGATAAATGACATACCATCGTGCAGAGGAAGGTAGGCCGCGTCGATCAGGTTGATTGTTCACCCTTTTCATATCTTAACTTCGTTCCGCGTGGAGGGGTATGTCGCACTTGGCGCCAGTACACGTTTCCGGCCACATTACTGATTATGGGGTTAGTCTATCGGGAAATGACATATAATCGTTTAGAGGGAAGTAGGACGCGTCGATCAGGACGACTGCAAACTCACTCTCTGACCTTTGTTCCGCGTAGAGGGGAATGTCGCCCTTCGCTGCAGTATGCTCTTCCTTCTTATAACTCCATGGTGAATCAGTCTTTTGGATAACCCAGCAAAAAAAAGTCAGCATAAAACCTTCATAAAATTTTTTAAATTGAAGGTTTTATGCAGGAAAACTGCAGTTTTTTTGAAGATCTATAAAATTAAAGGTTTTTGTTTCAATGTCCTTCATAAAAACTCCAAAAAACCTTCATAAAAACCTGCAAAAAACCTTCAATTTTTAATCATGAAGGGAAAATGCAGATATTTTAAAGGTTTTATGCAGGAAAATTAAAAACTTCAAAAAAACTGCAGTTTTTTGTTTCAATATCCTTTATAAAACCTTCAAAAAACCTTCATTTTGACAATTTTGATGAAGGTTTAATGCTGACTTTTTTTGCTGGGAAATGACATACCATCCTGTAAAGACAGCTGGTCCGCGTCAACAAGGTTGACCATTTATCTTCTCGCCCCTATCACCTTTGTACCGCGTGGGTCCCAAAAATATTCCGAACCAAACCTTGATCTACAGTACAACTACACGAATTTGCTTGTGTTAACAGTTAAAAAAACTTTTCGCCTAAACGTTTAAAGAGCCCCAGTTGCTCAGTTGGTAAGGCGTTCAGCTACTATTCAGAGGATTGGTGGTTCGAATCCGTGAAATAGACTTGACATGGAAAAGTAAAAAAGTAGTGATCTTGCGATCGGAGGGTTGCCAGCTTCGCTACAAAAATACTAGAAAGTCGTCCAGAATATCCAACAAATTATACTGGCGTGTATACGGGACTGGTGCACGATACATCTGATCGGGGTCCAAAGTCCCGACGTCTATCGAAGGCGTTGGGTGCCAGTTCAGGTGTTTCCTCGTCATCTGACCATGGTTCTAAAATAACGAGGTGCATGTGTGAATGTGTGTATGAATGTGTATGTGTTCCCGGGTTTTTCCTTCGAGATAGAAACCGAACCGTCGCCAATAGCCTACTGTGCAGCTCTAGTGCGACGTTAATTAACAAAACCAAACCTAAACGTTTAAAAACAAAAGGAACAGGTAACGCGGAACAAACAGTTCCGTAAGAAATAACTGCCCTACCTTGAAGACGTTGTGCGCGTCCGTGACGTTGTCGAAGAGCGAGAAGACGTCATTGATGCAGGTGACGGCTTCCATGGCCGTCAGTCTGGCGCACAACTCGGAGAACTCCACGATCTCGCCAAAGAGCACGGTGACGTCGTCGAACGACTGCAACAGAATAGGCGAATAGATAGAAAGGAAAAAAAGCAATTAACATTAATTGAAACTCATGAAACTTAAGTGTAATAGTCACTTAAGTTAGTTACTGCACTGACTTCCGACAAGGATAACATACAATGATTCAATGCATTTTAGCAATTTTTTTCTTTGTGACATCGCGGACTCCCTAACATTGATTCGCGAATACCCTTTTGGAACCACTGCTCCAAACAGAAAATTTTATTGCAAAATCTAATGATCACTGATCGTATCACCAAACATGTTATGAGAACCTTACCTCGCATGTTTCAATGGCATCTTCCCGTTCCCTAGACGTAAGGCCACGGCTTTAGGTATCATGGAGTAGAGTTTTTTTTCTTTGTGACACCGCGGATCCCTAACATTGATCCGCGAATACCCTTTTGGAACCACTGCTCCAAACAGAAAATTTTATTGCAAAATCTAATGATGACCGGACCCTTTGCCACTGATCGTATCACCAAACACGTTATGAGAACCTTACCTCGCATGTTTCTATGGCATCTTCCCCGTTCCCTAGACGTAAGGCCACGGCTTTAGGTATCATGGAGTAGAGTAGGTCGTCCCCTTTCTGCTTCCACTCGTCCGCCTTCTTCAAGTTCTGCTCTAGTTTCTTGCTGCGCTCCTCTTGCTGAAACACATAAGAGTGTGATATTCTAAATCGGTCCATGCGTTCTGAAAATATGCGCAACACCAACATTTTATTTAAAGTTCTCAGGAAGTTTTATTCACGGTAAAAAACTTGTTTCACGTATGAGATGGTTTAAAGTTCGTGGGAAATTTTATTCACTGCAAAATACCTATTTCTCGTATAAGGGGAATTAATATTTAATCACTATAGAAACAAACTTGAAACTTGTGTATTCGGAGCCATGATAAGCATCGAATGTACTAAAAAATTAGTACATTGTACTTACTTTTAAGTATCTATTTTTAACATTGTGGGCTTCTTTCAACGGCACAAGATATATCCCAAAGGAAAGACCCGGGAACACTGCCTCGTAATTTTAAACAACTACCATATGACGAGGACAACACTGGTGCTCCTACCCTCTCAACTTTTCCATCATTTTGGCAACCGTATATTTGACGTGCAACTGCTCCCTTTAAACGATGGGTGTTTGAAGAATGATGAAGCCAGAAACTAGCAACTCTCCGATCACGAGTTCGCTTCACCTACAAGACGAGACCGTCCGATTAAAAACTGTATACTCTAGTAATCAAACATCACAAGCTCTGAGCTACATTTCTATTTATATGATATCAAGTCCTGAAATGTCAATGTATTTTTTTTTGCAAATTGCAATTCGTATCTTCTTTAGTTTACAAAAAGAAGCACGATCACCGAATTTTTTATAACGCCTTTTCATAACTCTAGACTTTTCCAGCATGCATTTATTTCGCTTTCTGATTTTAAAGATATTTCTCTCTTAAAGAACGTTCGATTTTGAAGATATATCTTAGAAAATAAAAATGAAAGAAAAAAAAATAAGAACCCTCTTTGAAGATGGGACAAGAAAAAAACACCACAAAACACTGACATTATTTATGCATTTGAGAAAAACAAAATAACCCACGCATTTATTTTGCATAGAAATTAGCCGTTGGCCTTAAAATAGGAAATTTAAATGCATGACGTGCGATAACAAAAAAAAGAGTTCCGAAAAGTTTTTACTTGTTTAAAAACACTCTTTGACAATACCTAAGAAAATATTTTTTATGGATTTGAATATAGTAAACGTTTTCTCGATTACTCTGCAACAACTTTTTTTGGATCTATTTATTTTCTAAGTATCATCGTATGTACAAAATATATGGTGGCAAACATTGCTTTTCTGTCAAAATTTTAATACCAGGCTTATACTATTCCTATACTTTTTGTAGTAACATAAGGCTAGAGTAGATATTTTCAAAGTTTAGTACACAAGTTACTAGCCTTCATGACGATGAGTACGATTCAAAAATAAACTACCGAATTCGAAGCTTTGTTTGTTGATTGCATCATCATTGAACTAGAGCTACTTAAAAAAGGGAAATTAAAAAACCCAGGTGCACTGCCTTCTGGTTTTGAACTATGGACAAATGACGAGGACGACACCTCAGCTGGTACCTGATCTTTCTTTGATTTGGTTAATTAACGGCGCACTAGAGATGAAAAGTGGACTATTGGCGACGGTTCGGTGCCAATCTCGAAGTTGTTTTTTTGGTTTTGTTTAATTAACGTCGCACTAGAGCTGCACAGTGAGCAATTGGCGACGGTTCGGGATCTATCTCGAAGGAAAGGCCCGGGATCACATACACATTCACACACACATTCATACATGCACCTTGTTATTTTTGAACCATGGTCAGATGACGAGGAAACATCTGAACTGGCACCCAACGCCTTCAATAGACGTCGGGACTTTGGACCCCGATCAGATTTATCGTGCACCAGTCCCGTATACACGCCGTTAATTTTTGCGGATGTTCTGGACGACTTTTCTAGTATTTTGTAGCGAAACTGGCAACCCTTCGATCACAAGAGCACTACTTTTTTTCCTTTTCTTTGTCCACTCCATCGCCTAGGATCGAACCAGGAATCCTCGGATTTCCAGCTGACGCCTTTAACCGCTCGGCCACGGAGGCTTGCCAATCTCGAAGGAAAGACCCGGAACGATGTTTCTTACTTTTGAACCATGGTCAGGACAACGTCTGAGCTGGCATCCGACGCAACCTCAATAGGCGTTAGGACATTAGTCTTCGGTCATTTAATCTCTATTGTAAAAAAAAAAGCAATTGCGCAAAAAATCTGCAACCCTCTTTCCTCTTCCACATTTTTCGTTTCATAAATTTAGATTTTTGACTAAAACCAAAAGATTAGTCATTTTAATAACCATAAAAAAACACGTCTAAATCCCATTCCAGTATTATCCGCAGCCTTTTTCGTTTCTTAAATTTAGATTTTCAACTAAACCCAAAAGATTAGTCTTTTTAATAACCATAAAACAACCAAAAAAACATGTCTAAATCCCATCCTAGTATAATCCGTACTCTTATTCGTTTGATACATTTAGATGTTCGACAAAAACCAAAAGATTAGTAATTTTAATAACCATAAAACAACCTAAAAAACTCGTCTAAATCCCAGCCAATAAACACCCATCTCGTCTTTCCATCATCCATCTTCCCACGGAAAAATAACAGTGGCGATCGTCTCCGATTCGCGCCAAAATAAAACAGCCAAAAGAGCCGCCATTGGCGTACGTGAGAGCCAAGAAGAATGGGAGTCTTGTCTGAAGCGCGAAACCGGAAGATCAATCTCTTATGTCACTTTCCGACGAAATCTCTTAGAGTTTTTTTTTCCTTTCCTGTATCACTTGCTCTAGAGTTTTTTTTTTGTATCAGCATCAGTGAGAGCTTGTTAAAGTTTTGAACGAAGTTGGGATCAGATCTGAAATAATGGTCGACGTACGTGCAGGGACCGACTTACAAGGTTAGGGGCCCTGGGCAAAAGAAAATTAGGGGGCCCCCTCGACATACCTCAAAATAAAACTGCCAAATTTATGTATAAGCACACAATGCAACATGATGTAATCAATCAGCTTTAATGCGAATGTAAATACAGTGGAAAAATTATTTTTTTAAAGCTACTAAATTTTTTTTCCTGAGAATTTGAATTAACGTTAATGTTCTCTCAATACTTCAACAGGGTTTTTTCAGACATTTCCGGTTCTGTTCTTTTTTCCCTTTTAGCATTATTTTATTTGAGCCAGATTCGTATATTCTACTTACTTTATAGCTACAAATCCCTCAAAGTTACAATATAAGGAAATTTGGTATAGTAAAAAAGTATCCATAAACAAAAAATCTGCGTTCAATTAGTAAACACAGTTTGTTTATGGTCTTGGTCATGAATTGAATTTTGTAAGTGATCCAATGGGCAGTTTTTTGTACAAACGCGATGCAAAAAGTGACATACATTTGAACGTGCAAAAAAAAAAAATTGATTCGATTGAATAAAATAACAGAACTTTTGCAAAAAAAATTAACAATTGTATTATAAAATTTTGCTTAAACTAAATTTAATTGATTTAAAAAAAATTCTTTAGTAAATTTATTTTGAACTTTTCACATATATTTAGCTTTAAATCATTTTTAGGGGCCCCCTTAAAATGGGGGCCCTGGGCAAGTGCCCTGAATGCCCTGCCGTAAATCAGCCTCTGCGTACTTGTGATGTTTTGGGAGTGTAGCAGACAATGCCGTTTAAATGATGGGCAATATTTTGACTGCGTTGCCTTGCTTCACTGTAAAGAAAAAAGTACTTAAAAATGAGTACATAAACCTGTTCATTTTTCTTTGAGTACA
This sequence comes from Troglohyphantes excavatus, assembly GCA_963932185.1. Taxonomy (NCBI): domain Eukaryota; kingdom Metazoa; phylum Arthropoda; class Arachnida; order Araneae; family Linyphiidae; genus Troglohyphantes; species Troglohyphantes excavatus. The sequence continues at coordinate 7,178,532 of OZ010677.1, read as the reverse complement.
CTTGCATCATAAATGAGAGATGACGTATTCAAATTTAAGTCATCAAACTTTCTAAAAAAAAAGCATTTAAAATTGCTAATCTTAGCTTCTGTTCAGGCCATCTTAACAAAGAGACCTGATAAACTGATCTCTATAGGCTGATACCCCGTGAAGTTATGTGAGCGAATTTTTCTTAAATTCAAAGAAGCAATATTTATTTCATTGACTGAATATACGAAACAACGTCACAGATTATTTATTTTTCTTGAGATACTGCACTGCTAAAAACAGATATTTAAAAATAAGTAAAATGTACTCATTTTTGATTACATTCGACGCTTATCATGGCTCCGAATACATGAGTTTCATTTTTGAAAAAGACAAGTACTCAAGAATGAGTACAATGAATTAAAAGAGCAGTTGCTTGCCGGCATAGGCTGCCTTCATAAATCACTTTCAATAAATTTCAACAATTACAACCGGGACTTACCGGGAATCGAACCGATATCTTCAGGCACCGAATTCCACAGTCTTATCCGTTGTACTACCAGAGCCACGTGAAGAAGTTATAAACAGAAGTAATGTTAAAAAGGCGTGCCAAAAAGAATGGGAAGTAAGATAATTGAGTCGTAATAACTCAGTTTCCATTGAAACAATCGACATCAAATAATGTGGAAATCCAACTTTTGCACAAATATTTTAAGTTTGCCATGTCGCTTTGTTAAGATGGCTTGAATAGAAGCTGATATTAGCAATATTAAACCATACTGCTCATTTTTGCTAAAGTACGATTGCTTAAATTTGAGTATGTCACGCTCATTTACGATGCAATTGCACTAAAAAAAACCTAGTACGTCCATGTACTCATTTTTAAGCACATTTTGTATTACAGTGCACAAAGTACTTTTATATATTTGAAACGATCTTTTGTCGCATTGCTTAAAATACAGACCAGATAGATGGATAAGTTAATCATACGAACAACGCCATCTTTGTTACAGTGAAAAGTTCGGTTTCGCTACCGCGTTTACTTTTACTACATTGGATAGATCAAGCAGTTATCAAAGAAGTTGTTTCTTATTTAGTTTTAATTGGAATGAATCGCTTTGTCGCAGAGAGTTGTAACATTAAATAGAGAGCGCCTTCAATACCAGACTCTCGTAAGGCCGCGGTCTCAACATTGAAAAGAAAAACTCACATCATGTGGTTATAGCGCTGCCACATTTGGCGTTCAGACATCTGCAGGAGTTCCAAATTTGGCGCACTTTCTTCTTTTTTGGCGATAAGGAGTTCTGTCCGTATTCCACTTTTTAACATATATGTACGTATTTACTTATTTTCAAACAATATGCGCTAAATATTTCCTCTTCATTAACGAAACGAAAATATTTCATTTGTGATCAATACTCGAAGACGCGAAACTCTTTATATTTCTCAGGTTTTATTGTTCATATTTTCGTATTGAAGTATACAAAATAACAATTGAAAGAACTTTGCTTATGGTAAATTTTTTACATAAAAACGTAATGCAATTACTTCAAAACTACAAAGTAAGAAAAATCTCTTTAATATATCTGTTAAACTCCCTTAAATTGCGCCACTCGTTCAAAAAAACGATATTTAAATTCTAAATTAAACACAAAACCATATTACAATACTTCGATCTCGTTTAGTTCTGAAAGTCGCCAAGGCCTGCCAAGTAATATTGGCGCATGAATGAATTGGCATTTCCACCTATCACGTGGTTTCAATGATGGACACACGGAAATCAGCATTTTTATTCCTCTATTTGTATCATTACTCTACGTTTTTTCGTAGAACGTATTTTGAACTTGCCGAACGTCATTTTTCAAAAACGGTTTTGCCGTGAAACGTCTTTACAATTAGCAACTTGTGCGATGAACCATGCTAAGCTTTTAGGATGATTCAGTCCGGCACTATAACTCCGTGACAAATAGCACGATTGAAATAAATTTATTTTCGTTCCATAAAAAAAACTGCGTGTAAAATCACTAAATAAAGCAAAGAACGTGCAGGGAACTACTGAGACTTGGCGGAACAATCTTACTTTCGTTTTCATTATTTTATGTTGGCGACTAATCCCTACTTTTTAATTTGCTGAAATGACGTTTCACGCAAAACCCTTCTCTCCAAATTTCTACACAGTGACTCAAACTTTGTTTTACTTTAAGTCTCTAAATATGAAATATAAAATAATGAATTCTTTGGTCGAAAATTCGGTAACGTGATTTGGTGTTTCGTAATGTATTGAGGTCCCTCACAGTCCAAATAAATATATTTTAATCATTATCTGTAAACGCAATATCTCATGAACGTATAGAAATCTAATTTTATATAAGAGTTAATGGTGTATTAATAGGCCAATGTTAATGTTAAAAATAGGTATTCAAAATGTTAAAAAATAGGTAATGTTAAAAATAGGCATTCATTTTTGAATACATTCAATGCTTATCATGGCTCCGAATACAAAATTTCAATTTTGAAAAAGACATTTACTCACAAATGAGTAAAATAGCAGATCCTAGCCTACACAGGCTGCCTTCATAAATCACTTTTAATAAATATCGACAATTACAACTAAGACTTAAACAACCAAGGCTTTTTAAACACTTTGACTTGGAAATGACTTTCTATTTTAATAGCAGACTGCATTTAAGTTGGGGTTCAAAAGAAAATAGAAAAAACTCAGGCAAAAGCAATACATGTCGGCTTATTTTAACATGAAATATATACGAAATACTGTGGTGGCGATTGAAGTGGGGCACATTTGTTACTACTTCAATGGGCTTCAAGTCAACAATATGTCTTGCCCAATCCAGAAGTTACAGTTGGAGATCAGTGAAAGGACCTCACCTTTTCGTACGAGATTTCGAGCCTCGCTCCGTGTTGCCACCCGGCGAGAACAATTTCTCTGCTACTGTCGTGAAGACACAAATCGGTCAGGTAAAGGCCCACCTCTTGCATCTCTTGCAAGTTGCTCAACCTAGAAATTTGTAAAATAAAAATTGACAAAATTATAATTATAATAATGAAAATAGTTTTAAAAAAATCTTAAATTTAATTAAAAATCTAATCCATCTCTTTAAGCATTACACAACTTTATTAATATCCATCAATAATATCGCTCCAGAATATTTCTTCAATTTGTTCGCAGTTTTCTTTAGAACTACTGAATCAATTTAACTTAAAGTTGGTGTTTCAATACTTTTTGCATGTTTTTAATGTGGTATAGTTGATGAATTTTTAGATAATTTGAAAGAGGTATGTCCCGAAGGGATTAAATAATTATTCAAAATTTGAGTCCTTTATTCAATTTTTAAGTAATTTAAGTTTATTTAAATCAATCGTATAAGCAACTATAAGCAATTACTACGTTTCCATAGCAATTTTTAAGAATATCATTAGACTTTTGTTTTAAGTATGTAATTATTCGAACAATGAAAGTCTTTATTTTGGACCTTATATATATACAACATTAACTTGTATACCAAGTATGGTTTTGTCATAGCTTTAACTATTAAAATACAAATACAATGTTAAAATACATAAAATAACGCAATAAAATACATAAAATCTAAACATGTTTCGGGAGATACATCACTCTTCATCAGCAAAAATGAAAAAGTCTGTGTGCACAACAAAATGAAAATAAACCCAGAATTGAAAGTGTTGACAAAGAACAAAGAACAAATCTCAATCGGTTGGAGTTGACTATTGTGTACCAACAAGCAAGAAATACCGTAACAGCAAAAGATTCATAAATCCAATCGAATTACTATTGCTAAAAATATGAAACGCCTCCAGGAACTCAAGTGATTTGCGAATTAATTTGCAAATTTTTTGAAAACTCCCAAACCAAATAATTTGAAAACCCAAATCTCCAGTCGAACTTGACTTCCTGAAGGCGTTTCATACTTTCAACAATATTGATTCGATTGTCACTGAAACAGTTGCGATTCCGGTATTTTCTGCTTGTTGGAACACAATAGTTAACTCCAACCGATTGAGATAGTTTTTTGTTCTTTGGCAACACTTTCAATTCTGGGCTTATTTTCATTTTATTGTGGACACAGACTTTTTCATTTCTGCTCTGATGAAGGGAGATGTATCTCCCGAAACATGTTTAGATTTTATGTATTTTTATTTCGTAGTATTAACATTGCAATTGTATTTTAATATTTTTAATGCAATGTTTTCTATAAGACGAGTTTTTATCTTATAGCTTGAACTGTTCTCCAAATTTAAATGTTATTATTAACTAATATTTATTGTGTTTATAGAAGCAAAGTTGTTCTATGATCTTGATTGGATAAAAAAGTCATTATTATGAGTGAACGTTAGAAAAGAAAATTCGATTTAAAATAATGGTTGCAAGATATAAGTGACATAATATTATACGTTATAAATCTATATATATAAAAGCGAAAGCCACTGACTCACTCACTGACTGACTGACTGACTGATTGATCACGAGATCTCCAGATCCAAAAGCCCTACAGTGCTGAAATTTAGAACACAGATTCTTCTTGGGCTCTAGGGGTGCACTAAGAAAGGATTTTTAGAAATTCGAACTCGAACTTCCAAAATAACGATTTTTAAAAAACCTTCCCATAGGATTAACATGGAGAAAATGCAACAATGTAAAATATAAAATTGAAACAATGGAATATTTTAATATTACGTAACCTATGAGGAGCAATCTGATTGGCTGATGACTAAATATCGCCAAATTGTCGCCAAATAAAAACGAAATATCGCCAAATTGTCGCCAAATAAAAACGAAATATCGCCAACTGAATAAAAATATCGCCAATTTAATAAAAACATCGCCAAATTTATAAGAAATTCACCGAATGAACAAAAAAAGTTCGCCAAATTATTAAAATATCGCCAAATGAACTATGATCATATATGTAAAAATAACATTAAAATGGCAAAATTATTGTCAAAAAATGATAATATATATGACAAAATGGTGAAAATATGATTGGATAACGGGATATTCCGTACTCCAACAACTATGAATATTAAATTTGGCATGGAGGTACACTTTAAGCCAAAATTGCTCACTAAGAAAGGATTTTCAAAAATTCGAATTCTAACTGCCAAAAGTAAAAATCCTTGCCACTTATTCACTGACTCATCACTAATTCTCTAATTTTTCTGTATATCCAGGAAGATGAAATTTGAGTTTTTACTTATATCTTACATGGAAAAAGTAAGATATCGGGTACAGACACACTGGTTCATGAACACTTTGAACCCAAAGTGGTAGGAAGGTCAGACGAAGAGTGTGTAAATGGTCAATCTGGTTGACGCGGCCTACCTGTTTCTACTCAATAATGTTATGTCATTTATCCACGAAGGCTGATTTCCCTTAGAATTCTTAGGGTGGAAGCGTATACTGCCTGTCATCAAGGGTGACATTTCCCTTAATGCGGTATAAAGATCAGAGGGAAAATGGGTTAACAAACGACCTGATCGACGCGACTCACTTTCCTATACGACGGTAGGTCATTTATCACCCATAGCACGATTACCCGGGGTGTAATGGGAACGAAATCGTCTGCAGTTAAGGGCGACATTCCCTTTACGGGGTACAAAGGTCAGCGGGTGGAAAGGGTTAATAATTGACTTGGTCGATGCGGCCTACCTTTCTTTATATGATAGTATGCCTAAACGAAGAGTTATGTGGGCGGAATCGAAAACTGTTGTTGTGGACTCCTCCCCCACATGGTACAAGTGTCTGAGGGGGAATGGGTTTGCGTCCATCGTCTGTAGTAGTTAGTGTCTGTAGGGGATAAGGTTTCGTATCTTTTTTTAAAAAATTCAGTTTGGCAATTCAGTAAAAAATTTGATTCTTATTATTTTTTTTAGTTTAAAAAATTCAATATTTAAAAAGTGCGGGGGCAAAATCCGAAAAAAGTGCCGAGGAACCATCCACCCTTGGATATTGATAGGGTTTACCGTACAAAAGTAGGTATTTGGCAAGAGAACTTTTTAAAATCGTTTTTTTTTCTTTTTATATTCTTGCCAATTTGTGAAACTTAACGACAAATGTTGACATAGGTGTCTAATAAAAGTTTTTCGGAGCTAATTATGTATTATTAACAATTTTAAGAGTTGTTCCTTTTTAAATCTTTGGGATGTTACTGAAGGTTGAAATGTGGATGTTAATCAACGGGAGTAACATATATATATCCACGTTATTGTACAGTCGACTTCTCCATATTATCAATATTTCCAGTTCTTGCCGGACCTTTCTAATAAAATTTCGTTACAAATTGGAACTTTTAACACTGTGGTTCCCGCTGATGGGTGTCAAATTAAGAATATTATTAATTTCGCTATATTTGCTATTTGTATCAATTTTGTAACATATTTCCTTCCCGTGCGTAGAACGGGTATTTCAGCTAGTAGCTAAATAAAATTAAGTACTACCCATATTTGTTTTTGGTTTGAAGATTTGATTAATTAACCTCGCACTAGAGCTGCACAGTTTCTATTGGCGACAGTTCAGGGGCTATGTCGAAGGAAAGACTCGGATTGGTTTTGGTTAATTAACGTCGCGCTAGAGCTGCACAGTGGCTATTGGCGACGGTTCGGGGCCTATCTCGAAGGAAAGCCTCGGGAACGATGCCTCGTATTTTTGAACCATGGTCAGATGACGAGGACAACACCTGAGCTGGTACCCAACGCAAACTCAATAGGCGTCAGGACATTGGACCCCGATCAGATTTATCGTACACCAGTCCCTTACACACGTCAGTATAATTTGTTGAATGTTCTGGACGACTTTCTAGCATTTTTGTAGCAAAGCTGGCTCCGATCGCAAGATCACTACTATTTTACTTTTCTTTGTCAAGTCCATCGTACGGATTCGAACGAGCAATCCTCATATTACTAGCTGAAATCCTTTATCCACTGGGCCACTGGAAGTCCTACCCGTACTTGTAATCCCAAAATTTAAAATACTTTTCAAATAAACCAGACGACTCGATATTTTTTTATCTCAATAAAATTCAAAATTAGACTACACAATGGTTAGAATATTATATTCACTTAAATATGAAATAATGTTTCGAAAAAAACTTAAAGAATACTTTTTTACAATACAGTCTTTACCAATAATAAAAAGAACCCATTTCTCTTCAAACTGATAACCCTAATTATGGAAGACTTCATCCCAGTACCCCCTTATTTACTATAAAAAAAGCTCATCCAAAATAAATTCCACTTCCCAATCCTCCACCCTCTACAAAAAATCCATAAACCAAAACAAAGACCCTCCAGACTATAAATATCTTCCCTAGGACCTTCCCTTAAATGTCGACCATCAACCAAAATGAAAGGGAAAGCACATAAAAGAAGAAAAGTCCATTCTTCTTCGATTAGGGAGTTCCCCCTGAATAAATAGATCAGGGAAGCAGAGCCAATAAAAGCGGGTATTGTCACAGGATCGTGAATTGGCTGCTTTATGAATTTCCTGATAAATTGGCCTGGCGACGACCCGTATAGGGGGATGCTGGACAGTAAACAGTCATTAGGTGGGCATTTAGTGGCTGACCGAACCCCCCTCTGGGACTGGGCTGGTACTTTTACGGTCGTTGTAGATCAACAGTAGCGTCAGTCTTGTTTTGGGGTTTATTCTTCGACATATGCCATAGGCGTATGATAGTTTATGGGGTTAATTGTGGAATGGGGATTTTATGGTATTTTGTACATCAGCGGTGGCTCAGAGGTAAAGTATTCGGCTTATAGATTATGGGTTCTATTATCGTCTCTGAAAGACTAGCGAGCGATGTAGTCTGCAAGTCTAGAAAGGCATCTAGCCTGAAATTTTAGCTAGTGATATAGTCTGAAAGTCTAGAGAGCGATCTTGTCTGAAAGTCTAGCGAGCGATCTAGTTTGAAATTTTAGCCAGACATATAGTCTGAAAATTTAGCCAGAGATTTGGTCTGAAAGTCTAGTGAGTAATCTAGTTTAAAAGTTTAGCGAGCGATCGAGTGTGAAAATTTAAACAGCGATATGGTCTAAAAGTGTAGCGAGCTATCTAGTCTGAAAGTCTAGCGAGCGATATAGTCTTAAAGTCCAACGAGCGATCTTGTCTGAAATTTTAGCTAGCGATCTAGTTTGAAAGTCTACGGTACTTTTACGGTCGCTGTAGATCAACAGTAGCGTCAGTCTTGTTTTGGGGTTTATTCTTTGACATATGCCATAGGCGTATGATAGTTTATGGGGTTAATTGTGGAATGGGGATTTTATGGTATTATGTTCATCAGCGGTGGCTCAGAGGTAAAGTATTCGGCTTATAGATTATGGGTTCTATTATCGTCTCTGATCGTCTAGAAAGTGATCTAGTCTGAAATTTTGGCTAGCGATACAGTCTGAAAGTCTAGAGAGCGATCTTGTCTGAAAGTCTAGAGAGCGATCTTGTCTGAAAGTCTAGAGAGCGATCTTGTCTAAAAGTATAGCCAGCAATCTGGTCTGATCGTCTAGAAAGTGATCTAGTCTGAAATTTTAGCTAGCGGTCTAGTCTGAAAGTCTAGAGAGCGATCTTGTTTGAAATTTTAGCTAGCGATCAAGCCTGAAAGTTTAGTCAGCAATCTGGTCTGAAAGTCCAGCGAGCGATCTTGTCTGAAATTTTAACTAGCGATCTAGTATGAAAGTCTAGTGAGTGATCTGGTCTGAAAGTATAGCGAGCTATCTAGTCTGAAATTTTAGCTAGCGATCTAGTCTGAAAGTTTAGCCAGCGATCAGGTCTGAAAGTCTAGAGAGCTATCTAGTCTGAAAGTCTAGCAAGCGATATAGTCTTAAAGTCCAGCGAGTGATAATGTCTGAAATTTTAGCTAGCGATCTAGTATGAAAGTTTAGCCAGCGATCTGGTCTGAAAGTCTAGCGAGCGGTGTAGTCTGAATGTCTAGAGAATGATCTAGTCTGAAAGTCTAGCGAGCGATCTAGTCTGAAATTTTAGCTAGCGATCTAGTCTGAAAGTTTAGCCAGCGATCAGGTCTGAAAGTCTAGAGAGCAATGTAGTCTGAATATTTAGCGAACGATCTAGTCTGAAAGTCTAGCGAGCGATCTATTCTGAAAGTCTACCGAATGATCTTGTTTTAAATTTTAGCTAGCGGTCTAGGCTGAAAGTTTAGCCAGCGATGTGGACTGAACGGCCAGCGAGCTATCTCGTCTGAAAGTTTAGCCAGCGATGTGGACTGAACGGCCAGCGAGCTATCTCGTCTGAAAGTCTAGCGTTCGATATAGTTTGAAAGTCTAGCGAGCGATCTAGTCTAAAATTTTATCCAGCGATCAATTCTGAAAGTATATTGACGGATCTAGTAGGAAAGTCCAGCGAGAGATCTGGTATGAAAGTCCAGCGAGAGATCTAGTATGAAAGTTCAGCGAGAGATCTAGTATGAAAGTCCAGCGAGAGATCTAGTATGAAAGTTCAGCGAGAGATCTAGTTTGAAAGTTTACTGTCATTAAAGATTTAGAAACCTTGTTCGTGGTCATCCGTGGCCATAAATAGGAAACTCGTGCAGGTTTAATCTGTCACGGGTCAAAGTACTCACGATTGACGATGGTTCAAAAATATTAGGCAATGATCTCGTGTCATTCCTTAGCGATCCCAAACCTTCCATCCATGACATTAATTTCTGTACGAGAAACGAAATACGAAATGAGCTATGTAGTTTCATAACCAGATAGATCCATTTTCATAAATTTTACATGAGGCGCCAAAATAAAAAACGATTGGAATCCAAGTACTTTCGGCCTTCAATAGTTTACGACCATTGCCAATGGTGGAGCGGCTACACCACTCGCCCATGATCAAACAACATATAATGGAAGGGAAAAGATAGGCCCTAGTACATGCGCAGTAGCGCACAAAAGAAGCACTTCGCGCAATACATCTTGGGATACTGCCAATAGTTTTGTTATGCGCAGAACATGAAAACCGGCCACAGCAAAACTCATCGGCGCAATATATCGCGGGATACGGAGATCAACCTTGGTACGTTCTGGGCCAGGATAGACACGATTGTGGACCAGGTTTTAGATTTAAAGTCTAATAGGATAGTCCAATGGTCGGCAAACCGCGGCTCGCGAGCCACATGCGTCTTTTTGGCCTTCTGAGTGTGGCTCTTCCACAAATTACCACGTGCGGGAGGGTGCGTTGAAACTTCGAAACACAAAACAAAAACAACAACATACAAACTTGACTTACCCAAACTTTCCAAGGAGATGCAAGGCAATTGTTCACATTAGTGTTTGTCAGTCATTGTTATGATTGAGAAATGTATGTTAAGATAGTTTTGACATATAGAGAGGATGAACGAAAGGAGATAGACGAGTGTGGATGGAAGAGTTGGAAGGGTTGATCTCAGCGAACGCACCTCAATCAGATTGAGGAGGATGTTTGCAAAGGCCAGCTTAGGAGTACCCTAATTAAGTTAATAACAATGTACCTACCTATATAGTTTAAGTTTAAAAATGGTAGCTCCCAAAAGAAATTTTAATCGTTGTTCTGTTGATATTTGGCTCCCAAAAGAAATTTCAATCGTTGTTCTGTTGATATTTGGCTCCCAAAAGAAATTTTAATCGTTGTTCTGTTGATAATTGGCTCTGTTGACTAATAAGTTTGCCGACCACTAGGGTAGTCTATTGAATACAGGCACCTTTGATTGTTATACTCACAAGGGCACGCACAGGTAGATGATGGCGTCCCACTCCTCGATCAGCCTCATCTGTCCCTTCAAGAGGAGGTTCCTGGTGGAGGCGCTGCCCCTCCTGTCCAGCATGGAGGGCGGGGACTTGGTGAAGTGGGAGTTGAGGCACTCCAGCTCTACCACCACCTTCTGCAGGATGTAGATCTGCGAAGAACAAAAGAGGGAGGTGTTTCATGGTGTGGTAACGCCCCCTTGGAATACAAAAGAACGCCCTGCTCATTAACATGAACGGGGAAGCCTGTTTTTTGCAAACAACAAGTTATTTCCGATTCCTTGTCGAAATAACTACTCCGACCACCGACCAATAGAAATTGAGGATTTCACCAACCGATGGCAGCAGCCAATCAGAGATGACTGCTCTTTTCGATGAACTTTGTCCGTCCTGCGTCCTGTGTTGTCCGCGTATCGTCACTTATTCGCTGAGTGCGAGCCATGCAACACCTATTCCAACGTCAGGCTTTACCAAATAATTGTCATACAGGAGGTTAGGGAGGCTACGCCCCCAGGTACTCTGTACGCTTAGCTCATTTATTATGTCGAAATAACTAATAACATAAAAAGGTATTGGAGTGTTGAAGTATTGTGATCAAGGGATATTCAGATATTTTGTTCGATATAAAAAATATTTACAATAACGATCTTTGATATTAACTATTAAGGCTGTCCTATCGGTTATTAGGCTTACAATTTTAATCGGTATTAATCTATCGGTGCTCGTTGAAACCGCAACTCGTTGTTGAGAGTTAGAACAGCTTCTTTTTGAAAAAGAAAGAGCTGTTCCCATTCATTTTTAGTAGAAATGTATTCCTTTCCTTGAACAAGCTTTTTTTTGCCTTGGCTCTGATAAAGTTGAACAGCGTCATCTATTGATCTTTTGAAAAACAATGTATATATTTTTGTCATTTTTAAAAAAAAAAATGTTCGATATAGAAAAATACTTTTGGGTTTATACTGCGTTTAAAGAACTATTATTTCTCGAACACATCTTTTATTCTTTGCACTCTGTCGGCTCCGCTCAGGGGATAATATAACGACCTGTACTTTTGGTTTCATGTTCTATAAAATAGACGAGAACAACATGAGCTTGTATTTAAAAAACATCGATCTTTTTAACCTGTTCTCTTGTAGATCCTAAACATATTACGATTTTTTCTTCTATAAGCATCAAAAAATGGGTAAAAAGGAACAGAAAGAGGGATACATTTTCCGAAGAAAGAACGCATACGTCAAAGACGTCTTTGGCGTGCAAATTGTTAACTGTGAAATCGAAATAACGACATCGTTGAAGTGTTATTCAAAAATCGCTCACCCCAAGAATGAATTGTCTTTTTGTCTACTCACATTGTCCCACGTGAAGGCGACCCTCGGCCTGTGTATGAGAAAGAAGGTCTCGACGTGCATCCCCACCATCTCCTCCCCCCCGAACAGCGCCCGGGACTTCTCCCCAACCTCCCGGATGCGCATCGTCCGGTCGAAGGCCATCGAGAAGGGGAACAGCTGGAACAGGTAGACGCAGGACACGGGGGTGAGGTCCGTGTGCTCGATCATGTTGCGGCGAGCGGTCTGGGCCGTCTGGTAAGGGGTGTTGTCGAACCTGCAAACACACACATTTGTTTGGTATTACATTTGAATAATAAAATTACTCTCAAAGTTATTAGTTATTATAAAATAACATAAATATAAATTTTAAACTTAACCAGTTTTGTCACCTAGAAGCACCAAGTATGTGTGGGTGATCTAAAACTTCCTTAAAGATTGAAATTCCTCAAAACCCCTGTCGTTTTTAAAGTAAGCATACTGTTAGGACGAACATGTTAGGAAAACATGTTAGGACAAATTATACATGTTTTTTTCACTGATTATGGCTATCCGAAAAGCTTACCAAATAATAATAGCACAACATGAAAATTTCATCGCACAAACAACATGCTTTAGTTGCTTCAAATACTAAGCAAATGGAACTTCAACTTTAAAACACGACTAAATAAAAATTGATTCAAAATGGATTGTATCTCTGCAACTATCCGCAAGTGTAGAATGCAGTCAGAACCAACACATTTATTCATTCGAGCAAACAATTTCGGTCTTCAACTCGGAACTTGATGACAAACCCAAGAACTATTGAAGTCGCGTAGCGTAATAAGTGACAGTCCCTCGACTGCAATAACGTCAGCATTTCAATTCGTTTCACTTCTTACTCTTAGCACCTTGGACGCGTCCTACTTTCTTCTATATGACGGTAGGTAATTTCTCCCCATAGACTGATTCCGAATAGAAATAAGTTTTTGCCGATATATCTGCACCCAGTGGTGGCAATTGGGTGCTGCAAGTGAGGGCGCCAGATCAAAGGGTGGGGGGAGAGATATAAAAATCCGGTAACCTTGAAAAACTTTTTCACAATACGAAAAATACTAATTATGTTTCATTCACTATAATAACAACAATTTTATAACAAAAGGATATGTATATTAATCTAGAGAGAAAACAACTGAACTGTTCATTTTCTTCAATGTTGTAAATCGAATAGCTGAAAAATGAATAAATATATATATGTACAAAACGTTTTCAAAATAGGCTAAAAAATTTCTTTTTTTTTCAGTAGCTATTTAAACACTAGTTACGGAGACTGGCCACTTCATATGACGACCTAGCCTTGTTTAAATGACTTGCGATGCCGATGGACACATTTACTTGTTTAGTAAATGAGTTTATCGTCTGTAGTAGTGGGTGGGGGAAACGACATTTTTTCTGGTTTTAGCAATGCAGTAAAAGAGTTGACTTATATATTATTTTTAAAAAGTGATATATTTAAAAAGTAAGAGGGCGACTTCCGAAAAAAATGCTGGGGCAACATCCGAAAAAAGTGCAGGGGCAACCGTCTCCCCTTGAGGAGCACTTTTGGGGATGGCACAGTGGAGATGATTGGAGAGAGTGACCTGAAATGTTCGCGTCTTCTGATCGTGGTTTGAAATTACGAGAATGTTTTTTCAGGTTTTTCCTTTGGGGCAAACATCTAACCCAGGGGTCGGCAACCTATTGAAACGGAAGAGCCAAAAATTTTCTCCGTTTTTAAAGTGCCACTAAAAGTTTTCGTCTCAATATTATAGTATTTGCTTATATATATATATATTTGATTTTTGATTTGAAATAAACGGCTTTAAATACGGAATAATATTTATTCATATAAAAACACAAATATAGATAGTTACATCAAGGGAAGCATTGGCTTTGCATGCCTTTTGAAAGTTTGATTAAATCTGGCTTATAACTTGTTGTTTTAAGTTTCAAGCACGACTCTAGATAGACTCGCGGAATTTCTTTTAGAGCTGTCCACTTGTGCTGCGCGATGTTCATGCATTTCTGGACCTCAAATTCTTCCAACTTGCTCTTAAGTTCTGTGAACTTGCCACTCCACAAGTCTTTGGTTTTCAAATCTAGCAATTGCATTTTCCGCGCTCTAGCATCAATTCCAAATGGCCCAATGTTGATCTCATTTGTATTTGTGTTGAGAGGATTTACTATGAACGCGAGAGTACTTTTGTTTGTTTTGAAATGCTCGAATCTCTCAGCGAATCCATCCTTCATGTTTTTTAAACCTATGCTGAAGTAATTTGTGTGAATAGTTGCGTTGGTCTCATCGCGATATTGCTTCAGATTTTTAAAATGAAGTAATTAACAGCTCTATATGTCTTCAACAAAAAGAAGTAATTTTTTTCGAAACAAGCTACTTCTTCAAGCAAGGCGTAGGCTGGGTTGCCCTTTCCTTGGAGTTTTAAATTTAGTTCATTTAGTTTCATTATCCATGAAGTTGAATTTTGCTGCCATTTGTCTTCTTCCAATTCGGAATGTCTGAAAGATAAACATGGTCACGGAGTTTCATTTCTAAGAACAAAACAATAGTTCAAATTTATCTCATTACGGTCATGTTAAACGTAGTGATTTGTAATTAACGATTATGAAAATAGAAGCTATTGAGAAATTATAGATACTTAAAAATATATTTCTTATTTTTTAAGAGTTTTGATAATAAATTATTAACTTTTTCGTATGGAACTGGAGAGCCGCAACTTTACATCAAAAGAGACGCATGCGGCTCGCGAGCCGCAGGTTGCCGACCCCTGACCTAACCGATTGGGGCCCCCCGTTGCCCAGTGGATAAAGGCGTTCTGCTGGTAATCAGAGTATTGCTAGTTTGAGTCCGTGCGGTGGACTGGTAAAAAAAAAAGTAAAAAAGTAGTTGCGATCAGAGAGTTGCCAGCTTTGCTACAAAAAAAAAAATACTAGAAAGTCGTCTAGTTCATCCAACAAATTATACTGGTGTGTATACGGGACTGATGCACGATAAATCGGATGGGGGTCCAATATCTTGACGCCTATTAAGGTTGTGTCGGGTGCCAGCTCAGGTGTTGACCTCGTTATCTAACCAGTGCCGTTACACAAAAAATATGTTAGGGGAGGTTGAAACAAGAAATTTACCTACTCAGCATTGCTGAAAATTCTCAGTTCCAACTTTTCGACACTTTTTTATCTTTTTTTTACATATATTTTAGGTAATATTAAACAGTTTTCTCACAATCAATGATTTGTTGTACCCATATTACAATGCAGTGTCCGTTCTGAGGTCTCATTTAAGTATAATCTTACAAGTTGTGCAATATATAATCTTCCCTAGTTTTCATTTGTTGATAATGTTAATTTTCTGCAGGCATACATTTTCTCAACTCGGGGTTTTTAGAAGTTACAATTCCCAACTTTCAGGGTTTCCAGATTATTAGCGGGTCGAACTCCCTCCAAACCCCACTGGTGCGACGGGCCGGCATCTAACAATGGTTAAAAAAATACGAGGCATCATTCCCGGGTCTTTCCCTCGAGATAGGTCCCTAACGGTCGCCAATTGCTCACTCTGCAGCTGTAGTGCGACGTTAATTTGTAATTAATCAAACCAAACCGACTTTTCATTCCTAACCATAACACAAAAGCAAAACCGAAACCAAATTGCCCATTTCCTGCTTAGCTCTAAGCAGCATGGAAAGCCACTTCAGACACAGCTCAAAGCGGCCAAATGCGCCAACCATCCATTTGTAAAAGCAATTACCACGGCGAGGGGTTTCCTTATAAAAATCGACGCCAAATGTGATTAGTGCGCTGCTACTGTTGAGCCCGACAACAATGGACAGTTAATACGATACTTTTATTTGTTTATTAGACGGCGCCGGGTGGCAACAGTAAAGAGCGATCTGGTATCATAGTTTCGTTTGTGGCGATTCTTTTCAATTCTATCTTTGTTAGTTCTTTTTGGGGTTACATATCGTATCAACAAGTTTCTATTATTGCGTTTTGGGTTCGTTGGCGACCTTGGCAGGAATATAGGTCAATTGATATCAGTTTTGTTCGATGGAATTGTTAAAATATGGGAAATGTTAAAGTTAAACCTTTGTTTTCAATTCATCTATATTATTAAAGTGGATATTTCTTATTTTGTCCTAGTTACTAGTAAAAAAACATTCGAAAATAGCCCATTGTGTAGCTCTATTACAACGTTCATTCAACCAACCTAGTGTAAGAAATAATTGACAGGGTTTTTCAGTTGGTTTGGTTTGGTTAAAAACGTCGCACTAGAGCTTCACAGTGGACTTTTGGCGACGGTTCGAACCTCGGAGGAAACACATGGGAACAATGCCTCGTATATTTGAACTCGTCAGTTGAGAAGGACAACACCTGAGCAACACCTGCAACCTCAATAGGCGTTAGAACATTGGTACTCAATCAGATTTATCGTGCACTAGTCCCATATACACGCCAGTATAATTTGTTGGATGTTCTGGACGATTTTCTAGTATTTTTGTAGCGAAGCTGGCAACCCTCCGATTGCAAGATCACTACTTTTTTACTTTTCTTTGTAAAGACCATCGCATGATCTCGAACTAGCAATCCTCTGATTACCAGTTGAATGACTTTATTTACTAGGCAACTGGGGGAGCACCAACCTATTGTAAAATATAATTTACTGAGTCTTTAAGAATTATATTTACAACTTTGACACACAAGGAGTTTTATTTGTACAAAGTTAAAAAATATTTACAAAAATATTTAGTTTTACTTATACATAAATAAAATTTTATTGCTGTTACATACAGAACCAGACTCAGAGTTATATATATTCCAGAATTGAAAATTAAATCATTTTTAAGTGTACATATGAAATTGTAATGCACTGTTTTTTGTAAGTTTCCAATACTATGTTACAAAATTTCAACGGAAAATTTCAAGGGAATCTCAAGGTGCAATGCCATTCTGGAATCTATGGAAATGGTAATTAAATAATTGCCCTCGTGTTTCTGCTACCATATACATAATGGGGGAGTTTCACGCCGAGAAGAAGAAGACCGCTGTTCCAAAGGAACATGGAGAAAATTCCGCGACGCCGAAGAAGTTCCGTAGGGTTAGCATAGAGCTTTAGCTCCTGTACTATAATTGTAAGTTTTAGTCTTTAAATAATACCTCAATATAGAAATATTTACTACATACACTGCGATAGATTGTACCCATCGTTTATCCAGTATTTTTGTGTTGAAATAAAAGTATTTTTCCGTATCTCGTTGTAATTATAATTATATACAAATATAATATAAGTATTTCTGTACTTAAATGTATTCATATATGGAATAATAATATTACTTATTTGAAAAAACGAATATCATAAATAAACTTTTCCATAATTGCAAGCGTAGCGACTGAACAAACAAAAGCAAAGTTGTCTGCTGTAGGGAGGAAATCGAAACTACTAGTAAGTTACCATGTTGATACGTCACGTGAAACTCCGCATTTAATATATATCTTTCTATTTTAAAAAAAGTAAGCCCTAGGTAGAATTTTCAATCGCTGTTATTCAGATCTATCCACAAATGATCAGATCGTATAATTTGTAGACGGCCCTTATTTAGAATAATATAAAGTAATATACGTATATTGATTATATAAAATAGGTCTTTTAGAAAAGCTATATTTTAAAATCCTTTTTTAAAAACTAGTAAATCAGTATGCTGGACTAAAAATCCCAACAAAACATGTTTTGATTCAATTTCCAAAATGCATTTCCCTTAAAAAAGTTTAATGCTTTCAAGAATAAAAATCTTGCTCGATTTGCATAACCTTAAAAGCAGTAAGAAAATAAACATACTTTACTGATTCAAACGTTATTCTACCGAAATTCTTAGACCGTATTTCAAAATAAACTATGAAGTTTGTGCTTTGCTTAAACTATTTGCTCTTAACTATATTAAAAGACGACAGTTTGAAAAAAGTACCGAGTTAAATATATTAAAGAAATACATAAGCAATTTATCTACCCAGAAAAATTTATGCTCTAAGAAAATATTTGATCATTTGTTTTGATTTCTATTGTCCGCGGCTTTCTCTAAAACTACTGAATCGATTTTACTCAATTTCTGTATTTGGACGTTTTTATGTTGTTGACGGCGAATTCCTAATGGAATTTATATTTTAAATATTTAAATAATATAATATATTTCTCATTCTAATATAATATTATTTCATATTGAAATAATCGTAATTTCTGAAAAATCAGTAGTATGATTTAATATTTCTAACTTTAGCTTATGTCCAAGCCATCTTAACAAAGCGACCTGGCAAACGTAAAATAGGTATTCAGAATATGGTTTTCCACATTATTTGATGTCGATGGCTTAAATGGAAAAAGAGTTATTATAAAAAAATTATCTTACTTCCCATTCTTTTGGCACACCTTTTTAACATTTCTATTCTTTATAACATCTTCAAGTCGTCCTGGTAGTACAACGGTTACTGGGTGCTTGAGGATTTGGGTTCGATTCCCGGTAAGTGTTGCTTGTAATTGTTGATATTTATTGAAAGTAATTTATATGAAGGCAGCCTATGTAGGCAAGCAAATTCTCTTTTTATTCATTTTTATGCATTATACTCATTTTTGAGTGCATGTCTTTTTTTAAATTGAAACTTACGTATTCAGAGCTATGATAAGCATCGAATGTACTCAAAAGTGAGTCAATTTTACTTAATTTTGAGTACCTATTTTTAACAGTGTTTAAGTATTTCACGAACATTAATTTAAAAAATACATTAAGTAGATTTTGATTGCAACTTTAATTTTTATGCAGATTTCCTATTAAATATTTGAACAGTTCATACAGAAAATGTACCCTCAAAAAATGAATGCTCATTTCTGAAGAAACCTTCATCATTTTTGACGAAACAGACGTCAAACTGACGAAATCCGTTTTCGTCAAAACATTTTATTTCCTTAAAAATGAGGACTATCTCAAAATAAAAAAGAGACATCTCGACTCGATCCACGGATCTTTTGGTCCGAACACACGCGCGCTATCGACCGAGCCGGAAAAGCTCATTTGAATTGTTGCTCACCTCAAGTCGTATATGAGATGGCAGCCGGACGATCCGCTCCTGTCCTCCTCGTTGCTGAGTATGGTGACCTGCAGTTCGAGTCCGTAGAACTGCTGGGCGATCTGCACCAGCTGACCGACCACGTAGTACCCGAACCCGGACCTCTTGGACCTGTAGTGCAGTCGGGCTCCTCCTACGTCCTCCTTCTCCACGTAGAAGGAGGGACTCTGCATCTTCGGGTAGCTGAACCGGATCTGGTGGTGGAGATTGTCTATGCCATTTAGGAAGTCCCTGATGGTATATGAAAAATTGTTTGGGTTATTACCAAAAGTTTAAATTTTATTTGTGGAACAGAGACTAAGATTTTTTTTGTTGTTTCACATTGAAAAATTTACATAATTTTTTTTTAAAGATTTTTTTTCAATATTTTGCAAATTTGGTGGTTTATATTTGTATTAGTAATGTTAGATTGGTATTTAAAAAAGGGGTTTTTATAATCAATATATTTTTTTTATAATCGGTATATTTAACATGAGAATTTATCCTTGATTAAAAGATTCTTGACCTTCTAAACTTTTTTTATTTTTGACTTTTTGAATAAAATTTTTAATTTATATTATTTAATTTTGTATAAAAGAGTAATATTTCACACACAAAATTCATCATTTTTTAAATTTAAACTTTAAAATGTTTAAGCTTTATTTTAAACGATAATTTTTTTTTAAATATATATATTTTTTCGTCAAATTTTTTTCCAGATCCTTTGAACTATATTACATTAGAATTGGCATCAAAATTTTGCATACTACATGAATTTGATTTTTATATAAATATTTTTTCATAATAACACAAATTTTGTCTTTAAAACTAATTTTTTTACCATAGTAATTAAACAAAAACTACTAATTCATAGAGTTAATACGCATGCTAAATTATAATACACACATATTTGACAATATGCTTAAAAATTATATGTTTTTCTATTACCACAATAGCAGAAAGGTGCCGCATTTCTTTTATTCTTGATTTTCTTTTAAAATGATTAAAATTTATCAACATGTATGGAAATTTGATTTTTTTTCTTATGACTTTAGTTTGTGAGTTATATGTAAGCCGACCGTCAAGTCCAATATGGGCGGTTGCAGATAATTTTTTTTTTGTCAATGAGGCCATTAGATAACTCCATTGGAAGATAAAAATATTGCATATAAAAAAAAAAACTGAAAAAGTTTAAATTTTGAAGAGAAAAAAAATACAAACAATTATGAAATTTTTGCGTCGTGAATAATTATTCTCTTATACATGCAGCAGTGCCGTTGCATAAAAAATATTTTTTTTAGGGAAGGGGGGGGGGGGGGGGGGGGGTATTCAAAATTCCCAACTATTCAAAATTCCCAACTCAACAGTGCTGAAAATTCCCAGTTCCAACTTATCGACATTTTTCGTCCTTTTTTATATATATTTCAGGTAATAACAGTTCTCTCACAAGCATCGATTTGTTGCACCCCTATTCCAATGCAGTGTCCGTTCGGAGGTCTAATTTAAATGTAATCTTACAAGTTGGGACGGTTTCTAATCTTCCCTAGCTTTCATTTGCTAATAATATTAATTTTCATTAGCCATAAATTTTCCCAACTCGGGGTTTTTAGAACTTAAAATCCCCAAATATCAGGGTTTCCAGATTATTGGGGAGGGAGTCCACTCCGACCCCCCCCCCCCCCTCCCCACCCCCCAATAGACAACTAGATAACTCCATTCGAAGGTTAAGGGAACCCGTAACCTTCCAATGGAGCTATCTAGTTTTAGCGATGTTCCGACGATATTCTCACCTGAAGTATCTTCCAGAAGCACGGATCAGAGTGTCGTACCCGTAATGCGTGAAGAACCTCACGAAGCACCGGCCGAAGAAGCACAAGAAGTCGTCCACCTTGTCGCCCGTCTTATCGCCGTCCGAGTCGCCGCTGCTGTTGTGCTTGCTGCAGGCGTGGGCCAGACACGGTATCAGCCTGTCCGGATACACCTGGTGGGTGGTGAAGACGGCGTTCTTGAAGCCGGACTCTTCCAGGATCTGCTTCCAGACTTCCTCGCCGTACTCCTTCTGGACGAAGTGCTGGATGCTCTCCAGCAGCATTCCGTACATGGCGACGCTGGGAGGAATTCCGCTGGTACAGGTGGAATTGTTTGTGGTACTGGTGTGTCAGGTTGACCAGCTGGAATAATCTTCAAGGCGGTGCTAGTGTAATTACTTTTAGTAGATGTATGGTAGTTGGATAGTTGAAGTGTTTGTCAATGTGGTACAAGTGTAATTTTGTTTGGTACTTGTGTATCAGGTTGATAATCTTTAAAGGTAATGCAGACTAAATTATTTGTAGTAGATGTCTGTTAGTTGGACACTTGGAATAACTTTCAATGGGCACAAGTGTAATTATTTTTGGTAAATGTGTATTAGGCTGATAACCGTCAAGTTGATGTAGGCGCAATTACTTGTAGTAGATATTTGTTAGTTGGATAATTTAGAATAATTTTCAATATTTTATAGGGGTAATTTCTTTTGATAAACGTATATGGTTGATAATATTGAAGGTGATGGGTGCAATAAATTAATTGTTGTAGATGAATGTTATTTTTATACTTTGAATAATTTTCAAGGTGTTGTAGGAGTAATTTTCTGGTACACTTGTATCAGGTTGATAAACGTCAAAGTGATGTAGGCGAAATTACTTTTAGTAAATGTCTGTTAATTGAACACTTGGAATACCTTTCAATGTGTTACAAGAGTAATTTATTTTAATACAGGTGTATCTGGTTGATAATCGTCCAGGTGATGTAGCAATTATTTTTATTAGATATCTGTTAGTTGGACACTTGGAATAATTATAAATGTTTCATAGGAGTAATTTATTTTGGTAAATATGTATAAGATTGATAACTGTGAAGGTGATGGGTGCAATTAATTAATTAATTGTAGTAGACATCTGTTATTTTTACACTTCAAATAACTTTCAATGTGGTACAAGTGTAATTTTGTTTGGTTCAGGTGTATCAAGTTGATAATCGTCAAGGTGATGTTGGCACAATTATTGTATTAGATATCTGTTAGTTGGACACTTGGAATAATTTTCAATGTTGTATAGTGGTAATTTCTTTTGGTAAATGTGTATCAGGCTGATAATCTTCAAGATGATGTAGGCACAATTACTTTTAGTAGATGTTTGTTAGTAGGGCACTTGGAATATCTTTCAATATGGTGCAAGTATAGTTTTGTTTGGTTCAGGTGTATCAGGTTGATAATCGCCAGAATGATGTAGACGCAATTGATTTTAGTAGATGTCTGTTAGTTGGACACTTGTATTAACATTCAATGTGTTATAGGGGTAATTTCTTTTATTAAATGTGTATCAAGTTGATAATCGACAAGTTGATGTAGGCGCAATTACTTGTAGTATATATCTGTTAGTTTGACCAGTTAGAATAATTTTCAATATTTTATAGGAGTAATTTCTTTTGGTAAAGGTTTATAAGGAGGATAATCGTGAAGGTGATGGGTACAATTAATTAATTGTAGTATATGTTTTTTTTTATTTTCACACTTGGAATAGTTGTAAATGTGTTGTAGAAGTAATTTTATGGTGCAGTTGCATGAGGTTGATAATCGTCAAAGTAATGTAGGCGCAATTACTTTTACTTGATGTCTGTTAATTGGACCGTTGGAATATCTTTCAATGTGGTACAAGAGTAATTCCTTTTGGTACAGGTGTATCAGGTTGATAACCATCAAGGTGATATAAACACAATTACTTTTATTAGATATCTGTCTATTGGACACTTGGAATAACTTTTAATGTGTCCTTTTGGTAGAGATGTATCATGTTGACTAGTTGAAATAATCTCGAAGATGCTATAAGCATATTGGCTTGTAGTATATGTGCACCACTCATCAGTTGAATGAATAAATTTTTTGGAATAATTCCTTGTGTTAAAAGTGTATATTTTGTTTTATGTAGGTAGAATTACTTGCAGTAAATGTATATCAGTTAAAATAATTGTCAATATTTTTTAGGTTACAGGTGTAATACATTGGCCAGTTAAAACAAAACAGTTGGAATAAGGATCAAGGTGGTTTTAATGTTCAAGATGGTTTTCACACGACTATTTACGGTAAATGCGTTCTAGTTGACTAACTGAAAATTATTTTCAAAGTAGTACAGGTGTCATTCCTTACGGTAAACAGATGGATCATGGATCATGTCATGATCATGTGATACAGTTTTAGATGGATCATGTGATAAGGAACCAGCTGGAATAAATGTCAAGAAGTGTAACTGTGTGTAGAATATGAAGACCAGATAGACCAGTTGAAATATATGTTAAGATGGTACAAATGTAATTCCTTGTGGTACAGATTGTTTGTAATTGTTTACAAATGTAATTTTTTGTGGTCCTACTGGTAACACATTAATCGTATGAAAAGAAACCAGTTGTAATAATATTTAAGTTGAAATATGTGCAATAATTATGGTTTAAGTGTAAGGATCGAAAGATTCGAATTCGAATATTATCAAGCTGAATAATTCCTAAAGGAACATATTTCGATGGCGATTTTTATAAGTAATAATGTCACCAAAGTGTTTTTAAAAGAATGTCAAGAAACTGCATTGCGTCATTTGTATACAATACAATGACGATACTAATATTTGTGTAGAGTAAAAAAAAATCCTTAAGAAATACAAGATTTACATATCGAAAAAAAAAGTGTAAGACTTAATGAATATGACCAAAAATTCAAAAATATACGTACACTGAAGACGAAGTCCCAAAACAATTCCGGATCAACAAGTTGAAAATAAACAAACTTTTTCGAAAAATTCTTAAGCTGGTACTAGCCTATCAAATCAAGCGACCCGGAAAGTGGATAATCCATTGAGATCTGCAGTTTCGGCACAATCTGACGAAACAACTTTTATCCTAAGACAATATAGAATTTCACTTGAAATTATTATTTAAATAATTTTAAATCCACAAGAAATATAAATAGTCCAAAACTTTCAACTCATTCGCAAATCGAAGAAACCACGATCAACAAGTCGACTGTGGTATTTATTCCAAATTCATGCCGGATCAAGGAACGGATCGTTCAGAAAATCACGAAAGGACAGACAGAGAATCCGGGACTGTCAGGGAAGCCAAACAGCCTGACTATAGTGAGATGAAAAGTCAAATCCTTGGTCCTCTTTCCACTGCAGCGAGCGATAGTTTTCTGCTGGCAGGAAGTTGGCGAGGAAAAGTTTTGGCTGTTTTTTTTTCTTTTGGCGGGGCTATTTGGCGATCGTTTTGGCGGTATACTTGTTAAAAGTGATGGGTGGGCTTTTAATGGTAGATGTTACATGAGAACATGGGTGATGTGTAGAGGGTGGGGTGGAGGGGGTGGGATGGGGTGGGGGGAAGGGAGGAAGAATTTGAATTATTTTGATATTGATCGGAGAAGAGAAGAAGGAATGGGTTTTAAGAATACGATGTAGAGATAGAAAAATTATTTTTTATTTTAATGTTCCTCTTTTTCTTACAAATTTTAAATTGCTTATTTATCAAGAACAGGTAATGTTCAATATATTTGCTTAATTGTACTTGACATGGAATTTTTTTTATTTATACTTAATAACGTTAATTTATACTTGATTGATACTAGATTATTCTTTTTAACTTGTTAAAATATTTTAATTTTGAATTCATGCTCCATTCTCCCTCACTACGACCCTACGATTTCAGTTGGACGGAAACTTAAAATAATGATTAAATAAAATAACTAACTAAAATTTTAAAATTCTGGCCTTCAGGTGTACAATTAGAGGTTAAATATGTCTTGTTAAAATTTTTAGACATTTCCGTGCAGAAGAAGTAGATGTTTTGCGTGCCAAAGACCACAGACAGACTGTTTCTTTTTTTATAATAGATTAATGTAGAGTAAAATTATATTTTTTGCACACTTCTATATTTAAATATTTCTGTTTTTAGGAGTTTTTTTTATAGTAAAATATAATTTTGTTGTGAATACATCTTTAATAACTGTACCGGTACATTGACAAAAAGTTCAGCAACGTGAAATGTGACATATTTGAAGTACATATAACTCTTAGGGAATATGCCTATGGGGATAAATGAACTACCATCGTGTAGAGGAAAGTGAGACGCGTCGATTATGCTGAAGGATGTTGAAAGTTCTGCCATTAACATCCCATAATTTTTTCTATTACCCTCGATTCAAAAATCTACCCAAGAATTTTTTTCAGGAATTCCGTTAAAGAATACACTATCTTTCATTCAAATTGTGGGTGGTTTTCTCTAAAACTATCGATTTGTCCCAAAATTTGTCATTTACATGCGTTTTGATGTGACATGTATTAAAATTGTGTATTAATTCAAAAACGATATCGCATTTAAACAAAGTTGTTTAGTGGGTTAATGTTTTATCTAACTCTTGAACCCTTTTGAAAGTTTCTACGAAGTTTATCTTATGTTTCATAAGTAGTGGTCACTTCATATACTCGATACTACCACTTGGCCTCGAGTAATTATTTTAGCTCGATCAGTAGTAGAGTATCGGCGTAGCATGCACAACGTCCCGGGTTCGATTCCGGGTGATAACCAAATGCACTGCTCTACATTGGTGACCCGTCCTAAACACAGCTTTTACCACTACGTAATTCACATCAACTTGCTTATCTTCGTCCACGTGATACGCTTCACGAGTGCTTTTCATTCGTTCCCCTGTCCGACTCACTGAGAATGGGGTACTGTGGTGGTTACTTCATACACCCGATACTGCCACTTGGGGTCGAGTAATTACTTTAGCCCGATGAGTAGAGTATCGGCGTAGCAGGCAGTGGGTTCGATTCCGGGTGTTAGCCAAACCTCTTATATCTATAACACTGGGCTATTCATATAATCTAGGAAAGTAATAAACTGCGTAATAGTGATGAGCGATATTTGAATAACAGTTATAAAATATCATTATTTCAATTTCCGATAAATAAAAATATATTTTTTTAAAAAAGAAATAACAATTATTTATTTGCTCAAAAAAGCAGGATTTCGAAATCATAATTAAAAAAAAAAAAAAATTGAAAAAATATGTTATTCAAACAATTAATAGATGCGTTATTTAATTTTATCCAGAAACACCTAAACCGTCAAATAAGAGCAAGTTAAAAAAAAGAAAAAAGAACAGGTTAGAAAAATAATAGGTAAAAAAAGATTACCATATTAATAAAAAGGAACGGAAACGGAAGAACGATCTATTTCCACATGCAAGACGGCCTTGGTTGAAATAAATTTACTTCGCTATATAACTCCTAAACTTGCTCATGGAAGCCAAGGAAAAAGTAAAAGTTATTTTTGTTAAATACAGACAAGGGTGGAAGCTACTTGAGATATTCTTTTCTTTGTTCATCATATAAGACAGTGTCTCAAGAGTATTTTTTCCTTTTTGAAACATAGTTGATCCTTTAAACGGATTTATAAATAGAACGACTCGCCGAAAACCGCAAGTGAAAATTAAAACCAAGCTCCAAGTTCATGTTTTTTTTAAAGAAAGTTTTTTTTTTTATGTTTATAAAATGAAATGTTTTATAAAAAAAGTAGTTGAAGGGGGAAGGGGCGGGGGGCTACGTTATGCAATAATTACGATCACAGAATTATGTGAAGATTATATTATTTAATTTTTTGTTAATACTGTTAGTTGTTACTTATAGTCAACTAGCTGAAGTGCTCGGCGTTGCTTGGGGAAAAACTGTTGCCTCGAAATGAAATTTGTATAAAAACAAACCCACTAACACCTTATATTATATAACTTTACTCCATGGAGGTAAGAATAAGAAAGGAGGAGGCATTCCCTATTCCCCACCATTGAGGCGATTGAAGTAACTGTAAGGTGATGCAGGGAAGCTAATTTAAGGGTGTCCGCCATATTGGTTTGACCGGGGAAAGCGGAATAGTCATTCTCAGACAGGTGCTTTTTCGCCCGAGATCGACCAAACGTCAAAGCGCGCCGATGGAAGGAAAATATTTAACAACAAAATATATATTTAAAATAATAGCCATATAAATATTTAGGGATTTTATTTTGTTACATTTGAATAGTTTTTAACTTAAGTTAATTTATATCATATATTGTTACTAAATATATTTTTTTTAAAGTTGAACCTTAAGCATTCATTTAGGATTATTTTAAGACTTTGAAATAATGAATTAAGTCACTTTATATCGTATATTGTTCAATATACTTAAAAAAAGTTGAACCATAAACATCCATTTAGGATTATTTTGAAATAATGAATTATGTTTCTAATGGATGAAGAATTTTTTGTTTTTTTATGTCCACAGTTTATTAAAATAATAATATACTTAGAACACAACAGAAAGTTAAATTTTTATTTAAACATAAATATTTTATTACACCAAGCAAAAATTATCTAATTAAAAAAAAATTATCTAAAATAAAACAAAATATGCCTTTTAATTTCTACTGACCTCCAAACAGAATTGCTTTAGTGTAGAATTGTCTAATAGATTGTTTATTATTCGCATTTTTATAGTAATAGTTTAGCCTAACTTTCATATATAAGTGCACAATGGATCTAATTAAATGTAAAAGATGATTGTCAAGGGGATCAGTGTCAAACTGATGCTGCAATAAACACGAAAAAAAGTTTTGAGAACACACACGCTCATAAAGCTTAGACATATTTGGAAAATAAACACTTTTTTTTTTCCTTTCTATCAGACTTTCCTTGTATACACCTCGTCTAAAAAAACGTTCACTTTCTTCACATATTTTTCTTACATCAGATGAAGGATGAACTAACTTTCCTTGCGATTTAAAAGATATAAGCGACACAGTGTTTGGTATATCGGCAGGTTGAATAGCACTTTTACATTCATCACATTTCAAAGTAGTCAGTAACTTTTTTACCACAAAACCCGCAATATATTGAACTATATCGCGCCCAAGCTCACTCAAAAGACCAGCATTGAAAACAGAATCATGTTCCACTTTCTTATTTTCTGTTGCAACTGAATCAATTGAGCTTTGTGTAGTCATGTTGATTATCTTTTTGGAGGATATGTGACTTGGAACACTTAATATAGTTATCTCACTTTGTGGAACACAGTTGCCTCCTTTAATCGACTTCAATTCAGCGTTAACGAGTAACTTTCGATATGCACTCCGAAACTGACGAGCTGTTGGATTGTCATTCCTCCCGCCATGAAATCTTACAGATGAAAAAAGCAGCTCAATATGGTCTTGGCTGAGCTTGTATAGCGGGAGAAACTGCAGCGGTGGATTTTCGGCTTTAATAAGCTTTTCAATGAGTAACATGAAGCTTGCGATACATATTTTGAAACCAAGAAATCCAGTTTTTCTCTTAGAATGCATCATTGATAAGCCATTTCGACTTTCTTTTAAAGTAGAAAGGTAATTTGTTGAATTTTTTAAATAATTTTCTACTTCAACAAGGTTTTGTTTATTTACAGCTCTTTTAAAGCCATACTGTTTCGGAGAACGAGAGTTTAAAATATCAAAAATGTTATTCATCACTCTTAAAAACTCGACAGTTGCCTCACAACCTTCGAATTGAGCTAAATTTAGCTTTGTGTGGCAATATTCCATAGCGTTAGCAACACTTTTACTAAATAGTTGCGCAGCCAAATTCACCTTCATTTTCTGTTTGGTGAAATTCACATGCGCAGATCGTAATTTATTTGCCACATGAAGCCCTTCAGATTCTTGTAAATCATGAAGGGCTTCCACATATTTCCAATCAATTAAATTTGTTGAAAAAATGCTTTTTTTCTCCCCGAAAGTGTTTCTAACAAGCTTAAGCATGTGAGGAGGATCCGGGAAAATAACAATTTCCTTTTGAGAGTCGCATGGATGGCTGAAAGAAGTTTTCAAATTCTCTGGATCTGTTAGACAGCAACCTAACTTCGATGCCATTGTAAAATTGCATGGCAAACCGTCAAATGTTAACGATACAATATTTGCATTTATTTTATACAGAACAGTTAAACAGTTCTCAATTAGAGTTTGCTTTTGGGTTGAATTTAATCCATCGGTAAGGAAATAACCCAATGGCAGCTTCCAATGATTGTTCACACAAACAATTAGAAGGACAAATGCCTCTTTTGCTAGAGGTAGGCTATCATCATCATGGCCCTTTGGATAATTGCCCATGTTCACATATCCATGGCATTCGTATCCATCGAATTCGATTTTTTGACGGATGGACATTTCATCCATTACTAGGGCAAAAAACAAAGGGTACTCTGTGTGTCGAATTTTTTGTTCCAACACATTTAACGCTTCTTGCGTAAATCCAGGAGCACCATCTACATGCTGATACCATCGACTCAATGTTCGCTGGTGTGGTAGAGTCAAATTAAAACTTTTCCTTACATATTCATACGCTCTAGGGGAATAAAAATGCAATGTTAATGCAAAAGTCCTCAACTCCTCAGAATATTTCTTGGACGGCGTTTTTGCATCACCTGAAAGGAGTTGTGTAAAAATGTCTTTGTTTGCCGCAGATAGTGTGCCAAGAACTTGAAGAGAATCTTCATCCATAAGATTTTTCTTCCGCAGATGTTCCAGCAAAGATTTTAGATCTTTAATTTTGTTATTACACCTTCTTACTTTTTGTTGAAGAACTTTTATTTTTTTATTTTTTTCTTCAATTGAGAATGCCAAATTCTCAATTTTTCGTTTGTATTGACCTTTGGTGGGAGATTTTGCAAAATCCATGGGTATTGAATGCGCAAGTAAATGCACATCAGTAACCAGAACACCATCAGGTATCAGCTGCACATCAGTAACAGGAACAACATCAGATATCAGCTGCACATCAGTAACAGATGATGATGCTCCTTGAGGTACTTGAACCATACCTCTTTCTTTGGGAGGCTTCCTTTCTTTAAAGATCTGCAAAAAAATTAACACTTTTAAAATAACATGTATATTAATACATAAGCATTTTTAAGCTATGTGTCAACGAGGGAGAAAACTTGCACATTGTCCATGAGAAACTTGTTTTGCCATTTGACGAAAGTAGTTTGCAATTTTCTTCCTGCTAAAACTTAATATAACGTTTTAATTTTCAAAATTTAGAAAATGTATTAAATGAAATGTTTTTATATTCAAAACCTAGAAAAGCCATTGGAAGTATTATGTATTTTATTAAATCATTATATTATATTTAATAACTGCACGAGATAAAAATTCGGCATAATTGGACTTGCAGAGTCCAATTTATTTTTGATGCACTTTTGTACATGTACAAAGTCACAAGTTTTTACTTACTAAGTAATTACTGTTTAGAAGGAATTTCTTTAAACCAGAACCTGTTGAAAGCACAATTTGGTTTGGTTAATTAACGGCGCACTAGAGCTGTACAGTGGGCTATTGGCGAGGGTTCGGGGTCTACCTCGAAGGAAAGACCCGGGAACAAATACACATTCATACATCCACCTCGTTATTTTAGAACCATGGTCAGATGACGAGGAAACACCTGAACTGGCACCCAACGCCTTCAATAGACGTCGGGACTTTGGACCCCGATCAGATTTATCGTGCACCAGCCCCGTATACATGCCGTTAATTTTTGCGGATGTTCTCGACGACAATTCTAGTATTTTGCAGTGAAGCTGGCAGCCCTCCGATCACAAGATCACTACTTTTTACACTTCTTTGTCAAGTCCATTGCACGGGTTCGAACCACCAATCCTCGGATTAGTAGCTGAACGCCTTAACCGCTCGGCCACGGAGGCCTGCACAATTTGGGAATGAACCAAAATAGGGTCAATGAACTAAATAACCCTCAACTCCCCTCAAACCATTCCCATACCTCCATGTCTCAAACCCCATTGGGACTTTTTCCCTTCTTTATTAATTTCTTTCAATAACAAAGTGTTATAAACAAATTTCCAACATATCTATTCCAAAATACAAATAAAATAGGTTTTTCATTAAACATTACAAAATTAATACTAATAAGTGTTGCAATAATATGGTTTAAAAATAAAACATTAAACCATTTGATTTGCACTGCAAAAGTAATTTAGCTATGCTTGAGAGATGCTTTCCGCAGATTCGATTCAAAGAAAATTCAATGACTTAATATAGCCCCACACATTTTGACGACTGAAAAATACTTATTTCTACTGGGGTTAGGAAACTATAATTGATTTGTGATTGCCTTCTACTGCATTTTTATAAATTTGTCTTTCAATGAAAATATATGTTTAAAAATAAATCGAGGGAGCATTGCAATACTTATAGCTGGAACCATCCCTGTATATTATCTATACATCATATGATCATAACTTATTTTCATGTACACAATATATGTGTGCTATGTTATAGACAAAATAAGAATGTTTGTTGAGAATGCTAAACTTTTATATAATGACAAAATCATAGAAGTGTTTGTATAATTTCTTTAAGAAATGAATAAGAAAAGTTCCAGACTTTTAGGCTAATGTAAAATCACTTAATTGTTTGATAACCTGCAACAGTAGGTGAATAATTAAATAGTAGGTACCCAACTTTTTTTTATAATCTGTCAACTAAGCCTACATGCGTGTTAAAACAAATCACATATTTAAACCTTTCTTACCTTACGAAGGTGAGTAGGAAATCCTTTAAATATATCGGGAACAGCATTGTTTCGCAGTCGAACACAAGACAGCGAAGTTCTGTCTACCAGGTGCTCACTAAAGTGTTCCGAGCACACTTTACTCCAAGTCGAAGGCACAAAATTTTCACGCCGAATCGCTTTAATCCACAATTCCTTTTGCTGGGGATCCTTTGGAAAGCTGTAATATTAAAACAATTAATCAGCATTTTCATTCTGACATAACAAGACTAGCATAGCATACTCAACGAGTTACTAAAGTATTGTACTGTTCAAAGTAAAAAATGTAAATATTTACCTGTGAAATGTGACTCCGGAAATTTTTTTTGATTGTCTGTTAGTGCACCCAAAGGCACAGCAGGTTACCATTGTTAGAAAAAAACAAGGCTAAATTAAAACATAAATTGACAACAATAATATTTCATAACTTTTTTCGCATATACACATGAAACCGCTATATCAACAAGGCACGAGCAGGATTGTTTTGGTCAAATCAATATGGCGGCGCGGTTACAGTGAAAGCTTCAATTTCGCGAGTAGATGCCGTCTCCTTTCTATTCTTACCTCCATGCTTTACTCAGAGTGTTGGCCGATTTCTTCACTGCGGAACCATGACATCTGGCGTTTCAGTAAGAAGTTCTTTCTGCTTTAAGGAGTGGGAAGGGGGATGAGGTGGATTTTCAAAATCTCATGTAGACAGTGACCTTCCTCTAGTTTTGAAGGTCAAGTGTACAAAATTATATTATCATTTTTCCAAAAATATTGCCATTTTGAGGATACTACCATGGCCTTGCGATAATTATCATACGAACAACCACACCACACAACCATTCGGGTGAAAGATATTAGAGAATCGTTTATGGCCAAAAAATCATAAAAGTTTAAGTAACTGCTCCTAGATGGCAGCATTGACAGCGGCTTGTTTAAAAAAACCCGTTAAAATGAATAAGTTTAAACGCATTTTTAAAAAATATCGTTAATATTTACGAGATGAAAGTACGATTCGTCATTGGTCCATGAAATTCTCTTTCTTTTGATACCTCATGTGTTAAGATCCGTTGTGTCTAAGGGGCGTAAAAGGGACATTTACTACGTAAATAACATATAAAAGCATGTCCATGCAATAATTATTAACCATAAAAAATTAACAACAACCCCCATAAAAAAATTACATATACAATTAAATAAACAATAAAAAAAATAAGCATACAACGCAATTAAAACCCGAATATTAGGGTTTATTAAATCAATATTATGATTCCTGTCTCCCATTTAAATAACTATTTTTTTTATGACAATTTCTCGTTTTGTAGAATATGGAAAACAATAAAGTAATTTCTTTGAGTTCTTGCAAAGTGAATCTACTGTAATAAGAACTAAGAAATCATTTTTGACCTGAAATGCAGTAGAAAAAGAAGCTTCTTTAAAACTTAAGTGGGTCATGCATATCTGGACGGTCACAGGTTGTTATGCGTGTAACGTCATACTCAAGCGAATTGCACATTTTTGGATTTCAGAAGAAGTAACTGCTATTTTTTTAGCGACGTTTGTGAGATCAACAACGGTAACACCACCATTAAAGTATCGTTATTATCTACAACATTATCAGCGAATCAAAATGTAATGTTTTCATTACTGTCCACTTCCCCAAAACACATGCACCTTTTACCAGGAACCAATTTTAAAGACTTTACACGTCAAAACACATTAGAAATCGTATACAGTTTTTGAATTCAGAAATATAGCCTCAACAATAAATGAAATACAATATAGCTAATTCAGTTTTTCAGTAAAATAACAAAGAAACGGTTTTATTCTACGTAATAGATGAAATGGACAAATTTTTTGAATATTTTGTAGTGGTGTCATCTGTTGGGTAAATTGAGAACTATTTTTACATGGTATTTTTTATAATTAAAAATATATCCTATTTATATTATTTTTTTGTAATCATCATTTATATAATTTTCTTGCTAAATAAGATTTGACGTATATATAATTATAAAAAATTAATATATGATCTATTGGAAGCAATATTTATTCACGAAATAATAGAGGTACGATTTTGAAGTCTAGTAACTGAATCATTCAAAATAGGGAATGATTTGATACTTGTGTTATGAAATTTAGGACATGGCAAAAGTCATTTATAGCAGTGACTGGAAACATATATGGTACAAATTTAACTTTGACATATAGATTTAATATATTTATTTATAAGGAAGCATAACAATATTTGTGACCATTTGAATTTTACTCCAGCTAGAAAAATAAATAAAACATTTAATTTTTTGTGACAATGAAAGTTTTTCTAACCACACTAAATATTTTATTTATAAAAAAACATTATAAACTGAAAAATAAAATTAAAAAAAAAAGTTTTATAGCTAAAAGTTTAGCAGTGAAGGAATTTTGTGGTTATTTGGACAAGTTTTTTTGTGTGCATATTTATATAATTTATTTTGCTGATTGTTTTTAGTTAGAACTTTCCTGTATATTATAATTTAGATAATATAAGTCTAATTTTTTATTATAGCAGTTAAAATATTAATAAAAATAAAAAAATTCAAAGAATATTATAATAATATTAACATATTTGTTAGGTATTCAACTAATAAAATATATGATTTTCCTCAATTTCGCTTTCAAGCATCTTTCGAAGAAAGCATGATACGAGAAGCGGAATTATTTCTTTTATCTTTTAACACTTTATCATTGTCCAACTCAAAAGCTAGTTAAAAGAGATTTCTTTTCTGAACCTATGGCAGTGATGAAAAGCATGCTGAGTGGACTTACTGCCAATCTACCAGCGAAATCCTTTCTAAATCAGTTTAGTGGCTCTCATGTGACTAACAACAATTCCTTCTGGAGTTATTCTTGAAAGAGAAATTTACATATTATATGGATCGCCGTTGCTTGGAACCTGTTGTGACTTAGCGATAACAAAAATAGAGTTTCCTCCGTCGGGTTTTGAACCTTCGGCCATTTGTTTCGAGTTATAACCAAAGACAATGGAAGGGCAAAGATAGGCATAGGCCCTAGTACGTCCCAAAAGAAGCCTTCAGCGCAATGTTTCTTGGGATACTGCCAACAGTTTTGTTATGCGCAGAACTTGAATAACGGTCGGAGCGCACAAAAGAACTAATCGACGCGATGCATTTCGGGTTTAGTTGGTTTTGTTAATTAACGTCGCACTAGAGCTGCACAGTGGGCTATTGGCGACGGTTCGGGGTCAATCTCGAAGGAAAGACCCGGGAACGCATACACATTCACACACACCTCGTTATTTTAGAACCATGGTCAGATGACGAGGAAACACCTGAACTGGCACCCAACGCCTTCAATAGACGTCGGGACTTTGGACCCCGATCAGATGTATCGTGCACCAGTCCCGTATACACGCCAGTATAATTTGTTGGATATTCTGGACGACTTTCTAGTATTGTTGTAGCGAAGCTGGCAACCCTACGATCGCAAGATCACTACTTTTTTTACTTTTCTATGTCAAGTCCATAGCACGGATTCGAACCACCAATCCTTTGATTAGTAGCTGAACGCCTTACCAACTGAGCAACTGGGGCTCCGATGCATATCGGGATACAGATTGCTACACTGAGCCGGTCGGCAATACTTCATAATCTTTCACCTTTAGGGCTTCTTTTTTCTTCTCAGTAGCTTCTTTAGTTCTCCCCCTGCCCCCCCAAATCGTTCCTTTCCTGATTCCTACACAGCGCATGCGCAGTTCTCCCTCACTGCGACCCTACGATTTCTATTGGACGGGAACTTTAAATATTAATTAAAAAATAACTAACTATAATTTTAAAATTTTGGCTTTCAGGTGCAGAATTAGAGGTTGAATAGGTCTTGTTTATATTTTCAGACATTTCCGTGCAGAAGAAGTAGATGTTTTGCGTGCCACAAACAAGCAATTTTTTTTATTGTTATAAATTAAAAATTTTCCTCATTTATAATTAGTGTTTCCTCATTTAGAAATAAAATTGTTTCACCTTATAAAAAAACAGTGAAGAAAAATAAAAAAATTACATAGAAAAGTATTTCTACTATTTAATTTAAAAAATATCTTGCTATTAAAGTAAGTTATTGGAAAAACTAATTGCATATATAATTAGTTTTAATATTTTATATATAATTAACATAAAAAAATAAATTCATTTTGATGGAAATTAAATAAAAAGATTTTTTTTAACAAAAAAATGTTCTTTTATAAATATTGTAAGCAATTAATACAACAATTAAATTTTATTTGGATATATTAACTTATTTCCAATTGAAGATGTAGCGTTCAAATTTTAGCGTTCAAATTTTTAAATGCTTTTTTAAATTAAAATATATAAAGAAAGTTGGAACACGACTCAAAAGTGGAAATTAGTTTTTCTTTGAACGTTTTTAGTGGCGACATCTATCGAGTCAAAATGTCAAAAATATTTAAAGTTCACAAAGAAATAAAATGTTACAAAACATTGATAGCTAAAGTGACACCATTCTTATCGTCAGGCAACTTTTTGTCGATTTATATTAACAAGTATATTATGGTGAAGAATTCAAAATCAGTACAATGTATAACAAGTCTATATATGTTAAAGTACATTGAGTCCAAAAACTGATATTTAAAATCTGGTCTGTGTATGGCCTTTGAATAAAATATAAAAAACGGATAATGGTTATTGGTTTCTAAGAGACAGGAAATTAAGTAAGTTTAGGTAGGATTAGTACATATATTATTAAAAAAAAGGGGGGCGATGTTTTAGACGCAATTTCGTATTATATTTTTTTAGGGAATTTTTTGAAAATGTCTCAAATACTTTTCTGCATATTTTTATATAAACTTAAAGTTTAGCACATTTTGGTTAATATCAATAAAATAAGCGCCATGAATCTGTAAATGTAAATTACCGGAGGGATGTGGTTCTATTCTCGACTTAAGAGTGTAAAAAACGAACTCGTAATCAGAGAATTGGCAGTCTGGTTTCTCGTCGTCCGTTAAAATAGATTCGCCTTGTGTTGAGGTCAGGTGCACCTAAAATCTATTGAAGTCTTAATGTTCTCACTGCTGTATCTGGTACGTGGGGTGCCAGTTCAGGTGTTGTCCTTCAGAGCTGAATTTAGAGTTAAAGGGCCCTTAGACTGAATATGTGGTGAGGGCCCTCCCTCTCCCATGGGTGAGGGTTAATTTTTTGAAAAATAAATACTCCAGAACTGAAAATTAAATCATTTTTAATTGTACAAATACAATTAAAATTTCGACGGTTTGAAGAAATCCCATGGAGCAAATGGCATTCTGGAACCTACGAACATTATAATAAGATAATGTACTCGTCTTTGTTTTATCCATAAAGTAATGATACAAATAGAGGAATTAAAATGTTGATTTCTGTGTGTGCATTATTGAAACCACGTGATTTGTGGAAATACCAATTCATTCATGCGCCAATATTACTTGGCAGGCCTTGGCGACTTTCAGAACTAAGCGAGATCGAAGTATTGTAATAGGGGTTTGTGTTTAATTTTGTATTTAAATATAGTTTTTTTGAACGAGTGGCACAATTTAATGGAGTTTAACAAATATATTAAAGATATTTTTCTTACTTTGTACTTTTGAAATAATTGCATTACGTTTTTATGTAAAAAAAATTACCAAAAGCGAAATTCTTTCAATTGTGATTTTGTATAGTTCAATAAGAAAATATGAACAATAAAACCTGAGAAATATAAATAGTTTCGTTTCTTCGAGTATCGAACACAAAGAAAATTATATTTTCGTTTCGTTAAGGAAGAGGAAATATTTAGCGCAAATTGTTTGAAAATAAGTAAATACCTACATATATGTTAAGAAGTTGAATACGGACAGAACGCCTTATCACCAAAAAGAAGAAAGTGCACCAAATTTGGAACTCCTGCAGATGTCTGAACGGCAAATGTGGCAGCGCTAAAACCACGTGATTTTTTTTTGTTTTCAATGTTGACACCGCGGCCTTACGAGAGTCTGGCATTGAAGGCGCTCTCTATTTAATATTACAACTATCTGGTTTTATCCTTAAAAAGGCTCTAAGAAAAATAAAAATGTAAGAAAATTTAAAACAACTGATCTTCCAAAACACTTGAGTAATGCCATTGTAATTATCGCAAATTAAACATATTTTTTTAAATGAAAACGTAAAAATACTAGCGTATATTTACATTGTGTAAATCTGTTAAAAATAATATAATCTTTTTAAAAAAAGGTAAACCGACTTAAGGAAAATGCGCTAAAAATAAAAAATAATTTTTAATTTTACGAACGCATTGAAAAAATTTAATTATTTAATGTCAATTTTATACTTATCACAACTTTTTGAAAACGGCGCCAAAATTTATGCATGATTTTTGTAAATTGGCACCCACTTCAAGAAGTTATAATAAGTATAAAATTGATATTAAATAATTCATTTTTTTCAACTTGGTCGTAAAATTACAAATTATTTTTTACTTTTTAGCGCATTTTCCTTAAGTCGGTTTCCTTTTTTTTATTTATTTTTTATTTTTCCTTATTTAGTTTTTAATTTAGAAGGGGGCTTCGCCCTCTATTATTATTCACCAAGAAATTCAAATAGCAACTTGTGCTTAATACTTGTGTATATTGCAAAACAATCCCTATCAATGCCAATAAATGTTGGTTAAACGAAATGTCATTGTTGTACAACTTCTGTTAAACAATAAAAATATTTTGAAATCTGATAAAATGTTTAAAAAAACTGCGGTTAATCGACATTTCTGGATATATAACACCCCGATAACCGATTATTTTTTTGTAGATTTTGCCTACGTGGATCTTTCTCTATCCAACAATAAAAGAATTTTCGAAAACGGACAATTTTTTTTTTCAAACTGTCCGGTTAGTTGAGAATTCTGGATAGTTAAATGCCGGATAACCGGATATTTTTTCCAAATTGCTCCCAAGTGAAACATCCCCTATCCAACAAAAAAAAAATTGTCTGAATTAGAACCGAAATCCTGCGTGAACGTACATAAAACTCGATTTGATAACCTCTCGACTTGGCACGCGATTTGGCGGTTTTAATTTAAAGTTTCTGGCAGTTTTATTTTGGAGTTTTGATTGGCTCGGTGTTCAGTCGGTTAAAAGTAGAATTCATAAAATGGCTCGTAAAAGACTCCCTCATAAAAAGATTTTAGTATAATTTTGTTATTAGGTTTCCACAAGTTGATTATGTTTCTTTTTTGTGTGTGCTGTGGACCTCTAGGTCGCAGTCTATGTATCCTATGTCTAAATCCTGTCCTGTTGACCTCGTGATTGTCACCAATTGCCTATTATGTAGCTTTAGTGTAACAGTATTTCGACCAATCAACCAATCTTTTTTGTGTTCAATTCTTTCAAATCAGCAAAGTTATATAATTTTTAAATTAACTAAAATTTCGCAATAACAATTTATTTAATAATTAAAAATAATCTGTCATCTAGTGTGGTTAGAAGAAATTATTTAAAAAAAATCATAAATTATTTGAAGTATTTAAGGGCAAACAATGCATCTGTTAAATCTTTTGACGACGCTTGATTTCTGAGATTACATGAAACTATGCAAAATATATCAGCTCATAACCCAAATTAATATTCGTTTGGTTTGTTCAAAATAATAATTTACTTTAAACTATGCAAAAGGTACCGCTTGGGGCTTAGTACCAATAACCTGTCTACTATATGTTAAAACATCATATATATATTATATATATATACGATTACACCTGTTCGTTGGGTAATTTTCAACTCCCATAAGTGATTCGGTATTCGTGCAAATACGACCTTACAACTGTTGATGAGTAGAATCCCATGTGACATAATGTCATATCACGAATTATACAACTTGAAACCGGAATGGTTGCCGAACTCAGAGATTTTAAATTCGCCAACACCGCGCGAGAAAAATCGCCAAATTCTTAAACTGCGTTACAATTCTTATGATTGTTATAAAATTAAAAAATGAATTAGAGAGTGGCCTGGTAAAAGATTCGTGGGTTCGTAATCGGAAGGTTTCCAGTTAAAGCCGCGTCGTCCAAATGAAAATAACCGCGTTGAGGTGGCTGGTGTACGTTAAATCAGTCGTTGGTCCCAATATCTTCACGTTCATCGAAGTGGGGAAGTTTGGAGAGGGGACCTGAAATGTTCGGATCTTCTGTTCCTGGTTTGAAACTACAAGAATGTTTTTTCGGGTTAATCGTTTGGGGCAAACACCTAACCAATTGGGACCTCCAGTTGCCCAGTGGATAAAGGCGTTTTGCTGGTAATCAGAGGATTGCTAGTTCGAGTCCGTACGGTGGACTTGTCAAAGAAAAGTAAAAAAGTAGTGACCTTGCGCTCAGTGAGTTGCCAGCTTCGTTAGAAAAAAATACTAGAAAGTCATCTAGAACATCCAACAAATTATACTGGCGTGTATACGGAACTGGTGCACAATAAATCTGGTCGGGGTTCAATGTCCTGACGCCTATTGAGGTTGCGTCGAGGACCAGCTCAGATATTATCCTCGTCATCTGATCATGGTTAAAAAATACGAGGCATCGTTGCCGGGTCTTTACTTCGAGATAGGCTCCGAACTGTCGACAATAGCCCAATGTGCAGCTCTAGTTGGGCATTAATTGCTCATTTACTCTGCAATTGTACTAAGAGGAAAACGAGTATGTTCAGGTACTCATTTTTAAGTACATGTTTTTTATAGTGTACCTTCTCAAATAAATACAAAAATAGCAAGTTTTTTCCTTCTAGCATGAATGGACTGTAGTAGAGCGAATATGACGTCATCATCGTGATGCAAACATCTCAGACCTGATGGCACCACACACGTGACTACCTTTCAAAATTTATGAACGAAAAATGCATCGCAATTGACTAGTGATTTGGAAATAATAGTAAATGTGTTACTTTATGAAGTACAGGATATTTTTATGAATGAACTAGAAAAAAATTATGAAAGAATGACGTAATAAACCACGTGTCTGAGGCCATACATGTTGGACTCACTGTGATGTTAGCGAGATTTTAACCTTATGATTTCTCTACTCTGAGAGATGCATGCTCGAAGGTTTTTTCTGAAAAAAAAAAAACTCTCAACAATCCAATAATAAATCCCCCAAATTGGCACATTCTCGCCAAACTCGGGCGCATTTTCGTGAAAATGACTATCTGTCCCCAGAGGATAGCCTCTAAATTAACAATTCTAGTTGTCACATCGCAACCCTAGACAACGGAGACCCGAAAGTTCGTAGAGAGGGCAGAGGTGAATCAACAAGTCAATGACGAA
This sequence comes from Troglohyphantes excavatus, assembly GCA_963932185.1. Taxonomy (NCBI): domain Eukaryota; kingdom Metazoa; phylum Arthropoda; class Arachnida; order Araneae; family Linyphiidae; genus Troglohyphantes; species Troglohyphantes excavatus. Next base: position 7,137,411 of record OZ010677.1, on the reverse strand, counting down.
CCTGGATTTATTATGATAAAATAGGCTTGGCTACCGATGAATTGGGGGGCTATGCGCATAGCTTGGGGATTACGACAAATAGATGTTTCAGTGATTAGAAAGGACCTGAAATACGCCTTCAGAGAATTAATTTGAAATTTAACTTGGAATGTGTAAGCGAGATGTGTATAATTGTACATGGGGCTTTATGGTTTAATGTTTTGCGAATTGAATATTTTATGAGTGACGGCGTTAGGAGTTATGTAGATTTTCCTAATAACGATTTGCACTTCATAACTGTTTTTGACATTTCAACCTTTCGACTCCGGTGGTGGTTCTTCATCGCAAAAATAATGACTTGTTCTTTTGTCCCCTGTTCTTCGATTTGAATGCGAACTGCATGTTCTTTTCTTCCGTTAGCTTGTTCTTTTCTTCCCTGTTCTTCAATCTGAATGCGAATTACATGTTCTTTTCTTCCGTTAGCTTGTTCTTTTCGTCCGTTAGCTTGTTCTTTTCTCCCCTGTTTTACAAGTGGAATGCGAACTGCATGTTCTTTTCTTTCGTTAGCTTGTTCTTTTCTCCCCTGTTCTTCAATCTGAATGCGAATTACATGTTCTTTTCTTCCGTTAGCTTGTTCTTTTCTTCCCTGTTCTTCAATTTGAATGCGAACTGCATGTTCTTTTCTTCCGTTAGCTCTTGTTCTTTTCTCCCCTGTTCTTCAATCTGAATGCGAATTACATGTTCTTTTCTTCCGTTAGCTTGTTCTTTTCTTCCCTGTTCTTCGATTTGAATGCGAACTGCATGTTCTTTTCTTCCGTTAGCTTGTTCTTTTCTCCCCTGTTCTTCAATTTGTATGCGAACTGCATGTTCTTTTCTTCCGTTAGCTTGTTCTTTTCGTCCGTTAGCTTGTTCTTTTCTCCTCTGTTTTACAAGTTGAATGCGAACTGCATGTTCTTTTCTTTCGTTAGCTTGTTCTTTTCTCCCCTGTTCTTCAATCTGAATGCGAATTACATGTTCTTTTCTTCCGTTAGCTTGTTCTTTTCTTCCCTGTTCTTCAATTTGAATGCGAACTGCATGTTCTTTTCTTCCGTTAGCTTGTTCTTTTCTCCCCTGTTCTTCAATTTGAATGCGAACTACATGTTCTTTTCTTCCGTTAGCTTGTTCTTTTCTTCCCTGTTCTTCGATTTGAATGCGAACTGCATGTTCTTTTCTTCCGTTAGCTTGTTCTTTTCTTCCCTGTTCTTCAATCTGAATGCGAATTACATGTTCTTTTCTTCCGTTAGCTTGTTCTTTTCTCCCCTGTTTTACAAGTTGAATGCGAACTGCATGTTCTTTTCTTTCGTTAGCTTGTTCTTTTCTCCCCTGTTCTTCAATCTGAATGCGAATTACATGTTCTTTTCTTCCGTTAGCTTGTTCTTTTCTTCCCTGTTCTTCAATTTGAATGCGAACTGCATGTTCTTTTCTTCCGTTAGCTCTTGTTCTTTTCTCCCCTGTTCTTCAATTTGAATGCGAATTACATGTTCTTTTCTTCCGTTAGCTTGTTCTTTTCTTCCCTGTTCTTCAATTTGAATGCGAACTGCATGTTCTTTTCTTCCGTTAGCTTGTTCTTTTTTTCCCTGTTCTTCAATTTGAATGCGAACTGCACGTTCTTTTATTCCGATAGCTCTTGTTCTTTTCTCCCCTGTTCTTCAATTTGAATGCGAATTACATGTTCTTTTCTTCCGTTAGCTTGTTCTTTTCTCCCCTGTTCTTCAATCTGAATGCGAATTACATGTTCTTTTCTTCCGTTAGCTTGTTCTTTTCTTCCCTGTTCTTCGATTTGAATGCGAACTGCATGTTCTTTTCTTCCGTTAGCGTGTTCTTTTCGTTCGTTAGCTTGTTCTTTTCTCCCCTGTTTTACAAGTGGAATGCGAACTGCATGTTCTTTTCTTTCGTTAGCTTGTTCTTTTCTCCCCTGTTCTTCAATCTGAATGCGAATTACATGTTCTTTTCTTCCGTTATCTTGTTCTTTTCTTCCCTGTTCTTCAATTTGAATGCGAACTGCATGTTCTTTTCTTCCGTTAGCTCTTGTTCTTTTCTCCCCTGTTCTTCAATTTGAATGCGAATTACATGTTCTTTTCTTCCGTTAGCTTGTTCTTTTCTTCCCTGTTCTTCAATTTGAATGCGAACTGCATGTTCTTTTCTTCCGTTAGCTTGTTCTTTTTTTCCCTGTTCTTCAATTTGAATGCGAACTGCACGTTCTTTTATTCCGATAGCTCTTGTTCTTTTCTCCCCTGTTCTTCAATTTGAATGCGAATTACATGTTCTTTTCTTCCGTTAGCTTGTTCTTTTCTCCCCTGTTCTTCAATCTGAATGCGAATTACATGTTCTTTTCTTCCGTTAGCTTGTTCTTTTCTTCCCTGTTCTTCGATTTGAATGCGAACTGCATGTTCTTTTCTTCCGTTAGCGTGTTCTTTTCGTTCGTTAGCTTGTTCTTTTCTCCCCTGTTTTACAAGTGGAATGCGAACTGCATGTTCTTTTCTTTCGTTAGCTTGTTCTTTTCTCCCCTGTTCTTCAATTTGAATGCGAACTGCATGTTCTTTTCTTCCGTTAGCTCTTGTTCTTTTCTCCCCTGTTCTTCAATTTGAATGCGAATTACATGTTCTTTTCTTCCGTTAGCTTGTTCTTTTCTTCCCTGTTCTTCAATTTGAATGCGAACTGCATGTTCTTTTCTTCCGTTAGCACTTGTTCTTTTCTCTCCTGTTCTTCAATTTGAATGCGAATTACATGTTCTTTTCTTCCGTTAGCTTGTTCTTTTCTTCCCTGTTCTTCAATTTGAATGCGAACTGCATGTTCTTTTCTTCCGTTAGCTTGTTCTTTTCTCCCCTGTTCTTCAATCTGAATGCGAATTACATGTTCTTTTCTTCCGTTAGCTTGTTCTTTTCTTCCCTGTTCTTCGATTTGAATGCGAACTGCATGTTCTTTTCTTCCGTTAGCTTGTTCTTTTCGTCCGTTAGCTTGTTCTTTTCTCCCCTGTTTTACAAGTTGAATGCGAACTGCATGTTCTTTTCTTTCGTTAGCTTGTTCTTTTCTCCCCTGTTCTTCAATCTGAATGCGAATTACATGTTCTTTTCTTCCGTTAGCTTGTTCTTTTCATCCCTGTTCTTCAATTTGTATGCGAACTGCATGTTCTTTTCTTCCGTTAGCTTGTTCTTTTCATCCCTGTTCTTCAATTTGAATGCGAACTGCATGTTCTTTTCTTCCGTTAGCTTGTTCTTTTCTCCCCTGTTCTTCAATTTGAATGCGAACTGCATGTTTTTTTCTTCCGTTAGCTTGTTCTTTTCGCCCCTGCTCTTCAATTTGAATGCGAACTGCATGTTCTTTTTTTGCGTTAGCTTGTTATTTTCTCCCCTGTTCTTCAATTAGAATGCGAACTGCATGTTCTTTTCTTCCGTTAGCTTATCATCTGTTTATAGCTTCTTCACGTCGATCTGCTAGTACAACTTGTAAGGCACTGGGCTGATGTACCTGAAGATCTGGGTTCGATTCCCGGTAAGTCTTGGTTGTAATTGTTGATATGTGTTGAAAACGATTTATAAAGACAGCCTATGTAGACAAGCGAAACTGTTCTTTTCATTCATTGTTACTCAATTTTGAGTACATGTCTTTTTCAAAAATGAAAAGTATGTGTTTGGAGCTATGATAATCATTGAATGTACTCAAAATTGAGAAAATTTGACTTATGTTTGAGTACCTATTTTTAACAGTTTACTAACTTTAAAACTTGGCAAAATAAAACATGATTAGGAAATGAGCAATATACAAATACCTGCAATTGATTTCTTTAAAGTTTATTCACGGTGGTCACTTGCAGTTAGAAAGCTGACTTTCAATGCGAAAAACACGGTTTCTATTAGTTCTGGTGACTTTTAACCCAATCTCTGTAATCTTGCGCAGCGATTGGAAGTATAATGAAATGAATTTGGAACAGTTTAATAAACTAGGTAAGTTGTGTTAATCAAGACGGCCGCAGGATTTAAGGCGCGTAACGTCAAGCTCAACAGTGCACTCTGCCAATTTTCATCTTCCGAGAATTATTATTATAATGATATGCGAATTTTATTTTAATCCCGTGTATAACTTCTGTTAATCTGGAAGTACACAAATGGCTTACTTTTACTCTTTAAAGGTATAAGAAACAATTCTGCCAAATTTCATCTTCCTTCACGTATACTCATACGTGAAGAAGGTTAATCAGTAATGAGACCACGTGCGCAGAACGTCTATTTTGGCTGGAAATTACCGAATAGCTTAGTTTTTATATTTAAGGTGTAAGGAACCACTCTGTCAAATTTCAGTCTCCTGGGTATATGAAAAAGACAATTTACTGGTAACATTGGCAATTTCTAAATTTAGCCTAAAGCCTTTCGATCCAAATACCAACGTAAAATTATTATATTTGGCTTTTACACCTCATTTCTATCAATCTATTTCTAGATATAGATATCTTAATTATCAAGCATTCAATTACCTTACTAATGACATTACGGTGTTAATTTGAAGCATTATACAAAGAACAGAAAGCAAAGGACCTGTAATTAGATTGCCCTGTTTGTTGAGATTAGTTGAATGAATGTGTTATCTTTTGAGTTTGTATGAGGTATGCGAGATGCAAAGGTAAATATCAAGGATAAATCGAGAAAAGAGATTAAAATTAGTTGTGGAATTAATAGAATGAAAGTTAAGAATGGTATTTGGTAAAAAATATTTCTTAGGAAATGCTATTGGATATTATCTGGTGAACCAGTTTGAAAGTACTTAAAATAAATAAAGAGAGAAAGAAAGAGAGAGAGAGAAATATAGTGATACAGAAAGATAGACAGAGATAAAGAGATAGAGAAAGATATATAGAGATAAAGAGATAGAGAAAGATAGATAGATATAAAGAGATAGAGAAAGATAGTGACAAAGAAAGATAGATAGAGATAAAGAGACAGAGATAGAGACAGAGATAGAGACAGAGAGCGAAAGAGAGATATATAGAGATAAAGATATAGAGAAAGAGAGAGAGCGAAAGAGAGATAGATAGAGATAAAGAGATAGAGAAAGAGTGAGAGAGCGAAAGACAGAGAGAAATAAATATAGGAAGTGACGTTAAAATAAATTGAAATAGAGAGGGGAAAAAAGAAAGAAAGAGCTAGATAAAGATGGAGAGAACTGAGAAAGAGAGAGACTGAGAAATAAAAAGATTGATAGATAGATAAAGATATAGAGAAAGAAAGATAAATTGATAGATAGAGGGACAAAGAAAGAATAGATATATATAGAGAAAAAGAGGAAGATATAAAGAAATAAGGAGAAAAAGTAACAGAGAGATAAAGTAACAGAGAGAAAAAGAGATATAGAGGAAGAGAGAGAGATAAAGAAAGATAGAGATAAAGAAAGATAGAGATAAAGAGATAGATAAAAAAGATAGAGATAAAAAGATATGGATGAAGAGACAGATATAAAGATATAGAGATAGGGAGATAGATTTATAGAGGGAAAGAGGTAGAGAGAGAGAGAGAGAGAGAAAGTGATAGAGATAAAGGACAATAAGGAGGAAGAAAATACTAAAAATATGTATTTTAGGTTTGAATGATGGTTGATATTCTATTTATTGTTAGGCGTAACAATCGGGATTAGTTATTCAAACAAAATTTGTCTTTTTTATAGTTGGTTGAAATGAATCCCTGTATGATAATATTTTTAACTTTGTCTTCTTCTTTCAGTTAATTTTAGATATAAATTGAAATTATTTCAATAAACTGATCTGAATACATTCTTCTATTGGTACACTTCGAAACGTTAAAAATATTTTTCGATATAAACAAGGAGTGATGCGAGTTATTTTTGTACAAATTAAAATATTTGAAATATAGGTACTACGTGGTCCAAAAGTACGTAGCATATTTTAAAACTAAAATAAAATATCAAAAGACTACGGTTTACACTTCAATGCTTCACATGATGCAAAATTTCTTTTAAGGAATTAAAATATAAATTAATTCTAAAGTTTGCCATAGATAGCGCTGTACCTCAAAGACACTAGAAAAAAATTATAAAATCTCAAGAATATAAGTGACAAATAATTTATTTTATTCTAATCAGTCATGGAGCATTTATTTTGAAATGTAATCATGGATTCCGTTTAAAATTTCCAACTTTTGGAAAGGGTCATTTCGTCTTGAAACTTCAAAACTAATCCGAAAACCACCAGAAACGAATGTATAAGTCAAACACAGGAACAGGCAAAAATATCGATGGCCAAATTTGATCTTTCTTATTGTGATAAAATAAATTACTTGCAACCGACTTTCCGGAGCTTTTTGAACTTTGCTTTTGATATTTTTAAGGTTTTAGCATCATTTATGAGGGAATTTGGAACTACTAATTTTTAAAAAAAATTATTTGAATAAAACACTTTGTATTGTTAGAAGCATTTTACACTAATTTCAATTTAGTTTGAAAATGTGTCATATATATATATATATATATATATATATATACTAGCTGAAATACCCGTTCTACGCACGGGAAGGAAATAAATTACAAAATTGATACAGATACAATATTTATAGCGAAATAAACAATATTCTTAATTTGTCACCCATGAGGGGAAACCACAGTATTAAAAGAACTAATTTGAAACAAAATTTTATTGGCAAGGTCCTGCAAGAACTGGAAATATTGCTAATATGAAGTTGTCTACACAATAACGTGGATATATATGCATTACTCCCGTTGATCACCATCCATATTTTAACCTGTAGTAACATCCCAAAGATTTAAACGGGAAGAACTCTTATAAATGTTAATAAAAATTATCTGAAAAAGTTTTATTAGACACCTATGTCAACATTTGTCGTTAAATTTCACAAATTGGTGAAAATATATGAAGAAAAAAAAACGAAAAATAATTTTAAAAGGTTCATTTACCAAATTCAAGATTTTCATATTTTTTCTTTTGTACGTTAAACCTTATCAATATGCGAGGAGAGATGGTTCCCCAGCACTTTTTTTAGATTTTGTCCCCCACTTTTTAAATATTTAACTTTTTTAAATAAAAAATAAATCATATTTTTTACTTCATTGAACTTAAAATCATTTTTTTTTAAATCGTAAATCCTTACCCACTACTACAGAATATTTACGCAAACCCAATCCCCCTCTGACACTTGTACCACGTGGGGGCAGAGACTATAACAACAGTTTTCGATTCCGCCACATAACTACTTGTATATGCATACCTTTATATAAAGAAAGGTAGGCCGCATCGAGCAAGCCGATTATTAACCCATTCCGCCGCTGACCGTGAAGGGAATGTCGCCCTTAACTGCAGGCTATTTCGTTCACATTACTCCCAGGGGAATCGTGTTATGGGCTATAAATGACCTACCATGGTATAGGAAAGTGAGTCGCGTCGATCAGGTCGTTTGTTAACCCATTTTACCCTCTGATCTTTATACCGCATGAAGAAAAATGTCACCCTTGGTGACATGCAGTATACACTTCCACTCCAATAATTCTATGGAAAATCAGCCTTCGTGGATAAATGACATAACATGGAGTAGAGGAAGGTAGGCCGCGTCAATCAGATTGACCCTTTATACAATCTCCCTCTGACCTTCCTACCACGTGGAGATTGACCCTTTATACAATCTCCCTCTGACCTTCCTACCACGTGGGGTCCAAAGTATTCATGAACCAATTATTAAGGTACAGAGTGGCTTCTACCTACCAGATAGATTATTTTTCTATGTAAGATATAAGTAACAACTCTGTCAAATTCATCTTCCTGGGTATACAGAAAGTTAGAAAATTAGTGATGAGTCAGTGGATAAGTGGCAAGGATTTTTACTTTTGGCAGTTAGAGTTTGAATTTTTGAAAATGAACATCCTTTCTTAGTGAGCAATTTTGGCTTAAAATGCCATGCTCCATGCCAAATTTAATTTTCATAGTTGTTGTAGTACGGAATATCCCGTTATCCAATCATATTTTCACCATTTTGACATAAATTTTATAATTTTTTGACACTAATTTCGCCATTTTTATGTTATTTTTACAAATATGATCATATTTTAGTTCATTTGGCAATATTTGATTCATTTGGCGAAAATTTTTATTCATTCGGTGAAATGTTAATTTATTTGGCGATGTTTTTATTAACTTGGCGTAGGTTTTATTTATTTGGCGATGTTTTGGCGATATTTAGTCATTAGCCAATCAGAATGCTCCTGATTACATAATATTAAAATTTTCCATTGTTTCAATTTTATATTTTACATTGTTACATGTTCTCCATGTTAATCCTATGGGAAGGTTTCTAAAAAATCGTTATTTTGGCATTTCGAGTTCGAATTTTTAAAAATCCTTTCGTAGTGCATCTCTACGGCCCAAGATGAATCTGTGCTCCAAATTTCAGCACTCTATGTCTTTTAAATCTGTAGATATCCAAACTAACGTCGCTACAAACATCGAAAAAGGGGTTTTACAACCCCTTAAATACGTTCGATTTGAACAAAAATAGCTTACTTTTCCTATTTAAGGTATAAGTAACAAATTTGCCAAATTTCATCTTCATAGGTATACGGTAAGTTGGAGAATTAGTGATGAGTGAATGAGTGGGGATTTCGCATTTATATATATATATATATATATATATATAAATAAATATATATATATATATATATATATATATATATATATATATATATATATATATATATATATATATATATATATATATATATATATATATATATATATATATATATATATATATATATATATATATATATATATATATTGTCGCCAAACTTCCGTCAGTGAAAATAATCGCCTCAAAAAATTATTGGGACTTAAAAAGATTTATTCGCACCCCTTCGATCTGTTGGTATATAGGTATATATTATAATAATAAATCTCGAGCGATAAGAGGGTTAATATTTTCTTTTATAAAATGTAGTTTATTTGTTATCAATCAAATTATACTTAAACATGTAGTTAAATTTTCACGTTTGCATAATAGTGGTTGGTAGACATTATATAGGATTTCTGCTTAAAATACATCTATATTAAGCATGCACAAATAAACTATATATAATCGAGTTAGTGGTGCAACAAGATAACTCCACAGGAAGATTAAGGTATTTCATATAAACTAGGAGGCTCCGCCCCCTGCTCCGCTGACGCTCCGCCAACCCCCCGAGAATTGCTACGCAATCCTCATAGGTTTGCTCCTCAAACCACTTCTCGCCTCGCTCGTTAAAAGGTAGAACACAATAACAATGTGTTCTAGTAACAATACTTTTTTAATTATATTACTAAAAACTTAAAAAGTTGAAACTGTAAATTGATATTCATCTTGGCATCAATACATTTTTTCGCCATTTAAATCAATATAAAATCATTTAAACTTATTTCTGTTTAACTTCAATGGAAACAATGGAACAACTGGCAAGCCATTATTTATTATTTTATTTATAACACTATTTATTATTTTCACACTTTTCCTGCGTTTTAGTTTAATTTATAACATTGTTGATAGTTTGTTTTGACATAATTAACGTTAAGCTTACCATACTCTTGCCTACCAGAAGTGTGTACGTTACTGAGTTAATACGTATTAAAAATGTAGTTCCTAGAAATCCAGTTTTCAAAATTGCCAACAGATGGCGCCACCTCAATATTCCGCTCATGTAAATTTTGGAAAAGCGTTTTTCAAAACTTCTATTTTAATGTAATAGGGCTTATATTCTTCCTAATTTAAGCTGACATCAACAAAATAATTATTTACTAATGAATTGAAGGGGCTAATTGTCAAAATAGCTTACATAATGGTAAAATAAAAATGCGGGCGCAACAGAATTTCGTAAACAAACTAACTGGTGCCATTCCGCGTAGAGAAAAACCGCGTTTTTCAATCACCGCGTAAGAGAATTATATATAATTATATATAAAGATTCCTAGTAGTACTCACTCGTAGACATATGGTGAGGGGAGTTCTTCAATTAGGAACTTATATGTAAAACCTTAATATTTCAATGGTGTTATCTAGCTGTAGCATCCGACGATATAACACTCGCGTTATCATGACAGTTCATTTGATACATTTTTGTCAAAATAGACAGACAATAGTCTAGACAATATGAAAAAAAAATAAAGAAACACACACATACATTGTGATATAGTTAAGGCAATATATATTATTTTTCTTGCTCATTCAGGTAAAAAGCTAAATTAATATTAGAAGTTTTCATTTTAGACAGAAAAATTTATATTTATTTCCCTCAAGTACTCAGCATGAGAGAAATATGTTGAAGGAATTTATATTTATAAATTTTAAGCCGAGTTTAGTTTCCCTATGGTCTAATAAATTTCGTATTGTTGAATTAGCAGAAGCGGGTTTAAAATTTCGAATTATAGATGAAATAAAACTTTCAATTGCGCTTGAAGTAAAAATGAAAGCATGTCGTTTATTTTTAATACTTCCAATATAGGATTTAAAAGCTCAAAATTCGTTTTCCAATTATTTTCTATAAATGAAAATACATTAGTAGGCAACATTTTTGGTTGAAATCAAATATTTTATTTAATAAATGCGAGTAGCATTAGTATTTCTCGACATTTAATCTAATAGCAAAAGCGTGAAATAAAAAAAAAAAAAAATCATTTAGGTTTAAAATTCTATGCGATTTTAAGAGATAGAATATACATAGAAATAATTGGTTTCATGTGATTTATTTTAGAATCGTGTGCTTTTGTGAGGATTTATGTTAAATTCATCACTATTATTTAAAAATATTCCTTAAATTTTAAATAATTTTCGAAATAATTTTGCCATTTTGAAAGCAGTTTTTTTTAATTAAATTTTATAATTGGTTAGTAGTAGTAATTAATAGTAAAATAATAGTAAAATATTAAAAAAAATAGTAGTAAAATAATAGTAAAATATTAAAAAAAATAGTAGTAAAATAATAAATAGTAGTAAAAATAAATATTAAATTGATTAAATTATTTTGTAAGAATATATGTTGAATTCAGCATTATTATTTTTAAGTATTCCGTAAATTTAAAATAATTTTCGAAAGAATTGTGACAATGCGAAGGCATTTTTAAAAAAATTAAATTTTAAAATTGGTTAAATAGTAAAAAGAAATATTGACGGAGCATATTTTTCAAATTTTTAAAATGCAATGCAAAATTCGGATTCTATATTACAAATAAATATAATAAAATATCACTCTGAAATGTAAAGTAAAATGTTTAATAATAAAATATTAAAATAGTACAAATATTTTAAATTAAAAAAAACAGTGTAAATTAAAATAAATCGATTTCTAATTCCTAAACTTGAGTCAGTTGGAATATTTTGGTCAATTTTTCGGTATGGTTTTGTTAATAAACTTCGCACTAGAGCTGCACAGTGGACTATAGGAGACGATTCGGGGTCTATCTCGAAGGAAAGACTCGGACAGAGAGGTTCAAGGTATGAGTTGTCGACATTTATTTGAAATCGCCTACTTTTTTGACATTATAAGTTTTGAAATAAAATTTACAAACAAAAATATTTTTTTCAGTTTGACCAATATTTAACCGGAGCATATAACAGGCGTCTTTTTCTCCAGTTTTGTGCCAGATGAACAATATTTCAATGTTAAATATTCTTTATTCAACAATGAAAATATTATGAAATCGGAGAAACTGTTTAAAATTTCCCGGTTAATCGATATTTCCGGATAAACAAAAGCCGGATAACCAATTTTTTTTGCATTTTTCACTTAAGTGTATTATTTTTATCCAACATTTTTTTTTTTTTAAATCGGACAATATTTTTTTAAACGGCCCGATTAATAGGGAATTCCGGCAAGTTAAATACCGGATAACCGGATATTTTTTCCAAAAGGTTCCCAAGTGAAACATCCATTATAAAAAATGTCGAAATATCTGAATTAGAACAGAATTCTTACCCGTGATTTTTAAATGTTCTACATAAAAAAAAATACATAACAGTCGAATTAGTAACCTCTCCGTTTTGGCGCGCTTTGGCGGTTGGTCAGCACGCTGTTGCTTCGGTTAAAAACGAGTGCGCATTCATAATTGTGAGGACATTTTTTAATATTCTCCCATTAATTTTTACAAATACTTACTTTTGGTTAAAAAAAATCATACATTCAAGAGTTAACGTTTAATCCCAATTGTAGCATTAAGCATTATTCCATTTACAATTTTTTTTGTAAAAAGAGTTCCTCCCATTCCATTTACACGATTTTACGTACTTAAAAAAGTACTATAAATAATATTTCATCGCGGGATTCACGCACACTTGAAGTGCGGAAATAATTAATAATTAATAAAAATGCGTTAAGTCTCAGTTCTTTATGCCAGACTTGCGTACGTCAAGGTATTCTACGAAGCATAAAATGCTGATTGATGGCAGTTAGGAACAGCGTAAATCGTGCAATTGCGTGATCAAACATCAGTTCGTTAAGAAATGGCCAAAAATCTTTCAAATTTCATTCTGTTTAATGCTTGGATGAAGGTGAGTATTATGTAGAGGTGATGTAACGTCTTCAGAGGAATTCATGATTTTTGAAAATTTCACCTGTGAAAAAAAAGGTATTTAATAAAATAATCTTTCTAAAAAAAAGAAAAACCGACTTTAAGGAAAATGCGCTAAAAAGTAAAAAATAATTTTTAATTTTACGAATGAGTTGGAAAAAATTGAATTATTTAATATTAATTTTATATTTATTAAAACTTTTTGAAATCGGCGCCAAAATTTAGGTATGATTTTTTAAAATTGGCACCAACTTCAAAAAGTTCTAATAAAATAATAATAATAAAAAATAATATTTCTAAAAAATTCAAATAAATTGATATTAAATAATTCAATTTTTTCCGACTCGTTCGTAAAATTAAAAATTAATTTGTACTTTTTAGCTTATTTTCCTTAAAGTCGGTTTTCCCTTTTTTTTTAGAAAGATCATTTTATTTTTCACTTTTTAGTTTTTAATTTAGGGGGGGGGGGGGGGGGCTTTGCACCCTGCTATTATTCACCAAGAAATTCAAGTAACAATATCTGCTTACATTTTTTTCCAACAATTTATATTGTAAAATAATCCCTATCCAATAAATGCTGGGTAAGCAAAATGTCATTGTTGTACAACTTCTGTTAAACAATGAAAATATTTTGAAACGGATAAATTGTTTAAAAAAACTCCGGTTAAACAACATTTCCGGGTATATAACAGCCGGATGACCGATTTTGCCTAAGTGGATTTTTCTCTATCTAACAACGCAAGAATTTTCAAAATCGGAAATTATTTTTTTTCAAACGGTCCGGTTAATTGAGAATTCCGGATAGTTAGATGCCGCATAACCGAATATTTTTTTCTTATTGCTGCCAAGTGAAACCTCCCCTATCCAACAATTTTTTCTTTCTCCAAATATCTGAAGTAGAACCGAAATCCCGCGGGAACATACATAAAAAAAATACATAACAAACGAATTGATAACCCCTCGACTTGGCGCGCGTTGGCGGTTTTAATTTTAGAGTTGTGGTGGGAGCGCTGGGCAGTCGGTTAAAAATGAGTTCCTGAACCTACTCGTTTTTCCTTTTTCGTCAATGAGCGATGATGTACTCATATTTAAGTAATCGTACTTTCTCAAAAATGAGCAGTGTGATTTAATATTGCTCATCTCAGCTTCTGTTCACGTCATCCCAACAAAGCCACCTGACAAACTTGAAATAGGTGCCCAAAAGATGGTTTTCCACATTAATTTGATGTTGATTGCTTAAATGGAAACTGAGTTATTATAACTCAATTAACTTACTTCACATTCTTATGGCGCACCTTTTTAACATTTCTTCTGTTTAAAACTTCTTTACGTGGTCCTGGTAGTACAACGGGATAGGGCGCTAGACTGCGGTGCCTTAGGATATGAGTTCATTAACTTATAATAAAATAAAAATGAAAAGTTTTGGACTGGACACATCACAGGCAAATGGCGTGGAATGTCTATTAAAGATCATAATATGCTATTTCCGATAGATATTAATTTTGAGAATTGATCAGATTACGAAGTCGACACCTGAGTTGGCACCTCATTGTCCAAACTTCCATCCTCTCCCCCCCCCCCCCCTCTGTCTAATGGCCTCCGTGGCCGAGTGGTTAAAGGCGTCAGCTGGGAATCCAAGGATACCTGGTTCGATACTAGGCGGGACTTCACAAAGAAAAGAGTAAAAAGTAATGATCTTGTGATCGGAGGGTTGCCAGCTTCGCTACAAAATCCTAGAAAAGTTGTCCAGAGCATCCGCAAATATTAACGGCGTGTATACGGGACTGGTGCACGATACATCTGATCGGGGTCCAAAGTCCCGACGTCTATTGAAGGCGTTGGGTGCCAGTTCAGGTGTTTCCTCGTCATCTGACTATGGTTCTAAAATAACGAGGTCCATGTATGAATGTGTGTGTGAATGTGTATGTGTTCCCGGGTCTTTCCTTCGAGATTGACCCCGAACCGTAGCCAATAGCCCACTGTGCAGCTCTAGTGTGACGTTAATTAACCAAATCAAACCAAACAAAATCCATCCTGAACCAAATCCATTTTGATAAAGATGGATTTAACGTCCACCATCCCCTTCTACACAGATAATGTTTGGCATACGGCGAAGATCGAATTCGCATCTCACTGCATACGAGCTCTTGTCCTTAGACGAGTCACAAGACAACTTCGTGACGAATAGTACGATTGACATAAATTTGCTCCCGTTCTATAATAAAGTAGGCGACAATGCACGTAAAATCTTGAAATAAAGCAAAATACGTACGGTGTAGTGGGATACCCGTGGCGTCAGAAGTAACAGCTAGCGTATCTTCCTTCTTTTGATGAGGTTTTGATGTTCCAATGGTTTTGATGACCAATTCCTATTTTTATAATATGCTGAAATACCACTCATGTGAAATCCATCTGGCCGTGCTCCGGCACAGCCACACCCGATTTTTTTCTCCAATATTTAAGGCAATCACAACATCGATTTTTCGACTGCCATTTTAACAGTTGCTGTAAACTTTCAAACGCCTTTTTAAGTACACGAAGTCCAACGTCGACGCGAACCAACGGATCATTTTTTTTAATACCGTAAAACGACATAAACAAGCATAAAACAAACACACATTCATAAAAAAAGAGAATCGTAACATTCGAATCGCTCTCAAAAAGCCCATACTTTGAGTTTTTTTACAATTGGTGAAACACGGAAAATTACACGATGGAGACGAATACATAAAATCGATCGGTATTTCAAACGATATGCTTCCTTACTCTAACACTACTTCTCTTCACGTAAGAAAAAAGCGTTTACAGTGTTTCTTAACTGTAGCCTTAACGGCTGCAATAAAAAAGAACAATAATCCTTATGCCGTTAACATAATAGAAGGGTTATTATGTTGGAACAAGAGACGTAAGAGAAAGGGGGTTTTAAGAAGTGGAAGTGCTTATTTTAAGATGTTTTGGAGTGTTGCAATAATTTTCGGATAGTTTCGTGAATATAGTGGAGGAAATATGTTTTATTTCCCGTATATGTAATTTAGAACATCTTTTTTAGTTTTCCGATAACGTGAGAAATTCGAATAAACACGCGCGAGATACCCATCTATCCCATTCTCTGAAAATTCTTTTTCATGGCTTGCCGTGTGATGAAAGTTTTCTACGCATTCTAAAAAAAGCGTATAATGTCAAGTACTTTTCTAACAGTTGACAATTTTAAATAAAATTCACTCGGATACTTCTAGAACGATTTCATTCCAGTCTTAGTTTGTATTTTTTATACCGTTTTTTGTCTTGTATATAAAAAAATAATCTTTAAAAAAAAAAAAAAAACTGACAAGAGGAAAAGCGCTAAAAAGTAAAAAATATTTTTTTAATTTTACGAATGAGTTGAAAAATTGAATTATTTAATGTGAATTTTATACTTATCACAACTTTTTGAAATCGGCGCCAAAATTTAGGCATGATTTTTGTAAATTGGCATCCTCTCCTAAAAGTTGTAATAAGTATAAAATTCACATTAAATAATTCAATTTTCAACTCATTCGTAAAATTAAAAATTATTTTTACTTTTTAGCGCTTTTCCTCGTGTCGGTTTTCCTTTTTTTCTTAAAAAAGATTTATTTTTATTTTTCCCTGTTTATTTTTTAATTTAGCAGGGGCATTTTGTCTCAACAATGTATATCGTAAAACAATTCTTATCCGTGCCAATAAATGCTGGGTAAACGGAATGTCACTGTTGTACAACTTATGTTAAACAATAAAAACATCGGATAAACAAAAATCGGATAAATTGTTTGAAAAATTCCGGTTAATCAACATTTCCGGATACATAACAGCCGGATAACCGATAATTTTTTTTGCAGATTTTGCGCTAAATGGATTTTTCGCTATCCAACAAAAAATAATTTTCAAAATCGGACAATATTTTTTTCAAACGGTCCGGTTAATTGAGAATTCCGGATAATTAAATGCCGGATAATGCCGGATTTTTTATCTAGTACTTGGATTTTGGTTTATATTCTCATTATCTAGTATTTGGATTTCGACGACAAAGGTAAAAAAAATGCCAAACGTATAAACAAGATGCACCAAAATCAAATATTATTCTAAGCATGAATCCTCAAAAAATAAATTTGTTCTCTAAATTTGTTTTATAATAAAAAGAGATATTTAATAATTTTAAAAATAGAGCTAATGATTGATATTGGTGACGATTTCATGAAAAATAAATGATAACTGTACTGGTTCGATATTTATTTGTCAACCAATTCCTGTTTACTTGAATGAAAATTAATAAATTAAAAAAAAAATAGGGGAGGGGGATTGAAATGTTGGTGGAGAGGATTTACCCGTTGCTGAGCTATTAAGCCCCCTCCCCCCCCATGAGAAAATCCATACCTACGTGCTTGTCATAAAGTCTAATTACTATTTTTACCCAGCCATTCAAAAATAAGAGATATAAAAATAAGAGTGCTAAAATTATGTATACTTTTGCTAAAAACATTCCTAGGGCCGTCCCTGAACACTCTATGTACCAACAACAGTTATGCAAATAGTTACTCTAGTTACACGCAAACTAGTTACACGATAACTAGTTACACTAGTTACACGCTAACTAGTCACACTAGTTACACGCTAACTAGTCGCACTAGTTACACGCTAACTAGTTATACTAGTTACATGCTAATTAGTTACACTAGTTACACGCTAACTATTTATACTAGTTACACGCTAATTAGTTACACTAGTTACACGCTAACTATTTATACTAGTTACACGCTAATTAGTTACACTTGTTACACGCTAACTAGTTACACGCTAACCTCTTCCTGATTGGCTGAAACCTAACACCAATGAATAACATAATAGAAGGGTTAGTTACACGCTAACTAGTCGTTAGTTACACGCAACACGCTAACTAGTTACGCGCAACTAGTTACTCTATATTTCCTTAGATAAAAAACCACATAGAACTATCGACTTCGGCTCTCCAAGTTCCAACGCGTACAAAACTATTTTCCAAAAAGCCCTCATTAATTCAACTACTCTCCATCCTTCACAGCAAAGCCCAAGTTTGTGACTTCTATTAAACTGAGCCCAGAAGTTCTCCAGGAAGCCATTTCTTCCATCACCTGCATGTTTTATTTACAAGTTACCATCCCCAGAAAGAACGATCTCACTCGGAGCGGTTACAGTTAGACGGAACATGAAGGAAGAACTGTAAAATTCTTCCTTTAAATTCCCGAGTGCCTCTTTAAAAACATCACTAGTAATGGATGCAATTTGGCTTCTTGCTGCTCCTGGAAACTTGTACTGCTTACAAATGCGATTGTTTAGTTTTGCTCCTTTTTTTCCTGGGCGCCGTTTTTGAGTTTGAGTTTCTTGTAGTACTTGGCCTTGATGGGGATCGGCTCGGGGCATTGGTTATTCATTGGTGTTAGGTTTCAGCCAATCAGAAAGAGGGTTGGGAGGGTTGGAATTAAAGTTTAAAGTGGAAGTTGGATAAACTTTGGCCATTTCTTTACATGTTTTAAGAGATTTTTCCGTTTCATAAGATAGTAGGTTGGAGTTGTATATTCTCGGGAGGGGCAATTATTGGTAAGACTTTTTGATAATATTGGGAGGTTAGGTATTAAGCTTTTTTGCAAGTGTTATACATTTTTGTTAATTTATTTTATATATAATATTTACCATTAGTTAATGCAGACCTATTGAAATGATCCTATTTTAGTTTTATAATCGTGGTGCAAATAAGGTTCCCCTTTAAAAATATATTCTCTTTTTTTGAAGATATTTGCAATAGAAATCTTCAGAAGAGAGTGAAAAACAGTTTTAAAAAAATATTATCTGGGTATAGATGTATTATAGGAAATCGGGCGATAAATACATAGTATGGCAACCCCACTATAACTTTTTGAAAAGCATTCAATTTTTCATTTGTTACATTACAGATATTTTTTTAATCCTGTTTTATATGTCAGTTAAGTTAACGGGAAGGAATATATATTTTCTGTTTAATTTTACTATATACTACAGTTGTAGGAATGGGAACTCTTTTGGAGTTGTTTTATGGGTCTTTTTTTCAGATTTATGTACTATAATCAACTGATCAAAGGATTGCCTGTTAGCACCATAATCAACTGCTCGAAGGGGGTACCAGCTTCGATCCTGAGTAGTCGGAGGCCGGAGACCACAATTGCACGGAGCTATGCTTGAGGTACGAGTCTGTGACGTTAGCGCACGGTACGTGCGTGCGCTTAAGAGTGTCGGTCAATAATTATAAATAACAGTAAAGTTTAATAACTTCTTCTGTTGCATTAAACTTCATTCTGAATTCTGAAATTCATCGGCGCTAATCAAAAAACCGTTTGGCGATGTTTTTCGTTACCAAGAAAAAAAACCGCGCCAAATGTCCTATAATGCATCTGTTCCTGTTTCTGTGTAGACAGGATTTATTGCAACTTTAATCTATTGTAGTTGTTTGTCCATACGTTGGTTTCGTTGTTAAAGGTTGTGAAATGTGGGTGACAGCTCAAGTACTATGAACATAATCTTTTGATTATAAGCACTCTCAGCAATACCACACTTATTTTTAATAATACTGCGATCGCCAATTATATATTTTTTTCAAATTCGAAAATCGTTTAGTAATTGAATTACTTGACTTTTAAAGAAACTAGTATCTTCAAATTTGAAACGAAAGTAATTTATTCAGATTCTTTTCTGATGATTTCAGCTCATTTTCGGTTTTTATACGTATAGTGCATCATTTCAATTATGCTTTTCTGGTCAAATGGTTAGTGTGCGGGACTTCCGTGGTTCGAATTATGCCGTCGATTTTTATTTGAAAGCGTGCAATTTTTGACCAAATAAATTTCGTCAAAAAAAACCGGGTACAATAAATTGTCTCAGTTTGGCAAATTATTTAGTACGAGAATAAAGCAAGCATATGTTTCTTCAAAAATGACGAAAATGTCTTCAAAAATGTCGATTTTTTTTCAAAAATGACGAAAATGTCTTCAAAAATGTCGATTTTTTTTCAAAAATGACGAAAATGTCTTAAAAAATGAAGAAAATTTCTTCAAAAATGACGAATGTTCCATTAGAAATATTAGCAAACATTTTTAAGATTTAAAGATAAAACATTTCTAAGATTTAAAATTTTAGTTTGGATTATTCTAAATACTCTTTCAAAATTCTAAAATGTATTTATGTTTTATAAGGAGTTATTTGAAATTTTTATCCTGGATTGACAGGTACGCTTTTTAGGGAATATTTTAAGCATATTGTAAAATATGTGTATATTATTAAGTGGTATGCAAATATAGCTATATGAGTAGTATTAAAAAAAAGAAACGTACTAAATTAAAATAAAAAAAACGAGTTTTGTGGAAAGGAAAATTTGTGTTATTATGAATAACTATTTATATAAAAATTAAAAACATGTATCATACAAAATTTGAAAGTCAATTCTTTTGTATTATAGTTCAAGGCACCTGAGAAAAAATGATGATCAAAAAATATAAATATTAAAAAAAGCCGTAGGGTTTTAAAAAAAATAAGCTTAAAATATTGAAAAAGTTTGAACTTTTGAAAAAAATACAGATAATTATGAAAATTTTGTTTGGATTACTATTCTTTTATATAAATTTAATTAATATACATTAAAAATTTGATTCAAAAAGTTTAAAAAAATTTAAGTGTACCTGTAAAGAGTGAGATACTAGAAAATTTATTTCTATATACCAACTGATAAACAGAAATGTTTGCCATAGTATCTAATTATAACTTAACCATTAATATTTACGCTTAGATCTTCAAAACCCTTTGAATTTTTAACCAACGTATATCAGTAACGTAAAACATTTATTTTAAAATTTCCCAACGTTCTTATTTTTATTAGGATTCGTATACTTTAATGCATTTTACCCAATGTTTCACGTCTTCACCGCAATTCCAAAAAATGAATTTATAATTTAAAAACGTAGACGAAAAACTAATTTCGTGTAGTTACTAGAAAACTAGTTTCGCCTAAGCAGTGCTATCGCATTGGCTTAGTAGTAACGTTAATTAACGTACGCGTTTTTTTTTTGTTGCTTTAAATTTCGAAACAGATGAAACATTTCCTATTTGAATTGAAAGATGGGAAAATACAAATGAAAAATGAATTCATCTTTGCAATGGGAAAAATACGAATTCTCGGAAGTATGTGAAAGGTTAACAGAAATGAAGGTAAGAGCTCTTCGGATATCTTTCAAGTAAATGAAATTTTAATTGGAGTGTGTTTGGTTAAATAGGATGGATATAACGAAAAATTTCTACGAAATAAATAGTTATAACGAGTCGTTGGAATTCTGGAATGCATTGAGTGAATAATAAATGAAGAGGCTGGGACTTTTGTACCCAGCAAAAAAAGTCAGTCAGCATGAAACCTTCATCAAAAATGCCGAATTGAAGGTTTTTTGAAGGTTTCATAAAGGATATTGAAACAAAAAACTGCAGTTTTTTTTAAAGTTTTTAATTTTCCTGCATAAAAACCTTTAAAATATCAGCATTTTCCCTTCATGATTAAAAATTGAAGGTTTTTTGCAGGTTTTTTTTTACAGTTTTTATGAAGGATATATTGAAACAAAAACCTTTAATTTTATAGATCTTCAAAAAAACTGCAGTTTTCGTGCATAAAACCTTTGAAATGTCTGCATTTTCCCTTCATGATTAAAAATTGAATTTTTTTTTACAGTTTTTATGAAGAATATATTGAAACACAAACCTTTAATTTTATAGATCTTCAAAAAAACTGCAGTTTTCGTGCATAAAACCTTTGAAATCTCTGCATTTTCCCTTCATGATTAAAAATTGAAGGATTTTTTGAAGGATTTTTTTTACAGTTTTTATGAAGGATATATTGAAACAAAAACCTTTAATTTTATAGATCTTCAAAAAAACTGCAGTTTTTGTGCATAAAACCTTTAAAATATCTCTATTTTCCTTCATGATTAAAAATTGAAGGATTTTTTGCAGGTTTTTTTTATAGTTTTTATGAAGGATATATTGAAACAAAAACCTTTAATTTTATAGATTTTTAATAAAAACTGCAGTTTTCTGCATAAAACCTTCAATTTCAAAATATTGATGAAGGTGTAATGCTGACTTTTTTTGCTGGGTATTTACATTGAAAGTATATTATAAATATAAGTAAATAAGAGAAATATACAGTTAATAATCAAATTGGAATCGCTATGATGTCAATAGGAGACATTTTATATTTAACAGTACTGTTTTAGTATGTAGTACTGTACCATGTACAGTATGTTTAGTATGTCCAATTATCCGTATTAATTTAGACCAGAAGTCATCCGAATGATCGAATATTCGGATAATTCACAAAAATAATTACTTTTTAGTAAAAAAAGTAATTTTGCTTTAATATTTAATATAATTTAAAAACAATATCATTCACCGATAAGAAACTTTTAAAATGTGAAATTTGCTCATTTGTTTTTTGCTCAAAGCGATCCGGATAATTACAGATCTGCTTTATTTGTTCCGGATAACTGTAGTTCGGATAATTAGAGTTCTGCTGTATAATATATTTGGAAAATTATAATTTTGTTTCATTTATAAAAAAGAATAATATTTAAAAAAAAAGACCTTAAGAAAATTGTATTAATAAGTAAAAAAATATATATTTTTAAATTTTATTGACAGGTTGAAGAAATTAAATTATTTAATATGAATTTTATACTTATTACAACTTTTTTGAAATCGGTGATAAAAATTGAGGTATGATTTTTGTAAATTGGCCCCAACTTCAAAAACTTATAATAAGTATAAAATTGATATTAAATAATTCTTTATTCAACATGCTAATAAAATATAAAAGTTTTTTTTTTAAACTTTATAGCACATTTTTCAGAAAAATGTTTCTTTTTTTTCCCTTTTTCCTTTAAAAAAAATCCTTTTTTTTAGAAAGATTATTTAAATTTTATTTTTCTCTTTTTAGTTTTTAATTTGGAAAGGGGGCTTCGCCCGCTGCTATTCATCTAGAAATTCCAGTTATTACTCACATTTTTCCATTTCTCGGATCTGGTTTAATAAATGTTGGTTAAACAAAACTTATATTGTCTCAACAACGTATATTGTAAAGCAATCCCTATCCATGCTAATAGTAACCGGGTGGACGAAATGTCATTATTGTACAATATTTATTCAACAATGAAAATATTTTAAAATCCGAGAAATTATCAAAATAAATCCGGTTAATTGACATTTTCGAATATATAACAGTCGGATAACCATTTATTTTTTTGCAAAAGTGGATTTTCCTCTATTTAACAAAAAAATAATTTTCGAAATTGGACGATATTTTTATTTTAAACGATCGGGTTATTGGAAAATATTCCTGATAGTTAAATAACCGGATAAAACCGGATACCAAAGTGAGACATCCCCTATCCAAAAGAAAAAATCCCAAAATATATGAATTCATACAGGAATCATGCGCTGCCACATTTGGCGTTCAGACATCTGCAGGAGTTTCAAATTTGGCGCACTTTCTTCTTTTTTGGTGATAAGGAGTTCTGTCCGTATTCAACTTCTTAACATATATGTACGTTTTTACTTATTTTCAAACAATATGCGCTACATATTTCCTCTTCATTAACGAAACGAAAATATTTTATTTGTGTTCAATACTCGAAGAAGCGAAACTCTTTATATTTCTCAGGTTTTATTGTTCATATTTTCTTATTGAAGTATACAAAATAACAATTGAAAGAATTTCGTTTATGGTAAATTTTTTACATAAAAACGTAATGCAATTATTTCAAAGCTACAAAGTAAAAAAAATCTCCTTAATATAT
The DNA here is from genome assembly GCA_963932185.1 of Troglohyphantes excavatus. Taxonomy (NCBI): domain Eukaryota; kingdom Metazoa; phylum Arthropoda; class Arachnida; order Araneae; family Linyphiidae; genus Troglohyphantes; species Troglohyphantes excavatus. The sequence goes on along the minus strand of OZ010677.1, from coordinate 7,113,993 downwards.
CTGTTAAACTCCCTTAAATTGTGCCACTCGTTCAAAAAAAAACTATATTTAAATACAAAATTAAACACAAAACCATATTACAATACTTCGATCTCGTTTAGTTCTGAAAGTCGCCAAGGCCTGCCAAGTACCGTTGGCGCATGGATAAATTGGCATTTCCACATATCACGTGGTTTCAATGATGGACACATGGAAATCAGCATTTTTATTACTCTATTTGTATCATATCTCTATGATAACACACATTAAAAAAATACAAAAGATAATTGATAACCGGTCTCCCTTGCTCCCTTTCCACTCAGATAAAAAAATAAACCCCCACATTTATAAGTTAAAGATACAATAATAAACAGAAACCCTTTCTTATTGTTCAATATTTGATATGAACCACTTCTCCGTTGAAAAACGCAAAAGTCAACCTCCCACTATCAATTTCACGAATTGTTGACACAAATTAGTGTAAAAGTTGTTTGAGGACCATTAATAATTCCTGGATCTCTTGGGGGGGGGGGGACGAAAGGGTAGGAGAAGAGCCCTCAAGGCACTTATCGACAAATAAGGATTTTTCTCTTTGAAATATCAGTAAGAGCCCTCGAGTCCTTTTCTACTGAAAAGATGGAGAAAGTACTGACGAACCATCGATGTAGGTTTCGCGCGCTGTGGGACTGATGTATAAATGGCGTTGGAAATGAATACGTTTTGTTGTTTGATCGAAGTGAAACCTAAGGCGAAAGTTGCAGTTAAAGGGTAGCGCATGAAGTAATTCTCAAATTATTGGGAAATGGTAAAAGTTAGTGATTTCCCAAAATGAATGATACTTATGGACAACACAGTGTTTCTGATCTTGTAGCGAAATTGCAGATGTTTATTTTTTATGTGAGAGAGTAGATGCATTGTAAATAGGTTAAAAAATATCAACTATTCTTATACGCGCTATAATGTTAAAAACAGGTACTCAAAAATAAATAAAGTGTACTCATTTTTGAGTACATTCGATGCTTACAATGGCTCCGAATAAATAAATTGCAATTTTGAAGAAGACATGTACTCAAAAATGAGTGCGTGCTTGCCTACACAGGCTGCCTTCATTAATTCCGTTCAATAGATATTAACAATTACAACCATGTCTTTCCAGGAAACGAACCCGGATCCCCACAACGTATAGTGTCTTATAAGTTAAACTACCAAGACGATATTAGGAAGTTATAAACAGAAGAATTTTTTTTAAAAAAGGTTGCTAAATAAAAAGGGAAGTAAGATAATTGAGTTGTAATAACTCAGTTTCTGTTTAAGCAATCGACATCAAAGTATGTGGAATACCATCTTTTGAACAATTATTTTAAGTTTGTCAGGTTTTATTTAAGATTGCTTGAATAGAAGATGAGATTAGCAATATTAAGTCCGATTGGTCATCTCGGATTCTGCTCAAGCGATCTTAAATAAAACCTGAAAAACTTAAAATAGTTATTCAGAATTTGGTTTCTTGCATTATTTGATGTCGATTGTTACTTAAATTTGAATACATCATCGCTTAATTATACTCAAAGAAAAACGAGTATGTTCAGATACTCATTTTTAAATACCTGTTTTTTATATTGTAAATTGTATTTTGACTATTTAATATTTTAATAATAATTTATTACTAAAAACTCAGCCAAAAGCAGTACACGTCGGCTTATTTTAACATGAAAACTATACAAAATATTGCGGTAGCAAAGAAAGTGGGACACATCATGGCTGCCTCCACATAAGTTTCAAGTCAACAAAATGTCTTGCCCAATCCAGAAGTTACAGTTAGAGATCAGTAGCCTGTTCTCATCCTCACTCTCTATTAGGGAAAGTTACAGCTGAAAGTGTTGTTGTGTAGGTATTACAAGCGTTTTCTTCCAGTGGGAAAAAAGTCGCATGTTTTACGTTAACCACGTGTACCCATAGAGTAATGATACAAATAGAGGAATAAAAATGCTGATTTCCGTGTGTGCATCATTGAAACCACGTGATAGGTGGAAATGCCAATTCATTCATGCGCCAATAGTACTTGGCAGGCCTTGGCGACTTTCAGAACTAAACGAGATCGAAGTATTGTAATATGGTTTTGCGTTTAATTTTGTATTTAAATATCGTTTTTTTTTTTGAACGAGTGGCACAATTTAAGGGAGTTTAATAGATATATTGAGGAGATTTTTCTTACTTTGTAGTTTTGAAATAATTGCGTTACGTTTTTATTTAAAAAATTTACCATAAGCGAAGTTCTTTCAATTGTTATTTTGTATACTTCAATAAGAAAATATGAACAATAAAAACTGAGAAATATAAAGAGTTTCGCTTCTTCGAGTATTGAACACAAATAAAATGTTTTCGTTTCGTTAATGAAGAGGAAATATTTAGCGAATATATTTTGAAAATAAGTAAATACGTACATATATGTTAAATAGTTGAATACGGACAGAACTCCTTATCACCAAAAAAGAAGAAAGTGCGCCAAATTTGAAACTCCTGCGGATGTCTGAACGCCAAATGTGGCAGCTCTATAACCACGTGATGTGGGTTTTTCTTTTCAATGTTGACACCGCGGCCTTACGAGAGTCTGGTATTGAAGGCGCTCTCTATTTAATATTACAACTCTCTGCGTGCTCTCTCTTATGTAACAATAAATTTAAAAGTTCACTAAGGGGATTTCCGATCTTTTGCTTCTAATTCAGGTTACATATCCGTTTGCTTACCAACCTCATTCCAGTCCAACATTCGGGGTTACTATATTCAAACAGTTAATATGGATAATTCGAGTTCTACTGTATTAACTGGTTCTATAGAAACGTTACGTCAAAAGGCTAGTTTAGTAATATGAAGCTTTTTATTAAAAAATATGCTCAGTAACTTATTTAATTGAATTATTTTTTTAAATAGCTAAAATTAACTACTTTAAAAGTTACGAATTCATTAAAACATAAAAAATTTATATAACAGAGAACTCCTTAAATTTATCAATACTTTTTTTTTAAGGAGTTTACTTTATTAAAACCTAGCAAATCCATCTGTTGCGGTCTTCAAAGAAAATGAAAGTCTAAACCTTCTTTAGCCGAATAAGCTTAATTTTAAGCTCTGTCTTTGGAGAAAAAAAATCCTAACGCTCTTTTTTTATCCAACGACTGAAAGAATTATTTATTGTTTTTAGATCCCACAAAAATCGTCTGCTAGCAAACAAAACAAATAATTTATTTAACTAAAAATTTATTTATTTTAGAATTTTGTAAACGTCACACTCAAATGCTAAAAACAAATTATTTCCAATGCAATCTTTATTAATCATTGCATTTTACCGATAAAAAATAACTTAATTTGAATATTCTATTTGTATTAATAACCAACAAAAGAAAAATATTTTAGGATTGAAAAAGATAAATTTCAATTAAACCAAAAATGTTCTTTTAATCAGGTAAAAAGCTCAAAGTCTAGACTCAATAATTTAATGGATATTCCTTTTTAGAATTGTTTAATGTACTGGCATTTTTGGATTTTTTTTTGTTAAACTTTCGCAATCTTGAAAAATAAGATTTTGTTCTTTCTGAGTCATAGGGCGTGAACACGCGTTCTTGAGACATTTTTTTTAACGGGAAACAAGATTAAAAACTTCTAGTGTCTGATAATGACGTATAATTAAATTGCAAAGCTATTGGTGGGCCTTTCCATATGGGCTTATTACAAAAAAAAAAGATTAATGATATTTAAATTAGACGAAGAAAAAATTGAAAATAGGGAATTTTAATTACTGGAAAGTTTTAGGAATTACCTTGTGGAATTTAATATTGTTGAGGTAATTTAGATTAGTTTTATAATTAGGTTATATTTATGCATTTTCAATTACTAGCTTTGATTACGTATTTTCAAGTCTTAAACTTTTGATAAAAATAAATGATATTTTTTCCCATTTTTTTTCTAAAATCTTACATTAAATTAAATATTGTTCAATGAAAGTATATTTTTGAGTCCTAATTTTATTTGTACTGGTGTCTGTACTGTGTGTGTTGTCAAATCGTACGTGAGACTATTTTTATAAGCTCAGCTATACATTTTTTGAGTTTTTCTGAGATCATTTCCTACGTGCTCTATCACAGCGTTTGTGTGTGAAATTATCCAGAGTTACCGTGCTGGATTCTCGAACCTCTCGACTTGGCGCGCGTTGGCGGTTAATTTAAAATTTTTGGCAGTTTAATTTTGGAGTTTTTGCGGGCGCGCTGGGCGGTCGGTTAAAAAACTGATTAGATGAGGATTATGCGCGTTTTAATAATGTGTTCTTAATACAAGCACTTAAATATTGTTTTAATCATAGATCCCGGATCATGAAAGTTACGATCACATTGTAAACATAATATTTGGGCATACAAAGAGCCGAGTAACAGAAATTTTTTGCCACTGCAATCCAAAAACATGTGCATAAAATTGCAGAATTCCTACGAATATTTATAAAATGTAAGAAGTATTTGTATTGTGTAATTATTAATGTATTTAAAAGGAGCCACCAAAAATAAGAATACAGTCTAAAATTTCAAACACAGGCACTGTGATAAACTTATAGACACACTACAGTCCCAGAATTCTCAAAACTGATAGTGTTATTTCTGAAAGTGTAGAAATAAGGAATGGTCACTAACAAAAACTTCGACAACAGACGGGAGATTTAAAAAAAAAATATTCATCGCACTTACACTGTAAAAAAAAGGTACTTAAAAATGAGTATCTGAATTTACTCGTTTTTCTTTGAGTACAATTGTATCGTAAATGAGCGATGACGTACTAAAATTTAAAAAACCGTACTGTCCTAAAAATGAGCTTTAATATTGCTCATCTCAGGTTCTGTTCAAGGCATCGTAACAAAGCGACGCTAATTGACAAACTTAAAATAGGTGTTCAGAAGATGGTTTTCCACACGATATGATATCGATTGCTTAAAATGAAACTGAGTTATTACAACTCAATTACATTATTTCCTATTCTTACGACACATCTTTTTAACACTTTTTATGTTTATAACTTCTTCAAGTCGCCCTGCTAGTCTAACGGATAAGGCTTTGGACTGTGGTGCTTGATAATCTGGGTTGATCTCCATTAAGTCTTGGTTGTAATTATCGGTATTTATTGAAAGAGATTTATGAAGATAGCCTATGTAAGCTAGCATATGCTCTTTTTATTAATTTTTAGTACTCATTTTTGAGTTAATTTTTTTTTTTAGCACAATTGCATAGTAAATGAGCGATGACGTACTCAAATGGAAGTAATCGTACTTTCGCAAAAATGGACAGTGGGACTTAATATTTTTGATCTCAGCTTCTGTATAAGCCATCTTAACAAAGCGACCTGGCAAACTTAAAATATTTGTTCAGAAAAATATGGTTTTCCACATTATTTGATGTCGATTGTTTCAACGAAAAATGGTTTATTACAATTCAATTATTTTACTTCCCATTCTTTTGGGACACATTTTTAACGTTACTTCTGTTTATAACTTCTTCGCGTCGCCTTGATAGTTTAACGGATAAGATTGTGGACAGCTGTGCTGCAGACCTGGATTCCATTCCCGGTAAGTCTATGTTGTAATTGTCGATATTTATTGAAATTGGTTTATGAAGGCAGCCTATGTAAACAAGTTACTGCTTCGAGCATGGATCCTTTGTAGCAGAGGAGTCATGACGTCACTCTCGCTAACATCAAAGTGAAGCCAACATGTATGGCCTCAGACACGTGGTTAAATACGTCATTCCATTCAGAAATTTTCACTATTACACATTTCCCAATTCATCAGCCAATCGCGAGTATTTTTTAATTTATAATTTTGAAGAGATGGCACGTGATATGGGCCTTTTGCTCTGAGATATGAGCTTCACAATTATGACGTCATATTCTCTCTACTACAGACCATTCATGCTCGAAAAGATAATGCTCTTTTTATTCATTTTTACTCATTTTTGTGTACATTTGTTTTTTAAAATGAAACTTACGAATTCGGAGCTTTAAGCATCGAATGTAATAAAAAATGAGTGCTTTTCACTTATTTTTGAATTCTTATTTTTAAGAGTGTAGAAATAAGGAATGGTCACCAACAAAAACATCGCCAACAGACGGGAGATTTAAAAAAAATGTTCAGCGCACTTATTTATAAAACACCTGTCCAATTTCCGGAATACATATTATTATTATTCAATAACGTCTTAAGCCTCCAACTCTCAGATAAGTTATCGATCCAAACTCCAGGGTGGTAATAAATCAAAAATTCCCATCCCAGGAAAAGTTACTCCAAGAGTTGGAAATACCTGAACGGAGCAGCATTTCATTTGCATTCCTGCTCAACGAGGGGCGGCATGTTTTCTCCATTCGGCTCAAAGTAATTACGAATATTGCGACCACTAGTTTCCGGCAAAGTTTCGAGAGGGGGCAGAAATTACGTGATTAAATTAACCCTCTTTTGGTCGAGGAATTCAAAGGTTCGAGGGGGATCTGCGAAGGAGAATTGTTATATATTTTTTTTGTTTTCAAATGGAGCGAAACAATTAAGCTAAATACTTTTCTGTTCGTAATGGGGAAGATTGGAAAAGTATTTCCAATATGCAGTGTTGGGGGCTTCTTTAAGAAGCTGGAGATTAAAGATTTTTGCATTGTTATTATTGTATTATTACACTGTTAAAAATATTCAAATAGGTATTCAAATATAAGTAAAATGTACTCAATTTTGAGTACATACGATGCTTATCATGGCTCTGAATACATAAATTTCAGTTTAGAAAAATACATTTATTTAGAAATGAGTACAATGGATAAAAATGAATAAAAAGAGCAGATGCTAGCCTACAAATTCTTCCTTCGTAGAATACTTTTAATAAATATTGACAAATACAATCAAGATTTACCAGGAATCGAACCCAGGTTCTCAGGGATTGCAGTCCAGTGTCTTATCCGTTGTACTACCAGGGCGATATGAGGAAGTTATAAACAGAAGATGCAATATTCAAATTTAAGTAAAATACCCACGGTTAAAATAAGGGATTCAAATATGATTAAAATTTAATCATTTTTGAATACATTCGATGTTTATCATCATGGCACCGAATACATAAGTTTAAATTTTGAAAAAGACATGTACTTAAAAATGAGTACAATGGGTAAAAATGAATAAAAAGAGCAGATGATAGCCTACATAGGCTGCTTTCATAAATCACTTTCAGTAATCAATTCGACAAATACAACCAAGACTTACCGGGAATCGAACCCAGATCTGCAGTCACCTCTGTCCACAGCCGTTATCCGTTAAGTTACTAGGTCCACAGTCCTTATCCGTTGTACCACCAGGGTGACGTGAAGAAGTTCTAAAAAAAAAAGTAATGTTAAAATGGTGTGTCAAAAGAATGGTAAAAAAAGAAGAATGGAGTTGTAATAACTCAGTTTCCATTGAAGCAATCGACATCAAATAATGTGGAAAACCATCTTCTGAACACCTATTTTAAGTGTGTCAGGTAGATTTATTAAAATGGCTTGTACGCTGATATTAGAAATATTAAATGACACTGCTCATTTTTGCGAAAGTACAGTTGCTTAAATTTGAGTATGTCATCGCTCATTGACGATGCAATTGTTATTAAAGAAAAACGAGTAGGTTCAGGTACTCATTTTTAAGTAAAATTTTTGTTACAGTGTATATCTTTATAATTTACGAAAACAAAATACATTAAAAGTTACACATTTAATGTTTTTCAAGATTTACTTATAAAAAAAAGAAGAAAAAGGCACTGAAAAAACAGTTATAAACATTTTTGTGATGTCACATGAGACTCCCACATAGCCTAAGATGAATGTTTTCTTAACCTTTCTTCTGAACTGTATGCTTCCGCGCGGCACGGTCAAATAAATTGTCTCTCCAGTGCTTATATAGTCCTCACTCCAGTGCTTATAATACCAGTGCTTACATAGTCATAGTTCTGGTACTTATAATTCCAATGCTTATATAGTCATCGCTCCAGTGCTTATAATTTCAGTGCTTATATAGTCATCGCTCCAGTGCGTATAATTCCAGTGTTTATATAATCATCGCTCCAGTGCTTATAATGTCAGTGCTTATATAGTCATCTCTCCAGTTCTTATAAGTCCAGTGCTTAAATAGTCGTCGCTCAAGTGCTTATAATTAAAGTGCTTATATAGTCATCGATCTAGTGCTTATATTTCCAGTGTTATATAGTCATCGCTCCAGTGCTTATAATTCCAGTGCTTATATAGTCATCGCTCAAGTGCTTATAATTCCAGTGCTTATATAGTCATCGATCCAGTGCTTATATAGTCATCGCTCCAGTGCATACATAGTCATAGCTCTAGTGCTTATAATTCCAGTGCTTATATAGTCATCGCTCCAGTGCTTATATTATATTATATTTCAGTGTTATTTATCGATAAAAAGCTTTTTAAATGCAGATTTCGCTGATTTATTTTTTTCTCACAGGAATCCGGATAAGTAGATTCCGGATAATTGAAGTTCCATTGTATATATTATTGATTTGCATCATATGAAGGCTTTATTGGTAACTAGGATTTAATTAGAATTTATATTACTTGTTGAAAAACTCTTTTCTATTATCTAGTGCTCGAAATTCAACGATCGCTTTCAATTCTTTATCTTGTTTCTATTACAATACCCACTTATAAATACTTAGAAAACAAATATATTTTTTTCAGACTATAGCCGTTCGAGTTTGACAAGTTAATAACATTCTCGACGGTGTTAAAGTAATTACACTTAATGAAAAGAGATTCTTTCGGGGGGACTTTGAAGGAATTCAAAAACAAATACTTATTTTGTTCGTTGGATTAAAAAAATATTCTCCCTTTGAAGCTTAAAATTAAGGTTAAAGGAAAATAATTTTTCGCTTACGTTAAAGGGAACAGGTAAAAGGGGCAGATTTAATTTAACGACTATTTTTACCATTGATTTTCTTCTTTATTTGTAGTATAAGTTAACCCTTAGCGGTCGAGGAGCTTGTTTGATATTTATGTTCTTTTTAGGGAACAGTTACATACCCCCCCCGTTACTGTTCTTTTTAAAGAGGTATTCTTTAGGATGTTGTTTTTATGTTTATGGTATATAAATATAAAAATAACAATGTTACGCAGAAGTGCACTAATAAAAATGTATTCTTAAACAAAAGTGTCGTTATTTATGTCGAAACTGATGCCTGATTTAATAATGTGTTCGTCAAACTGAGGAAATTTATTGTGTCGAATTTTTTAAGGATTTTTTTCGTCAATAATGAGGACGTTTTTTTTTTAAAAAAAATCATTATCAACGACCATAGTGCATAGTGTAGCATATACCCAACTTCAAAATGATCACTATTTACATCTATTGAGTTTTATATTAACTATTATAATATTGTCACGTAAATAACCCATATGCCTATTTCTTATAATCCCCGCTAGGTCCGTGCTTATCTTTATAAAAATGATTGTGATAAATGCAATCAGTTGCTTCAAGATCTGTTGTAAAAGCCGGACAACCGATTTGTTTTTACACTTTTTGCCAAAGTGGATTTTTCTATATCCAACAAAAAAGAATTTTTGAAATCGAACAATATTGTTTTTTTTCAAATGGTCTGATTCATTGAGATGTCCGGATAGTTAAATGCCGGATAATCGGATATTTGTTACAAAAGGTGTCCAAGTAAAACATTCCATAAAAAAAATATTAAAAATAAAATATTTTTTTATCAAAATATCTCAATTAGAACAGAAACCTTGAGCTAACACTCAGTAAAAAAAGTACATAATTGTCGAATAGAAAACCGCGTGTAAGATCCGCAAAAGGGATATTTACAACTGAAATAACACATATGATTCCAAAACAACGCCGTTTTATGCGATTACAGTTAATTGCAAATATATTAATATCTTACATTACTTTTCGTCCTCATACAATCACCATTATCTAATTGTGTACAAATCCAATTCAAAAACACATCTAACCAGCCTTTTGTGCCATTTCCTGAATACAATTCCCGTGAAGTAATCGGCTTCGATAACGGTCCCGATTCTATGATCCCGATCCTTTCTGCTGTCCATTAGCGTGATTGAAGGGAACACCGGCATCGGGAGATCACAGGTTGTTGTGATACATTTTCTGATGAAATATCTTTGTTATGGTTACTGGCAGCAGATCGATGAAGGGAACCTGTGGCAGAGGAGTGATTAGGTTAATAGAAACGGCTTTTGTCAAAGGAATAGTCTGTTCGTTGTTGTTACTATTAAAGTATTCGTTATTTGACAATAGCGTTATGTTGTGTTGTTTGTTTCTTTTTGGATATTAATATGGGTTTGGAATAATAGAAATTACACTGTAAAAAAGGTACTTAAAAATGAGTACATGGACGTAATCGTTTTTTTTTTAGTACAATTGCATCGTAAATGAGCGATGACGTACTCAAATTTAAATAATCGTTCTTTCTCATAAATGAGCAGAGTGATTAAATATTGGTAATCTCAGCTTTTGCTGAAGCCATCTTCACAAAGCGACTTGACACACTTAAAATAGTTGTTCAGAAAATGGTTTTCCACATTATTTGATGTCGATTTCTTAAGTGGAAACTGAGTTATTACAACTCAATTATCTTAATTCTCATTACTTTGATACACCTTTTTAACATTTCTTTTGTTTATAACTTCTTAATGTCTCCCTGGTAGTTTAACGGATTGATAATGTACTGGACTACGGTACTGAAGATCTGGGTTCAAATCCTGGTAAGATTTGGTTGTAATTGTCGATGTTTATTGAAAGGGATTTATGAAGGCAGCCTATGTAGCCGACAATCAGGCATTGTACTCATTTTTGAGTACATGTACTTTCCAAATTTTAAAAGCACATATTCGGAGCCAAGATAGGCACAATTTTTTTTGAGGGGGGGAGGGGGTGAAATAAAAAATTTCCCAACTTCACGAATATAAAATTTCGACTTAACCGTTTCAAATTCCCAACTTAACAGCGTCGGGTACCAGCTCAGGTGTTATCCTCGTTAACTGACCATGTTTAAAATATACGAGGCATTTTCCCCGGATCTTTTCTTGGAGATAGGCCCGAACCAATGCCAATAGTCCAATATGCAGTTCTAGTGCGACGTAAATTAATCAAAACAAATTGAACAATTCGATATTCCCAACTTTTAAGGTTTCTAGATTATTGGGGGGGTGGGGTGGGGGGTATACTCCCCTACAAACCCCCTCGGTGCGACGGGCCTGCTTAGATGACGCGAGTGTTAATGCTGCTGTTATCACAGTTGAATTCACGAATAACAATACAAAAATAGTTACTTTGTCCTATGTGCCACTCACTTGAGTTAGACGTTACACGCCATAAATAGTGTTGCAGTCACGATATCCTACCTAATTTTTATTTAACACAAAATACATGACCATTACAGTACAAAAGTTCCTTCCGCAACGACCACAATCGACCAGTACAACCAGTACGACCTTCCAGCAGTAAACATCCAAGTAAGCTGTATCCACATCTCCCTCTAATTCTATTCCGTATTCAACCTCATGAAATATTAATGAGATTTCCCCCATTACATTAACACTTGAACAGAATCCAGTGGCGGGCACTTACAGTTCGCGATTTCATTTCAAAGTGGACGAATTTCAAAATTTATTTATTACCCTGCGGGCGATTCCCACTAAGTTTTTTTGGGACCTTGTTCATTAAGAAATGGAAAGAAATGGAATATTTTAAGGGGATTATTATTTTTTTTTCTTCAAGTTACTCTTGGGAAATTGAAAGTTTGAAATTCAATTTTGCATTTGAAAGAATATTCGGAGTTTAGAAATGTAATATACAGGCAGTGCTATACATCCTAATAATTACTTAGCTTTTAAGCTTTTAAAACTATTTTTTTTGTGTATCAAAAATAATTAAAAAAATTCTGATAGGTATATATACAGGTAACACTGTACCGTAATGTTTGTTCGTGAATACTTTTAGGCCCCACACGGTACAAAGGTCACAGGGGGAGAGGTTAAATGAACCTGGTAAACGTGGTTTTAATTTCTTTACACGATGGTACGTCATTAATCCCTATAGGATGATTCCACGTGGAGATATAAGGGGAATCGTATATTGCAGTTGGTCGAAATCCCCCCCACGTGGTTCAAATGTCAGAGGGGGAGAGGTTAAATGAACCTGATAGACGCGGTACACCCTTCTCTACACGATGGTAGGTCATATATCCCCATAGGATGATTCCACGTGGAGTTTTAGGGAAGAATCGTATATTGCAGTTGGTCAAAACTCCCCCCATCCCCCCTTCCACATTGTACAAAGGTCAGAGGGCGGAATGGGTTAATAATCGGCCTCTTTGAAACGTCTCACGTTCTTCTACACCATGGTTACCAACCTTTTTCTATCAAGTACCCCTTGATAAAACTTTTCATTTATGAGTAATACCTTCTCTGATAACCCTTCTCACTCATAAGTTAGCTGGAAAATTAATCAAATTTAAATAATAATTATTTTATTAAAATAATTATTAAATAAAAATATTTAAAAAAAAAACACAGAAATATAAATTAAATTTATTAGAAATGAATTTTTTTCAATATTGAAATTTCCAATTGACAACTTTGACTTCTGCCATGGGGTTTAAATGAATTAAACCATTAAAAAATTTCTTAAAAAATATCGTAATAATAGTTGATAGCCAAACCATATCTCAGAATGAAAAGTTAAATTATTAATGATATCTTATAATAATTTAAAGGTTTCCTACGGTCAAAAAAATGCCTAAATAAATTAATATTAAAAACTGCTTAAAAGGTAATTTAAAACCGTTAACTTTATATTTAAAATTAAATAAACTTTTATATAAAATACATTTTGTTAAATTTTTTAAAAGATTACGAAATGACGTATTTTTAAAAGCCATGTAACTTTAGAAAACAGCAAGAATATGTCATTTAATGACAAACATCGCAAGTATTAAATTTCCTTTATAAATATGTTTACCGAATGATTTTGTTTAGTGAAAGACTGAAAATCATATCTAACATTTTAATAACGATATTTTTATACAATAAAATTTAATAGTTTTATCTATAAATGATTACCTAAATTGTTTTTCATGTCAATATTTAGAACCCCAAATTACGTAATTTAATACATTCAAGAGAATATTTTTCAATAAATCGTCATATAAATTTTAATATTTAGTTTTAAAATGACTTATTTGAGTTCTGAATTTGATTTGATTTGCTTTATTTTGGTACCGAAATCAAATCGAATTTCAAATTGCAGTGTATTCTTTTTTTTTTAAATATGAAAAGCTTATTTATCGTTATTAAATATTTAGCTGTATTTGTTGTAATGGAAATAAGTTTAATGATATTGAAGTCTTAAATATCACATAAGTTCCAAAGAATTGCTTTTCAATTTAAAATAAAAAGGAAATATGACAATATATAGTATTAAAATTCTTATTTAAATTAAATTATGGATTTTTAAAATTGCTCATGGCAAACAACCTTTGAATTTTAGTAAGAAACGGTATTGCCAAGCAAAATAGAAATTCAAGCTATTACTTAGCTTTTAAGCTTTTATTCAAGTGCGTCCTAACTTTACTCCAATTTCTACGGCGTGTATATGGGACAGGTGCATGTTAAATCTGATCGCGGTCCAATGTCCTGAAGCTTATTAAGGTTGCGTTGGGTGCCCAGCTTAGGTGTGGTCCTCGTCATCTGAACATGGTTACAAAATACCAGGCACTGTTCCGGGGTCTTTCCTTCGAAATAGAAGGAGTTAAAAAAAATAGAACGTGTTAAAAAAAAGTAGAACGTGTTGAAAAAATAGAACGTGTTAAAAAAAATTGAACGTGTTAAAAAATAGAACGTGTTAAAGAATAAAATGTGTTAAAAAATAGAACGTGTTAAAAAATATAACGTGTTAAAAAATAGAATGTGTTAAAAAAATAGAACGTGTTAAAAAATGGAACGTGTTAAAAAAAATAGAACGTGTTAAAGAATAAAATGTGTTAAAGAAAAAAAACGTGTTAAAAAATAAAACGTGTTCAAATATATTAAATATGTTAAAAAATAGAACATGTTAAAAAAATAAAACGTGCTAAAAAAATATAACGTGTTAAAAAAATAGAACCTGTTAAAAAAAATAGAACGTTTTACAAAAATAAAACGTGTTCAAAAAATGGAACGTGTTAAAAAATAGAACGCGTTAAAAAATAGAACGAGTTTAAAAAAATAAAACGTGTTAAAAAATAAAACGTGTTCAAATATATTGAATATGTTAAAAAATAGAACGTGTTAAAAAAATAGAACGTGTTAAAAAATTAGAACGTGTTAAAAAAAATATAACGTGTTAAAAAAATAGAACCTGTTAAAAAAAATAGAACGTTTTACAAAAATAGAACGTGTTAAAAAAATGGAACGTGTTAAAAAAATAGAACGTGTTAAAAAATAGAACGCGTTAAAAATAGAACGAGTTTAAAAAAATAAAACGTGTTAAAAAAATAGAACTAGTTTAAAAAGTAGAACGAGGTTAAAAAAATAGAACGAGTTAAAAAATAGAACGTGTTAAAAATAGAACAAAATATAAAAAGTGTTAAAAAAATAAAACGTGTTAAAAAAATAGAACGTGTTAAAAAAATGGAACGTGTTAAAAAAATAGAGCGTGTTAAAATATAGAACGTGTTAAAATATAGAACGTGTTAAAAAAATAGAATGAGTAAAAAATAGAATGAGTAAAAAATAGAACGTGTTAAAAAATAGAACGTGTTAAAAAAATAAAACGTGTTGAAAAAATAAAACTAGTTAAAAAAATAGAACGCGTTAAAAAATAGAACGAGTTAAAAAAAACGCGTTAAAAATACAACGTGTTAAAAAATAGAACGTGTTAAAAATATTACTTGTTAAAAAAATAGAACGTGTTAAAAAAAAATAAAACGTACTAAAAAATAGTACTTTTAAATTTTTTTTAACGTGTTAAAAAAATAGAACGTGTTAAAAAATGGAACGTGTTAAAAAAAATAGAACGTGTTAAAGAATAAAATGTGTTAAAAAAATAAAACGTGTTAAAAAATAAAACGTGTTCAAATATATTAAATATGTTAAAAAATAGAACATGTTAAAAAAATAAAACGTGTTAAAAAAATATAACGTGTTAAAAATATAGAACCTGTTAAAAAAAATAGAACGTTTTACAAAAATAAAACGTGTTAAAAAAATGGAACGTGTTAAAAAATAGAACGCGTTAAAAAATAGAACGAGTTTAAAAAAATAAAACGTGTTAAAAAATAAAACGTGTTCAAATATATTGAATATGTTAAAAAATAGAACGTGTTAAAAAAATAGAACGTGTTAAAAAATTAGAACGTGTTAAAAAAAATATAACGTGTTAAAAAAATAGAACCTGTTAAAAAAAATAGAACGTTTTACAAAAATAGAACGTGTTAAAAAAATGGAACGTGTTAAAAAAATAGAACGTGTTAAAAAATAGAACGCGTTAAAAATAGAACGAGTTTAAAAAAATAAAACGTGTTAAAAAAATAGAACTAGTTTAAAAAGTAGAACGAGGTTAAAAAAATAGAACGAGTTAAAAAATAGAACGTGTTAAAAATAGAACAAAATATAAAAAGTGTTAAAAAAATAAAACGTGTTAAAAAAATAGAACGTGTTAAAAAAATGGAACGTGTTAAAAAAATAGAGCGTGTTAAAATATAGAACGTGTTAAAATATAGAACGTGTTAAAAAAATAGAATGAGTAAAAAATAGAACGTGTTAAAAAATAGAACGTGTTAAAAAAATAAAACGTGTTGAAAAAATAAAACTAGTTAAAAAAATAGAACGCGTTAAAAAATAGAACAAGTTAAAAAAAACGCGTTAAAAAATACAACGTGTTAAAAAATAGAACGTGTTAAAAATATTACTTGTTAAAAAAATAGAACGTGTTAAAAAAAAATAAAACGTACTAAAAAATAGTACTTTTAAATTTTTTTTTAACGTGTTAAAAAAAATGTCTAGTTCATTTTAGTATTTTTGAATATTCCATTGCTTAACAATTTAACACACTTATTTTAAAAAAATGAAGCACATATCTATTTACCAAATTTGACACAAATCCCTTTAGTAATTTTATAATTCAAGCGGAAGATTGTTATTCCGGGAACTTAAACGTAAAAAAACAGTTCTTCACTTGTAGATTTTTCAAAAAGCAGAGCTTTACGCGTTGTTTCAACACACTTTTCTTTTACTTATATTCCAAGAATTCTTTCATTCCTTCGCACATTCCGGCAAGTTCGATTGATACGTATCCAACCCCTAAATCAATAAGCCGCGTAATCCTATTTCGCCACACACATCTTAATTCAAAAACAAAAGCTTCCCGATACGGTATTTTCTTCCCATTGTTCGGCGTGCAAACAAAACTCCTGTAGAAAAGCCAACACAAAGATTACTCTTAATTATAACAGGAAGCATTTTAATTAGGATGCCGCTAAACAGATAACAAAGCAGAAGAACGCATTTATAGGGGGAGTGCCCACATTGTGCGTTCCCCCCTTTTTTTTTTTCAACCGCCAGAGGGCATGAATCAGCGTTAAGGCCCCTTTTGTTGTGGCTTGTTAACAGCGCTTGAAGACACTTTTGTAAGGGGAAAAAAATCCCTACAATTTGTACCTATTATGAGAAATTAAGCGTGGTATGGGGGAAGAGCTCATTAATGTTGGTAAAAAGGGGAAATAATGTTGGGTGAAAAGACAGGGGTTGTTGGGATGATAATGGCGTTGTTGTTAATTATGTTATATCGGGAAAAGAGAGGAATGATTTTTCATTGTTTGGCGCTGTTAGAAATAAGTAAACTTTATGGGGATTCGTGGGGAATATATTTTTAGCCTGAGGTATTTAGAAATCTTTGCTATTCATGAACATCTTTGAAATGTATGTTATTTTTAAGGAAGAGTTGCATCCGTTCTTGTGTGGTTTTTTTAACTCATAATGATGACAAAACCTGTGTTGCTTCTGAGAGGAATAAAGAAATATATTTTGGAGTTATTGGATAACAAGTTATTGGATATTTTGGAGTTACTGGATAATCTCTAACGGAAAAACGTTTTTTTTTTAATTTAAGGTCGTGTAACTCATTTTGATTTCTCTCATTTCTTTTTTTTTATTATTTCTCATTTTGAAAAAAAGGAAAAATATAACAGGTCATTATATTTTCCTGAAAGGTTTCCAAAAACCTATCTGTGATGCTTTGGGTAAATAAAATGTAATATGATTTGGAGTTATTTGATAACAAGTTATTGGATATTTTGGATAAACTCTAACGATAGAACGATGTTTTTCAATGTCATGTTGCTATCTCTCATTTTAAAGAACAGGAAAAAAAATAACAGGTCATTATATTTTCCTGAAAGGTTTCCAAAACCTACCTGTGATGCTTCTGGTAATTAAAAGGTAATAAGATTTAGAGTTATTGGATAACAAGTTATTGGATATTTTGGAGTTATTGGATAAACTTTAACGAAAGAACGAAGTTTTTTAATGTCATGTTGCTATCTCTCATTTTAAAGAACAGGAAAAAAATAACAGGTCATTATATTTTCCTGAAAGGTTTCCAAAAACCTACCTGTGATGTTTCTGGTAATTAAAAAGTAATATGATTGGGAGATATTGGATAACAAGTTATTGAATACTTTGGAGTTATTGGATAAACTCTAACGAAAGAACGATGTTTTTCAATGTCATGTTGCTATCTCTCATTTTAAAGAACAGGAAAAAAATAACAGGTCATTATATTTTCCTGAAAGGTTTCCAAAAACCTACCTGTGATGTTTCTGGTAATTAAAAAGTAATATGATTGGGAGATATTGGATAACAAGTTATTGAATACTTTGGAGTTATTGGATAAACTCTAACGAAATAACAATGTTTTTCAATGTCATGTTGCTATCTCTCATTTTAAAGAACAGGAAAAAAAATAACAGGTCATTATATTTTCTTGAAAGGTTTCCAAAAACCTACCTGTGATGCTTCTGGTAATTAAAATATAATATGATTTAGAGTTATTGGATATTTTAGTGTTATTGGATAAACTTTAACGAAATAATTTTTTTTTTAATTCAAGGCATGTTGCTATTTCTCATTTTAAAGAACAGGAAAAAAATAACATGTCATTAACTTTTCTTGAAAGGTTTACTAAAACCTACCTGTGATGCTTCTGGTAATTAAAAGGTAATATGATTTGGAGTTATTGGATAACAAGTTATTGAATATTTTGGAGTTATTGGATAAACTCTAACGAAATAACAATGTTTTTCAATGTCATGTTGCTATCTCTCATTTTAAAGAACAGGAAAAAAAATAACAGGTCATTATATTTTCTTGAAAGGTTTCCAAAAACCTACCTGTGATGCTTCTGGTAATTAAAAGGTTATATGTTTTGGAGTTATTGGATAACAAGTTATTGGATATTTTGGAGTTACTGGATAAACTCTAACGAAATAATGATGTTTTTTTAATTCAAAGCCATGTTGCTATCTCTCATTTTGAAGAACAGGAACAAATAACAGGTCATTATATTTTCCTGAATGGTTTCCATAAACCTACCTGTGATGCTTCTGGTAATTAAAAAGTAATATGATTGTGAGATATTGGATAACAAGTTATTGAATATTTTGGAGTTATTGGATAAACTCTAACGAAAGGACGATGATTTTCAATGTCATATCGCTATCTCTCATTTTGAAGAACAAGAAAAAAATAACAAGTCATTATATTTTCCTGAAAGGTTTCTTAAAACCTGTGATGCTTCTGGGAGGCAAAAATAAATATGTTTTGGAGTTGTTGGATAACAAGATAACGACAGAGCAATGCTTTTCTTAATTCAAGGATAGGTTGTTATCTCTCATTTTAAAGAACAAGAAAAAAATACAGGTCATAAGAATGGAAAGTAAGATAATTGAGTTGTAATAACTCAATTTCCATTTAAGCAATCGGCATAAAATAATGTGGAAAACCATCTTCTCAGCAACTATTTTAAAATTTTTAGGTTGCTTTGTTAAAATGGCCCAAACAGAATAGATATTAGCAATATTAAATAACACTGTGCATTTTTGAGAAAGTACGATTGCTTAAATTTGAGTACGTCATCGCTCATTTACGATGCAATTGTATTCAAAGTAAGACGAGTAGGTTCAGGTACTCATTTTTAAGTACTGTTTTTTATAGTGTAGAATATTTTATCAAATTTGTCTTCTGAACAGTATTCATTCGCGCGCCAAAAAAAAAAGTAAATTTTCCCAACGGGAGTCATCATTCCAGTGTTTATTGTAGTTCAGTGTTTCCCAAACTTCAACAGCTGTGTTGCTGCGCATGCGCATTTACGACATGTTAAGAGTCCTTTCCTCTCACTACTTGTTAAACAGAACTAGAATCTAAGTAGGACTGGAATGAATTAATACGAATTCGGGAGTCGCAGACACAGAATTCGAAATAACATGTATTTAAAATGGAACTTTTGAAGATTTTAAGTGGTAATACCCTGACAGTACTTGTCCTCAGAAACGAGTAACAGGTGGTATTTAATCGAAATATCCACCGTTGAACACCTGGTTAGAAAATAATACGATATACGGTAGTACAGCAGCATATTCATAAGTTTTCACGGTAAAGCATGTCACATTCAATTTGTATTTTAGAATGGGTCATGTTTGAAAAGTACAAATATATTCAAAACTAGCAATATGGCCCGGCGTTGCTCGTGGTCACTTTGCACAGTAAGAGTTGCGCGATTTGGTCTTGTCAGCGTAGCCATCGCATATCACTCTCTGTGCACTGTGAAAAATAAACTTTATCCAAATTCAGATTTATTTTGAATATTACCCAGAATTGCTTTGAGTATTTGAGATACCTAAATCTATTTTTATGTTCACGACTTTACATGCTATTGCGACTACTGTTTAAACTGATGTTTTTGAAAAATGTGTATTTTTTTAAATAAAAATTCCTAAAAATTTTTTTAATTGCATATTTTTTGTACAAAAATTAACCATTTAGTAGCAATAAACCTTTGTAGAAAAATTTCGCACTCATTAGTTTTAATATTGGCGACGCAATAATATATCAAAGAAAAAATATTGCATTTTTCCAAATCGAAAAAATGTATCGTATTTTCTAAAGTTTTTTTTTTTTTTTTTTTTTTTTTTTTTTTTGTGTGTGCCAATTGGTGACCGGAGTCTCCGTCTTTCAACATAATTTCATAAGGGTCAATATTTCTTATAAAAATTAATTTTCAAATATTCATTTTTGAATTCCAATAATATGTTTTTGAGGTAAAAATTTAAAAATACGCTACATGGAGGTATAAATATAGAAAACCTTAAATTAAACTTTTTGGGTGGCCCATTTTAACACCATAGAAATATTCCACTCCGTAACAAAAAGCACTATTGTCATAAAAGTTACGTTGTTCAGAACATGAATACACATTACGTCAGTCAAAAGAGCTGATTTATCTTCCTCCTTCGGTTGGCGAGGTTTTTGTTAACGACGTTAATTTTGTTATTTGGACACTAATTTCGCCATTTTGATGATATTTTTAAATATAGGACCTCTATTTTAGCTCATTTGGCAACATTTTTATTGATTTGGAGAAATTTTTAATTCATTTGGCGACATTTTTAATTCATTTGGCAATATTTGGCGACATTTTTAATCCGTTTGGCGACATTGTAAATTAATTTTGCGACATTTATTATTCCTTTGGCGACATTAAAAAATTATTTTGCAACATTTGGCGTAATTTTTAATTTATTTGACAATATTTGGCGACATTTTTAAATTCATTTGGAAACATTTGGTGACATTTTTAATTCATTTGGCACTCTTTGGCGACATTTTTAATTCGTTTGGCGACGTTTTTAATTCATTTGGCGACATTTACTCATCAGCCAATAAAAATAAATCGTTTATCCCAGTATTGTCGAAAAATATTTTTGGTCGCCAAGGTGATTTTTAACAATAATGTTATGAGGGGAAGATCGAGATCTAAATTTCCCATAGGCGTAATGTTAGAGAAAATGGAAAAAGTTCTATAACTTTTGAATGGTTGCAGATATCCACATGAAACAAAGTGCATATTTTAAACTAAGAAAAGTTTGTTCACATGGTGCAAGTTTCATAAAAATCCGTGCGGTAGTTTTTGAGTTAAATCCGGACAAACAGACAGACAGACAAAAAAAATTTTAAATGTGATTTTCGAAATCAGTGTATCCTAATTCGTGGAGAAAACTCAAAATGAGGGGTTTTGTTCGATTCCACTGACAGAGACTCCATTCTTATATATAAGTATTGATAGTGATAATTATTTTAGAGAAGAGAGTTTGTTTGAAATGTACTACATGTAAGGAGCTGTTCATTTATTACGTCATGCACCCTTGGTGGAGAAGGGAGTCTATCATGCGGGATTGGAGAGTGACATGGAGAGGAGGGTTTCAGTGGTTGCGTGACGTAGTAAAACTTAGTAGAAAGAATGCTTGCTGAAAATTCTTTCACAACAATTATCATATATATTATTTCTGTTGTAAAAACCCTTTTCATAGCTGTTGTTCTCAATGAATCTTAACATCTGTGGTATCAAAAGAAAAATAATTTCATGGAACAATGATGAATCGTACGTTCGTTTTATAAATATAAAAAAAGCTGCATTTAAAATAACTAATTTTAACGTTTGTTTTTAAACAGCTGTTGATATAACTACCACCTATGAGCAGAGCGTTAAGCGTTTATTTTTTGGATGCTAACGGATGGGTGATTGTGGAGCGGGGAGGGGGGGGGGGTTCTAACCTAACTGGTTTCCCTCAGGTATTCCGATCACTTCTGGTTTTTAAACAATTCTTCATTTATAAGTGAATTATTTGAATTTCGTCGCCAGACAGTTTTCGTTACGGCTACTAAATCCCAACCGTAAGAGTTATATAGTTTGTGAATTAAGATGTAGCACGGTGAGTTTTGAAATTACTCGGAATCGAACCAGGGGCCTTGTGTGTGCTACGTCGATACCTAACTGTAGAGCTAAAGTAATTATTCGAACCTGAGATAAAGTACTGTTATTTGATGTGACCATCACATACATTTATAGAATAATTCCTATGAAATGCTGGAGGAAAAAAAAGGGAGGACGGAAGGAAGTTTGCATTTCCTTATACACTGTTTAAAAAAGGTACTTAAAAATGAGTACCTGAACCTACTCGTCTTTACTTGAGTACAATTGCATAGAAAATGAGAGACGACGTACTCAAATTTAAGTAACCGCACTTTCGCAAAAGTCAGCAGTATGATTTCATATTGCCAATCTTAGCTTCTGTTCAAGCCACCTTAACAAAGCGACCTGACAAACATAAAATAGTTGTTCAGAAGGTGGTTTTCCACATCACTTGATTTCGATTGCTTAAATGGAAACTGAGTAATTACAACTCAATTATCATACTTTCCATTCTTTTGGCACACTTTTATAACATCTCTTCTGTTTATAACATATTCATGCATAGTACAACGGATAAGACACTGGGCTGCGGTGCATGAGGATCTGGGTTCGATTCCCGGTAAGTCTTGGTTATGATTGTCGATATTTCTTGAAAGTGATTTACGCAGGCAGCCTATGTAGGCTAACATCTTCCCTTTTTATTCATTATAAATAGTTTTGAGTACATATCTTTTTCAAAATTGAAACTTATGTATTCAGGGTCGTGACAAGTATCGAATGTACTCAAAATAAGTACATTATACTTTTTTTATGAGTACCTATTTTTACCAGTGCAGACTCCACAATTTTGCAAAAAAAATATTTAAAATGATCCTCCTTCTCATTTCAATTGTTACATTAAAACTAGGGATGAAACGGATATCCGGTAACTATCCGGTATCCGGCTGCTTTTTAACTATCCGGTAACTATCCGATACCCGGAAGTAAAGTGCCGGATAACCGATTTTCCATGCCGGAAATCCGGATGAATAAAACATTGAAGATTTTTTTTGTGGCGATCAATTTTCTTTGTTCTTGCTTTAAATATTTTCCTGAAAATTCTACCAATGTATTCACAGTATGCAGATTCTCCCTTTAACCAATAGAGACTTTAAAAAACCCACTTTTTTTCACATTTTTAACTTTAAAATTATATTTTTAAGGAATCGTTATGGTGGAGGGTCATCACATCTCACAAGTTGAATAAAAAAATAAATATCTCAAAAGTTTAAGCAAACTTGAGTTTTTATGTTTGGATTGAAAGGACATATGGTAAAATTACAATTATTCAGAAATTAAGTGTAAAATGTACAAAACATACGACCATTGCTAGCAGCACCCTAGAATAACCCTTTGTAAATAAAAAAGTTTTTTGAATGTTTATTCAATTTTGGTATCACTTTAAAGATAAGAAATTGGTAAATATTACAGAATAAAAAAATATTTTTAAATTTTTGACCGATTACCGTTTTTTCTAGTGTGTATAAGAAGTTTTTTTCATAAAAAATAAACTGCCGGATATCCGGCAAAATCCAGTTCGGATATCCGATATCCGGTTTGTAATGTGCGCCGGATATCCGATATCTGGTATCCGGCAAAACCACTATCCGGTTCATCCCTAATTAAAACCCGTCAAAAGTTTCCTAAGCAACCCCATTTCACCTCGAGAAACAAACAAAAAGACATTTCACAAACAAAAAGACATTTCACAAACTAAAAGACATTTTACAAACAAAAAGACATTTCACAAACAAAAAGACATTTCACAAACAAAAAGACATTTCACAAACAAAAAGACATTTCACAAACAAAAAGACATTTCACAAACAAAAAGGCATTTCACAAACAAAAAGACATTTCACAAACAAAAAAACATTTTACAAACAAAAAGACATTTCACAAACAAAAATACATTTCACAAACAAAAATACATTTCACAAACAAAAAGACATCTCACAAACAAAAAGACATTTCACAAACAAAAAGACATTTCACAAACAAAAAGACATTTCACAAACAAAACCCCAAACAACATTCCCATTTAAAAGAAAGACAACATCCCCCCCTCCCCTCCATGTCTGACACTCTCCAATTGGCACTTTATATTCCCGCCTCGCCATTTTCGATCGCCAAGGAAGGGGTTGGGGGGAAAGGCACCGAAACAGAAACATTCCAAGTGTTGGCCATTCCAATCCCGCACGGGGGTGGGCGGTGCTTTACTTTTTTAGTTTCCGAGATATCTCCATCGGAATCCATTCGTAACCCAATTAGGACTCTTCCCTCATGAAGAAGTAGTTGGAGGGGAAGAAGGACTTCTTTTTTTTCGTTGCCCGGATGAGTGGAGATCCTGGTGCTGTTGTATTGAGTGAAATGATTTCTGAATTAGGGACACGTGGGACGCAATTGGGGGTGTTCCTTTATGTGGGAATATGGATGTTTTTGTTTTTTTATGTTGTGTGTGTGGTTGTTTTTGTTGTTGTGTTTGATGAGGAAAAGTGGGGTATTGTTCATTATTAAAAATAGGTACTCAAAAATAAGTACAATGTACTCTTTTTTTTATTTCATTCGATACTTATCATGGCTCTGAATAC
Source organism: Troglohyphantes excavatus (assembly GCA_963932185.1). Lineage (NCBI taxonomy): Eukaryota > Metazoa > Arthropoda > Arachnida > Araneae > Linyphiidae > Troglohyphantes > Troglohyphantes excavatus. Next base: position 7,089,351 of record OZ010677.1, on the reverse strand, counting down.
ATAAGTTTCAATTTTGAAATAGTGAAATGTTGTGTGTGGATTTTTGTTGTTGTGTTTGATGAGGAAACGTGGGGTATTGTACATTATTAAAAAGAAGTTCTTAAAAATACCTAAGTAAAATGTACTCATTTTTGATTACTTTCGATGCTTATCATGGCTCTGAATACATAAGTTTCAATTTTGAAATAGTGAAATGTTTTGTGTGTTGTGTGTGGATGTTTTTGTTGTTGTGTTTGATGAGGAAAAGTGGGGTATTGTACATTATTAAAAAAAGGTACTCAAAAATAAGTAAAGTATACTCATTTTTGATTACATACGATGCTCATCATGGCTTTGAATGCATAAGTTTCAATTTTGAAATGGACATTACTCAAAAATGAGCACAATAAAAAAAGAGCAGTTGCTTGATTACACAACTTTCATAAATCACTTGCAATAAATTTCAATAATTCCAACCAAGACTAACCGGGAAAAGGACCCATATCCAAAGACACAGCAGTCCAGTGACTTATCCGTTGTACTACAAGGGCGACGTGAAGACATTATAAACAGAAGACTTGTTTAAAAGGTGTGTAAAAGAATGGAAAGTAAGATAACTCAGTTGTAAGAAATCAGTTTCCATTTAAGCAATCGACATCAAGTAATGTGGAAAACCACCTTCTTGTAAACTATTTTAAGTGTGTCAGGTCGCTTTGTTAAGATAGCTTGAACAGAGGCTGAAATGAGCAATATTAAATCCTACTGCTCTTTTTTGCGAAAGTACGATTACTTAAATTTGAGTATGTCATCGCCCATCTACGATGCAATTGTACTTAAAAAAACTAGTACGTTTTTACAGTTCGGACAGCGGCAAAAGTATTGATAATTCAATGCCAATTAACTGTAATGAGAATTTAAACGTTTTATTTTTTTTAACATTTTCATTCTTTTTTCGAAATTTGATTTGTTTACTATCAGTTAAATTCGGCGCCCTTTTTTGTCCGACGCCTCAAGCCTTTGGTTAATTAGCGTCGCACTAGAGCTGGACTTTGGGCTATTGGCGACGGTTCGGGTCCTATCCCGAAGGAAATACTCTGAAACAATGACCCGTATTTCTGAAACCATGGTCAGATGACGAGGACATCACCTAAGCTTTCACGTAAACTGAACCTCAAAGGGTGTCAGGACATTGGGCCTCGTTCAGATTTATCGTGCACTAGTCCCGTATACATGCCGGGGCTTCCAGTTGCTCAGCGAATAAAGGCGTCCAGCTTATAATCAGAGGGTTACTAGTTCGAGTCCGTGCGGTGAACTTGACAAATAAAAGTAAAAGTGATCTTGCGATCGGTAGGTTGCCAGATTTACTACACAAATACTAGAAAATCGGCTATAACTTCCAACAAATTACACAGGCGTGTATACGGGACTGGTGCACGATAAATCTGTTAGGGTCCAATGTCCTGACGCCTATTGAGGCTGCGTCGGTTCCTCGTCATCTGGTATGGTTCAAATATACGAGGCATTGTTCCCGGGTCTTTCCTTCGAGATAGACCCCAAACCGTCGCCAATAGTTCAATGTGCATCTCTAGTGCGAAGTTAATTAATAAAAAAACATACCCTTATACACGCCAGTATAATTTGTTGGATATTTTTAGATGAAATTCCTATTATTTTAGTAGCGAATATGGCAACCCTCCGATCACAAGATCACTAGATCTTTACTTTTCTTCGTTAAGTCCATCAGTCGGACTTGAACTCGCAATCTTCTGATTATTAGTCGAACGTCTTTACCCACTTGACAACTGGGAGCTCTTGGTTATACTGCACTTATCTGTTAACTTTAAAAAAAGAAATATATTGCTTTAATAGCTATTTATTATTGAAATAGTTTAAACTTATAGATATATGTAAAAAACAAATACGATTATATCGACCACTTTATTCTAAGTTGTCTTTAGCGTTATTCATCGCAAATACCTCCCGTAGAATATATCAAAACAATTTTTCATTTACCTTAAAGCCTATTTGTAATGCTATTAGACAATGATCCCTACTACGATACAATTTTACTTTCCGAATATAATTCAATAAGGCAAAAACTAAATCCCATTCCTTCAAATTCAGATTCCTCAATAACTTAATAAAGAATATTGTTTAAAACCAAGGGCGAGGGAAGAAAAATTTCCATGTTCCTAACAAAATAAAAATCATTTTAGAATCAAAAATCCCCCCCCCCCCCTCCCCCCGTTTAATTCCGGTTGAATAGATACAAGTACAAACAAAAACCAATCCAATCCCCCCCGCTCCTTAAAATAGGTGGTTTTACTCCCCCCCCCCCCCTTCCCCTCAAGCAAATCAAGTCATTCACCCTTCACAGTAAATAGCAACCATTGAGTCAAGTCCTTTTCAATACAGAATACATATCACGGAAGATCTAAGCTTCCTAAAAAGTACTTGATTCACTCTTCTTCTGAACCGGGTTTTTCCCTGAGGGAAAAAAAGGAGAGGGAAAAAATTCCCCCCCCCCCCTCTCTTGCTCTTTAGACGTGCCACTGCCAAATGGGGATATAGTGGAGGGAAATAAAACGGGTTATTTTTTTATTAAATGCCCGGATTGCACGTGATTCATGGAGGTTGTAATAAAATATAGAAAAGCTGCTGGATTTGAAGGGATTTCAGGAATGAAACTGTATTGGATTTTTTTTTTTTTTTTAAATTTTGGGGTTTGATTGTTCTGGTTTTGGGGTGGATTTAACTGGTAAGAAGTGGGCTACATTTTAACGTTAGTTTGGTTTGGTTTGATTAATTAACGTCGCACTAGAGCTGCACAGTGGGCTATTGGCGACGGTTCGGGGCCTGTCTGGAAGGGAAGACCCGGGAACGATGCCTGGTGTTTTGTAACCATGTTCAGAAGACGAGGACCAGGCCTAAGCTGGGCAACCAACGCAACTTTAATAAGCTTCAGGACATTGGACCGCGATCAGATTTAACATGCACCTGTCCCATATACACGCCGCAAAAATTGTAGTTAAGTTAGGACGCACAATCAGCTAGCTTGAACTTCTATTTTGCTTGGCAATACTTATGTATTTGGAAAAAATGTGAATTACCGTAAGTTTTATAAAGTTGGTTTGGTTTGGTTAATCAACGTCGCACTAGAGCTGCAGAGTGGGCTATTGGCCACGGTTCGGGGCCTATCTCGAAGGAAAGACCCGGGAACGATGCCTCGTATTTTTGAACCACGGTCAGATGACGAGGACAACACCTGAGCTGGCACCCAACGCCTTCAATAGATGTCGGAACTTTGGACCCCGATCAGATGTATCGTGCACCAGTCCCGTATATACGCCGTTAATTTTTTACGGATATTCTGGACGACTTTTCTAGTATTTTAGTAGCGAAGTTGGCAACCCTCCGATCGCAATATCACTACTTTTTACTATTCTTTAGTCTAGTCCATCGCAAGGTTTTGAACCACCAATCCTCTGATTAGTAGCTGAACGCCTTACCAACTGAGCAACTGGGGCTCTTTAAACTGGTTAGAAGTGGGCTACATTTTAACGTTAGTTTTGTTTGGTTGGTTTGGTTTGATTAATTAACGTCGCACTAGAGCTGCACAGTCTGCTATTGGCGACGGTTCGGGGCCTATCTCGAAGGAAAGACCCGGGAACGATGCCTCGTATTTTTGAACCATGGTCAGATGACGAGGACAACACCCAACGCCTTCAATAGACGTCGGGACTTTTAACCCCGATCAGATGTATCGTGCATTAATCCCGTATACACGCCGTTAATTTTTGTGGATGTTTTTGGATGACATTCTAGTATTTTGGTAGTGAAGTTGGCAACCCTCCGATCGCAATATCACTTTTTTTTACTATTATTTAGTCTAGTCCATCGCAAAGTTTTGAATCGGGGACCCTTGGATCCCCAGCTGACGCCTTTATCCACTCGGCCACGGAGGCCATTTGGAAGTTAGTGCTGGTGCATTTATGCACTGTAAAAAATAAATTGCTTAAAAATGAGTACCTGTACATACTCGATTTTTTTAAGTACAATTGCATCGTATATGAGCGATGATGTACTCAAATTTAAAAAATCGTACTTTCTCAAAAATGAGCAGTGTGATTTAATATTGCTAATCTCAGCTTCTATTCAAGTCATCTTAATAAAGCGACCTGACAAACTTAAAATAGTTGTTCAGAAGATGGTTTTACACATTATTTGATGTCGATTGCTTAAATGGGAACTGAGTTATTTCAACTCTTCTATTAAAAATGTTTATAACTTCTTTAAGTCGCACTGTAGGTTTAACGGATAAAGCACTGGACTGCGGTTCCAGAGGATCTGCGTTCGATTCCCGGTAAGTCTTGTTTGTAATTATCGGTATTAATTGAAAGCAATTTATGAAGTTGCAGCCTATGCAGGCTAGCAACTGCTCTTTTTATTAATTTTTACTCATTGTTTTTACTCATCGATAAGTCTTGGTTGTAATTGTCGGTATTTATTGAAAGTGATTTTTGAAGGCAACCTATGTAGACAAGCAACAGATCTTTTTGATTAATTTTTACTCATCGTGCCTATTTTTGAGTACATGTCTTATTCAAAAACGAAACTTATGCATTCGGAGCCATGATAAGCAGCGAATGTACTGATAAATAAGTACATTTTACTTATTTTTTGAGTAACTATATTTAACAGTGCTAGTAATAAATAAAATTCTAAAATTGAACAATCGTAGTCCTTTTTCGAATGGTTAATTTAAAGGTGAACTTTGCTCCCTATTCCTTAATTTGTATAATAAACTTGTTTGGCATGGTATTACTTATTCATGTGATATTATGACATAAGATACTAAAGACAGATTTTTAAAACCACTTTATTTAACTCATGGGACTTCAAAATGAGTAAATATATAAAAACTACTTAAAAAATTTTGGCACGTACATAATTGAAAATAGAATTTTAGTCAGTGTCAGTTAGACTGTATAGTTAACGTAATTGTATGGAATATTCATTAAGCTTCAGACTTTGGAATTTATCTTTTTTCAAAATTTTTACCCTCTACACTCATGGGACTTGTTTAATATTTACGTTCTTTTTTTGGAACAGTAACATCTCGGTCCTGTTTTTTTAAACAGGTATTCTTCAGCGTGTTCTTTTTACGTTTCTTGCGAAAAATAATAAAAATAAAAAAGTTACGCAGATTAGCAAATTAATATTAATTTCAGTATATCAAACATTAATTTAGTTTTTTCTAACATTTATTAGTTTTTTTTTTTTTTTTATTTTTTTTTTTTTATTTTTTTTTTTTATTTTTATTTATTTTAATTTTTTTTATTTTAAGCAGAGGATGTAAAGAATTTTAAAGTTTTATATCACCAACACTGTTAAAAATAGGTATTCAAAAATAAGTAAAATGTACTCGTTTTTGAGTACATTCAATGCTTACCATGGCTACGAATATATAGGTTTCAATTTTGAAAAAAGTCATGTTGCAAACCGGCCCACTTGGGGCACGATTCACTGTGCTGAGAGGCCCCATTTGGGTTTGGAATGTGGCATCTTCCACTTGAGAAGTTTCGGTTCGGATTTCGAACAGAGAGAGCACCAGGCCGCCATTGAGTATGGTTGGAAAAAAGACAGCTCCTCCACATATGCATTGTTTGGGAATGTAAATAAAAACTAGTTAAGTTTTTAAAAGATGTCTCTTCTCCTTGAGTCTTCCGAACTACAGGAAATGCATCGAACCTGGTAGGTTTGCATTTGCATTTACAAAATTATGGCGCCCGAACAGGGACTCGAGGAAAAAGAGACAATGGAATCTCTCAAACAAAGACGCACAGCCGTGCGAGGTTCATTCACAAAGGCCGTTAAGCTCTTACGTGAGCTAATAACGGAAAATGCAGAAGCAGTGAAGGTCCAAATAGCTTTTAATCAGCTAGAAGAAAAAGCCAAAAAACTCTTTGCCCTAGACGCTGTGTTCCAGGAACTCCTGCAGAGTCAGGAAGGGGGATGCAGCCAAAACGACTTCAATCAAGAATGCTATGCTGCCGAAGTATATGAAGAGAAGCTTATAGCTTGCCGTGTCCGAGCTACAATACATCTAAAAGAATTGACGACCTCGTCGAGGGATGGAGATCGCGTTCGAATCCGAGGAGATACATTCTCGGCCGCGGTTGTGACCCACTCAGCCGATTTCATCCCCCCCGTCCCAGTATTGAAGGTCTCGACGACAGATGAAGATGCTATTCGAATCCGAGACGATTCCTTCCCGGTCGAAGTAGCGACCCCTCAGCCGACTTCATCCCCCCCGACCCAGTGCGGCGAATGCCGGAAAGGCTTGTGTATGATGCAAGTTGTAAACATAAGGGATTATCGTCTCCGAATCAATGTTTGGAAAAAGTGCCAAACCTTCTACTTAGTGCATCTGATAGTGTAAAGTCGGGTAAGTCAATAACTTATCGTCATACAAATGTTTGTTTTGGTGTAAAATGCTCACCATTTCAATTGTGTGTCACCATAAACCATCGTTTGAATCTAGTGCCCAGTGTTTTTACCACAACTGCCAATCTTCTAAATGTTGATGATTGTATCCCAAGTTTCTGTGACTTGGGGATCACTGGGATTCGTCCATTCTATTCGATGGACACTTCTACAGCTGTTAGAAACAGTTTCTACAGTTTTCGGAGTACGATGACCGAGTGGTGCACATTAGTGATAAATCGAATTAAATACATTCTTTCTGTGACTGATCCTCCTCAGTTCTGGCATAATATACCAGGTGTATAAAAAGCTGCCGACCTCGAGTCTCGTGATTGTTTTACTGAAAAGTTGAAACAATTAAAATGGTGGGAGGGTCCATCTTGGCTCTAAAAGTCAGAATCCAAGTGGCCTTCTAGTGTAAATATTCTAAATGAAGAGATAATTAGTTCTGAGTAACTAAAAAGTGTTAACTGTACATAATGATGTAGTGAAACAAATTGTATTATGAATATGTCTCTTCATATTTAGAAATTTTACACTAGAAGGCCACTTGGATTCTGACTTTTAGAGCCAAGATGGACCCTCCCACCATTTTAATTGTTTCAACTTTTCAGTAAAATAATCACGAGACTCGAGGTCGGCAGCTTTTTATACACCTGGTATATTATGCCAGAACTGAGGAGGATCAGTCACAGAAAGAATGTATTTAATTCGATTTATCACTAATGTGCAACACCTGGCGTCTCGAACCTGCGGGCGGCTGGTTGCAGCGGATCAAGAGAGAGCACCAGGCCGCCATTGAGTATGGTTGGATAAAATTCAGCTCCTCCACAAAAGGTATTGTTTGGGAATGTAAATAAAAACTAGTTAAGTTTTTAAAAGTTGTCTCTTCTCCTTGAGTCTTCCGAACTACAGGAAATGCATCGAACCTGGTAGGTTTGCATTTGCATTTACAAAATTATGGCGCCCGAACAGGGTAAATGCAAATGCAAACCTACCAGGTTCGATGCATTTCCTGTAGTTCGGAAGACTCAAGGAGAAGAGACATCTTATTAAAAACTTAACTAGTTTTTATTTACATTCCCAAACAATACTTTTTGTGGAGGAGCTGTCTTTTATCCTTGAGTCTTCCGAACTACAGGAAATGCATCGAACCTGGTAGGTTTGCATTTGCATTTACAAAAAGTCATGTGCTTAAAAATGGGTACAATGAACAGATGCTAGCCTACATAGGCTGCCTTCATTAATCACTTTCAATACATAACGATAATTAAAACCAAGACTTGCTGGCAGTCGAATCCACATTCTCAGTCCCCGCAGTCCACTACCTTATCCGTTGTTCTACCAGAACTACGTGAAGAAGTTATTAGCAAAAGAAATGTTAAAAGGATGTGCCAAACGAATGGGAAGAAAGATAATTGAGTTATAATAACACAGTTTCCATTTAAGTAATCGACATCAAATAATGTGGAAAACCATCTTCTGAACAACTATTTGAAGTTTGTCAGGTCGCTTTGCTGAGATGGTTTGAACAGAAGTTGAGATTATCAATATTAAATCTCACAGCACATTTTTGCGAAAATACGATTACTTCTAATTGAGTATATCAACGCTCATTTGCGATGCAATTGAACTTAAAAAAAATCGAGTACGTCCATGTACTCATTTTTAAGTACTTTATTTTACAGTAAACATACTTGTCGCTTCCAGATAACAAAATTAATTTCCATTGAAGTTTGTAAGAAAATAACTTTTAAAACTCAATAATTTGTTGCAATGTTACGTATGCACTTTTAATGTGTACTCATTTCTAAGACGAGATGTCGTGACTTTTCATTCATTTGGGGCATTTTTAACCTTGTCCTTCCGGTAGTCTTATACTAAAACACTTTATTTCCAAATTTGTAGGATGAGACCCAGTGGTTTCCATGGTAACCACACATGTGAATAGGAAGCGTAAAGCGCAATCTGTTGACGCATATCGGAATTGTGCAATGAAAGTTTTTTGATTTTGCCATTGCAATTTTTGTTGAAATTTTTTAATATTTGACTATTTTTTGTTTGGTTAATAAAGTGAATATCCTTAGCTTTATTTAAGCCTGATAGTTTGAAATGGAAATTGGAAACTTTAAAGATGGCTCCATTGATCGTTTACAGCACTCCGTTGAAGTTTTTTATTTTCTAAAAGATTGATACAAAAATTCTGTAAGATAAAATAATCTTTCTAAAATAAATAAGGAAAACCGACTTTAAGAAAAGCCACTAAGAAGTAAAAAATAATTTTTAATTTTACGAACAAGTTGAAAATATGTAATTGTTTAATATCAATTTTATACTTATTAAAACTTTTTGAAATCTGCGCCAAAATGTATCAATGATTTTTGTAAATTGGCACCAACTTCAAAAAGTAGTAATAAATATAAAATTGACCTTAAATAATTCAATTTTTTCAACTCATTCGTAAAATTAAAAATTATTTTTTACTTTATAGCGCATTTTCTTAAAGTCGGTTTTCCTTTTTTTTTTTTTTTAGAAAGATTGTTTTATTTTTCCCTTTTTAGTTTTTATATTTGGAAAGGGGCTTCGCCTCAGGCTATTATTCAAACAGAAATTCAAGTATAAACTTGTGCTTACATTTTGTCTGCATAATGTATATCGTAAAACATTCCTTATCCATACAACTAAATACTGGTTGAATGAAATGTCATTGTTGTAAAATCTTTATTCAACAATGAAAATATTTTGAAATCGGATAAATTGTTTGAAAAAACATATGTTAATCGATATTTCAGGATATATTACAGCCGTATAACCGAAAAGGTTTTTTTTGAAGTTTTTGCCTAAATGGATTTGTGGATTTTTCTCTATCCAACAAAAAAATAATTTCCGAAATTGGACCATATTTGTTTTCAAACCGTCCGGTTAATTGAGAGTAATTTTTAAAAGGTGATGAAATGAAATATTCTCTGTCTAACAAAAAAAATTGTCCAAATATCTGAAAATTATGGTAAAAATCTTGCGCGAACATACATAAAAAAATACTGAACAGTCGAGTTGATAACCTCTCTCCTCGGCGGTTTTAATTTAAACTTTTTGACTGTATTATTTTGGAGTATTGGTTGGCGCGCTTTTCAGTCGGTTAGAAATAGGTGTCATTTAGCATTTAACAAAAAAACAATTCAAGAGAAAAATTTGGGTGTTAAAGAGTTAAAAGACAACGTCAGACTAATACCTAACACAATTTTATTTTTCATATAAAATAAATTAAAAAACCCTTTATTTTATTAAACAAAAAAAAAACTGAACTCCATTCAAAATGAAGAATCAAATCACAAAACAAAAAAAGTTATTAACGCACTGCAAACGAGACGCAAAACTGATGGGGGGAAATGATTAAAAATTCAATTTTGAACTCGTAAAAACCTTGAAAGAGTCTTTCTCCACATCCATCGATCCATACCCCAACCAAGATTTAAATTCAGAGACGCAGTTATTAAAGAAAAAAAAAAATCTTTTTCAAGTTCGTTTATTACGAGGAAAAGACTCCTAATAGATTGAACGGATTTTCGCTTCAAGGGAGAACGAACAATAATCACTTGTAAAAAGGATCGAGAACTATAGATCTTATTCTCTCACTTAAGTGGATTTTTGAGAAAAGTCGGATTTTTGAGAACAGCCGGACCGGTGCTCCGGTATCCGGCTTTAGGGTTCTGAGTGTCGTTTCTGTTATTTATACTTGGAAAGATCACACATCACGGGCAGCTGTTTGCTGGGAGTTGTTTATTTATTTTTTATTTTTCGGGAAAACGGGATAAAGGGGATAGGGTTGTATTTTCTGGAAATCCGGATCATATCTTTTAGTTCGATATTCGGCTAAATGTAGTGGAAAGGAGAATGGTCTTCAATTTTTAATTTTTATTTTGTTGTTTAAGAAGATGTCGTCTTTGTGGCTCTAGAGTTATTTTTAGATTGTGTATATCATAAATATAGAGTTTCAATCATTAAATGTTTGCACTCCACACTGTAAGAAAAAAGTATTTAAAAATGAGTATCTGAACATATTCGTTTTTCTTTGAGTAAAATTGCATCGAGCGACGGAGTACTCAAATTTAAGAAACCGTACTTTCTCAAAAATGAGCAGTGTGATTTAATATTGCTTATCACAACTTATGTTGAAGCCATCTTAACAAAGCGACCTGACACAGTTAAAATAAGTGTTCAGAAGATGGTTTTCCACATTATTGGATGTCGATTGCTTAAATGGAAACTGAGTTATTACAACGCGAATATCTTATTTCTCATTCTTTTGGCACACCTTTTTAAGATTTCTTCTATTTATAACTTCTTCACGTTGCCATGATAGTACAACGGATAAGGCGCTGGACTGCAGTACCTTAGCATATCGGTTGAATTCCCGATAATTCTTGTTTGTAATTGTTGATATTTTTTGAAAGTGATTTATAAAGGCAGCCTATGTAGGCTAGCATCTGCTCTCTTTATTAATTTTTACTCATTGTACTCATTTTTGAGTACATGACTTTTTCGAAAATGAAACTTACGTATTCGGATGATAACCATCGAATGTATTCAAAAATGAGTACATTTTCCTTAATTTTAAGTACCTATTTTTAACAGTGTAGCATGTCCGTGCGATATTATTACATATACAAAAAGTTTAACGGTTCTACTCATAGATGGCAGCACTTCCAACGGCTCGTTTTAAAACTATTTGGAAACTAATTATTTATAAACGATTGGGTTTAAAAAAAACTAATTTAAAACTAATCTTCAATATTTAATTTTTATTTTGTGGTTCCGGTAGATGATGTTATTGTGGCTATAGAATTATGTTTAGATTGTGTATGTCATAAATTTATAGTTTTAATCATTAACTCCAAGAACAAATTTTAAATTTGTGTTCTTTCTACGGAACAGTTATTCCTCCTTGCTGTTCTTTTTTCTAGAATTTTTTTTATAGTCATATAATTACCGCAGCTAAAAATGACCAAGTCCGCTTGATAATTTCAAATAACAATAATATACTTTTAGGATTATTTTAAGTATTTTCTTGATTTTCGTAAAATTAATTCATTTTTAACCGACTGAAAAGCGCGCCCTACCAAAACCTCCAAAGCCCCGCCGAAAGGGGAGAGGTTATCAATTCGACTGTTATGTATTAAAAAAACTGTGTATTTGAAAAAGTTATGTTTTATAAAAAAAAAGGAAACTCACTTTAAGAAAAATGCGCTAAAAAGTAAAAAATAATTTTTAATTTTACGAACGCATTGACAAAATTGAATTATTTAATGTCAATTTTATAATTATTACAACTTTTTGAAGTTGGTGCAAATTTACAAAAATCATACCCAAATTGTGGCACCGATTTCAGACAGTTGTAATAAGTATAAAATTGTCATTAAATAATTAAATTTTTCAATGCGTTCGTAAAATTAAAAATTATTATTAGAAGAAAAAAATACATATTTTTGTTCGCCGCAAACCGCACGGTTCTCTTTCACATTTTTGTGTTTATTTGCATATTTACAACAAAGACTTATAATTATTATCATTGTTTGTATTAATAATTAATTATTGAATTGTGTAACTCATGAATTATGTAATATGGTTCCTTTCACTTTCCACTCCCAGGGGTCGCCACTGTTGATATTTACCGTTAATTGACGCAGGAGTATTAAATAGCTCATATTTTAGTCATTTAATTATGTTGCAAACAATACAAAAGTTTTTTAGTGACATTTTAATGGAATTTTCAAGCTTTTTTCGAAGATATTTACATAGTAGTGAGCTATTTAAAAATGTAGGAGAATACAAATAATTCATGTTCAAATAAAGATTTTTTTTTTACCGAGTAGAGTGATTTGTTGCATGGTTAATATGTCGCAGTTATTTTTCCTTACGTTGGTATTGGAATAATACCAGGGGTGCCCACAGGGGGGGGGGGGGGGGGGGGTCATGGCGCAAGGTGCGCCATCGAAATTTGGGGGGGGGGGGGGGATTTTTTACATGGCTTTTTTATTATTATTTTTGAATTTTTATTGGGGAAATATTTTGGACAAATAATTATTTAATAAGTATAATACATTATATAATGTGCCTTCAATCACTGGAATTTCCAGCGATATCGAGAAATGCCTCTTTGGCACATAAGTTGACAACATTATTTACTGATCTTTGTCCAGTTCAAACATTCAGAATACACTTTAGTGCTGAGATTTAAATTAAAAAAGGCTGTTAGGTAATAAATTTTCTATTAGAAAGAATATATAAATAATAATATATATGAAGAATGCTATAAATTTAACCTGGAATCTCATTTCATATAATTATATCATAAACTTTGATTACATTACAAAACATTTAAGCAATTGCTTTGATAAATATGAGGATCAATTTGTTGATTCGATATTTATGCTTCATATTATATCACTATAGCTGAGCAACTGTTAAAACACTTCCATTCATACTACACTTTGGAATGACGTCGGTTTTCAAACTTCCACATCACAATCAACGTGAGAACATTTGGACCATGACACATTTAGCATACCCCATCTGCCTACACTTAGCGATGTTTAAATGTAAAACGAGCGTCGAACTCGGCAATTCCCAAATGTTGCCAAACGCATTAAAAATATTGCCAAAGGAATAAAAATATCGCCAAAGAGATAAAAAATGTCGCCAAATTAATAAAAATGTTGCCAAGTGAGTTAAAATATTGTCCTATATTAAAAAATATCCTCAAAATGGCGAAATTAGTGTCCAAATAATAAAATTAATGTCAAAGCGAACAAAATGTCATAATGCGCTCACTACTAGTCTAGAAAATAATATAGAATAACAATGTAAATATTTACTAGGTAAACATCCATTACTCCATCCCCTTAAAGTACATTACCAAATCCAATTTTCGCAACTTCTTAAAAAGAAACGCACACTCTTTCGGTGCTTCCCACAGAAAACCAAGACAAACTCCAGCTGACGCTGAATAATTCAGCTTCGTATTTAGAAAACTGACGGATAAATATTTAAGGGAAAACGCGTCGTAAGCGAAAAGATTTTTGCCCCAACTATTTCAGAGAGAGGGACTGGCGGTCTTCCTATATACAAAATAAATGAGCACGTTTCCAGGACAGAAAGAAAGACCAAAGAAGGATACTTCCACTCTACGACGGTGCGTTGTTTCTTCGCATTCCGTGAAACTCGTCTTAAAAAATATGGGCGGGCTGCCTGCCTAGGGGTGTAAGTCACAAAAAATACGAAAATGAGCTAACACCATTTTTCGATACTAGGGGACTATATCTATCATTTCATCCAATGGTGTCGATTTTGGTTGAATAGGTTGCCCAGGAATGAGTTGAATGTCCTTCCACTTAACGTTATAGACATGGCGAGTTGAGAACTTCAAACCCTTTTATCTCGGAATTCGGGTTTTGGATTTACTCCATTTGGATTCCAACCCACCTACCTATATGGGGCAAAGCAAATGTTGTTCTGTTAAGGGAGAAGACGAATTTGTTTGGAATTGTTTATTGTCTTGTTGGGGGTGGGGGGTGTTTGGTGGTGATGGAAGGGTGGAAATGAAATATTCGAGGTTGGTTCGGGTGCTAGGGGTGAGTGTTGAGTTAGTGGAATTCCTCATGTGAGGATTTGTAAATTGAAATGGAGTTTTCGAATGGAAAAACGACAACAGAGTGTTCTCAGTTGCAAACGGTTTATCACTTTCTATATTGTTAAAAATTAGTACCACCTTGTACCAAACTTCGGTACCCAATTAGCTGCAACCAACATTTGGTGCTTAGTTTCACTATTTCACGGTGCTTCCACGGATGGTTTAGTGAGGAAACGTTGCATAAAACAAATTCGAGTTTTCTTAGTACTGTAGTTAGTATTTTTGTAGCGACGCTGAAAACCGTCCGATCGCAAGATGACAACTTGTTACCGATCGGGCTCGAACTAGGAATCCTCTGATTCATAGCTGAACGCCTTTATTCATTGGACCACGGAGGAAAACGTCCGTCGTTGTCTTTCTTGGAGGTCTTCCTTGGACCAAAGGGATAACATGTGTATCTAAGGGATGACGTAGAAGATCTTAGGGATAACATGGCCTTTGGTTCAACGTTTCACCACTAAATAGTATCCGTGGTAGCACCGTAAAATGGTGAAACGAAGCACCAAATGTTGGTTGCAGAAGTTACCAAATTTGGGCACAAGGTCGTAATAATTTTTAACAGTGTATGAGCAAATCTAACGTGGCGCCCTTTTGTTAAAATGTTAACATAAATCGAATTATTGCCTGAATACGTTAACTTTGAACTCACTTTTTCTCAGTCGCCCACTTTCAAAAAGCGGAAAACGAGCGCACCTTCTATGTGCAGTCTTCACTATCCTTGGTGCAGACCTCTGTTTTTCACAACTGTATGGTACATCATTGAACTGAAAATTTTAAAAGAGTATTAGATAATTCAAATTTTTTATTTTATAATAAAATTTCTATTATATGAGACCTGTTATGCAAAATCTCGTTAAGTTTAATGCCTTAAAATGAGTTTTCCCCCCGTTAAAACCAACTCTAAGGTGCCGGCTATCTACCAGGGCCGCGCTTAGTTGGCTACGCTGTTAAAAATTTCAGTTCGATGCACCAGATCTTGGTGCAAATCAGAGGTCAGCAGCAAATTACACCATATTATGTTGAAATATTGGTTGTACCAAACATTCTTTATCAGGAAAGAAGCGAAGGTTTCATCGATTGTTGGTTCAACCTCTTGAACTGCAACCGGAATTTTCGCTGTCGTTACATCAACAAACCGAGGAATCTCCTCCAAGAAAGACAACGCCGAACAATGGCCTTCGTGGCGTGGCCCAGTGGTTACGTAAATTAACCCCCCCCCCCCCCCCGCCCCCCGCAAAAAAACTTTTCCTTGTTAACCTTCTAATTATTTTTTGCGAATCAATATTAAGCTTTAGTACAAAATTGCCTGAATACGTAACTTGAGCGTAACTTTTTTCATGTTTCATCAAGTTTAAGTTGATATAAGTTCATATCTATTTTAAGAAACTGTTCCTAATTTTCTGCAGTGTACATATTACTTTAATTTGTCTTTAGAAATTAGTAATGTATAGATTATATTTTTTGTAATGCTTTTTTTTTAAATAATTTGAACAATTGTATTAGTGATTTTTTTGAAAAATATTTTTCAAAAATAACAAAAATCTGCGAAAAAAGTTTGTTGTTTCTATTGTTTATAAAGATGCAAAATTACAGTTTTTTTAGATATTATTTTCTTGACTTATAATCAAAAATACGAACTTTTTTGTAATTTTTTTATTTAAAAAAAGTTTTATTTTTTTTTAAATGTTTGAACATGTGATTATGTTAATATGTGAAATATAAAATGATATACACTCAAACCTGTTTTTGTGCGGTCTTTTTTTGCGCAATTTTTTTTGTGCGACTTTTTTGTGCGATTTTTTTGTGCGGTATATGAAAATTTCAATCAAATTGGAACATTATTGATTATTTGGCTACCGAGATATATACAAGCGTCTAGTGAAACAATAGTCGTCGCAAAAACTGATCACTGACTACATGGTAACTGAAAAAAAATCAACTCTAAACGAGTGCGAGGTAGTAGTGACGAAAGCGATTTTGAACCAAGTTTGCGTATTGTCAGACTACGAAGGATAATGGTTATACGTTTTGAAAAGTTTTGTATGTGTAAAATAAGTACATATGTAAATAAAATATTTAAAAATGTTCGCATGTGTATTTTCTAAATCAGATTCTAAAAGGTTTGGCAAGATTCCAAGTAGCTGTCAAGCCTCGTGTCTTGATTTCGTTTAAAAAAGCAATTCCTAGTTATTTCGTAAGGTTTTGAGTTATTTTCTATGTGAGACTTTTTTATCCGGTCCCTATCCACCGCATATAAAAAAATTTAATTGTGTTGCGAAAACTATTTTTTATAGCTACTCGTAAAGTTTTGTGCGAATTTTTTTTACTCGTTTTTTTTATGCGGTCCCTATATACCGCACAAAAACAGGTTTGAATGTATTCAAATGTAAAGAAAAAAGTAAAATGTGTCTTATATCCCACTAACATCAGGCGGGGTCCTCAAAAAGAGCTGGATTCTGTGCAGTGGCAGAAGTCGCACACCCCTAAGAGATGCCTTGATATCTATGGTTAAAACGTTACCATTCAAAACCCGTTAGATACAGGTAAAGAATGACTTCAAAATTGGTCTGTTATGCTAAACTTTTTTTTTTCTCTTCTCTAAAATTTATCAAAGATGACTTATTGGGTTTTGGCATAACAAGGCTTATATATTTCCAAACAAGTGTAGTGAAATAAATCTTATGTCTAAATCCACATTTTTATTTCTGTTTTTCAAAAAATATTTTTACGTTCTTACACTCAGTATACCACGTAATATGATGTAGTGTATTATTATGTTCGAAGTCACCATTTCGATTTTTGGTCGACCACAATGTATTTTTCGAAGAAGTAACACGAGTTTTTAGATATTTTTAGAACGTATTTTCACCCTTTGCGGTTATAATTTACTCCGTGACCAAAATTCGAATTAAATAATATGGAATAGATTCCTATGATAAGGAAACTTAAAGTAAATTTAAATTAAGTAAATTTTAATTTAACTTTTAAATTAAGTAAATTTTAATTTAACTTTTAGATTAAGTAAATTTTAATTTAACTTTTAAATTAAGTAAATTTTAGTTTAACTTTTAAATTAAGTAAATTTTAATTTAACTTTTAAATTAAGTAAATTTTAGTTTAACTTTAACTTTTAGATTAAGTAAATTTTAATTTAACTTTTAAATTAAGTAAATTTTAATTTAACTTTTAAATTAAGTAAATTTTAATTTAACTTTTAAATAAAATAAATTGTAATTTAACTTTTAAATTAAGTAAAATTTAATTTAACTTTTAAATTAAGTAAATTTTAATTTAACTTTTAAATTAAATACTGGTATTAATTTAGTTAGTTATTACTGGTAAAAATTACTGGTATTAATTTAATTAGTTATTACTGGTTAAAATTACTGGTATTAATTTAGAAAAGAACATTGATAATAGTAATTGGGGAGATGAATGCTCGAAGATAATTTTCGTTCCCTAGTCTTTTCTTCGAGATAGGCCCTGAGGCCTCCGTGGCCGAGTGGATTAAGGCGTCAGCTGGGAATCAAAGGGTTCCCGGTTCAAACCTGTGCGACAGACTTGACTAAGAATAGTAAACAATAGTGAAATTGCGATCGGAGGGTTGCCAACTTCGCTACCAAAATACAAGAATGTCGTCCAGAACATCCACAAAAAATTAACAGCGTGTATATGGGACTGGTGCATGATAAATCAGATCGGGATCCAAAGTCCCGACGTCTATTGAAGGTGTTGGGTGCCAGCTCAGGCGTTGTCCTCGTCATCTGACCATCAAAAATACGAGGCATCGTTCCCGGGTCGTTCCTTCGAGATAGGCCCCAAACCGTCACCAATAGCCCACTGTGCAGCTCTAGTGCAACGTGAATTAATCAAATCAAACAAAACCAAATAGTTTTAAGTTAAAACAATAAATTTTTTTTATTAATTAAAGTTGCACTAGAGTTGCACAGTTGGCTATGGGCGACGGTTCGGGGGGCCTATCGCGAGGGAAAGACCCGGTTTGGTTTGGTTAATTAACGTCGCACTAGAGCTGCACAGTGGGCTATTGGCGACGGTTCGGGACCTATCTCAAAGGAAAGACCCGGGAACGATGTCTCGTATTTTTGAACCATGGTTAGATGACAAGGAAACACCTGAACTGGCACCCAACGCCTTCAATAGACATCGGGACTTTGGACTCCGATCAGATTTATCGTGCATCAGTCCCGCATACACGCCGATAATATTTGTGGATGTTCTGAACGACATTCCTATTGTTTTATAGCAAAGTTGGCAATCCTCCGATCACAAGATCACTACTATTTTACTTTTCTTAGTCAAGTCCGTCGCATAGGATCGAACCAGGAATCTTCTGATTCCCAGCTGACGCCTTTATCCACTGGGCCACGGAGGCCCGTTAAAACAATAAAAGTAGTTTGAATTTCAAAGTGCTTTTGAATTGTTTATCGATTTCAGTTGATGACGTAGTTCCTCGGCGATATATCAGTTATTACCTAAACAAATCTCTCTGCATTATATTGACGAAACAAATCTGCAGGGATTTAAAGCAGGATTTCAGATTCGTCTATGAATATGAAAGAATATCCGGTGCTCTTGAATAAATATTTACTAATAATATTGCAAAGATATTTGTGTAAATAAATTGTAGAACCTGGCTGTTACGAGAGCTGGAAACCAGCAAGCAGACTAAGGGATAAATTAAATGAGAATTTTATTTAAGAAAATGGGGATAGGAGAAAATTGAAAACGAATATATTTTGATAAAATATATGAGGTGTAAGAAATATTATTCTTTGAAATATAGTTCAGTGGGATTTGTTAAATGATGAATTATATTTTAATTAAATATAAATAATTAAGATTTAATTGTTTCCTGTTCAGCATTTTATAATAATGTTTTTATTAAATTTTATTAATTTAATAAATAAACTTAACAGTTCCAAATCTGAAATTAATTTACGTTGTTTTGAATTTAAAAATTTGCATTACCTCCATCAAAATCGAGCCCCAGTTGCTCATTGGATAAGGCGTTCAGCTACTAATCAGAGGGTTGGTGGTTCGAATCCGTGCGATGGACTTGACAAAGAAAAGTAAAAAAGTAGTGATGTTGCGATCGGAGGGTTGCCAGCTTCGCTACAAAAATACTAGAAAAAGTCATCCAGAACATCCAACAAATTATACTGGCGTGTATACGGGACTGGTGCACGATACATCTGACCGGGGTCCAATGTCCTGACGCCTATTGAGGTTGCGTCGGGTGCCAGCTCAGGTGTTGTCTTCGTCATCTGACCATGGTTCAAAAATACGAGGCAACGTTCCCGGGTCTTTCCTTCTAGATAGGCCCCGAACCGTCGCCAATAGCCCACTGTGCAGCTCTAGTGCGACGTTAATTAAAAAACAAACAAACAAACCTCCATCAAAATCTGCATGTCAAGAAGCGTTTAACATGATTTCGATACTGATCAACAGCCTTTCATTTCAACTGCAGTTGATGTTATGGAAAACTAATGCATCTATTTCATAAAAAACTGAACTTCTTAAAACAACCTTCAGAATTTTTCGAAAAATAAAAAAAAATATTGATTACAGGAAAATAAAATTGTTTTATTTTTATTTTAAAAATACCTTGGGAAATACTAAAAAACATATGGTCTGGGTAATTTTGAAACCACCATCTGTACTCAAACTGTCGACCTATTGTTTCGAAATCCCGCGTGCTACCAGCTACACTACAAAGGTAACTAGAACTTGGAAATATATTTTTAACGATTTTTGTTTATGCAAAAACTTTTTTAAGTGCATATTTTAAACAAACAGTTGATATTTATAAGATGAACGTACGATTTACACGTGCTCCGTGAAATTATCTTTCTTTTTTCACCTCACTTTTAAAGATTCATCGCGTGTGAGAGGCGTAAAAGGGAACTATACTTTATAAATTATACATATGATGATATGCACTCTCTCGTTTCAAACCCAGATAGATCCACATTTTCGTAAAAAACTGTTTTTAGTACTTTTTCCAAGTTTTCAATATATTTCATTACCTTGCAAAGCGGTATTGACCAAAAAGGGGTCTGAATCCAGCCTAAAAATGCGTTTAAAGTCACGCGCTAAGGTACGTGGATGCTAATCGTTTTTAGCGTCTCCTGCAAAATTGACAAAAATGGATCTATCTGGTTTTGAAACAAGAGGGGGGAGCGGGGGGTTGAAGCAAGAAATTTCCCAACTTAACGATTCAAAATTCTTAATTCAACTATTCGAAATTCCCAATTCAACAGTGCTGAAAATTCCCAGTTCCAACTTATCGATATTTTTCATATTTTTTTTATATATATATATATATTAGGTTATATTAAACAGTTCTCTCACAAGCATTGATTTGTTGCACCCATATTCCAATGCAGTGTCCGTTCTGAGGTCTAATTTAAATGTAATATTACAATTTGGGTCGATTTCTAATCTTCCCTATAGCTTTCATTTGTTAGTAATATTAATTTTCTTCAGGCATACATTTTCCCAACTTGAGGTTTTTAGAAGTTGAAATTCCCAAATATCAGGGTTTCCAGATATTATTGGGGGGGGGGGGGGGTCGTATCCCCCCCCCCCCAAATTCCCCTGGGGCGACGGGCCTGTCCGTACATTATATGTTATTCAGAGGACTGAACTCAGAGAACCTAAAGGCGTATGGAAATAATAAAAATTTGATGTTGACATTTACTATCATTACTTTAACTATTATTACTATCATTTATGGCAAGCGAAAACGGAGTATTATCAATTCGTCCTTCTGTGCACTGTTGGAGATACTTATGCACTAAAGTGGTACTTTTATGCACTAAAGCAGTGAAAAGTTCATCCCTTAGCGATTATTTTGTTTCCATAGATAGTTAACGTCGCAGCCAATCAGGATAAGGGGTCAAAAGCACATTTACCATGAGAATGCCCCTTCTATTAAACTCAACATCGCGAACTAATTCAATCCTCAATAACAACATTGACAGCTAATGGCACCTTTTAGTGGTGTAAAACTATAGCATGGCATCCACTTATCGATTCTTTGATCAAGGCTACTTAGGGGGCGTTCACAAATTGAGCTGCGTTATTTTCAGACCTTTTCCAATCAGTTCCTTGTAAGTTGAGGATTTTTGAAACCCCTCTTCAAGCATTGTGTTTGTTTATTTGGTTGAATTAACGTCACATTAGTGCTATACACTGTTAAAAATTTCAGTTCAACGTTGCGCCACATCTTGGTGCTCTGCAGCAACTTACCCCATTGGTGCAATCTAGGTCGAACAAAAAATTCTTGGCCGAGAATAGCGCAACTTTTTACCAAACAATTTTGCAATCTAAACTGCAACCGAAATCTTCGCTGAATCTACAAACCGGGGAATCCCCTCAATTCTCTTGCATTAGGGGCCCAGTTGCTCAGTGGATAAAAGCGTTTAGCTGGTAATCAGGGGATTGCTAGTTCGAGCCCGTGCAGTGGACTTGACAAAAAAGTAGTGATCTTGCGATCGAAGGGTTGCCAGCTTCGCTACAAAAATACTAGAAAATCAACCGGAACATCCAACAAATTATACTGGTTTGATTAATTAACGTCGCGCTAGAGCTGCACAGTGGGTTATTGGCGATGGTTCGCGGCCTATCTAGAAGGAAAGATCCGGGAACGATGCCCTGTATTTTTGAACCATGGTCAGATAATGAGGACAACACCTGAGCACCCAACGCCTTCAATAGACGTCGGGACTTTGGACCCTGAACAGGTTTATCGTGCACCAGTCCCGTATACGCGCCGTTAATTTTTGTGGATGTTCTGGACGACATTCTAGTATTTTGATAGCGAAGTTGGCAACCCTCCGATTGCAATATCACTACTTTTTTTATCATTCTCAGTCAAGTCTGTCGTACAGGTTCGAACCGGGAACCCTCGGATTCCCAGCTGACGCCTTAATCCACTCGGCCACGAAGGCCTCAAATTATACTGGCGTTTCACCATAATATGGGGTAGCGAAAACGCGAATTTTGGTTCAACGTTATAGCATGAAATGGTGAAGCGAAAATATGAGTTTTGGTGCAACGATTTATCACTAAATGGTATCCGTGGTAGCACCGTAAAATGGCTAATATTACTGCCTAACAAACTGCTTATGTTACTACCTAACAAACGGCTAACATTACTGTCTAACCAAACTGCTAATATTACTGCCTAAACACAACAACATAATGCCCTATGATATAAGGTGGTACTAATAAATGAAAAGTTATATTAATGGGTACGCGAAAGGAAAAAGCTCGAGGACCACTGTTGTAGAGGAAAGTGGGTCGCGTCCACCAGGTTATCCACTTATTCTCATTATCCCCCAATGATCTTTGTACCGCGTGGGGCCTCAAGGTATAGTAATCACGAACCAAACTTTGAGGTACAGTGCGGCATGTACCACGCGAATTCTATGAAAAATATTACACATAAATGGTAATTGGCCATCTATGTACGGTCATTTATGTATTGCCAACTAACCTCAACTGTTGGCGATGGTAGTTGGCGGTGAAGATAACTAATCACCAATCTGCGACGCAATAAGTAAACGGCCCCTCCTGTATTTTATTCCCGTAAGAAGGGGGCCTTCCTAGCAGGCCTAAATTGAATCATCTTGCACGGAGCAGCGATAAGTGTTTACTTCGACCATATAACACTAATAACACTCCTCCCCCTCTAAACAGTTCAGTCGAGTTTGTGCTGAAAATAACTCAATTAGTTGGGCCCAGTGAATTACACAGAAAATGGTTTTCAGGAGTGTTACTTTGGGTGTCTAATATGCCTCGATATTGAGGAGGAAATTTATGAGTATGGAGTAATGTTATAGAAATGCAGTTTAGATAATCATTTGGGGGAATTTAATTTACTTTATTCAAATAAAATTGTTAATATATAAAAATTACTAATACAAATAGTTTGAATTATTAAGTTACTTACGAATTTTCATAAATAAATAACTAATACGAATACTTAATATATGCTTACAAATGATTACCAATTGTTTCCGAATTGATAGCAATTACTTATAAATTATTATTAACAACTGCACATGAATTACTGACAATGAATTACGAATTGTTAACACGTATTTACGAATGATTTACAATTACGATAATTACTAATAACTTATGAATAAATAACACTAACGAATACCAAACATATGCTAACGAATGAATAGCAATTGTTTACGAACTGATAGCAATTGCTTACGAATTGTTAGCACGTATTTTCGAATGATTTACAAGTACGATTATAACTAATGACTTACGATTTACCATGATAACTAACGAATACTTAACATGTGCTTACGAATGATTAGCAATTACTTACGAATTGATAGCAATTGCTTACGTATTGATAGCAATTGCTTACGAATTGATAGCAATTGCTTACGAATTGATAGCAATTGCTTGTGAATTGATAGCAATTGCCTACGAATCGATTGCAATTGCTTACGAATTATTAACAATGACTAACGAATTATTAACATGCATTTACGAACGATTTACAATTACGATTATTACTAATAACTTAAAGTATGATAAATTACATTAACGGATACTTTACATACGTTTACGAATGAATAGCAATTGCTTACGAATTGTTAACACGTATTTAACGAATGATTTACAATTGCGATTATTACTAATAACTTACGAATTACCGTAAATAATACTAACGGATACTTAACTTATGCTTACGAATGATTAGTAATTGCTTACGAATGATTTGCAATTGCTTACGAATTGATAGCAATTGCTTACGAATTGTTAACACGTATTTACAATTGCGATTATCACTAATAACTTACGAATTACCATAAATAATACTAACGGATACTTAACTTATGCTTACGAATGATTAGCATTTGCTTAAGAATTGATAGCAATTGCTTACGTATTTATAGCAATTGCTTACGAATTGATAGCAATTGCTTACGAATTGATAGAAATTGCCTACGAATCGATTGCAATTGCTTACGAATTATTAACATGCATTTACGAATGATTTACAATTACGATTATTACTAATAACTTAAAGTATGATAAATAACATTAACAGATACTTTACATACGTTTATGAATGAATGGCAATTGCTTAAGAACTAATAGCAATTACTTACGAATTGTTAGCACGTATTTACAATTGCGATTATTACTAATAACTTAGGAATTACCATAAATAATACTAACGGATACTTAACTTATGCTTATGAATGATTAGCAATTGATTACGAATTACTAAACAATGATTTATGAATTACTAAACAATGACTTACGAATTGTTAAGATGCATTTACGAATGTATTTACAATTACGATTATTACTAATAACTTACAGAATGATAAATAACATTAACAGATACTTTACATACGTTTACGAATGAATAGCAATTGCTTACGAACTAATAGCAATTGCTTACGAATTGTTAGCACGTATTTGCGAATGATTTACAATTACGATTATTACTAATATCTTACGAATTACCATAAATAATACTAACGGATACTTAACTTATGCTTACGAATGATTAGCAATTGCTTACGAATTACTAACAATGACTTACGAACTGTTAACATGCATTTACGAATGATTTACAGTTACGATTATTACTAATAACTTACGAATTACTATAAATAACACTAACGGGTACTTAAAGAATGATTAGTTACTTACGAATTGAAAAGAATTGTATTTCACGACATACATAATTTTTCTTTTTGCTACTTATCCACTTATTATTGGTTAAAATAGATTTCAAAGAATAGGCTTTCATAATGTGTTTTAATGTGAAATTTAAAAGAAAATAGTTAACAGCACTTCAATTCGACATATTTTAGCATGAACAATATACGAAAAAAGAGGTAGGCATGTAAGTGGAGTACAGTTTCTTAACCTTCAATTGGCTTCATGTTAACAAAAAGCCTTGCAAAATCCAGAAGTTACGGTTACATATTAGTGGTACTTAATAATGACTTTATAGACATAGAAAAATTCTGCTTATTTTACAAGTGGATTAATATCTTTAGTACGAATAAAACTTAAATCATTAGTTACTGAGATTATAATAGACAAGCATAGTTCCATTGTAAATTTTATTAATATTATGCATATATGTGTTATGTAGGAAACATTCCTAGAAACTTCTTTATCATACATTTTTCAGCTCCATCTTGATAAACAAAACCACTGATCTCTATTTGTAATTTCTGGATTGGGTAAGACATTTTGTTGACTTGAAGCCAATTGAAGGGGTATCAACTTTACCCCACTTTCATCGCTACCGCAAGATTTCGCATATATTTAAATAAGCCAACATGTAGTGCTTTTGGCGGAGTGTTTTTCTATTTTCCATTGAAAGAAGTGGTTAAAAAAAACTAGGAAAAACTACTTGTTTGGAAATATAAAAGTTAATTCTATAAGAAGAAAATATAATATTTATATACATTTAATATTTTTAATATGCTATGGTATTAAAAAACATCACTAAATCAATGAAAAAAATTGGGGTTCAGTATGGCTGCTTCCACAGTGGCTTCAACCACTGATCTCTAACTGTAACTTCTGGATAGGGCAAGACATTTTGTTGACTTGAAGCCGATGTAGAGGCAGCCATTATGTGCCCCACTTTCTTTGCTACCGCAATATTTCGTATATTTTTCATGATGAAAAAACCCGACGTGTATTGCTTTTCGCTGAGTTTTTTTCTTTTTTTCTTTTTAAACCCATTTTAAATGCAATCTGCTATTAAACTAGAAAGTCATTTGCAAGTCCAAGTCGAAGTGGTTAAAAAGCAAGAGCAAAAACTACTTGTTGGCAATAGAAAAATTAATTCTGTAAGAAGAAAATATAATATTTATATACATTTAATATTTCTAATATGCTATGGTATTAAAAACACCACTAAATCACTTAAAAAAATTGGGGCACAGTATGGCTGCTTCCACATTGGCTTCAACGCGCCCATAGAGGAAACAAGGTTTGAGATTTCCAGAAGTTACAGTTAGAGTTCAGTAGCCAAATCTAAGACGTGCCGTCTCCAAGGGTACTGCCCTTATTGGTGAGTAAGGTGTTTTGCGTAGTAAAAAAAGTCATAAATAAGCTATATACTGCGTATGTGTTAGCCGTAAATGTTGTGATCCGTTAATAAAATAGGAGCGCTCACTGCATTAAATCCGTAATCCTGGAAGGGCACAAGCTCAACATTCTGCGTAATAACGTTAGTGGGTACAAATACTGAAACCTTTTTGAAGGGGTTTCGAGCCTCAGAAAGCCTAGTTGGAAGAGTGGCAATCTCAAAATTGGAGGATTGCGAGTTCGGTTGGTTGAATTTACATCGCATTAGAGAGCCCCAGTTGCTCAGTTGGTAAGGCGTTCAGCTACTAATCAGAGGATTGGTGGTTCGAATCCGTGAAATGGACTCGACATAGAAAAGTAAAAAAGTAGTGATCTTGCGATTGGAGGGTTGCCAGCTTTGCTACAAAAATACTAGAAAGTCGTCCAGAATATCCAACAAATTATACTGGCGTGTATACGGGACTGGTGCACGATCAATCTGATAGGGGTCCAAAGTCCCGACGTCTATTGAAGGCGTTGGGTGCCAGTTCAGGTGTTTCCTCGTCATCTGACCATGGTTCTAAAATAACGAGGTACATGTATGAATGTGTGTGTGAATGTGTATGTGAATGTGTATGTTTTCCCGGGTCTTCCCTTCGAGATTGACCCCGAACCGTCGCCAATAGCCCACTGTGCAGCTCTAGTGCGACGTTATTAACAAAAACCAAAAAAAAAAAAAAAATCTATTTTAAGGGGTTTTGAGCCGCAGACAGCCTAGTTGGAAGAGTGGCTGGTTGGTTTGTTAATTAACGTCGCACTAGAGCTGCACAGTTGGCTATTGGCGACGGTTCGGGGTCAATCTCGCAGGAAAGACCCGGGAAAACATACACATTCACACACACATTCACATACACATTCACACACACATTCATACACACATTCATACATGTACCTCGTTATTTTAGAACCATGGTCAGATGACGAGGAAACACCTGAACTGGCACCCAACGCCTTCAATAGACGTCGGGACTTTGGACCCCGATCAGATGTATCGTGCACCAGTCCCGTACACACGCCAGTATAATTTATTGGATATTCTGGACGACTTTCTAGTATTTTTGTAGCGAAGATGGCAACCCTCCGATCGCAAGATCACTACTTTTTTACTTTTCTATGTCAAGTCCATTTCCCGGATTCGAACCACCAATCCTTTGATTAGTAGCTGAACGCCTTACCAACTGAGCAACTGGGGCTCGTTGGAAGAGTGGCAATGTCAATTTTTGTTGTTGTTTTGGTTAATAACGTTTCACTAGAG
This sequence comes from Troglohyphantes excavatus, assembly GCA_963932185.1. Lineage (NCBI taxonomy): Eukaryota > Metazoa > Arthropoda > Arachnida > Araneae > Linyphiidae > Troglohyphantes > Troglohyphantes excavatus. The sequence continues at coordinate 7,061,785 of OZ010677.1, read as the reverse complement.
CTGCACAGTGGGGTATTTTGACGGTTTGAAGTCCATCTAGAAGGTTGGTTTGGTTGATTAAAGTTGCACTAAAGCTTCCCTTTGGACTGTTAGCGACAGTTCAGAGCCTATTTCAAAGGTTGGTTTGGGTTAAATAACATCGCACTAGCGCTGCACAGTGGGCTATTGGTGACGGTTCGGGACATATCTCGAAGGAAATACCCGGGAACGATGTCTCGTACTTTTCGAACCCTGGTCAGATGATGAGGACAACATCTGAGCTGGCACCCAACGCCTTCAATAGACTTCGAGACTTTGGACCCCGATCAGATGTATCGTGCACCAGTCTCGTATACAGGCCGATAATTTTTGTGGATGTTCTGGACGACATTCCTAGTATTTTGTAGCGAAGCAGGCAACTCTCCGAGCATCACAAGATCATTACTTTTTTACTTTTCTTTGTCAAGTCCACCGCATGGACCCGAACTAGTAATTCTCCTATTACCAGCTGGAGCCCCAGTTGCTCAGTTGGTAAGGCGTTCAGCTACTAATCAGAGGATTGGTGGTTCGAATCCGGGAAATGGACTTGACATAGAAAAGTAAAAAAGTAGTGATCTTGCGATCGGAGGGTTGCCAGCTTCGCTACAAAAATACTAGAAAGTCGTCCAGAATATCCAACAAATTATACTGGCGTGTATACGGGACTGGTGCACGATAAATCTGATCGGGGTCCAAAGTCCCGATGTCTATTGAAGGCGTTGGGTGTCAGTTCAGGTGTTTCCTCGTCATCTGACCATGGTTCTAAAATAACGAGGTGCATGTATGAATGTGTGTGTGAATGTGTGTGTTTCCGGGTCTTTCCTTCGAGATTGACCCCGAACCGTCGCCAATAGCCCACTGTGCAGCTCTAGTGCGACGTTAATTAACAAAACCAAACCTATTACCAGCTGGGGCCTCCGTGGCCGAATGGATTAAGGCGTCAGCTGGTAATCCAAGGGTTCCCGGTTCGAACCTGTGCGACGGACTAAACTAAGAGTAGTAAAAAAGTAGTGATATTGCGATCGGAGGGTTGCCAATTTCGCTACCAAAATACTAGCATGTCGTTCAGACACTCCACACAAAAAAATAGCCGCGTGTATACGGAACTGGTGCACAGTACATTTGATCGGGGTCCGAAGCCCCGACGTCTATTGAAGGCGTTGGGTGCCAGCTCAGGTGTTGTCCTCGTCATCTACCATGGTTCAAAAATACGAGGCATCGTTCCCGGGTCTTTCCTTAGAGATAAGCCCCGAACCTTCGCCAATAGCCCACTGTGCAGCTCTAGTGCGACGTTAATTAACCAAACCAAACCGATTACCAGGTGTAACACCTTTATCCACTGGGAAACTGGAGGCCCCAATCTCGAAGGAAAGACCCGGGAACACGCTTTGAACGGTCCCGCTCTCAGTAAGAAAATACGATAAAAGTATTTTAAAGAAAACTGAATTCAAATTTTTTAAAACTCCAAAATATTTTGTTTTTAATTTGGGTATTTACTCATATATCTTAACTGAAAGTTAACTGATCTTTGTGCGATTCAAACATTCAGAATACACTTGAGTGCTGACATTTAAATTAAAAACCCTGTAAGACAATAACTTTTCCCTTAGAAGGAATGCAAAATAATAATAATTCATATCCTTGTAGCATACGATTACGATTACGATACAAAGCATTTAAGCGATTGTTTTGATATATTATGGGCAGATGTCATAACTTTTTTCTCCTCCCAAGCGGTGAATGTCGATTCTTTGATTCGATTCCAAAGTAAATATTTTTTACACTTCGGGAAACTGAGGACATCTTGCTACAGCACTATCCTAATCGAAAATATATGGCGTGAATATAAAAAATGAAATGAAGCACAAGCCAATAACGCAATATAAATTACAATTTTTATATACAAATCCCCAATAAACTAATTACATTCATACATTTGTTTACTAGTATAAGCATAAATGGTTTGAGGAATTGTGCAGCTATGCAAAGGAATTGAATATATTTTGCACGGTTGAATAGTTTCTTTCTAATATAAAGAAAGGCATTACCAGCGATATTTTGCTAACAAATAAGAGGCAACTGTTTCTGAACAATTGCGTTGTTTTTCTAATCTAACGTTTTTGGAAGAGTAAATCGATTTTGCATATAGCATTAACAAATGCAATACAATTAAAGTTATATAATATTGTGTGTAGTTATTCGAGTACAAATGGGATATGCAATAACAAAAGAGTTTTTCCGAAGTCGAACGCAATGATCACCGTTTTACATTTATACTACAATTATGTTTAAGTGTTTCCGAAATTCAAAGCTATATAACCCACTCAAAAAATATAACTTCTCAGGATTCTACTCTCGGGACAATATGAGGATTCTGTGGCCGAGCGGTTAAAGGCGTCAGCTGGGAATACGAAGATTTCTGGTTCGATCCTAGGCGATGGATTTGGCACAGAAAAGTAATCAAAGTAGTGATCTTGTGATCGTAGGGTTACCAGCTTCGCTACAAAATAGTAGAAAAGTCGTCTAGAACATCCGCAAAAATTAACTGCGTGTATACGAGACTGGTGCACGATAAGTCTGATCGGGTTCCAAAGTTCCGACGTCTATTGGAGGCATTGGGTGCCAGTTCAGGTGTTTACTCGTCATCTGACCATGGTTCTAAAATAACGAGGTGCATGTATGAATGTGTATGTGTTCCCGGGTCTTTCCTTCGAGATACACCGAACCGTCGCCAATAGCCGACTGTGCAGCTCTAGTGCGACGTTCGTTAATTAACCAAACCAATCGAGATAGGCCCCGAACCGTTGTCAATATCCTACTGTGCAGCTGTAGTGCAGCGTTAATTAACCAAACCAAACAAACCAATCGTCCGTTATTGGAACATCCGTCGTGAATAAGAATTATTGCGCTTTAAAGCTGTCATAATCTAAGCATCCTCCAGACAGCATGAGGTGCGTAGAACGACAACTCAGGTGTTGTCCTTGTCATCTAACCATGATTAAAAGTTACGAGACAGTGTTTCCGAGGCTTTTTTTGGAATAGATCCCAAACCGTCGCCAATAGCCCATTGTGTAATTCTACAACGACATTATTTCAACCACCAAAACAGATATAACCAAGTGCGTTTAATAAAGATACATATGCAATCTTCGGTACACGTAAATCGTATTTATATTTGAATGATTTTTTTGAAATCAAAACAAGAAGTAAAAAAAAAATCAAAATTCTGCAATAACGAAGGGGACGACTTATTCAGCATTTTCCTTCGTTCCAACCCAAAATCAAATACACGGAATAAAATCGGAAAAAGTAAACTGGATTTCCCGTCGCAACTCTGCGAATCGCTTCATTTTTCAGGAAAAACGGGAAAAAAAAGGCATTCGTCCTGCTTCGAACCGAATGAACATTTTCAACCCATCTCACTCGCTGCGTTCGAGGATATTTGTCTCGGAGTCGGGACTGTCGTAGCACAAGCCACGGGGATGCGCATATTTCCAAAAGTAAACTGTCTTTTGGATTTCTATCAGAATCTATTCCATGAGTTCTTTTTTTTGTTTTGTTTTGTTTTGTTTTGTAAAAGACAAAAGATCCTGATTTGATTTGTTTTTGTCGTTCGACTTCGAATTTGTTTTTGTGAATTCATGTGTGTTATTCGAAGTATCATCTAAAGTTCTTGTTTTTGGTGAAGTATTCGAAATGGGTAGCTTATTATTTAAAAATGCACAGAAAGTACAAAAATGAATTCGAACATTGTTGTGCTCTGAAAAAGAAAACACCCGGAACGTTTGAAACAAATTTTGATTATTTAAATAATGAATGTTTGTTGTAGTTTTAAGGCGTTTTTAAATGTATGGTTAATTAATGTCGCACTAGAGCTTTACAGTGGACTATTGGTGACGGTTCGGTTCCTATCCTGAAGGTTTTTGGTTTGGTTAATTAACGTCGCACTAGAGCTGCACAGTAGGCTATTGGCGATGGTTCGGGGTCTATCTCAAAGGAAAGATAAGGGAATACATTTACCCACACATTCATACATGCACCTCGTTATTTTAGAACCATGGTCAGATGACGAGGAAACACCTGAACTGGCACCCAACGCCTTCAATAGACGTCGGGACTTTGGACCCCGATCAGATGTATCGTGCACCAGTCCCGTATACACGCCGTTAATTTTTTCGGATGTTCTGGACGACTTTTCTAGTATTTTGTAGCGAAGCTGGCAACCCTCCGATCACTAGATCACAACTTTTTACTTTTCTTTGTCAAGTCCATCGACTGGCATCGAAACACGAATCTTCGGATTCCCAGCTGACGCCTTTAACCGCTCGGCCACGGAGGCTTCCTTATCCTGAAGGAAAGGACCGGGAACAATGCCTCGTATTTTTGAACCATGGTCAGATATCGAGTACAACACCTGAGCCGGCACCCAATGTAAACCATACGTTTCAGTGGCGGCCCGTGGTCGAAAATGTTAGTGCAGCCGAAATCATGTAAATCCCCCCTCCCCCCCCCCCCCACTTTCCCCAACCATACATGAACGGACATTCTTTAAAATTTATTACTCACACTCAAATCAAAGTTTCCTTTCAACTTTTGTGAAAGATAACATGTGAAAAAAATAGAATAAACTTACTTATTTTTTGAAAATTAAATAACATGTGAAAAAAATAGAATACACTTACTTATGTTTTGAAAATTAAACCAATCCTCCTTTTTTTTAAACTTGCGAATCGGTCAATTTTAATATTAATTTAAGTAAAGAAACAACAGCACACGTGTAAACTTATCGAAAACTATTTCCGTTTGGCAGTTTTGATTGAATGGAGTTTTTTCCCTTCCTGAATTTGTGCATTACGGCAACAGGTTTGCTATTTATCGGATATTTTTTTTTTACTTACCGTTGAAATTTCATTTTCATTTCCAATTCTAATCTGGCCGAGTGGATTAAGGCGTCAGCTGGGAATCCAAAGCGTCCCCGTTTCGAACCTTTACGCGGATTAGACTAAAGAGTAGTAAAAAGTAGTGATATTGCGATCGGAGGTTTGCTAACTTCACTACCAAAATACTAGAATGTCGTCCAGAACATCCACAACAAATTAACGGCGTGTATACGGGACTGGTGCACGATAAATATGATCGAGGTCCAAAGTCCCGACGTCTATTGAAGGCGTTGGGTGCCAGCTCAGGTTGCCCTCATCTGACCATGGTTCAAAAATACGAGACATCGTTCCCGGGTATTTCCTTCGAAATAGGCCCCGAACCATCGCCAATAGCCCACTGTGCAGCTCTAATGCGACGTTAATTAGCCAAAACAAACCAATTCTAATCTTCATTTAAGAAAATTAGTAAAATATATAATGGGGGAGTTTCACGCCGAGAAGAAGAAGACCGCTGTTCCAACGGAACATGGAGAAAGTTCCGCGACGCCGAAGAAGTTCTGTAGGGTTAGCATGGAGCTTTAGATCCTGTATTATAATTTTAAGTTTTAGTCTTTAAATAATACCTCAATATAGAAGTATTTACTGCATACACTGAGATAGATTGTACTCATCGTTTATCAAGTATTTGTGTGTTGAAATAAAAGTATTTTTTCGTATTTTGTTGTAATTCTAATTATATACAAATATAATATAAGTATTTTCGTACTTAAATTTATTCATATATGGAATAAAAATATTACTTAATTGGAAAAACAAATTTTATAAACAAACTTTCCCATAATTGCAAGCGTAGCGACTGAACAAACAAAAGCAAAGTTGTCTGCTGTAGGGAAGAAATCGAAACTACTAGTAAGTTTCCATCATGATACCTCACGTGAAACTCTCCCATTTTAGTTTTAAAATACACTAATAAAATTAGGTGCATCCCGGCTGTTTCTTGCTGTAGTGCACGAGCCGCCACTGATACGTTTGGCTGAATAACGTCGCACTGGAGCTGGACAGTTGTACCTAGAAGGAAATACACAGGAGCAGTGCTTCGTAATTCCAAGCAGTCGGTTTGGGAATTCGAGCAGTTGTTTTTAGAATCACGCATCAGACATAACAGTTGAAAAACCTTGCTGATGTTCGAGCAACGATATTATTTGCATATTAACGAGTATCTGTCAGTGTATTTGCAGATTCACTAGTATATCTGCAAATTCACTTGCCAAACAATTTTCCGTACTTACACGTATCGTCCTAGTGTATCTGCAGAATCACTAGCTAATCTGCAGATACACTGATTTTTGCGCTTTCACGGCAACATATATACTGATCGCTCAAAGCGCAATCGTTGTATGCTTACTTTTGTAAACTTTAGGAAAACGCAAAATTGAAATTTCGAACTGGTAGAAAAATAGGTGGAGTTTTTTTTAAACCTGCACCACAAATTTGTTATTTGGAACTGACATACGATGTTTGTGCAGGAGGAAATAGTTAGACTCCACCTTTACATTGACACCAAAATCTAATTTTTTTCCAAAAATGTACGATTGTGCTTTTAGTCATAGATATGCACCTTCTGTACACTTTGCAGCCGCTATTGTGTAAATGAGGGCTATTGTGTATTGTGCACAATGTATTGAGGGCTATTGTGTATTGTGCACAGTGTATTGAGGGCTATTGTGTATTGTGCAAAGTGTATTGAGGGCTATTGTGTATTGTGCATAGTGTATTGAGGGCTATTGTGTATTGTGCACAGTGTATTGAGGGCTATTGTGTATTGTGCACAGTGTATTGAGGGCTATTGTGTATTGTGCACAGTGTATTGAGGGCTATTGTGTATTGTGCACAGCCGCTAATGTGTATTGTGTACATCCACTATTGTGTAAATGAGGGTTATTGTGTATTGTGTACAGCCGCTATTGTGTACATCCGCTCTTGTGTAAATGAGGGCTATTGTGTACATTAGCTACTGTGTAAATGAGGGCTATTGTGTACAGCCGTTATTGTGTATATGAGGGCTATTGTGTATTGTGTACATCAGCTACTGTGTAAATGAGGGATATTCTGTATTGTGTACATCAGCTATTGTGTAAATGAGGGCTATTGGGTTTTATGTACAGCAGCTATTGTGTACATCCGCTGTTGTGTAAATGAGGGTTATTATGTATTGTATACAGCCACTATTGTGTAAATGAGGGATATTGTGTATTGTGTACATCCGCTACTGTGTAAATGAGGGATATTCTGTATTGTGTACATCAGCTATTGTGTAAATGAGGGCTATTGGGTTTTATGTACAGCAGCTATTGTGTACATCCGCTGTTGTGTAAATGAGGGTTATTATGTATTGTATACAGCCACTATTGTGTAAATGAGGGATATTGTGTATTGTGTACATCCGCTACTGTGTAAATGAGGGCTATTGTGTATTGTGTACATCAGCTATTGTGTAAATGAGGGCTATTGGGTTTTATGTACAGCAGCTATTGTGTACATCCGCTGTTGTATAAATGAGGGTTATTATGTATTGTATACAGCCACTATTGTGTAAATGAGGGATATTGTGTATTGTGTACATCCGCTACTGTGTAAATGAGGGCTATTGTGTATTGTGTACATCAGCTATTGTGTAAATGAGGGCTATTGGGTTTTATGTACAGCAGCTATTGTGTACATCCGCTGTTGTGTAAATGAGGGTTATTATGTATTGTGTACATCAGCTATTGTGTAAATGAGGGCTATTGGGTTTTATGTACAGCAGCTATTGTGTACCTCCGCTGTTGTGTAAATGAGGGATATTGTGTATTGTGTACATCAGCTATTGTGTAAATGAGGGCTATTGGGTTTTATGTACAGCAGCTATTGTGTAAATGAGAGCTATTGGGTTTTATGTACAGCAGCTATTGTGTACATCCGCTGTTGTGTAAATGAGGGTTATTATGTATTGTATACAGCCACTATTGTGTAAATGAGGGATATTGTGTATTGTGTACATCCGCTACTGTGTAAATGAGGGCTATTGTGTATTGTGTACATCAGCTATTGTGTAAATGAGGGCTATTGGGTTTTATGTACAGCAGCTATTGTGTACATCCGCTGTTGTGTAAATGAGGGTTATTATGTATTGTGTACATCAGCTATTGTGTAAATGAGGGCTATTGGGTTTTATGTACAGCAGCTATTGTGTACATCCGCTGTTGTGTAAATGAGGGATATTGTGTATTGTGTACATCAGCTATTGTGTAAATGAGGGCTATTGGGTTTTATGTACAGCAGCTATTGTGTAAATGAGGGCTATTGGGTTTTATGTACAGCAGCTATTGTGTACATCCGCTGTTGTGTAAATGAGGGTTATTATGTATTGTATACAGCCACTATTGTGTACATGAGGGATATTGTGTATTCTGTACATCCGCTACTGTGTAAATGAGGGCAATTGTGTATTGTGTACATCAGCTATTGTGTAAATGAGGGCTATTGGGTTTTATGTACAGCAGCTATTGTGTACATCCGCTGTTGTGTAAATGAGGGCTATTGTGTATTGTGTACATCAGCTATTGTGTAAATGAGGGCTATTGGGTTTTATGTACAGCAGCTATTGTGTACATCCGCTGTTGTGTAAATGAGGGTTATTATGTATTGTGTACATCAGCTATTGTGTAAATGAGGGCTATTGGGTTTTATGTACAGCAGCTATTGTGTACATCCGCTGTTGTGTAAATGAGGGATATTGTGTATTGTGTACATCAGCTATTGTGTAAATGAGGGCTATTGGGTTTTATGTACAGCAGCTATTGTGTAAATGAGGGCTATTATGTTTTATGTACAGCAGCTATTGTGTACATCCGCTGTTGTGTAAATGAGGGTTATTATGTATTGTATACAGCCACTATTGTGTAAATGAGGGATATTGTGTATTGTGTACATCCGCTACTGTGTAAATGAGGGCTATTGGGTTTTATGTACAGCAGCTATTGTATACAGCCACTATTGTGTAAATGAGGGATATTGTGTATTGTGTACATCCGCTACTGTGTAAATGAGGGCTATTGTATACAGCCGCTATTGTGTATATCAGGGCTATTCTGTATTGTGTACATCAGCTATTGTGTAAATGAGGACTATTATGTTTTATGTATAGCCGCTATTGTGTCAGTATGGGCTAGTGTGTATTGTGTACAGCCGCTATTGTGTAATTGATCATAACTCAACCTACTCTAATAAAGACATTGTAAATTTTTAAAAACACATTTTATTTACAATAGTTTAAATCATCTATTGTGATATTCATCTTTTACAGAATCCAGATACAATTTAATTCAGAAAAAGAGAAGATTAATGAAATAATGTATTTACATACCTTCAACACAAGCTTATGGGCAATTAACACAAAATCAAATCAATTTTTTTAGTGGGTTTAGTAAGTATACAGTTTAAGATTTACAGTTTAATTTAAAAAAATTGTTTTTTTACGTTACTTAACATATAATAAAATAATAACGAAACGTTACGAAGGGAACCAATCACAGACAAATACCGTGGTATGGTCGCTAAAATAAATATATGTATATTTAAGTTCATTGCTCTTTACTTTAAGTATAATTAACTAATGTTTGTCATAATTTTTTTTTATTCTTTAAAAAAATCTTTACGCAAAACTACACAAAATTGAATAAACTAAAATTAAGTTTAATTTTAAGTTTAAAATTAAACTTAAATTTTATACACATTAGTTTTTTATTTTGTTGTAGATTCGGAAATTTTATTTAAATGATATTTTAGAATTTGCAATAACCACAACATTTTAACAACGATACATCTAGAGAACATTTTTGAAATCTCGTTTAACTAACAAATAATCATTTTTTAAAAATATTTTGTTTTGCAACTGAAGGGTTCAGGGCAAGAACGGTGACTGTCCATCCGGAGTGGCTTATATTAAACGAAAATCAAGCTTCATACTTTATAGAATTACACAACATTTTGAATGTTTTATACAATAAAAGTAAAACGATACTTAATATAATGGAAATTACGCATTGTAGCTAATGTATAACGTTGAAATCTCGCTGAAAAGCATTAAATAAGACAACATTTTCAATATTTAAATGTTACACCACCGAGCTAGAATATAATATAACTACACTCAAACCTGTTTTTGTGAGGTCTTTTTTTATGCGATTTCTTTTGTGCGGTATATGAAAATTTCAATCAAATTGGACATAATTGATTATATGGCTACCGAGACATATACAAGCGTCTAGTGAAATAACAATCGTCGCAAAAACTGATCACTGACTACATGGTAACTGAAAAAAAGTCAAATCTAAACGAGTGCGAAGTAGTATTTTCAAGTGACGAAAGCGATTTTGAACCAAGTTCGCGTATTGTCAGACTACGAAGGATAATGGTTATACGTTTTGAAAAGTTTGTATGTGTAAAATAAGTACATATGTAAATAAAATATTTAAAAATGTTCGCATGTGTATTTTCAAAATCAGATTCCAAAAGGTTTGGCGAGATTCCAAGTAGCTGTCAAGCCTCGTGTCTTGATTTCGTTTAAAAAAGCAATTCCTAGTTATTTCGTAAGGTTTTGAATTATTTTCTATGTGATACTTTTTTTTATGCGGTTCCTATCCCCCGCATAAATTTTTTTTAATTGTGTTTTTTATAGCTACTCGTGAAGTTTTGTGCAAATTTTTTTATGCGTTTTTTATGCGGTTCCTATCCCCCGCATAAATTTTTTTTAATTGTGTTTTTTATAGCTACTCGTGAAGTTTTGTGCAAATTTTTTTATGCGTTTTTTATGCGGTTCCTATCCCCCGCACAAAAACAGGTTTGAGTGTATAAGTATTCAAGCGAGGACTCCCATTGAGCGACAGTGTACTTTACCGTGCCACGCGCATGAATACAGTTCGAAAGAAAGGTTAAAAAAACATTCATCCTAGGCAATGCGGGAGTCTCATGTGACGTCACAGAAATGTTTAAAACTGTTTTTTTCGGCGCCATTGTTTTCTCTTTCTTGTAAGTATGGAAAAATATTAAAGGTGTAATATTTAATGTATTTTTGAAAACCAGAAATGCGTTTTTAAATCTGTGCAAAACCTATGCGAAAGGACTATTTTTTCTACCATCGCTCAAAAAGGAGTACAGTGGTCGGCCACGTTTAGTCCTCGCTCCAGATCTTATAATTATATTATTCTAGCTCAGTGGTTAAACTAAACACAATTTCCCCAAACTTAAATTATCGAATACTTTAAAAGCCGCACACTGGCAACTTTACAAGGTCGATCAAATTGATAAAGTTGATAGTTTTTCTTTCTATAATATACGAGTATGTATACCTTTCAAATTAGCAATTAAAAGAACGTTCAACTTCAAAGTTTTATATATATAGAAAGAGTATATACACATATAAATCGTATCTGAAAAAACAATGATGGATACCATTGTAATTTTTAATTTGTGCGCGTATAAACTTCTAAAATTATATAATAACTTACTGTGTGGTTGACTATTGTGTACTAAATCTGGGATTAGCATACTTCAAATGAGTAATGGAATTTTTATACAGACAGAAGCTGTTTCAAATGTTATCAATGTCAGTATATACTATGAATTTATTAGTTGTTTATTTTAAACTAAAATAGTTATTAGTTCACTTCGTTTTCATACAGTGTCAACGTGTTTGGTTTTGAGAAATGAAAAACGCCAGTGTGCGACTTGCCTAACAATAGCTCGATTCGCTCTTTTCTCAAGATACAAAAGACGTTTAACAACTTTTTCAATGGAGTCCATCTCACACTTCGAAATTTCAAAGACTACAGCTTCAGGTGCGACAGCAACTTGAAGATCACAGCAAGACAGGTGAGGCTCGCTAGAAACAGTGGCGCGCGATGGTCTGTCGCGGTGGAGGCAGGGGCGCAGGAATCAGTGGCGTAAGTGTAGTGGGCGCAGTGCTCGTGGATGAGGGGGCTGGAGATTCGGTCCAGGTGTTGTTCCAAGAAGTGGGCCGCGTCCTGCCCGCAGTCCTTTCGGACATACAGGTATTTGCATAGAACAAAGTCGTTGAAGGCGCTAGAAGGTAAATAAGACAAGTTAAATGCTCAATTAAAGTTGGTTAATTGAATTAGGAAGGGGGGAGGGGGGAGAGTATAGGGCGTTAAATATATATTTTATTTTTACTACATTTCTATTTCTGTGACAAAAAAGTTATAAAAAAACATTGTTATATGTGCCATTTAGTTTCACAACCAGATAGATCTACGTTTTTTTTAAAAATAATTTTTTAAAAAATATTTTTTTCATAAGCTCTCAATTACATTACAGAGTGGAATTGATCAAAAGTGTTTTAATCCAGTCTAAAAAATTATTAAAAGTCGTGGGTTTAGATCCCAATAGTACGTGGATGTCAATCGGTTTTGGCGTCTCTTGTAAAATATGTGAAAATAGATCTATCTAATTTTGACACTAGACGGACTCGTATGTATTAAGTCATTGTTGATATATTTTCAAATTTAAAAAAGAAAATATAATTTTAGAGTTGAGTTGTAACAATTTTAAAATTTAAGATAACAATATTAGGTAAATTTTTCTACTGAACTAATTTCTGAAACACAAAAATTAGACTAGCATTCCCGTTCGATAATCATCTTATAAACAACTCTCCCACCTCCCCCACACACCTATTCGTTATAAAGGCAAAATATATTAGCATATTTTTTATAGACAAAAAAATCATATAATTATAACGCGTTTGTTCATTAATAGATGGCAGCAGAGTTAGCGGTTTGTTTTAAAAAAAATAAACGTATATATTTTGAACGCATTAAAAATGTAAAAAAAAACCGTTGATATTTATGAGATGAACGTACTATTTGTCGTTGTTCCTGAAAATTATCTTTCTTTTGATACCTCATGTGTTAAGATCCATTGAATACAAGGCTCGTAAAAGGGATCTTAACTACAGAAATTATATATACGATAGTGTATCCAACTTGTGAAACCAACAAAATTTCAATATTAGTATCCGTAAATACGTGTTAACAATTCGTAAGTCATTGTTAATAATTCGTAAGCAATTAATATCAATTCGTAAGCAAGTAATATAAATTCGTAAGCAATTGATATCACTTCGTAAGCAATTGATATCAATTCGTAAGCAATTAATATAAATTCGTAAGCAATTAATATAAAATCGTAAGCAATTGATATAACTTCGTAAGCAATTAATATCAATTCGTAAGCAATTAATATAAATTCGTAAGCAATTAATATCATTTCGTAAGTAATTGATATAACTTCGTAAGCAATTAATATCAATTCGTAAGGAATTGGTTTCACTTCGTAAGCAATTAATATCACTTCGTAAGCATCTGATATCACTTCATAAACAATTAATATCAATTCGTAAGCAATTGATATAACTTCGGAAGCAATTAATATCACTTTATAACCAACTGATATAACTGCGGAAGCAATTAATATAACTTCGTAAGCAATTGATATAACTTCGTAAGCAATTGATATCACTTCGTAAGCAATTAATATCACTTCGTAAGCAACTGATATCACTTCATAAACCATTAATATCAATTCGTAAGCAATTGATATAACTTCGGAAGCAATTAATATCACTTTATTAGCAACTGATATACCTGCGGAAGCAATTAATATCACTTCGTTAGCAATTGATATCACTTCGTAAGCAATTGTTATCACTTCGTAAGCAATTGATAATCAATCTTAAACATATGTTAACCATTCGTTAGTGTTAGTTATGAAAATTCGTAAGTAACTTAATAACTCAAACTATTTGTATTAGTATATTTAAAAAAAATAACTTGCAAAATTTTTAAACTGTATTATATGAGGGAATGCATTTAGAGAAGATTATTTCGGGAAAATTATTCGGGAAGTTACTTGAATGGTGACAAAACACGTTTCGAATGTTTGTACTTCAAATAATCTAAGATGACTTATTGAGTTTTTCCTTCAAGCCCACGAATAGCGAAAGAGAGGAAAAGTTTCTGTGAAACACGTTTCTCCTTTGAAAGACTTAGAATGCTGAGAAAACACATTAAGGTAGATAAAGAAATTCTCTACCATTCGAAATAATACAGTTTCCAATCTTTCGATGGCCAAAAAGACAAATTAGTGGAGGGTTTGGCAAAGCGTGGACCACCATATTCTAGTAACACAAAATAATTTTTAACCGACAGAAAAGCGCGCCAAGTAAAACCAAAGTTGTCAAGTCGACTGTTATGTATTTTTTTAAATGTATGATCGTGCAAGATTTTTGTTCTAATTTAGATATTTGGAAAATTCTTTTTTATTTGTACGGGATGTCTTCCTTGGGCACTTTTTGAAAAAATAACTGATTATCTGGCATTTAACTATCTGGAACTTTTAATTAACTGGACCGTTTGAAAAAAAATATTGTCCGGTTTCATTTTTTTTTGTTAAATAAAGAAAAATCCACTTTGGCAATTTTTTATTTAAAAAAATCACTTATCCGGCTGTTAGATAACCGGAAATATCCATTAATCCGACTTTTTCAAAACAATTTATCCGATTTCAAAATATTTTCATTGTTGAATAAAGATTGTAAAACAACGATAGTTTAGTTTACCAATCATTTATTAAACCTGATACGAGACGTAGAAAAATGTGAGAAACAATTTGAATTTCTTGGTGAATAATAGCAGGGATTTTCGCCCTTAGCCAAGTAGAAAAACTAAAAAATTAAAAATAAAATAATCTTTTTTTTAAATAAAAGAAAAGCGACTGTAAGAAAAGCGCTAAAAAGTTTAAAAAAAACTAAGTGTTAATTTTACGATCAAGTTGAAAAAATTAATTACTTAATATCAATTTTATACTTATTACAACTTTTTATAGTTGGTGTTAATTCACAAAAAACATACCTAAATTTTGGCTCAGATTTTAAAAAAAGTTGTAATAAGTATAATATTGATATAAATAATTAAATTTCTTCAACTTTTTTGCATAATTAAAAATTATTTTTTTTCTTTTTACCTCATTTTTCTTAAAGCTGGTTTCCCGTTTTTTAAAAAGATTATTTTATTAGATTTAGATAATAAATATAATTCAGGTATCAAATAATATATATTTAAAAAAAATACTTTAAGAATCCATTCTAATGCATTTAGTTACAAAATATTTTAATTACTTAATGTAACAGGTCAATTTACAAAAAAAAAAATCGGTTACTTCATATAATGATATATATTGAAGCTTACAGTTATTTAAGAAACTTTTTAAAGTCTCAGATATATACATTTAAAAGTAAATGTAAGGACAAAAATTCCGGTGGAAGAAACTTTAATCTCGTTATTTAAAAAAAATCTCATCTTTAATATATAAAATGTATTAGAAAACAGACAATGGTTTTAAAAGGAAAAAAAAGTTATTTTTCTATGAAATATATAGCGCATTTTTGTTTTTCGTTGCAATTACCAAAGCAAATAATTGTACGTGTAAAAAAAGGGTCTAAGGCATATCTTTTTGTCGTAGGAAATATAGATCACGGTTTCTTTTTTACGTTTATTGTTCTAAAATTAATACGTTATATACGACGCTGATTGTTTTTTGAAAAAAATAAATCTTCTAATGGCTTAGAATTTACAGTGGCTTCACGGACCACCTTAAACCACTTCGCGGACCAGATTTTTGGAAACAACTGAACTAAAATCACTAAATTTTATGATTTATTTTTCGGAAAATATTACTATATGTCATATTAATAGAAGTGAGTTTATTTGTAACAAAAACAAGAGATAATCGATAGTTTAAAAAAATATTTTAAACAGGAGGATAGATGTTAGAAATAAAGTATAATTCTGTTGAACTCGTTTCTCTTTTATAAGATTGTATGCGCAGGAAAGAAAACTCACATGGTTAATTGTATGGTTTTCTAACGTTGCGAACACAATAATGCCTAGGTAATCAAATCGCATTATTAAATATCTTCTGAAAAACACAAACAGTAATATTTGTTACCAATTGTTTGTAACTTAAGGGAGCCCCAAATACTGATTTTTTACTAATGAATTCAGAAATACTATTTTTTTTCATTACTAAATCATCTGTTTGTGAACAATAATAGATTTTTTTTTAAAGCCTAAAGAGGATTTTTATAAAACACTACTCCTTTTTCAATTTTTAATATTTAAAAATAATTAAATTTATTAAATAACGTCAAAGCATATACTGCAGACATGTGAATAATTTTTTTCAGATTTCTGTTTTAATTATTTTTAAACACAGTTCATAACATCAGTTCATAACTTAAAAAATATTCAAATATTGATGTTCATTAATTCGTAAAAAAAATGAATTTATAACTTAATTTAAAAAAGCTATTCATGCGTTTATAAAACAAATTTTAAAGCTTCAAAAACCACTTACAGTTTAGTTTACGTACATTTTTTACAAAAACTTAACTTTAAACGTGACCAAAATTAAAAAAAAATAAAAATATTTTGAGTAAATGACGAACGTTGCAGACGAAAAGTGGGTAGGCAGATGATAAATGGTATATAAACATGTACAATAAACACATGTTATTTTTCTTCTGCTGCTTTGACACACCTTTTGTACACACCTTCTTAAATATGTATAGGATTTTTTTAAGCATAAAAAAAATTGCACTTTTTCGAAATTTGGGGCTTGGGTCAATTTTATTTAAAAGACTTTTTAAAAGGTTTGTTTGGAAGCTGACATTCAGTCAAACCCCGGGGCAACGGAGGAAAAGAGCAAGGACATGTTCCAATATTGTTAAAAATGGGTATTCAAAACTAGGTAAAATGCACTCAGTTTTGAATACATTCGATGCTTATCATTGCTCCGAATACATAAGTTTCAATTTTGAAAAAAAAAAAAAATACTTAATCTTCTGACTGTTACAAACGTATTCTTTCGCCCTTGTATCTGTAGTTTTCTTAGCAATACACACCAATTTTAAATTCGTAAAAATACTTTATTTACTAATATTTTCCGAACTTTATTTATTGGGGTATAAATTCAAAACTTCATTAAGGATAAACAGTTTTTTTTTTTAAATTATATAAATTTATTAAAATATCATTTAAACAATTTTACAATTCGGTTAACTTTCTGAACGGTCAAAGAAATTTAGTACAATGGGTAAAAATTAATAAAAAGAGTAGGTGCTAGCCTTCATAAATCAATTTCAATAAATATCAACAATTACAACCAAGAATTTGCGAGATTAAAAACCAGATCTGCAAGCACCGCTGCCCAGAACCTTAGCCGTTAAGCTACTAGGGCGACGTGAAGAAGTTAGAAACGGAAGAAATGTTAAAAAAAGGTGTGCCAAAAGAATGGGATGTTAGATAATTCAGTTGTAGTACACAAATGGACTAATTTTTTATTTAAGCAATCGACATTAAATAATGTGGAACACCATCTTCTGAATACCTATTTGAAGTTTATCAGATCGTTTTGTTAAGATGGCTTGAACAGAATCTGATATTTTAAATATTAAATCACACTGCTAATTTATTAGAAAGTACAGTTGCTTAAATTTGAGTACATCATCGCTCATTTACGATGCAATTGTACTCAAAACAAAACGAGTACATTTATGTACTCATTTTTAAGCCCCTTTTATTTTACAGTGAATACAAGCGTCTCGGTGAAAAACGCGAGAGCATGTTCCTTACCTTTTAAGATTGTGTCTGTGCAATCAAAATAGAGTGAGAAGCTTCCTGGAATGTCGTTTATAAAAAGAGAGAATTATAAAGTTATGTTGATGCTACACACTTAGCCATTTTTTATCATCAAAACAAGAAATCGATTTGGCGTAAAAATGCTCAAATTCGCGTTATTACACGGCGCCAAATGGTGTTTTAATGAGATAAAAATGGATAAGGCGACAATTTCTGTTACTCAATGCAGAGTCAGGTTGCAGCGTATAAAAAAGAAGATGCGACTTTGGACCATATTTTTTGCAACGTATGTTACTTTTTAAGAAAATGGTTTCTGATGTTTGCAAGTAAATAAACAAATATTGATTCACAACACGTAAAATCTTTTATCTATACTAGATTTCGTGCATTTTTTTTTTTAATTTTAGAAAGCTTTTTGGTAATTTAATACTTAGTTCTGAAGAAGAGTTTGCGAATAACTTAGGAGTAAGTGTTTATTTTAATGTTAGAAACTTCAAGGGGTCCCTTTACACAGCTTGTAGTTTTATTAAATTTATTTTTCAAAAATATTTTCAATTACATTATTTTTTTTGTTATTATGTAAACTTAATATTTATTAAAATTATATTTCTGTTTATAAGAAAATGGGTGTAATACTATACCCAAATTTACGTTTATACAATGTATAAAAAAATTTACTTAAAAATAAGTACCTGAAGCTACTTATTTTTCTTTGAGTACAATTGCATAGTAAAAGAGTGATGGCGTACTCAAAGTTAAGTAAGCGTACTTTCTCAAAAAAATGAGCAGTAGTGTTATTTAAAATTGCTAATCTCAGCTTATGTTGAAGCCATCTTAACAAAGCGACTTGATACACTTAAAATAGTTGTTCAGATGTTGGTTTTCCACATCATTTGATGTCGACTGCTTACATGGAAACTGAGTTATTACAACTTAATTATTTTACTTCGCATTCTTTTGGCATATACTGCTTACATTTCTTACGTCTATAAATTCTTCTCGTCGCCCTGGTAGTACAACGGATAAGGCATTGGGCTGAGAACGTTGTTTTATTCTCGGTTCTTGGTTGTAATTGTCAATATTTATTGAAAGTGATTTATAAAGGCAACCTATGTAGGGTAACATCTGCTCTGTTTATTCATTTTTACTAATTGTACTCATTTTTGTGTACATGTCTCTTTCAAAATTGAAACTTACACATTCAAAACCGTGATAAGCATAAAATATATTCAAAAATGAGTACATTTTACTTATATTTGAATACCTATTTTTAACCGTTTAATAACTTTTTTTAAATGATTTTAATAGTTAAAATGATATGAAAAACATGTATTATATTTACATAACGATGTTACAATTGAAGGGTGGAGGGGGAAAACCCCTTCACAGCATTTCTGTGAAATATTTTTTATACCTAAAGTGTTAGGAGTATTCTTTACAGCTTCTTCTATTAAAATAATAAAAAAAAATATGTATAATATACGTTCATTGAAAATATAAAGTAAACTATATGCAGAAGTATTATCATTATATTTGATGTCTAGGAAACGTGTAAACGTCCTGATTTGATTGAATGTAAAGTAGCAGTGCATCGATTCCATGTAGTAGGTTTTAGGTCTGCCTTAAACGTAAACTAAGCAGAAGTATTATCATTACATCTGATGTCTAGGTAACGGAAAAACGTCCTGAGTTAATTAAACGTGAAGTAGGTGTGCGTCGATTCTGTGTAGTCAATTTAGGGTCTTGTGTGTGAAAGCTGTCTTAAGCGTAAACTAAACAGAAGTATTCTTATTATATCTGACGTGTAATCGTACTGATTGAATTGCACATAAAGTAGGAGTGCATGGAATCTGAATAGCCGGGTCGGTTTAACGTCTTGTGGTGTGTAAAATCTGCCTTAATCATAAACTAAGCAGCAGTATTCTCATTACATCTGATGTGTAGGTAACGTGTAAACGTTCTGATTCGATTGAATGTAAAGGAGTATATCGTTTCGGAATGTAAAGGAGTGTGTATTCGGTTTAACGTCTTTTGTGTGAAAACAGCCTTAATCGTAAACCCAGAAGTATTCAAATTATCCCTGATGTCTAGGTAACGTATAAACAACATGATTTGATAGAATGTAAAGTAAGCATGCATCGACTATGTGTAGTCGGTTTCACATTCTCCGTATGAAATCAGCCTTTAACGTATACTAAGAAGTACTTAAATTATCTCTGCTGTCTAGGTAACGTGTAAACGTCTTTAAGGGATATAATGTAAAGTAGGAATGCATCGACTCTGTGTATTCGGTTTAACGTATTTTGTGTGAAACCAGCCTTAAGCGTAAACTAAGAAGTATTCAAATTATCCCTGATGTCTAGGTAACATGTAAACGTCATGATTTGATAGAATGTAAAGTAAGCATGCATCGGCTATGTGTAATTGGTTTCACATCCTCCCTGTGAAATCAGCCTTAAACGCATACTAAGTAGTATTCAAATTATCTTTGATGTCTGGGTAACGTGTAAACGTTCTTAACTGATGGAATGAAAAGTAGGAATGCATCGGCTCTGTGTATTCGGTTTAACGTCTTTTGTGTGAAACCAGCCTTAAGCGTAAACTAAGCAGTATTTAAATTATCTTTGATGTCTAGGTAACGTGTAAACGTCATGATTTGATAGAATATAAAGTAAGCCTGCATCGGTTAGGTACTGTGCAAACGTCATGATTTGATGAAATGTAAAGTAAGCTTGCATCGGTTAGGTAACGTGTAAAGGTCAGGATTTGATAGAATCTAAAGTAAGCATGTATCGGTTAGGTAATGTGTAAACGTCATGATTTGATGGAATGTAAAGTAAGCCTGCATCGGTTAGGTAACGTGTAAACGTCAAGATTGGATAGAATCTAAAGTAAGCAAGCATAGGTTAGGTAACGTGTAAAGGTCATGATTTGATAGAATGTGAAGTAAGCATGCATCGGTTAGATAACGTGTAAAGGTCAGGATTTGATGAAATGTAAAGTAAGCCTGCATCGGGTAGGTAACGTGTAAAGGTCAGGATTTGATGTAATGTAATGTAAGCCTGCATCGGTTTGGTAACATATAAACGTCATGATTTGATGGAATGTAAAGTAAGCATGCATCGGCTCTGTGTGTAGAAGGTGTAACGTCCCGAGTGTGAACTTACCAGCAGGATTCTCTGAGTCCCTCGTCAACATTCCTCTGTTCGTCGACGTTCTCAGACAGGTGGATGAGGTGTCGGTATTTGGGGGCGCACTTTTCTTCGGAGAGTGACACGTTCTTGTAGCAAGGTGAGTGCCTAAGGTAAGCTGTTCGGATAGAATACATAATTTAATAATATCAGAGAAATATAAAATGAATCTGGTGTCAGAAATCACACAACTTTCGAGTTTTGAAATTTCACAACTTCACTCCCAAAAAAGGAAAGTACCATATTTTTTTTAAATAAAATTGTTAAGGCAGATATCGGTAGACTACTCAAATAGATAATACCTGCAATGACAATCAAATACAAAAAAAATACCAAAACAATTAGATAGCTGTTAAGGGAATGCAACCCAAAACAAAAAAATAACTGAATCCTTATTTAAAGAATAGTATATTTTATTATGGTTTTTATATTTATCATAGTTAATTGGATGACGAAATTAAAAAGCTTGACTCATAAAATTAGAAGACTATTCTTATACATTGATATAAGTTTAAAACAAAAAAAAATAAGCATTTACTCGTAGTTTCAGACACTAGCTTGAAATACTATTTGTATCATAGAAATTGGTTAGCATAATTGTATTGACTTTGATAACAATGAAAACAACAAAACTAACTCACAGAGAAATTTCTAAAATTCTTCTTTTCACACGCATGTAAACTACTTTTTAATGAGTCAAGTTTATATATAAATATTTAAATATAAATTGTTTAATATAATAATTTTTCAGTGTGGCAACAAAATTCTAGAAAAAAAAGTTCCCTGATATTTTCCTGATTTCCATGATGGTGTCACAAAAATTTCCCTGATTTTAGAATTACATTAAGAAAAACTGCAATGCATGCTTTGTATGGAAACAAAGTATCCACGCTACAATAATACTGTGGCGACTGCCTTTTGAGCACACCGCCTCTACTGGATGAAACCTATTGAGCCTGTCCCAGCGATGGCCTGGCTGGCCAACAATACAATATATTGCATTATAAATGAAAAATTATAAGCAATACTTATTGTCAGTTAAAATAATATTTTATGTATACAACACAAATTATACAATTGTGACAGGCATAATAGTAATTAAACATGTTCTCTGGAAGCAGGGAATGCAAAAAAGCAAGTTTTCCAATTATTTCTTTTGGAGATAATTTGAAATAAAATTATACGCTTCATATTTCTTATTCCAATCTTCAATAAATCGCATATTTATTAGCCCCTCACATGTTTCTCCCAATCTAAATTCCAACATACTTTGATTTTGTTTCTCCCTCTAGCAGTGGTTCATATTTTTACAAAAATAAAACTGCAAATATAACAATGCGCAACACCACACTTTTTTAAAAAAATTCTTTTTCAGAACTAAAAGGAAATATTGACAACTAAACTACCCAGTATAAAACTCATAATAGACGATAACAGTCGTTTTAATTATCTAAATTTGAAAATTTCCCTGATTTTGTGTAAAATTTTCAAAAATTCCCTGACATTTCCCTGATAATTCCAGAATAAAAAAAATCTATGATAATTTCCTGATTTCCCGGTTTTTCCGGTTATGTTACCACCCTGTTTTTAATAAAATTGTATAATATTGCTTCACATCAAATTTCTTTTAAAAAAGCGTAAAAATAAACAAAATTTTAAGACATTTATTTTTTGAGATAAGACCGGAATAATTAACAAAAAAAGTTGCAAATTAAAATGTGGGCCTAAAAAGCAAAACAAACATCATTCCTCATGTTTTTAATACCTAGTTCAATTAAAGATATCTAATTTAATTGTGAAGATAGAAATATAATCTTTATGCAAACATTATTATATTTAGCAAACATTATTATATTTTTTCAATAAGAAAGTATGTATTTTTAAATTACTTATACAGGGTGGCAACAACATTCTTGAAAAAAATTTTCCTGACATTTCCCTGATTTCTATGATGGTGTCACAAAAATTTCCCAGACTTTACAATTACCTTAAGAAATGTTGCAATACATGCTTTGCACAGAAACAAAAAATCCACGCTACAATAATACTATAAATATATTACATTATAAATGAAAAATTATAAGTAATACTTATTGACAGTAAAAATAATAATTTATGAATACAATAGGCATAATAGCAATTAAACATGTTCTCTGGAAAAAGATAATGCAGAATTATTTCTTTTGTAGATAATTTTAAATGTTTTATATTCTTAATATTTCTTATTCTAATCCTCAATAAATCCCATATTCATTAGTCCCTCACATGTTGATTACAGTTCAAGGTCCAATGCACTTTGATTTTTCCTCCAGTAGTGGTTCACATTTTAAAAAAAAACTGAAAATATGAGAATGCGCATAACCATGCATTTTTAAAAAAAAATTCTTTTTCAGAACTAAAAGGAAATATTGATAATTAATATACCCAGAATAGAGGGCATAATACACGATAATTGCTGTTTTAATGATCCAAATTTGAAAAATCCCTGATTTTTTGTGAAATTTTGAAAAATTCCCTGACTTTTCCCTGATATTTCCAGAATTAAAAATTTCCATGACAATTCCCTGATTTCCCGGTTTTCTAGGTTATGTTACCACCCTGTTATAGTAGTTTACAAATCACGGTACAAATCCCAGAGAAAATAAAATTCAAATTAGTGAAAAATGTATAAATTCAAAACTAATTTGAGTTAGAAAAAAATGTGTAATTAGTTTTATTATTCACACCCTTGAAGTCCTCTTTTAAAAATTGTGAGGAATGCTTAAGGTGAAAATCACTTGCAATCGAAATTTCCTGCAACAACAACTTTAACATTAAATACCGTCTAAAGTAATAATCGTATTTCAACTAAAAGATATTCGGCTTATTTCCCATACATTTATTAAGAAACTGACTTAATTTTAGAATTTTTAGTTTTTGAGATACGATCTAAATAAGAGCGAAAGAATTGAAAATTCCCCCTAGGGCTTACATTTTGAGAGATTGAGTATGAAATGTAGTTGATTGAATATTTGGCAAATAATAAGGAAGCAACATTTTACGTAGTATTTGCATTTTTAGGAATATGTATTGTATAATTTAAACTTAATTTCTTAATGTAATTAAAATAAAAGTTTTCGATGGTATCTGCAGAAATTTAACTTTTTTCTGGTCGTTTCTAAGAAAAATATCAACAATTATTTGTGTCATTATCATCCTCTATTAAAAATAGATACTCAAAAATAAGTAAAGTGTACTTATTTTTGAGTACATTCGATGCATATTATGAACCCGAATACATAAGTGTCATTTTTAAAAAAAGACAAGTACTCAAAAATGAGTAAAACTAAATAAAAATAGCAGTTGCTTGCCTACATAGGCTAAATTCTTAAATCACTTTCAATAAATGTCAAAAATTACAACCCAAGACTTACCGGGAATCGAACCCATATCTTCAGGCTGCAATCAAATTCCTCATCCGTTGTACTACCAGGGCAGCGTGAAGAAGTTATAAACAGAAGAAATGTTAAAAAAGTGTGCCAAAAGAATGGGAAGTAAGGTTATTCAGCTGTAATAAGTCAGTTCCCATTTAAGCAATCGATATCAAATAATGTGGAAAACCATCATCTGAACAACTATTTTAAGTTTGCCAGGTCACTTTGTTACGTTGGCTTGAACAGAAGCTGAGATCAGCAATATAAAATATCACTGCTTATTTTTGTGAAAGTACGATTACTTAAACTTTAATATGTCATCGCTTATTTTCGATCGAATGGTACTCAAAGGAAAACGAGTATATTCAGGTACTCATTTTTAAGTACCTTCTTTTTATGCATCAAAGTCTATATAAAATCATCATCAAAAGTTTTCCAATTCAATTGAGTTTCTCTCAACTGTAAATACAGCAACTCCTATATCATCATCATCTCCAAATATTGGTTTCATTATTATGATTTACACCAACCATTCAATCCAATAGATTCCACCCCCAAGCAATTAATCTCGAAAGCAAACTGTAACCGCATTACTCTCAATCATTGTATACAGTCCATTCATGCCATTCCCGTTTTCCAGCGGTGATTTATATCTATTGATAATTTGCATTTGCAACAATTCTTGTATTTGCTTTGAAGGTCGACCTCAAACATGTGTTGGTGGCTTCTGCCTTGTTTACGTTTGACGTAATGGGGAGTTTACAGAGTGAAATGCCATCAATGGTATTTGTTTGTGGTGGATGGATTGTTCAACCTGTATTGACGTGTAACGTCTTCAAATTAAGGACCCGATTTGAGGTAGCCTGTCGACTTTTTAAATGAAACGGAAAATGGTTACGTAAAATTACATTGTAAAAAAATGTGCTTAAAAATGAGAGCATGAACGTACTCGTTCTTCTTTGAGTACAATTGCATCGTAAATGAGCAATGACGTACTCAAATTTAAATAATTGTACTTTCGCAAAAATGAGCAGTGTGTTTTAATATTGCTGATATCTGTTTCTGTTCAAGCCATCTTAACAAAGCGACTTGACAAACTTAAAATGGGACTTCAGAAGATGGTTGTTACAATTCAATTATCTCACTTACCATTCTTTTAGCACACCTTTTTAACGTTATTTCTGTTGATAACTTCTTCACGTCGCCCTGGTAGCTTATAGGATAAGGTTCTGGACAGCAGTACTTGAGGATATGGGTTTGGTCCCCGATAAGTTTTGGTTGTAATTGTCGATATTTATTGAAAGTAATTTATGAAGACAGCCTATGTAGAATTTTTTTTTTGGTTTTGGTCAATTAACGTTGCACTAGAGCTCACAGTGGGACATTGGGAACATTGCACAGTGGGCACATTGGCGACGGTTCGGGGTCTATCTCGAAGGACAGACCCGGGAACACATACACATTCACACACACATTCATACATGCACCTCGTTATTTTAGAACCATGGTCAGATGACGAGGAAACACCTGAACTGGCAACCAACGCCTTCAATAGACGTTGGGACTTTGGACTCCGATCAGATGTATCGTGCACCAGTCCCGTATACACGCCGTTAATTTTTGCGGATGTTCTGGACAACTTTTCTAGTATTTTGTAGCGAAACTGACAACCCTCCGATCGCAAGATCACTACTTTTGTTTACTTTTCTTTGTCAAGTCCATCGCTTAGGATCGAACAAGGAATCTTCGCATTCCCAGCTGACGCCTTTAACCGCTCGGCCACGGAGACCTCCCTATGTGGACAAGCAACTGCACTTGTACTAAGTATTGAATACATGTCTTTTTCAAAAATGAAACTGATGTATTCTGAGCCATGATAAGCATCGAATGTATTCAAAAATGAGTACATTTTACTTGAATACTTATTTTTAACAGTCATTATTGTAACAAAAAGACACATGCTAATTCTATCAATTTGTTCTGTTAACTATTTAGAATATATCAATTTCAAACTTCTAAAACGAAATAGAAGCCAATGTCGTCTGAATTCTCTAACACTTCAAATCAAACAATTCCGTGAATTCCGTAACTTTGTAATAACGCCGAGCCTCAGAACTTTGCAGCCATTTCTCTCAAAACTGTCATTTCTGACATTGATCCATCTTGTTCCAAGCTACAGACGTTTTGTGACTGAAATTTCGCGCTCGTTTGGCAAGGTTATGAGTTGTCAGGTTGACCAATAGTTATAGTTAAAATTCAGTAACGAAAGCGATATATTTATAGTTTTAGTTTATACAGGGTGACAACAACATGCTGGAAAACAATTCCCTGATATTTCTCTGATTTCCATGATGGTGTCATAAAAATTTCCCTGATTTTACAATTACATTAAGAAATGTTGCAATACATGCTTTGTATAGAAACAAAGTATCCACGCTACAATAATACTATAGATATATTGCATTATAAATGAAAAATTATAACCAATACTTATTGACAGTTAAAAAAATAATTTATGAATAGAACACAAATTATGCAATTGCGACAGGCATTATAGTAATTAAACATGTTCTCTGAAAGCAGAAAATGCAAAAAAAGCAAGTTTTTTCAAATTAATTCTTTTATAAATAATTTTAAATGTTTTATATGCTTCGTATTTCATAATTCAATATTCAATAAATCCCATATTTATTTGCCCCTCACATGTTGCTTACAATTCAAGGTCCAACACACTCTGATTTTGGTTTTCTTCCTCCAGCAGTGGTTCACGTTTTTACAAAAATAAAACTAAAAAATGAAAATGTGCATAACCCTGATTTTTTTTTTAAATTCTTATTAAGAACTAAAAGAAAATATTTACAATTTTTTACCGATCCAAATTTGAAAAATTCCCTGATTTTTTGTGAAATTTTGAAAAATTACCTGAGTTTTCCCCTGATATTTCCAGAATTAAAAATGTCCATGATATGTCCCTGATATCCCGGTTTTCCTGGTTATTTTGCCACCCTGTTGCAGTTTTCGGAAATAAATGCCTACATTTCAGAAATGTCTTTAAAAACACTTTGATTTTCCAGTATTTTTCAGTTTACCAGCATTGTAAAATATTGACAATTTTTTAACGATCCAAATTTGAAAAATTCCCTGATTTTTTGTGAAATTTTGAAAAATTCCCTGACTTTTCCCCTGATATTTCCAGAATTAAAAATGTCCATGATATGTCCCTGATATCCCGGTTTTCCAGGTTATTTTGCCACCCTGTTGCAGTTTTCGGAAATAAATGCCTACATTTCAGAAATGTCTTTAAAAACACTTTGATTTTCCAGTATTTTTCAGTTTACCAGCATTGTAAAATATTGACAATTTTTTAACGATCCAAATTTGAAAAATTCTCTGATTTTTTGTGAAATTTTGAAAAATTCCCTGATTTTTCCCTGATATTTCCAGAATTAAAAATTTCCATGATATGTACCTGATTTCCCGGTTTTCCAGGTTATGTTGCCACCCTGTTATAGTTTTCGGAAATAAATGCCTACATTTCAGAAATGCCTTTAAAAATACTTTTAGATTTTCCAGTATTTTTCAGTTTACCAGCATTAAACTTGTAAAGGGATTAAAAAACCTTCATTACCAATTTGTTTAAATTTTTATTAAATGGGATATTGCATTAGCATGGGAATGGTTTGAATAAATTTTTATTTGACAATTTTCTTGTTGAAGCTTGGTATGTGGAATACATTTAAAATATGGAAAAGCAAAATAACAACAGTTCTACAAAAAAGCAAGACATTTTGAGAGTGCAAATTACTTAAGGGAGACCGAGCCTTAAATCCTAAAGTTTTTATTAATAAACTCAGAAATACAATTTTTTACATTATTAAAACATCTCTTTCTAAATAATCAAATTTTTTTGTTAAATAATAATTTTTTGTTTTTTTTGCGTTTTTTTAAACTGAATAGCTTTAAAAAAACACTACTAGTTCTTAACTTTTTAGTATTTTCAAATTTTTTTAATTTATTAAATAATGTCAAAGTATATACTACAGACGTATCAAGAGATATTTGCAAATTTGTGTTTTAATTATTTCAGAAAGCTTATTTTAAGTTCATTACCCAAAAATTATTCTGATTTTTTTATTTTCATTAATTCGTAAAAATATAATTTATAACTTAATTTAAACAATCTTTTTTTTAAAAAAGAGAAAAACAAATTTAAGAAATATGCACTAAAAAGAATTTTTTATTTTTTTATTTTACCATATTGAAAAAATTTATTTAATATTACTTTTAT
This sequence comes from Troglohyphantes excavatus, assembly GCA_963932185.1. Lineage (NCBI taxonomy): Eukaryota > Metazoa > Arthropoda > Arachnida > Araneae > Linyphiidae > Troglohyphantes > Troglohyphantes excavatus. The sequence continues at coordinate 7,033,240 of OZ010677.1, read as the reverse complement.
ACTTATTACAACCTTTTGAAGTTGGTGCCAATTTACAAAAAACATACCTAAATTTTGGCGCCGATTTAAAAAAGTTGCAATAAATTGATATTAAATATTTCCATTTTTCTAATCGTTCGTAAAATAAAAAAATATATATTATTTTTTTACTTTTTAGTAAAAAATAGTAGAAGTCTTTTTTTTCTTGGTCAGACAATATAAACACGTGACATACTTTAGAATTATTTATGGTATTTTTTTTCAGTTCAGTTCAACAATTTACAATTATACATTAAACGAAATAGATGTTAATTTTTATTAACATTCTGGATTTACTCAAGAAAGTGCCAAAATTGTAAAATTTTATTTTACTGTAAAAAAAAATTAATTCTATTTTCAACGCTTGTTTAAAAATCATAAAGTTAGTTATTTTAATAAAAAAATAATTAAATATTCACAAGTGACTCCAACACAGAATATTTTTAGGAATTTAACCCTTCTCAGTCGAGAAGTCACCAAAATAACGATCTGTTTTTTCTACACAGTTCTTTAAAAGTACACGAGAACTGCATGTTCTTGATTATAAAAAACGTCGTTCTTTCGTTAGCTTTGTTCATTATCTAACTCCATTTAAAAGTAGGACATCACTTCAATTTGGCATTAATATATTTTCTTAACCGGGTCTCTTTTAAGTCACCATAATAACAACTTGTTATTTTTTTCTCCTTGGTTCTTTAAAATGAAAAAGAACAACATATTCTTGAGTTTAGAAATTTGTTTCATCTAGAAGCAGATCTAAAGCTTTCTTCAGATTAAAATTCCTATCAACCCATGTCCTTTTTTTTTTTTTTTAAACATTTGACAAAAGTTATAAACCACTAAATATTGGGTTGGAGGGAAAGTTCTGTCTTATTTTAAAGAAAATATTTGAATTCATTTATAAAAATATGTGTTTAATATTAATCAATTATATATGCTTCGTTATTTGTTACAACCTGTTGCCATCTTTCAGGTAACCTGTGAATTCCTGTTTTTCCTGTTTTTTCTCATCCTTGGAGTTAAAATAGTCAGCAACTGCCTTAGAAACACTTTCAAAAGACGCGAATTTTTTTTCCCGTTAGATAATTTTGCAGTAAGATTTTTTTCTCTTAATATTCTCGTAAAGAATCCACTTTTCATCTCCAGTAACCAGCCTGTCCAAAAACGACTCCACATTGTGTCTAATCAGATGTGATGAACACATTCTTACACGATCAGACAAATTATTTTCCGTTAATTCATGTGGAACCCAAACAATTCGCTTTAACACAAACCCAACAGATTTAATGTGATCTCCAACAGTTGTATGATGAATGCCAAACTCTTCTGCAATTTCTCGACTTGTTAAATGTGAATTATTTTCCAACATGGATCGCAAAAAATCATTATCGATCTTGGATGGTCGTCCAGATCGATCACTTTCTTTGAGGCTCAGATCCCCGGAACGAAATTTGCTAAACCATCTTTGACAAGTACGAACATTTACAATATCTTTTCCAAATACCGCACATAATTTTTTACATGCAACCGATGCATTGCTTCCTTTTTGGAATTCATATAAAATACAGTGTCGTAAATGCACTTTATCTACTGACATGTTTTTCACTTTAAATATCACAAGTAAATGATGAACGGTAAAAAAGGGCACCTTTTATATTATACAGCAGTTAAAAAAAACAAAAAAAATCCTATTGACTCACTAGCCAGATGTTCTTTTTATTTACAAGAAAAATCACCTGCCTATTTAAAATACGACAGAACTTTCCCTCCAACCTAATATATGGTTGGTAGCTTCACTAAAAAGAACACACTAAAAATACCTCTTTATAAAAAAAAAGAACAGGTACGCGTTGTAACTGTTCCATAAAAAGAACGTAATTACCAAACATGTTCCTTGCCTGCAATTGGTTAAAAAAGGAGTTTGGAGCTCACAAAACTTAAAATAAATTCCCGGTCAATCCTTCAAAAGTATTCCTGCGAATAAATCCTTTTAATATATTTAGTTCAATCACGAACTTGCTGCACCACTAACGTCGTGTCCTCTCCCCTCATCTGAAATATGCACTTTAATAATTTCATCACTCCAATATTAACTGAGCATGGAAGCGTGATTAAATTCAATCCCTTTCGCCCCCCTTGTGATACACCTCGTCTTAAATTATAATCGCTCCACTACTGACAGAGGGGGTTGCCAACTGAAACATTTTGAAGTAGCCAAATCGCCGAATACCGCCAAAATGATGCGTGTTTCTGAAAATTGACTACTTTGTCGGAAGCTCGTTAACTTGTTTTCTTTTCTGTAAAGGTGAGATAAGACCTTCGAGCATGAATGGACTGTATTAGAGCGAATATGACGTCATCATCGTGATGCAAACATCTCAGACCTGATGGCACCAGACACGTGACTTCCTTTCAAAATTTATGAATGGAAAAACGTTCGCGATTGACTTGCGATTTGGAAAAAATAGTAAATGTGTTACTTCTTGAAGTACAGGATATTTTTATGAATGAACTAGAAAAAAAAATTATGAATGGATGACGTAGTTAACCACGTGTCTGAGGCCATGCGAGATTGTAACCTTATGATTTCTCTACTATGAGGGATCCATGCTCCATGCATTAGATGCTATCATAACAAATTATGACCTCAAAACCTTTTTGTATAATGTTGAACTGAAACTTATGTAGCGATGTTAGTAAATCTGAATGACATCGACACGGAAATCAAAGATGAAACGGAAGGATGAATAGTGCATGCGTAAAAGTCAACTACAAGTTTAAGTCGGTGTCGGATTTAGAGTTTGTGGGACTCTAGGCTAAATATCTGGTGCGGACCCCTGGGGCCCGCTAAAAGTGGGGAGGGGGGGGGGGTCGGATATTTTTTTGAAAAATATATATTCCAGAACTGTAAATTAAATAATCAGTTTTAAATGTACAAGTGAAATTAGGAAACACTGTTTTTGGTAAATTTTCAATAATATGTTAACATTTTTTAACGGTTTCAAGGAATCTCGGGGTGCAAAATGGCATTCTGGAATCTATGACGATAATAATAAAATGCTGCACCCGTCTTTTTATACTCTTTGAAAGGGTCTAAGCAAAATAAAAATATAAGAAAACAACACTGATTTTCCAAAAAAAATATTAAATAGTATCATTGTAATTATCACAAATTAATTTTTATTTAAAGAATATTATAGTATTGGAGTATAATTACATTGTACAAATCTGTTAATTAAATAGAATATTTCTCCATCATAAAAATATTTTAGTATACTATTTTTATTAGGATTTGGTTATCATCCTTCCAAATAACGTTTTCCGAAATTTGACTCTTGTTTTATTGGTGTGTGCTGCGGGTGCTAGGCTGCAGCCTATTTAGCCTATGCCTACATCCGCCCCTTTTGTTTAATATAAGTGTTAATAAATAATTTTGATATTTTTAAGTGAAACTTTTTTGCGGGGCTAGTGTAACTGTATCACCTCGACACGGAAATCAAACATGAAACGGAAGGTTGAGTAATACATGCGTACAGGTCAACTACAAATTTAAGTCGTTGTCGATGCGTCAACTGTTGCTTGCTGTTTTTCCTCCTTATATTTGACATGAAACTTCTTTAAATTACGGGAGGTCTCCGTGGCCGTGCGGTTAAAGGCGTCAGCTGGGAATACGAAGATTCCTGGTTCGATCCTAGGCGATGGATTTGACAAAGAAAAGTAAAAAAAAGTAGTGATCTTGTGATCGGAGGGTTGCCATCTTCGATACAAAATACTAGAAAAGACGTCCAGAACATCCACAAAAATTATCGGCCTGTATACGGGACTCGTGCACGATACATCTGATCATCGTCCAAAGTCCCGACGTCTATTGAAGGCGTTGGGTGCCAGCTAAGGTGTTGTCCTCGTCATCTGACCATGGTTCTAAAATACGAGGCATCGTTCCCGGACCTTTCCTTCGAGATAGGAAAGACCTGATCGGGGATAGATATAACCTGATCGGGGTCCAAAGTCTATTGAAGGCATTGGGTGCCAGTTCATGTGTTTCCTCGTCATGTGACCATGGTTCTAAAATAACGAGGTGCATGTATGAATGTGTATGTGTTCCCGGGTCTTTCCTTCGAGATAGACCCCGAACCGTCGCCAATAGCCCACTGTGCAGCTCTAGTGCGACGTTATTTAACCAAAACCAAACCAAACTTTAAATTACGGTATATAAATATGATATAATTTAAATCTCCAACAATTTGAATAAAATTCGAACATCGCCAAATCGTCGTTTCTTCGCCAAATATGGCAGCCGCGGAAGAGAGTTGAATGCGAGAACAATGAATCAAACGGAACCGGACCGGAAGTGGGTTTGAATTACTTTTCACAAACGCACGCTAACGAGTGAATGATGCATCTTTGAATATTCATTTTCTCTCTTTGAAACACTGGGGTTCGCAAACGCTCGCCAAATTATGTCATCACAAATTGTGAAAACTTGAAGCGAGGGCGCAAACTTTATCAACACATTCTTTGGTTTGATTGAATTATAATTTGAATTAATGATGGAGATTTTGAAAGTGGTAATGAAGTTGGTTTGATTCATCGCGGTGTAAGCTGTAAGTATTGTCCATTTGTAGGATAACGGAAATTTATTGGGTGTTCCCACTGAGCTAAAATAATAATAAAAACTGGAGCGAGTACTCACGTTGAACGACAATGTACTTTGCAGTGCCTTGCGATTCGGGGACCTCCAGTGGCCTAGTGGATAAAGGCGTTCAGCTAGTAACCAGAGGATAGCTGGTTCGAATCCGTGTGATGGACTCGACAAAGATAAGTAAAAGAGTAATGATTTTGCGATTGGTGGGTTGCCAGCTTCGCTATTAAAATACTTAGAAGTCGTCTAACAATATCCAACAAATTATACTGACGTATATACGGAACTGGTGCACGATAAATCTGATCGGGCTCCAATGTCCTGACGCCTAGTGAGTTTGCGTCGGGTGCCAGCTCAGGTGTTGTCCTCGTCATCTAACCATGGTTCGAAAATACAAGGCATCGTTCTCGGGTTTTTCCTTTGAGATAGGCACCGAACCATCACCAATAGCCTATTGTGCACCTCTAGTGCGACATTTTTTAATGAAACCATACCAAATATATGATTTCTCTATGGTTGATATTTATTGAAAGCGATTTCTGAAGGCAGCCTATATAAGGTAGCGTCTGCTCTTTTTATTCATTGTGTGTATTTTTGAGTACATGTGTGTTTCAAAATTGAAACTTATATATTCGAAGCCATACTAAGCATCTAATGTAATCAAAAATGAGTACATTTTACTTATTTTTGAGCACCTATTTTTAACAGTGTATGCTCTTCTTAAAAAAAATTAGTCATTTGTGGATTTTTTTTTATTTCTTAGGGAATGCTTTATTAAAATACAATTTTTTTTTTTAACTGTAATTAAATATTCTATTATTTTAAATTATGTAGAAATGTGGAACATTTTATTTTCGTCCGATTTGTAAATAACGAAAAATTATTGCATTAGAATGCTTTTAACATTCGAAATACATATACAAAACACTGGTACTTTTTAACGAAAAGATTAAAATAAAAAAAAATATCGATGAAGTGTAATGAATATTCACATCTTTTGTTCAGTAATTAGCAACGTTCCAAAAGTAGAAGAAGAGCGGAAAATCTCAAGAGAAATTAGAAAATAAAACAGCCACGAGTGAGAATTCAGTAGCTTTCGAAATGAAATCCTCTTTGTTTAATTATACAAAAATACTCCAGCATTTCCAGAAAAAAAAAAAAAAAAATTAAACTGCCTTTGGTTTAGTAAGAAATCCAGTTCTGCAACTGCAAAACAATTCCTTTATACATTTTTAAAAGCTAGAAGATTATACCGAAGAGCTGGAAATTCACAAATTTTGCAATTCAAATTCCTAATTACGGCGGCGAAGGTTTGCTGCCTGCCTTAAATTAAAAACAATTTCAAGTGCGGAAAATGTATTGTGAAGTCTCCAATGGGGCACCTTAAAAAAATAACGGTTATTTAAAATGCATGAATTGGACATTTGGTATATCATTAAGAATTAATTCTGTATGTTTCTATTATTGTTACAGAATCCTCCCTTTGCATTTTTAAGTTTCTTGTACTTATTCCAGATATTAGAATGAATTATTAAACCCTTAAGATTAATAAAAACTACTCTGAATTGATTTAAAATTAAATATAAAAACAGAAGGATAAATATAATCTTGATAGGAAAATCGAATATTACGTTTTATAAATGATAAACAGGACGGTATCAAATTGTTGGACGATGGTCATTGGCGGTTTTACTGAAAGAGATATATGTAAATCAAACAAACGAGCATTGTACGCATTCTTTTCAATGGATTAGTATGCTCAATGCGATTTTTCATATCAAATCGATGTTCCGATAGTGTATAATTGACTACTTTAACACTTTGCACTCCGCGAACACTTTGCGATTTGTGTTCTTTCTATAAAACAGTTATTCCTCTTTACGTTCTTTTCCACAGATTTTTTTTATAATCATAAAGGGAAAAAAAATCTTAATCTGTTTTGTATTTGCAAGATAACAAGTTGCAAAAAAGATTGATGTTCTAAACACAATATCCTGCTGTTCTCGTTTATTTTAAAGAACAGGGAAACAAAATAACGGGTCGTTATGTTGGCGCCTGAGAGGCGACATCGGAGTGCAAAGGGTTAATGTATCTTGATTTTTTTTTGATAGACACGCTAACTCTTCTCTTTGCCACTAGGAGGCGCTGTAAGCGGTCTCATCAAATACCGCAGAGTTATTTTACTATATAGCTCAAGATCACTTTTATGGTTCTATTGGCGTTCAAAACAAAAGGGGGTGGAGTTTAGTAGACACTCAGAATGTTATTGGTCTAAATAAGCACTAAAATGCAAACCTTCTTGTATGGGCCCTTCCACGCAGAGCTCGAGCAGAAACTGCCTCGCTCCGGCCACCACGTGATTGAACACTTTGGTCTGTGTTGGCGAGAAACAGTTCTTCATGTGCTCGTCTACGCAGCCAACGCTCACCTGCAGCTTGCTGCGGAGAAGGAAGAAAAAGACACATTTATAACAAAAGAAAAGTACTAATAACTAAAGTTCTATTAAGTAAAAGATGGATTCCTAATTGTAAGCCCTTTAGTTAGAAAAAATAATTCTGATTCCTAATTGTAAGCCTATTTGCCTATTCTTAGAAAAAATAATTCTGATTCCTAATTATAAGCCAATTGTTAGAAAAAAAAATTATTGTAATTTCTAATTAAGTATAATTTTGGAAAAATTCATTGTGATTCCTAAAAAATTATTTGACAAAAGTAATTGTTATTCCTAATTGTAAGCTTATTCTTAGAAAATTTGATTGATTCCTAATTGTAAGCATATTCTTAGAAAAATCAATTGTGATTCCTAATTTTAAGTCAATTCTTAGAAAAATTAATTGTGATTCTTAATTGTGCGCTTTTTCGAACAAAAATTAATTTTACATAAGAAATTTGCAGAAAAATTAATTGTTATTCCTAATTGTAAACCTATTCTTGGAAAAATTTAATGTGATTAAATAAATATTTGACAAATTAATTGTTATTCCTAATTATAAGATTAATTTTAGAAATATTAATTGTGATTCCTAATTATAAGATAAATTTTAGAAATATTAATTGTGATTCCTAATTATAAGATAAATTTTAGAAATATTAAATGTGATTCCTAATTAACTCTTTTATTAGAAAAAAATAATTTTTATTCCTAATTGTAGCTTATTCTTACGGAAATTAATTTAAATTCCAAAGAAAAATTGTTATTCGTATTTGTAAGCTTATTCTTGGTAAGCTACGTCTTGTCGCATAAGACCAAATTTATGGCAATCGTGCTATTACTAAAGAAGTCCACAACGTTCCCCTGCACCAGATGCAGCTGACTTTAAAGACGTTTCACGTCAAACTGCCAAATTCGCAAACACCCGCCAAGCCTGGCGGCACTCCCCCCTAAACACCAACAACATAATTTCCAGATAGGGACAACAAGCAAACAAACAACACAAAAGAAAGTCGCATTTCCCGTTGATCAGAAAGTAAACGAGCCGTCATTGGCCGACGACAGCTCCCGGAATGACGTCATCCATCATACCGCGCGTCTTCTTCTCGGTGCGAGAGACACGTTGCCACCGCCAAATGGGAAAATAAAGTGAAAAATAAAGAGACACGGATCCTTGCTCGTCGATTGTGGGGAGAATTGGCCTATAAATCACGTGATGATAGAGGTGAATTGATGGATTATTCCGGTCCCAAGAGAAGCCGGCTATTACGGGCGGGGCCCCAAGAAGTTGGCTTCGTGGAGGGCTTTTTAGTTGTCATATTTTTTTTATCGCCAAACTTGTGTACCTTATTTATTTTTAGGGGTTGTTTTTTTCTCTCTCGGATCTGTCATTTTGCTCCTGAAGATGTTCCGGATCAAAACGGGAAATGAAAAATTATCCGTGACAACAAATGATGGGCTTGTAGTTTTAGTTGTGGAGAGTAGGGGTGTTGTATCGAGTTAAGGAGGATTTATAGGGGCGCGTCAGTTTTGGTTGTTAATTCGACATATTCCTGGGGATTATATCGGATTTGGGATCTTCGAGAAAGTTTTGGCTGATTCCAAGATATTAGTTCAAATAAAAATGTTTTCTACCAATAAGGCTTGGCGTTTTTGGAAACTAATATATATAAATTACATTTATATAAACCTTAATTTTGTTAAGAAAATCTATATTTTTCAATTAAAGTACGAAGGGGTTCGTAGACAACCGTCGTCGGTTAGCAACCAGATGGTTTCGAGTTCAAATACGGTTGATTCAAGAGACGACAAAAATGTTTAAATGCAGTGAACTTGTGATCGGAGGGTTGCCAGATTCGCTGCAAAATAACAATACGTCTTCCTAACTTATCTTCAGTTTCTACCTTCGAGCATGAATGGGATGTAATAGAGCAAATATGACGTCATCATCGTGATGCAAACATCTCAGACCTGATGGCACCAGACACGTGACTTCGCGATTGACTTGTGATTTGGAAATATTAGTAAATGTGTTACTTCATGAAGTACAGAATATTTTTTTAAATGAACTAGAAAAAAAATTATGAATGGATAGCGTAATAAACCACGTGTCTGAGGCCATACATGTTGGCCTCACTTTGATGTTAGCGAGTTTACAACCTTATGATTTCTCTACTATGAGGGATCTATGCTCGAAGGTTTCTACGGTGTGTATACGGGTATGACTTGATTAATTAACGTCGCTCTAAAGCTTCACATTTTGAGCTATTGGCGACGGTTCGAGGCCTATCCCGAAGGAAAGACCCGGAACGGTGCCTCGAATTTTTTAACCATGGTCAGATGACGATGACAAGACCTGATATAGCATCTAACGCAGCCTCAATAGGCGTCAGGACATTGGACCCCGATCAGATTTATCGGACACCAGTACAGTATACACGAAAGTACAATTTGTTGAACGTTCTGGACGACTTTCCAGTATTTTTGTAGTGAAGCTGGCAACTCTCCGATCACTATTTTTTTTTACTTTTCTTTGTCAAGTCCACCGCACGGGTTCGAACTAACAATCCTTTGATTACTAGCTGAACGCCTTTATCCACTTTGACAACTGGAGGTCCATACGGTTGCTAAGAAGTACAATGCCTGCTTTGTGAAATAAAAAGGCTCTTTTGCAATATGTACAGGTTATTTTATCGAATTCTTTACAGTAAAATCATTACTCGTCAGAAAGCGTGCGGACGTATGCACAGATTATTACCACTGATCTCTAACTGTAACTTCTGGATAGGGCAATACATTTTGTTGACTTGAAGTCGATGTAGAGGAAGCCATGATGCCCCACTTTCTTTGCTACCGCAATATTTCGTATATTTTTCATGTTAGAATAAGCCGACGTGTATTGCTTTTGCCTGAGCTTTTATCTATTTTCTTTTTAAACCCATTTTAAATGCAATCTGCTATTAAAAGAAAGTAATTTGCAAGTCAAAAACGAAGTAGATAAAAAGCAAGAGCAAAAACTATTTGTTTGGCAATATAAAAATTAATTCAATGAGAAGAAAATATTATATTTATATACATTTAATATTTTTACAATGCTATGGTAATAAAAAAACACCACTAAATCACTTTTAAAAAATATTGGGGCACAGCATGGCTGCTTTCAATTGGCTTCAACGCTCCCATAGATGAAACAAGGTTTGAGCCTGCCAGCAGTTACAGTTAGAGTTTAGTGATTATTACCCGCAATACACTTACAGGGCTCATGGAGTTGAACGTGAAAACTTGCGTATTTTCCTTCTTTTAGTGAGGGTTTTTGTTGGCGACCGATTCCATATTTTTGTAATCAGCTGATATGACATTTCAAGTGAAACTCTTCTCGAATTCCTATTTTATATTTTATTGCATTTAACCTGGAAACTCATAGATACGTTTCTTTAACAAGACGAATATACTCAATAATTTGATCTTGTTTAACATTACCGATTATTTAATCAATAAACTATTTCAAATGTATTAAACTAAAAGCAAAAGCTACTGGACTTCATAGGCTGAACGTTATTTCGAATGCATTCTAATATACATTTCGACATTTATGCTCTATAAAATCTCATAAAATATTCCACGCTTACAAAAGTTCCAAATTCCGAATTTGAAGGCAACAAATTCTTTTTTTGATACCTGGATTCAATAATGAATTATTCAAGGAATTTCAAGACATACGATCCCAAATTTGCGACTGGAAATGCTCAATTTTTTTTTGTTGCCCAGACGAAAAATATTCAATTTCTGCATCGCGTTTTTCATAGATTTGCTGCGAAGTTTATGGAATATATAAGTTTTCAAAAATTTAAATTTAAAAAAAATATTTATGAATAAACTCTGACATTTGAATCGCTAAAAATAATGTTATTTTATTTTCAGTTATGAACTTTAAACAATACAATTAAAGTCGATTAAATATATTAAAATTGATTTTTATTAATAATGTATTGGATTTCTTGAAAATAATTATTAACTTTTTGACTCAGAAAGTTTAAAATAGTTCATTAACTCATATATTTTTAAAAGTGATAAATGAACTAAAACTGAATTAAAAATGAACTAATTCTATGTAGTTACATTATTTTTTTAAAATATGTCATTTCTACTTCCTATTAAACTTTATGCATTATATATAAATACAAATATGGAGGACCAACAAAGGGCTCAAGGCCCAACAAGGTTGGTCCAGCTAGTATCTCCTTAGTATCCCCCAATGAACATCTAACTTCTTCTTAAAATCCTTTACTCCTATGAGGCCTCTGTGGCCGAGCGGTTAAAGGCGTCAGCTGGGATAACAAAGATTCCTGGTTCGATCCTAGGCGATGAACTTGACAAAGAAAAGTAAAAATGTAGTGATCTTATGATCGGAGGGTTGTCAGCTTCGCTACAAAATACTACAAAAGTCGTCCGGAACATCCGCAAAAATTAACGGCGTGTATACGGGTCTGGTACACTATACATCTGATCGGGATCCAAAGTCCCGACGTATATTGAAGGCGTTGGGTGCCAGTTCAGGTGTTTCCTCGTCAACTGACCATGGTTCTAAAATAACGAGGTGCGTGTATGAATGTGTACGTGTTCCCGGGTCTTTCCTTCAAGATAGACCCCGAACCGCGTCGCCAATAGCCCACTGTGCAGCTCTAGTGCGATGTTGATTAATAAAACCAAACCAAAACGATTCCTTCGAGATAGACCCCGTACCGTCGCCAATAGCCCAATGTGCAGCTCTAGTGTGACGTTAATTAACCAAACCAAACCAAATCCTTTACTCCAGTACAATTAACAATATTCACTGGTTATTTCTGACAGTGTGCGAACCACTCTTACAATAGTCAGATGCTCTATCCACTAAACCAAAGTGATCAAGGGCGTACAATTGAATCGGCTATTTAAAGTCACAATTCAAACCGCTGTTTTGAAGTTCGAGAAGAGGCCTCCGTGGTCGAGTGGATTAAGGCGTCAGCTGGGAATCCAAGGGTCCCTGTTCAAAACCTTGCAATGGACTAAACTAAAGAATAGTAAAAAGTAGTGATATTGCGATTGGAGGGTTGCCAACTTCGCTACCAAAATACTAGAAAAGTCGTCCAGAACATCCACAAAACATTAACGGCATGTATACGGGACTGGTGCACGATACATCTGATAGGAGTCCAAAGTCCCGACGTCTATTGAAGGCGTTGGGTGCCAGCTCAGGTGTTGTCCCCGTCATCTGACCATGGTTCAAAAATACGAGGCATCATTCCCGGGTCTTTCCTTCGAGATAGGCCCCGAACCGTCGCCAATAGCCCACTGTGCAGCTCTAGTGCGACGCTATTTTACCAAACCAAACCAAACCAAAACCAACCTTCGAGAAAGGTCCCGAACCGTCGCCAGTAGCACACTGTGCAGCTCTAGTGCGACGTTTATTAACCAAACCTAACCAAAACAAACCAAACCAAATCAAAAAGTTCGAGAAAGGGGTTTTACCTGCACAGGGCCTGCAGTTCGCTCCTCGTCGTGACGAACATGAGGTCGTTGCTCTGCGTGACGGACTGCAGGGATTCCAGACAGGCGTGCAACTCGTGCAGGGTGCACTCCTCTCCGCCCAGGGACAGCACTGGAAAAGGGAACAAACTGTTCAGAACAGCATAAATGATCATTAAAAGTATCAACTCTTTGAACTGGATAGGAGACTTATACACTATATAAAAAAGTACTGAAAAATGAGTACCTGAACCTACACGTTTTTCCTTGAGTGCAATTACATCGCAAATCAGCGATGACGTACTCAAATTCAAGCAACCGTGTTTTCTTAAAAAAATGAGCAGTGAGATTTAATATTGCTTATCTCAGCTTCTGTTCAAGCCATCTTAACAAAGCGACCTCACAAATTTAAATTATTTGTTCAGATGATGGTTTTCCACATTATTTGATGTCGATTGCTTAAATGGAAGCTGAGTTATTACAACTCAATTATTTTACGTCCCATTCTTTTAGCTCACGTTTGTAACATTTATTCTGTTTACAACTTCTTTACGGCGCCCTGGTAGTACAACGGATAAGGCAGTGGACTGTGGTGCCTGAGGATATGTGTTCGATTCCCGATAAGGCTTGAATGTCATTGTCGACATTTATTAAAAGTTATTTATTAAAGTTATTATGACGCCAGCCTATGCTCTTTTTATTCATTTTATCTCATTGTACTCATTTTTGAGTAGATGTCTTTTGAAAAATGAAACTTATGTATTCTAAACTATGATAAGCATCGAATGTAATAAAAAATGAGTACATTTTACTTATTTTTGATTACCTATTTTTAACAGTGCGGTTACCAAAATAACGTGATAATCATGATGTTCATGTGTGTATATTGAAAATAATATTGTTTGATGATGTTAATGATGTTGATAGTGTTGTTTACTTTGTTCTTAATACTGTTAATATTTTTTGTCTATGTTGTTGTTCTAAATACTTTTAATGTTTCTGTTAATGGTTGTTAATATAGTAGTTGTTGATGATGCTAATGATGTTAATATTGTTGATATTTTTGACTTCCTTGTTGATATTGTTGTCTTCCTTGTTGATATTGATTTCATTGTTGATATTGTTTGAATTCTTTGTTAATATTGTTTGAATTCTTTGTTAATATTGTTGATTTCATTGTTGATATTATTGACTTCCTTGTTGATATTGATTTCGTTGTTGATATTGTTTGAATTCTTTGTTGATATTCTTGATTTCATTGTTGATATTATTGATTTCCTTGTTGATATTATTGATTTCCTTGTTGATATTATTGACTTCCTTGTTGATATTGATTTCATTGTTGATATTGTTTGAATTCTTTGTTGATGTTGTTGATTTCATTGTTGATGTTGTTGATTTCATTGTTGATATTATTGATTTCCTTGTTGATATTATTGACTTCCTTGTTGATATTGATTTCATTGTTGATATCGTTTGAATTCTTTGTTGATATTGTTGATTTCATTGTTGATATTATTGATTTCCTTGTTGATATTATTGACTTCCTTGTTGATATTGATTTCATTGTTGATATCGTTTGAATTCTTTGTTGATATTGTTGATTTCATTGTTGATATTATTGATTTCCTTGTTGATATTATTGACTTCCTTGTTGATATTGATTTCATTGTTGATATCGTTTGAATTCTTTCTTGATATTGTTGATTTCATTGTTGATATTATTGATTTCCTTGTTGATAATGTTGACTTCCTTGCTGATACTGATTTCATTGTTTATATTGCTTGAATTCTTTGTTGATATTATTGATGTTGTTGATTCATTGTTGATTGGACTGTTGATATTGTTTGATGTATGTTGATTGGACTGTTGATATTGTTTGATGTATGTTGATTGGACTGTTGATATTGTTTGATGTATGTTGATTAGACTGTTGATATTGTTTGATGTGTTTGTTGATGCTGTTGATTGGACTGTTGATATTGTTTGATGTATGTTGATTGGACTGTTGATATTGTTTGATGTGTTTGTTGATGCTGTTGATTGGACTGTTGATATTGTTTGATGTGTTTGTTGATGTTGTTGATTCATTTTTGATTGGACTATTGATATTGTTTGATGTGTTTGTTGATGTTCTTGTAAATGTCTATCTTGTTGATATTCTGTATCATATCGCTGTTGATGTCGATGCTTTTGAATAATGACTTAGATTATAATATATCATCTATATTATTATTATTAACGTACTCTTTATTCGGGATTACGCACTGTTTTTAGTTGGTTGCATTAATGTCGTATCAAGACTATTTTAGTTTATTCTCATGTAGGTACATTATCAACTCAGAATTTGACACTGTCTGTTTAAAAAAATACTAAAACATAATAAGGATATTTCGCTTTATTTAACTTATCTCCGGTCTTACACAGGAATTAAAAATCGCTTATTCGTTATAAAAGCAAAATAATTTAAAGTTATGATCTACAAAACTAAAAATATAGTTGTAATGACTGCAAACCGCAAACTTTAATCTCCCCATTTGTAGCTAATGAGCCGTGTAATGTAAAAAGACATTAGATGTTCTTCCTTGTGATCGCGATTTGCATATATTTTGAAGTACAATTTAGGATGTAAAACAGTTTGAAGGCTCATAATATCGGAAACTTTAAAAAATACTAATAATAATCTGAACGACCATTTCTAGGAAAAGTACTATTTTAAACATGAAAATATACTTTAGAAGATATATAGTATGTTTAGCTCTTTTATTAAAGTTAAATAATGCATTATTCATAGAGAAGCGAGGCAATTATTTAAACTATGTTATTTAAGAAATTCATAGTGTTTCCAAAATGACTAATTTTAAAATTTTAAAAATGAAAAATTCGAATAATAGGCTAATAGGCTATGTAAGATTAAAATGTATTGTAATGATTTAAAGTGTCTTTTAAAAATTTAAAGTGTATTTAAAAGTTTTAAAGCGTGTTTTAAAGTTTTATAGTGTATTTTAAAGATTTCAATGTATTTTAAAGATTTCAAGTGTTTTTTAAAGATTTAAAGTGTATTTTAAAGATTTTAAATGTTTTTAAAGGTTTAAAGTGTATTTTGAAGATTTAAAGTGTATTTTATAGATTTCAATTGTATTTTAAAGATTTCAAGTGTTTTTGAAAGATTTAAATTGTTTTTTAAAGATTTCAAATATTTTTAATGATTTAAAGTGTATTTTAAAGATTTAAAGTGTATTTAAAAGATTTAAAGTGTATTTAAAAGATTTAAAGTGTATTTTAAACATTTCAAATGTTTTTTAAAGATTTAAAGTGTATTTTAAAGATTTCAAACTTTTTTAAAGATTTAAAGTGTATTTTAAAGATTTAAAGTGCATTTTAAAGATTTAAAGTGCATTAAAAAGATTAAAGATTTAAAGTGTATTTTAAAGATTTCAAACTTTTTTAAAGATTTAAAGTGTATTTTAAAGATTTAAAGTGCATTTTAAAGATTTAAAGTGCATTAAAAAGATTAAAGATTTATAGTGAATTTTAAGATTTCAATTGTATTTTAAAGATTTCAAGTGTTTTTGAAAGATTAAAATTGTTTTTTAAAGATTTCAAATGTTTTTAATGATTTAAAGTGTATTTTAAAGATTTAAAGTGTATTTAAAAGATGTAAAGTGTATTTAAAAGTTTTAAAGCGTGTTTTAAAGTTTTATAGTGTATTTTAAAGATTTCAATGTATTTTAAAGATTTCAAGTGTTTTTTAAAGATTTAAAGTGTATTTTAAAGATTTTAAATGTTTTTAAAGGTTTAAAGTGTATTTTGAAGATTTAAAGTGTATTTTATAGATTTCAATTGTATTTTAAAGATTTCAAGTGTTTTTGAAAGATTTAAATTGTTTTTTAAAGATTTCAAATATTTTTAATGATTTAAAGTGTATTTGAAAGATTTAAAGTGTATTTAAAAGATTTAAAGTGTATTTAAAAGATTTAAAGTGTATTTAAAAGATTTAAAGTGTATTTTAAACATTTCAAATGTTTTTTAAAAATTTAAAGTGTATTTTAAAGATTTCAAACTTTTTTAAAGATTTAAAGTGTATTTTAAAGATTTAAAGTGCATTTTAAAGATTTAAAGTGCATTAAAAAGATTAAAGATTTAAAGTGTATTTTAAAGATTTCAATTGTATTTTAAAGATTTCAAGTGTTTTTGAAAGATTAAAATTGTTTTTTAAAGATTTCAAATGTTTTTAATGATTTAAAGTGTATTTTAAAGATTTCAAGTGTATTTAAAAGATGTAAAGTGTATTTAAAAGATTTCAAGTGCATTTTAAAGATTTAAAGTTTATTTTAAAGATTTCAAATGTTTTTTTAAGATTTAAAGTATATTTTAAAGATTTCCAACATTTTTAAAGATTTACAGTGTGTTTTAAAGATATAAAGTGTATTTAAAAGATTTGAAGTGTATTTAAAAGATTTAAAGTGCATTTTAAAGATTTAAGGTGCATTTTAAAGATTTAAAGTGTACACTGTAAAAAAGGTACTTGAAAATTAGTACCTGAATATACTCTATTTTCTTTGAGTAAATACAATTGCGTCGTTTCTTTTAAAAAGTACAATTGCATCGTTAATGAACGATGACGTACTCAAATATAAACAACCGTACATTTTAAAAAATGAGCAGTGGCATTTAATATTGCTAATCTTAGCTGTTCAAGCCATCTTAACAAAGCGACCTGACACACTTAAAATAGTTGTTCAGAAGATTGAAGAAGAAAACTGAATTATTACAATTCAATTATCTTAATTCCCATTCTTTTGGAATACCTTTTTAACATTACTTCTGTTTAAAACTTCTCCACGTCGCCCTAGTAGAACAACGGATAAGGCACTGGACTGCGGTGCATGATGATATGGGTTCGATTCCCGGTAAGTCTTGGTTGTAATTGTCGATATTTATTGAAAGTGATTTAGGAAAGCAGCCTAAGTGGGCAAGCTACTGATCTTTTTAATCATATTTACTCATTTTTGGGTACAAGTCGTTTTCAAAATCGATTCGGAGCTATGACAAGCATCGAATGTAATAAAAAATGAATACATTTTTCTTATTTTTGAGTACCTATTTTTAACAGCGTATTAATGGTGGTAAGAACCGTTTCAATATATTTTCATAAATATAAGAATAAATACCGTTAATTATTCTAATAAGTAATCTAATAAGTAATAAAATTAATAATCATACCGTATGGCGAATAAAATATAAGTTTCTTAAAATTGTTAAAATTAAAATAATTTTTAGTGGTACATTATATAAGAAATAACTACTATAAACGTATTTTTATTGAGAAGAATATTGA
Organism: Troglohyphantes excavatus; assembly: GCA_963932185.1. NCBI lineage: Eukaryota > Metazoa > Arthropoda > Arachnida > Araneae > Linyphiidae > Troglohyphantes > Troglohyphantes excavatus. The sequence continues at coordinate 7,015,302 of OZ010677.1, read as the reverse complement.
ATATACTTCTATGTAAAAATAAATTTTAATCCTTTTAGTGGAAGGTGAAACATCTATTTTTCATTTATAGTACCAGTGATTAGTTTAAGAATCGCCTTTAAATTGCAATATATATTAAAAATTAACAGAACTCAAAGATACTCTTTCCTTGAAAATGCGCAATGTAACTCAAGAGTTAAATAAATGATTTTAGAGGTTTTATGTTGTCTTTTCATTAATATTTTAGGTAATTGCTGACTCAGCTCGCCTAATATGCGCTTGGGGGTCTGGAGGTGTTTTCAATTATAACAGGGAGTTGTAGTACTCAAGTTACAAATATAATTTAAGATTATTTTCTAGAAAATGAAGGTTAATTTTTTTACTAGTTTTTACTAAAACATGAAATTACTTGAAAATATTTTTAAAAAAATTAAAAATCACCTTTTAAGCGTAGAAGCATATGAATAATAAATAAATAAATGTGTAATTTGGAATAAAACATGTGTATTCAACGGTTAAAAGTTCCTTTTTGAGTAATCTCAAAGTCAACTTTTAAATTTTGACAGAATAAATTGACTGTAATAAAGTATCTGTAATAAAGTATCTGTAATAAAGTATCTGTAATAAAGTATCTCTAATAAAGTATCTCTATTAAAGCATCTGTAATAAAGTATACCTAATAAAGTATCACTAATAAAGAAACACTAATAAAGTACAACAAATAAAAGGGTCGTTAATAAAGTATCACTAATAAAGTAAAACAAATAAAAGGGTCGCTAATAAAGTATCACTAATAAAGTAAAACAAATAAAAGAGTCGATAATAAAGTATCACTAATAAAGTACTACAAATAAAGTAGTCACTAATAAAGTACTACAAATAAAAGAGTCGCTAATAAAGTATCACTAATAAAGTACAACAAATAAAAGAGTCACTAATAAAGTATCACTAATAAAGTACAACAAACAAAAGAGTCGCTAATAAAGCATCACTAATAAAGTACTACAAATAAAATAGTCGCTAATAAATATCACTAATAAAGTACTACAAATAAAATAGTCGCTAATAAAGCATCACTAATAAAGTACTACAAATAAAATAGTCGCTAATAAAGTATCACTAATAAAACAATACAAATAAAATAGTCGCGAATAAAGTATCACTTATAAAGCACAACAAATAAAAGAGTCGCTAATAAAGTATCAATACTAAAGTACTACAAATAAAAGAGTCGCTAATAAAGTACCACTAATAAAGTGCTACAAGTAAAATAATCGCTAAAAAAGTATCACTAATAAAGCACTACAAATAAAATAGTCGCTAATAAAGTATCACTAAAAAAGTATCACTAATAAAGCACTACAAATAAAATAATCGCTAAAAAAGTATCACTAATAAAGCACAACAAATAAAAGAGTCGCTAATAAAGTATCACTAATAAAGTACTACAAATTAAATTGTCGCTAATAAAGTATCACTAATAAAGTGTACAAGTAAAATAGTCGCTAATAAAGTATCACTAATAAAGTACAACAAATAAAAGAGTCACTAATAAAGTATCACTAATAAAGTACAACAAACAAAAGAGTCGCTAATAAAGCATCACTAATAAAGTACTACAAATAAAATAGTCGCTAATAAATATCACTAATAAAGTACTACAAATAAAATAGTCGCTAATAAAGCATCACTAATAAAGTACTACAAATAAAATAGTCGCTAATAAAGTATCACTAATAAAACAATACAAATAAAATAGTCGCGAATAAAGTATCACTTATAAAGCACAACAAATAAAAGAGTCGCTAATAAAGTATCACTACTAAAGTACTACAAATAAAAGAGTCGCTAATAAAGTATCACTAATAAAGTGCTACAAGTAAAATAATCGCTAAAAAAGTATCACTAATAAAGCACTACAAATAAAATAGTCGCTAATAAAGTATCACTAAAAAAGTATCACTAATAAAGCACTACAAATAAAATAATCGCTAATAAAGTATCACTAATAAAGCACAACAAATAAAAGAGTCGCTAATAAAGTATCACTAATAAAGTACTACAAATTAAATTGTCGCTAATAAAGTATCACTAATAAAGTGTACAAGTAAAATAGTCGCTAATAAAGTATCACTAATAAAGTACTTCAAATAAAAGAGTCGCTAATACAGTATCACTAATAAAGCACTACAAATAAAATAGTCGATAATAAAGTATCACTAATAAAAGAGTCGCTAATAAAGTATCAAAAATAAAGTACAACAAATAAAATAGTCGCTAATAAAGTATCACTAATAAAGTACTACAAATAAAAGAGTCGCTAATAAAGTATCACTAATAAAGTACAACAAATAAAAGAGTCACTAATAAAGTATCACTAATAAAGTACAACAAACAAAAGAGTCGCTAATAAAGCATCACTAATAAAGTACTACAAATAAAATAGTCGCTAATAAATATCACTAATAAAGTACTACAAATAAAATAGTCGCTAATAAAGCATCACTAATAAAGTACTACAAATAAAATAGTCGCTAATAAAGTATCACTAATAAAACAATACAAATAAAATAGTCGCGAATAAAGTATCACTTATAAAGCACAACAAATAAAAGAGTCGCTAATAAAGTATCAATACTAAAGTACTACAAATAAAAGAGTCGCTAATAAAGTATCACTAATAAAGTGCTACAAGTAAAATAATCGCTAAAAAAGTATCACTAATAAAGCACTACAAATAAAATAGTCGCTAATAAAGTATCACTAAAAAAGTATCACTAATAAAGCACTACAAATAATATAATCGCTAAAAAAGTATCACTAATAAAGCACAACAAATAAAAGAGTCGCTAATAAAGTATCACTAATAAAGTACTACAAATTAAATTGTCGCTAATAAAGTATCACTAATAAAGTGTACAAGTAAAATAGTCGCTAATAAAGTATCACTAATAAAGTACAACAAATAAAAGAGTCACTAATAAAGTATCACTAATAAAGTACAACAAACAAAAGAGTCGCTAATAAAGCATCACTAATAAAGTACTACAAATAAAATAGTCGCTAATAAATATCACTAATAAAGTACTACAAATAAAATAGTCGCTAATAAAGCATCACTAATAAAGTACTACAAATAAAATAGTCGCTAATAAAGTATCACTAATAAAACAATACAAATAAAATAGTCGCGAATAAAGTATCACTTATAAAGCACAACAAATAAAAGAGTCGCTAATAAAGTATCACTACTAAAGTACTACAAATAAAAGAGTCGCTAATAAAGTATCACTAATAAAGTGCTACAAGTAAAATAATCGCTAAAAAGTATCACTAATAAAGCACTACAAATAAAATAGTCGCTAATAAAGTATCACTAAAAAAGTATCACTAATAAAGCACTACAAATAAAATAATCGCTAATAAAGTATCACTAATAAAGCACAACAAATAAAAGAGTCGCTAATAAAGTATCACTAATAAAGTACTACAAATTAAATTGTCGCTAATAAAGTATCACTAATAAAGTGTACAAGTAAAATAGTCGCTAATAAAGTATCACTAATAAAGTACTTCAAATAAAAGAGTCGCTAATACAGTATCACTAATAAAGCACTACAAATAAAATAGTCGATAATAAAGTATCACTAATAAAAGAGTCGCTAATAAAGTATCAAAAATAAAGTACAACAAATAAAATAGTCGCTAATAAAGTATCACTAATAAAGTACTACAAATAAAAGAGTCGCTAATAAAGTATCACTAATAAAGTATTACAAATAAAAGAGTCGCTAATAAAGTATCACTAATAAAGTACAACAAATAAAATAGTCGCTAATAAAATACTACAAATAAAATAGTAGCTAATAAAGTATCACTAATAAAGTACTACCAATAAAACGGACGCTAATAAAATATCACTCCGTTAAATTTTGAATACAGCTATAGTAATAAAAGTGGTAAAATAAAATGGCAATGCACTATTCTATAAGACCACCTACAGTGCCCCCTAGTGATAAAGTCAGGAGTTAACGTTTCTATCTCGAAATCTATGCAAGATTCATGAAAATCGTCCATTAAGAAATTACAGAGAAGCATTATTTTAATAAGAAAAGGTAACTTAGCAGATGAATACTATGAATAGAACGCGTACAACGCTAATTTGTGTGACTTGTATTTTGGGAATTATCTTTTTTTGTCTTCAGAGTTCGGTGTTCGATTAATTTCCTTTTCTAGAGCATTAGTGTTGATAATAATAAAAATAATGTGGCTTGTCGAAAAGGGCATAGCTTCTTTGTTATATCTACACTTAAAAAAAGATACTTAAAAATGACTACAAATACACATACTCATTTTCTTTGCATCGTAAATGAGCGATGACGTACTCAAATTTAAGTAACCGTACTTTCTAAAAAATGATCAGTGTGATTTAATATTGCTAATCTCAGCTTCTGTTCAAGCCATCTGAACAAAAGCGACCTGACAAATTTAAAATAGTTGTTCAGAAGATGGTTCTCCACATTATTAGATGTCGATTGTTTAAATGAAAAATGAGTTATTACAATTAAATTATCTTACTTCTCATTCTTTTGGCACACCTTTTTAACCTTTATTCTGCTTATAACATCTTTACGTCGCCCTGGTAATACAATGGATAAGGAACTGGACTGCGGTGCCTGAGGATATGGATTTGATTCCCGGTAAGTCTTGGTTGTAATTGTCGCTATTTATTGACAGTGATTTATGATGGCAGCCTACGAAGGAAAGCAACTTCTCTTTTTATTCATTTGTACTCATTAAACTCCTTTTTGAGTACATATCTTTTTCAAAAATGAAACATACGTATTCAGAGCTATGATAAGCATAGAATGTTATCAAAAAAAAGTACATTTTACTTATTTTTTAAGAAGTATTTTTAACAATGCAATGTTAACTAAAGTTACACTAGCCATACTATATAGCGATTTTGTGCTCAATTGTTAGTTTAAATGAAAACTGAGTTATTACAATTCAATTACCTTACTTCCCATTCTTTTGGCACATATTTTTAACATTTATTGTTTGGAATACTCGATTGTTTTCGAAAAAAATTAACAACTTTTCACAGTAGAACGACAATAATTCATATGGATCATTAAAAAGTGAAAAATTCTTTAATACAGGCCTTTTTCGTATATTAACAACCTTACTACGATCTTTACAGCAAAAAAGAGATACAGAAGAGCGTAGATGGTCACAAACTACTATAACAGAGTGGCTGCTTTGAAGCCTCAAAGCTACATTCCCCTAAATGATATTGAGCACGCAACACCGTTCTTTGGGCAGAACATAACGACCCGGATGCGGAAGTTCGGGTTGGACGGCTTCCTTGCAATACACTAATGTTCATAATAGAAATGGATTTTTTTGCAGCCGTTCTTTATTAAATGGACTACCAAGGTTACGCTGAAATATCTAATATGGATCCCAGATGTTCTTACCATGGATTCCCTAAACTGACGAAGAACAATTTCTGATCTTTAAATGGGTGAAATTGAAGTAACTTTTTTGGTTGATTTTATAGTTTCAAGATGGCCGACGCGCATGCGCCGATAGCTCTCAGTTAAACAGGCGTTTCTCATTATTGTTTCTATTGAAGATAAAGATTTTACATCGACGTATTATTTTTTTATGGTAATGTGTTTTTTATATATAAATTAAAAAAAAAGAATAATTTTTAAATTATTTTTAAGGATATGTTTTTAGCACTGATCTCTAACTGAAACTTCTGGAATGGGAAACCCATTTTGGTCACTTGAAGCCAATGCGGAAGCAGCCGCCATGTGCCCCACTTTCAGTTGCTACTGCAATATTTCGTATATTTTTCATGTAAAAATAAGTCAACATGTATTGCCTATTGGTAATGTTTTTATTCTATTTTCTTTTGAAACCATTTTAAATGAAATCTGCTATTAAAATAGAAAAGTAATTTGCAAATTAAAGTCCAAGTAATTAAAAAGCAAGAGCAAAAACTACTTGTTTTAAATATAAAAATTAATTCTATAAGAATAAAATATAACATTTAATACTTCTACAATGCTATGATATTAAAAAACACCAGTAAGTCACTTTATACATATGTTAGGGCACAGTATGGCTGCTTCCACATTGGCTTCAACGAACCCATAGAGGAAACAAGTTTTGAGCCTTCCAGAAGTCACAGTTAGAGTTCAGTGGTTTTTAGAAACCAAGATATCTTACCAAGGATAGTGAAGACTATATATATATATATATATATATATATATATATATATATATATATATATATATATATATATATATATATATATATATATATATATATATATATATATATATATATATATATATATATATATATATATATATATATATATATATATATATATATATATATATAAGGTGTGCTCGTTCTCGCGCTGTCTGACGGAAGGCGGGGAAAGCAAATTTTTGACGTCATAGTCACGCCTACCTCCGCCTTCTGTGGGCGTGTCTAATGCTCTCGTTTATACAGTCGTTTAGAGTCTGCAGAGCAAACTTAATTTAACAAGAATTCTTGTTTGTAACTAATCAAGAATTTATTTAAAGAACACAGTTAAAATCTGCTTCAAAAAACAATTTGAATCGATTTGCAGAGTGGTTTAGTTATTAAAATATCTCTATATTAATTGCAGCCAATTTGAACCAATGATTCGTGACGTGCTGCCATCTATTCGTTTTTTTTGTGAACATCTAAAAAAGATATTCGCTGATTTTATTTAGAATTTGCTGAATTTTAAGAGTTTAAATTATATTTTAAGGATTGCATTTAGTATGGAAAAATTGCAAAAGCTTTGCTTAATAAATTAGGTGTATTAAAATAATATTAGCTGCCACGAGAGCATGTCCATGAATTTTGAAAGAGTAAAATGGGGGTCGGAACCATCATGTCAATGCATTTGTATTGGACATATTAAATGAGTTACAATTTCAATCAAGTAAAATACGGGGACATAACAAAACAAGGACGGATTAGTAGTGAAGCTACCTGAACACAATTATATACAGATATTTACATTATTTTACTAATTAAAAATTAAATCACCAGTTGTTACCCAACAGAGGATCGAACATAAGTAGCAATGTTTGAAACACACAGCTAAGGAGAATGATCAAAAACCCATTGTAAGGCGGAGCAAAAATTACGTCAAAAATGTGCTTTCCTTACCCACTTTAAAAAAAGCGAAAAACGAGCACACCTTCTATATATAGTCTCCACTATCCTTGATATCTTACTACTAGCTTGTGCGGTTACAGTTTAGACTTCATTTATTGTTCAATAAATAGCTATTCCTCCAGGGGAAGCTTCAAACTCAAGCGATACAAGAAGCGCCTGAAAAAGGAGGGCGCTAACGTTTTGCTAAAATAAAGAAATTACAAAAGATTCCAGTAGGAAATATTTTGACAACATTAGACATTTTCAATGTTAATTTTTTAATTAAATTATATATTTTAACTAAATTAATTCATTAATTACTCTATTTATACTCGTATATAATTACTTTATAGGAGTTATATAGTTTGGAATTTATTTTATTATATGTGAAATCTCAATTTTTCACCCTGCAAATTATTGATTTGCACCAAACTTTGCACCTAAGATATCTATTTTATATATTTTTTTTTATTGACGAATTTTGAAACCTCCAATATTAAAAAATCTGACCCAAGTTGTAAAATTGCCTTTAAAAATTACTTTTTGAAATTGGGGTACCAAAATCATGTTTGCTTAAATGCAAAAAAAAAGTACTTAAAAATGAGTACCTGAACGTACTCGTTTTTCTTTGAGTGCAATCGCATCCTAAATGAGCGATAACGTACGCAAATTTAAGTAATCGTATTTCCGCAAGAATGAGCAGTATGGTTTAATATTACTCATCTCAACTTCTGTTCAAGCCATCTTAACAAAGCGACCTGAACAAATAGTTGTTTAGAAGATGGTTTTCCACATCATTTGATGTCGATTGCTTCAATGGAAACTGAGTTATTACAACTCAATTATTTTACTTCCCATTCTTTTGCCACGCCTTTTTAACATTACTTCTGTTTATAACTTCTTCTCGTCTCTCTGGAAGTACAACGTATAAGACCATGAACTTCTGTGCGGACAACATCAGGTAGACGATTCGATTCCCGGTAAGTCCTGATTGTATTTGTTGAAATTTATTGAAAGGGATTTATGAAGGCAGCCTCTGTAGGCAAGCAACTGCTCTTTTTATTCATTTTACTCATTTTTGAGTATATGTCTTTTTTAAAAATGAGACTTATGTATTCGGAGCTATGATTAGTATAGAATGCAATAAAAAATGAGTACATATTACTTATTTTTAAGTACCCGTTTTTAATAATGTGTTAAGTAAGTTTTATATACAACCGTAATTGATTGTCTATCACATAGATGGTTTGCAACAGAAAACAGCGAGGCTACATACATCTTTTAGTCTCAGTATTGCGCTTTTTTATTGGAAGAGTAGAGTGTTGTTATGTAAAAAGTCACGTTCTTATGTTTTACAAAGTGGGTCATAAGGAATTCTAAGTTCTTAAAACAAAGCATGTTGAAAAGAGCACATTTCCGACAATCTTAAAAAAAACTTTTTTTCTGGCTTAAAAATTCCCTCAGATATTGAAACCCAACTTTTCAATGTGTGAAAGGTGTTTTTTGGGGATGCATTGAGATATTTTTCAGTATCTTACGAATGTGAGATTTTTCATAAGAGTAACACATGTACAGGGTATACACCATGCACAATTAAACTTTATTTTACGAGCTCGTACATATATTATACCGGTTTTCGACTCGGGCGGCTCCAACATTCCCCCTACCGGTGATTTTTGGAACTAATCTTTTTATTTACTGAAACCTTTTCCCCTTGCCTTTAATATCCTTAATACGACATTTGTTGTCATTACACTGTAAAAAAGTGCTGTTTTTTTAAAAGTACAATTGCATCGTAAATGAGCGATGACGTACTCAAATTAAAGTTTTTAATTAACTAAGGTGCCTGAGGATCTGTGGCGCTATGCACAACTGGCCTACACTCGGTATCGAACCGAGGAACTTCGGTTTGCTACTCCGATACTCTGCCAGTCAGGCTAAAGGTATCATGAGTATCACAATATGGTATCAAAAATAGTAAGGCTGCATATGTTTTACAGGGTGCAGAAATCAAAAATAGCGAGATTGTAAGTGATCTGGGTGTATTAGTAAATGAGGATTTTAAAATGAGTCATCAATGTACAGTGACTAGCAATAAAACTAATAGAATGTTGGGGAATATCAAGGAAAATTCTTTCATCAAAATCTAAGGATATTATCTTGCCATTGTACAGAGGTTTAGTAAGGCCACATCTTGAGTATGCTGTGCAGTTCTGGTCACCATATCTTAAAAAAGACATTGAATTGTTAGAGAAAATTCAGCACAGGGCTACTAAAATGGTTCAAGGGTTTTCAGGCATGAATTATGAAGATAGATTAAGAAATTCGAATATGTATACTCTGGAAGAGAGAAGGGTTAGGGGAGATTTGATTCAACTATTCAAATGTATCAAACAAGGAGATGTGGAGGGTTTAGATTTTAATATGATTGATAGAACGAGAGGTCATGGGTTTAAGTTAAACAAATCCCATTTTAATCGGGAAGGGAGAAAACACTATTTCTATAATACGGTAATAGACAAATGGAACAACTTGCCAGTGAATATTGTTAATTGTAAAGGAGTAACGTATTTTAAGAAGAAGTTAGATATGCATTGGGGGATAGTCAAGAGGTACTAGATGGACCAACCTTGTTGGGCCTTGAGACTGTTGTTGGTCGTCAATATTTGTATTTGTATTTATATCACTCTCGCCTAAGCGTAAGTATCGGGTAGATGAAGTGAACCCCACAGTACCCCCCCCCCCCCCCACCTCTCAGTTAGTCGGACGGAGGAACGAATGATTGAGATACCCGTGAAGCGTTATCACGTGGCAGTGGTTGATTCGATGTGGTGTCATAAGTGCTTGTTCTTAGGTTGCGTTGATCTGCAGTCCGGAGGTCTTCAATGTGGCGCTATGCACAACTTGGCTACACTCGGTATCGAACCGAGGAACTTCGGCTTGCTACAATGATACTCTGCCGGTCAGGCTAAAGTGATGACTCTCGCCTAAGCGGGAGTATCGGGTAGATGAAGTGAACCCCACAGATCTGGGTTCGATTCCCGGTAAGTCTTGGTTGTAATTGCTGATCTTTATTGAAAATGATTTATCACTGCACTCTATGTAGGCAAGCTACTGCTCTTTTTAATCGTTTGCACTTATGTTTAAGTCTTGTCTTTTTCAAAAATGAAACTTATGTATTCGGATCTATGATAAGCATCGAATATAATCAATAATAAGTACATTTCATTTTTTTAATACCTATTTGTAACAGTGTACAATTATTAGCTTTAGCTACAAGTGCTTCTAAATGGGGAATTTTGCTTTACGGACATCATCTGTATAGATAAATGTAGATTCGTTGAAAAGTGTTTGCTATCCCAGCAAAAAAAGCCAGCATGAAACCTATATAAAAAATTTTTAAATTGATAGTTTTTCAAATGGTTTCATAAAAGATACTGAAACAAAAAACTGCAGTTTTTTTGAAGTTTTTAATTTTCCTGCATAAAACCTTTAAAATATCTGCATTTTCTCTTCATGATTAAATATTGAAGATTTTTTACAGATTTTTATAAAAGGTTTTTGCAGTTTTTATGAAGGACATTGAAACAAAAACCTTTAATTTTATAGATCTTCAAAAAAACTGCAGTTTTTCTGCATAAAACCTTCAATTTCAACATTTTGATGAAGGTTTTATGCTGACTTTTTTTGCTGGGATACATAATGTACTTATATACAAGTCACATATTGACCGAAAACGTTACACGTCCCCAAACTTTTTCCTATTTCTTATTTTCATGTCCAAACGTGTTCCATCCCAATGCCTTTACATGTCGAAAACTTCCATTCAAAGTCGATATTCTTCGACCCCAGAATTCTTCATACAATAAAAAAATATTTTTACTCAAAGTAATCTTCCGCGGTAAAGATCACGGTAAAGATCACGCGTGAGTTGAATATGTATAAATAAAGTGAAGACGTCTGTTGAAGAAGACGTTTTTTTATAAAGAGAAGTGAATAAATTTCTTTCAAAAGTCTTGCATGTTAGTTTATTTTTTGTTGTTGGTCAATGGTGGCCTGGTTGTCAGAGCGACGGGATTGGAATTGAGGGGTTCAAATATTAGATTTTGAAAATCATTGTTGGAAATATTCCATTTAGACCAGTAACTATACTGTGAAAGAAAGGTACTAAAAAAGGTACTAAAAGGTACTAAAATGAGTGCCTGGACATACTCTTTTTTCTTTGAACTCCGGGTTTCTCCTGTCCCCTCTCGAGACCTCCGTGGCCGAGCGGTTAAAGGCGTCAGCTGGGAATACGAAGCTTCCTGGTTCGATTTTGTGCGATGGACTTGACAAAAAAAAGTAAAAAAGTAGTGATCTTGTGATTCGAGGATTGCCAGCTTCGATACAAAATGCTAGAAAAGTCGTCCAGAACATCCGCAAAAATTAACGGCGTGTATACGGGACTGGTGCACGATAGATCTGATCGGGGTCCAAACTCCCGACGTCTATTGAAGGCGTTGGGTGCCAGTTCAGGTGTTTCCTCGTCATATGATCATGGTTCTAAAATAACGAGGTGCTGGAATGTGTGTGTGAATGTGGTCCCGGGTCTTTCCTTTTTTCGAGATAGACCCCAAACCGTCGCCAATAGCCCACTGTGCAGCGCTAATGTGACGTTAATTAACCAAACCAAACCAAATCTTCGAGATAGACCTCGAACCATCACCAATAGCCCACTTGTGGAGCTCTAGTGCGACGTAATTTAACCAAACCAAACCAATCCTGTCCGCTCTCTCTTGCCTGGTTGGATTTGCCGGAATCGAACTCCGGACCTACCAACTCGGAGCCCGGTGCCGTGCCCGCAAAACTTACCCCGGTCGAAAATAATTCTAAATAGTACTACACAACAATTACAAAATGAATATGAATTAAAAAAATTACACCCTTTATTTTTATTAAAAGTGAAAAAATTACCATTTAAAAGATTTACCGGATCCTCTAAAGATACTTCTTATACAGAATTGGAAGATAAAAATCTCATCAAACAGGTAATCAATTTAAAAAAAGCACCTAAAAAAGCGATATTCCTCTTCATACAGGCAACTAATTGCTCTACAAAGAACACTTAATATAAATTATCTACATAATTTATACGAAATTATAATGCATTAAATGCGCATCAATATGCCTCATTATTAAAGATTGCTTTATCAGAATAAGATTTTAATTAACCGTCTGTCCATCAAAGTTTTTTATGCAGTGGCAGTAAAGTTGATCCCTTGGATCCCTTATAGCCCAATTAGCCAAAGGATACCCTGAAATAATGGGATATGCTAAATGAGATGGGCTTAACGAAGCAGTCTGAGGTATTGTTTTTTAGGTAATTAAGCTGAAGGTATTAAACGGGCCATTACATTGATGGCCGTTTTGGCCACATACCGGGAAACTGCCATCAGTATAAAATGGCATCTCCATATATTACTATTAATTGTAGTAAATGTTGTTGAATTTGTATTGTTTGCCATTAATAGAGATGTTTAGGAATGTGAAAGTATAAGAGATAGCTGTAAAATGTGCAGTTAGATGGAAAGATTGGGATGAGTATGGTCAAAGTACATTTAGATAAAGTTAAACAAAATAAATACTCGGATTGTCTACTGAACTCTAACTGTAACTTCTGGAAATCTGATAACCAGTTACTTCTATAGGCGCGGTTGAAGGCACACTGTTAGCAGGTACACCAACTCATTTTTAAAAGTGATTTTGTGGGGGTTTTCCTTCTCAAATCGGTATAGAAATGTTAAATATGTTTAGGTTCTGAGATTTACAGCAGGGCATTCGGGCTTTTGCCCAGGGCCCCCAATTTAAGAAGGCCCCCAAAATGATTATAAAGCTTAAAAAATTGTTACAAATAAATTTATTAACTAATTAATTTGTTTTAAATAAATAAATTTTAATTTAATCAATTCTTTTTAACAATCATTATTTTTTTTTATTGCAAAGCTTCGATTTATCTCATTTGCGGATACTTTTTTCATATTCCAAAATTTCCGATATTGAAACCATTAGGGATTTGCTAAGACTAAACAAGATAAGTGTGGGTAGAACGTTCGAATCTGACTCAACTAAAAAAAAGTTAATGGGAAGAAAGGACAGAACCTGAAACATATGAAGAGACGCTTTTGTAAAGTTAATTTAAATTCTCAAAATAAGGAAAATTTTAGTAGTTTTTTTAAAAAATAATTTTTTTTCAGAATTTACACTTTCATGAATTATGTTGTTTTGCCTTAAATATAATTGTAGCAGTTTTATTTTAAGGTACGTCGAATGGTTACTTAACGTTCTTTTGTCTAGACCAGGGGTCGGCAACCTATTGAAACGGAAGAGCCAAAAGTTACAATTTACAAAATTTCCCAATTTTTAAAGAGCCACTAAAAATTTTCGTTTCAATATTATGGTAGTTGCTTATATATATTTGATTTTTTATTTAAAATAAACGGTTTTAAATACGGAAAAATATTTATTCATATAAAAACACAAATATAGATAGTTACATCAATGGAAGCATTGGCTTTGCATGCCTTTTGAAAGTTTGATTAAATCTGGCTTATAACTTGTTGTTTTAAGTTTCAAGCACGACTCTAGATTTTTATTTGTTACTTGACTTCTAACTTTACTTTTTATTATATTCATACAAGAGAATGCTTGCTCGCACGATTATGTCGACCCGGAGATCGTCAGCACTCCAAATGCCAACTTCTTCACCTCACTATAGCATTCTGGAAGACTATTCCAATTCCATGGGCCGAATATGAGGGCCTCAACTCGCGGAATTTCTTTTAGAGCTGTCCACTTGTGCTGCGCGATGTTCATTCATTTCTGGACCTCCAACTCTTCCAACTTGCTCTTGAGTTCTATGAACTTGCCACTCCACAAGTCTTTGGTTTTCAAATCTAGCAATTGCATTTGGAGCGATCCAGCATCAATTCCAAATGGCTCAATGTTGATCTCATTTGTATTTGTGATGAGTGGATTTACTATGAACGCGAGAGTACTTTTGTTTGTTTTGAATTGCTCGAATCTCTCAGCGAATCCATTCTTCATGTTTTTTAAAGCTATGCTGAAGTAATTCGTGTCAATAGTTGCATTGGTCTTATCGCGATATTGCTTCAGATTTTTAAAATGAAGTTATTTACCGCTCTCCATGTCTTCAACAAAAAGAAGTAATTTTGTTTCGAAACAAACTAATTATTCAAGCAAGGCGTAGGCCAAGTTGCCCTTTTCTTGCAGTTTTAGATTTAGTTCATTTAGTTTCATTATGGTATCACCGATACCACAATTAAACAAATTGTATATAAATTAATATTTTTTTCGTATGGAACTGGAGAGCCGCAACTTTACATCAAAAGAGCCGCATGCGGCTCGCGAGCCGCAGGTTGCCGACCCCTGGTCTAGACCACTAAGCTTGTAATCGGTTCCAGTCGATTGGTGGATACTTTTTAAACGTCCATTTTTGAGTTTCTATACACTGTTAAAAGTAGGTACTTAAAAATAAATAAAATGTACTCATTTTTGATTACATTCGATGCTTATCATAGCTCCGAATGCATAAGTTTCATTTTTGAAAAAGACATGTACTCAAGAATGAGTATTATGAATAAAAAGAGCAGTTGCTTGCCTACATAGGCTGCCTTCGTAAATCCCTTTCAATAAATTTCAACAATTACAACCAGGACTTACCGGGAATCGAACCCAGATCCTCAAACACAGCAGTCCAAGCCTTATCCGTTGTACTACCAGGACGATGTGAATAAGTTATAAACAGAAGTCATGTTAAAAAAACGTGGCAAAAGAATAGGAATTAAGATAATTGAGTTGTAATAACTCAGTTTCCATTTAAGCAATGGACATCAAATAATGTGGAAAACCATCTTCTGTACAACTATTTTAAGTGTGTCAGATTGCTTTGTTAAGTTGGTTAAACAACAGCTGATATTAGCAATTTAAACCATACTGCTCATTTTTTAGAAAGTACGATTACTTAAATTTGAGTACGTCATTGCTCATTTACGCTGCAATTGTACTCAAAGGAAAAACGAGTACGTCCATATACTCATTTTTAAGCACATTTTTTTTTACAGAGTACTATTTGAAAAATAGTCTAGCAAATATTTTAATGCTGGCATTAGTTTAATTGCATTGTGTTACTGTCGTATTTTAGAAAAACAAATTTTAAAAACAACGTTTCGGAATTTATGCTTAAACACAATAATTTAGAATTAAGTGATGTTTCCATTTATGTTTCAACTCGATTTAAATGCTTTATTTTATTCACATTCTGTTATTAGTGACAGATTAGAATGCATCATGAGCGAAATATGGCAAAAGATCGTTGCAGTTATTAAACTTAATGATATTTATTATAAATCCAACTTTGGCATTTAATTAAATTGCTATTTTAATTAATTTTGAAAAGATTCCTAATGATTCGATTATATTTTACCCATTTCATTTAATTTAACATTATAATAGCAAAAATAATAACAACGTAACGATTGAGTGAATATAAGAGCTTTTTAGAGAAATCGGGTGTAGCTATGTCGGTAAATTTGACAACGGTAAATTTGCCTTAATCGTGAGAGGGGTCGTTCATATATTGCTTAAAGAACAAGTAAGGGAAGAGATTTTCGGTCCTGCATGGATTTATGTTGTTTATAGGTCCATTATTTACCACAAATATAATTTAAGCTACAACTCAACTTAAGTAAGAAAAAATGCTAATTACTCTTACGTGCGTTAAAACGATAGTTTGATACATACGCTCTTTACAAGGCAAAGCATTTGAGTGCAATGTGCCATACTCTACTGATCAAAGGTTTGTATGTAAGCACCATAATCAAGTGGTCGAAGGGAGTACCAGCTAATATCCTGAGCAGCCGGAGGCCGAAGGTCGGAGACCACAATTACCCGGATCTATAAATCGACGTTAGGAGTCTGTGATATTACCGTACGGTACGCGCATGCGCCTAAAACTTTTGGCGAGATGCCTCGTATACTTACAGAAAGAAAAAGAAATTCTTTGGCGCCAATTTTAAGAATCGTGACATAAACATAATCACGACAAGGGGTATCGTAAATTAGGATTTAACCTTTAGAAGGCGGGTGTTTCATTTTAACATGGGATTCTGGCCGAAATATCGGCCACCCGCCTGTGTTGTAAAGGTTAAACAGGAATTCACGCAGAACAGAAAACCTCTTCCACTGCATGTGAGTTATGCTATTTATAAACGACCCCTCGCACGGTTCTGTTAAATTTACCGTTGTCAAATTTACCTACATTCGGCTATGTCAGTGAACTGTCAGAATTATTTTTCTTGAAACGTCTTTTCCGAATACAGAGATGGATATTTGGATAAATGTGGCGCTACTACCGAAAATGAAGTCGAAAAAGCTAATTTACACAATAGAAATATTTTTTTGTTAAAGCTGTTTTCAAATCTAACATAATAAACGAAAGTGTCTGTGTTTGTGTCTGTAGCAGGCAAAACACTATCTTTGACTGTTCGGACATGTCTGAAAATTTGTATATAGATACTATTCTACCTCTAATTGTGCACACTGATCTCTAACTGTAACTTCTGGATAGGGCAAGACATTTTGTTGACTTGAAGCCGATGTAGAGGCAGCCATGATGTGTCCCACTTTCTTTGCTACTACAATATTTCGTATATTTTTCATGTTAAAATAAGCCGACGTGTATTGCTTTTGGCTGTGTTTTTTTCCTATTTTCTTTTTAAACCCATTTTAAATGCAATCTGCTATTAAAATAGAAAGTCATTTGCAAGTCAAAGTCGAAGTAGATAAAAAGCAAGAGCAAAAACTATCTGTTTGGCAATATGAAAATTAATTCTGTAAGAAGAAAATATAATATTTATGTGCATTTAATATTTCTACAATGCTATGGTAATAAAAAACACCACTAAATCACTTGAAAAAATATTGGAACCGCTGCTTTCAATTGGCTTCAACCCGCCCATAGAGGAAACAAGGTTTGAGCCTTCCAGCTGTTACAGATAGAGTTCAGTGATTGTGCACCTGAACCACGGAATTTTAAATTTATGTTTAATTTTCGTTTATAACGGTTTTAGCTATGAACTCATAACGGTTTTAGCTATGAACTCTAACTGAAACTTCTGGAAGGCTCAAAACTTGTTTCCTCTATGGGTGCGTTGAAGCCAATTGAAAGCAACCATGATGTGTCTCCATTTAAAAAAAAAATGATTTAGTGGTGTTTGGAATACCATAATATTGTAGAAATATTAAATGTATATAAATATTATATTTTCTTCTTATAGAATTATTTTTTATAATGTCAAACAAATAATTGTGTCTCTTGCTTTTTAACCACTTCGACTTTGACTTGCAAATGACTTTTTATTTTAATAACAGATTGCATTTAAAATGGGCTTCAAAAGAAAATAAAGAAACACACTTACATGTCGGCTTATTTTAACATGGAAAAATATAGGAAATATTGCGGTAGCGATGAAAGTGTGGTACAGATGTTAATTCTTCGATTGGCTTCAAATCAACGATATGTCTTGCCCTATCCAGAAGTTACAGTTTGAGATCATTGGGTTTTAGAAGCTAATTTTTTAAAATCGACAATTAAAAAAAATAGTATCTACGATATTATAAAATTACATTATTATAAATTCGTAAAATCTTGGCAACAGCCAAATACTTTAAAAAAATTAATATTAATAAATTAACCAATTGTTCTAAACAATTGGAAGCTGGTAATTTAAAATTGCTTTCGCGAAATAACGCTTTTTTGACAATTATGCTTAAACGTGAAAAACAACGGAAAAGGTAACATTCGGAGATGTGCCCTGAAATGTCTGAATAATAGACCAGTTATTTTGCCTTCATGGAAATAAAAGGGAAGGAAAAATGGGAAGAATGAAATAATGGGATAAAAAAAATTAATGTTTGTGAAACCGCGGGTAACAGCTAGTAATAAATAAAAATCTACTTGAATCATGAAAGTCATCCAACTACGAACATTTTAGTAACATTTTTAGATTTAATTACATCTCTTCAATGGGGATAAAGAACATTTTAAACTTTTATTTAAGAGTTTTCTCTCATCCCTTTTCTAATTATTGTATAATTTTTTTACCGACTAAACAGCGCGCCAACCAAAACTTCAAAATAAAACCCCCAGAAACTTTAAATTAAAACCGCCAACGCGCGCCAAGTTGGCAGGTTATCAATTCGACCATTATGTATTTTTTTTTATGTATGTTCGCGCGGGATTTCGGTTCTACTTCAGATATTTGCACAATTTTTTGTTGTTGTTAGACAGGGGATGTTTCACTTGGGAGCAATTTGAAAAAAAATATCCGGTTATCCGGCATTTAATTATCCGAAAGTCTCAATTAACCGGACCGTTTGAAAAAAAATATTGTCCGATTTCGAAAATTCTTTTTTTGTTGGATAGAGAAAAATCCACTTAGGCAAAGTCTGCAAACAAATAATCGGTTATCCGGTTGTTATATATCCGGAAATATCGATTAACCGGAGTTTATTTTAAACAATTTATCCCATTTCATAATATTTTCATTATTTAACAGAAGTTGTATAACAATGACATTTCGTTTAACCAGCATTTATTGGCATTGATAGAGATTGTTTTACAATATACATTGTTGGGCATAAGTTGCTACTTCAATTTCTTGGTGAATAATAGTAGGGACAAAGCCCCTGCTAAATTAAAAACTAAAAAGGGAAAAATAAATTAATCTTTCTAGAAAAAAGGAAAACCGACTTTAAGGAAAATGCGCTAAAAAGTAAAAAATAATTTTTAATTTTACGAATGAGTTATAAAAAATTGAATTATTGAATATCAATTTTATACTTAGTACAACTTTTTGAAGTGGGTGCCAATTTACAAAAATCATACCTAAATTTTGTCGCAGATTTCAAAAAGTTGTAATAAGTATAAAATTGATATTCAATAATTAAATTTTTTCAACTCATTCGTAAAATTAAAAATTATTTTTTACTTTTAGCGCATTTTCCTTTAAGTCGGTTTTTCTTTTTTCTAGAAAGATTATTTTTATTACTTTTCTAAAGACGAAAATGCAGAAAGGAAAACTGCTCTAAGCGAATTAAATTTGAAACCAACTCTAAAAAAATCAATTGATGGGATATACGCCAGACACTTTAACACCTATTAAGCTCCTGAATTTTCATTCTCAAATACCTGTAAATTAGTAAAAAAGGTATGAATTTTCTGCATTTTAGTAAATGAGAATGATTAATTCTAGCAGCTAAAATATCTAAGCCTTAAAATGACACCCTATAAAAACCATGTGATGCATTTAATCTCAGAAGCATTACTTTTAATGAAAATAAGTATTATCATATCCTAAAAGGAGAAAAGCAAATGTTTTTAAAAGTGACATATTTTGAAATATTTAACTTGATACCCCTTATTTCATTAAATTAAAAACATATTTTTTAGGATATCTTAACTGAATTTTATTTCCGATAATTATTTATTTTGCTTGTTCGCAAATTTTAAGAAGCCATTTGTGCTGTATTTTCGTTTGAGAAGAAAATTGCTTTTTCAATTTTTTATCAAGGCAATTCAATGAAATAAAACAAAAACGAAATTTTTAAATTTTTAAATTACGAACACCCTTTAATTCGGATGCTTTTAAAAGAATACTATAAAATTTGATAATTTTGTTTTTGATTCCATAAATATAAAACCCCAATTTTTATTTAAGGGAAAATATTGAAATTTTCACTCATTAAAATTGTATTCATTTTTGATTACATTCGATGCTTATCATAGCGCCGAATATATAAGTTTCATTTTTGAAAAAGACATGTACTCAAAAATGAGTACAATGAGTAAAAAGGAATAAAAATAGCAGTTGCTTGCCTACATTGGCTGACTTCATAAATCACTTTCAATAAATATCAACAATTACAACCGACTTTTTGAGAATTGAACCCATATCCTCAGGCACAGAAATCCAGTGCCTTACCCATTGTACTACCAGATCGACGTGAAGTATTTATAAACATAAATGTTACAAAGGTGTGCCAAAAGAATGGGAAGTAAGATAATTGAATTGTAATGGAACTCAGTTTCCATTTAAACAATCGACATCAAATAATGTGGAAAATCATCTTCTAAACAACTATTTTAAGTTTGTCAGGTCGCTTTTGTTCAGATGGTGTGAACTGAAGCCGAAAGTAGCAATATTAAACCATTTTGCGTATTTTTGCAAAAGTACGGTTGCTTAAATTTGACTACGTCATCGCTCACTTACGATGCAATTGCAATTAAAGAAAAACGAGTATGTTCAGGTGCTCATTTTTAAGTACCTTTTTTTACAGTGTTGAGTTTAGGAATAAGTTTTTTTCGGTCAGAGTTTATCGGAGTCGGCTGCTCCTTTCAAAGGGCCTCAACGTTAAAGATCTTCCATTGGTTCCAAGGCATAAACAACGGAGAAGTGGAAATGTTTTCTGTGAATTTCTTAAGAAAGAAAGATAGAAAGAAAGGTGAATTAAGTGTAGCTACGCCGCAACACACAACATTGAACACAAAACTAAATGAAAAATCGCAACCACTTTCCAAATATCGCTTTTAGCTTCGGAGAGATAAAGGAGGAGAAAAAGATCAAAGTTTCGGGTTGCGCGTTGACGTTAAAAGAAGATTATTAAAATAACCTTTTAAAGTAAATATAATTAAAAAATCCATTTAAAAGATAAATTTTAACTCAACATAATACAATACAAAGCAATTCTCCTCACAGCACTTTCTTTCCAAAACGCTTAAAATTCCGCTCGATCTTTTGAAATTATTATTTCAATTGCATTCAACCATAAACACTTTTATTCCCGAAATTCCAAGACCTGACATATGTTATTGTTATGTAGAACTTTCCGCCAAATGCCATTTCCCCATCGCCAACCCAAACTTAATCAAGTACATAAACCGAAACATTCTATGAAAAGACCCCCAAAAAAAGTCCTAAACCTCAGATAACAACATCCCACGATCCTGCTAGTAATTGAAACGCACAATGAAACCTACCCGTTTACCCTCTGTATTTTACCCAATAGGGTTTAGATACCTTCCTTTTTGCCTCAGTATATTCATTACTGCGTTTTTGTTCGTGCTACAACTCCTGTTTTTTGTTAAGTTTCTTCGCGGTTGAAGTTATTAACGTTTAAGGTTAAGAGAGAGAATTCTTTTCGCGTGCTGGAAAATTAAGTATGGCGGGAAAAGGGAAAAAAAGAATGAAGCGGTGGGGGGGGGAGGTGGGGGGGGGGGAGTAATGTAGAGTCTAGAAGGGGAAGGGGTGCTTAAGCCGGGGTTTCCTACTGTTTTAAGGGGGGGTTATGTCGACGCTTAATTATTGAAATAAATGGTTGTTACGATTAATGGTGGTTTTTTCTTTTTAGAGAAAAGTTTTGGTCGTGAGACTTTTAGGAGGTCTTTTTCTTCTACTTTTTTTTTAGCTCTGAAAGTTTTCTTTTTTGGCGGGAATAGTATGCTTAAAGCTGTCAGGGTACACGCATTTTCGCGCTTCTTCTTAACTAAATAAAGTTTATAGTTGCTCACTACAACCTTTTTATGAATATTTAATGTTGAGAAAATGATGGAAGGTTTTCACGGTTAAAAATTAAATCGTTATTTAATTAACACTTGATTGACATGGTGTATTTGTTATGAAAAGCTTTTATGTTATTTAACACTTTCTTTACTAAAAGCATGTGGATAACGTTTTAAAAGAATTATATATTAAGATATGGTATAAATTTAGGTTATTTTTTAGAACAGTTATCTCCTTTTCTATATTAACGTTATTTTTATAGAACTCTTATTTTTTAAGAACTGACATTTCATAAAAATTGAGATTTTTTAAAAATTGTTATTTTTTCAAAAAACTAAAAGCATGTGTTTCAGATAACGTTTTAAATAAATTCTATATTAAGAAGTTGTACAAATTTAGGTTATTTTTTAGAACACTTATCTCCTTTTCTATATAAATGTTATTTTTATAGAAATGTTATTTTTATAGAAATGTTATTTTTTATAACTGATATTTCATAAAAACTGCTATTTTTTAAAAACAGATATTTTTACAAAAAACTCAAAACATTTGTTTCAGATAACGTTTTAAAAAAATTCTATATTAAGATGTGGTACAAATTTAGGTTACTTTTTAGAACAGTTATCTCCTTTTCTATATTAATGTTATTTTTATAGAACTGTTTTTTCTAAGAACTGATATTTCATAAAAACTGCTATTTTTTAAAAACTGATATTTTTACAAAAAACTATAAGCATGTGTTTCAGATAACGTTTTAAATAAATTCTATATTAAGATGTGGTACAAATTTAGGTTATTTTTTAGAACAGTTGTCATCTTTTCTATATTAATGTTATTTTTATAGAACTGTTATTTTCTAAGAACTAATATTACATAATAACTGCTATATTTTAAAAACTGTTATTTTTACAAAAACTAAAAGCATGTGTTTCAGATAACGTTTTAAATAAATTTTATATTAAGATGCGCTACAAATTTAGGTTATTTTTTAGAACAGTTATCTTCTTTTTTATATTAATGTTATTTTTATAGAACTGTTATTTTTTAAGAACTGATATTTCATAATTTTTTTTTTTTTTTTCAGAAAACTAAAAGCATGTGTTTCAGATAACGTTTAAAAAAATTCTATATTAAGATGTGATACAAATTTTGGATATTTTTTAGAACAGTTATCTCCTTTTCTATATAAATGTTATTGTTATAGAATTGCTATTTTTTAAGAACTGATGTTTCATAAAAACTGCTACTTTCAATAACTATTATTTTTACATAAAACGCTTTGAATTTTTTTAAAAAAAGATTGTCGTTTTTTAGAGCTGTTATTTTTTAAGAAATGGTAATTATTATGAACTGCTATTTTTAAACACTGTTATTTTTACAAATAAACGCTTCGAATTAAAAAAAATATTGACGTTTTTTAGAACTGTTATTTTTTTAAGAACTGATATTTCATAAATACAGCTATTTTTTAAAAACTGTTATTTTTACAAAAAACAATTTGTATTTGTTGTTTTTAAAAACTGTTTATTTATAAGAACCGTTTTCTAAACTTTTTTTTTTTTTTAAGAACTCTTTCATTTTAAGAATTCTTCTTTTCCAAACGCTTTTTCAACTGCGAACTGATTAAGATGAGGTTATTAACGTATTATTAAAACTAATTAAACTATTAATTGCATGTATGAGGCTGAGAGGGTTATAAAAAAGGTTATAAAAAAATTCCATGACGACCACTTCACCCAAACGTTTTTTAAACTCAAGAAACAAATACAAATACAAATACAAATACTGACGACCAACAACAGGCTAAAGGCCCAACAAGGTTGGTCCATCTAGTACCTCTTAACTATCCCCCAATGCACATCTAACTTCTTCTTAAAATCCGTTACTCCTTTACAATTAACAATATTCACTGGCAAGTTGTTCCGTTTGTCTATTACCCTATTATAGAAATAGTGTTTTCTCCCTTCCCGATTAAAATGCGATTTGTTTAACTTAAACCCATGACCTCTCGTTCTATCACTCATATTAAAATCTAAACCCTCCACATCTCCTTGTTTGATACATTTGAATAGTTGAATCAAATCTCCCCTAACCCTTCTCTCTTCCAGAGTATACATATTCAAATTTCTTGATCTATCTTCATAATTCATGCCTGAAAACCCTTGAACCATTTTAGTTGCCCTGTGCTGAATTTTCTCTAACAATGCAATGTCTTTTTTAAGATATGGTGACCAGAACTGTACAGCATACTCAAGATGTGGCCTTACTAAACCTCTGTACAATGGCAAGATAATATCCTTAGATTTTGATGAAACACTTTTCCTGAAACATTTCAAAGAACATAGGCATTATTTCATTTATTATTTATATTATTTTATTTCAAACGCTGACTCTGCAGAATATATCAAATTTGGAATTTCCATTGAAAACTTACTATTTCTTAATGACTGAAAACCAACCCAAAGCACCAAAGCGCGCCAAAAAGAAAAAAGTTATCATTTCGACTGTTATGTATTTTTTTAAAAGTATGTTTGCGCAAGATTTCTGTTCTAATTCAGATATTTGGATTATTTTTGTTGGATAGGGGATGTCTCACGTAGGCACCTTTTGAAAAAAAAATCCGGTTATCCGGCATTTAACTATCCGGAATTCTCAGGTAACCGGACCGTATAAAAAATTTTTTGACCGATTTAGAAAATATTTTTTTGTTAAATAGAGTAAATTTCACTTTTGCATTTTCGGTTATCCGGCTGTTATATATTTGGAAATATCGATTAAATGGACTTCTTTGTAAAAATTTCTCCGATTTCAATATATGTTTATCGTTGAATAAAGATTGTACAAAAATGGCATTTCGTTCACTCTGTATTTATTAGCATGGATCCTTTGTAGTAGAGGAGTCATGACGCCACTCTCGCTAACATGAAAGTGAAGCCAACATGTATGGGCCTGAGACACGTGGATAATGACGTCATTCCATTCATAAATTTTCACTGTTACACATTTCCCAATTCATCAGCCAATCGCGAGTATTTTTTAATTCATAATTTTGAAGCGATGGCATGTGATATGGGCATTTCGCTCTGAGATGTGGGCTTCACGATTATGAAGTCATAATCTCTCTACTACTGTCCATTCAGGCTCGAAGCTCGGTATTTATTAGCATGGATAGTGTCCGTTTTACAATATACATTGTTGACATTATAGTTTTGTTTACCCGGCATTTATTACACCGAAACTGAAACGTGGAAAAATGTTAGCAACAACTTGAATTTCTTGGTGAATAATAACGGGGGGTGAAGCTCCTTGCTAAATTAAAATCTACAAAGGGAAAAATAAAATAATCTTTTTTTTTAAGAAAAAAAATTGAAAACCGACTTTATGAAGAATGTGCTAATAAGTAAAATATTCCTTTTTAAATTTACGAAGTAGTTGAGAAAATTGAATTATTCAATATCAATTTTATACTTATTACAACTTTTTGAAGTTGGTGCAATTGACAAAAAACATACCTGAATTTTGGCGCCGATGTTAACAAAAATGTAATAGATATAAAATTGATATTAAATAATTAAATTTTTCAAACTCGTTCGTAAAATTTAAAATAACTTTTTATTTTTTAGCGAATTTTTCTTAGAGTCGTTTTTCTTTTTTTAAAAAAAGATTATTTTATCTACTTTTATTTTTCATCTAATTAAATTTAAAACTATAAAAATACCACTATAAACTATAAAATAACTATAAAAATACCACTTAAAATTTAAACGATGTACTCTATACAACATTATTCTGTTAATAAAATATATTTCAAGCACATCCTTTTATAAATCTTCCTTTATCCAATAATTTCTATAATTAACAACAAGGGGAAAAAAATCTTAAATATATTATATTGTTAGCATTTCGATTACTTGCATTAAAAAGAATAACGGATAGAAATATTTAATTAAACGCTATCCATTTTTTTTTACAATCACGTTGTTTATTTAATTTATCAAACATTTATCCTCAATTTTAAAAGTAACTAATACTTTCAAATTAAAAAATAAATTTAATTAATCGCGAAATTCACTTCACTTCAGTTCCATAATGTGCATTCTAAACAAATATAAATATTTTGAATTAAATGCATTTTTAATTTCAGCAAAGCCGAAGCGGCATCAACGTAATAACGCTAGTTTAAAGAATATTCGTTTAAATAAATACAGTGTTACAGTTTATGTAAATTTTAGTTTCATTACAAATAAATTAAATAAACCTATCAATGTGAAACTTTAATTCGAAATCCTCCTTTGAGAATTATTTTAATTCGAAAGAATTAAATTTCGTAGTGAAGAATGGAAAATTAATTTTGGAGCGTTTCATCTTGTTCTAAGTAGCAAAATTATTTACAGTTAATTCTATTTAGTTCGTTAGCGTTAAATTAAATAGATTACAAAAAGAATATACACATATTTAATTCTTCAATTTAGAAGATTTAAAGGATGGAAGTGCAAAAGAAAATTCATTTAAAAATCTAATTTGTTTCAATGCATAATTAATTGGTCTCGTATCAATTTAATTGGTTTTTTTATAAAATCTAATGTAACAATACATTGTTTTCTATACTTTTTCTTCCAAACGTTCACTTAAAAAGAAAAACTTGACTTTTTATCAAGCTGGAGAGCAGATAACACTGATCTCTAACTGTAACTTCTAGATAGGGCAAGACATTTTGTTGACTTGAAGCCGATATAGAGGCCGCCATGATATGTCCCACTTTTCTTGATACCGCAATATTTCGTATATTTTTCTTGTTAAAATACGCCGACATTTATTACTTTTGGGTCAGTTTATTTTAATTTTATTTTTAAACCCATTTTAAATGTAATCTGCTATTAAAATAGGAAGTTATTTGCCATTTGCAAGTCAAAGTAGAAGTAGTTAAAAAGCAAGAGCTAAAACTATCTGTTTGGCAATATAAAAATTAATTCTATAAGAAGAAAATATAATATTTACATACATTTAATACTTCTGCAATGCTTTGGTAATAAAAAACACCACTAAAAAATTGTAAAAAAATGTTGGGACACAGTATGGCAGCTTTCAATTGGTTTCAACGCGCCCGTAGAGAACACAAGGTTTGAGCCTTCCAGCAGTTACAGTTAGAGTTCAGTGGCACATAAGAGTGGCCTAAATGCAAAAGCAGTTAGGTTCAAAAATTTGAAAAACGATATTTTGGCATATGTAAAAAAAGGCACTTAACCTGAACATGTTCTTTTTTTTTTTAGTACAATTGCATTATGAATGAGCAAAAACGTACTGAAATCTAAGTAATTGTACTGTCTCAAAAAAATGAGCAGTGTGATTTAATATTGCTAATCTCAGCTTCTGTTTAAGCCATCTTAACAAAGCGACTTGACAAACTTAAAATAG
Organism: Troglohyphantes excavatus; assembly: GCA_963932185.1. Lineage (NCBI taxonomy): Eukaryota > Metazoa > Arthropoda > Arachnida > Araneae > Linyphiidae > Troglohyphantes > Troglohyphantes excavatus. The sequence continues at coordinate 6,988,077 of OZ010677.1, read as the reverse complement.
TTGTTCAGAAGTTGGTTTTGGAGATTATTTGATGTCGAGTGCTTAAATGGAAACTGAGTTACTCCAACTCAATTATCTTACATCTTCAAGTCGCCCTTCTAGTTTAACGGATAAGGCTCCTGGACTGCGGTATCTTAGGATCTGGGTTCGATTCCCGGAATAACTTGGTTGTAATTCTTGATATTTATTGAAAAGTGATTTATGAAGGCAATCTATACAGACAAGCAACTGATCTTTTTACCCATTGGGCTCATTTTTGAGTACATGTCTTTTTCAAAAATGAAACTTAAGTGTGTGGAGCTATTACAAGCATCTATTGTACTAAAAAGTGGGTTTATTTCACTAATTTTTGATTATCTTTTGGAACAGTGCTGTTATCAAGCTAAAAGCATTTTAAATGTATTCGTACGTTAAACAGAAAAAAAATCTACTTTCATGCTTCGTTTTTAATATAGAATTTTCTATTTTTTTTGTATATTTTGGAGTCCATCAATAAAGTAAAATATTGAAGCTCCTTTATGAAAGAAAATGTAATATAAGTATAAATAAGCAAACGAGACGAGTTATTAACTCTAAAAAAACCTAACAAGTAGAAAATAGAAGTTGTTATTAAAAAACAAAATATATCCAACACCATAAAACTAAAAGAATTTTTGTATAAAAAAATATTTTACGTACCAGTAGCAATTTACATCCAACCGAATATTCATTTCACTTAAAAAAAAATTGATTATATCTGAAATATGAATCCACAACTGAAATTAAATGGCAATCATCTTTTTAAACCTAAATAAAGTTTATGATATTGTTTTGTTGCTTTTAGTTCCACACGCTATCGTTTTTCTAATAATTATTTTATCTGTAATTTCTAACGAATATCAGTATTCCTTTTTAATTGTCTGCTTTTATATTTTTTTATAAAATGGTGATATTTTTAACGTTTGGTATTTTTTAATTATATACTGTTTCCTCTGTAATTATTGTACGCTGTTAAAAATAGGTACTCAAAAATAAGTAAATGTAGAAGTCCATTATTCAAATATTGTGACTCTTTTTTAAAAAAATATATTTAGCATAGATTTTTTATTAAATTTCTTTTCTATTTTACTATTAGAAACAACAATAAAATCTTATCCATACACTGTATAAAAAGTTGTGCTCAAAAATGAGTACATGAACGTACTCGTATTTCTTTGAGTACAATTGCATTGTAAATGAGCGATGATGTGCTCAAATTTAAGTAATCGTACTTTCGCAAAAATGAGGGGTATAGTTTAATATTGTTAATATCAGCTTCTGTTCAAGCCATCCTAACAAAGCGACCTGGCACACTTAAAATATTTGTTCAGAAAATGGTTTTCCACATGATTTGATGTCGATTGCTTCAATGGAAACTGAGTTATTACGACTCAATTATCTTACTTCTCATTCTTTTGCCATGCCTTTTAACATATCATCTCTTTATAACTTCTTTATTTCGATGTGGTGGTACAACGGATAAGGCCCTGGAATTCGGTGTGGGCGCCATCATGTAGACGAGTTTGGGTTCGAATCCCGGTAGTTCCTAGTTGTAATTAGTGAAATGGATTTAGGTAGGCAAGCAGCAGCTCTTTTTTATTCATTTTTGAGTACATGTCTTTTTCGAAAATGAAACTAATGTATTCGGAGCTATCAACAGTGTAGTCTGAGATATAAGTTCTATACTATTCTCCACTATTTAGTACCCATAAAAACAATTTCACACCGATTGAAGCCTGATAAATACATTAAAAACTTTTCAATAAGCTTTGTAAATATAATAAAATTCCCTTAAGTGGTCCTAAAAGCTCCATTAAAATTAAAATCGTAAACACATACTTATATTCCGATGGTATATTTATATCAATGTACGTTTATTAAGTAATATGAAAATAAATCGGAAATTGGAATTGGAAAGAACAACAAATACCTTATAGTATTTAAATATAGAGTGGAACTGCAATTATCCTGATTAATTAGGACCAGGAAAATTGGTGAAGAAAGATTGGTTCGCGAAGAAAGATTATTTCTTAGTAAAAAAATGGAGATGTATTGTAATTTAATTACCATCAAAATAATTTTATTTACATTTAGTATTTGCATACTGCATTGAAATGTATCCTTATTTGAATATATTGGTCCAAGTCAGTTGTCTCGATGTTTGTTTATCCGCTATCGCTATACTGGACTCGGTTTGGTTTGGTTTGGTTTTTGTTAATTAACGTCGCACTAGAGCTGCACAGTGGGCTATTGGCGACGGTTCGGGGTCAATCTCGAAGGAAAGACCCGGGAACACATACACATTCACACACACATTCATACATGCACCTCGTTATTTTAGAACCATGGTCAGATGACGAGGAAACACCTGAACTGGCACCCAACGCCTTCAATAGACGTCGGGACTTTGGACCCCGATCAGATGTATCGTGCACCAGTCCCGTATACACGCCAGTATAATGTGTTGGATATTCTGGACGACTTTCTAGTATTTTTGTAGCGAAGCTGGCAACCCTCCGATCGCAAGATCACTACTTTTTACTTTTCTATGTCAAGTCCATTTCCCGGATTCGAACCACCAATCCTCTGATTAGTAGCTGAACGCCTTACCAACTGAGCAACTGGGGCTCATACTGGACTCGGAAACAATCTAAGTTGAACCTGAAACGGAAGCAATGATATGTATTGTATAAACATTCAATTGCTTTAGGCTCAACTTAGGTTGTCCTCGAGTATAGCGCACATTATCATTCACTGATAAGAAACTTTTAAAATGCGTATTTCCTGATTTTTTTTCCTTTCAAAGCGACCCGGATAATTGACGGTCCGGATAACTGGAGTCCGAATAATTGGAGTTCTGCTGTATATATATTTATTATACCACACCTTGTTTTTTAGTGATACATCGATGGCATAACACAAAGAAATGTTAATTGATAATTCGCGCATTTTTCCAGGACATATGCAGTTTATGGCGTCATTATATGGAAATGAAAACAACACCCATCAAGGATTTTTTACAATTTAAATGTGCAGTAGTTCACCAATTATCTGAACTAAAGCTGTCCGGATCAACCAAAGCGGATCGCCATTTATCCAAATCCGGATCGCCTTGAGAAAAAAAGAATAAGCAAAATCCCCATTTTTAAAAATTCTTAACGGTGAATGATATTGTTTTTAACAGTCGTTAAATTACATTACATTCTAAAGCAAAATTCTCTTTTTTTTAATTTAGAAATAACCTTTTTTTCGTGAATTATCCAATTATCCGAATATTCCATTATCCGGATGAGATATGTTCCAAATTTATCCGAATAATTGTAGTTGTACTGTATTGTTCCCTAGCTACCATATTTAGGTACTTTTAATGAGATAATAACTTGAAATATACGAAAAAGGCACTTATAGTCCTTAAGGCATCGATAATTATATTTTTTCACAAATGAATCGTTATCGAACATATGGCAATCTACAGATAAACCAATACACATCTAAACAAAGGCCTCCGTGGCCCAGTGGATAAAAGAGTCAGCTGGGAATCAGAGGATTCCTAGTTCGATCCTGTGCGACGCACTTGACAAGGAAATGTAAAAAGTAGTGATCTTGTGATCGGAGGGTTGCCAGCTTCGCCGCAAAAATACTAGGAATGCCGTTCAGAACATCCACAAAAATTATCGGCGCGTTTACGGGACTGGTGCACGATAAATGTTGAGCCTTTGATAATATTGTTGGTCGATTGCCCCAAAACTCTCCACCACGAAGTGCCGTTCGGTGGAAGAGTTCGTTTGATAATTACTTTAGTACGGAATGTTTGGCAACGGCTTCTTCCAACCCGACGGGTGGTGAAAAACCGCTACTGCGGTCGGTGTGGAGATTTTGGGTTCCTTTTTGCTTCGTGTTCTTTTTTCCGAGTGTGGATGTTAGTTGATTACTTTTTACTTTGAATTTAAGTAATTCTAAGAATGAATTCCTAATTAATAAAAGATGATTCTTTAGAACAAGTCTCCTGATTTGGATTTTGCAAACATGTACACAGCGGTACAATAAATCTGATCGGGGTCGAAAGTCCCGACGTCTATTGAAAGCGTTGGGTGCCAGTTCATGTGTTTCCCCGTCATCTGACCATGGTACAAAAATACGAGGCATCGTTCCTTGGTCTTTCCTTCGAGATAGGCACCGAACCGTCGCCAATAGCCCGATGTTCAACTCTAGCGCGACATTAATTATTCAAACCAAACCATCTAGGCAAACACACGCACACACACTGTTAAAAATAGATACTCAAAAATAAGTAAAGTGTACTTATTTTTGATGACATTCCAGCTTATCATAGCTCCGAATACATAAGTTTCATTTTTGAAAAAGACATGTACTCAAAAATGAGTAAAAATGAATAAAAAGAGAAGTATCTTGCCTACATAGGCTGATTTCATAAATCACTTTAAATAAATATCGCCAATTGCAGCTTAGACTTATCGGGAATCGAACCCTGGTTGCAGCACCGTTGTCCACAGTTTTATCCGTTCGGCTATCGAAGCGACGCGACGAATTTATAAGTAATCTGCAAAAGGTGTGCCAAAAAAAAATGGGAAGTAAAATAATTGAATTGTAATAACTCAGTTTCCATTTAAGCAATCGACATAAAAAAATTTGGAAAACCATCTTCTGAACACCTATTTTAAGTGTGTCAGGTCGTTCAGTACGATTACTTCAATTTGAGTTCGTTGCAACAGTACTTTAAAAACAAAAACAAGTACGTTCATGTACTCATTTTAAGTACTTTTTTTACAATGCATGTTTATAAAAAAACATAAATGATAATACAAAATATACCTAATTATACAAAATATGTCTGATTATGGAAATATATATGACTACACAAATTTACAAATTTATCTATAATAATAAAAACAAAGTGTTTATGAGTGGACCGCAAAACACCTACTTCCTCGGCATATAAAATTCTGAAAAATTTTATATAGATACTATTCCTCTTCAAGATGCGCACCTGCTACACGGAATTTGAAAAGTTTGCATAATTTTTAAAACGAATTTATAACGCTTTTAAGAGCCATATTTTTATATGTTCGTATCAAAAGAATAGTAAACTTTGTCGAAGAGTTGTAAGATACTGCCAACAATAAGATACTTATAAAAAATAAATATGTTTATTCTTATAAATAAATAATTTAAACAAATGTCTCTTTATTATGACCTCGCGTTCTTATATCCTACAAAATGATTACAACTGTTTAAAAAGTTAAATGTTTTTTTTTACATAACACGATTAATTGCGTTATTAACGTATAAAGTATCCAAAGGTTAGCAAAACAATATTTTAAAAGTAATATTGTTACTAATAAGAAAGTCACGTTTCTACTAGATAGGCCGATTGTTCGCTAGTTAGTTAATCTCGCCAAATAAAATTATATCTTTGGAACTACGTTTCAAACCAGGAATGGTTGCATTTTAATATTAAATTATACTTAATGAAACTTCAGCGATGAAACTTCAAGTTAATATATGAGTTGCTTCATTTTACCATCTATATTACATAAATTTTTTTAAACTGTGCGGAGAAAGAGCATTCTTACTAATTTTATTATTACTACGTTATATAGCGTTAAGTTTAGAGCGCACACTGTTAATAATAAGTACTTACAAATTTGTAAAATGTACTCATTTTTCAGTTCATTCGACGCTTATCATAGCTCCGAATACATTAGTTTCATTTTTTATAAAGACATTTACTCAAAAATGATTAAAATAAATAATAAAAAGAGCAGTTGCTTGTATACATAGGCTGCCTTCATAAATCGATTGCAATAAATTTGAACAATTACCAGAAATTACCGGGAATCGAACACAATTCTTCTACTTGATGTCGTCCGGACAGAAGTCCAGGGTCTTATCCGTTGTACTACCAGCTTATTGCTTATTTTAACGTTGTATTTGTATTTTAATAATATTAAACCATGCTGCTGATTTTCACGAAAGTACGATTACTTACAGTTGAGTACGTCATCGCTCATTTACGATGCAATTATACTCAAAGAAAAACGAGTACGTCCATGTACTTACTTTTAAGCAATTTTTTTTACAGTGCATATATTCAAAAGTTGAAATTAGTCTATTCAGAATAGCTTAGCGGTAATTCATCTAACTGTTCATTAAAACGGCGATAATTCCACTGTATATTTAAATTAATTTAATAAAGGTTATAAATTTGGGTTTTTAAGTCAAGGAAAACCACGACATCGGTCACTTTTCTACCAAATAAACATCACAACTTACCCGGCAATAGGGCCATGGGTATCAAGAAACTTAGTATCATAGATGACGAGTGTATATGCAAAACATGTGTCTCTCTCACATCCAAACAATTCCCTTTTCCGTCACTGCTGTTGTCTTCTTCTTCCAATGCCGAGACCGACACTGCAGAAGCCGGAACGAAGTGGAGGACTTTTCATCCCACTTTCGGGCCGTGGGGGGAAAAATAACAAATGTCGACAGCGCCCTCCGACGGCGTGTGGTCACACCGCGTCAAGGGCTAATTGGCCGAGGTTGTGTTGTTTCTGCAGGACGATCATTTCCCGCTAAATGGCGGTAGTTAGGACGTGGGGGCGAAAGGGATTATTAAGGCGGATCGGATTATGGGTTTAGTTTTGGGGGGTCTAATTGGGGTTGGTTTGTTTTAATTGTGTTGTAATGGTTGTTGTTAGTGGAGTCTGACGATTCAGTAAGGTTTGTTTGGGGTTATTGGGGATATGATTTGTTGGGTTTGGGGGTGATTCAATGGGAAATTACACTATTAGAAATAGGTACTCAAAAATATGTAAAATGAACTAAATTTTTATTACTTTCGATGCTTATCATGGCGCCGAATACATAGTTTCACTTTTGAAAAAGACATGTACTCAAAAATAAGCACACTGAATGAAAAGAGAAGATGCTGGCCTACATAGGCTGCCTTTATAAATCGCTTTCAATAAGTATCAACAATTACAACCAATACTTACAAGGAATCGAACCTATATCCTAAGGAACCGTAGTCTAGTTCCTTAGCATTTGAACTACTAGGGCGACGTGAGGAAGTTATAAACAGAAGACTTGTTTAAAACATGTGTCAAAAGAATGGAAAGTAACATAATTAAGTTGTAATAACTCAGTTTCCATTTAAGCATTCGACAAAAAATATTGTGGAAAACCCTCATCTGAACAACTATTATAAGTTTCTCGGGTCGCTTTGTTAAGACGACTGGAACATAACCTGAGATTAGCAATATTAAACTAACGGTTGCTTAAATATGAGTACATCGTCGCTCATTTACGATGCAATTGCACTCAAAGAAAAAAGAGTAGGTTCATACACACACACATACACACACACACGCTCACGCACACACACGCACGCACACACACATATATATATATATATATTTGTTTTATTGATTTTTAAATCTTAACTGTTCTTAACGTGTTAAATTATATATATTTTCACTAGGAAATTAAAAAAATAGTAAACATACACTTAATCAAGGTTGACGATTAAAATATTTTTTTAATTGCAAATAGTTAACTGTATAATTTTTAATACACGTATTTAGAATTTTCAAATTCAGCTGTAGGTTATTTAAATAAAATAAAAACTCGTTGCATCACCGGGTCATAAATATTTGTGTCCACAACTTGTCCAATAAAATTAGACTAATTTAGTAATGTTATAATAACTCTTGTTTCTAATTGTTGATAATTATTGAACGTGATTTATGAAAGCAGCCTATGAAGTGTAGCATTTGCTCTTTTTATTCATTGTGCTTATATTTGAGTACATGTCTTTTTCAAAATTGAAACTTATGTATTCGAAGCCATGATAAGCATTGAAAGTAATAAATAATGAGTACATTTTACTTATTTTTGAGTACCTATTTTTAACAGTGTTCCGATTATAAGTCGAGTACGTTACTACGGGGCTTCCCGCTGGAAAATTCTACACTTTTAAAAATATGTACTTAAAAATAAGTAAAATGTACTTATTTTTGATTACATTCGATTCTTATTATAGCTCCGAATACATAAGTTTCATTTTTGAAAAAGACATGTATTCAAAATGAACAGTTGTTTGCCTACATAGGCTGCCTTCATAAACCACTTAAATACCGGCAAATAAAACTTGGACATACCGGGAAAAGAACCCACGTCTACAGCACTGCCGTCCACAGTCTTATCCGTTAAGCTACCAATGCGATGCAAAGAAGTTATAAAAGAAGTAATGTTAAAAATGCCTGCCAAAAAGAATGTGAAGTAAGATAAGTGAATTGTAATAAATCAGTTTTAATTTAAACAATCGACGTCATATATTGTGGAAAACCATCTTCTGAACAACTAATTTAAGTTTGCTTGTCGCCTTGTTAAGATGGCTTAAATAGAAGCTGATATTAGTAATGTTAAATCACAATCTTCATTTTTGCGAAAGTACGATTGCTGAAATTTGAGTACGTCATTTACGATAAAATTGTGCTTAAAATAAAAGAAGCACGTTCATGTACTTATTTTTAAGCACTTTATTTCAGTGTATATTAAAAAAAAATTAAATATACGAAAATTGAAACTTTTATTCTCTGATATACTTCTCCAAGAATTTGAAATATAAACTCTACTTATAACGCCCATAAGTAATACCCTAGCTCAAAATATGATACAGTTTTAGTTCTACTTCTGTGTCTTATTCACCAAATCGCATAACTCAAGCCTTTACAATTTACCAGTAATACCACCATAACTCACCGAAAGGGCAGCTTAACACATCTCATATTTTCCAAACAGTGCAAAATGGCAACATTTATTTCGTAACGCTACGAATATGGCAGACCCCACAAATACACTGTTACAGGAGGTTACACTCAATTACAGCAACACTTATTAATTTTCGTTCAAGTAAACATGAATACGTTGGCAGATAAATAACATCAACAATTATCATTGTCATTAACTATATTTAACAGTTGTCAATAACTATTTTTAAAATTAATAAATCACTCCCTAATTATGAAATCAATTTAGAGAACAAATTTAAAATTTTGAGATTCCTTATAATATATGTGTGCTAACGAACAATAAAGTCGCCGTGCGCCAGCTCAAGTGTTGCCCTCGTTATATATGACCATTGTTTAAAAATACGAAGCATTGTTCTAGGGTTTTTCCTTGGAGACGTGTCCCGAACCCGAACTGTCGGCAATAGCCCAATCTGCAGCTCTAGTGCTACGTTATTTAACCAAATCAAACTTTCCGATCTAAATTCCCACCTCAACAAGGCTGAACATTCCCAGTTCCAGTTTATATACATTTTCAAAATTTTTATAAATTATGTAATATTATACAGTTTTCTCAAAAGTATTGGTTTGTTGTGAGCATTTTCCAATGCAGTATCCGTTCAGAGGTCAAATTTAATCTTACAAGTTAGGCAATTTCTAATTTTCCCTCGCTTTCATTTGCAAATAATATTAATTTTCTTCGGACATAACACGGATATTTCCAACAAGGATTTGTAAAATTTTAAACCAAAATCATAATAATAATCACAGGGTCTCATTGTCGGATAATTATTACTATTCTTTTTAAATGGATATTTTGGGAAAAGCATCCGTGTATGAATAAATCAATCTTTAAACAAAAGTTTTCAAAATATATCTATTCACGATTAAATTAAACTGTACCTGCGTTACACATTTTATGAAGTGCAATAATAGTCGAAATTTACAAATATCAATGATTACTGAAATACGAATAAATTTTCCAATAATAGTTTGAAATTAAATTATAAATTGAACAATTAATGCTTAATTAAATTGAAGAAAAATCGCATAATATGAATGATGTAAAAGATTTCGAAATATGATATATAAATGCTAAAAATCATATTTAAACGTATACTTGCGCGATTTAGAAAATTCTGTGGCGTAGATTGCAAACAAACAGACAAGCTTTCTTGAATGGAAACAGTAGTGCTTGTATTGCTGTCATGTTCAACTTCACATTTGTTCTTTTTATTAAAGTAACTTAAAACTAAATTTTGCAAAATTCGCTTCATTTTGCTAAAAAGCAGAGCAGACGAAGATGAAAACAAAGACATTAATGGTAAACTCGTAACCCCTTCCCACCTATCTACAGATTTATAAATTACGCAATTGTTCGGGGCCAATAGATTACACAATATTACATTTTAACGCATTTTATTAAGACCGGATACTATTTTAATGTAAAATAGTTGCAGATAGTCATAAATAAAAGAAGGGGGTTTGATCTACTTTCAGAATTGAAGGTCATTCAGTTGTATTTTTCTATGTAAAAAAAATATATGCTATTTCTTTTTCCGAAAAAATAAAAACAGAATGAGTAATGGTCCTGGAATGAATGGGAATGAGGCGCCAATCAATGGCTTATGTTAGCAGCTGTCTGTCTGGAAATCTGAAAATAAAGCTCCTCAATTTAGATATAGAATTTAATTTATTTTTTAAATGTTGAATTTTTTTTAAAGAATAACGATACCACATTCGTTCAAAAATTTTTTTCACTTGACTTTCAATGGAAGGGGTTTGAACATCCCCCCCCCCCCTTTACCTACGTGCCTGTGGTAGTGGGAGGAAGTTGGGGTTCAAAATTTTTTCTTTGTTCGGAAATGCAATAGAACAATTGACTGGTAATATAGTTTTAAAAAGTGCAATATTAAAAAAGTGCGGGGGCAACATCCGAAAAAAGTGCGGGGGCAACATCCGAAAAAAGTGCGTGGGCAATCGCCCCCCCTTGCCCCCCCCGAATCGCCGCCACTGGATCGGATTATGGGTTTAGTTTTGGGGGGTCTAATTGGGGTTGGTTTGTTTTAATTGTGTTGTAATGGTTGTTGTTAGTGGAGTCTGACGATTCAGTAAGGTTTGTTTGGGGTTTTTGTGGATATGATTTGTTGGGTTTGGGGGTGATTCAAATGGAAATTGCACTATTAGAAATAGATACTCAAAAATAAGTAAAATGTGCTCTTTTGTGATTACATTCGATGTTTATCATGGCTCCGAATGCATAGTTTCAATTTTAAAAGAGACATGTACTCAAAAATAAGCATACTGAATGAAAAGAGCAGATGCTGGCCTACATAGGCTGCCTTTATAAATCGCTTTCAATAAGTATCAACAATTACAACCAATACTTACAAGGAATCGAACCTATAACCTAAGGCACCGTAGTATAGTTCCTTAGCATTTGAACTTCTAGGGCGACGAAAAGAAGTTATAAACAGAAGACTTGTTTAAAAGATGTGCCAAAAGAATGGAGAGTAACATAATTAAGTTGTAATAACTCGGTTTCCTTTTAAGCAATCGACATAAAATAATGTGGAATACCCTCTTCTGAACAACTATTATAAGTTTGTAGGGTCGCTTTGTTAAGACGGCTTGAATATAACCTGAGATTAGCAATATTAAACTAACGGTTGCTTAAATATGAGTACGTTGTTGCACATTTACTATGTAATTGTACTCAAAGAAAAAAAAAGAGAGTAGGTTCATACACACACACACACACACACACACACGCAACACACACACACGCAACACACACACACACACACACACACGCAACACACACACACACGCAACACACACACACACACGCAACACACACACACACACACACACACACACACACACACATATATATATATATATATATATATATATATATTTGTTTTATTGATTTTTAAATCTTAAGAAATATTAACGTGTTAAATTATATTTTCACTAGGAAATTAAAATAATAGTAAACATTCACTTGATCAAGGTTGACGATTAAAATATTTTTTTAATTGCAAATAGTTAACTGTATAATTTTTAATACACGTATTTAGAATTTTCAAATTCAGCTGCAGGTAATTTAAATAAAATAAAAACTCGATGCATCACCGGGTCATAAATATTTGTGTCCACAACTTGCCCAATAAAATTAGACTAATTTAGTAATGTTATAATTACTCTTGTTTATAATTGTTGATAATTGTTGAAAGTGACTTATGAAGGCAGCCTATGTAGGCCAGCATCTGCTCTTTTCATTCATTGTGCTTATTTTTGAGTAAAAGTGTTTTTCAAAATTGAAACTTATGTATTAGGAGCCATGATAAGCGTCGAATGTAATTAAAAATGAGTACATTTTAATTATTTTTGATTACCTATTTTTAACAGTGTTCCGATTATGAGTCGAATATTTTACCACGGGGCCACCCACTGGCCAATTCTATATTAAAAAATAATTCCCTAGGAATTAAACACGAAAATTTCAACTATTATACATTTCTATACTTCTCCAAGTATATGAAATATAAACTCTACTTATAACGCCCATAAGTAATACCCTAACTCAAAATACGATACAGTTTTATTTCTACTTCTGTGTCTTATTCACCAAATCGCATAACTCAAGCCTTTACAATTCACCAGTAATACCACCATAACTCACACCGAAAGAGCAGATTAACACACCTCATATTTTCCAACACAGTGAAAAATGGCAACATTTATTTCATAACGCTACGAATATGGCAGACCCCACAGATACACCGTTACAGGAGGTTACACTCAATAAAACACAAGTGACAACAGTATTGCGTTTTCTGTTTTGGGAAACAGAAAACCACAAGAAAGAGGAAGTAGAAAGTTTCCATAGAACAGGTTTATATATCATGGGTTACACATGATACCCGCAATAAAGTAAGTGGTAAAGGATTGGAGGGATTTTTTGTTGTTGTTGAATTGTACTAAGGGAATGAATGCTTTTAGGAAATACTGTGGTGACAGCGCTCCGATAATAACATTCCTACAAGACATGCCTTTCTCCAGTCTTTACGCGAGTCGATGCAGCAGCTGAGACCAGTGCCAACTTCGAGTCATGGATCGGTCAAAGTGTTCATTCATCGTGACTTGGCGTCGTCAAAATACGTCTTTGTGCGCGTTGATTCAGTACGAAGACCCCTTACACAGCCATATCACGGACCATATTTGGTTATTTCTCGTAGTGAGAAATATTTCACTGTTGAAATAAACTCTAAACAGAGCAACATATCTTTGGACAGACTGAAACCTGCGTATCTCATGAATGATCCGGCGCAAGAACTTGACACACCAAGTTCTTTTGGCAGCACTGTCACCCGCTACGGAAGAGTTTCCCGCCCAGTTGTGCGTTTCTCAAGTGATCAGCCAACTTGACTCGGGGGGGGGGGGGGGGGAGTAGTGTGGTGACAGCGCTCCGCTTCATCGGACGGCAACCACAGCATTCAATAATATTTGTTAACTGCCGTGTGGCAACATAACAACGTTTCTTTTACGAAGCTGTATTTTGTGAAGTAGTAAAAAATCGTAGTTAAAAAACCATTTCTTTGACTTATTAGATTACTAGGAGTGAATAGTTAATATGTGTTAAAATATCCATAATACTATTGTGGTGATATCTTTCAATTTTGGAGATGGATATAGTATAAAATGAAGTTGTATATTCTTATAAACGCAATGCTATACACTATTTAAAAGTTTTAACTAACAACTGGAGGATTATTGACTCTAATAGGTAATTTAAACAGTGGTTACCAATAGAACCACCAAGGACCAACTCGCGGACCATCGAGTTAAAAATTTAAAAAATTGCGGACCACCATGTTCAAATAACAGTAAAAAAAAATACAATAGAATCAAATATATATGTAATTCAAATACTAAATTTAATTCAGATTTTTATTAATATATGTTTCAATGAATTAAATTTAACTAACCTGAAGTTAACTATTAAACCTAATTTTGGTTCTTTAATATAATCTTTAATTATATTAATATATTCTTTAATTATATTAATATATTCTTTAATTATATTAATATATTCTTTAATTATATTAATATATTCTTTAATTATATTAATATATTCTTTAATTATGTTAATATAATCTTTAATTATATTAATATATTCTTTAATTATATTAATATATTCTTTAATTATATTAATATATTCTTTAATTATATTAATATATTCTTTAATTATATTAATATATTCTTTAATTATATTAATATATTCTTTAATTATATTAATATATTCTTTAATTATATTAATATAATTATATTAATATATTCTTTAATTATATTAATATAATTATATTAATATATTCTTTAATTATATTAATATAATTATATTAATATACTCTTTAATTATATTAATATAATTATATTAATATACCCTTTAATTATATTAATATAATTATATTAATATATTATTTAATTATATTAATTTAATTATATTAATATAATTATATTAATATAATTATATTAATATAATTATATTAATATAATTATATTAATATAATTATATTAATATATTATTTAATTATATTAATATAATTATATTAATATAATTATATTAATATAATTATATTAATATAATTATATTAATATAATTATATTAATATAATTATATTAATATATTATTTAATTATATTAATATAATTATATTAATATATTTTTTAATTATATTAATATATTCTTTAAATATAATAATATAATTATATTAATATATTCTTTAATTATATTAATATAATTATATTAATATATTATTTAATTATATTAATATAATTATATTAATATATTCTTTAATTATAATAATATATTCTTTAATTATATTAATATAATTATATTAATATATTCTTTAATTATATTAATATAATTATATTAATATATTCTTTATACAGTAGACTCTCGATAACTCGAATTTTTCGATATCTCGAAAAAAATCGATTTCCCTGCACTTTCATTAGTTATTTAATGTTTTTTATCTCTTTAATTCGAAGTTTTTCGTCGTTATTTTCGATAACTCGAAGTTTCCTCACGACTCAAAATTTTATTTTCCTCTCAAAACTGCAGATTTTGAAGAAACTTTAGCATATATGTAATTGCCACGTTCTTATTTATCGGTTCTCTTTCTTATTGTGCGTTATTTACAGGGTATACGTACAATGTATTCCTACCTGTGCCTCACCCTTTTGTTTGAATGTTGCCTGTCACTTTCTTGGAACATTACCGACCGTCCAGAAATCAACTCACTTAAAGTATGAAGACGACACTCGATCCCTTCTCATTTTTGTTTAGGCTTTCGTGTGGTGTTGATTTGTCGCTACGAATTATAGCGACAAAACGATAATGCAATGCACTTCTCTATAGCCGCATTTGATTAGAGATCGCTCTCAGAAGAACTGTATGACTATTTTGAGTATTAACTGTATGACTATTTCACATAATGCTGGAACCTTAATCCACAGCATCACACACAACTTTCTGCGTGTTTTGATTTGTATAAAACAAAATTCTCACTTATTTATGCTTTTATCGTTGGTGCATAGCACTGCCAACATAATGAAAAACTTTTATAAAAAATATTAAACTGTATGACTATTTTGAGTATTAACTGCATGACTATTTCACACAATGCTGGAACCTTAATCCACAGCATCACACACAACTTACTGCGTGTTTTGATTTGTATAAAACAAAATTCTCACTTATTTATGCTTTTATCGTTGGTGCATAGCACTGCCAACATAATGAAAAACTTTTTAAAAAAATATTAAACTGTATGACTATTTTGAGTATTAACTGTATGACTATTTTGAGTATTAACTGTATGACTATTTCACACAATGCTGGAACCTTAATCCACAGCATCACACACAACTTACTGCGTGTTTTGATTTGTATAAAACTTAATTCTCACTTATTTATGCTTTTATCGTTGGTGCATAGCACTGCCAACATAATGAAAAACTTTTATAAAAAATATTAAACTGCATGACTATTTTGAGTATTAACTGTATGACTATTTTGAGTATTAACTGTATGACTATTTCACACAATGCTGGAACCTTAATCCACAGCATCACACACAACTTACTGCGTGTTTTGATTTGTATAAAACAAAATTCTCACTTATTTATGCTTTTATCGTTGGTGCATAGCACTGCCAACATAATGAAAAATTTTTATAAAAAATATTAAACTGTATGACTATTTTGAGTATTAACTGTATGACTATTTCACACAATGCTGGAACCTTAATCACAGCTTCACACACAACTTATTGCGTGTTTTGATTTGTATAAAACAAAATTCTCACTTATTTATGCTTTTATCGTTGGTGCATAGCACTGCCAACATAATGTCAAACTTTTATAAAAAATATTAAACTGTATGACTATTTTGAGTATTAACTGTATGACTATTTCACACAATGCTGGAACCTTAATCCACAGCATCACACACAACTTTCTGCGTGTTTTGATTTGTATAAAACAAAATTCTCACTTATTTATGCTTTTATCGTTGGAAATAATGAAAAACTTTTATAAAAAATATTAAACTGTATGACTATTTTGAGTATTAACTGTATGACTATTTCACACAATGCTGGAACCTTAATCACAGCATCACACACAACTTACTGCGTGTTTTGATTTGTATAAAACAAAATTCTCACTTATTTATGCTTTTATCGTTGGTGCATAGCACTGCCAACATAATGAAAAACTTTTATAAAAAATATTAAACTGTATGACTATTTTGAGTATTAACTGTATGACTATTTTGAGTATTAACTGTATGACTATTTCACACAATGCTGGAACCTTAATCCACAGCATCACACACAACTTACTGCGTGTTTTGATTTGTATAAAACAAAATTCTCACTTATTTATGCTTTTATCGTTGGTGCATAGCACTGCCAACATAATGAAATTTTTTTATAAAAAATATTAAACTGTATGACTATTTTGAGTATTAACTGTATGACTATTTAACACAATGCTGGAACCTTAATCACAGCTTCACACACAACTTATTGCGTGTTTTGATTTGTATAAAACAAAATTCTCACTTATTTATGCTTTTATCGTTGGTGCATAGCACTGCCAACATAATGAAAAACTTTTATAAAAAATATTAAACTGTATGACTATTTTGAGTATTAACTGTATGACTATTTCACATAATGCTGGAACCTTAATCCACAGCATCACACACAACTTTCTGCGTGTTTTGATTTGTATAAAACAAAATTCTCACTTATTTATGCTTTTATCGTTGGTGCATAGCACTGCCAACATAATGAAAAACTTTTATAAAAAATATTAAACTGTATGACTATTTTGAGTATTAACTGTATGACTATTTCACACAATGCTGGAACCTTAATCCACAGCATCACACACAACTTACTGCGTGTTTTGATTTGTATAAAACAAAATTCTCACTTATTTATGCTTTTATCGTTGGTGCATAGCACTGCCAACATTATGAAAAACTTTTATAAAAAATATTAAACTGTATGACTATTTTGAGTATTAACTGTATGACTATTTCACACAATGCTGGAACCTTAATCCGCAGCATCACACACAACTTACTGCGTGTTTTGATTTGTATAAAACAAAATTCTCACTTATTTCTGCTTTTATCGTTGGTGCATAGCACTGCCAACATAATGAAAAACTTTTATAAAAAATATTAAACTGTATGACTATTTCACACAATGCTGGAACCTTAATCACAGCTTCACACACAACTTACTGCGTGTTTTGATTTGTATAAAACAAAATTCTCACTTATTTATGCTTTTATCGTTGGTGCATAGCACTGCCAACATCATGAAAAACTTTAATATTAAACTGTATGACTAGTTTGAGTATTAACTGTATGACTATTTCACACAATGCTGGAACCTTAATCACAGCTTCACACACAACTTATTGCATGTTTTGATTTGTATAAAACAAAATTCTCACTTATTTATGCTTTTATCGTTGGTGCATAGCACTGCCAACATAATGAAAAACTTTTATAAAAAATATTAAACTGTATGACTATTTTGAGTATTAACTGTATGACTATTTCACACAATGCTGGAACCTTAATCACAGCATCACACACAACTTACTGCGTGTTTTGATTTGTATAAAACAAAATTCTCACTTATTTATGCTTTTATCGTTGGTGCATAGCACTGCCAACATAATGAAAAACTTTTATAAAAAATATTAAACTGTATGACTATTTTGAGTATTAACTGTATGACTATTTCACATAATGCTGGAACCTTAATCCACAGCATCACACACAACTTTCTGCGTGTTTTGATTTGTATAAAACAAAATTCTCACTTATTTATGCTTTTATCGTTGGTGCATAGCACTGCCAACATAATGAAAAACTTTTATAAAAAATATTAAACTGTATGACTATTTTGAGTATTAACTGTATGACTATTTCACACAATGCTGGAACCTTAATCCACAGCATCACACACAACTTACTGCGTGTTTTGATTTGTATAAAACAAAATTCTCACTTATTTATGCTTTTATCGTTGGTGCATAGCACTGCCAACATTATGAAAAACTTTTATAAAAAATATTAAACTGTATGACTATTTTGAGTATTAACTGTATGACTATTTCACACAATGCTGGAACCTTAATCCGCAGCATCACACACAACTTACTGCGTGTTTTGATTTGTATAAAACAAAATTCTCACTTATTTCTGCTTTTATCCTTGGTGCATAGCACTGCCAACATAATGAAAAACTTTTATAAAAAATATTAAACTGTATGACTATTTCACACAATGCTGGAACCTTAATCACAGCTTCACACACAACTTACTGCGTGTTTTGATTTGTATAAAACAAAATTCTCACTTATTTATGCTTTTATCGTTGGTGCATAGCACTGCCAACATCATGAAAAACTTTAATATTAAACTGTATGACTAGTTTGAGTATTAACTGTATGACTATTTCACACAATGCTGGAACCTTAATCACAGCTTCACACACAACTTATTGCGTGTTTTGATTTGTATAAAACAAAATTCTCACTTATTTATGCTTTTATCGTTGGTGCATAGCACTGCCAACATAATGAAAAACTTTTATAAAAAATATTAAACTGTATGACTATTTTGAGTATTAACTGTATGACTATTTCACACAATGCTGGAACCTTAATCACAGCATCACACACAACTTACTGCGTGTTTTGATTTGTATAAAACAAAATTCTCACTTATTTATGCTTTTATCGTTGGTGCATAGCACTGCCAACATAATGAAAAACTTTTTAAAAAAATATTAAACTGTATGACTATTTTGAGTATTAACTGTATGACTATTTCACACAATGCTGGAACCTTAATCCACAGCATCACACACAACTTACTGCCGCGTTTTGATTTGTATAAAACCAAATTCTCACTTATTAACGCTTTATCGTTGGTGCATAGCACTGCCAACATAATGAAAAACTTTTATAAAAAATATGAAACTGTATGACAATTTTGAGTAACTTCAACTTTTCACGGTGGGTTAAAATATATCCCACCATGCCAAGGATAGTGAAGACTATATATATATATATATATATATATAAGGTGTGCTCGTACTCGCGCTGTCTGACGGAAGGCGGGGAAAGCAACTATTTGACGTCATAGTGACGCCTACCTTCGCCGTCTGTGGACGTGTCTAATGCTCTTGTTTTACAGTCGTTTTAGGGTCTACAGAGCAAACTTAATTTAACAAGAATTCTTGTTTGTAACTAATCATAAATTTATATAAAAGAAAACAGTTAAAATGTGCAAAAATCAATTTGAATCGATTTTCAGAGTAGTTTAGTTATTAAAATATCTCGATGTTAATTGCAGCCAATGGTTCGTGACGTGCTGCCATCTATTCGTTTTTTTCTGAACTATTTAAAAATGATATTCGCTATTTTAATTTAGAATTTGCTGAATTTTAAGAGTTTAAATTATATTTTAAGGATTGCATTTAGTATGTACAAATTGCAAAAGAGTTGCTTAATAAATTAAGCGTATTAAAAAAATATTAGCTGCCACGAAAGCATGTTCATGAATTTTGAAAGAGTAAAATGAGGTTAGGAACCATCAGGTCAATGCATTTGTATTGCACATATTAAATGAGTTACAATATCAATCAAGTAAAATACGGGGACATAACAAAACAAGGACGGATTAGCAGTGAAGCTACCTGAACAGAATTCTTTACAGATATTTACATGATTTTGCTAATTAAAAATTAAATCACCAGTTGTTACCCAACCGGGGATCGAACCTAAGTAGCAATGCTTGAAACACACAGCCAATGAGAATGATCAAAAACCCATAGTAAGGCGGAGCAAAAATGACGTCAAGTAGTTGCTTTTCCTTGCCCACTTTCAAAAAGCGAAAAACGAGCGCACCTTCTATATATAGTCTTCACTATCCTTGCCACCATGCATAAAAAGCTAAGCAAAAGTTGGGACAGTTTTTAACCCACCTAGCCCCAAAGAGTTAAATCGGTGGTGCCCAACATGTGGTCCGCGAGATGGTCTAATGTGGTCCATGGGGCTTTATAACCAAATAAAAAAAATATTAAAGAATAACAGGTGGTGTCTGAAATATGTCCCTTCAATTTTATTATGAAATATGTTATTCAATTTTTCAATTTTATTCATGATAATATAATGGGCGTCCAGACCTCGCTTACATGTTCAATGACTATCGAGAAAAGGACCTCCAGTTGTCCAACGGATAAAGACACTCGTCCAGTAATCAGTTGCTTTGGTTTCGTTAAACAACGTCGCACTAGAGCTGCACAGTGAGCTATAAACGATTATTCGGGGCCTATCTCGAAAGAAAGACCCGGGAACGATACAACCATGCGGGCAACCCTGAGCAGGCACCCAGGCTTTCAATAGGCGTTAGGACCTTAGACCCCGATCAGATTATTCGTGCACCAGTCCGGTATACAAGCCTTTATAATTTATTGGATGTTCTGAACGACTTTCTTGTATTTTAGTTGCGAAGTTGCTGCAACCCTCCGATCGCAAGACTTTTTTACTTTTCTTTGTCAAGTCCATCGCACGGGTTCGAACTACCAATCATCTGATTACTAGCTGAACGCCTTTACACACTGGGCTACCGGGCCCCGGCCAGTAATCAGAGGATTACGAGTTCAAATTTTCCACATCAATTAATGTGGAAACCCATCTTCTGAACAACCATTTTAAGTCTGTCTGATCGCTTTATTAAGACGGCTTGAACAGAAGCTGAGATTAGCAATATTAAATCACACTGCTCATGTTTGAGAAAGTAGGGTTGTTAAAACTCGAGTGCGTCGTTGCTCATTAACGATGCAAGTGTACTCAAAGAAAAACGGCTATGTTCAGGTACTCATTTTTAAGTACCTTTTTTTTACAATGTAGATGGTATGAGAATCAAAATCTTGACAAAAACTTAACATGCGCTTTTATCCCATGCATCGTTCAAAAAAGAATATAATATAAGTGAATAGTTTAAAATTAAATAATAATATATATTTTTTATATAAGAACTTTTAGAATCAAGTTTGATATTGCATATATTTTTTGTCACATCAAACTCTAACACTGATTTCATCACCCGGAGAAGCATTTCTATTTATCACCAAGCATTATTTCACATGCGTTTTGTAAATCCTTCAACGATCTAACGAGAACAATATACAAAAGTATCCCCAAGTATACACACTGTAAAAAATGTACTTGAAAATGAGTTCAGCGGTTAAACAATTCGTTTTAACGTGTTTAAAAAAAAAGTTGACAATGCTGCCATCTATGAATGAGTAGAAACGTTAAACTTTTATGATTTTGGACTATAAGAAATACGTTAATATATTTTGTCCTTACGATGAATGGGTAGGAAGTGGAATTTTGTTCATGCGATAATTATCACATCTACATGCTAATCTAATTTTATTGGCCAAGTTGTGGACACAAATATTTATGACCCTTTGATACATAGTTTTTTTTTTATTTAAATGTACTAAAGCTGAAATTGGACATTCTAATTACGTGTATTAGAGGTTATGTAGTTAGGTATTTGCAATTAAAAAATATTTTAATCGTTAACCTTGATCATATGTATGTTTTCTTTTAACTTCCTAATGTAAATATAGATAATAATTTCACTGTAAAAAAAGGTACTTAAAAATGAGAACCTGAACATGCTTGTTTTTCTTTGAGTACAATTGCATCGTAAATGGGCGACGTACTCAAATTTAATCAACCCTACTGTTTTAAAAATGAGCAGTGTGATTTCATATTGCTAGTTTCAGCTTCTGTTCAAGCTAACTTAATAAAGCAACATGACAAACTTAAAAATAGTTGTTTGGAAGATGGTTTTCCACATTATTTGATGTCGGTTGTTTAAATGGAAAGCGATTTATTACAATTCAATTATCTTACTTCCCATTCTTATGGCCATCTTTTTTAACGTTTATTCTGTTTATAACTGTTTCACGTCCAACGGATAAGACAGTATAATGCGGTTCTGAGGGTCAGGGTTCGGTTCTCGGTATGTCCTAATTGTAATTGTGGATATTTATTGGACGTTTTTTATGAAGGCAACCTATTTAGTCAATCAACTGCTCTTTCTACTCGTTGTACTCAATTTTTGAGTACATGTCTTTCTCAAAAATGAAACTTTTGTATTCCGAGCTATTATAGGCATCGATTGTACTCAAAAACTTCTTTTTGACTACCTATTTTTAACTTTGTATCTTTAAATGGAATATAAAATAAGTGAACAGTTTAAAATAAAATATTACATTATTTTTTTATATAAGAACTTTGAGAATCAAGTTTTATTTAGGATAAAATTTTTATCACTTCAAACTCAAACACTGATTTCATTACCCCGCTAAACATTTCTATTTCTCATCCCGCATAATCTCACACGCTTTTACTCCAGCTGTTAGCCGTTTTCCTTTTGTTAAACTCTTCAACGATCTAAGCGAGAAAATATACAAAAGTATCCCCAAGAATTACATAAATCTCAATATAGAAGACACAAATCTCGATATCGATTCTCTCGTTACAAATGAGCCCCATTTTTCACGAAGAGAGAACTTCTTTGCAATTTGATTACAGATTTGAGTCCTGAAGAAGTGGAAGTGGTCGAGGCACTTATTGATCTGCCTAAGGTAAGAGACGGATGAGGGGGTCTTTTATTTCTAGGAAAGATATGAATCCTTTGAAGCCTTAGTTAAACTACATACTTTGAAAGGATAAGAAAAGATATTTGTAAGAGATGTGGAGCTTTTGCTTCGTAAGTAGAAGGGATGTATTTCGGCTGAAATGGATTTATTTGTGGTTAGAGTGTAAAACGGGAAATAGGTTTTAATAGTGTGTGTTGAGTATTGTTATTTGTTTAAAATCTCTTTTATATAAAGTGCAAGTCGATTTCTTTATCTAAGTTATACTGTTAAACACAATGCTATAAACTATAAATTAACAATAAAAGTCTGGAGGATTTTTGACTAATACAGATAATTAATACTGTGGTTCAAAGCAAGGATAGTGAAGACTATATATATATATATATATATATATATATATATATATATATATAAGGTGTGCTCGTTCTCGCGCTGTCTGACGGAAGACGGGGAAATCACATTTTTGACGTCATATTGACGCCTATCTCCGCTTTCTGTAGGCGTGTCTAATGCTCTCGTTTGTGAGGTGCTGTCATCTATTCGTTTTTTTGTGAACTATTAAAAAGTGGTAAGCTAACTTTATTTAGTTACTTTTACTGCATTTTATGAGTTTAAATTATATTTTAAGGATTGCATTTAGTATGGAAAAATTGCAAAAGAGTTGCTTAATAAGTTAAGCGTATTAAAATAATATTAGCTGCCACGAGAGCATGTCCATGAATTTTGAAAGAGTAAAATGGGGGTAGGAAACATCAGGTCAATGCATTTGTATTGGACATATTAAATGAGTTACAATTTCAATCAAGTAAAATACAGGGACATAACAAAACAAGAACGGATTAGTAGTGAAGCTACCTGAACACGATTATTTACAGAGTACCAGAGTATTATGAGTACAAGAACCTACTCGCTTTTCCTTAAGTACAATTGCATCGTAAATGAGCGGTGACTCACTCAAATTGAAGTAACCGTACTTTCTCAAAAATGAGCAGTGTGATTTAATATTTCGAATTTCAGCTTCTGTTCAAGCCATCTTAACAAAACGACCTGACAAACTTAAAATAGTTGTTCAGAAGTTGGATTTACACATTATTTGATGTATTTTAAATAGAAACTAAGTTATTTCAACTCGTCTATTAAAACAGTTTATAATTTCTTTAAGTCGACCTGGAAAGTTTAACAATTACAGCACTGGACTGTGGTTCCTGAGGATATGGGTTCGATTGTCTTGGTTGTAATTGTTGATATTTATTGAAAGTGATTTATGAAGTCAGTCTATGTAGGCTAGCATCTGCTCTTTTCATTCATCGTACACATTTTACTTATTTTTAAGTGCAAATCTTTTTCAAAATTAAAGCTTATGTATTTAAATGGAAACCTAGTTATTGCAACTCAATTATCTTACTTTCCATTCTTTTGGCACACCTTTTAAACAAGTATTCTGTTTGTAACTACTCCACGTCACCCTGGTGGTACAATGGATAAGGAACAGAACTGCTGTGTCTTAGGATCTGGGTTTGATTTCCGGTGTCTTGGTTGTAATTGTGGATATTTATTGAAAGTGATTTATGAAGACAGGCTATGTAGGCTAGCATCTGCTCTTTTTGTTAATTGTGATTATTTTTGAGTACATGTCTTTTTCTAAATTGAAACCATTCAGTGGATGATAAGCATCGAATGCTCTTAAAAATTAGTACGTTTTACTTATTGTTGAGTACCTACTTTTAACAGTGACATTTTTCAATTGAAAAGATTCCAAGAATAAGAATCCTTAGAAGTAAATAATCATTTTCAAAGGTCCATCTTTCCAAAAATTGATAAACACTCATAGTCCGATACACTAAAAAGTCCAATTTTTGTCAAATTTTAACAACCGTACTTTCGCAAAAATGAGCAGGGTGATTTAATATTGCTGATTTCAGCTTCTGTTCAAGCCATCTTAACAAAGCGACCTGACACACTTAAAATGGTTGTTCAGAAGATGGGTTTTCACATTATTTGATGTCGACTGCTTAAATAGAAACCGAGTTATTACAACTCAAATATCTTACTTCCCATTCTTTTGCCACGCCTTTTTAACATTTCTTCTGTTTATAACTTCTTCATATCACCCTGGTGGTACAATGGACAAGGATCAGAACTGCGGTGTTTAAGGATCTGGGTTTGATTCCCTGTAAGTCTTGGTTGTAATTGTTGATATTTTTTGAAAGTGATTTATGAAGGCTGCCTACGTAGGCAATAATATTCTTTTTTTTATTCATTGTGTTTATTTTTGAGTACATGTCTTTTTCAAAAATGTATTCGGAGCCATGATAAGCATCGAATGTAATAAAAAATGAGTACGTTTTACTTATTTTTGAGTACCTACTTTTAACAGTGAAATTGTTCAATTGGAAAACATTCCAAGAATAAGAATCCTTAGAAATAAATAATTATTTTCAAAGGTCCATCTTTCACACTCTTGATAAACACTCATAGTCCAATTCACTACAAAGTCCCATTTCTTTTCCCATTCAGCAGTCCCCCACCCACTCTGACACAATATTAATCTAGAAATTTCTAACAAAGTTTCCTTTTATTTGTTACGAATCCTTACAGGAGCATCTCCCTTTTCTCCCCGCCCGAACAGCAGCGAAAACCCCAAACGGCGACAATAAATCAATTCCGATGCGCCAACTTCAAAAACTTAAAAAGGAACACTGCAAGTGAGACTTCTTCCAAAACTCCCGAAGAACGGGTACCGGTATCCGTTCCACTTCCCCGAAAGAAAACTGGAAAATTTCAAGATTGGGGTCCCCGGTACACAGGATAACAAAACAAAACAAAAAATCCGGGATTGAAAAACGAAAAGAGCCAATCGAAGCGCATCTAAATGATCCTAAAACTCGTTTCACGGTTTTTTGAGAAAGTGATACGATCTCGGAAAAAAAAAAATATTTTTTTCGCTTCCAGTTACTTTTTTCATCCTTCAACCCCATCCAAGGGGTGAAGGGGGGAGATTTTCTTGTACCATTCATTTTTTATTGTTGTTGTTTGGCACGTCTATTATAATTCCGTTGTTTTCCATCAGAAGAATACATTTTGTTATTGTTTTTCCGGCAGCGACGTTAACGTGACGTAGTTTTGACGTCTTTTTCGGGTCTTTTTTACCACCGACTTTAAGGTTACGTTGTTTTGACGTGTTTTTTCGGTGTTTTTTTTAAAAGTCGACATTAGGGTACCGTAGTTCTGACTTCGGGAATGGAATATTTGATCCGAACGGAGCTTAGGGGACGATGATAGGCATGATTTAGCGATTTATAAGTCGTCTTTTTTTGGGGTTGGGAAATAAGTATTGAAAGTTGATATGCGAAGATATTTAGGGTTACTGGAGCATAATAGTCTCCGTGTTTTTCACTTCACTTCGTTGACATTGCGAAGGGATTATTGTAGTTCGAATAAAAGAACATTCCATTTTGTAATAAAAAAAACTTTATAAGTACACTGTAAAAGAAAAGGTACTTAAAAATGAGTACCTGAACCGACTCGTTTTTCTTTGAGTACAATTGCATCGTAAATGAGCATTGATGTACTCGAATTTAAGTAACCGTACTTTCTAAAAAATGAGCTGTGTGATTTAATATTGCTAATCTCGTCTTCTGTTCAATCGATCTTTAAGAAACCTGCCAAACTTAAAATAGTCGTTTGGAAGATGGATTTTACACAGAATTTGATGTCGATTGCTTAAATGGGAACCGAGTCATTACAACTCAATTATCTTACTTCCCATACTTTTGGCACAATTTTTAACATTTCTTCTGTTTATACCGTCTTCAAGTCCTAGTATTTTAACGGATAAGACTCTGGACTGCGGTGCCTTAGGATGTTTTCGATTCCCGATAAGTCTTGGTTGTAACTGTCGATATTTATTGAAAGTGATTTATGAAGACAGACCATGTAGTCTAGCATCTGCTCATTTAATTCACTTTTAATAATTTCTGAGTACATGTCTCTTTCAAAATTGAAAGTTACATATTCGGAGCCATGATGAGCATCGAATGCACTCAAAAATGAGTACATTTTACTTATTCTGAGTACCTAGTTTTAACAGTGTATGTTTAAAAAACTTTTATTTTGCATAGAAACGATGCCAAATTACCAAAACATGTGAAAATGCGCGATTTTAAGATACCAAAGTGAAAATAATTTTTCGAAAATTTGGATCTGTCTGGGTTTGAAACTAGCCGACTCATATACGTCGGTCCACATAAAAATTAACCCATTGACGTTCAAGCGATTTTTGAATTGGTAAAGTTGTTTTTCCTGCTTGTCCTGTAATTTTTCCTAGGTATGCAATTTTATGTTATTTAAATTTTTTTTAATTAAATTAATTGTAAATAGATAGTTTGTAAGTTATACCTCAAACCTGTGTTATTTAACACACGAAATTTAAAGTATAAAAACTAAAAGAAAAAACAGTTTTTGCAGTTGTCAGATGCAGTACAAATTGCTAAAGAATGCTATTATTTCCACTTCATAGGTAAATTAAATTATAACATAAATTATCGCCAAGTACTGGTATAATGTAGTGCTTTGGAATAGTGCCAAATACTGCGCCAGTATCTACTTTTTAAGCGAGTGCTTACTTCACATTGCAAACCGGTGTGAGAGACTTGATCCACGGAGTAAAAAAGAAGGTGGATGTGCGATCAAGTCAAAAACCGGTTTGCAATGCGAAGTAAGCAATTGCTTAAAAAGTAGAACTGGCGCTATTCCAAAGCACTACTTTGTACCAGAACTTGGCGATAATTTATTTTATAATTTAATTTACCTATGAAGTGGAAATAATAGCATCCTTTATCGATTTGGAACTTGTACTGCATCCCACAACTGCACAAATAGTCATTGTTTAAGTTTTAGCATGCGTTTTCTTTATTTGAAAATAATCCATCCCTTGTAGAAAAATCACTGTAAACTAGGTTTGTTTGTGCCTAGTTTGGGGTTGCTAACTTACGTCTCATGAAATCTCGCCAAATCATCTCCACCTTTTTCTTTACTCCGTGGACTTGATCACTCCTCCACCTTCTTCTTCCCTCCGTGACTATCAACAGTTTAGCTTATGCGCAGAACTTGAAAACCGGTCGAAGCGCACAGAAAAAGATAATTGGCGCAACGAATCTCAGGATACAGATTGCTACGCAGAGCCGGTCAGCAATACTTCATACTAGGAGGCTCCGCCCCCTGCTCCGCTAACGCTCCGCCAACCCCCGGAGGATTGCTGTGCAATCCTCATAGGTTTGCTCCGCAAACCACTTCTCGCTTCGCTCGCTAAAAGTTTGGACACAATAACAATGTGTCCTAGTAACAATACTTTTTTTAATTGTATTACCAAAATCTTTAAACGTTGAAACTAAATTTAAATTATAATTCATCTTGGCATCAATACATATTTTCGCCATGTAAATCAATATAAAATCATTTAATTTAATTTCTTATAAAATACAAATGAAAACAATGGAACCACTGGCAAGTCATTATCTATTATTTTATTTCTAACATGATTTATTATTTTCCAAGTTATTTCCACACCTTTCCTGCGAGTTTAATTTTTAACGTTATTGGTAGTTTGCTCTTGCCTACCAGAAGTGTGTACGTAACTAAGTTAATACGTCATAAAAATGAAGGTCATAGAAATCTAATTTTCAAAATTGCCAACAGATGGCGCCACGTCAACGTTCCCCTAATGTGTAAAGTTTAAAAAAGCGTTTTTCAAAACTTCTATTTTTAATGTAATAGGGTTTATATTCTTCCTAATTTAAGCTGACATCAACAAAATAATTATTTACTAATGAATTGATGGGGCTAATCGTCAAAATGGCTTACATAATGGCAAAATAAAAATACGGGCATAACAGAATTTCGTAAACAAACTAACCGTTGCCACTCAGCGTACAGAAAAACAGCGTTTTTCAATCACCGCGTAAGAGAAATATATATAAAGATTCTACCACTTTTAGGGCTTCTCCGTCTCCTCTCTGAATAAATACAAAAAATGATATTAAGAGGACTTGGTACCCCAACATTTATTTTCTATAATTTGATATAATATTAAATATTTTTGTGATGACTACATGTAAACTACTCAGGAAAGAAGATGTAGAAGAAAAACAATTTGAAATTTCTTCATACATTTTCAAAAATTAAATTTTTGTTAAATTTTTTGAAGATTTAAGGCATTTTTTAAAATGCTTCTTATGATGGCGTATTGCAAAATAAGAGATTTTGCAGTACGCCGCATTTTCCTCTATTGTCTTTTGGGCAAATCAATTCACACACAGAGTTTCAGTAAGTTAATTTCCCGCCTGACCCTAAATATTTTGAAGACTTTTACATATTATGTATAATTATTAGTTGTATACACATACAAAATTTGGCAAAAAAACACTGACTCGCTTTTTGTTTACAAATGTATCTTTGGGATACCTGAACTAGTTGATGATGTGTACAATTTCGTTGGCATTTTGCGTTTGGCAGGTAACGCATCTTTATAACAGTCCTGTAGAAGTAATCCTTTGATACATCGACATAATTTTGCTTAGATGTACCCATTTTTACATTCGGTTTATGACTTTCACTATGTAACACATTGGATAAGGAGTGAAGAAAACGTTCATAATATGATTAATATTTTTTCAATCGTTTTGAAACTTTTGGAAAACATGCTAGAAGGTTGAAGCGTTATTTTAAACCAATAATTTTTTTTTTGACATTTTCATCGATTTTGGGGTACCGAGTCCCCTTAATTGGCCTCAAATATGTGAAAAGATACACTAAAATCCTCACAGCAAAACTCTTATCTCAAAACAATAATTTCATTACCCATTCATTATAAAAAATTCATAGGGTAATACAAACTAAAAATAAGGACGTGGGTGTGTTTAAAGCATAATTTATTTTGACATAAACTTTGCAAGTTGCAATCTTGAATGCGACATTGTTAAGTGGTTAAAACAGCTTGGGTAGATGATACATCTTCCGCACGTGCATTAACCAAAAGAAGCCCCGTGATCACGATTACAAAAAAGGGGATTAGGGTTCTTTGTCTTGGATTGTTGCCATTCCGGGGTAATTAATTTGGACAGCAAAAAAACACACAGGGGGATATAAGAACAAAGGTGGGGAAAAAATGCAATACATTTTAAGGGGGAGATTTTCAGAATCCCTTTTTTTAAAGAGAACATGTGTCTTCATATTCTCGGATTGTTCTTTGCGAAAATTAAATATGATTGTTCGTCAGGAAATGAAAGTAAAAGTGTTTTTTCCCCTGAATCTTTTAAAACTATTTTCATATCTTGATCATCTCGGGTAATTTTTTCCTTTGCTTTTGAAGAAATGAAAGAAATATTAAATGTGTTTTTTATTAAAAGACTTGAAAAGTTTTTTCCTCTAAGACACATAATTGACAGTTTTAATATGGCGTTTCAAATAGAATTGCAACATTTGGTCTGGGAAAAACTTCAAAGGCTGTTTGTATTTAATTAAATTAAAAAATAGTTACAATTCTTTCATGTCACTATGCATTAATAAGTTTTAAAAATTCTAATTCTACCTTTTGATGTTATTTTCTTTGGGAACCCAAATGCATATTAGATTTTATTTAGAATGGAATCACAAATAGTACCATCCTATCTATTCGAAATTCTATAAGTCATTGTTCTAAATTCTAAAAACCATATTTTTTAAACTCACGTGATTGCACTGATAACACATGTTGCTTATCTTATAAATTTGTATCAGTTATTAATAAACAGTTATCATGAATAAATAGTGTATTGACAATGGAATTACGTAAGTATAGTTAGGTTTAAAATTTGAAAAGAAGTTAAAGCAGATTTTCAAGTTTTAAGGATATCTCTACAATGGATGGTGACGTAATAAAAATTATCCGTTACCTTCAATTTCATGAGTTTATACAAGTTTATAATTATAAATTTTTGGAAAACTCTATGGATTTTTGTTAGTTAACATTTTATTATCATTTGATTTATATTAACGTATATTATTAATGGATATTTATATTAATTGATAATACTATTAATGTACAATATATTTATGTTAATGAAAAATACTTGTATTGGATAATATTACTATTTATGTAGTAATGGATATACTAATGTATAATACTAATAATGTATTTTAATATTGGATATTTATATTACAGGATATTTATAATATTGTATAATACTATTTATGTATTATATTAATGGATAATTATATTAATGAATATTTATATTACTGGATAATACTATTAATGTGTTATATTAATGAATAATAATATTAATATGTTATATTAATATATTATTATATTACTGATAAAATTTTTTATTAATGGATAATACTATTAATGAAAATTTATATTATATGATAATACTATTAATGATTATTTATATTAGTGTATAATACTATTTATGTATAATATATTAATGAAAAATACTATTACTGGATAACACTACTATTAACGAATTCTAATAATGGATATTTATATTAATGGATTATACTATTAATGTGTTATATTTATTAATGTGTTATACTATTAATGTGTTATATTTATTAATGTGTTATATTTATTAATGTGTTATATTTATTAATGTGTTATATTAATGTGTTATATTAATGGATAATAATATTAATGTGTTATATTAATAAATTAAATATTATATGAATTAATATTTATATTATTGGATAATACTAAATTTATTTTAATCGATAATACTATTAATGAAACTTTATATTATATGATAATACTATTAATGATTATTTGTATAATGCTATTTATGTATATTATATTAACGAAAAATACTATTACTGGATAACACTACTATTAACGAATTCTAATAATGGATATTTATATTAATGGATTATATTATTAATGTGTTATATTTATGGAGATTAATATTAATGGACAATAATATTAATGCATTATATTAATGAAAATACTATTTAGGTATCATTTTAATGCCTTATTATATTATTGCATTTTTATATTAATGAGTTATTTTGTTAATGAATTATTATATATATGAATTATTATATTAATGTATGATAGTAATGAATAATATATTTATATTAATGGATAATACTATTGATGTGTTATATTAATGGATAATACTATTGATGTGCTATATTAATGGATAATACTATTGATGTGTTATATTAATGGATAATACTATTGATGTGTTATATTAATGGATAATACTATTGATGTGTTATATTAATGGATAATACTATTGATGTGTTATATTAATGGATAATACTATTGATGTGTTATATTAATGGATAATACTATTGATGTGTTATATTAATGGATAATACTATTGATGTGTTATATTAATGGATAATACTATTGATGTGTTATATTAATGGATAATTTATATTAATGAATGTTTATATTTATGAATAATTTTATTAAAGAATATTTATGTTAAGGGATAATACTATAAGATATGTATATTAATGTATGTAATACTATTTATGTATATTTATATTAATGAACAATAATACTATTAACGTACGGATGTTTATATTAATGGACAATACCATTTTTAATGGATATATTAATGCATAACGTCAAAGGTTATTTATACTATAGGTAAAATTTAAAAATGCAAATTATAATTTTAAAACATGAAGGATACTTTTTTATCTCTAGTACAATTTACTCTTGGTTACTATTACAGTGTACAAAATTTTTAGTATTCAAGACAACGAACAATTTACTCTTGGTTACTAGTACAGTGTACAAAATTTTTAGCATTCAAGACAACGAACAATTTACTCTTGGTTACTATTACAGTGTACAAAATTTTTAGCATTCAAGACAACGAACAATTTACTCTTGGTTACTATTACAGTGTACAAAATTTTTAGTATTCAAGACAACGAACAATTTACTCTTGGTTACTAGTACAGTGTACAAAATTTTTAGCATTCAAGACAACGAACAATTTACTCTTGGTTACTATTACAGTGTACAAAATTTTTAGCATTCAAGACAACGAACAATTTACTCTTGGTTACTATTACAGTGTACAAAATTTTTAGTATTCAAGACAACGAAAAATCTACTCTTGGTTACTATTACAGTGTACAAAATTTTTAGTATTCAAGACAACGAACAATTTACTCTTGATTACTATTACAGTGTGCAAAATTTTTAGTATTCAAGACAACGAACAATTTCGCTTGTTAACCTTTCCAGACAAAAAAATCAAAAAAACAAAAACCGGAACAAAACAATCGTTAGACCATATTAAGCGCTCTTATTCTTCTTGAAACCCTTTCCAATGTCTTCGGTCAAGTTCATCCTCTTAGAAGACTCCACAGATTACGATCCGGAAATTCTCTATTTGAGGGGGTGGTTTCAAGATTCAGTCAGGAAATCCGATTTTCGCTTCCGAGGAGCCCCGGAGTATTTGGATTGCAGCGTTTGTTTTGCTCTCTGTGCTGCCCTTTTTTTTAAAAACCTCCCCGGATTACAAAGCTCGGAATCTGTGGATAAGAGATCTGTGGAGTTCCATGAGGTTGGTAGGTCGGAAGGGACGATGTGGGATGTTTTCAGGAAGGAGAAAATCTAAGATTAACTGGATGGGTTGGTTTGTGGGGGAGGGGGGGGGGGGGGGAGTTTTTTTTGTGTTTTTCATTTGGGATCAGGAAAAGGATTTTGGAAATAGGACGAGAAATTAGGACGTTGTTCATATAGAAATGTCCTTGGAATTGGAACTGACTGAGCAAATAATAGGGTTATGGATTGAGTTACAAAAAAAATGAAAAGAGTTTTCACGAACACCCTAAGTAGTAGGAGAAAATTTACCTAAAACCCAGAGAGTCACATTTTACCCAAAACCCAGAGAGTTGTAATATTAAATAGAGAGCGCCTTCAATGCCAAACTCTCGTAAGGCCGCGGTGTCAACATTGAAAAGAAAAACCAACATCACGTGGTTTTAGCGCTGCTACATTTGGCGTTCAGACATCTGCAGGAGTTCCAAATTTGGTGCACTTTCTTCTTTTTAGTGATAAGGCGTTCTGTCCGTATTCAACTTCTTAACATGTATGTAGGTATTTATTTATTTTCAAGCAATTTGCGCTAAATATTTCCTCTTCATTAACGAAACGAAAATATAATTTTCTTTCTGCTCAATACTCGAAAAAACGAAACTCTTTATATTTCTCCGGTTTTGTTGTTCATATTTTCTTATGGAACTATACAAAATAACAATTGAAAGAACTTCGCTTATGGTAAATTTTTTACATAAAAACGTAACGCAATTATTTCAAAAGTACAAAGTAAGAAAAATCTCCTTATATCTCTCCTTAATATATCTGTTAAACTCCCTTAAATTGTGCCACTCGTTCAAAAAAAACTATATTTAAATACAAAATTAAACACAAAACCATATTACAATACTTCGATCTCGTTTAGTTCTGAAAGTCGCCAAGACCTGCCAAGTAATATTGGCGCATCAATGAATTGGCATTTCCACAAATCACGTGGTTTCAATGATGCACACACGGAAATCAGCATTTCTATTCCTCTATTTGTATCATTACTCTATGGTAAAACCGGGTAGCGGGGTGAAACCGAGTACCTTACTTTTAGCGTCCCTATCGCTGCACTTTTAAAAATAGGTACTTAAAAATGAATACAATGGGTAAAAATAAATAAAAAGAACAGAAGCTAGCCTACATAGGATGTCTTCACAAATCACTTTTAGTAAATATCGACAATGACAACCAAGACTTACAGGGAATCGAACCCACATCTGCAGGGACTTCTGTCCAAAGTATTAACCGTTAAGCTACCAGGGGATGTGGTTATAAACAGAAGAAATTTTAAAAAAGTGAAGTAAGATAATTGAGTTATAATAACTCAGTTTCCATTGAAGCAATCGTCATCAACTAATGTCGAAAGCAATCTTCTGAACACCTATTTTAAGTGTGTCAGGTCGCTTTGTGAAGACGGCCTGAACAGAAGCTGAGATTAGTAATGTTAAATCACACTGCTCATTTTTGCGAAAGTACGGTTGCTTAAATTTAAGTACGTCACTGCTCATTTACGATGTAATTGTTCTCTAAAGAAAAATAAGAAGGTTCAGGTACTCATTTTTAAGTACAATTTTTTTTACAGTGTAGTTATATATAAAGGAGAGTTCAGGAAAACTGAATAGAAGGGGAGAGTCTGGTAAATAAATACATTATAAGGGTTATTAAACATTAATTATAAGGGTTATTAAAAATAAATTATAAGGGTTATTAAACATTAATTATAAGGGTTATTAAAAATAAATTATAAGGGTTATTAAACATTAATTATAAGGGTTATTAAAAATAAATTATAAGGGTTATTAAAAAAATTTATAAGGGTTATTAAAAATAAATTATAAGGGTTATTAAAAATAAATTATAAGGGTTATTAAAAATAAATTATAAGGGTTATTAAACATTAATTATAAGGGTTATTAAAAATAAATTATAAGGGTTATTAAACATTAATTATAAGGGTTATTAAAAATAAATTATAAGGGTTATTAAAAAAATTTATAAGGGTTATTAAAAATAAATTATAAGGGTTATTAAAAATAAATTATAAGGGTTATTAAAAATAAATTATAAGGGTTATTAAACATTAATTATAAGGGTTATTAAAAATAAATTATAAGGGTTATTAAACATTAATTATAAGGGTTATTAAAAATAAATTATAAGGGTTATTAAAAAAATTTATAAGGGTTATTAAAAATAAATTATAAGGGTTATTAAAAATAAATTATAAGGGTTATTAAACATTAATTATAAGGGTTATTAAAAATAAATTATAAGGGTTATTAAAAAAATTTATAAGGGTTATTAAAAATAAATTATAAGGGTTATTAAAAATAAATTATAAGGGTTATTAAAAATAAATTATAAGGGTTATTAAAAATAAATTATAAGGGTTATTAAAAATAAATTATTAAAAATTAATGCTTGTATGGAAATAGATTTTATGAAAATTTCTGCATTATACCATTTGTTTGAAACCTTATAAATACTGACTATAGCCAGTCTGAGATATTTTAGTTAAAAAATAAATTGTATCGAAAACTATTCCTTAAAGAGTTAGGTTTTAGTATATATACATTAAACTATTAAATACTAACTAAGACTATATATCTTATTATTATTATTATTGGATCTAAACGAGCATGCCAAGTTTAATGTCAATGTTCACTTAGAAGGGGAATGAAAATTGAATTGAATCCCATCCGGATAATCGAATATTCGGATAATTGGATAATTCATAAAAAATGGTTATTTCTTAATTAAAAATTTATTTTTGCTTTAGCGCGTAAATGCAGTAGAACTCCAATTATCCGGCTCAATTGGACAAGATCCCATCCGGATAATCGAATATCCGGATAAATGGATAATTCACAAACGTTTATTTCTTAATAAAAAATGAATTCTGCTTTAGCACGTAAATGAATCCAATGACTGCTTTAACACGTAAATACAGTAGAACTTTAATTATCCGAATGAATTGGAACCAGATCCCATCCGGATAATCGAATATTCGGATAATTGGATAATTCACAAACGTTTATTTCTTAATAAAAAATGAATTCTGCTTTAGCACGTAAATGAATCCAATGACTGCTTTAACACGTAAATACAGTAGAACTTTAATTATCCGAATGAATTGGAACCAGATCCCATCCGGATAATCGAATATCCGGATAAATGGATAATTCACAAACGTTTATTTCTTAATAAAAAATGAATTCTGCTTTAGCACGTAAATGAATCCAATGACTGCTTTAACACGTAAATACAGTAGAACTTTAATTATCCGAATGAATTGGAACCAGATCCCATCCGGATAATCGAATATCCGGATAAATGGATAATTCACAAACGTTTATTTCTTAATAAAAAATGAATTCTGCTTTAGCACGTAAATGAATCCAATGACTGCTTTAACACGTAAATACAGTAGAACTTTAATTATCCGAATGAATTGGAACCAGATCCCATCCGGATAATCGAATATTCGGATAATTGGATAATTCACAGAAGGTAATTTCTTAATAAAAAAATGAATTCTGCTTTAGCACGTAAATACAGTAGAACTTTAATTATCCGGATCAATTGGGACCAGATCCCATCCGGATAATCGAATATTCGGATAATTGTATAATTCACAAAAAATGGTTATTTCTTAATTAAAAAATGAATTTTGCTTTAGCGCGTAAATGCAGTTGAACTCTAATTAGCTGGATCAATTGGAACCAGATCTCATCCGGATAATCGAATTTCCGGATAATTGGATAATTCACAGAAGGTTATTTCTTAATTAAAAAATGAATTCTGCTTTAGCGCGTAAATGCAGTTGAACTCTAATTATCCGGATTAAGTGAGACCAGAACCCATCCGGATAATTGGATAATTCACAATTTTTTTTTTATTTCTTAATAAAAAAAAATTATCTCTATAAATCTATTTAAAACAATATCATTCACCGATAAAAAACTTTTAACTCTCTGTCGAGCTGAGCGACTTATGTCGTTCAGGAATTTCCAGTTCTTCCATCAGTACAC
The DNA here is from genome assembly GCA_963932185.1 of Troglohyphantes excavatus. Classification (NCBI taxonomy): domain Eukaryota; kingdom Metazoa; phylum Arthropoda; class Arachnida; order Araneae; family Linyphiidae; genus Troglohyphantes; species Troglohyphantes excavatus. The sequence goes on along the minus strand of OZ010677.1, from coordinate 6,950,346 downwards.
ATACGTTTTAAATTCATAAAAAAATTCAATCTTGGAATATTTTTCACATCAAAAGCGTTGTGGTTTTTCTTGGAAAATATATTTATTAAAATCAAGGATAGTGAAGACTATAGGCTCGTTCTCGCGCTGTCTGACGGAAGGCGGGGAAAGCACATTTTTGACGTCATAGTGAGGCCTACCTCGCGCTTTCTGTAGGCGTGTCTAATGCTTTCGTTTGTGAGGTGCTGCCATCTATTCGTTTTTTTTTAACTATTTAAAAGTGAAATTCACTAATTTTATTTAGAATTCGCTAAATTTTAAAAGTTTAAATTATATTTTAAGGATTGTATTTAGTATGTAAAAATTGAAAAAGAGTTGCTTAATAAATTAAGCGTATTAAAATAATATTAGCTGCCACGAGTGCATGTCCATGATTTTTCAAAGAGTAAAAGGGGAGTCGAACCATCATGTCAATGCATTTGTATCGGACATATTAAATGAGTTACAATTTCAATCAAGTAAAATACAGGGACATAACAAAACAAAGACGGATTAGTAGTGAAGCTGCCTGAACACAATTTTTTACAGATATTTACATTATTTTGCTAATTAAAAATTAAATCACCAGTTGTTACCCAACCGGGGATAGAACCTAAGTAGCAATGTTTGAAACACACAGCCAATGAGAATGATCAAAAACCCATAGCAAGGCGGAGCTTAAATGACGTCAAAAATGTGCTTTCCTTGCCCACTTTCAAAAAGCGAAAAGCGAGCGCACCTTCTATATATAGTCTTCACTATCCTTGTATTAAAATAATAAAAAAAATTAAAAATAAATATACTATACGGGCTTTGGAAATATAAATTATTCTATTTTGCGGCGAAAACAACTTCACAATGTTGCCCCTTTTCCAACCGCTCAGTGGGTTAAAATGTAGATTTTGCTGATTTCTTTTCCTCAAAACGATCCGGATAATTGTAATAAACTTTATTTTATCCGGATAACTGGAGTTCGGATAATTGGAGTCCTACTGTATATTGATTCACGGACAATGTCGGTTTTCTTGGGTATTAAACTTGGAATTTATAACATATCAAGTGATATTCCATTAGTGTTTTCATTTCTTTTTTCGTAGAATTTAAAGTTCTCCAGATCGGCAGAAAATCTCCGATTTAATTGCAAGTCAGTTAAGACGTTGACAGCAGCTCCTGCGGAAAAGGAAATACCTTGGATTAAGTGGATAGTTAAGTTTGTGGACAGAAAGAGATTTCTTTTCTCTTTCACTTAGAATCAGGAATAGAAGGATTTAGAAAGACAACTTTGGATGTTTTTATTTTATGTTATATTTTATTTTATATTATATTTTATTTTATGTTATATTTTATTTTATGTTATGTTATAATTTATATTATATTATGTAATTTTATGTTATATTATGTTATGTTATATTATGTTATGTTATATTTTATGTTATATTATGTTATTTTATGTTATGTTATTTTGTTATTTTATGTTATATTTTATGTTATGTTATTTTATGTTATGTTATTTTGTTATTTTATGTTTTTGCTATTTTATGTTATTTTATTTTAATTTATATTAGTTTGTGTTATGTTATTTTATTTAAATTTATATTAGTTTATGTTATGTTATTTTATTTTAATTTACATTAGGTTATGTTATTTTATTTTATATTATTTTATATTTTGTTTTATGTTATATTATTTTATAATATTTTATTTTATGTTATGTTATATTATTTTATAATATTTTATATTATGTTATGTTATTTTATATTTCATTTTATGTTATTTTATATTATTTTATAATATTTTATTTTTTGTTATGTTATTTTATATTTTTTTTGTTATTTTATGTTATGTTATTTTGTTATTTTATGTTATGTTATTTTGTTATTTTATGTTATGTTATTTTGTTATTTTATGTTATGTTATTTTGTTATTTTATGTTATGTTATTTTGTTAATTTATGTTATGTTATTTTGTTATTTTATGTTTTTGTTATTTTTGTATTTTGTTATGTTATTTTGTTATTTTATGTTATGTTATTTTGTTATTTTATGTTATTTTATATTAATTTATATTAGTTTATGTTATGTTATTTTATTTTAATTTATATTAGTTTATGTTATTTTATTTTATATTATTTTATAATATTTTATTTTATGTTATGTTATATTATTTTATAATATTTTATTTTATGTTATGTTATTTTATATTTCATTTTATGTTATGTTATATTATTTTATAATATTTTATTTTATATTATGTTATTTTATATTTTATTTTATGTTATGTTATTTTATTATATTTTATTTTATGTTATGTTTTCTTATTTTATATTTTATGTTATGTTATGTTTTTTTATTTTATATTTTATTTTATGTTATTTTATTTTATGTAAAGTTTTTGTTATTTTATATTTTATTTTATGTAAAGTTTTTGTTATTTTATGTTATTTTATTTTATGTAAAGTTTTTGTTATTTTATATTTTATTTTATGTAAAGTTTTTGTTATTTTATATTTTATTTTTATGTAAAGTTTTTGTTATTTTATATTTTATTTTATGTAAAGTTTTTGTTATTTTATATTTTATTTTATGTTATTTTATATTTTATTTTATGTTATTTTATATTTTATTTTATGTTATTTTATATTTTATTTTATGTTATTTTATATTTTATTTTATGTTATTTTATATTTTATTTTATGTTATTTTATATTTTATTTTATGTTATTTTATATTTTATTTTATGTTATTTTATATTATTTTATATTTTATTTTATGTTATTTTGTTATTTTATATTTTATGTTATCTTATTTTGTTATTTTATATTTTATGTTATCTTATTTTGTTATTTTATTTTTGTTATGTTATTTTATACTTTATTTTATGTTATGTTATTTTTTAATATTTTATTTTATGTTATTTTATATTTTATTTCAGGCTATTTTGTTATTTTATATTTTATAATGTGTTATGTTATTTTGTTATTTTATTTTGTGTTATGTTATTTTATATTTTATTATGTTTTTTTATGTTATTTTGTTATTTTATATTTTATGTTATGTTATTATGTTTTTCTATGTTATTTTGTTATTTTATATTTTATGTTATCTTATTTTGTTATTTTATTTTTGTTATGTTATTTTATACTTTATTTTATGTTATGTTATTTTATAATATTATATTTTATGTTATTTTATATTTTATTTCAGGCTATTTTGTTATTTTATATTTTATAATGTGTTATGTTATTTTATTTTGTGTTATGTTATTTTATATTTTATTTTGTTATGCTATGTTATTTTATATTTTATTTTTGTTATATTTATTTTATGTCACGTTTTATCCTATACTAAATACACAATTGTAGTATGGTTAGTTTAGTGAGTGGACTTTTTTTTGGAGATGGGGTATGCACGTTTTGGGGTTACCTGAGACCGAAAAGTGTTTTTACTAATGAGTAATTCAAACAAGATATATCAAATACGAATAATTTTTTAATATGTTTTCAGATAAATAAATTTATAGACCTGCTAAAATGTAAACATCTCCAAATAAGAAACTGTTTTATTGTTATACCCTTTATCTTAACTTTCTCTGTTTGCTGTTGTTGAATCATTAAACTTTGCGACCTAGTTCTTCATAGGTGATATAAACTTGAAACATGACGTACATGCTTAATATCGATGAGAACGTAATATTTACTGATGCTAATTAGTAACTTGTAATTAATACAAATTATTTATCAGTCACATTTAATTTGCATAATCAGGAAAGGAAGGATTTAGAAAGACAACTTTGGATGTTTTTATTTTATGTTATATTTTATTTTATGTTATATTTTATTTTACGTTATATTTTATTTTAGGTAATATTTTATTTTATGTTACATTTTATTTTATGTTATACTTTATTTTATGTTATACTTTATTTTATTTTATGTTACATTTCATTTTATGTTATACTTTATTTTATGTTATGTTATAATTTATGTTATATTATGTAATTTTATATTATATTTTATGTTATATTATGTAATTTTATATTATATTTTATGTTACGTATTTTTGTTATTTTATGTTATTTTGCTATTTTATGTTACATAGGTCATATAAACTTGATACTTGGCGTACATGCTTAATATCGATGACAATGTAATATTTACTGATTCTAATTAGTAACTTGTAATTAATACCAATTATTTATCAGTCACATTTAATTTGCATATGTCCTACATTTTTTAATTTTGTCTGTAATAATCTGTTTTTTTTTGTTATTTGAGTCAACTGCAACGCAGAGTGATACAGATGTATAGCTCAGGGCTTTTGGCCGCCACTCGTAATCGAAACAAGGACAAAGTACTAATACTACCAATCGGGCTTAAATAACTGCTCGTGCCCAAATGGGATAATCGAATATATGAAGAGATCACGACAAGTGAGTCCAACAGGAGAACGAATGGAGAACACCCGTGAAGCGTATCAAGTATATGAAGATAATCAAGTTGCTGTGAATAATGTGGTGGTAAAATCTGTGTTAAGGCCTGGCCACCAACGCAACGTAGTGCTTTTGACCGTCGCTCGTAAACGAACCTTGGAAGTTACACATGGTATACCGATACTCTGCCGATGAGATTAAAGTAATTACACGACCCCAGGTGAGTATTATAAGTGGGATACCAGATGCGAGTATCGGGTATAAGAAGTGACCACCACCAATGTAGCAAGCAAAATAGTCAGCAAAAAAATTTCACAATATTCGCGATACTCAGTTTTTAAGCTCACAATAGATTTTAAGCAGTCAAATTGAAAACTATCGAAAATTTCAGCTTTTTAAAAGAAATTTTAATGTTGAAAAGTTTAGAAATGAAGGTAGCTTAAAAAACCTGTAGGGTTTATCAAGGTTTCAGTAAAAAACCTTTAAAGGGTATTTACTGGCTAGCATAACTTAAACAATAATGAAATTACTACCCATCAAAAAAAGTCATCATAAAACCTTCATAATTTTTTTTTTAATTTAACTTTTTATGCAGGATTTTTTTTTGGAGGTTCTATAAATGAAAAGGTTTTTGATTCAATATCCTTAAAAAAAATTTAAAAACTGCAAAAAATCCTGCAAAAAAAGTTCAATTCTTTATCATAAAAAAATGCAGATATTTTAAAGGTTTTTTGCAGGAAAATTAAAAACTTTTTTAAAAAACTGCAGTTTTTTGTTTTAGTATCGTTTATAAAGTTTTCAAAAAACCTTCAATTTCAAAATGTTTTTATGTTATGTTATATTATTTTATAATATTTTATTTTATGTTATGTTATTTTATATTTCATTTTATGTTATGTTATATTATTTTATAATATTTTATTTTATATTATGTTATTTTATATTTTATTTTATGTTATGTTATTTTATTATATTTTATTTTATGTTATGTTTTCTTATTTTATATTTTATGTTATGTTATGTTTTTTTATTTTATATTTTATTTTATGTTATTTTATTTTATGTAAAGTTTTTGTTATTTTATATTTTATTTTATGTAAAGTTTTTGTTATTTTATATTTTATTTTATGTAAAGTTTTTGTTATTTTATATTTTATTTTATGTAAAGTTTTTGTTATTTTATATTTTATTTTTATGTAAAGTTTTTGTTATTTTATATTTTATTTTATATAAAGTTTTTGTTATTTTATATTTTATTTTATATTTTATTTTATGTTATTTTATATTTTATTTTATGTTATTTTATATTTTATTTTATGTTATTTTATATTTTATTTTATGTTATTTTATATTTTATTTTATGTTATTTTATATTTTATTTTATGTTATTTTGTTATTTTATATTTTATGTTATCTTATTTTGTTATTTTATATTTTATGTTATCTTATTTTGTTATTTTATTTTTGTTATGTTATTTTATACTTTATTTTATGTTATGTTATTTTTTAATATTTTATTTTATGTTATTTTATATTTTATTTCAGGCTATTTTGTTATTTTGTATTTTATAATGTGTTATGTTATTTTGTTATTTTATTTTGTGTTATGTTATTTTATATTTTATTATGTTTTTTTATGTTATTTTGTTATCTTATATTTTATGTTATGTTATTATGTTTTTCTATGTTATTTTGTTATTTTATATTTTATGTTATCTTATTTTGTTATTTTATTTTTGTTATGTTATTTTATACTTTATTTTATGTTATGTTATTTTATAATATTATATTTTATGTTATTTTATATTTTATTTCAGGCTATTTTGTTATTTTATATTTTATTTCAGGCTATTTTGTTATTTTATATTTTATTTCAGGCTATTTTGTTATTTTATATTTTATTTCAGGCTATTTTGTTATTTTATATTTTATTTCAGGCTATTTTGTTATTTTATATTTTATAATGTGTTATGTTATTTTATTTTGTGTTATGTTATTTTATATTTTATTTTGTTATGCTATGTTATTTTATATTTTATTTTTGTTATATTTATTTTATGTCACGTTTTATCCTATACTAAATACACAATTGTAGTATGGTTAGTTTAGTGAGTGGACTTTTTTTTTGGAGATGGGGTATGCACGTTTTGGGGTTACCTGAGACCGAAAAGTGTTTTTACTAATGAGTAATTCAAACAAGATATATCAAATACGAATAATTTTTTAATATGTTTTCAGATAAATAAATTTATAGACCTGCTAAAATGTAAACATCTCCAAATAAGAAACTGTTTTATTGTTATACCCTTTATCTTAACTTTCTCTGTTTGCTGTTGTTGAATCATTAAACTTTGCGACCTAGTTCTTCATAGGTGATATAAACTTGAAACATGACGTACATGCTTAATATCGATGAGAACGTAATATTTACTGATGCTAATTAGTAACTTGTAATTAATACAAATTATTTATCAGTCACATTTAATTTGCATAATCAGGAAAGGAAGGATTTAGAAAGACAACTTTGGATGTTTTTATTTTATGTTATATTTTATTTTATGTTATATTTTATTTTACGTTATATTTTATTTTAGGTAATATTTTATTTTATGTTACATTTTATTTTATGTTATACTTTATTTTATGTTATACTTTATTTTATTTTATGTTACATTTCATTTTATGTTATACTTTATTTTATGTTATGTTATAATTTATGTTATATTATGTAATTTTATATTATATTTTATGTTATATTATGTAATTTTATATTATATTTTATGTTACGTATTTTTGTTATTTTATGTTATTTTGCTATTTTATGTTACATAGGTCATATAAACTTGATACTTGGCGTACATGCTTAATATCGATGACAATGTAATATTTACTGATTCTAATTAGTAACTTGTAATTAATACCAATTATTTATCAGTCACATTTAATTTGCATATGTCCTACATTTTTTAATTTTGTCTGTAATAATCTGTTTTTTTTTGTTATTTGAGTCAACTGCAACGCAGAGTGATACAGATGTATAGCTCAGGGCTTTTGGCCGCCACTCGTAATCGAAACAAGGACAAAGTACTAATACTACCAATCGGGCTTAAATAACTGCTCGTGCCCAAATGGGATAATCGAATATATGAAGAGATCACGACAAGTGAGTCCAACAGGAGAACGAATGGAGAACACCCGTGAAGCGTATCAAGTATATGAAGATAATCAAGTTGCTGTGAATAATGTGGTGGTAAAATCTGTGTTAAGGCCTGGCCACCAACGCAACGTAGTGCTTTTGGCCGTCGCTCGTAAACGAACCTTGGAAGTTACACATGGTATACCGATACTCTGCCGATGAGATTAAAGTAATTACACGACCCCAGGTGAGTATTATAAGTGGGATACCAGATGCGAGTATCGGGTATAAGAAGTGACCACCACCAATGTAGCAAGCAAAATAGTCAGCAAAAAAATTTCACAATATTCGCGATACTCAGTTTTTAAGCTCACAATAGATTTTAAGCAGTCAAATTGAAAACTATCGAAAATTTCAGCTTTTTAAAAGAAATTTTAATGTTGAAAAGTTTAGAAATGAAGGTAGCTTAAAAAACCTGTAGGGTTTATCAAGGTTTCAGTAAAAAACCTTTAAAGGGTATTTACTGGCTAGCATAACTTAAACAATAATGAAATTACTACCCATCAAAAAAAGTCATCATAAAACCTTCATATTTTTTTTTTTTAATTTAACTTTTTATGCAGGATTTTTTTTTGGAGGTTCTATAAATTAAAAGGTTTTTGATTCAATATCCTTAAAAAAAATTTAAAAACTGCAAAAAATCCTGCAAAAAAAGTTCAATTCTTTATCATAAAAAAATGCAGATATTTTAAAGGTTTTTTGCAGGAAAATTAAAAACTTTTTTAAAAAACTGCAGTTTTTTGTTTTAGTATCGTTTATAAAGTTTTCAAAAAACCTTCAATTTCAAAATGTTGATGAATTCTTTATGCTGACTTTTTTTGCTGATTAGTTCCATTTATAATAATAAAAACAATATGTGTGTATCTCTGGAAAGCAAAACGCTAACTTCCACTGCTCGGCCATGTCTGAAAAATAACTCTTTCTGACAATTATACTTCAACGGAAAACTAACGGAAAAGCTAACATTTGGAGATGTCTGAAAAATAGACCAGTTATTTTGCCTGCGAGAAAATAAAAGAGAAAGAATTAACGGAGAGAACGAACCAATAAGGTAACATTTTTTAACACGTATGAAGCCGCGAGTAATACTTTAATATAAATATTTTATTACGTGCCTTTAATAAATATATTAGGTATAAATTTAATTAAACTTCGGGCAGAGCCCTGTCTTATTTTACGCCCGAAAATTCAATCAAGGATGAACAATCTCTGATATTTGTTTATTTTAATATAAATGAATGCATTATCTTTTTTAATTAATACTTGCATATTACCCATCAGTATTTGTTATTTCCCCCCTGTTTGTTAAATGTTCGATGCTTTAATCAACATTTCAATAATGGGATATTTTAATTCTGTATCCGTATGCCTAAGGAAAGAAATTTGTGGAAGATGCATGCCAGCTGTTATATTTCACAGTACTTAGAATACAGCTCTTGTATATGAGGTATCATTTAAAACTCCATTCAGTTATTTCTCTGGAAACCTATTGCAATTAGAATTTCTCATTTGGAAATGTAAATAGCCAACTACTCTTCTCCTTCTAAATGCATTGAAATTAATTTAATTACTGGGATTTGGAATATATCCTCTCTCGTGTTGGTAGTGCAGGATTAAATGAATACCACTTTTAAACTAAATTCCTACTAAAGATCTGAATTCCTTATGTATTTTTGTTTTTAGTTAACTAGCAATAATAGTTTATTTCATTTAATACTTTATGAAAGCACTAGTTGTTACCCGCGGTTTCATACGCATTAAATTGTTTTTACCCCATTGGTTTAGTCTCCCGTTTATTTCTTATTATTTATTATTATCTCAAAAGCTAAATAACTGTTCAAACATATCCGGGGTTTTTTTAAGAAATGAATACACAAAAAAACTTTTCTATAGATTTTGATGGTGATTTTACAGAAATTTAAGGGGGTCCGATACCCAAAATTCGCAAAAAAAGTCATTTTTTTTTTATATTTAAAAAATAATATTCAAACTTATCTTAATAACTCACACAAAACTGCTTCAAAAAATTCCTATTACTTTTTTAGTTATGAATCTTTTAATGATGTGTTCCTATAACATAGTTGTATCATATGTAAACTTTAAAAGCAAATATCTCTGTTCGTGTTTTTGAAATTTAATGAACACTAAAAATGCTAAGGCTTTTTTACTATTATACTTAAAATCATAATTTTTGTGTGTATAGCAAGATAAATATATTTTAAATAGATGTATGCATTCAGATTTCCTATTTTTACCATAATTTGTTTTTTAAAACCACTTAAAATGGAATTTTATTTTATTTCGTCAATTTTTTTTTCAAAATTTCTAATATATTTTATTTTTTTAAAGTGATGTATCTGAATCAAAATTTGAATGCATACATCTATTTACATATTATTCAAGATCTTAAATAAAAAAAACTGCTTCAAAATATTGAAAAACAAAAAAGGAGTAGGAATTTTAAAATTGTTAAAAAAATTTACTAAAATTTTAATTTAAAAAATAAATGTGCAATTTAAAAAAAAATTGAGCGTCTTAAAATGGTTTTTTATGCATATTTAGAAAGAGAAAAAAAATTGGATTGTACAAGTATAAAAATAAAGAAAAAAATGTCGAAGGTATCGGACCCCCTTAAGTGTTGTTTTACAATTGAGTTTTTAGTCAGGAAACTTTATAACAATTTTAAACAATTAACTTTACAAGTTAACTGTATACTCCAAAAACGAAAATGATCCATTAAGTCTTTATTTTTGGATAGAAAACTGAGAACGTATTTTTCAAATCCTTACAGGTTGACCTATTCTTATGCAAAATATTCCAAACAAAACTCTCTCCTGCAATTTCTTCTGGAAGTGTATAATTTTTTTTAAGATGGGACCTGTGAAAGTAGAATCCTTTTAGCTCTATTCCCATCCTCAATTTTTCTGTGCCGTTGAATTTGCTTCTAGAATTCCCAGAGGATGTTTCAAGCCTTTTGTTATGCAATTCTTCCGATGCGTTGTCAATAAAAAAACTCGGATGTATTTCGATTCGATTTCGAAATGTCCAGGCATGCAGGGGAATTCGTGTTGGGACGAGTTTTTTACGCGACGCGATTATCGCCAAGAATCGATTTTTAATTCGATTTTTTGCGAACGCTCAACGATACCGATTCTTTGAAAGAAATCAAGAAATAATTAAACGGATTTGCTGGTTTTGATTTTTCGTCACTTTTAGTTAGAGATAACGAAGAGGATTTTAATTGGATTTGTTTTGTCACTGTAATTAATTTATTATAAAAAAAATAGAGACATTTTCTTTTTTTTCCAACTTTAATCCCAAAGCTTTAAATTGTAGTGACGGCGCAGGTAAGCACATCATTCATCGATTTGTTATTATCTTATCTATTAAAATTATATAATTTAAAATATTGGCTATGGTAGGGCAGTATTGAGTCCCATTTTATAACACGATATTAACTGCAAAACAGTTAACAAGCAGTGCACTTACCTCTGTAGGGTTCGCGTTTCTAAATGCAATCACTTATTATTATGGACCGTCACTTATTACGACTGACAGGCCTGTAAGAACTAACGAATGATGCATTCGGCCAGATGACTTCGCTCACAGGGATAAAACAGTGATAAGAGGTTCGAGAGGTTGTTGGTATATTTTGTTTAACGTTAGTGTACTGCTCAGGAAAGTAAAAAAAAAATCTACCTCTAGTAAACAGACTTATGAAAATTAAGCAATAGTTTTCTGTTGTGCAATATGTAAATATATTTACGTGTTAAGATGATCGTTTCTTATTGTATCCTAGTCGAATGTGTCTGGTCTTTAGTTTGGTTTGGTTTGGTTAATTAACGTCACACTATAGCTGCGCAGTGGGCTATTGGCGACGGTTCGGGGTCTACCTCGAAGGAAAGACCCGGGAATACACACACATTCATTCATACCTGTACCTCGTTATTTTAGAACCATGGTCAGATGACAAGGAAACACCTGAACTGGCACCCAACGCCTTCAATAGACGTCGGGACTTTGGACCCCGATCAGATGTATCGTGCACCAGTCCCGTATACACGCCAGTATAATTTGTTGGATATTCTGGACGATTTTCTAGTATTTTTGTAGCGAAGCTGGCAACCCTCCGATCGCAATATCACTACTTTTTTTTTACTATTCTTAGTCTAGTCCTTCGCATTTATCAGGGTTTAATTAAAAAAAAAAAAAGCAGATCAATTCGCGATGTGTGACGTAATGAGTGAGAGCCCTCAACTAGAATACGCTATCTCATGATTTATTTTTCTAATTTCGTTCCACCTCTAATTCGATTCGCCTTGGATTATGTCTTTCAGGTGCAGCTGGAGCTCTGCAGGTTAAATAAACGTACTACTAGAGTTTTATATTTATTAAATAAGTGTTCGTGGGTAAAAGATGAGGGTCCATTTTTGTTAAAGTCAAGATCTCGACGTCTTATGTTAACTGCAAGCTTGTACTTAATTTCACCAAGTAATAAATAAGACAGAAAAGCGATGGTATGCCATAAAAAAAACTATCAAAATTTCAATTCTGTCAATGAATAGGCGACATTAAACTTTAGACTTTCGTTTGATGCATAACTAATCCGAATGTATCGCCATCGTTATTCTAATTTAATATGCTTAAATAATAATAAACTAGAATATGCTTAAATGTAAATATTCTTCTGGTTTTCATACCATACTAGCATGCCCGTGCGATGATTATCGCATAAACAACCCACCCCCTTTCCACATAGATGGCAGCACTACCAACGGCTCGTTTAAAAACAGCTTGGAAACTAATTATTTTTAAGCGAATTTAAATAAAAACAGTTAAAATTCAGGAGACAAAAATACGATTCGTCCTTGCTCCGGGAAATCCCCTTTCTTTTCATACCTCACACGTTAAGATCCGTTGCGTGTGAAACCCAAGGGATATTTACTACTGAAATATCATATATGATCTTGTCAAATCGGTATGCTAAATGGTACAGTTCATATTCGCTATATCCAATCAACGAACCCACAATCATCCTATTTCCTTAACGCTTTACTAATTAATAGAAACATATATTTTATCGCATAATTGCTGCCTTCATTAGAATGGTAATTACCTCTATTTCCGCAGAAGCAAAATACCTTTTGTGTTATTAATGCTCCTCTGGGGACTGATTGAAAATCAACTGGAAATGAATTTTAATCTATCTATTATGAAGCAAAGTGTTAAATGTCGCTTTGATCGTTACCCCCCCCTCTCTAATGAGGTAAACCCATGGGAAAAGCTCTGTTGTGAATTTATGTATGCTTAATGAGCAATGCTAAGAATGAAATTCATTCATTTAGATGATAAATGTTGGTGTTAAACGCTAAAGGATGGTGTATTTTTAACTCTTAATTGTCCTTTTAGTTTTGAATATGTGTTAAAAACATGTTTTGTTGCGATTTTCGAAAGTTTTTGGTGATTGTTAATTATGTATTCAAAATAAAAAAAAAATTAGCTATCAAGTTTTATAGCACAGAATTTATTTTTTCCTTGAAAGTCAGTTTTTTTGCTAGTGTTGATTGAACACAGGGTGGTGTTATTTACAGGTGAAAATACTTAAAATTATACAATTTAACTTTGCTCTTTCACTGTAAAAAAATCCTTTTAAAAAGCTTTAGAAAATATTCTCAAACGCCGAAACCTTTTTGATTAAATTTTATACTCTTTTTCTCTCTATTTTTCAAGTTCCTTGTCAAATCAATGGGTCTTGAGTTCTACAATATCTCCCTACATAAACAGTATAGTTATAGTAACAGTATACATAACAGTACAGTATAACAAAATTACTTTACATAATTGGTTTGGTTTGGTTTTGGTTAATTAACGTCGCACTAGAGCTGCACAGTGTGCTATTGGCGACGGTTCGGGCCTATCTCGAAGGAAAGACCCGGGAACGATGCCTCGTATTTTTAAACCATGGTCAGATCACGAGGACAAAACCTGAGCTGGCACCCAACGCCTTCAATAGACGTCGGGACTTTGGACCCTGATCAAATTTATTGTGCACCAGTCTCGTATACACGCCGTTATTTTCTGTGGATGTTCTGGACGACATTCTAGTATTTTGGTAGCGAAGTTGGCAACCCTCCGATCGCAATATCACTACTTTTTACTGTTCTTTAGTCTAGTCCATCGCAGGTTTTGAACCGGGGACCCTTGGATTTCCAGCTGACGCCTAATCCACTCGGCCACGGAGGCCTCCTTTACATAATTGGAATGATAGCTCTAAATTTTATATTATTTAAAGCACTTTTTTATTTAACCGTAAAATCTTTATTTTCTGCTCCTACCTATAAATTTGAGTGTCGATGTCTAAACGAAAAATCATTGTATGTCCATTTTTTGGCACAAAAAATACATTGTTATCAATGTAAAAGTGGAGAATTGCTTTTATCTTTTTGCACAAATATTGTATGTCTCTTCCAAAAAATAATTTTGTGTACAGGTTTAAAGTTCGTCATTTTAGTTCGAAATCGTTTACAAAAGTGTACATACACACTGTAACAAAAAGGTATTTAAAAATGAGTACTTGAATAATACCCGTTTTTCTTTGAGTTCACCCAGCAAAAAAAGTCAGTATAAAACCTTCACCAAAATGTTGAAATTGAAGGTTTTATGCAAGAAAACTGCAGTTTTTATGAAGATCTATACAATTAAAGGTTTTTTAAATATCCTTTATAAAAACTGTAAAAAAAAACTTGATAAAAACCTGCAAAAAACCTTCAATTTTTAACATGAAGGGAAAATGCACATATTTTAAAGGTTTTATGCAGGAAAATTAACAACTTCAACAAAACTGCAGTTTTTTGTTTCAATATTCTTTATAAAAACCTTCAAAAAACCTTCAATTTGACAATTTTGATGAAGGTTTCATGCTGACTTTTTTTTTCTGGCATCGTAAACGAGCGATGGCATACTCAAATTGAGTTATGTTCAAATTGAAAATTACTTTCTCAAAAATGAGCAGTGTGATTTACTGTTGCTCATCTCAGCTTCTGTTCAAGCCATCTAAACAAAGCTCCGTGACACACTTAAAATATTTGTTCAGCAGATGGCTTTCCACATAATTGGATGTCGATTGCCTAAATGGAAACTGTGTTATTACGACTCAATCATGTTGTTTCCCATTCTTTTGGCACACCTTTTTAACATTTCTTCGTGTCGACCTGGTAGTACAACGGATAAGGAACTCGACTACTGCGGGATTTTAGAATATGGGCTCGATCCCTGGTAAGTCCTGCTTGTAATTGCTGATATTTATTGAAAGTGATTTATAAAGTCAGCCTACGTAGATCAGTAACTGCTCATTTTACTCATTGTACTCATATGTGAGTACATGTCTTTTTTCAAAATTGAAACTTATATATTCGGAGCCATGGCAAGCATCGAATGTACTTAAAAATGAGTACATTTTACTTATCTTTGAAGCTTTACATGCTTACTTGTTTTGAAGCTTACTCATTGTACTCATTTTTGAGTACATGTCTTTTTTCAAAATTGAAACGGATATATTCGGAGCCATGGTAAGCATCGAATGTACTTAAAAATGAGTACATTTTACTTATCTTTGAAGCTTTACATGCTTACTTGCTTTGAAGCTTACTCATTGTACTCATATGTGAGTACATGTCTTTTTTCAAAATTGAAACTTAAATATTCGGAGCCATGGTAAACATCGAATGTACTTAAAAATGAATACATTTTACTTATCTTTGAAACTTTACATGCTTACTTGTTTTGAAGCTTACTCATTGTACTCATTTTTGAGTACATGTCTTTTTTCAAAATTGAAACGGATATATTCGGAGCCATGGTAAGCATCGAATGTACTTAAAAATGAGTACATTTTACTTATCTTTGAAGCTTTACATGCTTACTTGCTTTGAAGCTTACTCATTGTACTCATATGTGAGTACATGTCTTTTTTCAAAATTGAAACTTATATATTCGGAGCCATGGTAAGCATCGAATGTACTTAAAAATGAGTACATTTTACTTATCTTTGAAGCTTTACATGCTTACTTGCTTTGAAGCTTACTCATTGTACTCATATGTGAGTACATGTCTTTTTTCAAAATTGAAACTTATATATTTGGAGCCATGGTAAGCCTCGAATGTACTTAAATATGAGTACATTTTACTAATCTTTGAAACTTTACATGTTTACTTGCATTGAAGCTTACTCATTGTACT
Organism: Troglohyphantes excavatus; assembly: GCA_963932185.1. Lineage (NCBI taxonomy): Eukaryota > Metazoa > Arthropoda > Arachnida > Araneae > Linyphiidae > Troglohyphantes > Troglohyphantes excavatus. The sequence continues at coordinate 6,934,466 of OZ010677.1, read as the reverse complement.
CATATGTGAGTACATGTCTTTTTTCAAAATTTAAACTTATATATTCGGAGCCATGGTAAGCCTCGAATGTACTTAAATATGAGTACATTTTACTTATCTTTGAAGCTTTACATGCTTACTTGCTTTGACGCTTACTCATTGTACTCATTTTTGAGTACATGTCTTTTTTTTCAAAATTGAAACTTATATATTCGGAGCCATGGTAAGCATCGAATGTACTTAAAATGAGTACATTTTACTTATCTTTGAAGCTTTACATGCTTACTTGCTTTGAAGCTTTCTCATTGTACTCATTTTTGAGTACATGTCTTTTTTCAAAATTGAAACTTATATATTCGGAGCCATGTTAAGGATCGAATGTACTTAAAAATGAGTATATTTTACTTATCTTTGAAGCTTTACGCGGTTATTTGCTTTGAAGCTTACTCATTGTACTCATATGTGAGTACATGTCTTTTTTCAAAATTGAAACTTATATATTTGGAGCCATGGTAAGCCTCGAATGTACTTAAATATGAGTACATTTTACTTATCTTTGAAACTTTACATGTTTACTTGCATTGAAGCTTACTCATTGTACTCATATGTGAGTACATGTCTTTTTTCAAAATTTAAACTTATATATTCGGAGCCATGGTAAGCCTCGAATGTACTTAAATATGAGTACATTTTACTTATCTTTGAAGCTTTACATGCTTACTTGCTTTGACGCTTACTCATTGTACTCATTTTTGAGTACATGTCTTTTTTTTCAAAATTGAAACTTATATATTCGGAGCCATGGTAAGCATCGAATGTACTTAAAATGAGTACATTTTACTTATCTTTGAAGCTTTACATGCTTACTTGCTTTGAAGCTTTCTCATTGTACTCATTTTTGAGTACACGTCTTTTTTCAAAATTGAAACTTATATATTCGGAGCCATGGTAAGCGTCGAATGTACTTAAATATGAGTACATTTTACTTATCTTTGAAAGTTTACATGCTTACTTGCATTGAAGCTTACTCACTTATCTTTGAAACTTTACATGCTTACTTGCATTGAAGCTTACTCATTGGACTCATATGTGAGTACATGTCGTTTTTCAAATTTGAAACTTATATATTCGGAGCCATGGTAAACATCGAATGTACTTAAAAATGAGTACATTTTACTTATCTTTGAAGCTTTACATGCTTTGAAGCTTACTCATTGTACTCATTTTTGAGTACATGTGTCTTTTTTTAAAATTGAAACTTATATATTCCGAGCCATGGTAAGCATCGAATGTACTTAAAAATGAGTAAATTTTACTTATCTTTGAAGCTTTACAAATCACCCAATCAAATGGTAGGTAATGAATAACATTGTAATCCCCATACTCTATGAACTGAAAATCCGATTTCTAGAAGGTTTGCAACTCCACTGTCCCCTTAAATCCCCAAAACCAAAAACCCGTCCCCCATAATAATACCAACCATACCCCGACATATTCCGACCCCGATGTCCATCCGAGCAGAAAAATGCATCGACTCCAAACGAGCGTAAAACTTCCAGAATCTTTCCGCCCGTCGCCCTCAAGGCAAGGGACAAGGTAATGGCGGTGTTTGCACAGACCGGGCGCTTAACAGTAAGGCAAATATTTGGGGGGCTTTCTGCTCCCGCCCCTTTTCTCTGGAAGAACTGTTCTTCCCGTGCCTTTTATTAGATTGATGTCAAAGGAGGGAGAGGTCTGGGTGGCTAATTCGTTTCGAGGGATGACAATTCGTCAGAGTAGGGCGGAATGTTTGGGGGTATATAGAAAATCGAGGGAGGGGGGTACTTGTTATGAGGGCATGCATATTACTTTTCGTGAAATATTAATTAAATATATTAGTAATCGATAATAACTATCGGGAAATATAATCACTGATCTATAACTGTAACTTCTGGATTGGGCAAGATATTTCATTGACTTGAAGCCAATTGAAGGTAAAATAATCGTACCCTGATTTCATCGCTACCGCACTATTTCGTATATTTTTCATATTAAAATAAGCCAACATGTATTGCTATTGGATGAGGTTTTTTTAAATTTTATTTTGATACCCATTTAAAATGCTTTGGTTTGGTTTGGTTTGGTTAAATAACGTCTCACTAGAGCTGGACAGTGGGCTATTGGCGACGGTTCGGGGCCTATCTCGAAGGAAAGACACGGGAACGAATCCTCGTATTTTTGAACCATGGTCAGATGACGAGGAAACACCTGAGATGGCACCCAACGCCTTCAATAGACGTCGGGACTTTGGACCCCGATCAGGTTTATCGTGCACCAGTCTCGTATACACTCCGTTAATTTTTTGTGGATGTTCTGGACGACTTTTCTAGTATTTTTGTAGCGAAGCTGGCAACCCTCCGATCACAAGATTACTACTTTTTTACTTTTCTTTGTCAAGTCCATCGCACGGGTTCGAACCACCAATCCTCGGATTAGTTGCTGAACGCCTTTATCCACTGGGCCACTGGAGGCCCTTACCGGTGGGGAACCCACTGGCCCGCATATATATAAAGACATTAAAAGATTAATCCCCTTTTAGTTTGGTTTTGTAAATAAACGTCGCACTAGAACTGCACAGTGGGCTATTGGCAACGCTTCGGGGCCTATCTCGAAGGAAAGACCCGGGAACACATACACATTCACACAAACATTCATACCTGTACCTGGTTATTTTAGAACCATGGTCAGATGACGAGGAAACACCTGAACTGGCACCCAACGCCTTCAATAGACGTCAGGACATTGGACCCCGATCAGATATATCGTGCACCAATCCCGTATACACGCCAGTAAAATTTGTTGGATATTCTGTAGGACTTCTAGTATTTTTGTAGCGAAGCTGGCAACCCTCCGATTGCAAGATCACTACTTTTTACTTTTCTTTGTCAAGTCCATCACACGGATTCGAAGTAGCTATCTTCTGACTATAGTTGAACGCTTTTATCTACTGGGCCACTGGAGGCCCTTATCGGTGGGGAATCCACTGGCCACTGGTCCGCATATATATAAAGACATTGAAAGATTAATCCTCTTTCAGTTTGGTTTGATTAAATAACGTTGCACTAGAACTGCACAGTGGGCTATTGGCAACGCTTCGAGGCCTATCTCGAAGGAAAGACCCGGGAACGATGCCTCGTATTTTTAATCCCCTTTTACAGATACTTAGTGTAGATACCCTTCATTGAAAATACCAATCGTTTAATATTTGAAACGCTCCCTTTTTAACAGTACGGACATCCTATTGGTCACAACCATCGTGTTATCTCATTGGTTCGAAGCTTAAATTTTCCCATTCTCACGATGGATTATCAATAACGAAAAAAATTGACGACTAAGAATAATAATAATAAATAAACAGGCAACACAATACCCTTGATTCCTTCACAAACCGTAAAAAAAAAATCCACTTTTGGTTTAAAAAAAAAAAAAAAAATGAAAATCCAATAAAATGGCCGACGCTTTTGATATGCCAGTGTGAGAAAAAGGAAACCGAATCCTAATCGATTTATTTATTTACTTTCTTTCAATCCCTCCCGAAAGAAATTCCGGTCTCTATTTTCGAAGGAATCGAATTTTCGAAAAACGATCTATCCCACCCTCGGAAAACAAAAAAAGAGTGGGGCAAAATATTGGGGTGCGCCCCGAAAATACCCCTTCCTCGGTACTTGGGAAGTGGTTTCAATTCTTACGTCTTCACTTACAGCTTTTCTTTTTTTCGCTTCGACCTGGTTTGAAGTTATTGAATTTACATGGATTGCGCATAGGAGAGCGGGGTTCGTTTTTATCTTAGCTATCTTTCCTATCACGTACTAAAACATGGATGAATATTTTTTGCCGTGTCTCTTTCTATAAAGAAGACAGAGTTCTTTCTTTTAGAAAAATTGATTTTTTTTTCTGTAAAAAGTAAGATGTTCTTTTTTATAAAGTCGTGTTTTTGATAGCTGACATAGACTTCATTATTGAGTTTCGATTTTTTTTTTCTATTATTTTGTACAATACATGGCGTGATAAAAGTATTTTTTTTCGACTTTTAAATTTCATATGTCGGGTTTTCTCTGTTTGTACGTGTTTTGAAGTCTTAAAAATATAATTCATTAATTGTTGTTTATGTATTTTTGTTTGTAGAACCGCAATATCTCAAGTGAAGATAATGAACGATTAAATTTAATAACTAAAATATTAGTTAGCATTCCTGGAACCTGGCAGCAAGCCTCACTTTTAGATACATGGTTGTTACAGATTATTGGGCAATCATCATCATTTGGCTATTTAACTACACATAAGAAACCATTTTTTACTATTCTTCAATTACTAAAGATATGTGGGACTTAAAATGTAAGCAAAGTAGGCAAAAATAATGTTTTATTATGCCAATACAGCTAAAATGGCATGATGGTGCGATAATTATTGCATGAACAACTCCCTCCACATATATTCGTATCAACTACTCATATATGACACTCATTTCATAGAATTCTACCCCTAGATGGCAGCACTACCAACGGCTTGTTTAAAAACTGCTTGGGAACTTATTTTTAAACGCTTTTAATAAAAAAAGTTAATATTCATGAGACAAAAGTACGATTCGTCACTTCTCCGGGAAATTCCCTATTTTTGTCCCTCACATGTTAAGATCCGTTGTGTGTGAGACCCGCAAAAGGGATTTTTACTACTGAAATAATATATAATGCGAGAGAGCCAAACAATGACCACCGCTTAACAATATGTTACCACACTGTATTACATTGGAAAAGGAAGAACTTTGTTTGTTATATATATTACTCGATTTTTGATATGCTTTATTGCTAAGCTTGAAAGTTTAGATTTAATTTGATTATGAGTATGTCATATTTCTTTGCTTTTAAGAAAAAGATTTTGTGTACATTTAGTCACTTTTGTAAACTCATGTTTGTAGTTTGTTTGATAACTTTTTATTTTCCATATTTTGGAAAATATGGTTTTCTATAAGCAAGATCATGGTTATGGTTTTCTATCAGCAAGTTCTATCAAAATTTTCTATCAGCAAGTTCTATCAACATTTTCTATCAACATTTTCAATCAGCAAGTTCTATCAACATTTTCTATCAGCAAGTTCTATCAACATTTTCTATCAGCAAGTATTTTGAAAAATATGGCTTTCAATCAGCAAGTTCACGGTTATGGTTATGGTTTCGATCAGCAAATTCTGCAGTAAGTTCTATCAGCATTTTCCATCAGCAAGTATTTTGGAACATATGGTTTTTTTATCAGCAAATTCATGGCTATGGTTATGGTTTTCTATCAGCAAGTATTTCGGAAAATATGGCTTTCTATCAGCAAGTTCACGGTTTTCGATCAGCAAGTTCACGGTTATGATTATGGTTTTCGATCAGCAAGTTTTATCAGCATTTTCTATCAACAAGTATTTTAGAAAATATGGTTTTCTATCAGCAAATTCATGTTATGGTTTTCTATCAGCCAGTTTTAGTATTATTTAGGTAAAGCAGTAAGTTAGTAAATATATGTTCAATTTCAAAGCCGTCATTACATGGGAATTTTATTAGACTTCTGCTGATACGTTAAAATAAATATGAATGATTATGAGGCTTAACAATAAAGTTAAAAATTGAATGAATTTAAAAATTATTGTGAGTGTTAAAAGCAAATGAGACATTTTAAAAATCATCCTTTTTAAACAACTGCGAAAAAGTTATTTTTAAATGTGAATACTTAATTATAAAATAAAAGTACAAAATATGCAACAGAGAAACATTGAAAAATATATTGGCTTAAGTGAAAGAGTAAGATTTGTAAATAATAAATAAGAACTGACAAAAACCTATTAGGGAAACAAGAATAGTATTCCCTAGAAATACTCGTTACAACCCATTAGATGTAATAGTTCTTATATAAAAACTGAAATCGGGACAAAGAAATGACTTTCATGATTGTTAGGTCATGAAATTGCATGCTATTTGTGTTTTGTTTGCGCATTACGGAAAAGAAAGAGAAGTTTGCATACGGTTATTTTGGCGAGTTGCCTGGTTGTTTTGCCAACTACTAAAAGTCTAACTATTTTTATTTGATTCAAATATAACATTTGATTAATGTAATCTACAATTTTTACACAGTCAATTGACATTTATGACATAATTGAATATCGTGAAATAATTGTATATATTAACTTTTGTTACATAAATTTAATTGAAAATGTGTTTATCTCCAAATTTCGTTTCTGTATCAATCTTTTGCTGTTTCACCCATTTTTAAAACACCTACGTCTAATAAATAGTTTTACAGAAATTTTGAGTATGTATATGTGTTAATTTTATTACATAAATGGAATTTAGAATGTATTCAGCTCCAAATTTATGTATCAATCTTTTGCTGTTTTAGCATATTTAAAGCACCTACGTCCGTTAATAGTTTTATAGAAGTTTTGAGTATATATGTGTTAATTTTATTACATAAATGGAATTTAGAAAGTATTCAGCTCCAAATTTCTGTAACAATATTTTGCTGTGTCACCTATTTTTAAGGCACCTACGTCCAATAACTGTTTATATAGAAATTTTGAGTATGTATAAGTGTATCTGTGAATTTTTTTACGTAAATGGAATTTAGATTGTATTTAGCTCCAAGTTTCTGCATCAATCTTTTGCTTTTTTACCCTTTTTTAAGGCACCTACATCTAATATATGTTATATAGAAATTTTGGATCAAATGTCCTTATAAAAGGACACAATACGAAAAACGGCCTTAAACATGTTTATCTAAAATATAAAGTTCTCTAAAAACCGATAAATTTTCATTATGAAATGTGTTTGATTTATTTAATACAACAGCCATATAATTGATTTATGAGTATTTTATTGAAATAAATATACATAAAAAGGAATGTACTTATATTATAAGAAATACAATATAAATATTTTGAAAACCTTTTTGATATGCTTTTCGAAATGTTATCTTATAGAATTTCATTTTCAAAAGACCGGATTCTGTAAGCATAATGGACTCTTTTAAAAGTATATGTGACCCTCAAGTATCAATTTTCATTCTGAATATAAGTAACATTACAATGCCTCGGAAAACTGTACTCACTATTTGAAAGGTAGATAATATTAGAAAATGGAATACACCCTCTTACGTCTTTTATATCCGTTACTACACTGTAAAAATGGGTTAAATAATTAAAATAATTAAAATGTACTTATTTTTGATTCCAACGGTGCTTATCATATCCCCGAATACATGGGTTTCATATTTGAAAAAGACTTGTACTCAAAAATAAGTGAAAATAATAAAAAAAGGGCAGCTGCTTGAATACATAGGCTGCCTTCTTAAACAACTTTCAATAAATATAAACAATTACGATCAAAACTTACCGATAATCGAACTCAGATCCTCAGTCACAGCAGCCCAATTCCTTATCCGTTAAACTACCAAGGCGACTTGAAGGAGTTATAAAAAGGATAAATGTTAAAAAGGTGTGCCAAAAGAATAGGAATTATGATATTTGAGTTGTAATTACTCAGTTTCCCTTTAAGCAATCGACATCAAATGATGTGTAAAACCATCTTCTGGACAACTATTTTAAGTTTGTCAGTTAGCTTTGTTAAGATAACATGAACAGAAAGTAAGAGTGAAAATATTAAATCACACTGCTCAATTTTGAGAAAATACGGTTACTTAACTTTTAGTACGTCTCGCTCATTTACGATGCGATTGTACTCAAAGAAAAACGAGTAGGTTCAGGTGTTAATATTTTAGTAAATTTCTTTTTGCAGTGGAGGAAAAATTTCCTTTGTGCTATTTGACTATAACAGCAATTGCAGTAGAATTGAGTATTCGTGTTTTTTATTAAATTTTAAAGTAAAATGTAAAAGCTATGTATTATAATATATGGTCCAGAAATCAGAGAGTCATATCAGAGAAATGACCTATCAGAGAAATGACATATCAGAGAAATGACATATCAGAGAAATGACCTATCAGAGAAATCACCTATCAGAGAAATGTCCTATTAGGAAAATTACCTATCAGAGAAATTACATATCAGGGAAATGACCTACCAGAGAAATTACCTATCAGAAAAATGACCTATCAGAAAAATGTCCTATCAGAGAAATGACCTACCAGAGAAATGACCTATCAGAGAAATGACCTACCAGGAAAATGACCTGTCAGAGAATTGTTCAGAATGCGGGGAAGGGGGTTCATGAAGTTGTGACACTTTGTGACAAGGGGCAGGGGTGTGACATCATACACAAATTTCAGAAAAATGTACCGTTTTGCTTCCTTTTTGAATGATACTGTTGCAGTTGAAAAATAAATTAATAAAACAAAATTTCAAATATAATCTATAACTTAGTGCTTTGTTTTTGAACTGACAGTATGTGTATGTATAATTTATTACGTGCTAGATAGATATTGTGGTAGAAGACAGTGGCGTAGCACTTCAAAAATTAGGGGGGGGGGGGTGATGGAGAGCTCAACTAGATCCATTCCCAGAATATTAGTCAGTAATAATTAACATATATGCTAATTAGTAATTGTTAATTACTATTACTGAATATTTTACATAAATTTCTTAATAAATTAACAACAAGCTAATTAGTAATTGTTAATTACTATTACTGAATATTTTACATAAATTTCTTAATAAATTAACAACAAGCTAAGTAGTAATTGTTAATTACTATTACTGAATATTTTACATAAATTTCTTAATAAATTAACAACAAGCTAATTAGTAATTGTTAATTACTATTACTGAATATTTTACATAAATTTCTTAATAAATTAACAACAAGCTAATTAGTAATTGTTAATTACTATTACTGAATATTTTACATAAATTTCTTAATAAATTAACAACAAGCTAATTAGTAATTGTTAATTACTATTACTGAATATTTTACATAAATTTCTTAATAAATTAACAACAAGCTAATTAGTAATTGTTAATTACTATTACTGAATATTTTACATAAATTTCTTAATAAATTAACAACAAGCTAATTAGTAATTGTAAATTACTATTACTGAATATTTTACATAAATTTCTTAATAAATTAACAACAAGCTAATTAGTAATTGTTAATTACTATTACTGAATATTTTACATAAATTTCTTAATAAATTAACAACAAGCTAATTAGTAATTGTTAATTACTATTACTGAATATTTTACATAAATTTCTTAATAAATTAACAACAAGCTAATTAGTAATTGTTAATTACTATTACTGAATATTTTACATAAATTTCTTAATAAATTAACAACAAGCTAATTAGTAATTGTTAATTACTATTACTGAATATTTTACATAAATTTCTTAATAAATTAACAACAAGCTAATTAGTAATTGTTAATTACTATTACTGAATATTTTACATAAATTTCTTAATAAATTAACAACAAGCTAATTAGTAATTGTTAATTACTATTACTGAATATTTTACATAAATTTCTTAATAAATTAACAACAAGCTAATTAGCAATTGTTAATTACTATTACTGAATATTTTACATAAATTTCTTAATAAATTAACAACAAGCTAATTAGCAATTGTTAATTACTATTACTGAATATTTTACATAAATTTCTTAATAAATTAACAATTTTTGGCAGAAAAAGTTGGCTATGGGGGAGAGCATGAGGCGCCCCCCCCCTTGTACACCTGTGGTAGAAGACTGTGACGTGTAACATAGGGAGTGTGAAAGTTTGTGACATAGAGAGGGAGTTTGTGACATAGTGAGATGTTCACAGGCACAGATACCATTTTAAAAAACTGACGGACCCAAGGGATCTCAAAACATGTGAAAATTCATAAACCCAAAATTGGAACTTAAGCTTTATTATTCTACATTCCATTACAATAACAGAAATTAATAACTCATTCATTATTTTCGTTCATTATGACCTTAATTAATTAAAATCTCCAACCCATAGCAAAGTAAACGTGTTAATCCTTTAGTGCATAGTGTAGCATATATGCTACACAACTTTAAAATGACCGCTCGTTGCATCTATTGAGTTTTATGTGAACTATTACAGTATTGTCACGTAGGGAACCATGTGCCTAGTTTTTATAACGGCCGTAAAGTCCCTTTTCTTTATAAAAATGATTGTGATAAAGACAATCAGTTGCTTCGAGGTCTGTTGTTTTAAAACTGGCTCGTGAAGGGAAGTTTTCGAAGATTGTTTTATTACTTATAAGTATAATCTGGCTATACAAAAAATCCTAGCTAATATCAGGGATATGTATGTAGATTGTATTTAACAATATTTTGATAATTTTTGAAATGTATTTCGGTAATTACACATGATGTTGCATAGGCAATAGACCAATTGCGGCCGAAGGGTGACAGGTTTACCATATTCTCAAAGACGAAAACAATTGTTTATCGCCCAGACAAAATGTTGCCATGGGCCGCAATTGGAACTTTCCGCTAGTCTCGACCCGTCGATTACAAGTGAAGTTATAGCAGGTAAACAGTCAAGTGTACTTTGGAACTTTCCGGTTGCATATGCGTTACACAACGGTGTTAATTAATTATTTTATTAAATAGGCACTTAGTATTTTTTTTTGCATATTTTTTCAGCGGTCCAGAGGCAAAAAAAAAAACGAAAAAAATTTATTTCATTAAACAAGAAAACCACGTACTAGAGGGTTAAAAAACACACCAACAACTAATATTTTAGCACCTTTCTCAAGAGAGAATTTGAATCACAATACAAAACCGATTAAACAAATAATCGACTTCACACGACCGCGTGTGTGAAAGCGATTATTGGATGCAACGCAAATTAAACCACTTCGGCTCGCCGTAACAGAATAACAATCTCCAATGTGAAGGCTTCCTTGCTGAAGATCCAAAGTAATGTAACGACCTTTAGTCGAAAATTGGTTGTATGGGTCGGTACACAAACAAAAAGGAATAGCAAGGTTTGGGTGGGGGACTTTATTCACAACTCAACGACTAAACGTAACAATTCCTAACTTAGAGAGACGGTTTCCGCATTCATTTATAGCCAGCTGGGCCGGCTTTCGCCGATCTTTCAGCGGAAAATCCGGGCTAAATAAACATTTAATTTTGTTTTAGGCGTCCTCTGGTCGAGGTTGGAATGGCGGAATTTCCAATCTAATTTAAAGTTTTCCCACTACTATAAAAGGGTGTATTTGCTCAGTCCGACGGCATTTGCGGGTTAGAAAATAAAGTCCGATGGTTAGTTTTGGGTTACCGGTTTGGAAAAGGGGCTTAAGTCAGTTGGGTTTCTAGTCTTCGATCCTTTTTTTTAGTCCACTGATCTCTAACTGTAACTTATGGATTGGACAAGACATTTTGCGGACTTGAAGCCAATTGAAGGGGTAATAAATGTACCTCACTTTCATGGCTACCGCAATATTTCGTATATTTTTCATGTTAAAATAAGCCTCACTTAGAAACTTTAGTTTATGTGTATATTCCGTTATTATCAAGCTTTGGTATGTTTTAATATTTTAAACAAATGAATTTGATCGTTAAACTTATTTTATTTATCGATTTATCTTTACAGAAATGATTAATATTTTGATTGCTGAATATTTGTGAATGCGTAATTATTTTAATTTTATATTTTTTATACTGTATTTTATTATAGATTTATCCACCCACTGAATGAAGAAAATCAACGTTTTCCCCTTTGATATATATTATTGCATTACCAGTATTAAAACTAATGAATGTGAAATTTACTACATGCGTTTATTGTCACTGAAGGGTTAAAATATATACAACTTTTAAAATATTATTAGTTTTTAACACCAATTGGCATTGATGCAACATCGCCAAGTGTTTTACTTTTATTCTTGCAGAATACATTATTTTTATCGGCATTATATTACAAGGCGAAAATTCGCAAATATTTTTTAATCATTATTTTTTTTTAATTTTTTATATAACGAAAAATAAAAACATAAAAAACATCAGTTTAAATAGTAGTCACAATAGCATGTAAACTCGTAAACATAAAAATTAAAAAGTACTATGTTTATGTATCTCCAAAACTACTCAAAGTAATTCAATTAATCTAGATTTTGATAAAGTTTATTTTTCACAGAACACATAGAAGTGATATGTGACTGGCTACTCTAAAAAAAAAATTCCCGCAAATCTTACTTCCACAAATTGATCACGAGCAACGCCGGGCCATACTGCTAGCGGTTAAAAAAAATATTTTTACATTTAAAGTCCATTAGGATTCAAAAATATTTTTGGCCAACTTTTTTATGCAAATTATCCACTATGTGACGTCACGATCAACTATATTAATTTCTTTTTGGAATGGCAGCCATCTTGCCAGTGAACAATTACATGGCAGCCATCTTGAAAGTCAACAATTATTTATACTAACAGGGATATTTTTAACTGATTGTTTATTTAACTTCACATGGCTAATGAAAACGAATTTTTTTCGTGAACAGTGCGGTTTTTTTTTTTTGCTTAATTATTGGCAATCTCTAAAGGTATACAAACTACCTTGCGAAAATTTCTGTTGATTTAAAAGACAAAGATCGCTTACAATATCCTCGAAATGTAAGCTTCAACCACGAGTTTAATGAAAAGTTAAATTAATTTAATGTTTTGTGCACGTTTTTTTTTTAATATTTTAATATACTCGTCTTTATAGAAAAGTCTAAGTAATCATAATATTTTAAGCGTCCAATTACTTTTTTTATTATGCACAGTTTTATATAGAACATTTTAATTAAAATTCAACAAAGGTCATAATTAAAAAAAACTAAGAAGAATTTTTATGATTGGTTATTTTGAGAAAACTAAGCACTACAGCAAGACAATGAGCTATAAGCATTTATGTGAATAGATGGTTTTTAAGTATTTTTTTTAATTAAATTTCATAGAACTTTTGAGTATATGTTTAAAATATGGATCGCAGTTTATGTCAATTATAAAAACAAAACTGACATACAGAAATGTAATTGAAGATGTTGGTGGAAAAACCAGACAACTCCACTTTTTTGTTATTTAACTTTTTCACTTATCCTATAAAGGGAAAAAAATCCTGTATCGATCAGTGCAAAAACCAAACAGCAGCTGTAAGCAATGGTTGTAGAGATATGAAGGAAAATGAGCTGTAATATTGTCTCATACGGTGCAAGAAACGTGCTGCTCCAGGAGCTGTCTTGTTTTTGCACCAAATTAGTTCGAAGTTTGGTCGCTTGGTTTAGTCGCTATCCTCGTTGCATTAGCCAGTCATTTGCTAAACTTGTTAGTTGAAGGCGCATTGTTTCTTGTACAAGCTGAAAGGTGTTTTCCACATTCCAAATTCAGAGCAACAGTATTCAGAGCTAGACTATATATGTGATAAAAACTCGTCTTATAGAAACATTGCATTAAGAATATTAAAATATAAATACAACGTTAAAATACGCAATAAAAATCCACGCGATCTGGACATGTTTCGGGAGATACATCTTCCTTCATTGGCGAATGTCCTCTCCTTTTATCTTGGATGATCTGCCTTCATTTTGGCTGATCTTCCTTCATCTTGGTTGATGAATAATTGAATAAACGATTGATGATAATTATTGCATAATAAACTACATATAATTATATTAAAATACAAAAATAACGTTAAAATACGCAATAAAAATCCAAGCGATCTGGACATGTTTCGGGAGATACATCTCCCTTCATTGGCGAATGTCCTCTCCCTTCATCTTGGCTGATGAATAATTGCATAATAAACAATTGATGAAAATGATTGCATAATAAACTACATATAAATATATTAAAATACAAATACAACTTTGAAATACGCAATAAAAATCCAAGAGATCTGGACATGTTTCGGGAGATACTTCTCCCTTCATCTTGGCTGATGAAGGGAGATTATCTCCCGAAACATGTCCAGATCTCTTGGATTTTTATTGCGTATTTTAACGTTGTATTTGTATTTTAATATATTTATTTGTAGTTTATTATGCAATCCTTGAATATGAAACGAAAATTTTCTGCCGTTTAAAGTTCACAAAACTGATTTCGGAGAATTATCTACGAGGATTTTATTGGTAAGCCTTGGCACAGAATTCCATTGTTAGGTGTAAGTAATTAACCAAACAGTTCGGCTATTTTTTTTTCGATAAAAAAACAGACAAAACGTTGAAAAAGTAAAACCGGTCTGCGAAAGAGGAAGGTAGTTTTAATGTTTTACCCAAATTTGATAAGTTTTAAAAATTGTTAGGTATTTTTAAAATGTTTTTCATTCGCCCTTGGACATGTGACGTCACAGAATTTTTTAAAATTAGTTTTTCGGTGCCTTTTGTCTTCTTTCTCTTGCAATTAAGAAAGTACACTATTAAATGTAGATATTCAAAAATAAATAAAATGTATTTAATAAGTAAATGTAATAAAATAAATAAAATGTATTTTTGATTACTTTCGATGCTTATCATAGCTCCGAATACATAAGTTTCATTTTTGAAAGAGACATGTACTCAAAAATAAGCACAATGAATAAAAATAGCAGATAATTGCCAACATAGGCTGCCTTCAAAAATCACTTTAACAATAAATATCGACAATTACAAGTTAGACTTAACGCGAATCGATCCCAGGTCTGCAGCACCGCTGTCCACAGTCTGATCCGTTAAGATGTCAAGGAGAAGCGAAGAATTTATAAACAGAAGTATTGTAAAAAAGGTGTGCCAAAAAAAAAATGGGAAATAAAATAATTCAGTTGTAATAACTCAGTTTCCATTAAGCAATCGACATTAAATAATGTGGAAAACCATCTTCTGAACAAATATTTTAAGTTTGCCAGGTCGATTACTTAAGATGGCTTGAACAGAAGCTGATATTAACAATATTAAATCACACTGCTCATTTTTACGAAAGTACGATTGATTAAATTTCAGTACGTCATCGCTCACGATGCAAATGTACTTAAAAACACAAGTACTGTGGGCAAACGCAGGTGTAGGAAGAAAGCAGTCAAATAACAAGCACCTCATTTAAACATGAACATATTTATTTAAGTCCTGCAAAAACCTCAAATGACTCTGGGTAGCAAAGCGTGGTTATATGCACAAAAATAAATTAGAATATTGGAACCTCTTCTTCACAAGTACGTTCATGTACTCATTTTTAAGCACTTCTTTTTTACAGTATAAGTATGAAAAAACATTTAATTTTTAAAAGCCAGAAATGCGCATTTAAATCTACCCAAAACTATGTGAAAGAACTATTTTTTCTATCTTCACTCAAAAAGGAGTAAAGTGGTCGGCGACGCTTAGTCAACACTCCAGTGCTTAGTGTTATATTATTCTAGCTCAGTATGTATGAACAACAGCCTCTCCTTTTACGATTTATCTTGTAATTTTTAAAATAAAACGATTCATTGGGATTTTTTTCTATGTGATTCTTTAGTCATGCGGATTCTCACGGAACAAGCCATGCAGTAAATTGCCTTCTCTTGGAAATTTGACGGTCAGCCAATTCGATTTCTTGACGAAGTTGTCCGAAGAACCAAAAAAAAAGAAGAAAATCATTGCGATTTCTGATAAATTCGATTTCAAGACACTTGATCGACGTTCGAAGAGTTCTTTTCGATCTAATATAATTTCAACCATCTGGTGTGAAACATCATACTACCCTGTATTACCCCATCTATTAGCAGTTTTTTATATTGGTTATTACCACAAAAATAACCTTTCATTTGTATATTTTAACCTTAATAAAATAACCTTATTCTTTAGTATATTTTTCACACTGTAAAAAATATACTAAAGAATAAGTACATGTACCTACTCGTTCTTCTTTGAGTACAATTGCATCGTAAATGAGCGATGACATACTCAAATTTAAGCCTCTCAAAAATGAGCTTTCTGATTTAATAGTGCTAATCTCAGCTTCTGTTCAAGACATCTTAACTAAGCGAACTGACACACTTAAAATAGTTGTTCAGAAGATGCTTTTCTACGTTATTTGTTGTCGATTGCATAAATGGAAACTGAGTTATTTCAACTCAATTATCTTACTTTCTATTCCTTTGGCACACCTTTTTAACATTTTGTCTGTTTACTACTTCTTCACGTCGCATTGATAGCTTAACGAATAAGACTGTGGACAGCGGTGCTGCAGACATGGGTTCGATTCCCGATCAGTCTAAATGGTAATTGACGGTATTTATTGAAAGTAATTTATGAAGGTAGCCTATGTAGGCCAGCTACAGCTATTTTTATTCATTTTTGAGTGCATGCTTTTTCAAAAATGAAAATTATGTATTCTGAGCTATGATAAGCATCGAATGTAATCAAAAATGAGCACATTTTACTTATTTTTGAATACCTATTTTTAACAGTGTAGATATAGTGCGAATTACAAGCATCAGAATCTTTTTTAACTCTTATTCAGACTCATCACCTAATACGGGTCGTTGTTTGAAGAGTTAAAGTAAATAAACTGGGATACACCCGTATTCTTATCAAACATGATCTCTTACAGTAACCCGGAAAGTTAATTATAAAATCTTTTCACTCAAATGAATAAACTACAATAAAAATATTTAGATTGAAATTACTTTTTTCCCCTTTCCGATTTAAAGTCATAATACCAACATCACGTTGGCACAAGAGAGTTGTAATATTAAATAAAGAGCGCCTTCAATACCAGACTCTCGTAAGGCCGCAGTGTCAACATTGAAAAGAAAAACCCACATCACGTGGTTATAGCGCTGCCACATTTGGCGTTCAGACATCTGCAGGAGTTCCAAATTTGGCGCACTTTTTTCTTTTTTTGGTGATAAGGAGTTCTGTCCGTATTCAACTTTTTAACATATATGTACGTATTTACTTATTTTCAAACAATATGCGCTAAATATTTCCTCTTCATTAACGAAACTAAAATATTTTATTTGTGTTCAATACTCGAAGAAGCGAAACTCTTTATATTTTTCAGGTTTTATTATTCATATTTTCTTATTGAAGTATACAAAATAACAATTGAAAGAACTTCGCTTATGGTAATTGTTTTACATAAAAACGTAATGCAATTATTTCAAAACTACAAAGTAAGAAAAATCTCCTTAATATATCTGTTAAACTCTCTTAAATTGTGACACTCGTTTAAAAAAAACTATATTTAAATACAAAATTAAACACAAAACCATATTACAACACTTCGATCTCGCTTAGTTCTGAAAGTCGCCAAGGCCTGCCAAGTAATATTGGCGCATGAATGAATTGGCATTTCCACATATCACGTGGTTTCAATGATGGACACACGGAAATCAGCATTTTTATTCCTCTATTTGTATCATTACTCTATGATTGGCACTTGCAAAATGAAGTATATTTTTTTATAATACTAGGGGGCTCCGCCCCCTACTCCGCTAACGCTTCCCCAACCCCCGGAGGATTGCTACGCAATCCTCTTTAGTTTGCTTCGCAAACAATACCGGCTTCATACACTGTAGACAATGACAATGTGTCCTAACAACAATACTTTTTTTTGTTATATATAAATTATTATTGGCAGTGCCGTCACACGAATTTATTTTTGGGATGTTGAGACAAGAAATTTCCCAACTTAACGATCCGAAATTCCGAAAGTGAACGATTCAAAATTCCCAACTTAAAGACGCCGGGTACCAGCTCTAGTGTTGTTCTCGTTATCTGACCATTGTTAAAAATATGAGACATCGTTCCCGGGTCTTTTCTTCGAGATAGGCCTCGAACCAAAGCGTCCTTGATGTAGTAAGTAAATACGTACCAATAACCAATCAAGGGCGCGTTGCTCGAATCAACGCCAGTAGTTCAATGTGCAGCTCTAGTGCGACGTTTATTAACCAGACCACACTTAACGATTCAAAATTCACAACGCAACAGTGCTAAAAAAAATCACAGTTCCAACTTATAGACATTTGTCAGCTTTTTATAGGTAATATTAAACAGTTCTCTCGAAAGTATTGATTTGTTGCACGCATGTTCCAATGCAGTGTTCCGTTTTGAGATCTAATTTAAGTTTCATCTTAATACAAGCTGGGCAATTTCTAGTCTTCCGTCGCTTTCATTTGCTAATAATATTAATTTTCCTGAGGCATAAATTTTCCCAACTCAGGGATTTTTAAAATTCGAAAACCCCAACTTTTAAGGTTTCAAGTTTACAGGGGGAAGGGGGGGCATGTTCTCTCCCCCCCCCTCCCCCTCCCCCACACACACAAACGTTGCCGCCGTTGTGGTGGGTCTGATAACTGGAAAAGCTCAACTGCAGAACTGCTTCAACGCAATTGTTTCTACTCATTTAAAAGCGAAACGTGTAAACAAACAACAGCATAAAACGCGCCAAGCAAAAAAAAGCCTAATTCGCCAACTTTTATTTATATAAAGTAAGATTATTGAGAATTGGCGCTAATAATAATTCCCCATTAAAATATATATTAAGCTACGGAATTTGGATTTACATACATATTGGCATTTTGCCAACGTTGGCATTTTGCTCCGAAATATCTTTTAATAATAATTATAGTACTTCACATAAATAGTTACATCTAATTTATTTTTTAAGATAGAATTTCAGTTTTCATACCATTCAAGAAAGGAAGATTTTACGAATATAACTATATTTTTTTTAACGGGAAAAAAGTATACTTTTGAACTACTTAGAGTAGTTTTAATTTATCACTTAAAATTTTACGCGTAAAATTGACGATTATTTCAGACATTTCGTCAATTATTTAAAAATTTATAACCACAAAACTAAATCGAATTTTCACAAACGCTCTGGATCATTTGTAGCCAATAGTTTAATCTGTATCCCTAATTTTTTATTTATTTTTTTGTTGAAAATTGGAAGACAAGTATCTAAAAATGTGTGAATTGTGTTCGAAATTTTTTTAAATTATGACTTTAACATAAAATAACGTCTAATATACTAATCGTATTAAAAAACAAATATATTCACCTTATTTCCCAAACATTTTTTAATAAACTGTCATAATTTCATAATTTTAGGACATTTACCTTTTGAGATGCAAGCGGAACAATGAGACAAAAAGTCGCAAATTAAAATTTTCTCGAAATATCCGACATTTTTATCCTTCTTCGCTACTTTTTATACCTATCTTAATTGACTATATCTAATTTAATTGTAAAGATAGAAATATAATCTTTATAACATCAGAAAGAGGAAGTTTTAGCGAACATTAATATATTTTTTTGAATAAGAGAATATGTAATTTTAAATGACTTATAGCAATTTAGAAATCACGTTTCAAAAATGAGGGTGAAAAAACTTCAAAAAGTGGAGCGTGTTTAAATGTTTAAAAAACTTATAAATCCAAAACTAATTCGAATTTTAAAAAATGCTTACTTGGATTTCCAGTTCAAACCTATTTGTACACTCCCTAAAAAAATTGGATCTCTCCTCTTAATAGTGTTTCAGAAACTCGACGGACAAAATTACTTATAAGCGAAATTTTATCAACGACGACTTTAATATTAAATAACTTATAAACTAATAACAGTATTGAAACAAAAATATATTCATCTTATTTATCAAACATTTCTTAACAAATTCACTTAATTTCATAATTTTAGGACTTTTACATTTTGAGATACGATCTGAATAACATTGAAAGAACTGAAAATTCCCCCTAGGACTTACTTTTTCCCCCTAGGGCTTACTTTTTTTTAAAATAGAGAGAAATTTGTATTATGTATTTTTTTAAATTAATAAAAGCTACCTTAGAGGTTGACGCAATTTTTATGTTTAGCGTTTATAAAGCATTATTTTGAACTTGCATATATATCCCAAAGAAAACTTTTTTATAATTTACCCATTTTAATCATATTTACTAAAAATGTCGTTTTACACCCACGTAAAAAAGCTTCTAAACTTGTTATTAATTAGTTATAATTTGTTTCATCTAAAAATTATAGATATGCACCGATTTTTCTTAATATAATATATATATATATATATATATATATATATATATATATATATATATATATATATATATATATATATATATATATATATATATATATATATATATATATATATATATATATATATATATATATCTTAATTTATATTTTTCTTAATTTAGATTCTTTTTACGCCACTTATAGTATTTAAGTTTATAAATTGTCCAACATTTTCTCTAGGATAAGTGTGTTATATGCTATTATTATTAAAATGAATATAACTCTAGTTAATATTTTCTAAGAAGGTCAAAAAATAAAATAATAAATACTCTTTTTAAAAGTTTAATTTTATTATTTCGAGCTTTCTAAGAAGGTCAAAAAATAAATACTTTTTAAAAAGTTTGTTATTATTATTTTTTAATTTTGGCCTTTTGTAAGAAGGTCAACAAATAAACACTTTTTTTAAAAGTTTATTTCCTTTTTAGGTAAAATTTTCCTTTTTTTTTTAATTTTGGGGTCTTCTAAGAAGATAAAAAAATAAAAATATATATAATTTTTAAAAAAATTTTATTACCTTTTTTAAAATTTCTTTTTTTTTAATTTGAGCTCTTCTAAGAAGGTAAAAAAAATAGTTTATTATTATTATTGTTTTTAATTATTTTGAGCTTTCTGAGAAGGTCAAAAAAATAAATAATTTTTTTAAAGTTTAGTATTATTACTTTTTAATTTTGAGCTTTTGTAAGAAGGTAAAAAAATAAACACTTTTTTTAATAGTTTCTGTCCTTTTTGGTAAATTGTTTCTTTTTTTTTAAATTTTGAACTCTTCTAAAAAGATTAAAAAAAATTTTTAAAATATATATATTTTTTTTTAATTTTATTACTTTTTTTTTTATTTGAACTTTACTAAAAAGGTCAAAAAAATAAAAAATAAATAGTTTTTGATTACCTTTATATATATATATATATATATATATATATATATATATATATATATATATATATATATATATATATATATATATATATATATATATATATATATATATATATATATATATATATATATATATATATATATATATATATATATATATATATATATATATATATATATATATATATATATATATATATATATATATATATATATATATATATTTTTTTTTTTTTTTTTTTTTTTTTTTTTTTTTTTTTTTAATTTTGAGTTCATCTAAGAAGATCAAGAAATAAAAAATAAATACTTTTTTCAAAAAAGTTCGTTACTTTTTTAGGCAAAATATTTCTTTTGAATTTTGATCTCAGTTATGTACATTTAAACTTTTAAGAAGTAGATTTTTTTTACGTTTTTTAAGCAAATATTTTATACTGTAGCTTAAGCCTTGATGCTAAGTAAATCCAATAAGTGCTATTTTAACTTGCATGATATTATGGCTTTAGCGTACCGTGCCAAATTAAACGTATACAAAATATTTAATATTTTTAAATGGTTTTGATGAATTTGTAGTTCCATGCAAAGCATTTAATAAATTATAAACTTTGATCAGTAAACTCAAAAATGATGGAAATTAGTACTCTAATAACCAACATATTTTTTTATTTTAAAAGATACCATAAACCTGTTATTAACGTGTCCGGATACTTTCATTGGTTTAACACGTCTAAATTCTTATAATTATAACAGCGATTAAATTTAAAATGTCATTGGCGAAAAAACTATTTGTGAAGGAAATAAACAAAATACACCATTTTGGTTGTCACCAAAAAAAATATAGAAAGGCTTATTACCTCATGGAGAATTAATTGCAAAATTTTTTCACTTTAGATTGTTATGTTTCACCTTCTAAAACCTTTAAGCTCAGCTTCCGTATTAGTTTTTTTATATTTGTTTGACAGCAAGTTGAAAAGTAAAATCCAGAGAATTTTGTGGATTGTAGGTTTATTTCACTAGAAAGATTCCATTTAAGGGTTTTCTCAAATAGGAAAAATCCAGTTTGATTACCTGGAATTATAAATATTTTTTTCTTTCGTAAATTAAAAATTAAATTAATATATAGCTTCATTTTGTATTAAGAATTTTAATTTAGGCGTTAAGAAGAAGAATAGTTAAGTTTCTGACTCAATAACCGAAATAAAGAATATCGAAAAATGGGAAAATGATACAATACCCAAAGTTTTGCCATATTAACATTGTCAAATGGGACAACTTTAAACATACAATCATTTAATATTTTATCTGTGCGATTAGAACATTGGCGCTTTTATTGGCTGGTTCAGGATCTTGGAAGAGCGCCAAACATAATCTTTTTTAAAAAAAACCGGCAAAGTTGTCCCAGTTGATAGTATATCAAAGCTCCAAAATTAAAATAACATTTTTTGACGTGAAATGTCTTTAAAATTATATTTAAAAAAAGGGGAACATAAACAAATTGATTTTCTGATAATGTGTTTTACTTTATGAAATAGAATAGTTATTAATTTATAAAATAGAATAGTTATTAATTTATTAAATAGGATAGTTATTAATTTATTAAATAGAATAGTTATTAATTTATTAAATAGAATAGTTATTAATTTAATTAATAGAATAGTTATTAATTTATTAAATAGAATACTTATTAATTTATTAAATATAATAGTTATTAATTTATTAAATAGAATAGTTATTAATTTATTAAATAGAATAGTTATTGATTTATTAATTAGAATATTTATTAATTTATTAAATAGAATAGTTATTAATCTATTAATTAGAACTTGAGTTGCTCAAAATAATTACACTTTTTAATAATATTATCAAAATGAGTGTTCTATGAAATAATAGAATAATACGATATTGTTACTTATTTCAGCACAGTTTGCATTCATTGAGCTCCGATTACTTACAGTTGTAGAAATGTACTTACTTTTAACTTACCAAAACACAATAAAGAAATGTTTCGCAAAAGTTTTGGATATGAATCTCCTTAATTTTTTAATTCATTACCTAAACAAATAGTATCTATAGGAAATAAAAAAAAATAAAAGAGAGATCAAGAAATATATTTTAAATATTGATCAATAAGCTCTATATAAATCTGTAATGTAATGTATAATGATACTGCCCAATCAATTTATAAAAATATTGATGTATAATTTGTTGAATTTTGAAATGAACCTTCAGTTCAACTTTCTTGTCGTTTTAATTTTGTTTATATATGTTTTTATGATATATATATTTTATTATATATGTTGTTTTTAAAATGTATTTTATTGTATATGCAGTTTTATTGCGTTGTCTGGACGGGCTCTGAGGCTCCTTGACAACATTGTGTCTTATAAATAATAATGTAATAAAAAGTAATAACATCTCACTGCTAATTATTAAAGACTAAGAATTTTAATTCTAATACAACCCTTAAATATTTTTAAATTCAATTTCAGATGTTTACTAAGAATACCAAGTCTTGATAAATATAACACAATTAGAATATACTTAACAATTGTCTTCCAAACTGTTTTAATCACGTGTTTAACGTCAATATTAAAGTTATTTAGCTATTTATTTTCAATAATTTAAATAATCTGCAAAAGAAAAATAATTCATTAATAGAATTTCAATATAAACTTGAAATAAATACTTCATTATAGAATTGCATCGCTACTTCTTCTACTTTATCTGCCAATTTCTAAATTCGAATTCCATGAACGAGTTATTTAGATGTTTATTTTCAATCATTTAAATTATCTTCAAAAGTAAAAATAATAAATTAATTGAGTTTTAACATAAACGTGAAGTCAAATACGTCATTATCGAATGACATCGCTTCTTCTTCTTTAGCTGCCATTTTCTAAATTCGAATTCCATGAACGAGTTATTTAGATGTTTATTTTCAATCATTTAAATAATCTTCAAAAGAAAAATAATTCATTAATAGAATTTCAACATAAACTTGAAATCAAATACGTCATTATCGAATGACATCGCTTTTTCTTCTTTAGGTGCCATTTTCTAAATTCGAATTCCATGAACGAGTTATTTAGATGTTTATTTTCAATCATTTAAATTATCTTCAAAAGAAAAATAATTCATTAATTGAGTTTCAACATAAACTTGAAATCAAATACGTCATTATCGAATGACATCGCTTCTTCTTCTTCTTCAGCTGCCATTATATAAATTCGAATTCTATAAACGAGTTATTTAGATATTTATTTTCACTCATTTAAAAAAATCTTCAAAAGAAAAACAATTCATTAATAGTGTTTCAATATAAACTTGAAATCAAATACTTCATTATCGAATGACAACGCTTATTCTTCTTTAGCTGCCGTTTTCTAAATTCGAATTCCATTAACCAGTTATTTAGCTGTTTATTTTCAATCATTTAAAGAATCTTTAAAAGAAAAACAATTCATTAATAGAGTTTCAATGTAAACCTGAAATCAAATACTTCATTATCGAATGACAACGATTCTTCTTTAGCTGCCATTTTTTAAATTCGAATTCCATGAACGAGTACGGTTACAGGCAAACGACATCACCGACTTACACCACTTGTCCTTCCGGCAAGTGTTATCCGGTGAATTCTTCATTTTCTAGACTGTTAATTAGTACCTCAGTGGTCGTAACGGAATTACGGATTCTAGGGTTCCCGTTTTAATTCATTAACTGTGGAAGTAAGCATCGGAAAGTTAACTGGAACTGCAGCAACCAGAAAAGTCGTCTTAATTCCGTTCCGAAAAGTTCCTCGGCAGATTAATTCGAGGTGATTTTTGGTGTGTGGCGGCACTTGCTGAAATATCGTCTGCAGTTTCGGAACGATAAGGGTGACGTCACAGGCGGGTACGGTGACAGTTTAAAACGAAGTAATTGTTCTTTAAATAAGTCCGTGCTTCCGAGCCGGCGAGATTGGATTCGGGTTGTGGAAATGTTCTTTGAGTGTTGAATTAATGGAGTGTCTTCATTGTGTGACATGAAATGGAAGTGGAATGGAATATTGTAAAAGGTTGGGAATAAGGCGAGACACGAGCTTTAATTATTCTTATTGACAGAATGAAACGAATGCTTCTATTAACGTAAACTCCGAGATTAAAATAAATTGTTTAAAATCGCATAGAATTTTTTGAAATTTAATTTTTACGTCAGTTTTATTTTTATTCACAAAATAATAGAGTGCTTTCAGTGTTCATTATTTAGTATTCTTGACTTTAAGGAAACAGAATAAATATTTTTAGATATTAACAAATATTTTTATTTATTAACAGAATAATAATTTTTTTTTAATTTATTATGCCACGTCATTTTTAAAAATCGAACGTTAAAATCTATAAGCAAATAACTTTTTTAATAAATTGATTTTAGCGACAGTAGATATTACGTACGACCTGGTGTAGAGATTAAAATCCTTATGGATAAATAAAAGTGTTTCGAAGATGCATCTGTGATTGAGGAAAACCCCACTGTTCTTTATTTACCAATCACAAAGCAAAGGGATTTTTTTTTTTAAAATATCAAACATTTTAATCTCGACAACGTGCATAATCACCATATTCCATTCAATTAGCACCGTTATTTACCAATTTTTTTTTAAGTTAAGAATATAGATTGTGATATTATATCAATGATGATTTGATAGTGAAATTGAAACAGTTGCTATATATAGTATAAGAAATGTTTTTTAACTATTTGGTGATTTGTATGTAGATTTCATTTATAACTATCGTTACACTACATAAATATCATAACAAATTTCTTTTATTTTCTAATTTTTTTTTATAACTTTCGTCACTTACTTAAACACTATTATAGTAATTTTGAGGGGAAAAAATTAAATCGAGTCCTAAATGGGAAATTCCAAGAATATTAAACAACTAATATCTATTTAACAGATAGTATTAGCAAACTGTAACTATTAAGATATTTTCTAAGTATAAAAACCCGCTTTTAAAACGTTAACCATTAAGGTGTAAAACCCCCAATTCATTAAGATTTAAAAAAAATTGAGAAACGATATATCTTTAGAATTAAATTTGTATAAATTTATTTTTATAAAAAGGTTCGCATAACTATGAGATCACAGGCACGTAGGTAAGGGGGTGGTTCAGGGGGTTCAAACCCCTCCCATTGAAAGTCAAGAAGAAGAAAAAACTTAAAAATCGAATTACTGTAAAAATCATAAAAATTTCAATTTTTCGTATAATATTTCTTGTTCAGTAACATGAGGAAAAACCTGATATTTTCCGGAGTCTTACTTCGGAAAATAGCTTTCAAAAGACGTCAGAATAACTGTTTTGATGTCATTTTTATCTCAACCTAAGCCTAACATGACGTCATCATGTTCGGTAATTTAGTATTTGGATTTTTCGACTACAAAGAGAAAATATCGTCAAACTGGGCCGTATAAACAAATTGCTCCGAACATATATTATTCTAAACAAGGGATCTCAAAATTTAAATATCTCTAATTTATTTCCTATTTAGGTTTGGTTTGGTTTGGTTAATTAACGTCGCACTAGAGCTGCACAGTGGGCAATTGGCGACGGTTAGGGGTCTATCTCGAAGGAAAGACCCGGGAACACATACACATTCACACACACATTCATACATGCACCTCGTTATTTTAAAACAGTGGTCAGATGACGAGGAAACACTTGAACTGGTACCCAACGATTTCAATAGACGTCGGGACTTTGAACCCTGATCAGATTTATCGTGCACCAGTCCCGTATACACCCCGTTAATTCCTGCGGATGTTCTGGACGACTTTTCTAGTATTTTGTAGTGAAGGTGGCAAGCCTCCGATCACAAGATCACTACTTTTTACTTTTCTTTGTCAAGTCCATCGTCTGGCAACGAACCGAGAACCTTCGTATTCCCAGCTGACGCCTTTAACAGCTCGGCCACGGAGGCCGTTTCCTATTTAGGAGTGACATTTACTAATTTTAAAAATAGGTAATGACTGATACTGGTAACGATTATATGAAAACTAAATGATGTTGCTTTTTCGATATTTATCTGTCAATTTATTCCTGTGTACTTAAATAAAAATTAATATTTTTTTTAAATGAGGGTGGGGGGAGTTTGGAATTTTTGGGGGGAACGGGGAATTGAACCCTTCCCATGAAAAATTTATACCTTCGTCCCTGTGATATCATACAAGTTTCAAAAAATTGAAGTATTTAAAGAAATGTATTTTTGGATAATGCCGATACTCTGAAAAATTACAATACTTCAAAAACAATCTGGGAAACTGCAAATCTTTCACAAAACTTCGAGTATGAAACATAAACCATACATTTTGTTTATGACTCTTTAAATGGCGCACACATTTTCTGTAAAATGCTTTTGACATTTGTATTTTTTCATAAAGTGTGCCATAAATGTTCTAAATCTTTGAAGATTAGATACATAAAGTACTAATGTGATTTTTATTTTTTTTTTACTTTTAGAGCAGAAATATTTATACTTTTCAGGTCTCTTTGTTTCAATGCGCCATTTAAACTCTCTCCTGCAGTTCTAAAACAACATTTACAACTTTCTGTAATGTACCGCTTAAGAAATATTTAAATGCCAGATGCTTAAAAAGTGAAATAGCGCTACGAAAGAATATTTGTTTGTAACTTTTCCGGCTTCCTATTTCGGTCCACATTTAAAAGACTTAACACAACCAAGTAACGCCTCATAATTCTGTAATCGTGGCCAGATGACTCGGTCAACACCTCGAAAAAATATAGTGCAATATTTTGCAGTTCTTGTTAAAATATTTTTTTTTAATCAATGAATATCAACAAAAATTAATTATTCGTAAATCGGCGTAAATTGTACCAAATAAAGGCATGTTTTTTTTTAATTAAAGTCGCCCTACAACTGCACGGTGGGCTATTGGTGACGGTTCGGGGTCTATCTCGAAGGAAAGACCCGGGAACACATACACATTCACACACACATTCATACATGCACCTCGTTATTTTAGAACCATGGTCAGATGACGAGGAAACACTTGAACTGGGACCCAACGCCTTCAATAGACGTCGGAACTTTGGACCCCAATCAGATTTATCGTGTACCAGTCCCGTATACACGCCGTTAATTTGTGCGGATGTTCCGGACGACTTTTCTAGTATTTTGTAGCGAAACTGGCAAGCCTCCGATCACAAGATCACTACTTTTTACTTTTCTTTGTCAAGTCCATCGTCTGGCAACGAACCGAGAACCTTCGTATTCCCAGCTGACGCCTTTAACAGCTCGGCCACGGAGGCCGTTTCCTATTTAGGAGTGACATTTACTAATTTTAAAAATAGGTAATGACTGATACTGGTAACGATTATATGAAAACTAAATGATGTTGCTTTTTCGATATTTATCTGTCAATTTATTCCTGTGTACTTAAATAAAAATTAATATTTTTTTTAAATGAGGGTGGGGGGAGTTTGGAATTTTTGGGGGGAACGGGGAATTGAACCCTTCCCATGAAAAATTTATACCTTCGTCCCTGTGATATCATACAAGTTTCAAAAAATTGAAGTATTTAAAGAAATGTATTTTTGGATAATGCCGATACTCTGAAAAATTACAATACTTCAAAAACAATCTGGGAAACTGCAAATCTTTCACAAAACTTCGAGTATGAAACATAAACCATACATTTTGTTTATGACTCTTTAAATGGCGCACACATTTTCTGTAAAATGCTTTTGACATTTGTATTTTTTCATAAAGTGTGCCATAAATGTTCTAAATCTTTGAAGATTAGATACATAAAGTACTAATGTGATTTTTATTTTTTTTTTACTTTTAGAGCAGAAATATTTATACTTTTCAGGTCTCTTTGTTTCAATGCGCCATTTAAACTCTCTCCTGCAGTTCTAAAACAACATTTACAACTTTCTGTAATGTACCGCTTAAGAAATATTTAAATGCCAGATGCTTAAAAAGTGAAATAGCGCTACGAAAGAATATTTGTTTGTAACTTTTCCGGCTTCCTATTTCGGTCCACATTTAAAAGACTTAACACAACCAAGTAACGCCTCATAATTCTGTAATCGTGGCCAGATGACTCGGTCAACACCTCGAAAAAATATAGTGCAATATTTTGCAGTTCTTGTTAAAATATTTTTTTTTAATCAATGAATATCAACAAAAATTAATTATTCGTAAATCGGCGTAAATTGTACCAAATAAAGGCATGTTTTTTTTTAATTAAAGTCGCCCTACAACTGCACGGTGGGCTATTGGTGACGGTTCGGGGTCTATCTCGAAGGAAAGACCCGGGAACACATACACATTCACACACACATTCATACATGCACCTAGTTATTTTAGAACCATGGTCAGATGACGAGGAAACACTTGAACTGGGACCCAACGCCTTCAATAGACGTCGGAACTTTGGACCCCAATCAGATTTATCGTGTACCAGTCCCGTATACACGCCGTTAATTTGTGCGGATGTTCCGGACGACTTTTCTAGTATTTTGTAGCGAAACTGGCAAGCCTCCGATCACAAGATCACTACTTTTTTTAACTTTTTTTTGTCAAGTCCATTGCCCAGGATCGAAACCAGTAATCCTCGGGTTCCCAGCTGAAGCCTTTAACCGCTCGGCCACGGAGACGAAGGCCTCAAATAAAAGCATTAAAATGGTTTAATATCGGAAATATGTATTCTTAAAAACCATGTAATGTTTTGACAGTCAGTAATTATCATTAATGTTTAATAAGTAATAACGTAAAATAATCAATGATGTAAAATAAGTAATAATCAAATATATTATTTCTGTAGTAAATATCCCCTTTACGCCACTCATCGCAAGGAATCTTAACACATGAGGTATCAAAAGAAAGAGAATTTCATGGACCAGTGACGAATCGATTGTACTTTTATCTTATAAATATCAATGAGTTTTTTTTAATGCGTTTTAAATAATTCAACTTTAACAGGGATTTTTAAACAAGCCGTAGATATTGCTGTCATCTAGTAGCTAACTGTTAAACTTGTAATAAATTATTCGCTCATAACAATTTACAGATTTGTTGCTCTTTAACTTTAAAAGGTTGCAAGTAACTTTAAAAGGAAAAGTCAACTGCTTCCAAACAAGAATTTTTAAAATCTAAAGTTAAATTTTCCCATGCAACATGTCAGTAACTTTAAAATGTAAGTTAATCATTCAGGATATTTTTAATACTTTTTCTTTATCTTAAGAGTTGTAATACAATAACTGTAATAACAATAATACAATAACTGTAATTTTGTAATTTCCAAACTATTTAAACACCAGATTTTATTCAAGTCAGGAGTTTCAGAAAAACCATACACAGTTTAGTAAGACGAATGTGGCTATTGAATAAAAAGCGTATGAAACTTTACTTTCCCGTGCATTCTCACAAAATAAAAAAATAATGTACTTAAAAATGAGTACCTGAACCTACTCGTTTCTCTTTAAGTACAATTGCATCGTAGATGAGTGATGACAAATTCTAATTTAAGCAATCGCACTTTCTCCAAAATGAGCAGTGTGATTCAATATTTTTAATCTCAGCTTATTTTCAAGAGATCATAATAAAACCCTACAAACTTAAAATAGTTGTTCAGAAGATGGTTTTCCATATTATTTTAGGTCGATTGCTTAAATAGGAACTGAGTTATTAAAAAACTCAATTACCAAATTTCCCAATAATTTGGCACACCTCTTTTAACATTTCTTCTATTTAAAATTTTCTAATGTCGCACTGGTAGTTTAACGGATGAGACACTGGACTACGGTACTGAGAATGTGGGTTCGATTCCCGGTAAAACTTGGTTGTAATTATCAATATTTATCAAAAGTGATATGTGAAGGCAGCCTATGTAGGCTAGAATTTGTTATTTTCATTCATTTTTACTATTTCTAAATCTTCTACTTCTTCAAGTGGCCTTCGTGGCCGAGCGGTTAAAGGCGTCAGCTGGGAATACGAAGATTCCTGGTTGGATCCTAGGCGATGGACTCGACACAGAAAAGTAAAAAAAGTAGTGATCTTGTGATCGGAGGGTTGCCAGCATCGCTACAAAATACTAGAAAAGTCGTCCAGAACATCCGCAAAAATTAACGGCGTGTATACGGGACTGGTGCACGATCAATTTGATCGGGGTCCAAAGTCCCGACTTCTATTGAAGGCGTTGGGTGCCAGTTCAGGTGTTTCCTCGTCATCTGACCGTGGTTCTAAAATAACGAGGTGCATGTATGAATGTGTGTGTGAATGTGTATGTGTTCCCGGGTCTTTCCTTCGAGATTGACCCCGAACCATCGCCAATAGCCCACTGTGCAGCTCTAGCGCGACGTTAATTAACAAAACCAAAACAAACCAATCATCAGCAGAAAATGAATGAATGAATGAATTTTTCTGCTGATGAAGGGAGATGTATCTCTCGAAATGTCCAGATTTGATGATGGATTTTTAAGATTTTACATATGTTTAGGTACTTATTTTCAACAGAGCAATTGGAGTACTAGAAGACAATTTGGCATTGCATACTGAGTTTTTCAGTACCCATTTTTAAAATTTAAAATATAGAAGGGCTAAAATATATATATACCGTAAAGACATAAATTCGAACATTTCTAAAATGACCTTTTCGCACTTTTGACATCAAAGGTAACTTATAACGCAGTTGTACATTTACTCCGCACATCCAGAACTCCCATTTATTTGTGAATATTTGAATAAGAAATTTATGATTCGTATGTCAAGGGAAAAATCCAGGTCAAGGAAAGCACACATGAATAAAGTATATCAGGATTCTTCGAGCATTGAAAATTTATGAACATATTTGATTCAATGTATTTTTTTAAGTGCATATCACAGTGATATGTAAGAGCAAATTTTTGTTTAATATTTTACGAAGATCAAACAATAAAATCACGTATACTATGTGCCTTATATAAATTAAGAAAAATTTGTAAATGTATATTAATATTAAATGCTATTATAATCTACTTACAGGGTTTTGAGATTTAATATTTGTTAAGAAAATTAAATGTTTCGTGCTTGAATATTAATGTTTTCAATAACTTTAATTTATTAAAGTATCTGCACTGTAAAAAAAATTGCTAAAAAATGAGTACATGAACGTACTCGTTTTTTTTAGTACAATTGCATCGTAAATAAGAGATGACGTACTCAAATTTAAGTAATCGTACTTTCTCAAAAATGAATAATGTGATTAAATATTAATATTTTCAAAAACTTAATTTATTAAAGTATCTGCTCTGTAAAAAAAGTGCTTAAAAATGAGTACATGAACGTACTCGGTTTTTTTAGTACAATTGCATCGTAAATAAGATATGACGTACTCAAATTTAAGTAATCGTACTTTCTCAAAAATGAATAGTGTGATTTAATATTGCTAATTTTAAAAAAGTTATAATTATGAATATAAAGTTCTTATTTACGTCTGTAAAAGTTAATTTAATTTTTTTAATATAATTTGATTTTAAATCGATATGCTTAGCTTCAAACCACAAATACTCATAAAATAAAAAGTTTAAATAAAAACTAGTCTTTATATAACATTGCGCTAACGTTTTGAAATATTATAAAATAATCTTTCTAGAAAAAAAGGAAAAAAGGAAAGGAATAGATATTCAATATATAATTTTTTTCAACTTGGACGTAAAATTAAAAATTATTTTTTACTTTTTACCGCATTTTCCTTAAGTTGGTTTTCCTTTTTTCTAGAAAGATTATTTTATTTTTCCCTTTTTAGTTTTTAATTTAGCGGGGGCTTCGCCCCCTATTATTATTCACCAAGAAATTCAAGTAGAAACTTGTGCGCAACAATGTATATTGTAAAACAATCCCTATCAATGGCAATAAATGCTAGTTAAACGAAATGTGATTGTTGTACAACTTCTGTTAAACAATGAAAACATTATGAAACAGATAAATTATTTGAAAAACCTCCGGTTAATCGACATTTCTGGAGATATAACATCCGGATAACCGATTACCTTTTGCAGATTTTGCATAAGTGGATTTTTCTCTATCCAACAAAAAAATAATTTTCGAAATCGGACAATATTTTTTTTTTTCAAACGGTCCGGTTAATTGAGAATTCCGGATAGTTAAATGCCGGATGACCGATTATTTTTTTCAAATTGCTCCCCTTTGAAACATCCCCTGTCCAACAAAAAAATTATTGTGCAAATATATGAAATAGAACCGAAATCCCGCGCGAACAAACATAATTTTTTTTTGTTTTTAAATACATAATGGTCGAATCTATAACTTCTCGACTTGGCGCGAGATTTGGCGGTTTAAATTTCTGGAGGTTTTATTTTGGAGTTTTGGGTTGCGCGCTTGGCAGTCGGTTAAAAAATACATAAAATCTAAACAAATTTAAAACCCTTCATCAGCAGAAATGAAAAATCTATGCGCATAACAAAATGAAAATAAACCCAGAATTGAAAGTGTTGCCAAAGAACAAAACCCATCTCAATCGGTTGGAGTTAACTATTGTGTGACAACAAGCTGTAAATACCGGAACAGTAAAGGTGTCATTGAGAATCAAATCAATATTACTAAAAATGTGATACTGTTCCTGGAAGTCAGGTTCGACTGCAGATTTGGATTTTCAAATTAAATGTGGGTTAGTAAAATTAAATATATGATTATGTTCCTAAGACTGCATGCGGCAATGGAGGACTTTATTTCTTGTTTGACAGTATGTGCTTGGTGCTAATATTAATTCGAGATAGACCCCGAACCATCGCCAATAGCCCAATGTTCAGCTTTAATGCGACGTTAATTCAACCAAACAACCAGCATCGTAATTTGAAATTACGATAAGATAAAGATAATAACGTGACATGGCACTCCACTCTCCAAACTTTCATGTCAAGACCAACGTGAGGTCATTTATACCACTAAAAATTTAATGTGCAGTCGAACCCGTAACACTCCGATTACAAGTTTGCTGCTCTTCCAACCAGGTGACGCGGGCATCTTGTGTTCTTCGTTTGGTTATAGGAGCCCCAGTTGCTCAGTTGGTAAGGCGTTCAGCTACTTATTATTAGTGGTTCGAATCCGTGCAATGGACTTGACATAGAAAAGTAAAAAAGTAGTGATCTTGCGATCGGAGGGTTGCCAGCTTCGCTACAAAAATACTAGAAAATCGTCCAGAATATCCAACAAATTATACTGGCGTGTATACGGGACTGGTGTACGATAAATCTGATCGGGGTCCAAAGTCCCGACGTCTATTGAAGGCGTTGGGTGCCAGTTCAGGTGTTTCCTCGTCATCTGACCATGGTTCCAAAATAACGAGGTGCATGTATGAATGTGTGTGTGAATGTGTTCCCGGGTCTTTCCTTCCAGATTGACCCCGAACCGTCGCCAATAGCCCACTGTGCAGCTCTAGTGCGACGTTAATTAACAAAACCAAAACCAATCATTTGTTTATAGTTAACACATTATAATTACACCTTTTTTTTAAGTCAAAAGTTTTTCAAAAATAAGAGAACCGCGTATTTGCCTTTTTATACTTACATCCATCGCACAAAAATTCTTTTTGAATTGTTGTCTCTTGATTTGTTCCTAACTTCCGAAGTACAAAAATAATCTTCTAAAAGCACTGCAATAGCACGTCGTCGGTGAATATCAAAAAAAGTATTACCGCACTCTCGCAACACTAAAGAAACTAAAGAACGTAAATTTTTAAATCGGAAATGTTTGTTTTCAACCGACTTTTCAGTTACGTCCGACTCCAGAATTCTAAAAAGACGAATTTTAAATACCTATGAATATTCAAAATGGCGGCGTCTATGCGAGCCAATGGAACAGAATCGTAGGCGAAAGCTTTCAGAATAACTAATCTGATTATGTGTTAGTTTACATTCCTTTCCCTTTGTAGCGGAGTTCTTGTTTTCTCTTTCAAAATAAGTGTTGCCAACACAGAAAATGTAAATGTTTGCGTGAGAGTTCTGGAGAATGTGTAACACCGCGATAAAAGAACACAGTTTGTTCTTGGATTTTTTTTTTTTGTATCGAAGATGTATTCTTTCTAGAATTTTCCTACGAAAAGTTTTTAGACGAGTTTCTTTTTAGTGGTAAAGGATTTTGTTTTTCGATTTGTTCATTGCGAAGAAAAAAATTGGTGTCCTTAATAAAAAGTACTGATTGCTTTGTTCTGACTTCGACTTTCGTACCATATTTTTTTTTCATGTTTTGTTATCTTAATTCTAATTTACATTATTTCCTTGAAAGAATATAAAGTTAGGTTTAAGATAACGAATTACTAGATAACATTTGATTGATGATGAATTGATTGCAATGTATATAGATTTATATGTATATACAGAGAGAGGTAGTGTTTAATAATTATTAATTTTTTTGTTAATTCCACCCAGTTTTCACATACATACTTAATGGTGGAATATTTTAAGCTATCAAAATAATATTTCATTGGTACAGCAAACCAAAATAAGTATTCCATCTACCCCAAAAATATTACAGGCCTCGCAACAAGTCCCTTTTTTCCCTAAAAGTCCTTTTTGTTACTTAAAGTACTTAAAAGTCCTTTTTTTCCAGAAAATGGTCCCTTTTTGCCTTATTTTAGCAAAAATATTTTTTTCCCCTTTATGGCTATGATAACACATTTCTGGCTGTTTTCTCTCCCCTATTTTTATCAAAGATTAATCTTTTTCATTTTCTAATGGCCAATACAAAAATAACCGTTCATGTTCGTATTTAAGTTGAGTCTACTAGTAGGGTGTTGGTTGCAAAACTCGAAATATCATTAAACTAGAATCAGGCTTGCTGTTTTTGTCTTTACAAATGGTAATCACATTGATGTAGAATGTAGTCCTATGTGTAGGCAATTTCTGTCCTTCCAGGACCACCGGATCTCGTTTATGCATTGTATCAAAAACAAAATGTAAATGAAGACCTTGTTCAGGGGAAGAATGATAAATAGCAGGTACAAGTTTAAATTGTAATTATATTTCCCAGTATCTCATATCTCATATTGTAATTAGAAAAATACTGTTAGATTTACATTTGTAAAATAGACATCTTTTGCAGTATGTAGCATCCCTGATAAATTTTAAGAAATTCTGCCAAAATTTAAAAAGTTACAAATAGCTTGAGATCATTGCGAAATAATTTTTTTAAAAACGTTTTCGCACTAATTTACTAACTTTTATAATAATGCTCCAATTCTCTTCAAATTTGATTGGAATAATGCTTGAAATAGTAGAATACTATGTAGTTTTTTTTAAAAAAAATCTCAATTTTTTTCTTCATATTTTTACTAAGGATACTGGAAAAGAGTGAAAGATAAGTCAAATGATTCAGCGTGTATTTTTAAACATAGTTTTGTTGCTGCAACAAAACAGCAAAAGGCGTGCATTCGTTCACTGATTTCTATGATACTAGCTGTTACCCGCGGTTTCGCACACGTTAAAAAAATGGCCCCTCATTGGTCACCCCCCCCCCCCCCTCGTTGTATTCCTTCTACCCCACCGTACCATAAGAATTTATTTGTGGAAACATTTAGATCCCCCATGCGGTACACATTTCAGAAAGGCAATGAGTAAATAACCAGGTGCGGTCTATCTTCCTCTACACGATGGTAAATAATTTAACCCTCAAGGTCGAATTCCCGTGGAGTGAAGCATATACTGCAGCCAAGAGCGACCCCCCCCCCCCCCTTTACCACGCTGTATATAGGTCAAAGGAGGAAATGAGTTATCAATCGTCCTGGTCGACACGTTCCACCTTCTTCTGCACGACGGTATGCAGAAGAAATTTAGCAATGACGGTATGCATCCATGCTAAATTTCAGTTCGGACCATAATTTAAAAAGTTACAAAAAATATGAGATTATTACAAAAATATTAAAAAAGTATTTTTGCACAAGTTTACTACCTTTTTTATTAATGCTCCGATTTTCTTCAAATATTTGGTTGGTATAATGCTTGAAATACTAGAATGCTATAGTTCAAAAGAAATATGAAATGAATTTTTTTTTCTTCAAATTTTTACTAGGATACTGGAAAAACGAGTGAAAGGAGTTTAAACGATTTAATGTGTGTTCTTAAACATAGTTTTATTGCT
The DNA here is from genome assembly GCA_963932185.1 of Troglohyphantes excavatus. Lineage (NCBI taxonomy): Eukaryota > Metazoa > Arthropoda > Arachnida > Araneae > Linyphiidae > Troglohyphantes > Troglohyphantes excavatus. The sequence continues at coordinate 6,897,460 of OZ010677.1, read as the reverse complement.
GCAATAAAACGCATGTGCTTCCCTTCTCGTTATATGTTTATATGTTCATTCACTGATTTATATGAGATATGTCTGTTTTGGCCAAAAGTAACAAATAGCTTATAATACATTCGATCATGGAAAAAAAATTATACGCATTTATTTAAAACGACTTGTGAGAGAACGACTCAATGCAAGACCATCTTAATATTCGCAGCCTTCGAAGAATTTCGAATGGAATTGATGTTATAAAACTGGAAATTAAATTGTTCATTTTTGCAGTCAGCTTGTGTTTATGTTACTATGATTTAGGAATAGGGATGTTTAATGCATAACCTTATGCACTATTTGACCAATAGTTATTAAACTCTTTAATTTGGTAAGAGAAAAGTCGCGGACTTGTGACTGATGTAATCAAATATCTGATTATAAATTATTTGGCACAATCAATAATAACACTGCAACTTTTTATCAACTGAGTGACTAAAAATTCACTCAGGAATTGTCCGGTGATTATTTTAATTGCAATCAACTCAGTGCTGCCACGTTTCAGATTTCGAAATCGCCAAAGTAAAGATGAAAAATCCCCCAAACTCGTATTTTCACAATCCGTACAAAATCGCTAAATTGTCGATTATTTGACAAAAGTTGTTAGCGCGGTATAGAGCGAAAGGGGTAGGTTTTGTCCAATACTTATATATACATGTCCGGTAATTGCTAAATGAGCAGCTACAATTTGAATTTTTCAATTGTATGCAACTAATTGGATGTCCGATAGTTGCCAGCCTGTATTGTTACATAGAAAATATTTATTTTTTATTTAAAACTCTTTTTGCTCTATTGTGTTTTTCCTATAATTTTGTTTCTCACATACTTAAAATTTATTGAGGATTTAAATTTTGTAGGTCCCTTTTTTCCCTTTTCTTAAGATGTTTCGTCCCTTTTTCCCTAGGGACATACGTAAAAAGTGTTGCGAGCCCTGATATTAAATAGAAGGTCATTTCTTTTTTTATTCAGTGGTATTGAAAATGCAATTCAACTTGGATAACTCACGTTCTAGTAAATATTAATAAATACTGTTCGAAGTTCCAATAGCAGAGGTATAACTGTAAAAGTGACAAATTAATTAAAATGAACTTTTTCGAATAGGGCTGAGATAAAATAATCTTTTTAAAAAAAGGAAAACCGACTTTACAATAAAATAATCTTTCTTAAAAAAAGGAAAACCGGCTTGAAGAAAAATGCGCTAAAAAGTAAAAAATAATTTTTAATTTTACGAACGCATTGAAAATATGGAATTATTTAATGTCAATTTCATACTTATTACAACTTTTTGAAATCGGCACCAAAATGTAGGTATGATTTTTGTAAATAGGCACCAACTTCAAAAAGTTGTAATAAGTATAACATTGACATTAAATAATTCCATATTTTCAATGCGTTCGTAAAATTAAAAATTATTTTTTACTTTTTAGATAATTTTTCTTCAAGTCGGTTTTCCTTTTTTTTTTTTTAAGAAAGATTATTTTATTTTTCCCCTTTTAGTTTTTAATTTAGCGGGGGGCTTCGCCCCCTATTGTTATTCACCAAGAAATTCAAGTAACAACTTGTGCTCAATAATGTATATTGTAAAACAATTCCTATCAATGGTGGTTAAACGAAATGTCATTGTTGTAAACTTCTGTAAAACAATGAAAATGTTATGAAATCGGAAAAATTGTGTAAAAAAATTCCTGGTAACCGGCATTTCCGGATATTTAAAAGCCGGATAACCAATAATTTTTTGCAGAATTTGCCTAAGTGGATTTTTCTCTATCCAACAAAAAAAGAATTTTCGAAATCGGACAATTTTTTTTTTCAAACGGTCCAGTTAATTGAGAATTCCGGATAGTTAAATGCCGGATAACCGGATATTTTTTTCAAATTGCTCCCCTTTGGAACATTCCTTATCAAACAACAACAAAAAATGTGCAAATATCTGAATTAGAACCAAAGTTCTGCGCGAACATACATAAATTTTTTTTTTAAAAAATACATAAAGGTCGAATCTATAACCTCTCGACTTGGCGCGCGATTTGGCGGTTTTAATTTAAAATTTCTGGCGGTTTATTTCGAAGTTTTGATTGGCGCGCTTTTCAGTCGGTTAAAAATACGCTAAAAAGAAACAAATATATATTTTTAGTTTTAATAACAAGTTGAAGAAATTGAATTATTTAATATCAATTTTATACTTATTAAAACTTTTTTGAAATCTGCGCCAAAATTTAGGTATGTTTTTGTAAATGCAGTTTTTTTATATGTTCAAACAAAATTCGTGTTTTATTTCAGATAATTTGAAAATTGTTTTCTTTTGTTAAATAGGAGATGTATCACTCCTGCATCTTTTGAAAAAAATCAATCCGGTTATCCGGCATTTAACTATCCGAAATTCTCAATTAACCGGACCGTTTGAAAAAAGTATTGTCGGATATTGAAAATTCTGTTTTTGTTAAATAGAGAAAATAAACTTTTGCAAAAAAAATCAAACAAATCGGTTATCCGACTGTTATATATCGATTAATCGGAAATATCGATTAACAGGGCTTTTTTTTAAACAATTCTTCCGATTTAAAAATATTTTAATTGTTTAATAAAGATTTAAAACAATGACATTTCATTCACCCAGCATTTATTATCATGCAAGAGATTGTTTTGCAATATACATTGTTTTGTTGAGACAATATATTTTTTGTTTAACCGGCGTTTCTTAAACCGGATCCGAGACGCAGAAATGTGAGGAACAACTTGAATTTCTTGATTAATAATAGAATAACAGCATTGACGAAGCCCTTCACTAAATTAAAAACAAAAAAAGGGAAAATAAATTATCTTTAAAAAAAATACATAACGGTCGAATTGTCTCGACTTGGCGCGAGATTTGACGGTTTTAATTTAAAATTTCTGGTGGTATTATTTTAGAGTTTTGGTTGGCGCGCTGTTCAGACGATTAAAAAAGAAAAACTGACTTTAAGAAAAATGCTAAAAAAATAAAAATATATTTTTAATTTTACGAACGAGTTGGAAAATTGAGTTATTTAATATCAATTTTATACTTATTATAACTTTTTAAAGTTGGTACCAATTTACAAAAAACACATATCTAAATTTTAACGCCGATTTTAAAAAGCTGTAATAAGCATAAAATTGAAATTAAATACATGGATATTAAATGATTCAACCTTTTCTACTTGTTTGTAAAATTCAAAAACATTTTTTACTTTTTTGAGCATTTTTCTTAAAGTCGTTTTTCCCTTTCTTATTTTTTAAGATTATTTTATTTTTCTCTTTTTAGTTTTTAATTTAGCAGGAGACTTCGTTTTCGCAATTATTCACCAAGAAATTCAAATTGAGAAACTTATATTTTTCCGCGTCTCAGGTCCGGTTTAATAAATGCCAGGTAAACAAAACTATATTGTCTCAAAAATGTATATTGTAAAACAATCCCTATCTTTGCCAATAAATGCTTGTGAACGAAATGTCATCGTTGAACAATCTTAATTCAACAATGAAAATATTTTTAAATCGGAAAAAAAGTCCGGTTAATTGACGTTTCCGGATATATAACAACCGGATAATCGATTTTTTTTTTAATTGCAAAAGTGGATTTTTCCCTGTTTAACAAAACAAAAATTGAGAAATCAATTGATATTTATTTTTCAAACGGTTCCTTTAATTGAGAATTCCAAATAGTTAAATGCCCGATAACCGGATTATTTTTCAAAAGGTGTCCAAGTAAGACATTCCGTATCCATAAAAAAATAAAAATATCTCAATTAAAACAAAAATCTAGCGAGAACATCCATAAAAAAATTTTCGTGTGTGTAACCGCAAGTAAAGACTATTTGATAATATATTTCATTGAGGTATAAAGTTTCACTGAGCTGAAAGCAGAAATTGGTTTTAAGCGATTGCTTACTTCACATTGCAAACCTGGTTTAGATTTGTTCGAATCTCCACCTTCTTCTTTCCTCCTTAAAGGCATATAGAGCTGTTGCAACCACGTGACTTCGTGGAGGACATGCAACACCAACGGCTAACGACTAAAGGAATCTGCAGACGGTGATTGGTTTACACAACATCAAATCCAGGTTTTCAATTTGGCTGATATGGCGTCGATTTTGACCAATCACAACGTGCAGTTGTTACCTGTATTTTTCCTCCACGAAACGGTTTCAGCAAAGAGGAAAGGACGCTTAGGGAAGGGGATTCTACTGCCCTATATCTAAGTAATAGCCTATTCCCGACGTCTATTGAAGGCGTTGGGTTCCAGTTCAGGTGTTTCCTCGTCATGGTTCAAAAATACGAGGCATCGTTCCCGGGTAATTCCTTCGAGATAGGCCCCGAACCGTCGCCAATAGCCCACTGTTCAGCTCTTTATAGCAGTTCCTTCAACTGCAGTTGTTCAGCAGTTTATTAATAAAACCAAACCAAACCTAAGTAATAGCCACTTTGCACATCCTGATGTCGAGATTAGAGTAGGAGAACAAAAAAGCCATATTGCATTGCTGTTCAACCATTTGATGACGTCACGCAAGTAGTGTCTATTCTAAATTAAAATATACCTTGTAAAGTTCTAAACCAGCACGCATTCTTTTAGTAAATAAACGATGGAAAACGCATGTTCACTGTTCACATTGTTAAGCACCGTTTTTATTAAGTGAATTTTAAATAGGATTTAATTTTTCTAATTGATATATTCCCCTTATCGCACAATTAATGGTCAGTATATTATCTATTATAATTGTTTTAAAATCAACGAACTATATTTTCTTAAATGTCTTGTACCGATATTTTTCTAGTTTACATTTTTTTTTTATTCTGTGTTTGTGTTTCGTTGCTAAGTTATAAAATAAAAAATATCTTATTCCTAACTTTTCATATTACTTTTTTAACATTGTCCTTTTAACCTTGAGGATACAATTTTAATTCTGTAATAGGCTTAAGTTTAAATGTATAGCGTAATAAGAATTTGAGGATATTATTTGTTTTGGAACAGATGTAGTATAGGACATTTGGCGCGTTTTTGTGTTTGGCGACGAATAAGTGCCGTTAAACAGCGCTATGGCGTCATAGGGTTGCCAGATTGAAAGTCGCCACAAGATTCGGAAGATACCAACAATGTCAAGTGGGGTTGCCATACTATAAATTTATCGCCCCTATAAAACACGCCAAAAAAAACTTTCGCGCCAAATGTCCTATACTACATCTGTACCTTTGTTTTATGTAATAAAATACTGTTTAGAATCTCGAATAGGTTAATCTGTCTTATACGGTCGCCCTTGGCGATTTTGCTGAAAATCCTATAGTCACAACGATAAAACATTGCTTGGCGACAAAAACCAGTTTGGTTGCCAATCAAAGAATTCCTCCATTTTCTCCCTGCATCGCGTTTGGCGCCTTGTTGCCAGATTTGGTGAAAAATCAGGGCGACTGTGAAAGACAGATTAACCCTCTAATATTATATCTAGATATTTTAAGAACAACTGCATTATAACACTTAAAGATAGCAGAAAATCAATTGTTGTTGAAAAGGAAAATTCAATGTGTTCATATGGGCCTGCAATAACCTTGTCGGAACACCAAGCTCATTATCAGAGGGTAGTGGGTTCAGTCCTTATCTTGAGGAAGGAAGCAGTGCATTCTTAATCAGAGATATGTAGTTTCTATCCTTGTCTTCCAAAAACAGAAAGTTTTTATTGGGGGGGTGCAAGTTTGATTCTCGTCATCCCCCAAACATTCATTGTGTAGTTGGGGTGAAGACTTGAAATAGTAGATTAGGCCATGTTTTCAAAGTAGCCATCAAATTACCTGATGAGTCGTACGCATGCGTCGTGTTTCCGAACCATGGCCGCGGATGACGTCCGCTACGTAACAGGCTATTGGTGATGGTTTGAAATTTATTTTGAAGAATTTCTATTAGGTTTGCACGATTCGATGAAATAACATCACACTTGGGGGGGGAGGGGCACAATGGGCTAATGGCGACGGTTTAGATTTATCTCAAAGGTTTGCTTTGGTTAATTAACGTCGCACTAGACCTGCACATTGGGCTAATAGCGACGGTTCGACGCCTATCTCGAAGGAAACAATGCCTTGTATTTTAGAACCACGGTCAGATGTCGAACACATCACCTGAGCTGGCACCCTATGCAATCTTAATAGACATCAGGCATTGGGTCCCGATTATATTACTAGGCACATTGTTTTAAAGAATGGCTGGCACCCCCTTCAGGCAATCATTTGTAGCTACTCTTCTCCCCCGAGCAGTCATTTTTAGCAACGCACAATAGTATGTTACTTTAAAAAACAGCTGGTACCCCCTCCGAGCCATCGTTTGGGGCTACTCATCCCCTCCGAGCAGTCGTTTTTAGCACTGTTATCAAAGAAAGAACACTTTAACCAAAGAACATTTAGAAACAATTACAGCATAAGCATACAATTCAAAATTCATCCTCAACATCATCTTTCAAACTACCAACATACATACAATACAAATAAAAAGAATTTAATCTTTCAACCAAACACATTTGTCAACAGATATACCATCAGCAATAAAGGGTACTTGCATCTAATAACAATTTCTGTGTGTTGCCGTACTAGGAAAATGTGAGCGTACTTTGCAGCAATTCTATTCCAAAACAATAACTCTGAATGTCAATTTATCATATAACAACAATTTCTGTTATACGCTTTAAAAATCTTATTATTTTTGTGTGAGATAATTAGGGAAGAAATCAGTCGAGTCATTTTGAGGTGAATAGCGCGGATCTCATAAACCGAGACTCTGCTTCTTACTTTTATTAAGAAATCATAACTGATTACGTCACATCACAATTTGCATATTGTGCGTAGCACTTGTTGCCAACATTTTGCATACTTAAAAACTTTTATTCGAAAAGAGAAATTCTTATTTTGAATTTACGAAAGTCACGTAACTCTTTGAACCGATCTCAAAAATTTCAATCATTTCATATTTGTAAATAATTGCCCCATTCTCACATTGAGAAGTGAATTGCCTGAAAAAGTCGATTAGAAGTACCCGCTATCGATTCGAAATCCCAACCGTAGTTGGCAGATGCAAATGAAACAGTTATATTATAGGACATTTGGCACATATTTTTATCTTCTGGGCGATGAAAAAAGTCGCCAAAACGTTTTTTTGATATTGATTGACTCTTTTTATGCACATAGGCCAAATGAAAATCTATGAGCCAGACCAGGACGACCAAATGTAGGTCATTTTTTCAAAAATTTCGATTCAAAACTGCTTTCCATTTTAGTCTCAAACTTCTCAATCGTATTTAATAAGGAGGCATAACTAACAATGCACAAAATACCTATCTAGCTTATACCCCAAATCTAAAAAGTAATTTATCAAAACACTAACCTGACAACTGATTGACACATTTTCTAGTTTAAGCAGTTCCGTAAAATGCCAGTGATTTGAAAATGCATATTGTTGTATTCATCTGCTATCCTATTCGAAATTGCCGCTAAAAATAGTTCCGGTAACTGCCCAAATGAATAAGCAGCACGGTGACATCATAAGGTTGCCAGATTAAAAGACATGGCAAAAATCGAAAAATACCAACAGTCTGGTAGGGTTGCTATAATCAGTGGCGGCCCGTGGTCGAAAATGTTACTGCAGCCGAAATCATGTGAATCCTCCCTCCACACTATTTTCCACAAACCATACATGAAATGAAATTCTTTATTATTTACTACTCAAATCAAAGTTTCCTTTCAATTTTTACGAAATGATAACGTGCGAAAAATATAGAAAACACTTACTTATTTTTTGAAAATTAAAGCTATCCTCCTTTCTTTTAAATATGCGAATCTGTTAATTTTAATATTAACTTGAATAACGAAACAACAGCAGGGCCATAATGGTCCTGAAACAACAGTAAATTTATCACGAAAACTGTTTCCGTTTGGACAGATTCTCGTAAATTCTCGCTTCACCCATCCATCCCTGCGTTTCATGCTCGAGCCAATCAGCTTATCGTATCTCAAGTGCAGCTAAAACAAAAAAAAATCTTTTTGGCTTTACCTTCTCACAAATGCTGTGCATTAGCATGGGGAAGAATCTCCATACTACGTAGAGGTTGCCATGTCAACGATGCTGACGATTTCAAATTTCGCTTTTTGGCTGCAATTGGGATTGAATGGAGTCTTTCTCTCTCCTGAATTGTGCATTACGACAACAGGCTTGCTATTTATTGGAGATTTTGTTTACTACCGTAGAAATTTCATTATCTATTCTAATCTTCATTTAAGAAAATTAGTAAAATATCTGATTTTAGTTTTAAAATAAACTAATACATTTAGGTGCAGCCCGGCTGTAGTGGGAATTGAGCCGCCACTAGCCATAATATGAATTTTTCTCCCAAAAAAACATGCAAAAACAAACCTGGTGACAAGTGTCATATAATACATCTATACTATACCGAGCAAATTACTAGGTGTCATGATCCATGTGCTCTCCCATTAGTCGTGAGGTGAACGTTTGGAATCCAGTACTATGCCAGTTGAGGTGGGTTGTTATCCTCATCTGACTGGGTCAAAATTACATGCATTTTACCTTTGGAATTGATCAACGAACTGTCCTAATTTCATTTTGTGTAGCTCTAGTGTGACGTTACTTCACCTAACTAGCCAACCTTTAAATGTTTCCCTCTCTAAAAATTTTTAATTTCTTTATGTATTCTAGTTACAAAGCTAATAATACTTTTTTTTTGTGCATACTTTTTAAAGCATTACTGAATAGTACATGGTACTCACAGTCCTTAAGAACTACTTAATTTAGATAGGTCCTTAATTAAGGGCTCTTAAAATCCTTAATTTTCGACTAAGATCCTTAATTTGTGTCACGTTTTTTTTTTACTAATTCACATTGGTGTTATTTTTCTGTGTCTAACCCGAAATAATTTTTTTAATTTTCGAACTTTGAATTCCGGGAGCATTAAAATTATTTAAATGTAGAATTCCGGATTTTACGTGTTGATCGTGTCCACACTTTTGACCGTTTTATGTAAGCATAAATCGGCAAGGAGAGAAAGGTGTGAATAGACGTATTTAGCGCCAGAAAAAAAAGTGAACTTTGATCTCTTTTGTTCGATTTTTTAGTCAGTGGTATTTCATTATAATACAAGACACTTCATCGTTGGAAAATCTCAGTTCGTTTGTTGTTTTGTGAAGAATCGATACTCATTCTAGAAAAATGGGGAAATTCAGAAGTATGTAGCATCTTTAAGGAAGGGGAATTCTGCACCAGAGTTTGCCGGAAGTGGTATCCTGTGCCAACTTGCTACAAAACACCACTAGCGTGTGATTATGTGCCAATTTTACACCAAACAATGTGCGATTCTCCGCTAACAGTGCCAAAATAATTTAAGAGGTCCTTAAGAACTACTTAATTTTTACTTTGAAAATCTGTATGAACCATGAATAATTTGTTGTGTTTATTTGATTGCAGGCCAAGTATTTAGCTCAAGTTGTAATCCTTTCAGCTCAGGTGGTGGGAAGAGCTTTCAGCAGAGCCTTAAGGCAGGAATATGCAGGTGATTGGGAAATTTTCCTTAATAAAATACAATTTATCTAGTCCAAACACCAGGGTTTGTAAAAATCTGAAATAAAATGTACTTGGCGCTTCTTTTTTGGTTTTCGATTGTTAACTTTGAAATTTGGGATCCCAATTGGGTAGTGGTAAATTATTTTATTACATTCTCAATTTTTTTTGAAAAATTGGGCGCTTGTAATTTTTGGAAGCAGTAAACAGTTGTAAATTTTACTTTACTTTACTGGTTTGAAATTTGGAGATGAAAATTAGGTGTGTCATTGGAACCAAATAATTTTTTTGTAGTAGTCAAAATTAATCGTAATAATAATAAAGTCGTAATTTTTAAATAATGCAAATTGAATAAGTAGTGCTGCCAGCTGTTACAATATTTTTGTAATCATTAAAGTTTATTTTTGTATAAAATTAGTAGCTATTCCATTTGTTCTCTAAAAATTTTACCCCTCATACCGACAAAATTACTGAAAAGAATGAGAACAATTAATAAAAATCTATGTTAGATGTAAAAAATGGTGACTGGGTGTAATAATACAACAGTTCAAAATATTTTTTTTTTTTTAAAGTTAGGCATCAAAAAGGACAATTTGGTGCAAAATTAGGGTCGACACATTGAAATTTTTAGGTGCAAAACACAACTAATGTCCGCTAATTTCGAACCCTGCTTAGAATATGCCCTGCCTTTCTTTGTATAACAATATAATAAACATGATTTTATTGCTTAGACATGTTTAGTAAGTTATTTTTAACAAAATGGAAAGCATAGTAGACATGAAGAGGTGCGGCGCAAAACAAACTTTATCCATCAGATTAAAAAGTTCAGTGCGCTGGGCTCATGGGTGGATAAAAGTGGGCTTTCTCCAACATGCATCTGAAAAAACGAACGAAGAGTTATTGAAAATAATACTATGTTTATTAAAAATTAAGGTTTGAAAAAAGTAGAGGTTAGAGCAAAACCAATTTTATCCATCCATGAGTCCAGTACATAGAACAATTTTGAGCTGATGGATAAAGTTGGTTTATCGCCGGTCTTCTCATATATCCTTTTAAGTGTGGAATAATTATCACCAAATCATTTTAAGTTTTTATTTGCCAATGCATCTATTTTTATACATTTACTTTTATGTTCGTTTTTACTTTCTACCTACATGAAATATTAGGTTATAATTACTGTTTTCTGGTCAAAATTTATATATTAGAATTTTATCTGTTCATCCATGCTTTGAGCTCATTTCAGTACAAAAGATTGATTTTACAAATGTGTGTGTAAACAAAATATATCAAGAACAGCTCATGTTGTAGTAACGAAAGTTGTCAAGCAAAATATTAATGCCTATTAAACATGAGTGATAAAGTGACATTCAGAAAAAAGGATGACATTGTTTCATCTTTTAATTTTTTTTTATATATTTTCATAAAAATGGATACAATGATTTTTTTGTAAAAATAACCGCACGTTAGCTTTTTTAAAAAAATATTTTTATATATGCTTTTAAAATTTTATTCAATAAGGAAAATTTACTTAAAAAATCTCCCAACATGGTTCAAAAAGGGATTTTTTTAATATAGTAGTCTACCTTTTTTTTTATTCATAACTTTTTTTTACGTTAAAGACAAAAAATAAGCATTTAAATATCAAATTTATAAAAACAAACATGTTTAGAGACTTTAAATGATAGATTGCCTCTAATATCACAATTGTATGAAATACCTCCTGTTGTAGAATTTGTATAAATGGTGAAAAAAATGTATACAATTTTACAAAGTATGTAGGAATCACTGTAGCGGTGATGGTGGTGTATTTGACACAGCAGAGGTAAGAGATCAGTATTAAAGAGAAAAAAAAAATCCTGAGGAGAAGGATCTGTGAAAAAAAAAATCTGATAGACTTTAATTTTAATGAAAACATAAATGACAGTTGCTGGTGACAGTTCCCAAAGCAATTTTGGGGCCTCCAGTGGATAAAGGCTTCCAGCTAGTAATCAAAAGATGGATTTGATAAAGAACAGTAAAAAAGTAGTGATATTTTGATTGGAGGGCTGCCAGCTTCGCTACAAAAATGCTAGAAAGTAGTCCAGAACATCCAACGAATTATACTGACGTGTATACAGGACTGAAGCACGAAAAAATCTGATAGGGGACCAATGTCCTAACGTCTATTGAGGTAGCGTCGGATGCACCTCAATTGTTGTCTTCATCATTTACCAAGTTTTTAAAAAATGAGGCATCATTCCCGGGTCTTTCCTTCAAGGCCCTGAACTGTCGCCAATAGCCCACTGTGCAGCTCTAGTGCGACATTAGTTAACGAAAACAATTTCATTCCGACTTCCCATTCTGTATTTATAAATTTATTATTTTAAATATTAGTATTATAATTGGGGTTTTTTTCACACCTGTGTAGCATCTCAGGCAGCTGCCCAGAAAGGCAATGGAGGCAGCAGTCCAAAAGCAGCAGAAGCCAATATAAAAATGGGAATGACCCTCGAGGTAAGCAATACAAATACAAATTTTGACGACCAACAGCAGGCTCAAGGCCCAACAAGGTTGGTCCATCTAGTACCTCTTAACTATCCCCCAATGCATATCTAATTTCTTCTTAAAATCCGTTACTCCTTTACAATTAACAATATTCCCTGGCAAGTTGTTCCATTTTTCTATTACCCTATTATAGAAATAGTGTTTTCTCCCTTCCCGATTAAAGTGGGATTTGTTTCTTAATCTATCTTCATTATTCATGCCTGAAAACCCTTGAACCATGAATGTTTACATTTACAAAACCACAGTCGAAACATGCACTCGGTTTTACATGCATTTGTTTAATGTTTACATGCATTAAAAGATACTTGTTCACATTAATGAAATTAAAAATAATTTGTATTGTTTGACATTGTTATTATAATATAATTACACATTAAAATGAATTATTACACTGAGAAATTAGTGTCAGAATATATTTTAGAAGATTTTCAGCCGAATCAAAATAACTCCTTTCTGGATAGCCATAGCAGAATGCATGTAAAGATTAAATTTATATATAAATTTTTGTGTCAATTTAACTTAAATTATGTTCTTGATTTATAGTAGACTTTTTCATATTAGTTTATTCTATGATCTCTGGGAAAAGGCTGGGAATGTCAACAAAAAAGCTGAAGATGAAAAAACATTTCTGTGTCTTCAGCTTTTTTGAGGATGCCATAGTCAGAGAAAGTTTTAGTTATTATTTCTCACATGTTCTCGTGACCATATAAGGATGTGAAACTAGTGCTTGGAAGACATAACTTATAGATGGAATGCACATCTATGTGGGATTGGTGCATAGTTGAAATTTATGAATGGTAATTTGTGTGATCATTACTGGCAAACAGAAAGGATTTAGAAATGGATCGGGCATTAAGATTCAAAAGAAACATGCATGTGCTTCAAATCTGCTCTTCCTGAAACTGTCCATAGAACTGGGAAATCAGGGAATTTAGTCATTCTGGAAAAATCAAGGAATTATCAGGAATATTGGAGAGAAAAAAATTAAAAAATCAGGGAAATTAACAAAAAAAAAATGTATACGTTTATTTCAGGCTATAAAACGTCATTGGCTAATGGCTTGTATTCGAATACTTTAAAAATACAATCCAAAAGGGAGGAAAAGCTTGTTGGACTGTAAGATGTGTACTTAAAATGAAATTTTTTTCTTTCAAGATCGTAAAAATCTCACTAGAACTTGGTACTTCTAGAACTTGGCAAAACGATTAACTGTCTATAGCTAAATACTTCTCTATTCAAACAATTTTAATAACAGATGTTCAAATGCTAAATTCAAATTTAAGTTTTCCTTGAGTATTGCTAAAACGATCTTTTTTTCTGACAAACTTGGCAAAACCGATTAATTGCTATTAGCAACTGTTCAATTCTCTTTTATTCTTTGGAAATATTATATAGGAATATTACATAAACAAACGTCTTTAAAAATCAGTGTTCACTCTAGAAATAAAAAGGGGCAGGGCGCTGTTAGCAGAAAAAGGGCACCCCGTTTTCGGAACGGCACTTCTTGTTTTTAAAATGGCACTTTCAAAAAAAAAATAGGGGTATGCGTGGCCACCCGTTGACACATCAAACCTGTGACTGAACAAAAAAAATTCCGATTTATTGCATATTGGGCTATTGGTGACGGCTCGGGGCTTATCTTGTACCGTCAGCCGCGACCTGAACAACCAATCAGAGAAGAGAACGCCTGTCTTCTCCGGAAGCGTAGGTGCGGGGGAAAGGGAGAGACGAAATTAAAATGTAGACGCGAGCACGTCGATTTTGTAACTCTGCCGGTGTTTTATGTTTTTATGTTTTTGTATCACGCCTCATTAGCTGTAAGAATTTCTATTGTTATTAAATCTTTAAAATCCACTCGGCTATTTGTTTGTGACGTTACAGCTTATATAAAATTGGTGCCAGCTTGTGGTATATACCGGCAGAGTTAGTGTTAAGGATCCGAAACTCGGATTAGTTCGGAAAGGGTTGCTTTCTCGGAAGAAGAGAAGCGGGCGCCGAACGGGACTCGACGTGAGTCAGCAACGGTCTGCGAGCGGAGGCGGGACAGCCAGTTTTCGAAACCGAAAGCGCTCAGCAGAGAGGGGTGCACCCTGCACCAAAAAAGAATTCTCCAACGTAATACTGGAGGTGAGACTTGTCCAAGTCTTGGGAGACTCGCCTGGAGTCTGAGGTGTCCCTGCTGTGGAACTGTGCGCCAGCACAAGGAAGCCAGCCGGCTTGGAAGTTCCAGGATACCGGAGTATAGGAAGCTCATCCGAGCAGTTGTTTTAGCGGACATCGCTAATAGGAAGTTCCGGAGGACCGGAATATACAGATGTGGAGTCTTGCCATGACGAGCCAGTGGTAACGGCATCGCCAAAAGTGGATTCCGAATCGAAACCGAAAGTTTTTCAGGAGGACAGCGGACACCAGTTTCCCGCGTGCCTTTTTTGAAATTGGAAAGGGTGAAACATTCATCCAGCAGTGTCGTCTCGGGTGACGATTTTTGGAGCTGAGAGAGGTGTGGTTCTTGATGTATGGCGGTTGAACAGTGTCAACAAAGGGGTAAGTGCCTTCGCTTTATCTCAGAGGTGTGACTTGTTCTAATTTTGGTTCTTTATTATTTTTGGCGCACTCCTTGTGTGGGAAAATTTTGATTTACTTTTTTGTTTGTTTTGGGCCAAAATGTCATATTTTGCTAAATTTAAAAAACAAGACCTGCAATCTCTTGCGGAGGAGTTAGGTCTGACAGTAGCACCTGGTTCTAAAATTCTCGATCTAAAAAACCTTATAATGAAAAGTAGTAATTATGACGAGGAATTTTCTAGGGCTCTCTTGGAATCTCTGGTTCAAGATAGGTTGAAAAATGAGGAGCGCGAAGAAACCATTCGTTTGCAAAATGCCGAGCGCGAAGAAACCATTCGTTTGCAAAATGCCGAGCGCGAAGAAACCATTCGTTTGCAAAATGCCGAGCGCGAAGAAAGGGAGAGGGAAAGGGTTTTTGTTTTAGAAAAACTTAGATTAGAAGCGTCTAATCGAGAGGCGTCGCAAACTAATGATTCGTCAGGTGTTTCTAACAGATCACAACCTGACATACAGAAATTAATTCCCAAATTTGACCCTGATCAATCAGACATTAGTTTGTATTTGGTAATATTTGAGAGACAGGCAAAACGTGCAAATATTCCATGTTCTGATTGGGTATCTTCGTTGTTAAGACTTTTGCCCATAGAGATAGTTCAGTTAATTGCACGCGAACCCGAAGAAGAAGCCGATGATTATGAACACATTAAGAAGCTTCTCCTCAAAAGGTTTAAAATGAGTGCAGAAACTTTTAGGCAAAAATTTGTGCAGCACCAAAAAAAGTCAGAAGGTACATGGAGAGATTTCGTTTTTGAAATCAGAAACTATTTAGAGGAATGGTTAGATGGGTTGGAAATTAGGGATTTTGCTTCTTTAAAGGACTTAATGATTGCCGATCAGGTAAAAAAACGTGTAGGGGTAGAAGTTAAAGAACACTTCATAGATGATTGGGTAAATATTAAAACATCTTCTGTTTTAGCTGACCTTTTGGATACGTACGATGATGTTCGTAAAACAAAAAAAAGACCTAACGATAAATATCAAAAAGTAGAGAAAGGTCAGGTTATCAGTAAAAAAGAAACCGATTTCGAAACTACCAAATCTTCGCATAACGAAGAAGAAAAAAATAAAAGAAATTATGAGGGTTTCGATAAAAGAAAGGCACCCAGGTGTTATGAATGTAACAGCCCGAATCATTTGAGGTATAATTGCCCTGTTCTCCAACAAAAAAGTGAATTTGCTTCGACAGAACATGTCAGTTTTATAAAAGAGGGTACCAGCAACGAGTTCTTAGCCTCGTATTTGAGTAGTGGCTACGTAAATGACATTGAAATAACATTTCTAAGGGACACAGGATCTACTTTAGATGTAGTGTGTCGTAAATACGTTAGGCCGGATACTTACACAGGAGAAACTGTGTGGGTGAAACAACCCTTAAATAGAAATAGAATATCTCTACCTCTCGCAATCGTAGAATTAAACGGGGAATTTGGTACGATTAAAACAACAGCCGCTGTTTGCGCAGATTATTTAGATGAAGGTAGATATATTTTAGGAAATAGAACTGCGGTGTTAATTGAAGAAAATAAGGGGAAGGTGGAAATGGAAAAAAATCAGGCAGTATTTGAAATGGAGGTAAAAAAGGGGGAAGTGGATTTAATTGAAAATCCTAAAGTGGAAAATAACGATTTTGAATCGTCTTCTATTGATATTAATTGCGCTGATTTCAGGAAAGGACAATCAGATTGTTCGGAATTGAAGGATCTCTTTGAGATGGCTGTTAAAAGGGAATCTTCCCTTAATTTGGTCCCAATATGTCAGGAGGGGTTTTCGAAACTAAACTTAGTTCACGATAGTAAACCATTTTCTAATGAAGAAGGTCATGGGACAACCCAAATGTGTATATCAACAAAATATACTGAAGCTATTCCTGTAGCTGACACATGTTCTATTTCTGCTGGATATGCATTAATAGATAGGTTTAGACGTAGGGGATTTCCCCGGGAAAGTCACGGGTCTCGGATGTATCACGTGAACATGTTGGACCGATATCACACAAAGCCAGAAAATGTAACTTTTTTGGTTGGTGAAAAAGAAAATGTTTCTGTAATTCACGATTTAAAAATTCCTTATTTGGATAACGATCCTACTGTTGTTGAATTTCGGGTTTTAATTCAACTTGAAGAGTTAATTAATCAAAATTCAAAAAGTTTCTCAAATGATCTCGGTCTAATTTGTTTTGGTGATGAGCGAATGTTGTGTGAGCCAAATTGGATTTCTTGTACGCAAAATGAGAAGGCTTTTCTGGAATTAAAGTTAAAATTACCTAACAAGCCTGTTTTGTGTGCCCCTAACTTTCAACAGGAATTTATTGTTCAGAAAGACTCTACTTGTATAGGTGTGGGAGTGGTTCTCTCTCAACCAAATGATGGAAAAGAGAAACATCTTGTTGTGTATTTAGGAAATTTTCCATTGTAAAAAGAAAATGTGAATTCTTAATAGTGTATTTGTGTCCTCAATTGTTCATAAATGTGTATTTTATTTTGATAAAAAAGATTGTTAATTTTACTGTATGTATTGTCATAATCACACCGTTTGAAATAACTTTGAAAGTTTGTGATTTGTGTTTTTGATGTAATATAAATCAATATTTAATGTTGATAAATTTGTTTAATTCATAAAGTACCTGCTTAATTGTTTTGTATGTGCTTTCCCACACAAGTGTCTAAGTTAATAAGATTCTTAATTAAAAACTTTAAGTAAGATTTAACTGAATTGTAAACGTTTTTGAATATTTTAAGTCACAACCTCAGGGTAAAGTTAAGGTACTAATGCTATTAGATTTTAAGTGCAAATTTCAGGTATCAGTAAACTGAAGAACTGTATGTGATGAACAATGTCAACGACGTCTGACGGATCAAATACATGACTGGAGAAAATCCGTTTCTCAAGAAAACTTTTCAAAAATTTGAAAAGTTCTGGTAAGAGGGGAGGAGTGTTGTACCGTCAGCCGCGACCTGAACAACCAATCAGAGAAGAGAACGCCTGTCTTCTCCGGAAGCGTAGGTGCGGGGGAAAGGGAGAGACGAAATTAAAATGTAGACGCGAGCACGTCGATTTTGTAACTCTGCCGGTGTTTTATGTTTTTATGTTTTTGTATCACGCCTCATTAGCTGTAAGAATTTCTATTGTTATTAAATCTTTAAAATCCACTCGGCTATTTGTTTGTGACGTTACAATCTCAAAGGAGAGTACAAAATTGATGTCACTTTGTGGAAATACTACTTGCAATAAAAAATTTGACATTTTAAATTTAATGTTTTTGCTAAAAACCAAATCGGTAAGTAGCCCGAATTAGGCCCCTTACAAAACTGATGAAAAGGCTACTAAAATTAAAAATTTGGTAATACGTAAAATGTCTAATCTTGTAATCTCGCCCCAAACTATCTTACAGGCAACCAATAGGATTCGTGCAATGCCCCGTGCTTGAAATTACCGCGGAATTGTCACGATTTCACAACACGCTTAGTTAAAAAGAAGTTTGTTTTTCTTCTGTCATAATTCACTTATTTCAAATTTACACACAAAAAATTTAATCTATACCTTTTTTAAAGACAGCTAGGAAAGCAAGGATGCTTGTGCTTGACTAAAAAGGACAATAGGGGCGGAATTTGTTTTCGAAAGAGGGCGGCATTTTTGAAAAAGGGGCATGAGGGCGCTATTGAGATGAAAAAAGGGCGGGCAGGGCAGACCGCCCTTCAAAAAATGCCTAGAGTGAACACTGTAAAAATATTTAAGATCTTAGAATGTGCCTTTGTAGCTCAGTCGATAGTGCATGGCACTTGGACACAATATATAGTGGGTTCTTCCGATGAGGGTCACTTAATTTTATGTAGTGTATGCCTTACCGGCCTTATTAAAAAATAAACCTGACATTTTATAAGCTGAGGAGAGGTAAATAATAGAAAGAAAAAAAATCTTATAATTCACAAATTAATTAAACAATGTCTAATTTTTAAGAAAATAACCTTGTAAAACAATATGTAATGTTGAATATTGACTGCTTAATTCTGTGACCTATTATTTCTATCGCACTGAAAAAACTAGATGACGGGGAAATATCGGGGAATTTTAAATAGTTTTCCCCTCTGGACACCCTGAAAATATTTGTCCTATTATAAGTTCTGAAAGTATGTTTGTCATTGTTTGAAATTTAATATTAGATATGTTTGTTTCTTGTATTACATTAGTTTACATAAATTGTTTTGACGATAATTTCAATTTGAAGCTTGTAGCACCAGGATAATTTAGTTTCCGTTCATTTCTAGGAAGCTAAAAACATTCTAAATACTCAAGAATTAAGCAACCCGGAAGAAATTCTTAAAAAGTATGAACACCTCTTTACAGTAAATGAGAAATCTAGAGGAGGAAGTTTATATCTACAAAGCAAAGTGAGTACATTTTTAAAAACTTCCTTTTAAACACATTCATTTATAATAATGCTAGTGACTCTGGTCAATCCTTATATTATTTAATTTACTTTTTGTATACAGAACCATTACGCACGTTCCTACTGGTTTTCTAGAAGTATAAAGTGGTCATGAAAAAAATAATAGTAATCTGTTTGGTAACCCTCTGATGAAGCTGAATGATTTAAGTCGTCCTGAAATTTCCATTGTTTCTAGATATACACAAAAATTTTAAATTCATAAAAATATTCAATGTTGAAATATGTTTTTAATCTAAAGCATTTGGGTGTTTCTTTGAAGCTATATCTATTAAATTAACAAAAATATTTATAATATATATGCATAGGAAATATAAACCATTTTATTCAGAGTAAACAACTTTACTATTTTGCCCTGTTTTCAACCAATCAGAGAGTTAAAGATAGAAGAAGCTAATGGAATAACATTTTTTGTTAAACTCAAAAACATGCTATTTTTGGTTATTTTGAAGATGAGATCTTTATTTTTCACCTGCAGAGAATTAAAAAGTAAATATAATTTACAAAGCAAGGTGTTCATTGTGTTAATAACATACCTGTGACTTCAATGAACAAATAAATTTAGTTGTTTTAGCCTATTTTGAAATCGAATTTTGTCTATTTTCTAAAAAAAAATTTAACAGAACTCTTTGAGTTTGAAAATTGCGATATGATTGGAAAATATTTTAATTTTTTATATTTTGGTATGTGTATACTAAGATAAAAACTCGTCTTATAGAACATTGCGTTAAGAATATTAAAATACAAATGCAACGTTAAAATAGGCAATAAAAATCCGTAATAATCCGGACATGTTTCGGGAGATACATCACCCTTCATCAGCGGAAAATGTAAAGTCTGTGTGTAATGAAATATAAATAAACCCAAGTAATCTAAAATGTTGCCAAAGACCAAAAAACTATTACAAACAGTTGGAGTTAACTATTGTGTGCCAACAAGCGGGAAACATTGGGACCGCAAACGTTTCATTGACAACCGAATCAATATTACTAAAAATATGAAACGCCTCCAGGAAGTCAAGTTCTCCATTTGAACTTGACTTCCTGGAGGCGTTTCATATTTTTAGTAATATTGATTCGGTTGTCAATGAAACGTTTGCGGTCCCAATGTTTCCCGCTTGTTGGCACACAATAGTTAACTCCAACCGTTTGTAATAGTTTTTAGTTAGTTTTTTGGTCTTTGGCAACATTTTAGATTACTTGGGTTTATTTATATTTCATTACACACAGACTTTACATTTTCCGCTGATGAAGGGTGATGTATCTCCCGAAACATGTCCGGATTATTACGGACTTTTATTGCGTATTTTAACGTTGCATTTGTATTTTAATATGTGTATACTAATTTTCATTCTCTGTAGAAAATCATAGCTTCTATTCAAATTCAAATTACAACGATTAATGAAAAAATAATTAATAGAATCTTGTGAAGTATCTTTACATTTCGTTTAAAAAATAATTATATGCGCTAAATTTTCAATCTAGACTATTGTTTGTATTTTTTTATTGTAGCACTTTTAATGTTTTGACAATTTTTTTTAACCTAATTAACGAATTTGTTCTAATGGTTTTTGTCAAACTGCATTGACATAAAAAAATACACGATTTTAAAATTGTATAATTTAAAAATTAACCCTTTGCACAGAGTGGCGACTCTCAGTGACCAAAATAACGACCTGTTCTTTAAATTGAACAAGAACTGCATATTCTTCAGACTCTTTTCTTTCATTAGCCTTCCTTGTTCTTTATCTAACTCTATTTAAAAGTATTTAAGTAAGTATATTAAACTTGGGTACCAACATACAGTAGACGCTCGTTTTTACGAACCTCTAATTTACGAACACTTACGATTTTACGAACTAGTGTCTGGTCCCGAACATGGTCCCATAGGCATAATGTTATTTTTATTTCCCATTTACGAACTAAAATTTTGAAAAATCTCTTTTTTGCGAACTAATTTTCATTATTCGCTAGCGTTTACCTCACATCAGACAAAGTTTAAAAGCTCATATCTTTAGGGAGTAAAAAAGCAACACATACAAACATTTCAAGGCCATTCTGAGAAAAATTACAGGGGCCAACAGCAGGTGGGTAGCAGGCATGTGATTATAGGGCACTTTGATGTCAATCTTTACCCCTCCCTTACATTCAATAAGCATGTGTCAATGTTGAGCGGGGAAAGGGGTGCTTTGTTATAAGATTATGTTTTGTAGCTGGTTAGTTTCATCTGGACCCTGAATGTCTGAAGTTTCGTGTGAGTCCAGAGAGAGTTTGAGCCAGTTTTAGTTGAGGAAATTTAGTCATGTCGCAGTTGAAGAAACGCACTCGTTTATCTGCTGAGGCAAAAAACAAAATTTTAAAAGAAGTAGAAGAAAAATTTTTATGCAAGGCAGAAATCTCCAAGAAATATAGAATTCCAAAGAATAGCCTATAGATAATTTTATGATCTAGAAAACAAAATCGTTGGATATGCAAACAAGACCAGCAAGAGTGCTCCTCTCGAAAATGTTTTTGAGCAGAAAAATATCCAAAACTGGAAAAAGCTTTGCTTGCTTGAATGAGGAAAATTATAGGAACGAACATTCCGATTAATGTAATGTGCTTAAGGAACAATTGAACTGCTTTGTTTTAAAGCTCAACATCAAAAACTTCAAGGCATCGGAAGGTTGGCTGCAAAAATTTTAATCCAGACACGGTTTGAGCTTCAGGAAACTGAATGGTTATCTAGACTAGGCCTCTTTTGAGGAGGACAGTAGTGAAATGCTTTCAAAAATCGATAAAATGAAAACATGTATTTTCCAAAATGTTGTTTTAAAACAGAAAAACTAGCGATTATTCTGATGCTTAATTTTTCATGAATAAAGGTACACTTATTATTTTTTATTTAACTATTTTATTTTACAATTGTTTCTTATATAGAATACATATAACTTTACTTCCTAATATAATCTCTAAATAATGCTTTATGTATAAAGAGAAGACAGTTTAATAAAAATAAGAATAAAATTTATATACTTCTTATGATATTCTATTTTACGAACAATTTGGTTGTTCCCTACGAGTTCGTAAAAACGAGCGTCTACTGTATTTTATTAATCCTTTGCACTATATTGTCATCGTTAACCCTTTGCACTCAATTGGCGCAGCTCAGGCGACAACATAACGACTCGTTATTTTGGTTCCCTGATCTTTAAAATAAACTAGAAAAATGTCTTGTATTTAAAACACACATCGATCTTTTTTTTTTCATCTTGTTCTCTTGCAGATCCAAAACTGATTATGATTTTTTCCTCTCTATGAGCATAAAAAATTCTGGGGGAAAAACAGAATGAGAAATAACTGTTCTTTAAAAAGAACGCAAATGTCAAAATGTTCTGGGAGTGGAAAGGGTTAAGTCACCATATTAACACATTTTTTTTCTCTGTTCTTTTAATTGAAAGAGAACATATTCTTCATTTTAAAAAGTTCTTCGTTCAGAAATTGTAATGTAAGTGTTCCGTAAAAAGCACATAAATATAAAACTTGGTTTTTTTAGTGTAAAGTTAAAACATATTAACTCGCTTTTTATTTTCCACATTCCTTCTTTGCAAGAAAAGTTCTTAAAATACAAATAAAAACCATCCAATGTACTACATCCAAAAAATTTTATTACCCCAACAAAAGATACGGGTCTGAAGCTTTTGGTTCGATTGCTGATCAGATGGTACAAAACTTCCAGTTAAACTGGGCACAATTTCCCTTTAAAATATCACATTAATGTGACTCAAATTTAGTGTTGTTTTTCTTTAAGGAGGTAAAGATAAGAAATTAGTTTTATACAAATTCTGTAGCTCACACAGATCAGGCATTTAACTGAAAAAGAAAATTCTATATGTGTGTGGGGTTAACTTTATATGCCCAATACTCCGACTTAGGCGAGAGTGATCGCTTTAGCATGACTGGTAGAGTATCGGCGTAGCAAGCAGAAGGTCCTGGGTTCAATACCGAGTGGTGGCAGCCAAAAAGTGAATAGCGCGACATTGGTGACTTCCGGACTGCAGATCAAAGCAACCTTCGAACAAGCACTTGTGAGAGTACATTGAATCTACTTCCAACCACTGCCAACGTGATAACACTTCACGGCATCAACTACTGCCCACATGATAACACTTCACGGGCATCTCAATCATTTGTTCCTCCGTCCGACTCACTAAGAGAAGGGTACTGTGGGTTCACTTCATATACCCGATACTCCCACTTAAGCAAGAGTGATCACTTTAGCGTAAATGGTAGAGTATCGGTGTAGCAAGCCAAAGTTCCTTGGGTTGATACCGATTGATGACAGCCAAAAAAGTACAAAGCGCCGCATGTGTTTGATTAATTGTGTGCTTGAGGGCAGTCAAAAGTATCCATTAATAATTTTTTTTAAGAAGTTAATACCTGTTTTCACATAATTTCAAAAGACCGTAATTGAATAATTGAAACTCTTCTTTTGCAAATGTTTAACTTTAATATTATTTTACTGTTACAACTCCCCTAGACATAAAGGGCTTATATACCAAATTTATTAGTATTACAACATTAGTTTTTGAGATTTTGTTCATCACCTGAAAATAATTTTTATTTGTTTGAATTTCTCTTTGGAAATAGAAAATAAAAAAGAGCTATTGAATACAGTCTTTAAAATATATGTCGCCATTTCGATTGACTAGTGGAAAATATATCGCATGTTGCAGAAATTTTGCTCCAAATTTTCTTCCTTATATCAAAAGTTAATATTTTTTTTTAATTCATATTTTTTGTTTAAAGTATCTACATTCGGATTTGTCTAGCATTTCAAATCCAACAATTTGGACATAGCATAATTGAGTATTTCTATCAACTTTTTAACAATATAGCAAAATAAAGATAAATAAAAGTGAACTTTTAACATTCAAAACTACTCAAAAACTGAAAATATAAAGTTCAGAAATATTAAAAGTGTTATGACTCTAGCAATATTAATCTGGTAGCATCCTGTTTCTAAATAAAACATGTGTGATTTTTTACTTGAATAAAGAACTAAATTTAAAAAAATATATATTGAGAAGTTTGATATGTTCAATTTATAATTATATATAGTAAAAAAAGTGATTTTCCTTTAACTTGGATGTATGGTAGCTTTTGCTTTCCAGTAAACACCTGTTTTAAAAAACTTATTTTACAGTGAAGTGCATTTTAGATTGAAGTGCATTCAAATATTATACATATTACATAAAACTATGATATTCAAGTAATACATATAACATATAAACATAAAATTCAAATAATATACATATTACAAAAAATAGTTATTTAAATAATATACATATTACAGAAAATAGTTATTTAAATAATATACATTTTACAAAAAATAACTATTCAAATACATAAAAATATGGTATTCAAATAAAACATATCACATATAAATATGAAATTCAAATAATATACATATTACAAGAAATAGTTATTTAAATAATATACATATTACAAAAAATAACTATTCAAATAATGCATATAACATATAAATATGATATTCAAATAATATATATCACATATAAATGTATTCAAATAATATACATATTACAAGAAATAGTTATTTAATTAATATACTTATTACGAAAAATAACTATTCAAATAATACATATAAAATTCAAATAATATACATATTACATAAAAATATATTACTCAAATAATACATATAAATATGAATAATGTGCATATTGCTATTCCAAAGGCATATAAATTAAATTAATTGTGATTTATATTTAAGTAATCTTACAAAAGTAAGTTATAACACAGTTTTAACTTTTAAGTTGCACCTTAAAATTTAAATGAATCGAATAAGGCCCAAGAAATGCTTACAACTTGTATGTAACCTTTTTCTTTTTAATTTCAGATCGTGAGAGCTAAAGAAAGGATAGATGAGGAATTAAAAATGAAGTCCCCTAGTTGAAATTATTTAAATGCAGTTATTAATTTTGTAGTTATGTCATTACATGTTAAATGTTTGTACATTGTATAGGTACAGTCACTGTAACAAATTAATAAAAAAAATTAGAGCTGTCATATTAAAATGTTTTTTTTTTTACACAAAGTATCGTGGAATGGGTTAATAATTAGCCTGGTCGACGCGAATTATATTCCACTACAAGATGGTATTTAATTTATCCCCATAGGTTGATTCCATGTGGAGTTAAGGAGTGGAATCGTATACTGCAGTCATGCTCGTCACGCCGGGTGGGGGTCCGACCCCCATTAATCTGGAAACCCCGAATTGGGAAAACTTATACCTGAAGAAAATTTATTTTATTAACAAATGAAAGCTAGGAAATATTAGGAATTACCCACCTTGTAAGATTACATTTAAATTAGACCTCAGAACAGACACTGCATCGGAATATAGATGCAACAAATCAATGCTTGTGAGAGAACTGTTTAATATGAGCTAAAATATATATAAAAAAGAAGAAAAATGTCGATAAGTTGGAACTGGGAATTTTCAGCACTGTTGAGTTGCGAATTTCGAATAGTTGAGTTGAGAATTTGAATCGTTAAGTTGGGAAATTTCTTGCCTCGTGTATAACGGCACTGACTGCAGTTAGTCTAAACTTCTTCCCCTCGTGGTACAAAGATCAGAGGGTGGGTTGGGTTCAAGGATAGTGAAAACTATATATATAAGGTGTGCTTGTTCTCGCGCTGTCTGACGGAAGGCGGGGAAAGCACATTTTTGACGTCATAGTGACGCCTACCTCGTGCTTTCTGTGGGCGTGTCTAATGCTCTTGTTTGTGAGGTGCTGCCGTCTATTCGTTTTTTTTTGTGAACTATTAAAAAGTGATACGCTAACTTTATTTGGTTACTTTTACTGCATTTTATGAGTTTAAATTATATTTTAAGGATTGCATTTAGTATGGAAAAAGATTTGTTTCATAAATTAAGCGTATTAAAATAATATTAGCTGCCACGAGAGCATATCCATGAATTATTAAAGAGTAAAATGGGGGTAGGAAACATCAGGTCAATGCATTTGTATTGGACATATTAAATGAGTTACAATTTCAATCAAGTAAAATAAAGGGACATAACAGAACAAGGACGGATTAGTAGTGAAGCTACCTGAACACAGGTATTTACATTATTTTGCTTATTAAAAATTAAATCACCAGTTGTTTCCCAACCGGGGATCGAACCTAAGTAGCAATGCTTGAGCCAATGAGAATGATCAAAAACCGATAGTAAGGCGGATCAAAAATGACGTCAATAATGTGCTTTCCTTGCCCACTTTCAAAAAGCGAAAAAAGAGTGCACCTTCTATATATATTCTTCACTATCCTTGGGTTGGGTTAATAATTGACCTACTTGAAACTTCTAACATTCCGATACACGATAGTATGTCATTTATCTCCATAGGTTGATTCTACGTAGAGGATTTGACGGGTGTCCTTTTTTAGTATAATATTCCTTGAGGCCAGGTACCGTATATCGATTTTATAAACGTATTCACTTAAAAAAAATCGATTTTAAATGCACGAAAACTTCAGTAAAACGAAAACTGATTTAAATGCAATCAAAAATGTATACACAAACATCATCAATATTCACCTATCAAATTCGATAATAATCTGCTATTCACGATCCATATACATAACCATTAAAACAACCATTACTTACATTTTTACGATTTACGTCGATCCAAGCACACAAAATACTAGAACAATTCCATAAAAGGTTTTTAATAGTTGTAAATAACACCGTTCAAGGCAATAAATAACACTAAGCTATTTCAGATCGACCAACACTTGAAGAATGTGATTTATCGTCATTCAACTCTTTCCATATACGATTCCATTATAAAATATCATTCTAAAATCAATGGAATTCCTCGAAGTAAATTGGTTTCAACAATAGAGTTATTTCGTATTGGTTGGTTCCAGTGGCGGATTTAAGAGAAAGGGCACAGGCGGCAAAACTTGCGAGGGGGCCCAATTTTTAATTTACTATTCAACCTTGAGGGGGGGGGGGGTCTATCATCGGGGCGTGGCATATAGGTGGAGGTCCAGTGTTTATGTGACGTAGAAAAACTGTAGAAATATTTTTTAATTTCTTTCAATAACTTTGATATAAGTAACTTTAAAAAAAAACTTTTTTTAATAGGATATTTGGTAAAACTTTTGTTTTGGAAGTTTTATTTAAAAAAAAAATCTGTAAAACATTATTATGACGTGACACGAAGAGGGGGGTGGGGGTGAATAGAAGGGAAAATAAGGATACGCCATATTGATGTCTAGCCTTTCCTTTTTTCAGATTTTTTTTTGTTATAGATTCTAAGTTAATTTTATGTGCAAATGATCTTTCGATATTTAGAATACCTATAATTGTTTCAAGTATCATTAACTATAGTGGAACGACGGTATTCCTTAACGATAAAATAACTAAATATAGTCGACAAATAAACAATATTTTGAATTAAAAGAAACTAATATATATTTTAAATAAAATATTAATTTATTTAGTTAGAAATTCTCTCATTCGGTTTCATTTAATAAAGTCAACCCAAATGGTTGAGCTTTAGCCCTTATTACATTTTCCTAAGTGAAATAAAAATTTATGGTTAAGTTAATTTTTTGCAAAAAAATATATTCTATTTACAATGCCATTATATATTGATGCAAATTTGCAAAAAAAAATTATTAATCGAATTAACGTATTTTTCAAGTGAATTTGTTTATCAGTTTAATACAAGAATAAAATTGTAAAATTCCTACAACAGCATGTTACATTTTTGCCTTTTAAAATACATAACAAGTAATATTCATTATAAATAGGGTTCGATTGAATTCCCCTCCAAATTCCTCCCACGAAAAATCAATCGGAATTAAACAAAACATATGTATTAATATTGGAATTGCTTCCTACTTTTGCGCAACTTCATTTTTAAAACAACATGAATCTATGTATAATTTAATTGAATATTTTCAGACCAATCTTTTTGCGACATATGTGGCATTATGTTGTGCCTTTTATCACCGTGAAATACAGAAGTTTATTAATTAAAAACAAAACTTAAAAATCTACTTTTAAAAACACAAACATTTAAAATATATTTTACTAAAATCAGAAATAAAATGAAGAAATAAGTTTTATAATTAACAAAGACAAGTCTCCATAATTATTTTTTTTGTCAAATCGTTGCTGTTTATTAATTTGTTTTCAAGTTTTAATTAAAATAGAAACGTTTACTTACTTTAGTATAATTGAGTTGTTCTTTAAAAAGAAGAACTTGAACAAAAAACACTTTTACAAACATTACTAACATATAAAGATATACTTTTGGTTTGGATCAGGAAATCGACAGTGGATGTGGACACTGTGTTCTGTAAATGATCGTCTCGTCTTTTTTCACTCCTCTCCCTAACCCCCTCTACCACCGCCCCGTCCCCCACAGGCCAACTTTCTGAAACCCCCATCGCAGCAGCTTGAAATCCAGAACATCAAAGATAAGAAGTGACATTTTACGACCCCTTTAATTGGTACATTTCAATTCTATCGTAACCTCTCCAATACACATCCCAACAAAAGTCGGGAACAACTACGGACTAAATAGAAGTGTATCTTTGTGTTACCCGGCACTTCAATGATAGGCGTCTAAAAGAAAGAATAGCCCTTTCATACCTAAAAATCACTATGTCGTTAAAAATCCTGTTGCCCTGCTGGTCCTGGTTGCCCTGAGTAAAAGACTACAACTGAAGAGGTTTTTCGAAGATAGCTATTCTTCGAAAAACCTTTCGGGTGTCACTATGGTCGGACCCCTGCGAAATAATTAATGGGCGAAAGCTCAAGGATGGGACACACCTGTGTTGTTTGCAATACATGTCGTAGTTCTGGCGAACCGTGACATTCCTTCTTCCCCCATTGTACTCGATACTCACAAAGAAGAACCCTTGTTATCCGTCTCTACCCCTGGTCTCTACCTGGACTCTGGCCTGTCCCCAACTCTTTAAGCATTTTTATATGGAACTGTTGTATGCTAGGAATTATCTAGATCCGGAGCTGCTAAATATGTCAAGGTCGAAGAGAGAGAGACTTGAAAGAGATATTATTTTATTTGGAAAATTTTGCAATTAACTTAACATTAATTTAATATACAAGGTTGACCACTAAATGATAAAAAAAAAATATTATAAAAAGGTTCACTTACCTTTTCTGAAAAAAAAATGAAATTGAGCTTGGACATTTAGGACAGATGTCTATTTTATTCACAATTGATGTTTTCACACAGCATAAAAGATATAGTAAAGACCACCAAACATTTTAGGATCGCCAAACTATATATTTTATTCTTATTTAACTGAAATCTCCTCTGAAATATTTAAAAATAAATGTTGAATTCTAAGTCGAACTTTTATCTATTTTTGCATTTTGTGATGACTAATCTTAAAGGGATCCTAGAACATCCATTCAAACTTTTACATTTACTAAAACTTTAATCTTTATTATCCTTAAAAGGAATCGCATTCTAGAAAATGTGTTAAAAAGCATTAAAAGTAACAGAATGTGCCAAATCTTTTGTATTTATTTATATATCCCTACCCTAATTTGTATTTATGTGTCTATTCCTACTATAACTTACAAACAGATTAAACGAGACATAAGAGTTAATTTTTTCAAAAATTTTATGTAAGTGTTTTCAAGTAAATTTTGTAGCACATCACGTTAGAGAGAAGTTATATATTTTTATAGTAGATGGGATCAGAACCACCCTTAAGTGTGTGCCACAGGTGTCTTCGCACAGGGCC
Organism: Troglohyphantes excavatus; assembly: GCA_963932185.1. Taxonomy (NCBI): domain Eukaryota; kingdom Metazoa; phylum Arthropoda; class Arachnida; order Araneae; family Linyphiidae; genus Troglohyphantes; species Troglohyphantes excavatus. The sequence continues at coordinate 6,867,465 of OZ010677.1, read as the reverse complement.
CCAGGATTTGGGTCGGGGCCCCACACCAAGAAAAAAATATATACTTTTTTTAATTCTAAAGTAACTTGTCATTTTTTAATTTTAGTTAGATCATACTGTTTTGCTACAGTTAAACTTAAAATAAATATTTTAAATAGTGATTAGAAAATGCTAATCTTTTGCGTTTCTATGCACCTAAATTGTGTGTATTTAATTTTCGAGTATCATTATCTATAGCCCTCCCCTCACACCAAAAAAACCTTAAAAGTAATCTAAAAATCTATTAAATATATTAGAAATCTTAAATCCATATTATAGTCCATGGTGTCCCGCTTGCTACATTTGCCCAGGACCCCTACGTCTGCTAAGGGGCCAGACGTAGGACCCCGCGTTTGCTTACAGAGGTAATCGGGCCTGTAAAGTGGAGTGGCCACGGTCCTTTGCAGAAGGGCCCCTATCTACTATTGTACGAGAAAGGGTAAGGGAAGCAATACAGAAAAATACTGTGAATTTTTTAATAAAATATGCTAAAAAAAATGTAAGAATTATTTCTTTTCGTGTCCTTTTTTAATTTCTGGAGTAAAGGGGGCCCCAAAAGGACTCAAGACGAGGGGGCCCAGGCGGCAAATGTCCATTTGCCGCCTGTTAAATCCGCCACTGGTTGGTTCTCTTGCGATCTGTTTGGCACTTTTATTTATTGAACAAATGTCAGAAATCGTTAATAAGTTCAAAATAAATGATGTTTAGATCTTTACTGATACATTGTTAAAAATAGGTACTTGAAAATAAGTAAAATGTACTCATTTTTGAGATGCTTATCATGACTTCGAATAAATAAGTTTTAATTTTGAAAAAGACATGTACTCAAAAATGAGTACAATGAGTAAAAATCAATAAAAGAGCAGATTCTTGTCTACATAGTCTGCCTTCATAATTCACTCTCAATAAATATCAACAATTACGTCTTACCGGGAATCGAACACAAATCCTGAGTCACCACAGTCCAGTGCCTTATCCGTTGTTATACCATGGCGACGTAAAGAAGTTATAAACAGAAGAAATGTTAAAAAAGTGTGCCCAAAGAATGGGAAGTAAGATAAATGAATTGCAATAACTCAGTTTCTATTTAAGCAATCGACATCAAATAATGTCAAAAACCATCTTCTGACTTAAGTATGTCAGGTTGCTTTGTTAAGATGGCTTGAACAGAAGCTAAGATTATCAATATTAAATCTCGCTGCTCATTTTCGAGAAAGTACGGTTGCTTGAATTTGAGTAAGCCATTGCTCGTTTACGATGCAATTGTACTCAAAGCAAAATAAGTGGGTACAGGTACTCATTTATAGGTAATTTTTTTTTTACAGTGCACTTTGATTAAAATATTCTTTTAGATTAATTAAGATTTGAAAGACAGAACGCAAGATAAATCTTTACTTACAGTGCAGGCAAAAAATTGTGTGTTGGCCTGTATAATAAATAGGAGGAACATTAAAGAGTTTTTTTTTTTTTTTTGGTCAATTCCCGCATTTCCTTGTGTGTTTGTACACTTTAAAAAATAAACAATTTTTTGACGCATTACGTAGTATATACCAACAACCCTCTTTCCTGACACCAGAGAGAGCCCCAGTTGCTTAGTTGGTAAGGCGTTCAGTCAGCTACTAATCAGAGAATTGGTGGTTCGAATCCGTGAAATGGACTTGACATAGAAAAGTTAAAAAAAAAAGATCTTGCGATGGAGGGTTGCCAGCTTCGCTACAAAACTACTAGAAAGTCGTCCAGAATATCCAGAAAATTATACTGGCGTGTATACGGGACTGGTGTACGATAAATCTGATCGGGGTCGAAAGTCCCGACGTCTATTGAAGGCGTTGGGTGCCTGTTCAGGTGTTTCCTCGTCATCTGACCATGGTTCTAAAAAATAACGAGGTACATGTACGAATGTGTGTGTGTGAGTGTGTGTTCCCGGGTCTTTCCTTCGAGATTGACCCCGAACCGTCGCCAATAGCCCACTGTGCAGCTCTAGTCCGACGTTATTTAACAAAACAAAACCAAACCTAACACCAGAGTTCGAGGAGGATAAAAAAAAATTAAGAAACCCGAATACAAAGACGATACCATTTTTATGGTTTGATAAATCAAAATTACACTAATGAGAAATAAAAGAAATCTCCCCCCCCCCCCCCAAAAAAAAATCAGTTTGAGCTGGGCTCTGGATATGGATATTCATCCACTTTCTCGTCACTTTTTAATCCGGTATATACTTTCAAGATGAGATAAATTTATTCAGGAAAATCTTAACTTTTTTTTTTTTTTTTCGTAGAAGTCTAGACAGGATAAAACAGAATTCGCTTTGACATGCAAGCAACACAACAGTTCTTTTGAAACTGGGTGAACAAGGTTGATAAAAGAGAGGTTACACCTAGTCAAGGATAGTGGAGACTATATATAGAAGGTGTGCTCGTTTTTCGCTTTTTGAAAGTGGGCAAGGAAAGCACATTTTTGACGTCATTTTTGCTCCATTTTTGCGTCTTACTACAAGTTTTTGATCATTCTCATTGGCTGTGTGTTTCAAGCATTGTTACTTAGGTTCGATCCACGGTTGGGTAACAACTGGGGATTTAATTTTTAATTAGCAAAATAATGTAAATATCTGTATATAATTGTGTTCAGGTAGCTTCACTACTAATCCGTCCTTGTTTTGTTATGTCCCCGTATTTTACTTGATTGAAATTGTAACTCATTTAATATGTCCAATACAAATGCATTGACCGAATGGTTCCGAACCCCATTTTACTCTTTCAAAATTCATGGACATGCTCTCGTGGCAGCTAATATTATTAAAATACGCCTAATTTATTAAGCAAAGCTTTTGAAATTTTTACATACTAAATGCAATCCTTAAAATATAATTTAAACTCTTAAAATTCAGCAAATTCTAAAGAAAATTAGCTAATATCATGTTTAAATAGTTCACAAAAAAACGAATAGATGGCAGCACGTCACGAACCATAGGTTCAAATTAGCTGCAATTAATTTCAAGATATTTTAGAAACTAAACCCCTCTGCAAATCGATTCAAATGTTTTTTGAAGCAAATTTTAGCAGTTTTCTTTTAAATGCATTGCGCGACAAACAAGAATTCTTGTTAAATTAAGTTTGCTCTGTAGACTCTAAAACGACTGTACAAACGAGAGCATTAGACACGCCCACAGAAAGTGGAGGTAGGCGTCACTATGACGTCAAAAATTTGCTTTCCCCGCCTTCCGTCAGACAGTGCGAGAACGAGCACACCTTATATGTATATAGTCTTCACTATCCTTGACACCAAGTATTGTTTTCATTAGCGGAATGACTACAGCTTTTTGGAATACTTCAGATTTCCCCCTATTACAACCAAATTCCTCTCGCTCCGCATTCACAAAATTAAATCCGGACATTTTAAAGCTTTGGATGCTATCGCGTACATAAGCTTGAAATCAGGACAGTCCGGGCGAAATCCGGAAATATGGTAACCCTCTATCTAGGTCTATTGCCCACAGAACATTGATTTGGAGCACCAAAATCATATTATTTTGTGTCAAAAAAAATCATTGATCCGTCCCTGTATTGTATATCGCCCAAAAAAAAACACCCGTCTCCCCCCAAAGGTGTCGAAAAGAGACAATAGAGACGAAAAAGATCCATTGTTTTCGTCATTTCCTGAAAGAAAACTTTCCCCATACACGGGGAAGACAGTCCCTGATCCTTTCCCGGATGACGTTGATCGAACGCGACATTCATCCGGCCGAGCGACGACACAAAAGACGAGGGAAAATGGGCTTTTAACGTTCTTTTTTTTGTTTCGAGAATAGAGCGCCATTTTCGGTTATATTCCCTCGATCCTCTCGTGTGACATCCTTGTTCGAATTCTCTTTCTCGGTGACCCCTGTTTCGAAGAAGATATCTATTTTCTTTGAGGTTGCAAAGTTAGTTCGTTTATGGAACAAAGCGTATTTGGGTTATGAATGTGTGTTTTAACGAATTGGTGCCAGGGTTTGGCTTACGCATCAATCAGGGACCGACTTACTGTCTTACCGCCAGCAGAAAGCCCAGTGCCAGAATTCTGTTGTCTGGTGGTTGCAATAGCAGCGTATGCTTTTACTTAATTCTGGGAATGGAGCAAACCCCCAGAAGAGCGAATATGCGAAATTAGATTTCTTACACTGTTAAACATAGGCACTCAAAAATAAGTAAATTGTACTCATTTTTGATAACATTCGATGCTTATTGTAGCTTCGAATACATGTTTCATTTTTAAAAAAAACATGTACTCAAAAATGACTAAAAATGAATAAAAAGAGCAATAGCTTGCCTACATAGGCTGCCTTCATAAATCGATTTCAATAAATATTGACAATTACAACCATGACTTACCAGGAATTGAACCCAGGTCGCAAGGCACCACAGTCTTTTTCCTTATCTATTGTACTACCAGGGCGACGTGAAGAAGTTATAAACAGAAGATTTGTTTAAAAGGTCTGCCAAAAGATTGGAAAGTAAAGTAATTTGTAATAACTCAGTTCCCATTTCAGCAATCGACATCAAATAATGTGAAAATCATCTTCTTAACAATTATTATAAGTTTGTCAGGAGGTGGCTTTATTAAGATGGCTTGAACAAAAGCTGAGATTAGCAATATTAAATCGCACACCTCATTTTTCAGAAAGTACGGTTGCTTAAATTTGAGTACGTATCATCGCTGATTTACGATGTAGTTGCATTCAAAGAAAAACGAGTATGTTCAGGTACTCAGTTTTAAGTACCTTTTTTTAAAAGTATGTGGTTGCAATAGAAACGGAAGATTTTACTCAATTCTGGGAATGGAGAAAACCCTCAAAAGAACGAAAATAAGAATTTAGGTTTCTTACTGTCAGCTATATGGAACCCATCCCTTTTACATTCAAGCCCCAAAATTGAGTAACAATGTCCGTTTCTATGGCAGCCGCCAGACAACAGTATTCTAGCGTTTAGCTTTCTTCTTGCAGAAGACAGTACAAAATTGGAACACCACGATGATTGATGGGGACCTCATTTAAGTTTAAAACTTCAGTACAACTGCTAAAATATTGCAATGAAACTATGATATAACTTTTTACGCAATTTTAAATACTTCGACTATCTATTTCCTTGCTAAGTAAGAACAATCAGGCATTCCTTTTAATAAGATTTTTTTTTTTTAAATTTGTTAGATATTTTGATTATGACATTTACTTTGAACTTACGTTTGGAATAACATGTATTTGCCATAGATATACCCAGAGAGTTGTAATATTAAATAGAGAGCGCCTTCAATACCAGATTCTCGTAAGGCCGTGGTGTCAACATTGAAAAGAAAAATCCATATCACGCGGTTATAGCGCTGCCACATTTGGCGTTCAGACATCTGCAGGAGTTTCAAATTTGGCGCACTTTCTTCTTTTTTGGTGATAAGGAGTTCTGTCCGTATTCAACTTCTTAACATATATGTACGTATTTACTTATTTTCAAACAATATGCGCTAAATATTTCCTCTTCATTAACGAAACGAAAATATAATTTTCTTTGTGTTCAATACTCGAAGAAGCGAAACTCTTTATATTTCTAAGGTTTTATTGTTCATATTTTCTTATTGAAGTATACAAAATAACAATTAAAAGAACTTCGCTTATGGTAATTTTTTTACATAAAAACGTAATGCAATTATTTCAAAACTACAAAGTAAGAAAAATCTCTTTAATATATCTGTTAAACTCCCTTAAATTGTGCCACTCGTTCAAAAAAAAAAAAAGATATTTAAATACAAAATTAAACACAAAACCATATTACAATACTTCGATCTCGTTTAGTTCTGAAAGTCGCCAAGGCCTGCCAAGTAATATTGGCGCATGAATGAATTGGCATTTCCACCTATCACGTGGTTTCAATGATGGACACACGGAAATCACATTTTTATTCCTCTATTTGTATCATTACTCTATGGATATACCACGATTTATCTCTGGTTAGTCAGTTAAATGGTGAAGAAGACATTTTAATTGCATGTACAACATCAGCATGCAAATCCTATTCCCAATTTTAAACCGTCAATTTCACCCTTCGTTTTTCATTCTAAACGGAAGAGTTAATTCATTTTGTTTTTAATGTTCGATAATAAAATTCCTAGATCATTTGTCTACGTGATTAGAACGAGCGTCTTAAATCATTCAACCAAAAAATCAATCTTTTTAAACTTGAGGGATTAAAGTATATTAGTTACACGCACTGCTGGTTGTTTTCAATCGAGCCCAGGTTATTGCAATATTTTTAATTGCTATTTGATCCCATTTAAAAATCTTATAAAGGACAATTTATAAAACAGGTTTTTTTTGCTAATTTTTTCTTTCTTTATTATATTAAATATATAGGATAATCAAAAATGTATTAAGATAGTAAATTGGATCAAAAATAATCGAGAACTGAAATCGTACAAATTTACATTTTTTTCGTACGTGGCTTTACTTCTTACGTCATATCTGCAGCACTGAACTCTAACTGTAACTTCTGGAATGCTCAAAACTTGTTTCCTTTATGGGCGCGTTGAAGCCAATGTGGAAGCAGCCATGCTGAACTCCAAATTTTTTAAGTGATTTTTTAAATACCATAGCAATTGTAGAAATATTAAATGTATTTAAATATTATAATTTCTTCTTATAGAATAATTTTTATATTGCCAAACAAATAGTTTTTGCTCTTGCTTCTGAACCACTTCGACTTTGACTTGCAAATGACTTTTCTATTTTAAAATCAGATTGCATTTAAAACGGGTTTCAAAAGAAAATAGAAAAAAACTCAACCAAAAGAAGTACACGTTGGGATTTTTTTAACATGAAAAATATACGAAATATTACGGTAGTGGTGAAAGTGGAATACAGTTGTTACCCCTTCAATTGGCTTCAAGTGCACAAAATGTCTTGCCCAATCCAGAAATTACAGTTAGAGACCAGTGCGTTGCAGTCATATACGACAGACTATAAGGAATTTTGATTATTATTTTCGGTGCAACATTTCGATGACGTGAAATAAAATGGTTTACAAAAAATGTCCTTTAATCCTAAAAGTACCTCCTAATAACAAGATATCTCAAAAACAAATAATGCTACAACTAAATCGGTATATAAAATATTGATATGTAGAAATATCAGTAATTTTTTCTTCAGAATCGAGCTTCGAAATGAGTTTCTACAATTGTTCTATTTTTGGTTTTACTTATTGCATGAATATTGTTCTACTGAATATTATTATTGTATATTGTTAATTCTTCAGGAGTGGGTAGTTTTAAAAAGCAGTTTGATCCGCATTGGGGAATCGTGAGGATGTTGCTGGGCCTAGAGCCTGTAGTTGGTCGACATTATTTGTATTTGTATTTGTATTTGAATTATATACGAAATCGCTACAACAATGATCTGTTGGTGTTTTTACTATTAATTTCAATCAAATCTTGATAGAAATTTCCTGACGAGAAACTCTATTAATATAAAAACTGAAAATTCGTCAGAAAAAAAAATTGTATACAACATCTCACTTTCTCAAAAGATCAAGAATTTATTTCGATCTTCCATGGCAACAACCTTCCAATTCAACTTTGTCGAGTTTTATTTAAACTTCTGCGTCGATTTCGTTCAAAATGAATGTCAATTTAAATGTTTATAGGGATTAAATTTGATCTTTTTAAAAGATTTGAATTCGAAAATAATTTTAAAAGTGAAAAAAAAAAATGTTTTCCAATGTTTCCATCTTCTTGAAAAAAGATGTTTTTCAACGTTTTAATCTCCTTAAAAAAAGTTTTTTTTTACGTTTTAATCTTCTTTAAAAATATGTTTTTCAATGTTTTAATCTTCTTGAAAAAAAAGTTTTTTTTTACGTTTTAATCTTCTTGAAAAAGATGTTTTTCAACGTTTTAATCTTTTTGAAAGAGATGATTTTCAACGTTTTAATTTCCTTGATTTTTTTTTTTTTGTTCACGTTTTAACCTTCTTGAAAAATATGTTTTTCTTCGTTTTAATCTTCTTGAAAAAGATGCTTTTCAATGTTTTAATCTTTTTGAAAAAGATGTTTTTCAATGCTTTAACCTTTTTGAAAAAGATGATTTTCAATGTTTTAATCTTCCTGAAAAAGATGTTTTTCAATGTTTTAATCTTCTTCAAAAAGATGTTTTTCAACGTTTTAAACATCTTGAAAAAAATGCTTTTCAATGTTTTAATCTTTTTGAAAAAGATGATTTTCAACGTTTTAATCTTTTTGAAAAAGATGTTTTTCAACGTTTTAATCTTTTTGAAAAAGATGATTTACAAAGTTTTAATCTTCTTTTTGGATAAGATGTTTTTCAACGTTTTACTCTTGTTACTTAAATTCGAGTTCGTCACCGCTCATTTGCGATACAATTGTACTCAAAGAAAAACGAATAGGCACATAGGTACTCATTTTTAAGTACCTTTTTTTACAGTGTATGAAACGTCAAATTCCATTCAATATTATTACTCCATTAAATTCTTATACAAACACTTCCATCCTTTAAACATCGCTACTTCCATAACACGGAGACAAAAAATATGTCTACCCAATTGTACTTCCCGTCGTCCATGCGAACTACCACCCTAGGTAATCCATCACTTCCAAGCAGCGTTTTTGACGCGCGGGGAAATGAGTTTTTGCGACGGCCATCGAAAAGAGTTACTCGCTTCGTCGCACTATCAAAGCGGACGATTAAGAGCCCCCTTTCCCCGTAACATGTCCGTATTAGCGTATATGTGATCCTCCAGCGAAATGTGGCATGTGCCTGTTGTGTGAATAATACGCTCTCTCTCTTGAATATTTTTGCGCTATCACACATTTTTGTTGCTCTTATTTACTTTAGTCACCGTCGTGCATTTTTGCTATTGTATCTTGTCATATACTGTTAAAAATAGGTATTCAAAAATAAGTAAAATGAATTTTTTTTTATTACATTCGATGCTTATCACAGCTCCGAATACAAAAGTTTCATTTTTGAAAAAGACATGTACTCAAAAATGAGTGCAAATGAATAAAAAGAGTAGTAGCTTGCCTACATAGACTGCAGTGATAAATTATTTTCAATAAAGATCAGCAATTACAACCACGACTTACCGGGAATCGAACCCAGGTCCTCAGGCACCGCAATCCATTGCCTTATCCGTTAAACTACAAGGGCGATTTGAAAAAGTTGTAAACACAAGAAATGATAAAGATGTGTGCAAAAAAATGGGAAGCAAGATAATTGAATTGTAAAAACTCAGTTTCCATTTAAGCAATCGACATCCAATAATGTGGAAACTTTCTTATGATTTATGAACAACTATTTTAAGTTTGTCAGGCTGCTTTGTTAAGATGGCTTGAACAAAAACTATAAGTAAAAATGAATACAAAGAAAAGAGCAGCAGCTTGCCTGCATAGGCTGCCTTCATAAATCACTTTCAATGAACATCGACAATTACAACTTAGACTTACCGGGAACGGAACCCAGGTCTGCAGCACCGCTCCACAGTCTTATCCGTTAAGCTATCAAGGCGACGTGAAGAAGTTATAAACAGAAGTCATGTTAAAAAGGTATGCCAAAAGAATAGGAAGTAAGATAATTGAATTGTAATATTTCAGTTTCCATTTAAGTAATCGACATCAAATGATGTGGAAAACCATCTTATGAAGAACTATTTCAAGTTTGTCAGGTTACTTTGTTAAGATGGCTTGAACAAAAGCTGATAATAGCAATATTAAATCACACTGTTCATTTTTGCAAAAGTACGATTACTTAAATATGAGGATATCATCGTTCATTTACGATGCAATTGCACTTAAAAAAAATCAAGTACGAACCCAAATCTGCACCACCACTATCCAATGTCTTATCCGTTAAGCTTTCAAGGTGACGCGAAGAAATTATAAGGAGAAGTAATGTTGAAAAGGTATGCCAAAAGGGATGGGAAGTAAGATAATTGAATTGTAATATTTCAGTTTCCATTTAAGTAATCGACTTCAAATAATGTGGAAAACCATCTTATGAACAACTATTTTAAGTGTGTCAGGTCGCTTGTATGTGAAAAAGTTGAATACGGACAGAACTCCTTATCACCAAAAGAGAAGAAAGTGCGCCAAATTTGAAACTCCTGCAGATGTCTGAACCCCAAATGTGGCAGCGCTACAACCACGTGATGTGAGTTTTTCTTTTCAATGTTGACACCGCGGCCTTATGAGAGTCTGGTATTGAAGGCGCTCTCTATTTAATATTACAACTCTCTGGTCTCAAACATATATTTTACAAGAAATTTAATATAATTAGTTCAAATAAAAATCGATGTCGAGCACAACATCCTCAATTTTAATTGAGGTATCTAATTTTTGTGCAACCCTATGCGTTTGAAGGTTAAATTTTTAACCTTAGATTGTGTACCGCGTAGCGGGAAAGGTATCAAATTTCAGAACATACTTTTGACTGTTTATCTGCTGAAACTTCACTTGTAATCGATGGGTCGAGATGAGCGGAAAGTTCCAATTGCGGCCCATGGCAACCTTTTGTCTGGGCGAAATTGTTTTCTTCTTTGAGAATATGGTAAACTCGGCCTCTCTTCGGCCGCAATTGGGCTATTGCCGAGACGCGGAAAGTTCCAATTGCGGCCCATGTTTCTTTCCTTTTTACAGATGTCGAAAGAAAAATCCCATTGTTAAATTTTCAAATATAGATATGTGTGCTGGATCCAGGGGCGGTTTCAGACCCAAGGGACACAAGTGGTCGCTTGGGGCGGCGGACTGAAGAGGGCGCCAAATTTTTATGAACGATCATGGAAAAAGAAGTGAAAAATAATCTATTAAAACAAAAAAATCTGCAAAAACCAGCCGAGTGGATAAATGCGTCAGCTGGGAATCAGTGGGTTCTTGGTTCGATCCTGTGCGACAGACTTGACTAAGAAAAGCAAAAAGTAGTGATTTTGAGATCGTTGGATTGCCAGCTTCACTACAAAATACTAGGAATGTCGTCCAGAACATCCACAGATATTATCGGCGAGTATACGGGACTGGTGCACGACAAATCTGATCGTGGTCCAAAATCGCCCGACGTCTATTGAAGGCGTTGGGTGCCATTTTAAGTGTTGTCCTCGTCATATCAGTATGGATCAAAATTACGAAGCAGTGTTCCCGGGACTTTCCTTGAGGATATTTCCTAAACCATTGCATAACACTTGTGCGATTTTAATTCAGGGTCTTTCCTTCGAGATAGGCCCCAAACCGTCACCAACAGCCCACTGTGCAGCTCTAGTGCGAATTAATTAAACAAACCAAACCAAATTTTAATTCAGCTACCCAACCTGGCGGAACGTTTAAAACATGACGTCCCTATATACAATTTATATAGTGACCGCAGGTATTTCATAAATGGTATTTGGCAAAACTAAGAATATAAACAAACATTTTTTTAAAGTTGTTGTGGTGTGATAATTTTTCTTATCTAACAAAAAGATTAAAAAATACAATTAAATGCAAGAAGCGACTCTTCGCAGATGTTCAAAAAGTAGCACTTTCGAATGTTCAAAAGTAGTGTCATTTCGTAGATAGCATCCTTCTTCATAACATTCCTAATGTTTAAGCGAATCAAAATATTTCGTCAAGGTAACCATTTTTCAGTTTTTGCGAAATTAAAAAAATATTAAGGCAGATATTTAACAATGTCATTTGAAAAAGAAGTTTTTGTCTTTAAATTATTCGCAATTATTATTATTTTTTTATTTGTAGAGTGAATTCATTAAATGTGTTACGTATTTCAGGGGGTAACATTTTGACCTATAAATAATTTACTATATTTTGGGTACTTTTGGTGTCTTGTAATGAGGATTAATTATTAATGATTGTAATTTTTAAATCTGAGCAACTAGTAATTTTATAATTTTTTTTAAATATAAACTATGATCAATTGTTGCAGGTTCATGAAAAAAGATTGGAATTTAAAATATTTATACCATTATTAAAATATCTTATTCATCTGATTTTGATGGTAATAGATATCACCTCTTCTTTCAATTCCAATTAGGATCATAAAAAATATTAAACTAAGCTATATATAACACTGTGACCAGTATTAATTTGGTTTGTTAGGTATTTAATTATTATTAGCTAACTAATCATATTGCTCATTTTAGCATTATCGTTAAGGTGCCTTTAGTAAAAAAAAAGTGCCCTTTCCCTCAAAAATAGTGTCCTACTCCTTTTCATTACTGGAGTGTACATTAGAAATATAAATACAAATATTGATGACCAACAAGGTTGGTCCAGCTGGTATCTCCTAAGTATCCCCCAATAAATATCCAACTTCTTCTTAAAATCCGTTACTCCTTTACAATTAACAATATTCACTGGCAAGTTGTTCCATTTGTCTATTACCCTATTATAGAAATAGTGTTTTCTCCCTTCCCGATTAAAATGTGATTTGTTTAATTTAAACCCATGACCTCTCGTAATATCACTCGTATTAAAATATAGAGTATAGACAGGGTGCTATTTCATTTATAGAGTGTATTAATATTAAAAACTTCTTTTTAAGGATAAACCGGATATTGGTTTAGCCGGATACCAGATATCCTTCGCACATTACAAACTGGATATCCAAACTGGTTTTTACCATATATCCAGTATTTTTTTTTATGAAAATACCTTCTCTTAACAGTTTTTTAATAAACTGTTCATATTCATACTGATTTTGAAACGACCGGAGCTGTACTGTACAATGTGTTTGAAAATGTAATTTTGAAATATTTCCAAATTGCTGATCGAAATCTCACTATTTTTAAATGCTAAAACATTCTCTTGCTATACTGAGAATAAATCAGTTTCTTATATATAACGAACAGCTATGCATGTAGCTATACACCCTACTAACAAGCACGCATATGAATTGTTCAAACTCAAAGATACTCCAAGATAGCTAGTGGCTAGTTCCGAATGAATTCCGCCGGATACCGGATAATTACCAGATATCCTTTTCATCCCTAGCTGAGTGGCAACCCTGTCATATTTAAAAGTTGATAAAAATTAAATTGTAGGATTTGGTTAAACAACAACTGACTGAGATAAAAGTAACTTCATCATGTTGTATGTGGATCGATTAATAACGCAGACATTAGCTGAACAAGAACTTTATTTGTAAAACCACAAGTATATATAAGAAATAAACAGCGCCATCTAGACACAGAAATCATAAGTAAAATATTTGCATATAACCAGATACTGTCTGATGCCAACAAACTCCCCCTTGGGTAGATGCAAAATTTAACATAAACAATCATCTTGATTGATAACCTTTTACTAACAGACTTACTTGATTTAAAGTCCACAACAATTTATCTTCCGACACAGCTTTCGTACAAAAATCTGCTAACATTTCATTAGTTTTGCAGTGTTCTACTTTAATCTTATTACTTTCAATTAAATCTCTAATAAAATGAAATTTTAAACATACATGTCTCGTTCTTACAGAAGATTTAGCAGCTTTGCACCACTCTATTGCGGCTTTATTATCACAATAAACAATAACTGGAAAATTAATATATTTAGAGCATTTTAACTCTTCAAATAGATTACATATCCAAATTAAATTCTTAGTAGCATCTGCAATAGCAAAAAGTTCAACTTCACATGTTGACAAACCTACACACTTTGGCTTGTTTGCTTTCCAAACTAATAAAGAATTACCAAGCATAATAACCGATCCAGAGAATGACTTTCCTCCTTCGGCGTTTCCCCAACTTGAATCAGCACTAACCTTTAGATCCCCAAGATTGTCGTCATAAAATAAAATACGATCTTTGGTACCCTTTAAATATCTTAAAACCTTTTTAAGTAACAAAAAATTACGCTTTTCTGGTCTTTGATTATACTGAGATAAAAAACTTACAACAAAACTTAGATCGGGACATGTGCGATTCGCAAGATAAGAAAGTTCACCTATTAATTCTAAATACTTGGTTTGATCAATCTGATCGTTCGTAATGTCTAAACATTTGTCCTCATTTTTAGAGATTGGGAGTTTTACAGGTTTACATTCACTCATACCATGTTTTTCAAGAATAATTTCTATATAATCTTTTTGAGATAATCCTATTCCATTTTTGAATTTTTGTATTTCTAATCCCAAGAATTTACCTTTTTCAGTTGTTTCATTAAGATCAAAATGTTCTCTTAATTTATGAATAATTTCATCTGCAATTTTTGGATTACTGCTAAAAATACCCAAATCGTCTACATATATACACATTGCAAAGAAATTGTTCGGATCATCTAAAATAAAGATACAATTATCAGAAGCGAGTTGTTTAAGTCCGATTTCTAATAACACAGTTTTGAGTTTTTAATTCCAATTTCTACCAGATTGCGGTAAACCGTAAATACTACGTTTAAGTTTACAAACTTTGTTTTCTCCGAAATTATTTTCATAACCTGGCGGAATAGTCATATACACGGTTTCCTTCAAATCACTATACAGATAAGCTGTTTTAACGTCAAAAAATCGAATATCTAAATCAAGCTTTGCAGCTAAAGCGACTAATAATCTAAAAGATTCGATATTTACTACGGGAGAATACGATTCGTCATAGTCTAGATTTTTGATTTGATTAAATCCTGCTGCAACAAGACGCGCTTTATACTTAGCACAATTTTGATCTTGTTTAAAGTTATAAACCCATTTACTTTTAATAGTTTTTACGTTATTCGGTTTATCCATTATTTCCCATACGTTATGTTGTTCTAATGATTTCAATTCGTCTTGCATTGCTTTAAGCCAATCATTTGAGTTTTTATTGGACATTGCTTCATCGTAATTATTCGGTATATCATGAGTAACTAAACACGTTAAGTTCGTTTTTAATCTTTCTGATCTCCTTACACCTTGTTCTAACATTTTGCGTTCTCCTTCTAAAACACGTTCGCGATTCAATTCCTGACTTTTAAGCTTAGTCATACCAATAGGTCTACCACGTTTTTGTGTTTGGATATTTGCTTCTGTCGAATATTCACCCAGATCTATATCTAAAAGTGGTAGATTTTGAACATCACTTTTCGAATTTTCGGCTTCGGATTGAATTAACCCATCGTTAAAGTACGTCTCAATATCCCAATTATTATCAAACGATCGTTTCAACAAATTCGAACCTTTCAAGTTTTCATTAAATTTTACTGAGCGTTCTTCTATCACACAATTTTCCTCAACATTAAAAATTCGATAAGCTTTCCTTTCTCGAGAATATCCCACCATAATACCAGTTTTACCAGGGATTTGCAATTTGTTGCGGTATACTTTTGGTGTGTGGTAATAAGCTACACAACCGAACACTTTCAAATATGAAATATTAGGCTTTCTTTTGAAAAACAATTCATACAGAGTTTTAAGTTTAGATTTTCTAGGGGTTAAATTTGTAACATGTGTACTACAAGCAATAGCAATAGCTTCAGCCCAGAAAGTTAAAGAAAGTTTACTTCCATAAATTAATGTTCTAGCACGATCCAAAAGAACTCTTACAGCTCTTTCACTTTTACCATTACTGGGAGGATTATAAGGAACTGTTTTTTCGTGAGTTATTCCACATTCATCAAAATAAGATTTTAATTCATTATTAATGAATTCACCTCCATTGTCAGATCGGAAACGTTTGATACGTTTATTTAACAAGTTCTCGTATTTTGCTTTGAATAGCTTCACTTTTACGTTTTAAGAAATATGTAAAATACATTCCAGAATAATCATCTACTATAACAAGAAAATACTTAGAATTATTTAACGAATTTTCAGGCATTGGAAAACACAAATCTACATGAATTAATTCTAAAACACATTTACTTTGTTCATATTGAATAGATTTATGAGGTTTGGAAGTAATTTTACTCACATCACACACTTCACAATCAAACTTAGCAACTTCATTAAGATTAGAAGTATTAATAGCAAGATTATCATCAATTAGCATTTTACACATATAATCATAATTCAAATGACATAGTCTTTCATGCCACAATTTACTTAAATTATCATTAACATAATTACATTCATCTTTAATAGATTTTTCAACATTAGGTTCCAAAATTATTTCTAAACGCTTATTAACTTTATTTGCTTTTAAAGCTTGTCTACCTTGATTATCAATAACTAACATACAATTATGCTCAGAAGCAATCTTGTAACCCTTTTCTAATAAAGTAGTTAAGGATAATAAATTACATCTTAGTTCAGGAACATATAACACATCATGTATATCTAAATCATTGTTATTAAACTTAGCTTTTACAGTACCACTACCTTCCGATTTTATAGTAGAACCTCTACCAGCTAACTGTATTTCACTATTAGAACTATTAAATTCATTAAACCATTTTAAATTATTTACCATATGACAGCTACAACCGCTATCTATGAGCCATATATCTTCAGTTTTGTCCGTTTCTTCATGGTCATTGGATGCCGTCAGAGCGAAATTGGAGCGGCGGTTTCCCCCAGTGGAACTTCGGTCGGTGTGCTCCGTCGAACCTCTCGGATCCCGGCGCAAGTTCTTAGGTTGGTTTTTCTGTTGGTTCTTTCTTGCGTAACAACTTTTCCACAAGTGTCCTTTTCTTTTACAAAAATGGCAAGTCTTTTCGAAATCTTTAACGGCGAATGCATTTTCGGTTCTTTTCCGGCTTGGGTTGGAATCTCGCTGGAACTGTTGTTCTTCTTCTCGCATTACTTCTAAAACATCTTCCATGGACTTGTCTCTTTGGGTCTTGAGAATTTCTCGAATATTAGAATATTTTCCATTAAGCCCACGAACAGCATGGAATACTAGTTCACGACTGGTAATTTGCAGTCCAAAACTAGCGCACTTCGTAGCTAATCCTCTTGCTCTAGCTATGTAGTCGTTGGCGGATTCTGTTTCACCCATTTGCAAATTCTTTAATTCTTGACTAGAGTCAATTTTTCTATCTTCAATACCACCGGTACAATTGTCTTTAATCTTAGTCCACAATTCTTTTGCATTCCGCTCAGGAGCATACTGAAGTAGGTATTCGTCAGATAAAGACAGCTTGATATAAGAAACGGCGTCAGCGTTCTTTGAGTTCCATTCTGCATAACTTTTATCGTCTGCTGCAGGTTCAGCCACGTGCAGTACGTTGGAAAGTCCTTTTATCGATAAAGCGGCTTCTAATTTCACAGACCAAATGAAATAATTGTTTCCAATAAGTGCAGGAACTATCGGTGATATTTTACTATCTGCGTTAAACATTTTTAATTATTTCTATACGCAATAACCACGAACTCCGTTACCATAATGTTGTATGTGGATCGATTAATAACGCAGACATTAGATGAACAAGAACTTTATTTGTAAAACCACAAGTATATATAAGAAATAAACAGCGCCATCTAGACACAGAAATCATAAGTAAAATATTTGCATATAACCAGATACTGTCTGATGCCAACACATCACACAGTGTTCACTTTAGAAATGAAAAGCAGGGGCTATTGGCAGTAAAAGGGCACCTCTGTTTTGAAAAGGCACTTCTTGTTTTTAAAAGGGCACTTTAAAAAAAAGTTTGTGTGGGCATGACTACCCGTTGACACATCGAATACGTGACCAAACAAAAAAAAGGGTACAGATGTAGTATAGGACATTTGACGGGCGAGGTTTTTTTTTGGCGTGTTTTATAGGGGCGATAAATTTACAATATGGCAACCCCATCTGACAATGGTGGTATGTTCCGATTCTTGCGACGACTCTCAATCTGGCAACCCTATGACGTCATAGCGCTGTTTAACGACAATTTTTCGTCGCCAAAAACAAAAACGCGCCAAATGTCCTATACTACATCTGTTCCAAAAAAAGTTCCGATTTGTTGGTTGACATTGGTCTGAAGCTGCAGATTGGGCTATTGTTGACGGTTCGGGGCCTATCTCGAAGAAAAGAATCGTACTAAAT
Source organism: Troglohyphantes excavatus (assembly GCA_963932185.1). Lineage (NCBI taxonomy): Eukaryota > Metazoa > Arthropoda > Arachnida > Araneae > Linyphiidae > Troglohyphantes > Troglohyphantes excavatus. Next base: position 6,849,479 of record OZ010677.1, on the reverse strand, counting down.
TGATGTCTCTTTATAAAGATACTGCTTAAAATCCAAAATTTAACATTTAAAAATTAATATTTTTCCTAAACACCAAATCTGTAAGTAGCCCTAATCTGACAACTGACCCTTACAAAACTAATGAAAAGGCTACTTAAATCCAAAATTTGGTAATAAAATGCCTAATTTTGTAACCTCACCCCAAACCATCTTCTCTTTTAAAAAAAAACCATAATTTCATATGCGGGCACAGGCAACCAATAGGATTCGTGGAATGCCCCATGCTCGAAATTAACGCAGAATAATAATTGCGATTGCACAACACGCATAGTTAAAACAGAGTTTGTTTTTCTACTGTCATAATTTGCTTAATTCTAATTTAAACAAAAAAAAAATACTCGATGCCTATTTTAAAGACAGCTAGGAAAGCAAGGATGCTTGTGCTTGACTAAAAAGGACAATAGGGGCGGAATTTTTTTCGAAAGAGGGCGGCATTTTTGAAAAAGGGGCACAAGGGCGCTATCAAGATGAAAAAAGGGCGGACCGACCTTCAAAAAACTCCCAGAGTGAACACTGCATCATAAAATATTTTTTATAATGTAACAATGAAATTGTGATGTTCTTTTGTAGGTTTACATCCCAAAAATTCCAGATATAAAGAAGAACCAAACCATGCCACTTCTCCACTCATGTGTTTAGATAATGAAGATGAACATCAAAGTTTGAGAAAACAACATATTCACAATGCTTCAAATATTAATGAAGCAGTTAATAAGTTGTTGCCTATTGATGATAGTATAAAACATCAAAATGAACGGATACAAGAACGGGCAGTTATTCAGGATAGTAGTGTGGAAGTACCCGATGAATCAAACTTCAATCTGGAAAGCGAAAACCCAAGCGATCTTAAACCTACAGTTTTTGTAATGCATACTTACTCAGATTATAAGCAGGCTTTGAAACTAGCTGATAAGCTGAAAGAAAATGGTTGTTCAGTTATTTTGTCGTCTGACATTCGAAATTTCCTTGAAGAAGATCATTGGCATCAGGCTTTAATGGCCATGCTAAATAAAGTAAGTGGTATTTTTAATCTGTACTGTTAAATTAAAATTTTAATTGTAATTGTCATCAAAATCTATTCTTACATGACTACCAGGGTATTCACTATAAAATCTTGCAAATCAATCCGCCAACTTAACGAACACTTTCCACTTCCAGAAAAAAATGTGCGTTAATTTTTTTTTTTTTTTTAAGAATTATTATTTTTTTCTGAGACATTAAATACTGTATTCTTAACAAAACTAGTATCTGGTTCATCCTTAAATTTATGCTATCTAATTGCTGGTCTTTTATTTTTATTGGCACTCCAATACCGTTAAATGTTACAAGACTACATTTTTGCTAAATAATGAAAAAAAAATAGGGCAAAATATTTTGAAAGAATTACTAGGCACTAAAGTAGGTACTTGGAAACAGGGCAAGGCACATTTTTCACTTCAAAAAAGGGCAGGCTGCATCAATACTTAAAAAATAATGGACAAAGTGCATCAGCCCTTAAAAAAATAAGAGCAGGGCATGGTACCTTTTGAAATAGGTGTTAAAAGAATAACCTCGGGGACAACCTAACTTGAACCTAAAGCAGGGATGCCCTTAGCACTGGCTGGGCCCAGTGCAAATTTAGAAGATGGGGACCCCTTTATCCAGGCCCTTGGCCTTTTTATATACCACACAATCTTGTAATTAAGTTGGAATAAAACTAATAAATTATGAAATTTGAATAAGTTTGTAGGACTTTTAAAAAGCAAATGGAATTTTTTTTTATCAACTACACATGTTTGATACGTTTATATTTTGTTTGTACAGAATATTTGTTAGAGAATTTCCTTTCGTTACGTAAAAAACCTGCATTATTTCGCTCTTTTTGTTAAAAGCCAGGGTGGTAACATAACCTGGAAATCAGGGAATTGTCATGGAAATTTTTTATTCTGGAAATATCAGGGAAATTTTCAAAATTTCACAAAAAATCAGGGAAATTTTCAAATTTGGATCATTAAAACGGCAATTATCCTCCATTTTGCACTCTATTCTGTGTAATTTAGTTGTCAATATTTCCTTTTAGTTCTGAAAAAGAATTTTTTGGTTATGCATATTTTCAGTTTTATTTTTGTAAAAACATGAACCACTGCTGAGGGAGCAGCAAAAGCAAAGTGCATTGGACCTTGAAATTGTGAACAACATGTGAGGGGTTAATGAATGTGATTTATTGAAGATTGGAATAGGAAATATTAAGCATATAAAACATTTAAAATTATCTCCAAAAGAAATAGTTGGGAAAAATTTGTATTCTCTGCTTACAGAGAACATGATTAATTACTATTATGCCTGCCACAATTGTATAATTTGTTATTTTATTTTAACTGACAATAAGTATTGCTTATAAATTTTTATTTGTAATGCAGTAAATTTATTGTATTGTAGCGTGGACGCTTTGTTTTTTATACAAAGCATATGGGAACGTCCATTGTTACTCTTGTGACGGTCAGAGAAAATTTTCATAAAAACGTACATTTTTCACAATACTAAACATATTTAGGATAAAATTCAAAATTACTATTTAAAAGTTCATGTCATTCCGCTTCATAAAACATATCTAATATGTAATTTAGTATATTTTTGTTGTCTAGGAAATAAATCAAAATTTTGTTACTCTTGTGACCACTGGAAAAGGCAAAATACAAAAAGTGTTTTTAAGGTAGAATTCCTGTGAATTATATAAGAATACAAAACTCAAATTTACACATATAATAGAGCAATTATATATCTCCAAAAGGGAAAAACTTTTGAATCTCTTTGACAAAATCTGAATTAATGGCATTGTTTGAAGTAAAAGGCTAAGCGTTACTCTTGTGACATTTTGTCCACAATTGAATTTCAGCTTAAAAACCTTAAAAAATCATTAATATATGAACTAATTCTCAATTTTTTTAATATACCACAGTTTTAAACATTGATAGGAGTCTAAAATAGCTTAAAAGGGTATAGAATTTTTATATTAAAAAAAAAGTTTACTAAAAAAATATTTTATAAATATAAGAGCAACAAAATTAGCCACAATTTGGTTTCTTTTGTATCAAATAGCATGATCATAAGGTTCAAACTTTTGAATTCTTTTTACTTTTGTGTGTATTAAAGCACAGTATTTGATATTCATCATATGCTGTTAGAATTAACGGACCACAACATAGTTTATATTCACCTACTGGTTATATTGCAATTTCTCGGCTCCTTTGCGTTCTGTTACAGAGCAGAATTGCTCTTCGTCTTTATCATCGGTATCACTTGTAGTTTTATTGCTGTTTCCTTTATAAAATATTAACTTTTTGTAGAAATTATCGTGTGTTATGGTCAATGGTAGATAGTGGCATTTTTGGTAGCTTCGACAAAGTGTGTTTTTGTGTGCCCTTCACTATACAATTTCTCCAAGAGTAATACGCAAATGAATTCTTTGGCTATGATTTCTTCATTTGGTACATAAAGTATGTTTACCTTTGTTGCACCATGATCAAGTTCTGCAAAATCAGCAGCTTTTTGTATAATTGCTTTTTACCATGCACTTCATTTCATAGACATCACTCAAAAAAAGAAAAACAGCACCGATTCCATCTACAGCACTCGTATCATAAGCTGTTGGAAAAAAAATGTCCACGAAAACTGTTAATATTTAAGTGCTGACATGTTTACAAAAATATATTTTTGTTTAAATTGGCATGTGCAATCATAAAAAAAAACTGGATACACTTTTGACCGATGTATTTTCTTGGAGATGCTGCATTAAAATATTGTGCAAACACATTTACAGAAAATCTGTCTTGTATTAATAGTCGTTCTATGATATTTTTTTTAAATGCACATTCTGAATGTCTACCAACATTCAAGTAAAGTATCAAAGCACCAGTGACATAACAAAATTGAAATAATAGGCTTGAAACAACAAATTTCCCAACTTAACGATTTGAAATTCCCAACTCAACAGTGCTGAAAATTCCCAGTTCCAACTTATCAGCATTTTTTATATACATTTTAGGTAATATTAAACAGTTCTCTCACAAGCATTGATTTGTTGCACCCATATTCCAATGCAATGTCCGTTCTGAGGTCTAATTTAAATGCAATGATACAAGTTAGGCCATTTCTAATCTGCCCTAGCTTTCATTTGCTAATAATATTAATTTTTTTCAGGCATAAATTTTCTCAAATTGGGCATTTTTAGAAGTAGAAATTCCCAACTTTCAGGGTTTCCAGATTATAGTGGGGCCGTGCTCCCCCCTGTGCAACGGGCCTGCACAGCACTCTAAATCAATAAATCTTTAGGAATGGAGAAAATAAATCTGCAACTGTCCTATGAATTACTTTGAAAGTTTTTATGAAAACCACAAATACACACATTCTGAGGAAATGCTGTCATAATTGTTCTGTAATTTTAAAGTAAATAAAAAATTAAGTTCATTCATTTTAAAAACATGAATGAATGCAATTTAATTTGTTTTAAATTAATTATTAATATAATTAATTATGGAAAAACTACTCAAGTACTTATTTTTAAAAGGGCAAAGCCAAATAAACTTAAAATATTGTTTTTGTTTTGGTCTAAAGACAACCTATTTGATTTACTTGCCAGAAATGTTATGCGTTACTCTTGTGACACAGTCATTTGTTACTCTTGTGACAACACAACAGAGGATGTTTTATGCATGACACACAAAAAATAAATGGTGTAAAATATGTCTTATTCCACCAAATCAGAGATTAAAAGGTTTAAAGTAAAAATTTTAAGTAGTTTTTACAAATTTTAAACTTTTATATGTTTTTTGTTACTCTTGTGACAATTAAACGTCACTATTAAATAGAGTTAACATTTTATTCAAAAGCTAATCTAAAATATTTCAACTATATATATATGATAAATATGTAAATGGATTATGAATTTGTATATATAATGATTTCAATTAATGAACAAAATTAAGAAAATAATATACTATTATCGAAGTGGCATTTTTGGCCCCAATAAAAGTGAAGAAATAAGTCAACTTTCAGAACAATTTCACTGCAGACTATTATTCTTATGAAATAATACCTTACAAATTCATAACCAGCAACTTTCTAGGATTAAATTGATATACCACACTTACAGTTTGGTTAAAATTTTAATTTCAGTAAAAAGTTTCATTTTTGCTGGACGTTCCCATATATCATATATTTCAACGTTTCTTAATGTAATTTTAAAGTCAGGGAAATTTTGTGACACCATCATGGAAGTCAGGGAAATATCCTTTTTTTCCAGAATTTTGTTTCCACCCTGAATGCTCAATTTCCTACCAAACGAGACCAATGTTATGGCAGTCGAGCTATTTATCAGGTATCATATTAGAATGGATTTCCCTAAAAGTGTAACATTATGTTCATATCCTGATACCTTATGCAGCTGGTTTGAAAGAATTTTCATGTCAAAAGTAAAAACATAATAAATATATTTTATCTGTAACGTTCATATTTTGTATATTTTTCTCTGATGAAAGCGGGGCCCTTTCAGAAGCGGGGTGGCCTGTGCAGTGGCACGTGTTGCACACCCCTAAGAGTGGCCCTGACCTAAAATGCAGGCTATGATTTCTAAAAAGGATCAATTACACAAATCTATGGCTCTAGTTGGCTACATTCATCCACTGCCTTAAAAAACAAATGCGAAATTAGTATTGTATCAGTGCCATCATATTTGGCGTCTTTATCACTGTCTTTTCCATACATTGTTCAAAACACATCATTCATAATACAGTTTCAAACCTTCCTTCCCTCCTTTTGAGATTGAACTATTTCCTTGCCGAATTCAAGGGTTAATGGACAACGTCGATCTGGGGATTTTTATTCGTTAAAGCTGACATTATGTCATCTGATAGTTACACAACATTTATAAGTAAAATACTCAAAGTTTTAAGTAAAATAATCTCAACATTTATATGTAAAATGCCAAAAATTTATATGTAAAATGCACAAAATTTATAAGTAAAATACACAGAATTTATGTATAAAATACACAACAAAAAATTTATATGTAAAATACACAAAATTTATAAGTAAAATACACAAAGTTTTAAGTAAAATAATCTCAACATTTATAAGTAAAATGCAAAAAATTTATAAGCAAAATACACAGAATTTATAAATAAAATACGCAACACAAAATTTATAAGTAAAATACACAAAATTCATAATTAAAATTTACAAATAAAATGCAGAAAATGTATTAATAAAATATGCAAAAATTATAAGAATATTCAAATTCCATTGAAAGTTTTATCCATCATCCATTGTATTGGATGTATTTTCTGTACTTTTTGATAACTATATTTTTCCGGGAAGGATTATATCTATAGCATATATATTTAGGATCCAGATAGCCTATCTTGAAGTATAGTCCATTACTTCTTAATAGAAGTAAATATGTTTTTATATATTTAAAGAGTCTTAAAATAAAATATTTTCCATTATCTTTCAGTTTGAAAATAAATACATTTTCGTCTCCTTAGGCAGATTTTATCATACCTGTTCTCACTGAGAAACTAGTAAGACAGATTTTCCGTGCTCGGACAACTTCCTATGGAGGGGATGATCACGAAATGGAAGTCAACTGCTTCATGTACAATTTGGCCCTCAATGAATTCTCTCGAGCTTATTGTGTCAACTACAGCGTCAGGCCGGTTTGCTTTTCTTACGAAATTGCAAACAAGGTTGGTAACGATCCGATTCTGCACTGGTGCTTCCATCTTTGGGATGAAATTCCTGAGCTTGTTAACAACTTAAAGAACACAAAGAAATATTTGTTGGGTGAGTAAAAAAACATTAATTTTTATATTCAAATTGATATATAAATTAATTAACGGATTTTATTTAGATTGTAATGCGTTATTATCAATTAGTGCAATTTACTATTCTTTGTTATTGTTCACATGGTTTGGATTGCAAAGATTGAGAGATAAATGTTCGGAGCAATTTTTATTTAGTTGCCAAAATTTTCTGCATAGGCGTAATTTTAAAATGATTCAAATTGCTGAGCAGATCTGCCAACTGTTACTATATTTTTGTAATCGTTAAAGCTTTTTTTGCATAAAATTAAAAGCCTGTTTCCATTTGTACTCTTAATAACACTGTCTTACAAATACAACGTTAAAATATGCAATAAAAATCCATCAAATCTGGACATGTTTCGGGAGATACATCTCCCTTCATCAAAGGGATTTTAAAATACAAATACAACGTTAAAATATGCAATAAAAATCCATTAAATCTGGACATGTTTCGGGAGATACATCTCCCTTCGTTACATCTCCCTTTGATACATCTCCCTTTGATGAAGGAAGATGTATCTCCCGAAACATGTCCAGATTTAATGGATTTTTATTGCATATTTTAACGTTGTATTTGTATTTTAAAATTCTTAATGCAATGTTCTATAAGACGAGTTTTTATCTTACTAACCAAATCACTGAAAAGTATAAGAGCAATTATTGAAAACAAACATAAGGGGTAAAAAATGACCACTGGGTGTAAAAATATAGTCATCAAAGAAAATTTTTTAGGTGCAAATTATGACTAACAACCACTAATTTCGAATCCTGAATATATATCATTATTTAAAACTCAGTAAATAGATCAAATTACAAATAAAATTTCTTAATGTAAATGCAAATGACAGTGTTCTATTTTGACACATGAACCTTATGTCATGGGTTTTAACCCTTATGAATAGTTTATAAAATGCTTGCAACAGAATTTGGGAAAACAACATGCACTAACAAAGAATTCTACAATGTTTAGGAGAAAGAATATCTTAAGAGTTATTTTCTCTCCTGAATTTGACAAAAAAAAAATTGCCAGATTTGTGCAATGCTAATTTTACATCAGGCAAACTTATGTACAATTGTTACAAAAATCTATGTTTAGTAATAAAATATTATTTAAATACCTTCTGGTCTTTAATAATCTTTTTTTTTATTGGCATACATAAAATGAAATATAAAAGAATGCAAGTTATGTTTATACTTTTAATTATTTTTCAGATACATCAAACAAAGCATCTAAATATCGTAAGAGTTCTACTAAAGAGAAATCTACTAAATTTGTAAGCTTTTTTACAAATATTTATTGCAAATTAAAATATGTGCTTTTTTATTATTATTTCTAATTTTTGTAAATTAACTATTGATTTGAATATTGGGATACAATCAACTTTAAATCAGATATTATACCAAATTTCATAATTATTATAATTAGTAAAATGTGTAGAAAAAGATATACTTATTTCATATTTTGTATGCAAAAATATATAATACTGTATATACTCGCGTATAAGCCGAGAAATTTAAGTCAAAATTTTCATCAAAAAGTAGGGGGGTCGGCTTATACGCGGGTCAGTAAAATTTATAATATAATTTGCCTAATATGGGGAAAGGAAAGAAATTGAAATGAAGCGGATTCTTCTAAAACGCGCCGATAATTTCCGAGATCGAGAATGTGCGTCACGTGCTGACTGAAGACCGTTCTGCCCCTCGCGGCGTAATCGTTACGCAAAATTGCACTACTCGCATAAATAATCAGTTTAACTAAATTAAAAGTATATATTTTGATAAATATTTAATTGGTTTATAGAATTTATGAAGCTAGTATACGTTACTTTAATAGAATTTTGGATGGAAGACTAAGAAGTTGACATCGTGCTTAAATGCTACCACTTTAAAGTCAATGTCTTTCTTGATCGATTGCAATAATTAAACAAAATTTATTTCCCCAATACAGATTTTATTCCTTGATAATATTATGTACAGATATTAATAGTTGTTTTATTAGTTTTTGGATGGAATTGGCTTTAAAGCGGTAAAATCGCGATGTTGCTAATCGGAGAATTCAAGTTCTACTTTCAAGTAATTTATTTCGTAATTAAAAACTAAATATTTTAATAAGAAGTATATATTCATCCATAAAATAGTAGTATTTCCTTCCGAGATGGAAAAAAAACACTCATCCCTATTTAATAGCGACAGTAGTCAACGATGTTGTCAGAAAATAGTTGATGTTTTCTAAATTTTTAAATCTTTATAAAACGATGTAAAGGATTAGAAATTGCACATTTTGGTATTTAAATATGTTGTTTAAAATATTTTATTTGATAATAAGGGAGATTTATTTAGGAAGTCCGATGGAGATTTGAAAGACACCAGAACATCGCGAGTGGTACATACTTTTAAGCCCGATGAATCGTCGCGAACTTCGAGGAAGGCCGTTTCTCCAGCCACTTTGTTTAAACTTTTAATTTCTAGGCTTAAATATTTATTTTTCTAATTAAAATGTCACTCTTTTTTCGAGGATTTGCCGATTTTAATCGGAATTTTTCATGTACGAAAATACAATTCGGCTTATACGCGAGTTTCCGATTTTGGACAAAAAAACTTCCTAAAATTAGGGGGTCGGCTTATACGCGAGTATATACGGTATTTATGTATAGTAACTGATTCTATGTAATTTCTAAAACCTATTTAATTAATAACATTAGTGATTTTATCTTTATTATAGTGTAGATTAAAAAAAATATTTTTAAAGTTTAAAAAGTTATTTAAAATATAAATTTAATGGCTTGAATCTCAAACTTTATATTTTAATTTGGATTTTATTAGGTTTGAAAAAGTTTCACCAAACGGTGAATATATGTTGTTGTTTTTTTAATTATGGGTATAAATGCAATTACAATTGAATCATTTATTGCTTTGTGTACTAAGTGTGCTTTTTAAATTTTTCGGGAAACAGAGGAAAACACTCTATTTTTGATTTTTAATATGTATTTTAATATATATTTTGCCTAAAAACATTTTGAGTAGTATTAGTTAACATATTCTTGATGAACACATGAACTCACAAGGGGTTGTTGTTGTGCACCCCAGTATTTAATTCTGTTTCTTAAGCAAATACCACTTTTACAATTAAAATATGCATATTTCTTATGCTAAACATGCCTTTCAAGCTAAAATTAAAGCTAATTATAAACAAATAAAAACTTATTTAAAACCCTTGATTACGAGCGATACTTAGACAAACACGGGAACCCGCAAGTTGGCGTTGCACACCCCAGTATCTGAGTTATTGTCACAGTTATATAAAACATCCCCAGATCCTCATCAGATTAATTTATGGATTATTCATCTGTCAAAAGTTATTTTAGCAAACTTTCTAATAATTTCACCTCCTTGTAGATCAGATAACGCTACATATTGAGCAGAAAAAAAAATACACAAGTACTTGAAATGTATGTCTTTTACCCCAAGGGCTTAAATTTTAGTGAACTGGGAAAGGAAAATACAAAATAAGCGTTTCCGTCATTTGAAGGTGACCTTAAAGGCACTGGGTTTGACCCGTTTTTAAATAAGGGAAGTTAGGAAAATTTTGCAATCACAGTTTGCAAATGCACAATTTTTAAGTTAATTTGGCAGTTGACAAGATTGAAGTGTCCCATAAAATTGAATTAAATTTTTGTAGGCAAATATATGTGTTTACCTTTTAAGATTCCAGTTCCATAAAAGAGTCAAATTTAAAGAAAATTCTCTTGACTGGTTTCTAAAATAAACTAGTCAATAATAGATAAATTCCACAGGTCACTGTGCCTCATGTAAGAGTTCTTAGTCTTTGCTAGTTCAAAATTCATGGCTTTATGTTTAATTATTGCACATTTTCTAGTTGAAGAACCTTCAAAATGTGTTTTGTTCATTTTAAAAAAAAATTAAATTACTATTACATCACTTAATTCACCTCTGAATTTTCTATGGAATCGTACTAATTATATTAGTCTAAAGCACGTTTTGTCCCATTGAAATTAACTTGAAAATTCGATTATACGTACAAGTTAATGTATAAATGCTGTTTGCATTTTTCTAGCATCCCAAAGTTATTTGCATGTAAATCCAGGAGCATCAATATTTCTGCAATCTGCTATTCTGACTTCAAACATGCATGATTTTAAATCCTCATTTTAATTCAACAAGTTTATTTACCTTGAGAATAAAAACATGTTTATTTCTCTATCATTTAATTTTAGTATACCGTAGTATACAAAAAAAAAATAAAGAAGCAAATATTTGGAAAATTTTAATAAAGCACCAGTTTTTAAATTAAATCTTGAAACGTTTTATTACAGATCTCATCTCAACAAACTTGGAATACACAAAGAACGAAAAGCGGTAAGAAGAAATCAGCTCAAAATGACTCAAATTTAGGTAAAATAAATTGACCTCTTTTCAATAATTAATCATTCATTACATAGATTTAATGTTTGTTTTATCATACTTAAAAAGTCGATTCGTTAGATTTCATATAAGTTACTTCCAAATTCTACCTGAAAGTATTTTTATTGTAAACAATTTATTTTATTTGTTAATATAATTAATGTATTTGTTTTCGATTAAAATGAACTATTTAGCCATAATAATAAAAGAAAGAGTCTTCCTTTGGCACGCAAAACACCTGCTTCCTCTCTACTGAAATATCTGAAATTTTAAGCAAAAAATTCTAGTTAATCTATATTAATAACAGTTGCTTTAAAAAATTCAGTATTTTAATTTGTTTCTAATCAATTTATTTTTCTTTCCACAGCTGAAGATAAGGTTGCCCTTTTGATTGCCAATGAGGAATATCAATTTTTAGATAAATTAACAACACCAGCCAAGGATGCAGATGATATAGCAAAAGAGCTGGAGTCAATAGATTTCAAAGTTATTGTGATTAAAAATGTTTCTAAGAAAGAAATGGAGAGTGTCATATATGCTTTCTGCAGTCTAATAGTACCTAAATCCTATGGTAAGTATCAATTGTATTTAAAGTAAGTAAAATCTTTTATTTTTAATCTATGCCAATTAAAAAGATTGTGTAAATATTATGGATGAATCGGAAAGTGGTTTTGCCGGATATCGTATATCTGGCGCATATACATACCGGATTTCCATCTGGATTTGCTATATATTCTGCAGTTTGTTTTTTCTTCTTTACGAAAAGATCTTCTCTTAACAGTTCTTTAATAATTTTGAAACGGTTGGAGCTGTAATTTACAATGAGTTTGAAGATGGGATTTTGAAATATTTACAAATTGATGATCTAATTTGTGCTATATTTAAATGCTAAATATAGCCCTTGACTGGAATATAAAACAATTTCTAATATATAACGAACAGAAATGTAGCTATGCACCCTACCACCCATGTGGATTGTTCAAACTCAAAGGTACTTCAAGATAGCTAGTGGCTGGTTCCGAATGTCTGCGGTCAGGTTAAATAAATGTATGTTACTATCTATTCCCTGTGACCCACCATGTCTATGGCGGTCAGGTTTTAACAAGAAAGTTATCGCTTCACTCCTTATCCACTTGAATAGCCCGAGAAATATTCGTGGGAGAATCTGCGAACTGCAGAATACATTGGTAGTATTTTCAGGAAAATACTTAAAGCAAGAACAAAAGATAATTGATCGACAAAAAAAAAAAAGTGTTTTATTCATCCAGGTATCCAGCACTTTGCTTTAGGACATCAGATAATCACTCAAAGATGCAGTTAAAAATCAGCCAAATAGGCCGGATAGCCTTTTCATTCCTGATAATAAAACTGCATTTATAAGTACTTTGTACTTATAAATGCAGTAAAAGGTACAGATAAATAACTTTAAAAGTAATTTATCTGTACCTTTGAGCTGTATACTACACCAGTGTTCATTCTAGGCGTTTTTTGAAGGGCGGCCCGCCCTGCCCGCCCTTTTTTCATCACGATAGCGCCCTCATGCCCTTTTTTTCAAAAATGCCGCCCTCTTTTGAAAACATTCCGCCCCTCTTGCCCTTTTTCAGTCAAGCTCAAGTGTCCTTGCTTCCCTAGCTGTTTTTAAAAAAGGCATCGATTAAAAAAAATATGTGTGTAAATTGGAATTAAGTGAATTATGACAGTAGAAAAACAAACTCCTTTTAACTACGCGTGTTGGGCAATCTCGATGTTCCGCGGTTATTTCGAGCACGGGGCATTTCACAAATCCTGTTGGTTGCCTGTACCCGCATATGAAATGCTATGTTTTTTTTAAGTGAAGATGGTTTGGTTACAATATTAGGCCTTTTATTACAAAATTTTAGATTTTAGTAGCCTTTTCATCAGTTTTCAACTTACAGATTTGGTTTTTAGCGAAAACATTAATTTTAAAGTGTCAAATTTTGGATTTTAAGTAGTATCTTCATAAAAGACCATCAATTTTGTACGGGTCTTTCCTTCAAAATAATCCCCGAATCGTCACCAACAGCCCAATATGCAACTATAGCGTAATATCAATCAACAAATCGGAACTTTTTTTGTTTGGTGACGGGTCCGATATATCTACGGTTGGTCACGCCCACCTCACAATTTTTAAAAAAGTGCCAATTTAAAAACAAGAAGTGCCTTTTCAAAAACGGGGTGCCCTTTTACCGCCAACAGCGCCCTGCCCTTTTTTATTTCTAGAGTGAACACTGCTACACTATTGATTTTTACTATTTCACATGAGAGCTTATCGAAGTTTTATACTCCTGTAGGTTACATAGAGTTATTTAAAAAGTAATATCTCTGCGGGTAATCGATATTGAAGATAGTGTTTTATACCTCTGTAAAGGGTGTCAAAAACATATCGCAAAAATGTACAGTGTCCTATAACTGCGAGACACAGATATGAGGCAGTCCAGGATCAAAACAATGGTCATTGATGTCAAAGTCATTGTCCAATACGAATTCGTACATACTGGGACCACTGTGAACGCAACTTTTTACCTACCGGGACCACTATGAACGCTGTGTTTTACTTGGAAGTTCTCAAAAGGCTGATAAGGAGGGTCTCGCACTGCCGAAGTGACATCAAGGACGCATGGAAACTTCATCACAAACGCGCCAAGCAACAGCGCCTTCGTTGTCGACGATTTTCTGGCCAGGATCCATACCCCACTAGTTCCCCAGCCTCCCTACAGTCCTCCTACATGACTATTCAGCCTCCCTACATGACTCCCCCAGACTTTTTTTGTTTCTTCGCTTAAAAGGAACCCCGAAAGGGAAACATTGGGACACGAATGAAAACATCCAGGCTCATGTTACATCGGCTTTAAAGGACCTCCCGGAGAAACCGCCTCCATAAATGTATCGATGCAGGAGTATGCTATTTTTAAGATTTTTAACTAATATTACGAATATGTCCAATAAATGATTTTTTATGAATTTGGTCGCATTACTTATGGAACGCACCATGTAGACTCCTTTGTGTGAAAGGTATGCAAGTAGTTATTTTTATTAGCAATGAAACGAATATCCGGTATCTCACAGGTTTTAATTATCCAATAGCCGGATATCCGCATGAATAAAACATTGCAGATTTTTGTTGTTGCGATCAATTACCGTTTGTTTTCGCTTTAACTATTTTCAGCAGTCTGCAGATTCCCCCTTGAATTTTCCGCGGACTATTCAGGTGTGTAAGGAGTGGGAAGTAGCTAGCTCTAGTATTATAAACAATGCTTTGACCATGGTTGAAAATAGCCTAGGAAAATATCCTGCAGATATTCGGAACCAGCAACTGGCTAGCTTGGAGTATCTTTGAGTTTGAGCAATCCACATGGGTGTTATATATTAGAAATTGTTTTATTCTCTATTTTAATAAGAGCAAGTTTTAGCATTTAAATATGGAACAATTTAGATTAGCAATTTGGAAGTATTGCAAAATTGCATTTTCAAATACATGGTACAGTACAGCTCTGACCGTTTCAAAACCAGTATGAATATGAACAGTTTATTAAAGAACTGTTAAGAGAAGAACTTTTAGTAAAAAAAATGCCGGATATCTGGTATCTAATAATTCCACTGTCCATTTATTCCCTAGTTTTTATATAAATTGATGTATATGCATTTTAAAATGTGGTTTATATATGGTATTTTTTTACAAAAGAAAATTTTTTACTATTTTTAGCATTATTTTTCTTTGCTGGTCATGGTCTTCAAATGTATGGTCAAACTTTTCTTCTGCCAGTTGATTGCAGTCATAAATATCTACCTGAAGAATCCATTTGCAAAGAAGACATTTTAGAATGTATGCAAGAAAGAGAAACCGCTTTAAATGTCTTTTTACTTGATTGTTGCCGGAAGTCAGTTCCTGGGCCTTGGTAAGATTTGAATTAGCATTTGTAAAAAGTAAATATATTCCATAGACTTAACATAGAACATATCCCCTTTTTTAACCGACTGAACAGCGTACCCACCAAAACTCCAAAATAAATCCGCCAGAAATTTTAAATTAAAACCGCCAAGTCGAGAGGTTATAGATTTGACCATTATGTATTTTTCTTTATGTATGTTCGCGCGAGATTTCGGTTCTAATTAAAATATTTGCATATTTTTTTTTGTTGGATAGGGGATGTTTCACTTGGGAGCAATTTTTTTAAAAAAAAATCCGTTTATCCGGCATTTAACTACCTGGAATTCTCAATTAACCGGACCGTTTAAAAAAAAATATTGTCCGATTTCGAAAATTCTTTTTTTGTTGGATAGAGAAAAATCCACTTAGGCAAAATCTGCAAAAAAATAACCAGTTATCGGGCTGTTATATATCCGGAAATGTCGATTTTCCAGAGTTTTTTTTTATACAATTAATCAGATTTCATAATATTTTCATTGTTTAACAGAAGTTGTACAACAATGACATTTCATTTAACCATCATTTTTTGGCATTGATAGGGATTGTTTTACAATATACATTGTTAAGCAGAAGTTGCTACTTGAATTTCTAGGTGAAGAATAAGAGGAGGTGAAACCCCCTGCTAAACTAAAAAGGGAAAAGTAAAATAATCTTTCTAGAAAAAAGGAAATCCGACTTAAAGGAAAATGTGCTAAAAAGTAAAAAATAATTTTTAATTCTATGAATGAGTTGAAAAATTTAATTATTGAATATCAATTTTATACTTAGTACAACTTTTTGAAGTTGGTGACAATTTACAAAAAATTATACCCAAATTTTGGCGCCGATTTCAAAAAGTTGTACTAAATATAAAATTGATATTCAATAATTAAATTTTTCAACTCATTCGTAGAATTAACACAAATGCCAATTCATTTGTTTTTTAATATTAATTTTTTTTAAAGTTAAAGATATACCAAATGCTAGATTTTACTAAGCGATAAATAAACTAAGCACTTTGCGGAGTTAAAGAGTAGTTCAATGATTTTTTTTAAAAAATAGTTTAACAATTGTACATCCGATGTGAATACATTTATATAATTAACTAATTTAGCATATTGAGTTTAATTTTTTAAAAATATATTTAAATTAATTAAAAACTTATTATAGAATTATAATTAATTACATTTTGTAACATTTTCTTAAAAATTTATATTTGAAAATATTTTTTTATCTGATTTAATTGTGATTAATACTACACAGTAAAGCTGTTAATGAAATTTGAAGATATATCTCTAAAAAAGATAACAGAACAAATTTTTAATAATTTGTTATTGTATAGTGTTACAGTTATTGAACTGGCAAACTTTCGATTATGAGTCTGATGTCCTACTGCATTATATACCTAAGTAAATCCTTATCAAATCTTACCTGAGCAGTACATAATATCATTATAATTTTTTCATTTTTAATCATTCTTAATATAACATTAGGTGCACATTTGTAAAATTATGTTGCATGCCATTTTTTTACTTCCTAGCATTTGTTTATATTTATAAAAATATGTTTTTAGTTAAACACTGCATCATTTTAAAGCATTTTTTTAAGTCCTTCTAGGACAGCTGTAGAAAATACAGTTCCAATTTTTTTTATACAATTTAGAAAATGTAATTATGTGCATTGTGTTAAGGCAATAGTAATTACTTTTTTAATCACTGTAGCATTTGTTTATATTTATAAAAATATGTTTTTAGTTAAACACTGCATCATTTTAAAGCATGTTTTTTAGTCCTTCTAGGACAGCTGTAGAAAATACAGTTCCAAAGGTTTTTTTATACAATTTAGAAAATGTAATTACATTGTGTTAAGGCAATAGTAATTACTTTTTTAATCACTCTGTAGCATTTGTTTATATTTATAAAAATATGTTTTTAGTTAAACACTGCATCATTTTAAAGCATTTTTTTTAGTCCTTCTAGGACTGCTGTAGAAAATACAGTTCCAAAGTTTTTTTTTATACAATTTAGAAAATGCAATTATGCATTGTGTTAAGGCAATAGTAATTAATTTTTTAATCACTCTGAATGTAATTCTAAATGAATTTGATAAATTTTAATTTATAATTAAATGATTTATAAGTAATTAAAATTGATGCGGGGGGCATTATTTGCAGACAAGCAACCTTTGGTGTGGTTAGAGTGTGACTAACCTTCCTATGTGATACTTTTTAGTCCTTCAGGGCAAAATCTGTGAAATACAAATCAGTGACTCTCAAACTCATTTAACGTGTATTTGGTATATTTCTGTAGCTGATATATTTCCTTGTATTTCAGTGCTATATCAAATCCTATTATAGTATCTATGGGCAAAAATACAGTTTTCGGATACGCCACGTAAGTTACATACTTTTTATTGTGCATTACGAATTACATTGAAACCATTCTGAAATACAATCCTTTCTCTTAACACTAAACCTACCGACATTTCATGTATACCTAATCCTGCCATGAGCAGTCAAATGACTGCTTCAAAAAAAAATATGTATCTTAATATAGAAAGAGATTTTAGCCAATTGGATAGTAAACAAAATATTATTTTTGTTCGTAGAAAAGTTTTATTTACATTTATGCATGTTTAGCAAATTTTTTACAAATTACAGTATTTTGTGTTGCACATTTTCCTTTGCCGTCAGCGCCGCCTGCCGTGAGTCGTTCTGCACCCATGCCGCCTGGTTGGGCCGACTCAGTCTGTACAGCGTTGCTTGTTTGGCCCGCAATTTCATTGTGGACCCGTAAAACAATTTGAGGAGTGTGCTTTCCGAAGAATATAGTCGTAAATAACATGAATTGTTAAAATGGTCAAATGACCACTCATGGTAAACTAGACATGCTATACATTTTTTTCTGAAAGTAAACAATAAAGAAAGTTGTGAATATTGAAAAATGGGTTGTATGTATATTATAGGAAAAGTCAATAAGTTACATGGCGATACAGTAACGTTGTATACAAGAAATTCTAAACGAAATTTCAAAATCGCTCTATTGACCGCGCGTGGTAGGTTTAGTGTTAAGACCAAAATATTTTTGTATCTGAATTTTTACCCGTATATTTAACGCTAATTTTACCTATATTAAGACTTCCTTTGAATTTCTATTCTAAAAGAGCCATCGGGAACTGGCGAAGCAGACTTCTCTTTTAGCTACCATTCCAATGCAAAAGGCTATATCCCGTTAACTAGCAGATATCAGGATCTAAAATCACCATTTTATTAGTTAGGTTTCTATGCCTTATAAACAACAAAATGCCAACATTGTTGTCACAGGGCGTTTAAAGTTCCAAGAACATCACTTTTAATTTTCTATACACAAATAAACCAATTGGCTCGGGTGATGTTGACATTTTGAATTTTAAGATGAGGATATTAAGCGCCAAATGCTGCAATCGTATTGTAGCTGTTTGAATATTGTGATTAATGCAAAAATGTATTTCAGGGTGGTAACATAACCTAGAAAACCGGGAAATCAGGGAATTATCATGGAATTTTTTTTATTCTGGAAATATCAGGGAAAAGTCAGGGAATTTTTCAAAATTTCACAAAAAGTCAAGAAAATTTTCAAATTTATATCATTAAAACGACAATTATCGTTTATTATGCCCTCTATTCTGAGTAATTTAGTTGTCAATAGTTCCTTTTAGTTCTGAAAAAGATTTTTTTTAAAGTATGGTTATGCACATTTTCAGTTTTATTTTCATAAAAACGGAACCACTGCTGGAGGGAGCAGCCAAAGCAAAGTGCATTGGGCCTGGAATTGTAAGCAACATGTGAGGGGCTAATGAATATGTGATTTATTGAAGATTGGAATAGGAAATATTAAGAATATAAAACATTTAAAATTGTCTACAAAAGAAATAATTTGAAAAAGCTTGCTTTTTTTGCATTATTTGCTTCCAAGAACATGTTTAATTACTATTATTCTTGACGCAATTGCATAATTTGTGTTGTTACCATAAATTATTCTTTTAACTGTCAATAAGTATTGCATATAATTTTTCTTATATAATGTAATTGTAAAATCAGGGAAATTTTTGTGACACCATCATGGAAATATCAGGGAACATTTTTTGCAGAAAGTTGTTGCCACCCTGTAATTATACTCAACCGCTATATGTACTAGACTATATATATGCTATGTATAGTATATATATACTATACGTGACTGTAAACAAACACTAGTGGTTACAGCAATCAAACAGCCTAGTTTAAGGTATCTCAATTTTCCATTTATCAAATGAAATCAATCCAGTGCACAGCATTCCAAAAAATCTATCTTGAATACTGTGTCAACAAAATATCCAGAAGTTACAGTTAGAGATCAGTGGTTAGTCATGTGCGCTTATTCTGATTAAAGCACATAGCCTGCTTTCATTTAAAGAAGCCCTACAGTCACTTTTTACACACCCCATGACACTGAACATTCTTTCAACAATGGATGTTGATTAAGGACGAACAAATACTATTTTCACAAGGTACATTGAATTTTTTAATCGCGCATTTTGGATCAAAAACAATAAAAATTGCAAATACTTACAGCAACATTTGCCATGAGAAGTTATTATGGTTTCAGCAATTTACTTGCGACATTGCTGCAGTCGCCAAGGCTTATTTCGAACCATGCTATAAACCACCAAATACTAATTTAATAATATTTTAATGTGTCTTTTTTTTTCACTTAGCACATTCTCAGATGGGGCATACGAAAAGAAATATAAAAACAGTATTTTTGTGGAACATTTAAAGAAATATATTTGTAAGGATATGAGCATTCGAGAAATTCTTTTTCAAGTGCAGAGAGGTAATATTTTTTAATATCCATCACGATTTCCGACTACCAGGTACAAACAGACCCGTCATACCATGGATGTTTGTGGCCCAGTGGATAAAGGCATCAGCTGGGAATCAGAGGATTCCTAGTTTGATCCTGTGCGACGGACTTGACTAAGAATAAGTAAAGTAAAAAAGTAGAGATCTTTTGATCAGGGGGTTGCCAGCTTTTCTACAAAATTCTAGGAATGTCGTCCAGAACATCCATAAAAATTATCGGCGTGTAGGACTGGGGCACGATAAATCTAATCGGGGTCCAAAGTCCCAACGTCTATTGAAGGTGTTGGGTGCCAGCTCAGGTGTTTCCTTATCATCTGACCATGGTTAAAAAACATAAGGCATCGTTCTTGGGGCTTTCCTTCGAGATATGCCCCGAACCGTCACCAATAGCCCACTGTACAGGAACGACGTTAATTAACCAAACAAAAAAACAAAACAGTGTACATTACAAACCAGATATCCGCTAGTTATTTTTTTATGAAAAGATCTTCTCTTAACAGTTCTTTAATAAGCTGTTCATATTTATCGTGATTTTGAAATGGCCGGAGCTGCACTGTACGAAGCATTTGAAAACGCAATTACTAGCCCTTGATTGGAGAATAAAGCAATTTCTAATATATAAAGGACAGAGTTGTAGCTATGCACCCTACTCACCACCACCCATGTGGATTGTTCAAACTCGAAGATATTCGCAAGAAAGCTGGTGGCTGGTTTTGAATGTCTGTAGCATATCTTCCTATTCTCAGTGACCCACTGTGTCTGAAATGTATCCGGTTAGGTTTTAACGAGAAAGTTATCACTTCACTCTTTACCACTTGAATTGCTCGAGAAATATTCGTGGGAGAATCTGCGAACTGCAGAATACATTGGTAGTATTTTCAGGAAAATACTTAAAGCGAGAACAAAAGATAATTGATCGCCACAAAAATATTCTGCGACGTTTTATTCATACGGATATCCGGCACTTTTATTCATACGGATTTCCGGCACTTTTATTCATACGGATGCTTTCAGGTATCGGATAGTTAAAAATCAGCAGAATAACGGATAGTTACCGGACATCATTTCATCCCTAAATTTAGTTTAATACTTATTGAAAATATTTTATTTTCCTTATCTGACACTAATTTAACTCAAAACGTTTTATAATATTAAGCAGAACAATTTATGTGAATTTGCTAAGAAAAGAAATTGCACCATTTTTAAATGTTTGCAGATGTTTAGGGTTGTTTAAAAAAAAATATTCTTAATTCTTTTAATTTTTGATACTTTAGATTGTAATGATCAACGACTGCAAAATCCAGTAATCGAAAGCAGTCTCTCTATGGACTTAAAGCTTTGTGACAAGCTGAAGAATAATACAGGCAAAGTCCGTACT
Source organism: Troglohyphantes excavatus (assembly GCA_963932185.1). Lineage (NCBI taxonomy): Eukaryota > Metazoa > Arthropoda > Arachnida > Araneae > Linyphiidae > Troglohyphantes > Troglohyphantes excavatus. Next base: position 6,827,991 of record OZ010677.1, on the reverse strand, counting down.
ATCCCATGGGAGATCAGCCAAGAAGGTAAGATCTCCTGCCCTAGTGTATTAGTTTTTGAAAGTAGTTGAAGCAAAACAATGAGTAGCCCACTCATTGTTATTTAACAGGCCTCCGTGGCCGAGCGGTTAAATATACGTCAGTTGGGAATCCGAGAATTTGCGGTTCGATCCTGGACTTTACACAAAAAAAGTAGTGATCTTGTGATTGAAGGATTGCCAGCTTCGCTACAAAATACTAGAAAAGTCGTAAAGAAATTAACATTGTGTATACGGGACTGGTGTCTGATACATCTGATCGGGGTCCAAAGTCCTGACGTCTATTGAAGGCGTTGGGTGCCAGTTCAGGTGTTTCCTCGTCATCTGACCATGGTTCTAAAATAACGAGGTACATGTATGAATGTGTGTGTGTTCCCGGGTCTTTCCTTCGAGATAGACTCGGAGCCGTCGCCAATAGCCCACTGTGCAGCTGTAGTGCAACGTTAATAACCAAACCATTGTTATTTAACAAAAAAAATAACTGGGATAAATCACAGAACTTTCTAATTTACCATCATTCATTGTTCTAGGAATCATTTCATTTAAGTTATATACAGAGTGGCATCATAACCTGGAAAACAGGGAATTATCAGGGATTTTTTTTTAATTCTAGAAGTATTAAGGAAATGTTGGGGAATATTTCAAAATTTTACAAAAAAAACAGGGAAATTTTCAATATTTGACCACTAAAATGGCAATTGTCGTCTATTCTGCATTGTTTAGTTGTCCATATTTCCTTTTGTAATAAAGAATTAAAAAAAAACATAAAAATGCATGCACAGTTTCGTTGTTATAGAAACTCAAACCACTGCTGGAGGGAGATGAGAAAGCAAAGCACATTGAACTTTAGATTGTATGAGGGGCTAATGAATATGCGATTTATTGAAGATTGGAATAGGAAATGTATAAAACATTAAAATTATCTACAGACGACATAATTTGACAAAAAAAATTACTTTCTTTGTATTATCTGCTTCCAGTTTAATTACTCTTATGCTTCTCGCACTTGTATAACTTTATGTTGTATTCATAATTTATTATTTTAGCTGACCTATATGTATTGCTCATAATTTTTCATTTATAATGCAATATATTTATTGTATTATTTTAGCGTGGATACTTTGTTTCTATACAAAGCATGTATTGCAACATTTCTTAATGTATTTGTAAAATCAGTTAACTTTTTGTGACATCATCATGGAAATATCAGGAATTTTTTTCTTGGATTTTGTTGCCACCCTGTATATATATAATTTTATTGATATTTAGTATTTAAATGTACAAATTATTTCACTTTCAATGTGATAAATGTAGCTTTTTTATAGAATTTGGGACAATAAATAGTACTTAACACATTTAAGATTGTGATATCAATGGCTGAAAGCGCAATCATTGTATCTCCATTTTTGGCAACATTTAGATATGGTATTAATGTAAAGGTAGAGACTATAGCTCTCTGTCCCTCTCTTTTCCCCTGCAGAAACATTATATGGCTTTTCCAAATAATAATTTTGTAGTACAGGTTTAAAATTAGATCCAAGTATAAAATAGTCCCTAGTTCGAAATCTCTTTGCGTTTTCCGAAACTTTAGGATATTGAACATACAATGAGTGTTTACAGCATTTGATATATAATTGATTGGCTTTAACATTATAACAGCCACATTACAATAACATGACTTAAATAAAAAGAAGTATAAGTATTTAAAAAAGTTTCGCATAAAACTTTTTAGAAGATATTAACTATAGAAACTTTTATGTTTCCTTAATAGTCCAGTCAGCAAAGCATGAAAAAAGAGCCAATTCGGAAAAAAATTCGGGTAAGCTGGAAACAATTTTAATCTCTTCTAAAAAGTGTTCTATACGATATATTGATTTTGCACCCTCGCACCACCTCGGCGTTGGCCGCCATCTTGGAAAAATGGCGGCGAAAATCAGTTTTTTATAATTATCTCTCTAGGTATTAATTATAGAGAAAAAATTTCAATTACAAAATTATTTGTCGAGTCATTTCCAACAAAAATGCTATTTACACTTTTTTTCTGTGACTCTCGATTCAGACGCTAGACGAGATTTAAGTTGGTATCAAACCACTACGTAGCATGAAAATTCAAGAAATCGCCCAAATATGACAGTTTTTGGCTCTTACTTTTGTTTCAAATATATATTTTTATCTTATGCACATATATTTAGTAAAAAAATTATATTTGTAACGAAAAATTAAGCATTGCAATTCATGATTTCGTTATTTATAGAAATTAAAAATCTTTCTCAGAGTAATTAATATATCTTATATTTTTTTACTTATTTACTGTTTGCTGATAGCTCTAAATGTCTTAATTTACACTTCAAAAATTCTTCCCTACAAGTCAGATTGTATGCAACACCTATTCCTGAAGTATATACATCTGTGTTCAGTATAACAAAGTAAGCCGCTTCTATTCACCGCAGCTCAGCAGGAGTACTGTTTCCGCATGGTTGAGTGATCATCTTTTGTGTAGTTACGAAGCGATTCCCCAGTTTCCTTCACGCAGTAAAGTGTTAGTCTAAAACCTTTAACGGGTCACACAATAATAAAAGGCATATGTTTACAATGTGCAGCAACAAGGTTTTATTATCGACTTGTAAATGTGACACTTAAGGTTAATTAAGGAATTATGTCTGTTTACCGCGCAAACTATCTTTTGTGGACCTGTAGTGCATTTACTAAAGGAAGCTATAGTCACCTGAATTACAGTAGCAAGTCCTTTTTAGATAATACTTTTAAATGGTCAAATGTTCTTTATTGTCCTTCCATTCTATGGAGATTAACACTGGACATGAATACGTACAAATAAACATGTGTTTTCACACGTTCGTCACGTAAAAGGGAGTGAGAAGAAGTTCTTTAGTATTACCGTAAAATTAGAATGTGTGTAGAGGCTAAAATTAAGCGTGCCCTGCCTTTTAAAATAGATTTATTTGGTGTGTAATGTTTACCAATTGGATTAAACGGGATTAATCAGTTATGTCGTCATCAAAAAAGTGTTTTATTTGCGAGAAATTGCTATCTGCTTGTAATGTTCGAGAAGTAAAAGAAAAGAGACTAAAACCTTTAATCGAATATAGTTTGAAATGGAATGATGGGAAGCCTACTCAATTAAGAGAACTTTAAAAGGTTACTGTACATGAAAAATGCCGAAAAATCTACACACATAAAAGAAATTCAGTAAATTTTAACTCGAGAACAAGAGCCTTCAGCAACTTTGAAAATATCTCGTAGAGCAGAGGTAGTAGGTTTCATTTTCAGCAATCACGTTTATTTTGTGGACAAGATGCATCTGAATTTTTTTTTAAAGAAAAAAGCTTTTAATGAACGCAATTCTGTACAACATGTCGAGACAATTGAACTTAAAGAAAATATTATGGCAGCAGTAGTGAAAAGAAAAGATGACTTGGGAAAACTTGTCAGCATTAGAATCAGTAACGTTAGTGATTTAGTTGTTGCAGAAGGTAGATATCATTCTTCTTGCATGAAACATTTTTTTTATGTGCCTCCTGAAATGGAGCGGGGTCGTCCTAAAGATAATACAACTTCAGATGCAATGATACACGCGTGCAACTATCTCGAAGCTAATCGAGAGGAGTGATAATTTTCCTTTCAAGACATTTTTGAAAATTATGATGGGATATTACTAACTGCAAAAACAATAAAAACTTAACTTAAAGAAAGGTATGTAAATGATATTATTATATCATCGAGACAAAACCGAAACCTTGTCGTATGTTTCCGTGACAGTGGACATAGAATTATTAATGGCGCTTGGTGTGAACGCCAAAAAAATACAGATGAAGGCAAAGAAAGTCTAAGGACAATAATGACAGCCGGGAAAATAATAGCTGAAGATATCAGGTCACAAGTGTATTAAACTAACTAGTACCCCTCGCCAGATTATTTTTTGAAAGAAGTGAATTCTCTCGTACCCGATACCTTGAAGTGTCTTATTGATACTTTTGTATTGAAAAATAAAATAGGTAATACATACTTCGCAATGGGAGAGAAAAAGCACAGCAATATGTAATTTGGTTATCTCTGCCTGTAAACCTAAATCCTTTCTATCACCTTTGCAAATCGGATTGGCCATGGCTAAATCACGAACTTTTGAAAGAATATTTTAGACAGTTATATTTATTGATAAAGTACTTAACGTAAGCATTGTATAATTAATATGCAAATTATCACAAATTTATATATTTTGCTTAAATACTAGTTACAATGTATTTTAAACAAAAGTAAGAGCAAAGAAAAGGCCATATTTAAGCGATTTCTTGAATTTTCATGTTACATAGTGGTTTGATACCAACTTCATTCTCGTATAGCGTCTAAACGGAGAGTCACAGAAACAAAGTGTAAATAACATTTTTGTTGGAAATTACTTGATAAATAATTTGATAATTGAAAGTTTTTCTCTATGATTAATACCTAGCGAGATAATTACAAAAAACTGATTTTCGCCGCCATTTTTCCAAGATGGCGGCCAACGCCGAGGTGGTGCGAGGGTGCAAAATTAATGTATCGTACAGAACACTTTTTAGAAGAGATTAAAATTGTTTCCAGCTTACCCGGATTTTTTTCCGAATTGAATCCTTTGCTGACTGGACTATTAAAATGCTTTTAAAATATTTATTTTTTTCAAAAGTGTCTAAAATTGTTTTGACCATGAGATCACATGTGGAAGGAAACATGTGTGAGAATTTGATTTCTAAAAATATTTCTAGAAGAAGAATATGAATTTATTCATACTGAATTGTTGCCAAGGAGAATTTAGTAAGGAATAAAGTAAATAAATGAAGGAATATCACTTTTCAAAATTTGTAGATGTATTATAGGACATTTGGCGAGGTTTTCTTGGGGTGATAAATGCATATTATGGCAACTGGCTTTGATGGTATTTTCCGATTCTTGCAATACCTTTCAATCTGGCAATCCTATGACGTCAGCGTGCTGCATATTCGTTTGTGCGGTTCCGGAACTATTTTTATTTTGATACTGTTTTATTTTTCAGCTAAGTAAACTGGAAGGAATATCATATTTTTGTTTAATTTTCCTTAATACTATAGTTGTAGGAAAATATACTTTTTTTTGGAGTTGTTGTATGAGGCAATTTGTTTCGGATTTATGCACCATAATCAACTACTTGAAGGGGGTACCAGCTTTGATTCTGAGTAGTCGAAGGCCGGAGACCACAATTTCCATGAGCCATGATCGAGGTACATGGTGTGTTCCATAAGTAATGCAACCAATTTTTTCTTGATGCGACTATACACCGCAGCACCCTCTAACCTGCTCGTATAGGTGGAGGGGATCATTAGCTTCATAACGCACCCATTTTCAGTCGGCTCCAAGCTGCCGGAAAGTCAGGACACGCGTTCTGTGAAGCCCATTTTGAGCTTAATGTAACACGGCGCAATGGATAAAGCAACGTTACGCTATAAAATTTTCCGTTAAACTTGGGAAGTCCGCCACCAAAATGTTTCTATTAATTCATCAGGAATTTGGGAGTGATAGCTTGTCCAAATCATAAGTTCACAGATGGCACAAGCCGTTCAAGGAGGCATGAGCAAGTCCAGGATCAAAACCATGCTCATTGTCTTCTTTGATGTTAAAGGCATTGTCCACCACGAATTCGTACCTACCGGGACCACTGTGAACGCAGCTTTTTAAGTGGAAGTGCACAAAAGGCTGAAAAGCAAGATCTCGCACTGCCAAAGTGACATCAAGGACGCATGGAAACTTAATCATGAACGCGCCAAGCCATAGCGCCTTCGTTGTCAACGATTTCCTGGCCAGAACCCATACCCCACTAGTTCCCCAGCCTCCCTACAGTCCTGACCTGGCACCTCCAAACTTATTTGTTTCCTTGCTTAAAAGGAATCCTGAAAGGGAAACATTGGGCACGATTGAAAACATCCAGACTCATGTTACATCAGCTCTAAAGGACCTCCCGGAGAAGGCCTTCCAATCCTGGAAAAACCGCCTCCATAAATATATCGATGCAGGAGGGTGCTATTTTGAATATTTTTAACTAATTGCACGAATATGTCCAATAAATGATTATTTATGAATTTGGTTGCATTACTTATGGAACACACCATGTATGAGTCTGTGACAGTAGCGCATGGTAAGTGTGTGTACTTAAGAGTGTCTTTCAATAATTATAAACACCTGGAAAGTATAATAACCGCTTCTGTTGCATAAAACTTGATACTAAATTCTGAAATTTATCGTCCCAAATCAAAAAACCGTTTTGGCGACTTTTGTCATCAACAAGGAAAAAACGCACCAAATGTCCTATAATATATCTGTTCCTTTCAATATACTCTTGCCTCCCCTATAAATATTTATCTTATTTGCATAGATTAATTTTTATTCATAAACAATTTGGAGTGCAAGTTACACTCACATTTGTTTAAATTTGTCTCTTTTAATTTGTTTTGATTGGTTTTGTTTATTTTTAGACATTACCGAAACTTTTGTGAGTTTTCCCGACTTGAAGTGTAAAGTTGTCCTTAAAGTTAGGGATCCTGGATATGTGTATTTTGATGGAGTTGAAATGTATGTATGGCTGTTTATTGAAAAAGATGCCACATTGACGGATTTCCATGGAATGGAAATAAATATTGAGCTGTCTTCGGTAAGTCAATGTATTTGAAGTTTTCAGATAGGAAATAGACTTTTAAATATGCATTTTATTAGTTTGTTGTTTTTGTTGGTAAAAGTAAAATTTAAGTTATATTGAATTTTCTTTCCAACCAAGTAGACACACTTTTAAAATGTAAAATTAAATTAAATCAGACGATTGAGGTAATATAATATATTTCCTAAGCAAACACTTTTACGTTAGTCAATCTACAATAGTTTTTTTTCCACCCGATATTGTTATTTTGTGCAAATACGGTGTTGCTGAAGTTGGGTGACATGTACCAACAAATTAAGTACTTCGAAAGATCTTCTTCCAAAAACTCTCTCAGCAGTAAGATTAAAAATGCGTTTCTCAACGAAAAGGTAATCGGCACCCCAAACTTTCTACACTTGTGCAAGGTGAACATAACCACGGCCTTCCACTGACTCTGTACAAGGATGGAAAACCGATGCTGGACTTTCTGCGCGGTGTGAGGATGCATGTGCTGGCACATTACCAGCGCTTAGTGACTGTAGGTGGTGTCGATAAAACACAGCAACAGATGGGTACTGTTCCAAAACCACTTTTGCCTGCTTCTGTTTCGGAAACTCAACCGGACGTCCCAACAGTTGTCGAGATCCGAAAAGAAGTTTTACCTTTGTTACACGTTCCAGAGCATGAGGAGCCCATGTGTCTTCAGGGTGGTAACATAACCTGGAAAACCGGGAAATCAGGGAATTGTCATGGAATTTTTTTATTCTGGAAATATCAGGAAAAAGTCGGAAATTTTCGAAATTTCACAAAAAATCAGGGAAATTTTCAAATTTGGATCATTAAAACGAAAATTATCCTCCATTATGCACTCTATTCTGTAATTTAGTTGTCAATATTTCCTTTTTGTTCTGAAAAAGATTTTTTTTTAAAAAGTATGGTTATGCACATTTTCAGTTTTATTTTTATAAAAACGTGAACGACTGCTGAGGGAGCAGCAAAAGCAAAGTGCATTGGACCTTGAAATTGTGAGCAACATGTGAGGGGCTAATGAATGTGATTTATTGAAGATTGGAATAGGAAATATTAAGCATATAAAACATTTAAAATTATCTCCAAAAAAAATAGTTGGACAAATTTGCATTCTCTGCTTACACAGAACATGATTAATTACTATTATGCCTGCCACAATTGTATAATTTGTGTGTCCATAAATTATTATTTTAACTGACAATAAGTCTTACTTATAAATTTTTATTTATAATGCAGTAAATTTATTGTATTGTAGCGTAGATACTTTGTTTTTATACAAAGCATATATTTCAATGTTTCTTAATGTAAATTTAAAGTCAGGGAAATTTTGTGACATCATCATGGAAGTCAGGGAAATATCAGGGAACTTTTTTTCCAGAATTTTGTTGCCACCCTGGTCTTCCTGAGTCGATGACAGAACCGTTCCACCGAGATGTCTCCCGTTGCTCTGGAATCACCGCAGTTGGTTTTGTGAAATAGTCAAAGACCCTTTCAACACGTCTTTCTGCAAACACAAGTGAAAATGGAACCCCAGGACTCACACGAATTTTTTCCCGACACGACATAGCCGAATTTGTGTGAACCGAAGGGAGAAGAGCCTTCAGAAGCATCGCAAGTTGCAGAAGAAGGAGAATTCATGAAACTGGAAGACACTGTGTCGTACGTTGCAGACAAGAGCTTTTTGCAGTTGGAGATAAACTGGGAAACAAGAAAGGTAAAAATTTTTACAAACGATAGAAATAGTGTATTTAATCACACATTTTCAAAATAAAATATTATCTTGCTTGTGAAACTGTTAAATAATGATAAAAATGTGTTATTATGTAAATATTTACAATCATGTGTTGCCTATGCAATTTTCCGAGTTCTAAATGTATTTATGGGAGCCGGTGGCAAAACTGTTCAATGTTGGTGTTTTAATTATAATTTTTTATAAAAAATTTATGTTATTCATATGTTACAATCAAATTTATCTAATACATGTAATTGTGTGTTTGGAATTATATATTCATCAGTTGTAACTTTTAAAATTTTAATTAAAGATATTTTACAATATACATTTGTGTTTATTGAACTATTAGTTATTTATATATACAGTGACTCCCATAAGTGTTCGTACACTTACGAATTTCAAAGAAATACTGCTCTATTTATTATAAAAAATAATATTTCAGAATGGGAATTTTTTATTAAGATATATAAGTTGTTCTTAACAAAACTATATAAAATATTTTAAAAACATAGTAAAACTTTTTTTTTGAAAAATCAATAATTAAAAAGTAACAAGAAAATTATCTCACAAAAGTCTTCGTACACTTTAAAAAAATCACTACACATTAATAAATATTGCATTTTTTCGGTAAATTAGTACTTAGTAGGATGTCCTGTAACACCCACAACAGTTTTTAAACGTCTGGGCATAAATTTCATTATGTTTTTTGTAATTTTTGTATCAATTTCTTCTATACTTCGATTATTACTTTTTTAAGTTCGCTTTTCGTTTTAATGTCGAATCTTCGTACTCCTAACCTTTAGTTCTTTACATATGTATTTTATTAGGTTTAAATTCAGCGACTGAGGTGTTTTTTTAGAACTTTTGGACAATTATAGAGGCAACAGAAACAAATATTAATAGCCGTGTTCTAAAGATCGTTATCTTGATAAGAAACAAAGTTGATTCCGATACCCAAATTTTTAGCTTATAATTTGAAATTGTGTGTTAAAATATTTAAATAAACATGCTGATTCATTATGCTATAATCAAATACCAAATTACCTAGTTCTGATGCTAATTTGTACCCTTGCACAAGGACACGTCCAAACCATGCTTTTCTGTTCCGATTAAGTTATTGGTATTTGCGAAGGTAAGCCTAAGCTTTCTATTTTTCACAATAACAAGAAATTTTCTTCGGCGGAACGCTCATGTAATCCAGCTCATCTGAGCACTTGTCGAACAGTTTCGATTGAAATTGAAGTAGAACATGATACCAAACGAATATTAAATGTCACCACAATGCAAAAATAAAAAAAAAAAGCGACAGACGATAATTTTATTTATGAATTTATTCGAAAATGTTTTGTTGTACGATCACTTTTGTGGCGTTTTTTTTTCTATGTGTCTTTGCATTTTTATTTTTATAAAAAGAAAATAATTCAACATTTAAAGAAAATACATTAGGTTTTATTTAGAATAACATGGAGATGATGTGAAATAATATTGGACTTTATATTCGAATTCAATTCCAAACTATAACGCTTTTTCTACAAATTTTTAAAGTGTACGAACACTTTTTTGAGCCACTGTATATATATATATATACAACAAAAACATAGTAGAAAACAATGGATAATAATAAACAAAATTATATAATTTAATAAAAATGCATAGAAAATCAAATATGAATCAGCGCTAGAGCTGCATGAAGCATAATGATAAAAATATACTGTAAAACAATAAAATATATTAAATTAGAAAAACACTTTAGTTAAATTACCCCCCCCCCCCCCCCCCCCGATGAAGTACCGTTTTGATTATGTCTTTCACCTTTTAATAAATATTTATTAGTAAAATTTTTACTTAAATAATATTTTAGTTTTATTACTTGGATTTTTCACATTTGCCATATTTTTTATTTAAATTTAACTAAAGTGTTTTTCTATTATATATATATATATAAACATTTCCTTAATTGCAGATATACAGCATAACCTGGAAAATCAGGGAATTATCATGGAATATTTTGAATTCTGGAGAGAATTTTTCAAAATTTCACAAAAAATCAGGGAAATTTTCAAATTTAGATTATTAAAACGGCAACTATCGCAGGGACCGCAGACCTCCTATTTTCCTATTTTTTTAAAATTGTTGCTTTTTTTTTCCTGTGTTTTAGACATTTGTCACCAAAACTTATGAGTTTCGCGCAGATTCGGGTATCTCCGATGAACGGTAATTTTTTTTTTTTTTGTTGCTACGTATACGCAGGAAACAACTTAGAACTTTTTCGCCATTACTAAAGCTGAACTTGATGCGCGCACACATGCACTGAACAGTCAGTTTGTGGATCGTCAGGGGTGGTACTTTTCCGGGTTTAACCCGGAATACTAAGTTGTTTTTTTTAATTTTCGGAACCTAAAATTCCCGATGTTTTGGAACGCGTAAATCTTTATTTTTTTAAACTAACAATTTCGCCAAAACTCTAATTTTAAACACATTTTCTAAAGTTTCAAATATTTGCAGAATTATATGCTACGCATGCTTTTGATTGCTATACACTTGTGTAAATATCAGACGTAGTACAATTCCACGGAAGCAAGGAATTCTGTTTTTTTTCATACTTTCATTATATCATCGCTGGGATTGATGCAAATCTGCATTAAATTTTCGGTATGTCTTTATACGGGATCGTAACTCAGATGCATGAGAAATTTTTCAAAGAAATTATCCACAGAGAAAAGAAAATCTGAAAGCGCAAAAGGTGGTGTTGGAATGCCAGTTTGTAATGAGAGTGCTTAGAAAACTTACAAGTTTCTTTCAGGGGTGCTACTTTTCCAGATCCTAACCCAGAATTCCGTGTTTTTTAAATAATATTTGTAGAAATATAAGATACGTATGGCGCACTTTTGGTCGTGTAAATCGGCATGGACTTGAGGGAAATCGAATATCGGGACTTTGCATCAGAAAAAAATGTACTTTTGATCTTTTATGTCCGTGTTTTTAGTCAATGGTATTTCCTTACCATAAGACACTTCATTGAAAAATCTCAGTTCGTTTGGTAAAAATCGATACTCAATCTAGAAAAACGAAGAACGATCTTCGTCAAACGGAGATAATATCACTCAATTGTTAAGATGGTTATATATCAAATTTCGTCGCATCTGACAAATGAGACTTCCAATTGGCACACTTGATAATTTTTCATTCATAAAAACTTTTGAAAATAAAGAAATTCGCTTAACGCGATCTGCTGCGATTGAAAATTTACAATCCTTTTGCATCTGATAAATAAATCCTTATACTTCACTACTTCCTATTTCATCATGATTTAATTTGCACTACTTAACAAATTGCATTAAAATTTTCAAAAATATCATCTTATTTACGAAATTGAAGTTTAGAACTTGCCATTTGAATTAATAAAAAATGATTTTTTGAAAGAAGTTTGTTACTGTTTGTTTTGCTGACAATAATATTCTAATTTGTTTCTGTTTTATTGTAATGTTTATAATATTTTATTAAAGTTAATTTTTTTTTCTGAATCTGCTCTCCCCATGGACTCTATAAAATTTGAGAACTTTGAAATTGTAGATAATCACTAAACGCGGTCTGCTGCGATGTCCGTGGAAATGTTTTCAATCCATTTGCATCTGATGAATAAATGCTTATTTTTCACTACATCCTATTTCACCGTGATTTGCTTTGCACTATCTAACAAAATAGCATTAAATTTATTTTAGAAAATATAATTTATTCACGAAATTGAAGTTTAGGGACTTACCATTATATGTAATGACAATAAACATTTGAAATAAGCTTGTTTCTTTTTACGTGGCTTGTAATTCGTCTCGGCATTAATGTTTTATTTAAATGTTTATATATTATTATTTTTAATTTGAAACTCCGCCTTCTCGCCCCTCCCCCTAAAAAAATAAATTACCTTTTGAAAGTTTTTAAAAATTGTATACAACTGTTTTTGTAAATTTTAATGATTTAGATTACCATGCTTAAGCACGTTAATCTAAATCATTCTAGGTATTCATCTAAGTATTCTATTAACGTTTTACTCTTAATTAAATATAAATTTTCCTTGAAAAAATTACAGAATTTAATTTCCCTTAGATAGTAGTTAACAACCTGCGTAAGTTACTCCTCAACCTCCTAATTCATGTATGCACAACGTATGCAAAATTGCAACACTGTATTGGTTGATTTTTCAAAAAAATGCATTTTGCTTTAAAGTTATTAAGTATATACTCGCGTATAAGCCGATCCGCGTATAATCCGACCCCCTAATTTAAGGGCGATTTTTTGTCCAAAATTGAAAATTCGAGTATAAGCCGAGTTGTATTTTCGTACATGAAAAATTCCGATTAAAATCGGCAAATCATCGAAATCTCCATCGACTTCTTAAATGACGTCTATCTTAATATCATAATGAAATATTTTAAACCATAAACTTAAATACCAAAATGTACAATTTCTCATTCTCAACATAGTTTTGTTAAGATTTAAAAACTTAAAAAACGTTAATTATTTTCAGTCAACATCGTTGACTACATTCGCGATTAAATACGGATGAGCATTTTTTACATCTACCTCGGAAGAAAATACTAGTATATTATGGATGAATGTATATTTCTTGTTAAAATATTTAGTTTTTATCACGAAATAAATTACTTGAAACTAGAGCTTGAATTCGCGGATTACCAACATCCCGATTTTACCGCTTTAAAGTCAATTCCATCCAAAATTCTAATAAGACAACTATTAATTTATTTACATAATATTATCCAGGAATAAAATCTGTATTAGGGAAATAAATGTCGTTTAATTTTGCAATCGAATTAGAAAGACATCGACTTTTAAGTGGTGTCATTCGCTACGCATGATGTCAACTTCTTAGTCTTCCATCTAAAATCCTATTAAAGTAACGTTTACTAGCTTCATAGATTCTACAAACCAATTAAATACTTAACTTATCAAAATATATACTTTTTATTTAGTTAAACTGATTATTTATTTGAGTAGTTCAATTTTGCGTTACGATTACTCCGCGATGCGCAGAACCGTCTTCAGTCAGCACATGTGACGCACATTCTCGAGCTCGAATCGGGGAAATTTGTCGAAGCATTCTACATGAATCCCCTTAATTTCAACTTCTCTCCTTTTCCCATTTTAAGCAAATTATTTTATAAATTTTACTGACCCGCGTATAAGCCGACCCCCCTACTTTTTGATGAAGATTTTGACTTAAATTTCTCGGCTTATACGCGAATATATACGTAGTAAAATTCTTTAAATTTTCTTTCAAATGTAGGTTCAATGTTTCTTTGAAATTGGTCATGTGCTGCTTGAATGACAGACTTATAGAATGGACACTGATGTTTTTCCGTTTTGAAATAATCTTTTTAAAAATTCCTATTTTTTGTGTTAGTATTCCTATTTTTACTACTATTTTTCTCAAAATACGGCTGCGGTCCCTACTATCGTCTATTATGACCTTTATTCCTGGTAGTTTAGTTGTCAATATTTCCTTTTAGTTCTGAAAAAGAATTTTAAAATATAAGCATGTTTATGATCATTTTCATATTTTCAGTTTTATTTTTGTAAAAACGTGAACCACTGCTGGTTGGAGAAGCAAAAGCGAAGTGTGTTGGATTTGAGATTGTAAGCAACATATGAGAGGCTAATGAATATGTGATTTATTGAATATTGGGATAGGAAATATGAAGCATATAAAACATTTAAAATTATTTACAAAAGAAATAATTTGAAAAACTTACTTTTTTTGCATTATCTGCTTCTAGAGAACATGTTTAATTACTATTATGCCTGTTACAATTGCATAATTTGTGTTGTATCCATAAATGATTATTTTAACTGTCCATAAGTATTGCTTATAATTTTTCATTTATAATACTATACATTTATTGTTTTATTGTAGCGTGGATACTTGTTTCTATATAAAACATGTATTGCAATATTTTTTAATGTAATTGTAAATTCAGGGATATTTTTGTGACACCATCATGGAAATCAAATATCAGGGAACTTTTTTTCCAGAATGTTGTTGCCACCCTGTTGTTTTTCTACTACTATTTCATTGGTTATATAACAATTTTGTATACATAATGTAACTGGTGGCTCAGATGATTGACATGTCTTGTAGCAGAAAATTAATTTATTTTAAATAAATTTAAACATTTCCTTAAATGCATATATAGATTTCTTAAACCTTATAATCTCTTTCAAATTGTTATCTTAATAGTTATCTCTTATCATAACCTTGTGCAGTAGTTAAGAATTTGTTTCAATGGGCTGATTTGATAAGTTTTTTTATTATTATTTTAATTCGCATTTATATGAATGAATAAAAGTTGTATGTGTTCTGCATGTGAATATTATATTATGTGTGTGAACTATTCACATGTAAGTTATAAATTAAAAATATTAATATTAGTGTTCACATAGTTTTAAAAAAAGGGCAGGGGGGGGGGGGGGGGTATTTGTCAAAAAGGGCACTTTCTGTTGACTGAAAGGGCACTTTCCTTACTTTTAACTGGATTTTTTTCAGGAGGGCCAGAATTTTCTCTTTTCTAAAAGCTTTTTTAAAGTTTGTATAATTTAGTGTTTTTCTAGAAATGTTTAAAATGTCACAAAAAATAAAATTTAAAAAACTGCACCATAAACTCATTACATAAAAAATCTGTAATAGTAATGTTTTTTTTCCCAAAAAGAAAAATTTTAAATCCTCAAATTTTTCTAAAGTTCCTTGCTAAAAAGTTTTTACCATCTCAAATTTCATAAAAATGGGAGAGAAATAAGTTTCAAATAAAAAAAAATTTATATACGTAGTAAAATTCTTTAAATTTTCTTTCAAATGTAGGTTCAATGTTTCTTTGAAATTGGTCATGTGCTGCTTGAATGACAGACTTATAGAATGGACACTGATGTTTTTCCGTTTTGAAATAATCTTTTTAAAAATTCCTATTTTTTGTGTTAGTATTCCTATTTTTACTACTATTTTTCTCAAAATACGGCTGCGGTCCCTACTATCGTCTATTATGACCTTTATTCCTGGTAGTTTAGTTGTCAATATTTCCTTTTAGTTCTGAAAAAGAATTTTAAAATATAAGCATGTTTATGATCATTTTCATATTTTCAGTTTTATTTTTGTAAAAACGTGAACCACTGCTGGTTGGAGAAGCAAAAGCGAAGTGTGTTGGATTTGAGATTGTAAGCAACATATGAGAGGCTAATGAATATGTGATTTATTGAATATTGGGATAGGAAATATGAAGCATATAAAACATTTAAAATTATTTACAAAAGAAATAATTTGAAAAACTTACTTTTTTTGCATTATCTGCTTCTAGAGAACATGTTTAATTACTATTATGCCTGTTACAATTGCATAATTTGTGTTGTATCCATAAATGATTATTTTAACTGTCCATAAGTATTGCTTATAATTTTTCATTTATAATACTATACATTTATTGTTTTATTGTAGCGTGGATACTTGTTTCTATATAAAACATGTATTGCAATATTTTTTAATGTAATTGTAAATTCAGGGATATTTTTGTGACACCATCATGGAAATCAAATATCAGGGAACTTTTTTTCCAGAATGTTGTTGCCACCCTGTTGTTTTTCTACTACTATTTCATTGGTTATATAACAATTTTGTATACATAATGTAACTGGTGGCTCAGATGATTGACATGTCTTGTAGCAGAAAATTAATTTATTTTAAATAAATTTAAACATTTCCTTAAATGCATATATAGATTTCTTAAACCTTATAATCTCTTTCAAATTGTTATCTTAATAGTTATCTCTTATCATAACCTTGTGCAGTAGTTAAGAATTTGTTTCAATGGGCTGATTTGATAAGTTTTTTTATTATTATTTTAATTCGCATTTATATGAATGAATAAAAGTTGTATGTGTTCTGCATGTGAATATTATATTATGTGTGTGAACTATTCACATGTAAGTTATAAATTAAAAATATTAATATTAGTGTTCACATAGTTTTAAAAAAAGGGCAGGGGGGGGGGGGTATTTGTCAAAAAGGGCACTTTCTGTTGACTGAAAGGGCACTTTCCTTACTTTTAACTGGATTTTTTTCAGGAGGGCCAGAATTTTCTCTTTTCTAAAAGCTTTTTTAAAGTTTGTATAATTTAGTGTTTTTCTAGAAATGTTTAAAATGTCACAAAAAATAAAATTTAAAAAACTGCACCATAAACTCATTACATAAAAAATCTGTAATAGTAATGTTTTTTTTCCCAAAAAGAAAAATTTTAAATCCTCAAATTTTTCTAAAGTTCCTTGCTAAAAAGTTTTTACCATCTCAAATTTCATAAAAATGGGAGAGAAATAAGTTTCAAATAAAAAAAAATTTAACAAAATATATTGGCAGTAAAACAAATTAGAACATTAATACCAACCAAACAAAAAGAAACAAGCTTCTTCCAAAAATCAATTTTTATAACTCCAAATGACAAGTCCTAAACTCAGCAAATATCACGTGGGTATTGAGGGTGCGATTGGGATACCAAGCTAATCCTACACTCCTACGTTTTTGCGGAAAAATATTTTTTTTAATTGCAAGGCGCCAAAAAGCTACTGGAAAAAAGGCAGGGCACATTTTTCACTTCTAAAAAGGGCAGGGCGCATCGGCACTTACAAAAAAGGGCAGGGCGCATCGGCACTTACAAAAAAAAGGGCAGGGCGCGGCGCCCTTTGAAAAACGCATAACAGGAACACTAATTAATATTGCTATTTCAAAAGACATATATACAGGGTGGCAACATAACTTGGAAAACTGGAAAATCAGGGAATTATCATGGAATTTTTTAAGTCTGGAAATATCAGGGAATTTTTTTAATTTAGATAATTAAAACGGCAATTATCGTCTATTATGCCCTTTATTCTGGGTAGTTGTCAACATTTCCTTTTAGTTCTGGAAAAGGATTAAAAAAAAAAGCGTGGTTATGCGTATTTTCATATTTTTAGTCTTATTTTTGGAAAATGTGAACCACTGCTGGAGGGAGTACCAAAAGCAAATAGTGTTGGACTTTAGATTGTAAGCAAAATTTGAGGGGCTAATGAATATGCGATTTATTGAAGTTTGAAATAGGAAATATGAAGTATATAAAACATTTAAAATTATCTCCTAAAGAAATAATTGGAAAATCTTGCTTTTTTTTGCATTATCTGCTTCCAGAGAACATGTTTAATTACTATATGCCTGTTGCAATTATATAATTTGTGTTATGTCCATAAATAATTTTAACCGATGCTTACAATTTTTCATTTTTAATGCAATATATTTATTGTATTGAAGCATGGATACTTTGTTTCTATACAAAGCATCCATTTCAACATTTCTTAATGTAATTGTAAAATCAGGGATATTTTTGTGACACCATCAGGGAACTTTTTTTCAAGAATGTTGTTGCCACCATGTATATAAATTTATAGTATAATAAAATATCTATTTGTTAATATAGTATTAAAATTCTGTAAGCAGAATGAATAGAGTTAATAAAAGGGCTATCCTTAAGTAAAATGTAATGCATAAAGTAATAGTTGCATTTAGGCAAAATATAAAAGATACAACAGCTTTTAGTAAATTCAATGAAGTTGCACAGAACATGGAGTTTTTACAACATATGCTCTGTTTAAGTTATAATTTAGAAATGTGTCAGGTTTTTTAAACGAGTGTAGAAATAACCATTTTAAATTTACTTTTTAATTTAAATAGAATAATTTTACATACTTTTGGGTATATTTGACTTATTCCATTCAGCTTAAATTTAATGCTCTTAGTATTTGATTATAAATATTATTGATCCTATATTTTAATGAATAAAATTAATATTTCAGGTGTTAGAAATATCTCCGTCCACAGGAGTGCATTTGAAGGATATAGGGTTGCAGTCAAATTATGGAAATGTTTTATTTAGTAAGAAAATCGTTGGTCTTCAACAAATGAAAGTGAGTACAAATTTCATTTGCAAAGGAACATCAGTGTTCATTCTAGGCGCTTTTGAAGGGCGGCCTGCCTGCCTGCCCTGCCCACCCTTTTTCCACATCAATAGCACCCTCAAGTCTGTTTTTCAGAAATGCTGCCCTTCTTTGAAAAAATTCCGCCCCTTTTCAGTCAAGCCCAAGCATCCTTGCTTCTCTAAATGTCTTTTCAAAAAAGCATCTATTAAAATTTTCTTTGTGGAAATTGATTTTATCAAATTTTATTTTGGGTTTTCTCAAAGGGTACACGAAAGATAACAGATTGAGAACCATTGCTCTAGAGTGATTATTTGAAATCTTAAATATTGAGGTTGCGTCCGGTACCAGCTCAGGTGTTGTCCTCGTCATTTGACCATGCTTAAAAAATACGACACATCGAAATAGGCCCTAAACCATCGCCAATAGCCCAATGTGCAGTTCCAGTGCGACGTTAATTAACCAAAAATAAACCCCCCATACTAGATTGCTCTCTGATAATCGGACACCCGTTCCCCCCTGACAGGGGTCGGACCAATCAATGAGTGGCCACGCCCACCCCAAACTATTTTTTGGGGGGTGGAAGTGCCCATTTCCTGCCAACAGCGCCCTGCCCCTTTTTATTTCTATAGTGAACATTGTGAAGTTCATAATTTAAAATGCTATCAAGAAACACATTTTTGCTCATTGTGTAAAATGGAGTTCGTATTGTCCTTAAAAATCCTTAGAAACTCTTTATTTAGGTTTCATGTTTATAAATGCACTTATAAAGTACTTATTAATCCCTTATTTTTGTTCAAAAGGTCCTTGGAAACTTTCAAGTAACAGAGGGCTCTGACTTACCATTTAAATCATTTGACTAAATGTCTATTAAAAATGTTTGATCTTCATGCAAATTAAACACTACTTTGTGTCTGAGTAAAAAAAAAAAACTGCCGTCTTTGCACCCCATAGCTTTTAACTGATAGCACCTATTTTTCTCTTGTACATACAAGTACCTCCATTATCCGACCTGATTCGGACCGGAGGTAGGTCGGATAATCAAAAATCCCGGATAATAGAGAATTCTCAATAAATATAGTAAAACTAGTAAATTATTAATCGAAGTTTTCTTTAATTAAATACAGGACTCCTTTTCTTCTATGGTTAGGTAAGGTGCAAGTTTTTTCCAACTACGCTGAATAGTAGTACTGGAGAAGAGAATGCATCACCAATCATACAAACGCAGTCATTTATAGTTATCTTTTTATTTTTTATAGTTTTATTTTTTTATAGTTAGCTTTTTATTTTTTATAGTTAGCTTTTTATTTTTTATAGTTAGCTTTTTATTTTTTATAGTTAGCTTTTTATTTTTTATAGTTAGCTTTTTATTTTTTTATAGTTAGCTTTTTATTTTTTTTATAGTTAGCTTTTTATTTTTTTATAGTTAGCTTTTTTATTTTTTTATAGTTAGCTTTTTATTTTTAAATTTTGAGGCCTATGGGGCTTGTAAACAAGTTAAAGGTGTTACAGATGGAGCAGATGCGGACGTGAGTGCAGGTGAAAAATGTATTTGTGATTCAAGAATACAAATCACGTAGTAACCCCATGGTTTATATTATTGAATCACAGATCCATCTGTGTCCGCTTCGTCTGTAACAGACCTTGAGAGTAACGGAAATATTTCAGGTTAAAGATTCCGTTTTGAAAGGGGCAAATGTCTTAATTGCTGTGGACTTTTTATATGTTGACTAAAGGATAGTCGTTTAACAGAGTTCTGGATAAAAGAGGAACGAATGATCGAGGTTCTACTGCACATTTATTTTAAATTAAATTTTTTTTACTAAGAAGCCTTTCCAACTTTAGAGCTAACTGTTCATTACAAACGTATTCAAGTTGTTTGCATTAAAATATAAGGTTCTTATCAATTACTTTTAAGGCTGTTAAAAAGTTATTAGAACCTCCTTATTTTTATTTTCGGAAAATGCATATGAACCCTGTAAAAGCATATGAATTCAAGAGTATTGCTGTGCTACTATTCCAATTACTTTTAAGACATTAAAATAACATTTCTTTTATTCAAAATTTGACTTATCCTAATGTGTTATACCAATACAAATTTATGTCTATGTCTAGACCTTCGAAATAATCTATGTATTAATTACAAATTTAAAAGTTTGATGAAAGAAAAATTTCATTTACATTACTGCCTAAATGTCCAGTCAGTTCATTTCCCTAGATATATTTTTATTAACATCGAAAAATAGATTTCTTTTTAAATATCTATGATATATATTGAATTCATTAATAACTAATATGTTATATATCATCTTCCATTTTGTATATAGCTTTTAACATTGCTATTTTTCATTCATGCTCCTGATAATCACATTTAAAAAAAAATATATTAGTTATTCTTAGCAGATAAAAATATATTTAATAATATATTGATTTTTTTTTTAATTTTATTTTTTTGCTCATTTACATAGTGTTCTCATTAAAAGAGATTTGTCAAAATTGATTCAGTAAAACGTCAATATAAGGGACCTACTATAACAAACGTCACTTATAACAGACAGTTAAATAATAGTAAAGAATGCTAAATTTTATCTGACAAGTTTTACATTTCCAATCAAGAGATTAAACTTTGAAGAGTTTGAGTGCACATTTTAAAGCTGTTGAACCATTTAGCAAAAAAACTGAATAATGTGATTAAAAATTAGGATTATCAGTTGAACCAAATTTATAAATTTAAAGAGATTTGTTTGCGTTTTGAGAAATTACTCAACAATACACGAGCGTCAAAAATGGAGAAATCCATGCTTTGCAGAAAAATAACCAAGGAGCTTGTGTGAGCTTTGCAAATGCAGATGATAGCCAGTTGCTTAAAACAGTTATCGTCTTTAAAAGCAAAGATTCTAGTGCACTGATAAACTTGATGGTTGATTATGTTAACTGAAGAAGTAAACAGCAAATATAAACCCAGCAAAATATATTTTTTTTCAATGTCTGTATATACCATCGACAAGGCTCTTCTGGTTCTAAAGATTTATACAATGTAACATACGTACATACACATCTTTTTTAATCCAACCTATGTTAAAGTTAGATATATAACTACTGTACTTTCATTGATTTACTACCCCCTTGTTGTGTTACATCCATTTTAGAATTTATTTTATGAACCAGACTTTCATTAAAACGGACAACCTGTATTTCCTTTTAGACCGCTATAAAGAGGTTCTGGTATAGAATAGAAGCTTGTGACACTACCAGTAATATAAATATGTGTATTTTAACCCTCTAGTGTATCCTATATGCTACATAACTTTAAAATGACTGCTAGTTGCATCTATTGAGTTTTATGTTAACTATTATAGTATTGTCACATAGGGAACCATGTGCTTAATTCTTATAACCGCGACTAGACCCCTTATCTGTATAAAAATGTTTGTGATAAAGGCAATCAGTTGCTTTGAGGTCTATTGTTCTAAAACTGGCTCGTGAAGGTGAAGTTTTCGAAGATTGCTTTATTACTAATAAGTATAATATGGCTCTACAAAAAATCCTAGCTAATATCAGGGTGTATGCATAGAGTAATGATATAAATAGAGGAATAAAAATGCTGATTTCCGTGTGTCCAACATTGAAACCACGTGATAGGTGGAAATGCCAATTCATTCATGCGCCAATATTACTTGGCAGGCCTTGGCGACTTTAAGAACTAAACGAGATCGAAGTATTGTAATAAGGTTTTGTGTTTAATTTTGTATTTAAATATCGTTTTTTTGAACGAGTGTCACAATTTAAGGGAGTTTAACAGATATATTAAGGATATTTTTCTTATTTTGTAGTTTTGAAATAATTTTGTTACGTTTTTATGTAAACAATTTACCATAAGCGAAGTTCTTTTAATAGTTATTTTGTATACTTCAATAAGAAAATATAAACAATAAAACCTGAGAAATATAAAGAGTTTTGCTTCTTCGAGTATTGAACACAAATAAAATATTTTCGTTTCGTTAATGAAGAGGAAATATTTAGCGCATATTGTTTGAAAATAAGTAAATACGTACAGCCGCGGAAAAAAAAAAACGAACCACCGATGATTATTTCGTTAATTTTTATAGTAGAGCCAAACTTAATATACCATTTTGTAGGGAATAAAGTCTACTACACATTGATATACAAAAAATTTGCATAGGGGACTATCTTCATATTAAAATCAGCACCAACTTTAAAATTTCCAATAGCAACACCCAATTTTGATTCAATATTTAGAATCTACGACAAAATTTATCGTTGAATACCAATTTGCAAGTCATTTGGTTAAGTAGTTTTTTAATTATGAATATCGAAAGTTTAGAACTCGTAATGTTAAATGAATTTCTTAAACTTTTAATCATATCTTTCGAAATAATATTTTTAGTAAGCTGATATTTTTATATGTGTTACTTCTAAACAACCCAAATAAAATACACTAACTTTCATTACTTATATGTATATTTTTTAATTTTATTTAAATTAGGATATTAATATTCATAAAATTTATGAATAGCAACCATGCTATATTTTCATAGTGATGGATTCAGAAAAACGTTTTATATGCATATCTAAAATTTCATGATTTTCCTCTTTGTAGTTTTTCGGCTATATGAAAATGTGCCTCAAATGATCATTTAAGGGGTCATACACAATTTTAAAATCTGCAGAACTTAACAGAAATCTACTAATTTTGAGAATTAAAAGTGCTGTGATCGCGTTATAACAAAATTCTAAATTCTTATATAAAGGCGAGGGGTATACGGGTGTGGGGGAATGAATGACCAAGTGAAAATAAGAACCACGGCTAACGCCAAAACATTTTCTACCAGCGTACTTCATTTCGAAGTCTCACTAATACTTTGTCCAATGTGGAAGTAGCCCCTCAAATAACATAGATACATATCGTCTAATATCTCTGCATATAAATGTAGGAAATTAACGAAAATTTATATTTAGATTATTTTGAGGGAGGGGAACATTTCTGCGCTATCAAAAGTAGGTGTTGCTATTGAAGATTTTAAAGTTGGTGCGGATTCGAGTATGAAGATAGTCCCCTATGCAAATTTTTTGTATATCAATGTATAGTAGACTTTATTCCCTACAAAATGGTTTATTAAGTTTAGTTCTACTATAAGAACTAACGAAATAATCATCGGTGGTTCGTTTTTTTTTCCGCGGCTGTACATATATGTTAAAAAGTTGAATACGGGCAGAACTCCTTATCATCAAAAAAGAAGAAAGTGCGCCAAATTTGAAACTCCTGCAGATGTCTGACCGCCAAATGTGGCTGCGCTATAACCACGTGATTAGGTTTTTCTTTTCAATGTCGACACGGCGGTCTTACGAGAGTCTGGCATTGAAGGCGCTCTCTATTTAATATTACAACTCTCTGGGTGTATGTAGATTGTATTTAACTTTATTTCATACTTTTTGAAAATTATTTTGTAATTACACATGATGTTGCATATACACTACACAACAGTTTTATTTAATTAGATAGGCACTTAGGATTTCTTTGTATATTTTTTAGTGGCTCATAGGCAAAAAGAAAATGAAAAAAAATTATTTCATTAAAAAAGAAAAAAATCGTGCACTAGAGGTTTAAAATACCTTATTTTTACCTGCATATATTTATTTCTATTTTAATTACTAATCTTAATTTTAAGTTGCTAATAAACAATTTTTTTCTTTCAGAATCAGTTTCTAAAAGGAAATGTACTTTTTAAAAAAGACACTAATGTGGTTATGGAATCAGACTTTTGCATTTGGCTGAGCAGATTAAAAATATGAATGTTTCTGCCTAACGTGCCATACTAAAACATATATCTTTGACTTGGAACAAAAAGAACCAATGCCAACTTTATCATTTAAAAAAAACTATTTTGAATATATTATTTTTAAAAACTAGTATTTTTAAAATAACAGTTTTAAACTAATGAAATAGAAACCAAAACCACTTTTGTCAAAACTGTTATTTTCAAAATAGTTCTTAAAAATAATATATTCAAAATAGTTCTTAAAAATAATATATTCAAAATTGTTCTTAAAAATAATATATTCAAAATAGTTCTTAAAAATAATATATTCAAAATAGTTCTTAAAAATAATATATTCAAAATAGTTCTTAAAAATAATATATTCAAAATAGTTCTTAAAAATAATATATTCAAAATAGTTCTTAAAAATAATATATTCAAAATAGTTCTTAAATATAATATATTCAAAATTGTTCTAAAAAATAATATATTCAAAATAGTTCTTAAAAATAATATATTCAAATTTGTTCTTAAAAATAATATATTCAAAATAGTTCTTAAAAATAATATATTCAAAATAGTTCTTAAAAATAATATATTCAAAATTTTTCTTAAAAATAATATATTCAAAATAGTTCTTAAATATAATATATTCAAAATAGTTCTTAAAAATAATATATTCAAAATAGTTTTTTTAAAATGATAAAGTTGGCATTGGTTCTTCCTGTTCCATGCCACAGACATATTCACCCTTTTCACTCCAGGAATGTATTTTATATTTACATTATTTTTTTTTTACGAGATAACAACCCTAGCTCCCGTTCTTTTCTGAAAAATCTTTGGAGCTCATGGATGATAAAGGTTATCTGTTTTGGAATGTTAGTGAGAGAACAAGCTAACAAAAGAACAGCATTTTCTGCACTCAAACTGATTTCGTTCATTTGAAACAACATGGAAACAAATGGACTGGTTGTTGTTTCTCATGAGAGACATGACGATACTTCACAGAATCGAGCTTGATCTTTCCTATTTGTAGAGTTTATTTTTTAGTACTTGAAAATATTGGAGAAATGTATTTATTACGTATGTAAAAATATACAAAGTTATGTACAGATATAAATATGTATTACATAAGGTTATTTATAATGATTGTTGAGAATTATATATTTTATTTTAATATCGTTTTAAAATAAAATATTTTTTGTGTTTTCTAAAATGCATTAACTTTTATTTTAAACTTTAATCTAAACTTCTACATATATGACTATGTGATATATTAATTAGTTATCCTTGTTAAATATATATATTTATCCTATATTCTTGAAAAAAGGATAAAGAAAGGTAATTTTAGATTAGACCCCCACCCCCCTCCCTCCCTTTATTAATTTTAAACATTCGTTAAAGTGTTTATAAAATAACAGAAGTAAGCGTTGCTTAAAACTATAAAGGCACTTATTAAAGCTTAAAAAAACCATTTTAGGCAAATTTGCTTTATAAAGTAAAGTAAATAAAATTATATAACTTAGTTAAAAATGTATAGTTTTCTAGTGATAGCACTGAAGTTTGAATATTTGTTTTGGAATATTAGCATGGTTGCTTTTAAATAGTATGTGTTGTATCTAGTATGGTCATTATAGTCTTGCTATAAATTATTTGCAATGTGTGGTGACAGTGCAACTCTGTTGAAGTAATGAAATGTTTCAAAAAAGTTAATGTATGACATTACCAAGCATGTCTTTCATTTTCAAATTTTAATAATGTTATTTATTTTAATTTGACTGAGAAGCCTCAAACGACTGCTGTAAGGGGGTACCAGCTGTTTTGAACAAGAATGCGCCGTTGCCTGGTCCCAAAATCGACTGCTGAAAGAGATGAGAAAATAGAAGGGTTGATTACAAAAAATTCTAACCACTGGTTCTCACTTTACAGTCTTTTGAATTCGGAACTTTATTTGCTTGTTATTTTGCACTTTAACTAGGTATAGATCGTTATTCTATGAAATAACTACCTAATTAAACCATAAATTACAAGTGAGTTTTACACTTTAACTGACTTGATATGTTATTTCATGAAATACCTAGGAATGAGACGAATAGTGATTTGGCCGAATACCGATTATTCGGCTGACTGTGATGCCGAATATTCGCGGGTCTTTCCTTCGAGATAGGCCCCGAACCGTCGCCAATAGCCCAGTGTTCAGCTCTAGTGCGACGTTAATTAACCAAAACCAAAAAAAGCAGAATATTCGGCGGGCCAATACCAACTTCCATTAAATAATTTTATACAGGTAAACAACCCAATTACCTGAAATAAAGGTTAAGGACGTCAAATTATCAATATATATGTAATGTAGTATTTGTATTTACTATAGAATAGTAAAACTATTAAATATGTAGTCAATTCAAAATTTTAACTTAAAATGCACAAAACCTTTTTTTCCCGTAAAAATCAGTAAATTTAACTGATGTTTATATCCTGGTACCCCATAAAGCTCATTTTAAAAATGCTTCTCGTCAATACAAAAAATCATTTTAACTGTAACACATTCTCATTTCTCTGATGAATGCTGGCCCCGCCACAAGTTCTGGGCCTTGTGCAATGGCACTCGTCGCACACCCCTTAGGGCTTCCAATGTACGAACCTATTTTCTGAGAGTAATTGAATATGTGGACAGACAGCTCCACTTCGTTCTGATTTACACTTTTTCACTTATTCCTATGAAGAAGAAAATCTTGTATCGATTGGTACTAGAACCACACAGCTATAAGCAATGGCTATAGAGATATCGAGGAAACCACGCTTGTACTTAAAAATGAGTAGCTGAACATACTCGTTTTTCTTTGAGTATAATTGCATCGTAAATGAGCGACGACGTACTCAAATTTAAACAACCGTACTTTCTCAAAAATGAGCAGTGTGATTTAATATTGGTGATCTCAGCTTCTGTTCAAGCCATCTTAACAAAGCGACCTGACGAACTTAAAATACTTGTTCAGAAGATGGTTTTCCACATTATTTGATGTCGATTGCTTAAATGGGAACTGAGTTACTAGAAGGTTGGCTACAGTTCTGACTAAAAGTGATGACATTGGTCAAGGATTAAGCACTTAATCTATGGTTGGAGATTGCACCTATTCTGTAAAAAAAAAAAAAAAAAAAGTGCTTACAAATGAGTACATGGACGTACTTGTTTTTCTTCGAGTACAATTGCATCGTAAATGAGCAACGAAATACTCAAATTTAAGTATCCGTACTCCGCAATAATGAGCACTGTGATTTAATATTGCTCATCTCAGCTTCTGTTCGAGTGATCTGAATGTAATCTGACAAACTTAAAATAGTAGTTCAAAAGATGGTTTTCCTCGTTATTTGATGTTCAATGCCGAAATGGAAAATGAGTTATTACAAATCAATTATCTTACTTTCCATTCTTTTGGCACATCTTTTAAACAAGTCTTCTGTTTATAACTTCTTCACGTCGCCCTGGTGGTACAGCGGAACTGGACTGCGGTGATTTAGGATCTGAGTCCGATTCACGGTAAGGTTGTAATTGTCGATATTTATTGAAAGTGATTTATGAAGCAGCCTATATAGGCTAGCGTCTGCTTTTTTTTTTAATTAATTGTGCTTATTTTTGAGTACGTCTTTTTCAAAATTGAAGCTTAAGTATTCTCGAGCCCTAAAGATTCGTAATAGACATGGGTATCGAATGTAATTAAAAATGAGTACATTTTATTTATTTTTGAGTACCTATTTTTAACAGTGTAGAGAAAAACTGTTTTCATATTTGAAATCTTCGAGCATGAATGGACTGTAGTAGAGCGAATATGACGTCATCATTGTAATGCAAACATCTCAGACCTGATGGCACCAGACACGTGACTTCCTTTCAAAATTTATTAATGAAAAAACGTTCGCGATTGACTTGTGATTTGGAAATAACAGTAAACGTGTTACCTCATGAAGTACAGGATATTTGTTTGAATGAGCTAGAAAAAAATTATGAATAGATGACGTAGTAAACCACGTGTCTGAGGCCATATCTGTTGTCCTCACTTGGATGTTAGCGAGATTATAACCTTATGATTTCTCTACTATGAGGGATCCATGCTCGAAGTTTGAAACCAGCGCACCGAATATTGTCACAATCAGACAAAAAAAATTGTGTGTTGGCCTGTGTATTGAATAGGGGGAACATTATAGAAAACCAGCGTGTTTTTACACCTTAGAAAATATACAATTTTGCAACGTATTACGTAGTACATACCACTAATAAAGAGATTGCAAGTGTTGTGGTTGGACAGCATTCCTGCGTTCGAGCCGCAGTTCCCAGAAATCTGGGGCGTCGACATTTTAAAAGAGATTTATTCTTTGTTTTGAGAGTTTTTTTCTTGCTTAGGGAATAAAAACAAACAAACCTGTGATAGTTTTCTCTCTCCAGTTCATTAAACTGAAATTCTTGACATTCCTCGTGTTGCTGTATTGGAGATTTTAAATCATCTGTTTGTTTGTTTCTCTGGGATAACAAGGAAGTGAAAGTTGTCGCTTTCACACGGTGAGACTCTGAGCCGGTTATGGAGAGCCGAATCGGTGTTATGTACAGCCGCGGAAAAAAAAAACGAACCGCCAATGATTATTTCGTTAGTTTTTATAGTAGAGATAAACTTAATATACCATTTTGTAGGGAATAAAGTCTACTACACATTGATATACAACAAATTTGCATAGGGGACTATCTTCATATTGAAATCCGCACCAACTTTAAAATTTCCAATAGCAACACCCAATTTTGATTCAATATTTAGAATCTACGACAAAATTTATCGTTAAATATTAATTTGCAAGTCATTTGGTTAAGTAGTTTTTTAATTATGAATATCGAAAGTTTAGAACTCGTAATGTTAAATGAATTTCTTAAACTTTTAATCATATCTTTCGAAATAATAATTTTTTTAAGCTGATATTTTTATCTGTGTTACTTCTAAACGACCCAAATAAAATACACTAACTTTCATTACTTATATGTATATTTTTAAATTTTATTTAAATTAGGATATTAATATTCATAAAATTTATGAATAGCAACCATGCTATATTTTGATAGTGATGGATTCAGAAAAACGTTTTATATGCATATCTAAAATTTCATGATTTTCCTCTTTGTAGTTTTTTGGCTATATTAAATTGTGTATCAAATGATCATTTAAGGTGTCATACACAAATTTAAAATCTGCAGAACTTAACAGAAATCTACTAATTTTGAGAATTAAAAGCGCTGTGATCGCTTTGGCATAAAATTCTAAATTCTTATATAAAGGCGAGGGGTATACGGGAGTGGGGGAATGAATGACCACGAGAAAAGAACAACCACGGCTAACGCCAAAACATTTTCTACCAGCGTACTTCATTTCGAAGTCTCACTAATACTTTGTCCAATGTAATGTGGAAGTAGCCCCTTAAATAAGATAGATACATATCATCTAATATCTCTGCGTATAAATGTAGGAATATAACGAAAATTTATATTTAGAGTATTTTGAGGGCGGGGAACATTTCTGCGCTATCAAAAGTAGATGTTGCTATTGAAAATTTTAAAGTTGGTGCGGATTCGAGTATGAAGATAGTCCCCTATGCAATTTTTTTTATATATCAATGTATAGTAGACTTTATTCCCTACAAAATGGTATATTTAGTTTAGCTCTACTATAAAAACTAACGAAATAATCATCGGTGGTTCGTTTTTTTTTTCCGCGGCTGTACCTTGTATCCAGTCAAAGCGTTCACACATGATCAGGGGTCGGTGTGTAATGTTCAATTGGGAAGTGGGTGTTGAATTGGAATTTTTGTTGCTTCTTGTAATGTTCCGTGTAAAAGCTATGTGCTAAATCGTATATTTGTAGCTGTTCCATGTTTTTACCTGGGATATTTTCATTTATACTCTAAAAGTATCAACATCTCACTGACAAAATTACTGAAAAGTATGAGACCAATTATTGAAAATCAATGTTAAATGTAAAACATGACGACTGAGTGTAAAAATACAGTTGTCAAACTTAATTTTTTATAAATAGACGTCAAAAATGACGACTGGGTGTAAAATTACAGTTATTAAACTGAAATTTTTAGGTGCAAAAGGATTTTTAGGTGCTTCCACCGATAATTTCGAAAATTGGTTAGGAAGGTGTAATATTTACATAAATTGAGTCAAAACACTCTCTTCGACAATAACGCATTGTGTAGCACTAGTGCGATGTTCATTCAACCAATAAAAAATATCGAAACTGAATTTAAAAAGCTGATGGATTACAAAAAAAAAGTAATGTGATGGATAAAGGCGTTCGGCTATTAATCAGAGAATTGCTGTTTCAAATCCGTGCGAGGGACTTGATAAAGAGAAGTTATTTGGTTTGGTTCGGTTAATTAACGTCGCAATAGAGCTGCACAGTGGGCTATTGGCGACGGTTCTGGGTCTATCTCGAAGGAAAGACCCGGGAACACATTCACACACACATTCATACATGCACCTGGTTATTTTAGAACCATGGTCAGATGACGAGGAAACACCTGAACTGGCACCCAACGCCTTCTATAGACGTCGGGACTTTGGACACCGATCAGATGTATCGTGCACCAATCCGTATACACGCCAGAATTTTTTTTGGATATTCTGGACGACTTTCCAGTATTTTTGTAGCGAAGCTAACAACCCTCCGATCGCAAGATCACTACTTTTTTACTTTTCTATGTCAAGTCCATTGCACGGATTCGAACCACCAATCCTCTGATTAGTAGCTGAACGCCTTATCCATTGAGCAACTGGGGCTCCTATCTCGAAGTAAAGACCCGGGAATACATACACATTCATATGCACCTCGTTATTTTAGAACCATGGTCAGATGACGAGGAAACACCTGAACTGGCACCTAACGCCTTCAATAGACGTCGGGACTTTGGACACCGATCAGATGTATCGTGCACCAGTCCCATATACACGCAGTTAATTTTTGCTGATGTTCTGGACGACTTTTCTAGTATTTTGTCGCGAAGCTGGCAACCCTCCGATCACAAGATCACTACTTTTTTTACTTTTCTTTGTCAAGTCCATCGCCTAGGATCGAACCAGGAATCTTCGGATTCCCAACTGACGCCTTTAACCGCTCGGCCACGGAGGCCTCACAAAGAAAAGTAAAAAAAGTAGTGTTCTGGCGATCGGAGGTTTGCCAGCTTCGTTACAAAAATACTAGAAAGTCGTCCAGAACATCCAACAAATAATACTGGCGTATATACGGAACTGGTGCATGGTAAATCTGATCGGGGTCCAATCTCCTAACGCCTATTCAGGTTGCGTCGGGTGCCAGCTCAGGTGTTGCCCTCGTCATCTGATCATGGTTAAAAAATATGAGGCGACGTTCCCGGGTCTTTCCTTCGAGATAGGCCCGAACCGTCGTTAACAGCCCACAGTACAGCTTTAGTTCGACGTTTTTTAATCAAACCAAACCGGGGTTTTTGGAAGGAGGGGGCGGGGAAGCAATAAAAACTAACTATTAAATTTATGTTTATTACCAATCACTTGAAATAAATGTCACATGAAAAAGCAATAATAGGCATACATAAAAATATTGACATTTATTTATTTTGTTGATGATATACGACGTTGGGGCATGTGATAATCACCAACTTCATGAAATGACATTTATTTTACGAAATGCCAGATTGAAAAATTATATATTTATGCGACTTTATAGAATAGTTAGGTATTTCGTGAATTGACAAGGCTTTTCACGAAATGAATATCGTTAATTCTACAGAAGTAATAGATTTTAAGATGAAGTTAGATATTCATTGGAAAATGGTTATCAGATACAAGCTGAACCAACCATGAGCCTGTTGTTGGTCGTCAATATTTGTATAAAAAATTACGTTAAAGTCTAATTGTAATGACCAATGGTGACAAATTGAAGCTTGAGCATATTTTACTAAAATGTAGAAGTCCTTCAAGTATATCGATCATTTAAAATAAAAATGTACACCATTGTATAATACAACAATTACAAGTTAAAAGAT
Source organism: Troglohyphantes excavatus (assembly GCA_963932185.1). Taxonomy (NCBI): domain Eukaryota; kingdom Metazoa; phylum Arthropoda; class Arachnida; order Araneae; family Linyphiidae; genus Troglohyphantes; species Troglohyphantes excavatus. The sequence goes on along the minus strand of OZ010677.1, from coordinate 6,795,692 downwards.
TTATATTGAATTCCAGAATTGACATAAAAACTAATATATATATATATATATATATATATATATATAATACAAATCTACAGTTTTATTTCGAGCTTGATGAAATCTTTTATACTTGACCTTGAAAATAAAAAGTCACAATCTACAGGAGTTTTTAAAAAATTACTCCATTCCACTTCTTAAAGCAGCAATGATTTCTTACTAAACCTGCCAGATGGCGCCACGATGAATAATTCGGTAAACCAGGGCTATATAGCTATGTATACTTATAAAATAATAATTACTTTTACTTCATCAGTGGAAAAGGGTGGAGGGGGGGGGGGATAAATAGGCGGCACACTGTGAATAATTTACTTTAACACATCTTAGATAGTTACTATAACACACTTTAAACAGCACATTTCCAAATTTGTTTGACTCGGATACTTTTTATGTTGATAATAGAATGCAAAATAAAGCCTTGAATATTTATGACAGTAACTAGTTCATATTCTTTTTAATTTGTTTCATATAAATATCAAACATTAAAATAAACAGCATATGATATATGTAAATTTTTTTTAAATTCCATATCGGTATGCAATCTGTTAGACACTCAGACTCCCCAACTGGGTGTGCCTTAAAAAAAAGAACACAAATGTTTGTTCGAAAACGCTTATAAGGTAATTGAGTTTGAAAATAGAGTGTAGCTAACGTAACCCTTGATAAAATAGATATTGTTCTTTTAAGATGGGAACGTATAAACAGGATCAATCAAATTTTAAATAAGAAACTGCGCTCCCTAGCCGATATTGAGTTCGTTTTGCTAAACAATGGTGATATTGAAGTTGATATATGACATTGGCTGGATACATGCTCGTTTTTTCAAATATGTAGCAGCAAAATAAAAACTATACTTTTGGCGATATACAAATTGATTCTGCATGTAGAAAATTAAATTTCTAAACATATTTAACATTTCTATAACGATTTGAGACGAATAAACTGTATAAAATCGCTTATAAAAATTAGATGGCTTCAACTGTGATCATTGAAGGAACTGGTGATGAGCGTTCCAGAAGTTACAGTTAGAGTTCAGTGACGCCATGCGTGACGACATAATATTCATTTCTAATAAAATAATTTAAAATAAAAAGAAGGAAAACCGACTTTAAGAAAAATGCGCTAAAAATTAAAAATAATTTTTAACTTTACGAATGAGTTTAAAAAAAAATGGAAATATTTAACATCAATTTTATGCTTATTACAATTTTTTTGAAATCGGCGCAAAAATTTAGGTATGTTTTTTGTAAATTGACATTTGATTGTAATTTGATTTTTTAAACTTCAAAACGTTGTAGTAATAAGTATAAAATTTATATTAAATAATTCAATTGTTTCAACTTGTCTGTGAATTTAAAAATTATTTTTAACTTCCTTTTTTTTTAAATATATTTTATTTTCCCCGTTTTAGTTTTTAATTGAGCAGGGGGCTTCGCTCCCTGCTATTATTCTCCAAAAATTTCAAGTTAATAAATGGCGGATAAACAAACCTATATTGTCTCAACATTGTATATTGTAGAACAATTCCTATCTATGCTAATAAATGCCGTGAGAACGAAATGTCATTGTTGTACACACACACACACACACATATATATATATATATATATGGGGGGGGGGGGGTGAAACAAGAAATTTCCCAACTTAACTATTCGAAATTCCCAGTTCCAACTTATCGACATTTTTCATATTTTTTTTAGATATATTAGGTAATATTAAACAGTTCTCTCACAAGCATTGATTTGTTGCTCCCCTATTCCAATGCAGTGTCCGTTCTGAGGTCTAATTTAAACGTAATCAATCAAGATGGGCCATTTCTTCCCCCGCTCTCATTTGCTAATAATATTAATTTTCTTCATGCATAAATTTTCCCAACTCGGGGTGATTTTTAAAAGTTGAAAATCCCAATTTCAGGGTTTCCAGATTATTGGCGCGGGTCGTGCCCTCCCCCCCCCCTCCCGTGGGACGGGCCTGAATATAACCGTTTTATTAAAAGTAAGTTGAGACTCGTTTCTATTCATTCCATATATCCAGCGTTTAAATAAAACCACCTGGGGCGATTTACACCAGGTGTTCTACCGCTTCGTTTCCCGGTTGCATTTGCATAAACTTCTTCTTCCAGATCCCGATTTCTGTTTCCAATGTCCCCATTGACCTTGAGAAGAGAGGACCCGGGCGACACTTCTTCCAGCCACTGTCCGTGACACGATTCCCGGCTCATCAATAATTTATAATTGAAAAATTATTGGATCTCGCGCAAAGGTCGCTGGTGTAGAAGATGATACGAAACTGGAACATTGGGACTAACTGTGGACTTTATACTTTACGCTCGCCTTAAGGTTAATTCGAGGTTAAGTGATGGTCGATATTGAACACTTTGAATCTTAATTGCTCTAATTGGCGCTGAGTTGGTATTCAGAAAGGTTGGTCGAGTGGATATGCAAAATGGAACCAACTACCCGAGACTTCAATGTAAAAAAAAAATTACTTGAAATGAATACACGAACTTACTTATTTTTCTTTGAGTACAATTGCATCGTAAATGAGCGATGACGTACTCAAATTGAAGTAATCGTAGTTTCTCAAAAATGAGCAGTGTGATTTAATATTGCTCATCTGAGCTTCTGTTCAAGTCATCTTAACAAAGCAACCTGGAATTCTCAATTAACGGGACCGTTTGAAAAAAAATATTGTCCGATTTCGAAAATTCTTTTTTTGTTGGATAGAGAATAATCCACTTAAACAAAATCTGCAAAAATAAATAATCGATTATCCGGCTGTTATATACCCGGAAATGTCGATTAACCGGAGTTTTTTTAAAACAATTTGTCGGATTTCATAATATTTTCATTGTTTAACAGAAGTTGAACAACAATGACATTTCGTTAACCCAGCATTTATTGCTATGGTTAGCAATTGTTTTACAATATACATTGTTGAGACAAAATGTAAGCACAAGTTGTTACTTGAATTTCTTTGTGAATAATAGCAGGGGCCGAAGCCCCCCGCTAAATTAAAAACTGAAAACGGAAAAATAAAATAATCTTTCTAAAAAAAAGGAAAACCGACTTTAAGGAAAATGCGCTAAAAAGTAAATTTTTTTTTTAATTTTACGAACGAGTTGGAAAAAAATCGAATTATTTAATATCAATTTTATACGTATTAGAACTTTTTGAAGTTGGTGCCAATTTACAACAAAAATCATACCTAAATTTTGTCACCGATTTCAAAAAGTTTACTTAAATATAAAATTGATATGAAATAATTCAATTTTTTCCAACTCGTTCGTAAAATTAAAAATTATTAAGTGCATTTCTTTTTCAAAATTGAAACTTATATATTCTGTGCCATCATAAGAATCGAATGTATTTAAAAATAAGTTCATTTTACTTAAATTTGAATACCTATTTTTAACAGTGTATACAATTATCAATTTAGGACAAGGTCCATATTTTATAGCCAGTAAAAAAAAAACATCGCTATTCAGATAATTAATATTATTATTTCAACAAAACCATCCCAATAATGAAAAAGTGATGAAAGTGTTCACATCTATCTAAAGAAAAATTAAATTTAAAGTCAAGGGCTTTTCATGAGAAAAGGTCACCGATTTCACCCCATAATTTGCATCTGCATGCAAATTAATTCCGTGCACCAGCTGCATTCGAAAATAAGTTATTAATTTCTAGGTTTGGGAAAATAATAGCTTTCCGTGACACTTCAATAACGCAAATAATCAATAATTCTAACTTGGAAATATTATAAGTCAAACCGTTGCTGTCACTTGTTTATTGACCGAGAGTTGGCGCTGTCACTGTTTTAACTCGACCTTTCAGCGTTTCATCTGTTTGCTTGTAACTTTGTTAGTGATTTAAGCTGTAGTAGTCCTCTAAGTTGTAGTGATGCTAAATACCGAGCATATTAATTTTTTTATTACTATTCTCAGAATTCAAACATGCTTTTTTAAAAAGTATTTGAAGAATTTAATTTGAGTTTAGTTTAGATTGAATTCAAATGAAAAAAATTATTTTGATGCCACATTCTTAAAATGATTGTTTTGGTCACCATATCTTAAAAAAGACATTGAATTGCAAGAGAAAATTCAGCACAGGGCTACTAAAATGGTCCAAGGGTTTTCAGGCATGAATTATGAAGATAGATTAAGAAATTTTAATATGTATACTCTGGAAGAGAGTAGGGTAAGGGGAGATTTGATTCAACTATTTAAATTTATTAAACAAGGGGATGTGGAGGGTTTATATTTTAATATGAGTGATAGAACGAGAGGTCAAGGGTTTAAGTTAAACAAATCCCACTTAAATCGGGAAGGGAGAAAACACTATTTCTATAATAGGGTAATAGACAAATGGAACAACTTGCCAGTGAATATTGTTAATTGTAAAGGAGTAACGGATTTTAAGAAGAAGTTAGATATGCATTGGGGGATAGTTAAGAGGTACTAGATGGACCAACCTTGTTGGACCTTGAGCCTGTTGTTGGTCGACAATATTTGAATTTGTATAGGGGTTTGAGATAACACAACTGGCTGCTCGGATGGGATGAGTAGCCCCAAACAACTGCTTGAAAGGGTTTACCTGCAGTTTTTGAAAGGAAATTTATTGGCATGGTGCCAAAACTCAATGCCTAGTGAAGATGAGTAACCCAAATCGACTGCTCGAATAGCAGGGAAGGGGGTAACAGCTGTTTTTGAAAGGCAATGGGACAATGTTCGGTGCCAAAACCAACTTCTCGGTGGGGATGAACAACCCCAATTGACTGCTCGGAGGGAGGTACCAGCTGTTTTTGAAAACCAATGCACCATTACCCGGTGCCAAAATGACTGATCTAAAGGGGGAAGAGAAATCCCATACGATTTCTCCAAGAGGGTACCAGTGAAAAGCAATATACCCGATACCAAAATTGAGTACTCAAAGAATAGTCGATTTTGTTATTGATACACGGCTCAACGAGCAGTTTACATTGTGGTAGTGTAAAAAAATTAATATTTACTACCAGAAAGAAGATAACGAAGGGTTGCCACACTTTTTTTGGTGGCATTTAGCTCGCCAAGGTCACAACAAAAAATACTTTTTAAGCCCGTCAACGACTTCGGTGGGATTCGAATTTTTGTATATGCCCTTATTCTCTAAGTAATAAAATCAATGTTTTTATAAATTTCATGTCTTGATCTCACCAAAGAATACATAATATGTTATAATTGGCGATACTGTCCTTGTTCCATTAAATAATAGGCCACTGTCATGGCAGATTCAAGGTATGAGAGATAAGCAGAAACCAAGAAATACAAATTTACAAGTCAACATCCGCGTACAATTCGTGTGAACGAAGACGAGTGTCTCGTTGTGCATACTGTAAATGGCCTGTTTTGCATTTATTATGAATGAAAATGAAGCTGAAGATGTGTCTTACTTGTTTATTCACATCACGAGAGATTAGTGTTACTTGAAATAATGGTGATTCATTGATAAGCTTATTAAATGATGTTTTTAAATTTGTTCGAAAATATTCTTGAGATAAATATAGGGTTGCCATTCTTCCGGATATCCACCGACAGTCCTGGTTCCGAGCTCACGTCCACGCTGGCGTCCCGAGCTTCAAAGTGGCTGGAGAAATTTGGTTGCAAAGGTGAAAATTGGTTGTATTCGAATAAGCTAATGTCAGTCTGCCAATGAAAGAAACTCAGTACACACATAATTGGCGAAACGTCTCTTCTATCCAGTGCCGCCCTTAGGGATGTGCGACCCGTGCCACTGCACCAGAGAGCCTCGCGATTCTAAAGGGGCCCCGCACTCATCAAAGAAAAGCGAAAAACAAAGGAAAAATATTTTAAAGATAGAATGCAATACCAATTTCTGGGGGCCACAAGTTATTCGACTACAAAAATATCGGATAGGCACAGTCCTCACTTTACCATTAGGTTGTACTAGCGCCTGCTCGGCCTTCTCTTCCTTGTGTATTTGATATTAAGCTTTAGATCTCTCCACACTTGTCATACATATATATTTCTTGGCATAATTTTTTCGCCTTGAGCTGCTTTTTCAGCTTGTTTATGTTTCCTGTGCTACAATTGAACTTTATTGTGATATTTTGGTTCCAAAGTGAAATCGACGAAAAGTCCAAGACAAGACTTTCCACTCTCCGCAATTGGAACTTTCCGATTTCCACAAAAATGGTTTAAACTGTCAAATAGAAAAACTGTCAAAACCTCATTTGAAAATGCGAACACCGGCTGTTTATCATAAATCGGTCATCAACAGTAATCGTAATCGATAAGAATACGTTAGGTCATGTGACTCAGACAACACTTTTTTTGTACTTTCAGCAGCACCGCGAACTTGCAGTTTATTTATGCCATATTTCGCAGTTCAGTATTTGTTTTCGAAACTGGAAAATAGCCAGGCACGTAAGTAAGGGGGTGGTTCAGGGGATTCAAACCCCTCCCATTGAAAGTCAAGAAAAATAAATAAATATCGAATTAGTGTTAAAAATCATAAAAATTTCAATTTGTCGTATAATATTTTTTTTTGAGTAACATGAGGGAAACCCTGGTATTTTCCGGAGTCTTACGCCGGAAAGTAGTTTTCAAAAGGCGTCAAAAATATGTTTTGAGGTAATTTTTATCTCAAACTAAGCTTAACATCACGCCATCGTGTTTCATTATTTAGTATTTGGATTTCGATTACAAAGTGAAAATATACACAAACTGGGCCGTATACACAAGATGCTCCAAATATATATTATTTTAAACAAGGGTTCTCAGAATTTAAATTTGTTCTCTAATTTATTTTCCTATTTAGGAGTGATATTTACTAATTTTAAAAATAGGTAATTACTGATATGGTAACGATTCCATGAAAACTAAATGATTTTGCTGTTCGATATTTATATGCCAATGTATTCCTGTGTAGTTAAATAAAAATTAATCAGTTTTTTTAAAAAGGTGGATGAGGAGGAGTTTTGAATTTTTTGGGAGTACGAGGGGTTGAACCCCTCCCATGAAAAATCTATACCTACGTGCCTGAAAATAGCATCTGTGTGTTGAACTTTCTGATCAGACTGATCGTCCAACTGTAAGAATCCAATGACTCTTAGTTTATATTTAGTTTGAACGATTTACATACAAAAAAAAAATATTCATTACTTTCCTACTCCATTCAGGTTGTTGTTCTTCTGATTGATGAAAAAAGTTACGAATACATTAAAGTCCTATAGTGAAAGATATAGGAAGATTTGCATTCTAACTTGATCATCGAGATAAAATTCGAATTCCTGCTGTCTCAAGATGTTGATGACTTTTAACGAATGTTATTTTGAGAATGCTTAAAATAGAGGTAATGTGAGTTATCTCGTAAAAATAACTATTTCTTTTTTGCTTTGATGGGGATCGATACGATATCAGATGTTTCTACAGGAAAAGCATTACGCTTCGGTGATTTGATCGCTATCCCCATTCAAGTATATTTAAATAAACTCAAAAGAGATTCAAACAATTTAATGGCAAATGGTGTATAAGCACACTCATTGATAAAGTAATTGTAGTGTTTGGATTTCTGATAATTATATATCATAGTAGTGTTTAAGATGTTTGATGGATCGGTATTGGTATATTGTTATGTAGAAAACGTGTATCGGTAAACGATTACACATATTAAAAATAAACATAATGTCAAAGTTAATCGATTACCCTTGTTTGAAAACGATTGCAAGGGCTTTTTTGGGTTTAATAACAAATGTAAAAAAGCATTCATAGGAGAGACTGTGAACATTTATAGGGGAGACTGCGAACATTTATAAGGGATACTGTAAACATTTATAAGGGATACTGTAAACATTTATAGGGGTGACTGTTGACATTTATAGGGGAGACTGTGAACATTTATAGGTGAGGCTGTGAACAATTATAGGGGATACTTTGCACTATTATAGAGGAGACTAAGAACATTTATAGGGGAGACTGGGGACAATTACAGGGGAGACTGTAAACATTTATAAGGGATACTGTAAACATTTATAAGGGATACTGTAAACATTTATAGGGAGGCTGTGAACAATTATAAGGGAGGCTGTGAACAATTATAGGGGAGACTGTGAACAATTATAGGGGAGACTGTGGACAATTATAGGAGAGACTGTAAACATTTATAAGGGATACTGTAAACATTTATAAGGGATACTGTAAACATTTATAAGGGATACTGTAAACATTTATAGGGAGACTATGAACAATTATAAGGGAGGCTGTGAACAATTATAGGGGAGACTGTGAACAATTATAGGGGGACTGTGAACAATTATAGGAGAGACTGTAAACATTTATAAGGGATACTGTAAACATTTATAAGGGATACTGTAAACATTTATAGGGAGACTGTGAACATTAATAAGGGAGGCTGTGAACAATTATAGGGGAGGCTGTGAAAAATTATAGGGGAGGCTGTGAACAATTATAGGGGAGACTGTGGACAAATATAGGAGAGACTGTAAACATTTATAAGGGATACTGTAAACATTTATAAGGGATACTGTAAACATTTATAAGGGATACTGTAAACATTTATATGGGAGACTGTTAAAATTTTAGGGGAAGCTGTGAATAATTATAGGGGAGGCTGTGAACAATTATAGGGGGAGACTGTGGACAATTATAGGGGAGACTGTGAACATTTATAGAGGAGGTAGTGGACAATTATAGGGGAGACTGAGACCAGACATTTTATAGGGGAGACTGTAAATATTTATAAGGGACATTGTAAACATTTATAGGGGATACTGTGGACATTTATAGAAGAGACTGTGAACATTTATAAGAGAGACTGTAAACATTTATAAGGGAGACTGTGAACATTTGTAAGGGAGACTGAACGTAGAACATAGGTTGAAACTTCCGTTGAATATCATTTAGAGATTCACAATCTTCAGTGCTTTGCTTTTTTTGGTTTTCAGATCACTGTAAAAAAAGGTACTTAAAAATGAGTACCTTGACATACTCGTTTTTCTATGAGTACAATTACATCGTAAATGGGCGATGACGTGCTCAAATTTAAGTAATTGTACTTTCTCAAAAATGAGCAGTATGATTTAATATTGGTAATCTCAGCTTCTGCTTAAACCATCTTAACAAAGCGACCTGACAAACTTAAAATATTTGTTCAAAAGATGGTTTTCCACATTATTTGATGTCGATTGTTTAAAAGGAAACTGAGTTATTACGACTCAATTATCTTACTTACCATGTTTTTGCCACGTCTTTTTAACATTAATGGATAAGGCCCTGGACTTCGGTGCATACGCCATCAGGTAGACGGATATCTATTCTATTCCCTGTAAGTCCTGGTTGTAATTGTTGAAAGTTATTGAAAGTGATTTATGAAGGTAGCCTATGTAGGCAAGCAACTACTTTTTTCATTCATTTTTACTAATTTTTGAGTACATGTCTTTTTCAAAAATGAAACTTATATATTCGGAGCTATGATAAGAATCGAATGTAATCAAAAATGAGTACATTTTACTTATTTTTGAGTACCGATTTTTAATAGAGCCTATTTAATAACCTATTTTTAAGATTTTAAGAGACATGTATATTTTTTTGTTCATCTTGATGTTGCAGATATGATTATGTTCCGTTACGGTAAGTTTCGTAATGTTACGTTCCCCAAGAAATATAGTAAATTTAAAACAAAAGAAATGCATCTGCACCATCTTTTATCTGCTCTGGTTATGGCAATGTTGTAAAACCTTTTCCTCCTTCATTTTATATCCTGTCACTCTGTTTGAAGTGACAGACTTTCCTGTAATAGGTGTGATTTATTGCCCATGCTTTTCATTGAAAAAATTGTTCTACATTACTGAAAATTGCACCATGAACAAAATAACGTAAATTGTAATGAATCTTATTTTACTGAAGTTAACAGAATTTCGGCTCTCTCCTTGTTTTACTAGTTTTCCGATCAGAGTTGTTGCAGTCTAAATAATGCTTAAAAAGGTATTGATTAAATTTATTTCATCAAGAATTTATTTGGACTATTAAAGGAAGATTTTAATAAAAGAATTTAAAAAAATGACTTTAAGAAAAATGCGCTATAAAGTAAAAAAATAATTTTTAATTTTATGAGCAAGTTGAAAAAATTGAATTATTTAATATCAATTTTATACTTTTTTACAACTTTTTTTTAAATCGGCGCCGAATAATTTGGGTAATTTTTTGTGAATTGGCACCAACTTGAAAAAATTGAAATAAGAATTTGTTGTTGTTGTTTCTGTTGATGTGCAATGTTTTTTTTGGCGATGGGTGTGATGACATGACGTCACACTTCTTGAACAACTTAGTTTAGCAATATCAAATCACATTGCACATTTTTTAGAAAGTGAGGTTGCTTAAATTTGAGTACGTCATCGCTCATTTGCGATGCAATTGTACATAAAGAAAAACAAGAATGTCAGGTACTCATTTTTAAGTATTTTTTTTACAGTGTGACATCTTTTATAGATAGCCCCTATTTGTTAAGATGGCTTGAACAGGAGTTGAAATTAGCAATATTAAATCACACTGCTTAATTTTTATAAAGTACGGTTGCTTAAATTTGATTACGCCATTGCTCATTTACGCTGCAATTGTACATAAAGAAAAACGAAAATGTTATGGTACTCATTTTTAATTTTTTTTTTTTTGACGGTGTGACATCATTTATAGACGGTCCCTATTCCCTTCCACGACCGTATCCACCTGTTGGTCAAAATCCGAAACTCCAAATCCCCTTCAATCGCCAATCTTCGCCAACAATCGCCAATCCTCGCCAACAATCGCCAATCCTCGCCAACATTCGCCAAATCATCGCTCATTTACGATGCAATTGTACATATAGAAAAACAAGTATGTTCAATTACTTATTTTTAAGTATTTTTTTGACGGTGTGACATCATTTATAGACGGTCCCTGTTCCCTTCACGACCGTATCCACCTGTTGGTCAAAATCCGAAACTCCAAATCCCCCTCAATCGCCAATCTTCGCCAACAATCGCCAATCCTCGCCAAATCATCGCTCATTTACGATGCAATTGTTCATAAAGAAAAACGAGTATGTTCAATTACTCATTTTTAAGTATTTTTTTTTTGACGGTGTGACATCATTTATAGACGGTCCCTATTCCCTTCCACGACAGTATCCACTTGTTGGTCAAAATCCGAAACTCCAAATCCCCTTCAATCGCCAATCTTCGCCAACAATCGCCAATCTTCGCCAACAATCGCTAATCCTCGCCAAACGCACGCGGGCGAGTTACCGAAAGTGTGTCAGTCGGCGATCGTCCCATATTCCGCGCATTAAAAGCGAAGCTCGTACTGAACGCAGATCACGTTTGAAGGAAAAGAAAAGCAGAAATTTCTTTTTCGCCCAGTTGAGATAGCGAGGCACACATTCCACAACCCCAGAACGAAACAAGGAAGAGGAATGGGTGAGAAAAAAAGTGAAACTTTTTTTATTCCCCCAAACCGCGCCAACGAGGCGTTGTAAATACTGTATCGAACGCGTGATCAGCAACTGGTGAATTAGTGGAGCTGTCAGTTGAAGGTGCGATTGGAATAAGACAAAAAAAAAAAAAAATACAGCAAATGTGAAAGATTCTTGAGATTTTTACTATCGTTTGCCCTATAAAGGATAATAGGATATATGGATATGGAATAAAGGATAAAGAAAGTATTTTTCTATATCCAGTTTCAATCTTTCTACGGATTTTCAGTTCGTCCTTATAAGCACTCGTTTTTTTCAATTAGTACGAATCATATAGTTAATGAATAGATGAAACTACGATAACTAAACTCTATTTATAAACATTCAGAAAAAGTTATTCTAAAAATGGCGCCATTGTGTGATATCGGATTTTTTTTATATTTTCTTAAAAAAGACTTTTTACGATTTAGTTTAACAAGTACAAGGCGGGTGGTCGATATTTCGACCAGAATCTCATGTTAAAATCAAACACAAGATTTGAGACACTTACTTTTTTACAGATTTATAATTTTTGAAGACGATGTTGTTTTAAAAGCGAATTTAGTTTACAGACTGACTTTGTTATTATAAAATCAACACAAATAATATAACTATGAAGAAAACATTATTCGTTGTTCTATTTTGATGATGAAATAAGATTTAATGTCCTATTTACTAAATTTCAAGATGTCCAGATATGAAGCGATAATTTCACCACGAAGATATTTCACATAACTTTCTCGCACAATTTGAGACAACACATACTTTTTTACAGAGTTAAAATTTTTAAAGACGATGTTGTTTTAAAAAGCAAATTTAGTTTACTCACTTTGTTAATATAGAAACGAACAGACACAATATAAGTTTGAAGAAAATAATATTCGTTGTTCGATTTTGATGATGAAATAAGATTCGATGTCCTATTTACTAAATTACAAGATGTCCAGAAATGAAGCGATAATTTCACCACGAAGATATTTCACATAATTTTCTCGCATATTTTGAGACAACACATACTTTTTACAGATTTACAATTTTTAAAGACGGTGTTGTTTTAAAAAGCTAATTTAGTTTACACATTTTGTTATTAAAGAAGCAACACAAACAATATAACTTTGAAGAAAACAATATTCGTTATTCTATTTTGATGACGAAATAAAATTCGATGTCCTATTTAGTAAATTGCAAGATGTCCAGAAATGAAGCGATAATTTACTCGAAGATATTTCACATAATTTTCTCGCACAATTTGAGACAACACATACCTACTTTAAGTGATTTTACTCGATTTGACATAGATTATCTAAGAAACAAAACTGACATCGATTATCTATTGCAATAAACCGCAAAATATTTAAAAAGAAGTTTGGCTACAGTTCTGACTAAAAGTGATGACATTTGTCAAGGATTAAGCATTTAATCGCGGGGATTGCCCCTACTCTTTAAAAAAAATGTTCTTACAAATGAGTACATGGACGTACTTGTTTTTCTTTGAGTGCAATTGCATCGTAAATGAGCGATGACGTGCTCAAATTTAAGCAATCGTACTTTCGCAATAATGAGAAGTGTGATTTAATATTGCTCATCTCAGCTTCTGTTCAAGTGATCTTAATGAAATCTGACAAACTTAAAATAGTATTTCAAAAGATGGTTTTCCTCTTTATTTGAGGTTCACAGCTTGAATGGAAACTGAGTTATTACAACTCAATTATCTTACTTCCCATTCTTTCGGCATCTAAGGTGATAAATGCTCTTTGCACTTTGAAAAGCGATATTCGGCATTTTACAAATTCAATTAAAAAAAAAACATTTAGAAATTTTTAGAAAATTTGGCAATTTTGTTTAAAATATAAAGATTTTTTTTTTATTATTCGACAATTATGGTTCTTTTGTGATGGATTTCTATCAACAAAAGTGAAGGTTCTACAAAAGTTATCTATACAAAAGTTAAGGTATATCTACAAAAGTTAAGGTCTATCTACAAAAGTTAAGGTTTTCACAGTTAAGGTTCTTTTGTGATAGATTTCTTTCTACGAAAGTTAAGGTTCTACAAAAGTTAAGGTTTATCTACAAAAGTTAAGGTTCCACAAAAGTTAAAGTATATCTACAAAAGTTAAGGTTCTACAAAAGTTAAGGTATATCTACAAAAGTTAAGGTTCTACAAAAGTTAAGGTATATCAACAAAAGTTAAGGTTATCACAGTTAATGTTCATTTGTGATAGATTTCTATCTACAAAAGTTAAGGTTCTACAGAAGTTATCTACAAAAGTTAAGGTATATCTACAAAAGTTAAGGTTATCATCAAATTTAAGGTTCTTTTGCGATAGATTTCCATCTACAAAAGTTAAGGTTCTACAAAAGTTAAGGTCTATCTACAAAAGTTAAGGTTCTACAAAAGTTAAGGTCTATCTACAAAAGTTAAGGTTATCACAGTTAAGGTTCTTTTGAGATAGATTTATATCTACAAAAGTTAAGGTATATTTACAAAAGTTAAGGTTCTACAAAAGTTAAGGTATATTTACAAAAGTTAAGGTCGTTACAGTTAAGTTTCTTTTGTGATAGATTTCTATCTACGAAAGTTAAGGTTCTACAAAAGCTAAGGTATATCTACAAAAGTTAAGGTTATCACAGTTAAGGTTCTTTTGTGATAGATTTCTATCTACAAAAGTTAAGGTCTATCTACAAAAGTTAAGGTCTATCTACAAAAGTTAAGTTTATCACAGTTAAGGTTCTTTTGAGATAGATTTCTATCTACAAAAGAAAGTAAAATGAAAGCTTGTGGCTTTAGAATTGAAGGCGAGTTAAATCAATACAAGTGAATTAACTGTAACTTGCAATAAAATAAGCTGATTTGTAAAATTACTGAATTCTTATAACTTCAGCCGATCCCCCCCCCCCCCCCTCAAATTCCTCTAGCGACGGCAGCGTACTCCAGTATTTCCAGCAATATGCTTTAAATTTTAAAATTCATAAAAATATTCCTTTATAACTTTTATTAATTTATAGATTTGAGGTACAACTTCCAAGCTATCTTTGCAGTTAATTAATTTTTTTTCAATAATATAAAAGAGGATGTGCAGGAAAAATTATTTAACCCCTAGACGGAGCTGGATGAATGAAATATCGTCCATAGATTTCCAGTTTTCCTAGAAATTCGAAAATTTCCTAAAAATTCGATGTTGAAATATTTTTCAAATATAAAGCGTTGGGGGTGTTTGTTGGAAGCTCTATTAAAATAATAAAAACTAACAAATCTAATATACATGCATTGGAATTATAAAATAAACTATTTTCCAGGGAAAACAACTTTACAATTTTGGCCTTTTTCTAACCGCTCAGAACATCAAATTTAGAAGCAGAGAATACAACTTTACAATTTCGGCCTTTTTCTAACCGCTCAGAACATCAAATTTCCAAGCAGAGAATACAACTTTACAATTTCGGCCTTTTTCTAACCGCTCAGAACATCAAATTTCCAAGCAGAGAATACAACTTTACAATTTCGGCCTTTTTCTAACCGCTCAGAACATCAAATTTCCAAGCAGAGAATACAACTTTACAATTTCGGCCTTTTTCTAAACGCTCAAAACATCAAATTTCCAAGAAGAGAATACAACTTTACAATTTCGGCCTTTTTCTAACCGCTCAGAACATCAAATTTCCAAGCAGAGAATACAACTTTACAATTTCGGCCTTTTTCTAACCGCTCAGAACATCAAATTTCCAAGCAGAGAATACAACTTTACAATTTCGGCCTTTTTCTAACCGCTCAGAACATCAAATTTCCAAGCAGAGAATACAACTTTACAATTTCGGCCTTTTTCTAAACGCTCAAAACATCAAATTTCCAAGAAGAGAATACAACTTTACAATCGCAAAAATCGCTTGATCATCAATTTGTTAACCCTCCAGTGCATAGTGTATCATATACGCTACACAACTTTTAAAATAACCGCTAGTTGCATCTATTGAGTAATTTTTTAGCTATTGTAGTATTGTCATGCAGAGAACCATGTGCCTAGTTCTTATAACCGCCGCTAGGTCCTTTATCTTTATAAAAAATGATTGTGATAAAGGAAATCAGTTGTTTCGAGGTATGTTATTCTAAAACTGGCTCGTGAAGGTGAAGTTGACGAAGATTGTTTTATTACTTATAAGTATAATATGGTTCTACAAAAAATCCTAGCTAATACCAGAGGTGTGTAGATTGTATTTAACTATATTCTCATACTTTTTGAAAAATATTTTGGTAATTACACATGATGTTTCTTATGTGTACAACGATTTTAATTAATTAAATAGGCATTTTTTAAATATTTTTTCAGCGGTCTAGGGGCAAAAAGAAAACGAAAACAAATTATTTTATTAAATAAGAAAAAAAAAATCATGCAATAGTTTGGTTTGGTTTGGTTAAATTACGTCGCACTAGAGCTGCACAGTGGGGTCAATTAGTAGACCTATATCAAAGGAAAGACCCGGGAACGATGCCTCGTATTTTTTAACCATGGTCAGATGACAAGGACAAAACCTGAGCTGGCACCCAACGTCTTCAGTAGATGTTGGGACTTTGGACCCCGATCTGATTTATCGTGCACCAGTCCCGTATACACGCCGTTATTTTTTAATATTTTTTTTTGGGTGTTCTGGACGACATTCTAGTATTTTGGTAGCGAAGTTGGCAACCCTCCAATCACAATATCACTTCGAGCATGAAGGGTCTGTAGTAGGGAGAATATGACGTCATAATCGTGAAGCTCACATGTCAGAGCGAAAGGCTCGTATCACATGCCATCTCTTTAAAATTATGAACTAAAAAATACTCGCGATTGGCGGATGACTTAGGAAATGTGTAACAGTGAAAATTTCTGAAATTGAATGACGTGATTAACCACGTGTCTGAGGCCTGACATGTGGGATTCACATTAATGTTAGCGAGAATGGCGTCATGACTCATCTACTACAAAGGATCCGTGCTCGCAGCAATATCACTACTTTTTTACTATTCTTAGTCTATTCCGTCGCACAGGTTCGAACCGGGAGCCTTCGGATTCCAAGCTGACGCCTTAATCCACTCGGTCACGGAGGCCTAAATCGTGCACTAGAGGCTTAAGCCTATTTTTTTTACGAACAAGACGTGTTCACGTCAAAAACGGGCCTCCGTGACCGAGTGTATAAAGACGTCAGCTGGGAATCAAAGGGTTCCGGTTCGATCCTGTGATGGACTTGACTAAGAAAATAAATAAAGTAGTGATATTGTGATCGGAGGGTTGTCAGCTTCGCTACAAAAATACTAGAAAAGAAATGTCGTCCAGAACATCCGCAAAAATTAACGGCGTGTATACGGGACTGGTGCATGATAAATCTGATCGGGATCCAAAGTCCCGATGTCTATTGAAGGCGTTGGGTGCCAGTTCAGGTGTTTCCTCGTCATCTGACCATGGTTCTAATATAACGAAGTGTATGTATGAATGTGTGTGTGTTCCCGGGTCGTTCCTTCGAGATTGACCCCGAGCCATCGCCAATAGCCCACTGTGCAGCTCTAGTGCGACGTTAATTAAAGAAACCAAAGTCCCGACGTCTCTTGAAGGCCTTGGGTGCCAGTTCAGGTGTTTCCTCGTTATCTGACCATGGTTTTAAAATAAGCAGGTGCATGTATATGAATGTGTGTGTGAATGTGTATATGTTCCCGGGTATTTCCTTCGAGATAGACCCCGAACCGTCGAAAATAGCCCATTGTGCAGCTCTAGTGCGACGTTGATTAACCAAACCAAACCAAAACCACGTCAAAAACGCTCTTTATTTAACTTATTAACATTCTTTAGTATTATAAAATATTATGTAATATTCTATGCATAAAAATAACGTAACAACCAGTCCGGAAAAAAAGGACGAAGTTGAGGATGCGCAAAATTCAATCGTTCGCGACCAAACGCCTCATTTATAGTTAGTAACACACAATAAAAAAATGCTCTACTGAACTTCGTTTTCCTTGTATTTCGTCAAATTTAGAACCCAATCACTTTTCTTGTAGCAAAGTGTCGCACATCCATGCTATCATTAGCATTGTTGTTGCCAGAAACCATCAAGGGCAACCGGATCTTTACAAGCCTCCCCCCTTTTTTACAAGATCGTCTGAGCATAACGGGAGTAGCCCCACTTAGATGAATTAGCGATGAGTAACCGTTGAGAAGTGGGTCAGGGAAGCGTCTGGGATGCGGTGCTAAAAACAGTGAAAACGAATTTCACTTTTGGGCTTGGAATCAGGCCCGTCCCACCGGGGGACAGACTTCGAACCCCCAATAATCAAATACCTGAGATAGAAAAATTTATACCTAAAAAAATCTATTTTTTTTAGCAAATGAAAGCGGAAACACCAAATTTATCGAGTGAAAATGAGAAATCGCCCAACATATTGGATAATATATTTTCAAACTGTCCGGTTAATTGAGGATCCCGGATAGCTAAATGCCGGATAACCGAATATTTTATTTCGAAGGTGCCCAAGTGAGACATCCTCTATCTATCAAAAAAATAATTTTCCAAATATCTCAATTAAAGCAGAATTCTTACACGAACATACATAAAAAAAATACATGACAGTCCGATTGATGACCTGTATTCTTTTGGTGGGCGCTCTTTTCATTTGGTTTAAAAAAACTTTTAAAGTTCACTAATTTATAAAATGAATAAATGTAGTACTGTTTTCTGTATTTCATTGAATTTTTGTTTTTATTAATACAGTTTTATTTACTGTACTTAAGTATAGCTGTATTTTGTATTTTATTCATACCATTTTCACATTTGTTTTTGTTATTAAGACTTTAGGTTATTTTAATTATCATTCGAACAGGTTTTGCATTGAATTCCCGATTATTGTAAAGTTTTGTCAGGAAAGTCATAAATAATCCTCATACCTGATTTAATTTCAAATAAAGCTCTCTGAAATAAATTAAATGAATTAATGTAATATTAAAAATATATATATCGTAGCTTATTACTGTTTATTTTAAGCCTTTAATCCTACCTAATCTATAGAAAATATAAAAAATGCCTATAAGGTGGAACTGATTATTTTAATCAAATTTGAGTTAAGAATTTCGAATCTTTGGTTTAGGAAAATTCTTGTTCGGACTTGGGAAAATTCTTGTTGAGACTTTAGACCAGATTTATTGTGCACCAGTCCCGCATACACGCCGATAATTTTTGTGGATGTTCTGGACGACATTCCTACAATTTTGTAAAGAAGCTGGTACCCCTCCGATCACAAGATCACTACTTTGCTTAGTCAACAGGATTCGCACAGGATCGAACCGGGAACCCTTCGATTCCCAGCTGACGCCTCTATCCACTGGGCTATCCGGCCCCCAGATCTGTTTTGGGAAAAAGAGAGTGTCAGAAACACAAAGGAAGAGGCATAAATTGTACTTAGTTATTTAAAAGAATTGTTGTTACGGAATTTTAAAAGGGATTTAAAAAGGGGTTCTGGGTTTGAAAAGAAGGTGGTTTACAGGAATTTCCTTTCATAATTTCTTATATAAAAAAAATCATAAATATACAAACGTCATATTCGATGAACCAGAAAGATACAATAATAGTATGCTATTTTCGAAGAGTGGGTCACGATTTTAACCGGGTATTCAAAAAGCATTGAGTTTTTCTCAGAATTTTTTTTAAAAACATGACAAATGGTTCACCTTTGCTATTAAAAGTGTTCTTTCGCTTCCGTGAAACCTGAATGAAATTTATGTTCGAAATTCTCCCCTGACAAAGACGAGATTCTGGAGGAGCAAACGAACCAGGAACGTCTCGCAGACGATTTGCCCTGACAAAGGGTGTGAGTGACCGTAACTAGGTCAGACATCTGACCTTGGTGGACCTCACCTCATTCTTCACTTTAAAAAGTTTATTTCCCTCTCGGAGTGAAAGACGATTTCGAAGAGAAGGGCCTGTCGCAATTGCAACAAAAAAAATCTGCCAAAAAACACTTAAATAACTGGGGTGAAATAACCAACTGTTTTCTAAAAAACGTGTCCAATCTGTGTCGGAGGACGGTCAGAAAAATATTGCGGGAAACTTCATTTCAACATATTATTGAAATAGTGATTAGTCTCCAACAAAAACCGCAACTATAGAAGGACTATAAACAAGCGTTTTCATCTAATTCTGAGGTCCTTCCCCCATTTCATGTTATTTAAAAATTTCACACGCCGCGGAGCTTAATTTACTTTCAAACGAGTTGGCCCAACTTTAAACCTGCACCAAAAAATCGTTATTTGGAAGGGTTGGTTGGTTAATTAACTTCGCACTAGAGCTGCACAGTGGGCTATTGGCTACGGTTCGGGGCCTATCTCGAAGGAAAGACCCGGGAACGATGCCTCGTATTTTTGAACCATGGTCAGATGACGACTTATTTGGAAGGGACATTCAATGTTTGAGCAGGAGAAAAGAGCTAGACTACATCTTTACATTGATACAACACTATAAAAAAGTTTTTACTTAAAAATGAGTGCCTGAACCTGCTTATTTTTCTTTGAGTACAGTTGAATCGTAAATGAGCGATGACGTACTCAAATTTAAGTAACCGTACATTCTCAAAACTGAGCAGTGGGATTTAATATTGATAATCTGAGCTTCTGTTCAAGCCATCTTAACAAAGCGACCTGACACACTTAAAATAGGTGTTCAGAAGATGGTTTTCCACATCATTTGATGTCGATTGCTTAAATGGAAACTGAGTTATTACGTGTCAATTATCTTGCTTCCCATTCTTTTGGCACATCTTTTTAACATTTCTTCTGTTAATAACTTCTTCACGTAGCTCTGGTAGAACAACGGATAAGACACTGGATTGCGGTGCCTGGGGATATGGTTTTAATTCCCAGAACGTCTTGTTTGCAATTTTTCGATATTTATTGAAAGTTAATTAAGAAGGCAGCCTATGTAGGATAGCATTTGCTCTTTTTATTCATTTTTACCCATTGTATTCACTTTTGAGTCCATGTCTTTTTTTAAATTAAAACTTATGTATTGGGTTTGGTTTTGTTAATTAACGTTGCACTACAGCTGCAGAGTGGGCTATTGGCGACGGTTCGGGGTCAATCTCGAAGAAAAGACCCGGGAACACATACACATTCACACAAACATTCATTCATACATGCACCTCGTTATTTTAGAACCATGGTCAGATGACGAGGTTTGGTTTGGTTTTGTTAATTAACGTTGCACTAGAGCTGCTCAGTGGGCTATTGGCGACGGTTCGGGGTCAATCTCGAAGGAAAGACCCGGGAACACATGCACATTCACACAAACATTCATTCATACATGCACCTCGTTATTTTAGAACCATGGTCAGATGACGAAGAAACACCTGAACTAGCACCCAACACCTTCAATAGACGTAGGGACTTTGGACCCCGATCAGATGTATCGTGCACCAGTCCCGTATACACGCCAGTATAATTTTTGGATATTCTGGACGACTTTCTAGTATTTTTGTAGCGAAGCTGGCAACCCTCCGATCGCAAGATCACTACTTTTTTACTTTTCTATGTCAAGTCCATTTCACGGATTCGAACCACCAATCCTCTGATTAGTAGCTGAACGCCTTACCAACTGAGCAACTGGGGCTCCTTATGTATTGGGAGCTATGATAAGCATCGAATATACTCAACAATTAGTAAATTTTGCTTATTTTTGAGTAAATATTTTTAACTGTGCAATATCTCATTTGAGCCAAAAGATACTTATGGGATACAGTGATTACTCCATTAAAATATATGCCAATCGAAATGATGCCAAATGAATGTTCGATCTAGCTATTTTTACAGAGTTATAGTATCGGAATGGATCCCTTTGAAATCGTAACATAACATTCCTATTCTGATACTATCCCATGTATTTAATTTTTAAAAAAATTTCGGCTAAAAAATCTTGTTCCTAGAAAAACAACAATCCATTTTTTAAACACTGTTAAAAATTTAAAAATAGGTATTCAAAAATAGGTAAAAATGTGCTCATTTTTGAGTACATACGATGCTTATCATAGCTCCGAATACGTAAGATTCTATTTTGAAAAAGACATGTACTCAAAAATGAGTGCAATGGATAAAAATGAATAAAAAGAGCATATTCTAGCCTACATAGGTTGCCTTCATAAATCACTTTAAATAAATATCGACAATTACAACCAAGACTTGTCGTGAATCGAACCGTGGCGTGAACAGAAGCTGAGATTTTCGATATCAAGCAGGCAAGTAGGTATAGATTTTTCATGGGAGGAGTTCAGTGACTCAGCAACTCTCTTTCGGTAACTTATCCCCCCCCCCCCCCTCAACCAGATTTGAGGGGAATTCTCCCTCAAAATCAACAAACTACCCCACCAAACCCCCCCCCCCTCAATTTTTAAAAAAAAAAAAACTTATTAATTTTCATTAAGTAGACTGGAGTACGTTGACAAATAAATATCGTAACAGCAACAGTTATCATTTATTTTCATGTAATCTTTACCAATATCAGTCGTTACCTATTTTTAAAATTAGTAAATACCACACCCTAATTATGATATAAATTTAGAGAACAAATTTTAGTTTTGAGAATCATAATATATTAGCTTTAGAGCATCTTGTGTATACGGCCCCGTTTGACAATTTTTTCCCTTCATTGGCGAAATCCAAATGCTACATAATGAATCAGATGATGTCATGTTAAGCTTAGTTTGAGGTAAAAATTTACTCAAAACATGTGTTTGAAGCTTTTTGAAAACTGCTTTCCGGGGCAGAACCCCTAGAAAATATCATCTTTACAAGAAGTATAATACGAGAAAGTAAATTTTTTCTAGTTTTTAAAGTATTTTTACAGTGATTCGATTTTAATTTTTTTTTTCTTCTTGACTTTCAATGGGAGGGGTTTGAACCCCCTGATATCACGTCACACTACTAATTTTTGAGAAAGTACGATTACAATGCGAGTACGTCATCACTCATTTTCGATGCAATTAAAAAAAAAACGGTTACGTTCATGCACTCATTTTTAAGCACCTTTTTTTCTCACATTGAACTTTCCCATCAACTGTAAATTCATCTACTGTTTTACACTTACACTTCTGTACCAATTTGAGGGATTCGAGTGACTTTGAATCACATTGTTAGGCAAACTTCACACAGTAGATCCTAAGCCGGACCAAGCGGTATACTTATCATTGAATCAAATTGACGCTTTCAGACGTGCGATCGTAAGCTGCTGTCTTTCATGCAATAGGAGGTAACTGCTTGTTCAATCGGTTCTTTTTAGCAGCTTACAAACCCAAGTGTAAAGCCGGCCTTAATCTTCGCTTCGTTTCCTGCACGGTCTGGTTTCATTACGTGATTCAAGACGATTTTCTTCTACATGTTTCTAAATGAAATATTTTTAATCTTAACTATATTTATTCTCATATAGCCCAAACATGAACCTGATCTGTTTTTATTAAATTAACAATTAATAGAAATACCCGTTCTTCGCACGGAGTTAAAGAAAACGACATTCCATATTAATTAATAAAACAATGCTAATAAATGCCGAATGAGTGCAATGTCATTGTTACACATTCTTAATTCAACAATGAATTTTTTTTAATCGGAGAAAAAAGTTCGGTTAATCGATGTTTCCGGCAGCCGGTTGGCGATTTTATAAAAAAAAAATTGCATGAGTGGATTTTTCTGTATTTAACAAAATATATTTTTTTTATCTTTTTAGTTTTTAATTTAGCAGGGGGCTTCGCGCCCTGCCATTATTCACCAAGAAATTCAATTTATTGATCATATTTTGTCTCAACAATGTATATTGTAAAAAAAACTCTATCCTTGCCAATAAATGCTTGGTAAACGAAATGTCATTGTTGTACAATCTCTATAAAACAATGAAAAGCTTTGAAATTGGAGGAACTGTTAAAAAAAATCGGTTAATCGATATTTCCGGATATCAAACAGCCAGATAACCGATTCTTTTTTGCAGTTTTTCCTAAAATGGATTTTTCTCTATAAAACAAAAAAAAAATTCAAAATCGGACAATATTTTTTTCAAACGTTTCGGTTAATTGAGAATTCCGGTTAGTTGAATGCCGGATAACCGGATATATTTTTTAAATGGTGCCCAAGGTTAACATTCCCTATCCAAAAAAAAAAGAAGAATTTTCTATATATTTGAATTAGAACAGAAGTCTTGCGCGAACACACATAAAAAAAAATAACAGTTGAATTGATAACTTCTCTACCTTTGGCGCGCTTTTAATTTTGGCGTGCTTTTTAGTCGGTTAAAAATAGACCTCTTTCATTGAGAAACACCATTAGAAAAAATAATTAAAGTATGATTGGTATTTTACCGTATACTGTTAACGCCATTTGTCATGAATAAAGATAACTAAATCGATAATTTCTTTCAGTATCAACATACCCGGAAATCGACACTAAAATAACCATAATTGGTACTTAATGATAATAAGAATCATTATTAATTTTGCACTCTCACATTAATAAGCAATCCTTGAATATGGTGAACGACCTATGGACACGCCAGGAAATTGATACACTTTTCTCCTAATTGACATTGCGTTATTGTGGAAACGACAATTATTTAGACCTTCAAATGAAAATACACAAGAAAACATGGCAAGGTTATACAGAGCAATGTATTGCAATGGTTAAAATATCCTACCAACTTCCTTTTCAAGTAACCATTTATGGTTTTTCAAGTACATGTTTAATTTCTCAATTATTTTGTTTTTGAGTGAGTTCGTATATGAGCCATCTAGCTTCAAAACCAGATATATCCATTTTGTTCGATTTTCAGGTTAAGTAATGTATTTTGAATTTTCCTACATATCTATCAGTAAGCGAAGTTATAACATTCCAAAGCAGCTAGGGTTGGAGGGAAAGTTCTGTCGTATTTTAAAGAAAATATTTGAATTCATTTATAAAAATATGTGTTTAATATTAATCAATTATATATGCTCCGTTATTTGTTACAACCTGTTGCCATCTTTCAGGTAACCTGTGAATTCCTGTTTTGTAGTAGTTCTCATCCTTGGAGTTAAAATAGTCAGCAACTGCCTTAGAAGCACTTTCAAAAGACGTGAATTTTTTTTCCCGTTAGATAATTTTGCAGTAAGATTTTTTTCTCTTAATATTCTCGTAAAGAATCCACTTTTCATCTCTAGTAACCAGCCTGTCCAAAAACGGCTCCACATTGTGTCTAATCAGATGTGATGAACACATTCTTACACGATCAGACAAATTCTTTTCCGTTAATTCATGTGGAACCCAAACACTTTGCTTTAACACAGACACAACAGATTTAATGTGATCTCCAACAGTTGTATGATGAATGCCAAACTCTTCTGCAATTTCTCGAGTTGTTAAATGTGGATTATTTTCCAACATGGATCGCAAAACATCATTATCGATCTTGGATGGTCGTCCAGATCGATCACTTTCTTTGAGGCTCAGATCCCGGAACGAAATTTGCTAAACCATCTTCGACAAGTACGAACATTTACAATATCTTTTCCAAATACCGCACATTAATTTTTACATGCAATCGATGCATTGCTTCCTTTTTGGAATTCATATAAAATGCAGTGTCGTAAATGCACTTAATCTACTGACATGTTTTTCACTTTAAATATCACAAGTAAATGATGAACGATAAAAAAAGGCACCTTTTTTATTATACAGCAGTCTAAAAAAACAAAAAACAAAATCCTATTGACTCACTAGCCAGATGTACTTTTTATTTACAAGAAAAATCACACCTGCCTATTTAAAATACGACAGAACTTTCCCTCCAACCCAATAGATGCTATTCGTTTTGCGGTGTGAAAGTATCGGTTGCTTGCAAAACCAGACAAGTACATAAATCTGTTTCAAAACCAGACAAGTACAGAAATCTGTTTCAAAACCAGACAAGTACAGAAATCTGTTTCAAAACCAGACAAGTACAGAAATCTGTTTCAAATCCAGACAAGTACAGAAATCTGTTTCAAATCCAGACAAGTACATAAATCTGTTTCAAAACCAGACAAGTACAGAAATCTGTTTCAAAACCAGACAAGTACAGAAATCTGTTTCAAAACCAGACAAGTACAGAAATCTGTTTCAAAACCAGACAAGTACAGAAATCTGTTTCAAATCCAGACAAGTACAGAAATCTGTTTCAAAACCAGACAAGTACAGAAATCTGTTTCAAAACCAGACAGATCAAGATGTGATCGTAGAGCAGGTGTCGAGCTACATCTCACAGCTTTGTTGCAAAACCAGATAGATCCCATAACTTGGTTGCGAAACTAGATACAGTAGAATCTAATTATGCTAACTCCAGTTATCCGGATTCTAATAGCTTTGGGAGAAAAAAAAGATAATAAATATTCTATGTAATAAAATGTAGCCGTCCGTATCAAACATTTGTAGTTAATGAAAAAAAATCATGATAGGCTTTTCAAACATCTGAAAAATCTAAAATATCTTTCAAAAATCTGAATTATTTTCAAACATCCGAAAAATCTTTCAAAAATCTAAAACATCTTTCAAAAATTAAAAAAATCTAAAACATCTTTCAAAAATTAAAAAAATCTTTCAAAAATATGAATTATCTTCAAAAATCTGTAGTTTTTTCAAAAATCTGAAATTTTTTCAAAAATCTGAATTTTTTTCAAAAATCTGAATTTTTTTTTCAAAATTATGATTTATCTTCAAAAATTTGATTTTTTTTAAAAAAGATTTGAAAAATCTTTCAAATATCTGAATTTTTTTCAAAAATTTGAAAAATCTTTTTAAAAAAATCTGTCAAAAATCTGATCAAATTTATTCATAAGTTACATAATTTATGTTTCATTCAAACCTATTCACAAGCCAGTGTTCACTCTAGAAATAAAAAGGGGCAGGGCGCTGTTGGCAGTAAAAGGGCACACCATTTTTGAAAAGGCATTTCTTGTTTTTAAAAGGGCACTTTTAAAAAAAATGTTTGTGTGGGCGTGGCCACACATTGACACATCGGACCTGTGACCAAACAAAAAAAAGTTCCGATTTGTTGGTTGCCATTGCTAATGTTAACGGTTCGGGATCATATCGAAGGAAAGACCCGTACAAAATTAATGTCTGTTTATGAAAATATTATTTGACATTTTAAAATTATTGTTTTTCCTAAAAAGCAATTCTGTAAGTAGGAATCAGATCCCTTACAAAACTGATAAAAAGGCTACTTAAATCCAAAATTTGGTAATAAAATGCCTAGTTTTGCAAACCAATCCCTGCCTAGTCCCAAACCATATTCTCTTTAAAAAAACACAGAAAAAAACTTATAATTTCATATGCAGGCACAGGCAACCAGTAGGATTTGTTGAATGCCCCGTGCTCGAAATTACCGCGGAATCATCGCGATTTCACAACGCGCGTAGTTATAAAGGAGTTTGTTTTTCTACTATCACAATTCACTTAATTCCAATTTACATGCAAATTTTTTTAATCGATGCCTTTTTTAAAAACAACTGGGGAAGCAATGATGCTTGTGCTTGACTGAAAATGGCAAGAAGGGCGGAATTTTTTCAAAAGAGGGAGGCATTTTTGAAAAAAAGGGCATGAGGGCGCTATCAAGATTTAAAAAGGGCGGGCAGGGCGGACCGCCCTTCAAAAAAAAACTAGAGTGAACACTGCACAAGCTATTACGGAGGTTGAAAGCTACTAACTTTGCACCGTGCCCCACGGCTGCTAAGAACGGCCGTGTGAAGAAAAATATTTCACAAAAAGAATTAAATTATTTTACAACAGCCCACCCAGAACCCATCAACTAGATTTTTACCAGCTCATCCCTAACTTAAATTCCACACAATGAACTCCCCACAAAACCTTCACAAATCTCACCCTTCCTTCAACTTCTAACACCCCACTCCATTTAAACAACCCATAACAATAAATACACATTACCATCCACTCAGACCAATCACCTGTGTAACACAAGAGTTCCGTATCCAAATCCCCGATTAGGACTCAGGTATATGCTCGTGGCAGATCTCTTATCTAGGATAGAGACACTCCCCGCGGATTTTTTTTCCTTTTTCGTAGTGAAATTTTCACGCCCGGTTTGGCGATTTACCTGTTCCACAGGTCACAGGTTTCGGTTTCTTTTGTTGGGAATTATAAGGGAGTCGTTTTGTTTTGGCTGCTTTTCCCGAGAGGCGAGCTGATTTTTATTTCTTCCTGGATTCCTGGGGACTATCGAGGCGAGGAGGCGGTTTTATTTACCTCAAATCAATCCCCCAAGCAATTGAAATGGATTGTTTGCGTTGATTTGATAAAAGGTGGGGTGGAGGAACGAAACTTTATTGTTTTTAGTTTTGGATCAATCCTTTTGGAAGCTTTACAACATGGCTGTTCATACTCTGTAAAAAAGAAGGTACTTAAAAAACATGTGCCTAAATCTACTCGTTTTTTAGTACAATTTGCATCGTAATCTGACATATAAAAATACTCAAATGCAAGTAACCGTACTTAATCAAAAATGAGCGATGTGATTTAATATTGCACTGTAAAAAAAAAAGTGCTTAAAAATGAATACATGAACGTACTCGTTTTTCTTTGAGTACAATTTCATCGTAAATGAGCAATAACGTACTCAAATTTAAGTAATCGTACTTTTTCAAAAATGAGCAAAATGATTTATTATTGTACTGTAAAAAAAAGTGCTTAAAAATGAAATGAATACATGAATGTACGTATTATTTTTTCTTTGAGTACAATTTCATCGTAAATGAGCGATGACGTTTTCAAATTTAAGCAATCGTAATTTTTCAAAAATGAGCGATGTGATTTAATATTGCACTGTAAAAAAAAGTGCTTAAAAATGAATACATGAACGTACTCGTTTTTCTTTGAGTACAATTTCATCGTAAATGAGCGATGACGTTTTCAAATTTAAGCAATCGTAATTTTTCAAAAATGAGCGATGTGATTTAATATTGCACTGTAAAAAAAAGTGCTTAAAAATGAATACATGAACGTACTCGTTTTTCTTTGAGTACAATTTCATCGTAAATGAGCGATGACGTACTCAAATTTAAATAATCGAACTTTCTCAAAAATGGGCAGTGTGTTTTAATATCGTTAATATCAGCTTCTGTTCAAGCCATCTTAAAAAGCGACCTGACAAAATTAAAATATTTGTTAAGAAGATGCTTTTTCACATTATTTGATGCCTATTGCTTAAATGGAAACTGAGTTATTACAATTCAATTATCAGACTTCCCATTCTCTTGGCACATCCATTTTAACATACTTCTGTATATAACTTTATCACGTAACTCTGATAGCTTGACGGATAAGGCTCTGGGCAGGGGTGTCTACAGATGTTGGTTCGATTCCTGGTAAGTCTTGGTTGTAATTGCTGATATTTATTGAACGTGATTCATGAAGGTAGCCTATGTAGGCTAGAATCTTCTCTTTTTATTTGCTTTACCCATTGTACTCATTTTTAAGCACATGTCTTTTTCAAAATTGAAACTTATGTATTTGGAGCCATGATAAACATCGAATGTACTCATAAATGGGTTCATTTTACTTTATTTGGAATCACTTTTTTTAACAGTCTGCTGAACTTTGACAATGTTGGATGTATTTTTTAGGAAGTTTGAATGAAAATGTGTTTTCAGGCAAAGTTTTCTTTAAAAGTTCTTTATAATTTGATATTTAAAAACTATATATAAAACAATATATTTTTGGTAAAGTATTAATCCAAAAAGCCCCTTAACACGGGAGTTGTTTTACACAAACAACGAGGAACGAAATTGGTAATCCTTCGATCATGATCTCGCTACCCTCTCAAAATCGAGATGCGAACCCACAACCTCCTGAGTCGAGTACCAAATAGTATGTTTAAATCAGAAATATTTTAATAGAAGATCAAAAAACTGCTCCCGAATGTTTTTTGAAAAAATGCATTAGTAGAAGAAACTATAATTTTACACAAATGAAGAATTCACGAAACTGTATGCACGTTATAAAAGTTTTGATGCGTAACTACCTCCAACAGGTTTAAAAAAAAAACGAAGAAAATAATCAATTCTTCGGTATTTCAAAGTAAAATGGCGTCAATATGATGATTACAAAAAGAAGGTTTATTTGGAATTTCATTACGATCGATGATATCATTCTTTTCAATTTAAATTGTTATCGAATAAATTAATTAATATATTTAAAAATTCATATGATTTATATTTTCTTTTTCAAATAGGAGATATTTTAACATGACTGATTATAAACATCTGTGTAACAAACGAACTGATATTTTTTTTAAAAATTTTAGAATGAAGTACAACTTTTTTTCAGCTCCTGGCATTTCATTTGTGTAAGTAATAAACACAAATTAAATTGTAACTATTATGATAATTTTATAAAAATACAATAATAATGCTTACAATTTTTCTTAAAATGAACGTTAATTTTTGTATTAATAACTAGTAACTTTTTAAAAGTACAGTTAAAATATTTTTCTTATGTATTTTGTTTAACTTAATATTTTCTAGTTTTATTTAAAACTTTTCTATTGAACTAAAAGCTTGGCCCCTATCTAAAGGCTATCCTCTGAGTTAATTGTAAAATATAATTTCCGCATGTTTTAGGTTACAATTTGTTTTTAACAGAAGAATGATATTAGCAATATTGAACCATACTACTCAGTTTTGCGAAAGTACGATTACTTAAATTTGAGTACGTCATCGCTCATTTTCAATGCAATTGTTCTCAAAGAAAAACGAGTACGTCCATGATCGTTTTTAAACACATATTTTTGCAGTGTTCATTCAATTGTAAAATGCCAGTGAATTAAATTTGCAAAAAAAATGTTTTTAGAGAAAATACGAAATCCATTATTGGGTCACCAAAATATGTGTTCCATTCCGTTCTGGAACAACTTTCAATTTAAATTCTTTCCAATCGCGTTCCAAATTACACTTTTAAACCTTTAGAATCTTGACATTTGCAGAAAAAATAAATATTCGCAACAATAAATCTCCTTACTCCCTTTTCTATTTGTAAAATTTCAGGTTCGCAGCGGCTAAGTCATTGGACTCGGAGTTCAAAGCTTCTCCAAAAGTCGTGATATTCGGGTTACATAAATACGTCCCACAAAACAATGGCGCCTGTTTACTA
This sequence comes from Troglohyphantes excavatus, assembly GCA_963932185.1. Taxonomy (NCBI): domain Eukaryota; kingdom Metazoa; phylum Arthropoda; class Arachnida; order Araneae; family Linyphiidae; genus Troglohyphantes; species Troglohyphantes excavatus. The sequence continues at coordinate 6,764,974 of OZ010677.1, read as the reverse complement.
AACACAGAACAAAAACATGCAGATTCTCGTATAAGCTAATCACCGTTTTCGTGCAAGTCATGACAATTTGGCTCTGGCTGGTTTTGTGCCGAGCTCTTGTGCTTGTTGGGGGTCGCCATTTTTCTTTTTTGTTTGTCTTTTCTGGACTCTGCTGTTAAAGGAAAGGTCCTGGCCCTGCCATAAACTCTGGATCTTCAGTTGACCCACTTGTGATGGGGACCTGTTTTAAAACGGAGTTCGACCGCTCTTTGGGCTAATTTTTTGGAGTTGGAGTCTGTGGATGACATTTTAACCGGTTTCGGGTGCTGTAGAAAATGAAATGGGATTTTTTTGGGGAGGATTTTGTTGTTGGAGTTGGGAATTTATGGTGTCTGAAAAACTGAGGGTGACTCACTGAATCACTTTCTTCTAGTTGAACTCGATCTTTTTTTTAACTCGATCTTTTTTTTAACTCGATCTTTTTTTGACGTGAAACGTTTTTAAAATCAGCTACATGTTGTCAGAATCGAAATAATATGTTAGGCGTTGAGGGTGATTCATTACGACACTATAACTCGGTGAGAAATAGCACGATTGGCGTGAATTTGGTCTCGTCCGATAGGGAATTAGAAGACGATGCAAGTAAAATCTCGATATGAAAACACACACACTCACGCACGCACACGCACACACATACACACATGGATGGATGGATGTATATATGTACATACATACATTATACATACATACATTGCACATTTACGATGCAATTGTACTCAAAGACAAATAAGTAGGGTCAGGTACTCAATTTTAAGTATAATTTTTTTTACTGTGCAATGAATATTGGTAAATAATTCGGCTTTTCTAGTTTACATGTAGAACTTTTCATGCATCAATCTATCACAAGTTATTTGTATACTCAAACAAATCGATTGTTGAACTTGAATCAAAATCACCCAGAAATTTAATAATTTGCTGAATTAAATTAAAAAATAGAACAATGTCTAACTTATATATATGAATATATATATATATATATATATATATATATATATATATATATATATATATATATATATATATATATATATATATATATATATATATATATATATATATATATATATATATATATATATATATATATATATATATATATATATATATATGAATATATATATATATATATATATATATATATATATATACAGTTTACATTATTGCAGTTTTAAACGCAAATGTTTTATCAACAAATATGAATATGTGATCGTATTTAATATTAATATGACTATGACTATATTTTGTTTCAATGTATACTTTAATTGCTGAAATTTTATTTACTGTTATTATCAATATTGAAGAGCAGTGTGTAGTATAATAGTTGTTTTATATGAATAAATATTTATGTAGAACTATGATTTTATATTTAATGAAGAAAAACATATTGAATTAAAAAATAAACAAAGCGCTGTTATCTGAATATTTATATTTAAAAAAAGTTAGCATTAAGAAGTGTTTCATTAAATTAAAGTTTTGAGCATTATAACTTCAAGAGTGATTTTTAATGAAATTTCTGAATCAATCTCGGTCAATTAATCATGTGAAAATATGCAGGTATTTGAAAAAGGCCGGAAAAACACAGAACATAAGTTTTTAAAGATGGATAAATTAGTAAATTTGATCGCGAATTTCAAGGATTTAACTTTTTAATGATTTACATTTGACTTTTGGAATACAGAACATAAAAATGTGAATTTGCAGAAAAATAAATCTAAACGTATTTTGCAAATAAACTACCACAAATTCTTAATAAACGTGAGAATAAAATTAACAATCCGGCATAAATACTCAACTAAAAAATAGTCTGTTTTAAAATATCACACAGCATTTTTTAGTACATCCAAATCCCCAGTTGTTAAAGAATTTCCTTGAATACTATTATTTTAGAAGAATAACCATCTATTTTATTTTTGAGTAGCTTTACTTTTATTTCTAAATCAATGTATTAAAATCTCAGTATTTACTATTTTTATTAAACGTTCCTTTCTTAAATTTTGATTACGTTGTTTTATTACAATTGCATAAAAAGTACTTGTCATATAAATATTTAATAAGTTTCCATAGAGAATTAAAGCTAAAACGCCATTTATTCAAAGAAAGAACTGTTATTTATACTTGTTGATGTATCTAATTTAGTTTAATCAAAAGTGGAACATATTACACTCTCACCATGTAAGTTCAAATAATTAAAATTTTATTCTAAATATTCGCCATTTAATGTTTTAAAAAGAATTATTCATTAGAACTTGAAACAAAATATTTTTTCAATTATCAGTTGATGTCTGTGGAATTTTATTCCTTTAATAACATTACAAATACAGTTAAAAATTCGCCATGAAACAAAGCTTCGTTTATTTTTTTAATTACTTGCATTAAACTCTTTTCGAATAATAAATTAATTGGACGTTCATAGATAAATTACTCACTTACATAAATTTTATGAAAGTATTTATCTAACAGTTCGATCCACGGTAATAAAATATAGTTATAATTAATCTGCATACATACATGCAAATAAAACAAAATAATTATAACGTTACCACAATTCTAAACCAGTTCCCTAAAATAAAATTCTAGTCTTTTAAATTTTTGCATGAATCCGTATAATATAAAAAAAAACGATGTGCAGATGTTTTCCAATCATTTGTAAATTAAAAGAAACCTATGACGTCATTTCTAAAGTATCAATAACGAAAACAACATGCTTTTAAATTGCAAACGATATTTTCATCCATGTTAAGTGAATGATAAACATTAAAATAATTACAGTACACGAATGGTACATCGTACAAACATAAAAATTATCACAAAAAATGCCTAATTTTTTCAATTAAAGTACCTTACTACTATATAACCATTTAATTTAATAAACGGTACACCATATTATAATCTCACGATGTACGTTCAATAATTCTAAATTTTATTCTCAATGTTCGCCATTTAATATTTTAAAAGGAAATATTCATTGGCATACTAAATAAAATATTTTCTCAATTCTCCGTTGATACCTGCGCAATTTAATTCCTTTAATAACATTAAAAAGTAATATAGAGTTGACAATTCAGAGTAAAACTAAGCTTCGTACATTAAAAAAAAAATACTTGCATAAAATATTTTTCAAATGAATAAATGTTCTAAAAAATGAGTACATTTTACTAATTTTTGAGTATCTATTTTTAACAGTGAACGAATTAAAATATTCGTTCCTTAAAAAAACATAATACCTGTCACCCATCATAAAATCTCAAATAACTCATTATAAAACATAGATACATTTCTAGAATTTTTCAAGCATATTTAGAAGATTCCAAACTCTAATTTTAGCAACAACAAATAATATCGAGAATTTTTCAATTTTTCGGGTACTATGCCCTTTTAATAGCGTGTATTATATAACATCAACCTTGCTCTAGAAACATACATCAATTCATTACCATGCGAATCTCGTCTCCTGTCTTAGATACAAGCGATGCCACTAAACAGGCATGTAATTATTTCTTATTTTAAATAACGAGACTTCATTGTTCTTTCCCATTGTGGAAAATGATTTTGATCACCTGTATCTGATTTTCCTTAGGGTTCAAAAGAACAATAATTAATAGCATCAGTTAGATCGTCATCTTTCATAAGAAGTTAGTGAACTTTGGGATGTTTAAAACTTCATTGAATATGAGTAAGCAATTAAAACTCTAATATATAAGCTGAATGAATGCTATTGAAAGCGTAGTTAAAAATAGGTATTCAAATATAAGTAAAATGTACTCATTTTTTATTACATTCGATGCTTATCATAGCTCCGAATACATAAGTTTCATTTTTGAAAAAGACATGTACTAAAAAATGAGTACAATGAGTCAAAAGAGCAGCAGCTTGCTTACAAAGGCTTCCTTCATAAATCACATTCTATAATTATCGGCAATTACAACCAAGACTTACCGGGGAGCGAACCCAGATCCTCAAATTCCGCAGTGCAGTGCCTTATCCGTTGTACCACCAGGGCGACGTAAAGGAGTTATAAACAAAATAAATGTTAAAAAGGTGTGGCAAAAGAAAGGGAAGTAAGATAATTGAGTTGTAATAACTCAGTTTCCATTTAAGCAATCGACATCAAATATAATGTGGAAAACCATCTTCTGAACAACTATTTTAAGTTTGTCAGGTCGCTTTGTTAAAATGGCGTGAACAAAAGCTTAGATTAGCAATATTAAATCACACTGCTCATTTATGAGAAAGTACGGTTACTTCAATTTGAGTACGTCCTCGTTCATTTACGATGTAATTGTATTCAAAGAAAAACGAGTATGTTCAGGTACTCAATTTTAAGTAATTTTTTTTTACAGAGCAGGAACTAAATCTTTCTAAACTGTCTTGTAGTCGGTGTATTTACAATGACATATCACTTAGTTACCAGCTGGAAATAGTTATAAACCAATGCTTTATAGTGTTAGGCTTGCAATAAGTTGCTTTTAATTAGCTACATAGTTTTATAATTATAAACTTCAAAATCAACTTTAAAATGTACTTATAACAATTTTTATTATGTGTGTAATAATGTTCATAAAGTATAAAATGAAACCCAGAAGAATGGACTATATCCCGTATTAACCACTACGTAGGTACTCTAGCTTGTATTGTATGGAAACTTCAGCATAATAAAACAGTGACCTTTTGTATTTGGTTTAATATAAAGAGCAAACTTGACACATTTATTGCAGAGAGTTAAAAATATTTCTTTTTCTCAACCTTAAAAAGATGACTAGAAGTACCTGAAAATTGTAAGTGAGCTGCAAATGTATGATATACCTATCATAATAATGTGTAAATGATATCCTTGGGTGAGCCAATTCTTTTGTTACTGTCTTCAAATTAAATGTAAGGTTAAAGCACATTATTTTGAAGACAATGTAATATTACGCAGAATATATGTTTACTATAGTATTTTACAACTTTTAGCATCTAATTTTCTGTTGTTAATTATCACTTTTAAAGCAATTACAAACAAAACAAAATTTTAAATTTAAAAATAGTACTGTTATCATTAAGTTAAATTTTGGTGTAGACTTCCCAGCCTTTAAGTTGAATAAACTTTTCGAGTTTGAAATTTCAGATCGCTGACTTCCCAAACTTTTTTTTATCTGGTACTAAGAAAAGTGGATTTTATTCTTTAATTTAATTATTTATAAATTTGTGATAGTTACTCATTTTGTGAAAAAACCTTTTGTAGTTGTATTTGTCTTGCGATTTGAGGCACTTAGTGTGGCCATAGTAGCTTTTAAGTCACGAAATTCAGCCAACCACCCTAAATCTATAAAAATTTAATGAAATTTTCTACCCTATTACAAACTAAGTCATTTTTGTTATATTTTTTTAAAAAACAAATTAGGAATTTTAATGTTATTTAAAATTAAGTTAATTTAACTTCATTTAATAACTGATATCAAAAGTTTTGAAATACAATGAAAACGAAATGATTTTTTTTTATCCTTATACGTATAGTTTACACAAACTTTCGGAATATAATTTTTAAAGTCTATCAACTTTCTTGTATTTTCGATAACCTCTGAAAGATAAACAAAATATCTAATCTGTAAGTTTATTTATGCTCTTCAAGAAAATTTAATATAATTTATATTTCCAATACATTCCATTATTATTACAAAATATTTTTTAAAAATTATTTTAGAAGAAAATATGATTCAAAAAGTTTACCCAAAACTGCTTTAAGTTTGAAAAATCTTTCAAAGTAGATATATTTTATGAACTTTCAAACTACATTAGAACTCTAATTATCCGAATTATCCGAATGTTTATCCAGATCAAGCAAAGTGGATCACCAATTATCCGGATTGCTTTGAGAAAAAAAAGTAATCAGAAATATCAACATTTTTAAGTTTCTTATCGGTTATTATTTTTAATAGTCAATAAATTACATTACATACTAAAGACAAAAATTCTTTTTTTTTACTAAGAAATAACATTTCTTTCGTGAATTATCCAGTTATTCGGACATTCGATTATCCGGATATGCGATTACTTGGATATTCTATTATACGGAAATGCGATTACTTGGATATTATATTATCCGGGTATTCGATTATCCGAATATTCGGTTATCCGGATATACGATTACTTGTATATTCTATTATCTGGGTATTCGATTATCTGAATATTCAATTATCCGATTATACGGTTACTTGAATATTCTATTAACTTCGATTATCTGGATATTAGATTATATGGATATTCGATTATCCGGATTCGATTGTCCTGGTGTCAATTGATCCGGATAATCGGAGTTCTAATGCATATGTATTATTGGCGAAAACTAGCGATATGCGAACGGATATACACGATCGAATCCCATTTAGTAATTTAAAAATAACAATTAGGTATAAATACTATAAAAATGATTACCAATGGGGAGTTTCACACCAAGAAGAAGAAGACCGCTGTTCCAACCAAACATGGAGAAAAATCCGCGACGCCAAAGAAGTTCCGTAGGATTAGCATGGAACTTCTGTTCCTGTACTATAATTTTAAGTTTTCGTCATTAAATAATACCTCAATATAGAAATATTTACTTCATACACTGACATAGATTGCAGTCATCATTTATGAATAATTTTTTGTGTTGAAATAAAAGTATTTTTTTGTATTTCGTTGTAATTCGAATTAAAAGCAACTTATATACAGATATAATATGAGTATTTCTGTATTTAAATGTATTCATATACAGAATAAAAATATTACTTATTTGGAAAAAAGAAGCGTAGCTACTAAACAAACAAAAGCAAAGTTGCCTGCTGTAGGGAAGAAATCGAAACTACTAGTAAGTTTCCATCATGATACGTCACGTAAAACTCCCGCATTCATTCTGATTTGTAATAAAAAAAATAAAACAGTAAGTACGTCCTCATTTTGTATAACAAAAATTCCCAACAAGTAACAATTTTACACAAAATTGAACATAAATAGACAAATAAACAACTTTTCTACTGACGCTTCCTCCAAATTTGAATAATCTGGTAACATAAAAAAGCAGTATTCATCTTGGGCTGGAAACATGACTCAAAAGGCGTGTTAAAATTACTTTTATTTCGTGTTGAAGTCAAACAATAAACGATTTCCAGAGCTACGCCTCTGTGGCTTTATACCGACACAGCCAGAGTTTTTGATTTCGAACAATGCTGCTTCGCAGCTGAGCTTGGGTTTTTATTCGAAATCTCCCTCTTCGTTTTATATGCAAATGGAATGAAGTGAAGAATAGGTCTGTCTTGAAACACGTGAACCTTGCCAGATGCTCACAAAGAAGAACCTATTTAGAATACGAGATTTTATGCTCTGCTTTGCAAACGCGATAAGTGCTTGAAATATTTATTGTGAATCTTATTCTTTTCTCGTTCTTACTATATGAACGCTAAGATAGAAAGATTTTCATGGAAATAAAGTACTGTGAATATAGTTTTATAGATATATACACTGTATATATTTGAAAGCTAAAAATAAGTTTATGATGAATGGAATATATGTTTATGTATTCTGATTGTATTATAATATAATAAGGATATCAGTTTGGTGTTCGAATTTTTTTTATGTCAATTTATTGTTACATTTTAGTGGCGGCTCGCCCACTACAGCAAGTACAGCCGGGCTGCACCTAGATTCATTAGTGTATTTTAAAACTAAAATAGGATATTTTACTCATTTTCTTAAATGAAGATTAGAATTGAAAATGAAATTTCTACGGTAGTAAACAAAATCTCCGATAAATAGCAAGCCTCTTACCGCAATGCACAATTCATGAGGGGGAAAAACTCCGTTCAATCAAACTGCAGCCAAAAAGCGAAATTCGAAATCGGCTGCATCGTTGTCATGGCAACCGCTACGTAGTATGGAGATTCCCCCCATGCTAATGCACTGCATTTGTGAGAAGGTTCAGCCGAAACGAATATTCTTGTTTTAGCTGTACTTGAGGTTCGATGTGCTGATTGGCTCGTTAGTGAAACGAGAACTTACGAGAATATCTCCAAACGGAAATGGTTTTCTTGATACATTTACTGTGTGCTGTTGTTTAAGAACATGGTCCTGCTGTTGTTTCGTTATGTAAGTTAATATTAAAATTGGACGATTCGCATGTTTAAAAGAAAGCAGGGTTGTTTTAATTTTCCAAAAATAAGTAAGTGTTTTTCGTTTTTTTCGCATGTTATCATTTCGTAAAAATTGAAAGGAAACTTTGGTTTGAGCAGTGAATAATAAAGAATTTCCGTTCATGTATGGTTTTTGGAAATGTATGTTCCGTTCATGTATGGTTTTTGGAAATGTATGTTCTGTTCATGTATGGTTTTTGGAAATGTATGTTCCGTTCATGTATGGTTTTTCGAAATGTATGTTTTTCGGCTGCACTAACATTTTCGACCACGGGCAGCCACTGCTACATTTTCAAGTTTGGAAGTCTTATGACCCTCAAAAAGGCAATATCTGAATTCGAAGGCAATATCTTAAATACGGATAATTCTACAACAATGAAATTTGGAATACAAGTAGTATTCCTAAGTCAGAACAGAAAGTGAAGGAATTTGAAAAGAAAACTGACGATTTGGGGTTTTAGGTATTGTTATAAAATAATCTTTGAAAAAAGAGTTTAAGATGAATGTGCTAAAAAGTACAAAATAATTTTTAATTTTACGGACGAGAAGAAAAGGTTTAATTTTTTAATATGAATTTTATACTTATTAAAACTTTTGAAATCGGCGCCAAAATTTATGTATGATTTTTGTAAATTGACACCCGCTTCAAAATGTTTTAATAAGTATAAAATTGTTATTAAATAATTCAATTTTTTCAACTTGTTCGTAAAATTAATATTTTTTTAAAAAACTTTTTAGCACATTTTTTGCAATGTCAGATTTTTTCTTTTTAAAAAAGATTATTTTATTTTTCTCTTTTTAGTTTTTAATTTAGCAGGGGGTTTCGCGCCTTGCCATTATTCACCAAGAAATTCAATTTATTGATCCCATTTTGTCTCAACAATGTATATTATAAAAAAAAAATGTTTGGTAAACGAAATGTCATTGTTCTACAATCTCTATAAAACAATGAAAAGCTTTGAAATTGGAGTAACTGTTAAAAAAAGTTCGGTTAATCGATATTTCCGGATATCAAACAGCCGGATAACCGATTATTTTTTGCAGTTTTTTCCAAAATGGATTTTTCTCTATAAAACAAAAAATAATTTTCAAAATCGGACAATATTTGTTTTCAAACGGTCCGGTTAATCGAAAATTCCGGACCGTTTTTTTTTCAAACGATGCCCAGGTGAAACATCCCCTATTCAACAATAAAAATTGTCTAAATATTTTAATTAGAACATAAATGTCAGAACCGTGGGTTTGGCGGGAAAATTTCTTGAGTTAGCTTTTTTTTCAATAATTTATTTTTAAAGTTCTTGAGTAGTGTTAAAGTAAACCATTAACAAGAAAAATGTTCCTAATCAATAATAAGAGTGGAACAAAACTAAAACGTTGTTTGAAGTTTAGATTAAAAGTCTTCAATCTAAATATCTAACATTCTGGCTCTGTTTAAGAAAACAGCCGGACATCTCACAACAGCTGTAAATAACTTAGATGGTTTTCCTTCCTCCAAGCCCATGAAATTTATATTAAAACTTACAATCTGAATTCAATGACCAAAGTAATTTATTTCAAGCAAAATACCATTAAATATTTCCTGTAATTATATATATATTTTTTAAATTTCATTTGTGTATTTAATAATTTTAATTTAATGTAGTATTACAAATGAATTAAATGGAAATGTTCTTTAGGCATTTTCAATGAAAAAAAAGAATATAATTCTTAGGAAAAGAATAATCTGCTTGAAATTTAATTAAAGAACTAATGGCGCGTTTCTTTAAAACTAAATTTCAAATGGAAGTTTCACATAACAAATTGGGTAAAGGATGTAATTATTTTCCTTATAAAGTTCTAGTTTTCATTACATTTTATTAAAAACTATCATACTTCAAAAGCATTCATTATAATAGGATTAAACTAAAGATAAAATTAAATTTTTTCATATGCATACCTTTCCTTTATATTAATCACCCAAAAACTCATTAATTTTATGATATTTCTGAAGAAAACAAATTTGCCACGATATTACAAAAAACAATTATGTCTAACTAATTTGAGGGCATGTTTGTATTATAATTTAAACATTTTTATCTCACAAAAAAAAATCATATAAATTTGAAAAAGATAATTATTTGAATATGTAATGGGTTTTATTATGAAAAGCAGGGATATCTCAAATACGTTCAGAGTCAATAGAAATATTTTATATAGAAAATTAATTATACACTCAAACCTGTTTTTGTGCGGTCTTTTTTTGTGCGATTTTTTTTTGTGCGGTATAAGAAAATTTCAATCAAATTGGAACATAATTGATTAAATGATATACAAGCGTCTAGTGAAACAACAGTCGTCGCAAAAACTGATCACTGACTACATGTTAACTGAAAAAAAAGTCAACCCTAAACGAGTGCGAGGAAGTATCTTCAAGTGACGAAAGCGATTTTGAACCAAGTTCACGTATTTTCAGACTACGTAGGATAATGGTTATACGTTTTGAAAAGTTTTGTATGTGTAAAATAAATATATACGTAAATAAAATATTGAAAAATGTTCGCATGTGTATTTTCTAAATCAGATTCCAAAAGGTTTGGCGAGATTCCAAGTAGCTGTTAAGCCTCGTGTCTTGATTTCGTTTAAAAAAGCAATTCCTAGTTATTTTGTAAAATTTTGAGTTATTTTCTATGTGAAACTTTTTTTATGCGGTCCCTATCCACCGCACAAAAACAGGTTTGAGTGTAAATTAAACTTTTTCATTTTTTTTTCCTTCTAGACAATTTTTATATGATTTTAAAAGTATTGTTTTACTCTACCTTTTATCGGTGATCAAAATTAAAAGTCTACACGATGTATTTATTCTCAGAAATAACACTCACATTTTTAAACTTTCTGAGATCGTCAAAAATAGGTATTCAAAAATAAGTGCATTTTATGAATGTATGAATTTATGAATGAATGAATGAATTTATGAATGAATGTATGAATTTATGAATGAATGTATGAATTTATGAATGAATGTATGAATTTATGAATGAATTTATGAATGAATGTATGAATTTATGAATGAAAGTATGAATTTATGAATGAATGTATGAATTTATGAACGAATTTATGAATGAAAGTATGAATTTATGAATGAATGTATGAATTTATGAATGAATTAATGAATGAATGTATGAATTTATGAATGAATGTATGAATTTATGAATGAACTTATGAATGAATGTACTCATTTTTGAATACATTCGATGCTTATCATCTCCGAATATAAAAGTTTCAATTTTAAAAAATACATGTAATCAATGAATAAAATGAGCAGTAGCTTGACTACATAGGCTGCCTTCATAAATCACTTTCAATAAACATCGACAATTACAACTTAGACTGACCGGGAATAAAACCTAGGTCTACAATTCGCTGTCCACACTCTTATCCATTCAGCTACCAGGTCAACGATCAATTTATAAAGAGAAGTAATGTTAAAAAGGTGTGCCAAAACAATGTGAAGTAAGGTAATTGATTCGTTTGAATTTAAGCAATCGACATAAAAAAAATGTGGAAAACCATCTTCTGAACAACTATTTTATGTTTGTCATGTCGCTTTGTAAAGATGGCCTGAACAGAAGCTGAGATGAGCAATATTAAACCACAATGCTCATTTTTGCGAAAGTACGGTTGTTTAAATTTGAGGACGTCATCAATCATTTACTACGCAATTATACTTTATGCGATGAACTTGACAAAGAAAAGTAAAAAAGTAGTGATCTTGCGAACGGAGGGTTGCCAGCTTCGATACAAAAATACTAGAAAGTCGTCCAGAACATCCAACAAATTATACTGGCGTGTATACGGGACTGGTGCACGATAAATCTGATCGGAGTTCAATGTCCTGACGCCTATTGAGGTTGCGTCGGGTGCCAGCTCAGGTGTTGTCCTCGTCATCTGACCATGGTTCAAAAATGCGAGGCATCGTTCCCGGGTCGTTCCTTCGAGATTGGCCCCGAACCGTCGCCAATAGCCCACTGTGCAGATCTAGTGCGACGTTATTTTAAACAAACCAACCAATTGTACTTTAAAAAAAAAGTCCGTCCATCTACTAATTTTTAAGCAATTTTTTTTTACACTGTACGTCTATTTTGCCAATCGTTTCGTCATTGAATCACGTAACTTTTGACACAACGAGAATCTTCACATTTTTAACGAAAGTAATTACTCAGATCCTGTCCGGTGGTTTTAGTTCTTATGCATCCATTGTCACGATCAAACGAGTTTTCCGGGATCGGTTCACAGTGCACGAGGCTTCGGACCAACAAATGCGCAGTGCGAGTCGGCCTGTCGATGTACCAGACATCTGTTTAAAAAAAAGGTACTTGAACCTACTCGTTTTTCTTTGAATACAATTTCATCGTAAATGATCGATGATGCTCTCAAATTTAAGTAACCGTACATTCTCAAAAATGAGCAGTGTGATTTAATATTTCTAATCTCAGTTTCTATTCAAGCCATCTTAATAAAGTGACCTGGTACACTTAAAATAGTTGCTCAAAAGATAATTTTAAACATTATCTGATGTCGATTACTTAAATGTAAACTGAGTTATTACAATTCAATTATCTTATTTCCCATTCTTTTGGTGCACCTTTTTAACATTTCTTTTGTTTATAACTTCTTCAAGTCGCCTTGGTAGTTTAACGGATAACTATGTGGACTGCGGTGCTTGAGGATCATGCCTTATCCGTTACGGTACCAATGCGACGTGAATAAGTTATAAACAGAAGTAATGTTAAAAAGGTACGCCAAAAGAATGCGAAATTAGACAATTGAATTGTAATAACTCAGCTTATAAGTGTTCGACATCAAATAATGTGGAAAACCATCTTCTGAACAACTATTTTAAGTGTGTCAGGATGCGTTGTTAGGATGGTTTGCACAGAAGCTAACATTATCAATATTAAATCACACTGCTCAATTTTAAGAAATTACTGTTACATAAGTTTGAGTACGTCATAGCTCATTTACGATGCAATTGTACTCAAAGACAAATAAGTAGGGTCAGGTACTTATTTTTAAGTACAATTTTTTTTTACAGTGCAATGAATATTGGTAAATAATTCGACTTTTCTAATTTATATATAGAAGTTTTCATGCATCAATCTAACACAAGTTATTTGGATACTCAAACAAATCGACTGTTGAACTTGAATTAAAATCACCCAGAAATTTAATAATTTGCTGAAGTAAATTAAAAAAATACATCAATGTGTAGTTTATATTTAATACCCATTTTACCCCACCATACCCTATTTCTTATATATACATATATTTAAACTTGTTCAACTGAAACGGAGTAATGAGACTACTTTCCAATAAAAGATTACTTTTTCAAATTCAACTCTTCTTTTTCCCTGTATAATAAAATCCAGTTATTTGGTTTTATTTTCTTTTTAACGTTGCAGTTAAACCGCCCGTTTGTCAAAACAAATTTGTGTTTTGTCACGAATTTATATCTAGACCGACTTGGCGGTCAATGATTCCTGTCTGTTTGACCTTTGAAGACAAGTTGCATGCTTATCAAATTTATATCTTTCTAGAATGCTTCTTCAAAACTCTTTTGTGTCCAAATACTGTAATATAAAAACTAGCAATTTGTTAAAAAAGGGTTTCTTTAAATAGAATTCGAAGTTGTTAAAAGAACACGATAGTCTTTATCAATCTGTCCGAAATAGCTTGAGGTTTTTTAAGGATATTCTTTTTAAAAATGGTAGTTTTACTACTCGAGGAAGATGTGGATGATAATTATACCTAATTAAAAATAATTACCTTTATAAGATGTTTATCTAAACTTAATTGCATCAATTTGAACGAATTTAATTATCACAGAATAAATAAATGGAATGATAAGGAGAGGGAAATTATGTCTTAAAACTCAATTTGTGTCGATCAAAGTCCACTTTCTTTCAGAATTGTTTTTTTTTTAATTATAATTATTTGCAAAAATGTTCTCTTATTTATTGGAAACATAATCACAAATTTTTATTTAATTCTGAAGTATATAAATATTTATATTTTATAATTATTTTTCAAAGGTAACCTACGACGATTCATAGATGGGGTAAATTGGGTCACCATTGGTAATTATGGAATGTTTCGTATGAAAAGACATTATTAGAACAAACTTTTAAGTCGAATTACTATCTTGAATAAATTCGAATAAACAGCAAACATCAAATCTTAAAAACTCAATAGATTTGATTATTAATGGACTGATTTTCTAAAACCATAAGCAAAGCAAAAGTCAAAACATAAGCGAGCTGTAATCCGGTGTGCGCCATTTTGAAAAATTAACTATTTTATAATTTATATCCTTCGAAATAGAACACCTGCTAATATTATTCTTGGTATGCATTGATTCAGGAACCGATTATGTATTTAAGTTTTTTTGTAATGTGCTCCTCAGACAATTTTTTATTTAATATAAAAGATTATTTTTTTTCTTTAAAAGATTCAAAATGGCGACCAATATATTAGTAAATTCAAAATAACGAACAATATATGAGTGGATTTAAAATGGCGACATCAAAAAGAAAACGGTACTTTTTAAAATAATATATGAAGAGTAATTAATTTCCCGTTAAAATCCATACGAATTAAGGCAAAGAAGAAAGTATAAAAATGGGTAAACACAACATACTAAAATTTAAATATTTTATGAGGTGGAAACTGAGAACTTTCGTCCAAAAACATCTTAAGTGGACAAAAGTTCCACGAACCACTTAGGACCATGTCTCGAACAACAAGTGGTCCGCGAAACACAGGTTAGGAACCACTGCTTAGAGTAATCCTCACACATATCAATTGGAATGCGTTTATTTTTAGATCATTATCATGTGAAACGATCCCAGTTTCGCGCAAATGCAGTAGAAAGTTGATAAACGTACTTAGAAGAAAGTTGTTCGATTTTGCCACCAGTCTCTGACTTCTCCCGTTATCAGGTGAAACAGATCTGAAAATCATCTCAATCGCTGAACCATAAAGCACACTCTCTGCAAACCCCCTCCAGACGTATGCAAATCGAAATTTCTAAAAAATTTCCCTTTTCAAATCGAAATAAACTTTTTACCAATCGTTATTCTTCATCTATACTTCTCGAAATATCGAACTCGGCACAGTTTTTTTTTTGTTGTTGTTTTTGTTTTTTATGAATAACGCCCACGGCCGTGTTCGATCGAATCGAACATAAATCCAATAAAATTTCCTTGCCGATGTC
This sequence comes from Troglohyphantes excavatus, assembly GCA_963932185.1. Lineage (NCBI taxonomy): Eukaryota > Metazoa > Arthropoda > Arachnida > Araneae > Linyphiidae > Troglohyphantes > Troglohyphantes excavatus. Next base: position 6,749,539 of record OZ010677.1, on the reverse strand, counting down.
GAATTCGATCGCTTTACAAGGGTCAATGGTATTCCTTGAAAGAATATCGGCTCCATGTCCTTCATGTTCCATGCTCGTCCAGACATCAGACATCGCTGGTCAATTTCATCCATAATTTAAAAGAACTTCGCTTCGACTTGTAAACCTTACTACTTCAAGAACGGTTATTTCAGTTGAAGGTCCATTAATTGCTTTATTTTTCTTTTCTTGAGTGGAATTTGTGAATAATTAGGCATCCAAGTGAAAATGTTTGGATTTCATATTGCTTCAACTTGGCTATATTTGTAAAATAGTCGAATATTTTAAGTGTAACGGTTACAGGGAGGTAAATCGAAAACACTGATTTAACTAAATATTTGTAGTTTTATTGTAATGTTTACTTAATTAAGTGATCGTTTTTTCTATTTAAAAAAAAGTTTTTAGAACAAATGTAAAAATAGAATACCCATGAATTTCAGCATGTCAATAAACTTCGAAAAAAACATATATAAGTTTTAGTTTATCCTTGATTTTATTGTAAACTTTTTTTTATATATCCAGTTGTTCAATAGAATGCTTAAATTACAAGTTCATTTAAATTCTTTAATAAATTTATATAAACAAGTATTTTTTTTCATTAAAATTCACCAATCTTGTATAAATATAGCCAAACCAATGACCTAAAAAAATTATGTACATGATATTTTTTTTAATGTGTTGCAAATGTTTAATGATTCGTTTATAATCAGCGAAGAGAAACACAAAATACAGCAAATACCATATCTGTTTTAAGCCAAAGATAAATTTGTGCTTCGCAATTTAAGTAATTAGGCAATAAACATATATTATTTCTGACACTACTTAAATATAGTTTTGAAAGAAATAACTATAAATATGTCTGTTAAATGTATTTATCAAGTAATTGATAATATATTCACTGTGGTGTCTTCTACTATTTTAAAAAAAGTAATTTCTTGACTGTACACTTTAAAAACTCAAATTAGATTAATACAAAAAAACGTAGGCGTAGAAGAGGGAAGATCTCAGGGGACTCACTCCCCCCCCCTCCCCCTGCAATTAAATAGGTAATTAACAAATTATTGACACTTAACAAATTATTAATACTAAACAAATGATTAACAATTGACAACTAATTGTAAAATAATGTCTAATTACTATTTATTATTTTTTTTATTATGGTTCTGAGTGTGGATCGAGTTAAACCTCCTCCCCCCCCCCCCCCCCCCCACACACACACGTCACTGCTGCGAGTTGCTCAAGTTGTAATATACTAATCTACTTAAAAAATGAGAACATGAACCTACTCGTTTCTGTTTACTCGTTCGAACATTCCGGGGTTCCAGGCACGTAGGTAAGAGGGTGGTTCAGGGGGTTCAAACCCCTCTCATTGAAGGAAAAGAAGAAAAAGAAGAAGAAAAGTGCCAAGAAGAAGAACAAATTAAAAAGCGAATTATTGTAAAAATACTTTGAAAAACAAGACAAATTTTACTTTTTCGTTTTATACTTCTTGTAAAGTTGATATTTTCCGGGGGTCCTGCCCCGGAAAATATTTTTCAAAAAGCTTCAAAAACATGTATTAAGGCATTTTTTTATCTCAAACTAAGCTTCAAAAGACATCATCGGCTTCATTATCTAGCATTTGGATTTCGGCGACAAAGGGAAAAGATCGTCAAACGGGGCCGTATACACAAGATGCTTCAAAACCGTATATTATTCTAATCAATGATTCTCAAAACATAAATCTGTTCTCTAAATTTATTTCAAAGTTAGGAAGTGGTATTTACTAATTTTAAAAATAGGTAATGACTCATATTGGTAACGATTTCATGAAAAATAAATGATAACTGTTGCTGTTACGGTATTTACCTGTCAACGTATTCCTGTTTACTCTTAAAAAAATTATTAAATTTTTTTTAAAAAAAAGTGGGGGAGGGTGTTGATTTAGAGGAGGATTCCCTTCAACTCTTGTTGAGGGGGGAATGGGGTAAGTAACTTAAAGAAATCCGTTGCTCAGTCACTGAACCCTTCCCATAAAAAATCTATACCTACGTGCCTGCGGGGTTCTAAACCCTTCAGTGACCTATTGAACTAAGGTCGTGGGCAAGAGATCGCTTTCGAGCCCTGTCTCGCAACCGACTGTCCCAGGACTACAAATAGAAAGTCGTTTTCGTTAAATCGTTAAAAGTGACTTATTTGATTTATTATTTAAAAATATATAAAACTAAACTGTAGCTAATTTCGATGCATTAACAAGCGTCAGATGTTAGGTCAAATTAAAGTTGAGTCAAATGCTCGATATTTTCTTTCAAATACGCAAAATAGTCGTATTTCCATTTGTAAGAAGACAATTAATGTCTATTTGAATATTTCTGATTGTTTATTCTTAAATTATTAAATTCCATAAATAATTTCTGTTTTAGTGCTTAAACTCCATAAATGGGAAGTTAAAATTGCAGAAATTTTTAATACTCTTAACCATAATATATATGCAAAATACTAGCCAGAGGAAAACTGATTTAACAACAACAACAACACAAATTCTTTAGCCTGATCTTGACTATTTCTGAATTCTATTTAAACACGAAAAAATCTTCATAAATCACCAAACTCGAAATAATTCCCGGAATGTTCCAATTTGCATGGAAATGCCATTTCATTCAGGACCCCGCCCATTCCATAACGGAAAGAATATCCCATTAAGATAATTCCAAGACGACAAAAACAAACAAAATCGAATGTCTCCATTGAACTGTTCATTGTCTGGCAAGGAAAAACACCTCTCAACTCCGAAAAAAGCAACAACAAAAGTCGTTTTCACCCTATCCTCCACATCCGGAAAAATAAAAAGGAATTTAAATTATTCACAATTCCAAAGGTTGGCTGGATCGCGAGAAAAGGGCGCCATTTCTTGCAGGCTTTGGGGCCAGAATTTGGCGATCGCTGGTGCGAGGCTAGGTCATGGTCGCAGTGAGTGGTTAAAGTGGAGCCTGCTACAAAAACTGTCTGTTCCCGGTTATCCTCCACATTTTCACACCGAACGCAAGGCAAGGAAAGTCACTCTCCAACAAAGGGGGAAAATAAATTGCTTTCAAAATGTACACTTTCTTGTTTCTCGTTGCACTGGCTGGGATAGGTAAGTCATTGTCTGCGGTTCTATTTTAATTTATATTAACAAAGAATATATTTCGAGCTAATTTATGTATCTAATTTTAAACAATGAATTCAATTTTTAAATATTTTGTTCCATTAATAGCTATAAAAAAATTCTTGAAGCCTATATTTATACAGTTAAAAACTATACTTATATGTACGTGCCGTTACCACCGTATTTTGTAAACTTTATGTAATTTATAATCATGAGATTAGACATTTACTGAAATGGATGGTCAATTCGTGAAGATTTATGACTTATATAAACTAGAATAATTTGTAGAACTTTTTTTAAATGGAGTTATTAGTCTTTAAGATTGGAAAGATTTAGTTCGATAATTCAATTATGATGGTGATTACAAGAACAAGGCAGCTCCAGTTTTCAAAATTATTCAAGAACGTCGAAAAGCACTGAACTTTTCTTGTATCGTATAATACAAAAGTACAATTCATTTTCCTTTATATACCTATTTCTTAGAGCTATCTGGTACTTCCACTAATTGATAGAGATTTTTTTTCGTTACAGAAATAAGTAAGAAGTATAAATAAAAAAAAATGGAGCTGTCTTCTTGCACCCACGTAGTCTTCAATTGTAAAAATAAACTTTTATTCCGAATAATTTTAACTTTTTATAAAGAAAGTTTAAAAAAGTATAATTTCCATTTGTAAATAAAAATTCCAAAGTTTAAGTAATGTCTTCTAATATATTTCAGATATTAGCTCCGAATCGAATACATTTTTTAAAAATATTTTAATAAATTATAAATTATTGAAACTTTATCGCACAACAAATTAAGTTCTGTGAATCAGTGAATATGTGGATATATTCTAGTAGGTTTACCTCGATAAAAAGTTAAATTTATCAGACATCGGAATATATTGTTCTAGTCGATTATCTTTTTTACAGATTTGTGAAAAAAAAGCAGTTAAACAGTTTGATTTTGGTTTTATCTCTATAATTAAAAAATATATATATTTGGACTTTAACACACGTATCATTACGTATCATAACTATAATTTTGTATATAAAATATACCGTAAGTTTTATTAATGTTTAATTTTTCATGTAATAATCTTAAAGAACCCGTTAAAAAGAATTTTAGGTTGAAATATTTGAATTTGTTTTAAACTATTTGAATAGTTTTATATTTACATAACCTAGTATTTACATAAATTAATATATCCATTAAAGAGTATGGCATTAAAAAGTATGAGAGAGCCCATTCCATTTATAAGTAAAAATGTTTAATAAGCCAAGAAATTAAAATTTATACATATAATATTTTTCTCTCTGATTCTCTCCACTCAATAAAAAACAGCAAATAATAAAATATTTAAAAATACGGAATTTTAAATTTCAAAATTTTCAAAAATCTCATGTTTTATAAAATGTTATTTTGTTTTTATTTTAGTGGTCATGTTCAGATTTAATTTAATATATTTTTTTTACAAAAGAATCTTTAAACTTCAAAATTAAGAACATTAAATTTAAATAACAAAATCAAATAATACTTTTATGTATATACCAGAATAACTTTTCCATTCATATTTTCAGCTACTGTTCTTATTGCAAAAAATTATATATAATGTTTATAAAATATTTAATGAATATTTTATTCTGCAAAATTTATATCAATCAAATGAACCCAATCATATAAAACTTTAAAATTAAAATTGGGATTGAATAATATTTAAGACACTAAAACGAGTTTAAAACAAGTTTTTTATTTTACATGAGACCCCCATTCTAAAAAACTTTTTCTTTTAACTGGACCACATTCCTTTTCAGTATCGAAATCGAACCCATTTAGCGTTATTAACTTTCCATTATACCCTCGATTTCTCATTAATAAGGTTAAAACCACAGCGTGAAAGCGAAAGAACAAAAAAAAACGAAGCTTGAACAAGAAAGAAGTGACAGCAATACGATTTGGGTCACCTAACCTGTTCCCTGAATGCCAGTGGTTAGAAATAACGTGGAAATAACGTAAAAATAACGTAAAATTCTCCCCAATAGCAAACCAACCGGCGTGATGCCGACCTTGTGTAAATGGACATAAAAATTTCAGCGGACACGGTTCAAGAATACAAATTTAAATTGACGAGAAAAAAAAAATGTTTCAAGTGAGGTTATGGTTGTAAATCTGGAATGTTTTTTTTTTCTGCTGTTAAATATGTCACAATTTTTGCCGTCCGGTTCTTTTCCCTTTCCTTTAAAAAGTTCTAGTTTATTCTGGTTTTGTACCCTGAATTTAGTTTCTTTTTCTTTTCTTTGTTGTTTTCTTGACCTACATCTCACTTTTCCTGCTTTTGTCCCGTGAGGGTCCTGCTAAATGGTGGAAGTTAATTCAAGATGGCGATTCGGAGATTGAGATTCATTCTGATAGATCTCTATACTTTCACTCTGGAAATGATGTTAATTGAAATGATTAACTATTAACTTTCAATTTTCGTCACAAAATATTGCAGTTCTAAGCAAAAAACATATAATTATCAAACATTGATACCATACTAATATTTCAAATAAAAATTAATAAATTTTCACAGTTAAGATACAAGTCGATAAAAGAACAATGGAATGATGACGCTCGGAAACGTTCGAACCCAAACATTCTAAAATATCACGAAAATGAAAAAAAATTCAGAAAAGTTGAAAAAGACATCTTGCTAATATTTCAAATTAAAAAATTATTCAATTGTTCACAGTTAAGATACAAGTCGACAAAAGAATAATCGAACGATGACGCTCGGAAACGGTTCGAACCCAAACCTTCTAAAATATCACAAAAGCAAAAAAAAAAAATTCAGAAAAGTTGAAAAAGACATCTTGCTAATCTTTCAAATTAAATTATTATTCAATTTTCACAGTTAAGATACAAGTCGACAAAAGAATAATCGAATGATGACGCTCGGAAACGGTTCGAACCCAAACCTTCTAAAATATCACAAAAGCAACAACAAAAAATTCAGAAAAGTTGAAAAAGACATCTTGCTAATATTTCAAATTAAATTATTATTCAATTTTCACAGTTAAGATACAAGTCGACAAAAGAATAATCGAATGATGACGCTCGGAAACGTTCGAACCCAAACATTCTAACATATCACGCCGAAAGTGAAAAAACATTCTGAAAAAGTTAAAAAGACATATCTTTCTGTTTTATATAATAATTAGAAAATTATTGCAATTTTCGTTTTATTTTGGCATTTCTCTCTAAAGAACTGTTCTTCTAAATTAAAATTTTGCAGGACTTTTACTTCTCGAATGTTAAAAAAAAAAACTCTAAAAACAATTGAATTTTTTTTAAACACCGTAATTGTAGGTTCATAACTTTTAAACAACCACCAATCACACAATAAGACAATAAAATAACTATCCCCCCCCCCAATTCAATTGTACAAAATTAAATATCTTATAAGGCCTACAAAAAAAACACTTTCTATGTCAGTCAATTCTAAAACACCCCATCGTGACAATCGGCGCCATTTTTTTTAAATGTAACAGTTCGAATCTAGGTTTCGATACTTGATATCTACTCAAGTGCATCACTCCTTCTTTCTGCTGTTCCCACAAGGATGTAAGACACGACAATTATCCTCGAAACACCGATACGAAAAGCATTAAATAAAAAGTAAAATGAGCGAAATGGCGGGAAACAAAGGCAGAACCGCCCTTATATACTCACTCGACCGTTTCGAAAGTCATGGTTAACCTTGCATTCTAAATTATTCCTCCAATGGTATCAGCCCTTTGGGGTCTTTAAAAGGCTTTAATGGATCCTTTCCAAGCTTCCCCGTGTTCGATGCGATTACGATTAAGATTAGCATATTGAATCGATAAGTTCCCTATTGTTTTAAGGATTATAGCGTGTGATTTGGGGAGGTTGAGATTCGAATGTTTTTTCAGGATTTAGAGTGGAAAGGAAGAGTTTTCTTTTTATTCGAGTAAACAATAAGATTCTGTAACTGATAGTCGATAAGTAGGTTTATGTGCTCAAAGTCGGATTATTGTTGTTGTTGAACTGCTTAATATGTCTTTATTCAGTCAAATTTAGCCTATTTTAAGAAATATAAAAGAGAAGATTGAGAAGGATTTGATATATTGGTATAATATATAGCATTTCCAATAAAGGTATATATTTAGTATTGGTATTATTTTCAGATATCTTGCCTTGTTGAATAATTATACCGTATTCCATAGTTGAATAAGGTCGCATTTATTCACTGACGTGATTAAATAACAGTTAAGGACTTTTGAAGGGTTTAAGGGCTTTTGAAGGGTTTCCTTCCTACTGGATAAAGTACAAACAGTCAAAAACAGCCCATTGGGTACCTTTAATGAATCAAACCTACCTACATCAAATTACCTGTTTAAAACTGCTTTTGAAACCTTATATAATATTTATGTATTTCGTAAAAAATAACTACTTCGAAATGATGACAATAAATAAGCTAAAGCCAATTATATTTAACAAAGTAAATTTTCATACTATAAAATATTTTAAAAGTTCTCCCGTATTTGATCCATTTATTTTTCAATATTATATCTAAGATGTTTGCATATTTCAATAGTACAAATATATTCATCTAGCCAAGGTCGACATTCATTTAGCGAAGTTCAACATTCATTTAGACACGTTCAATATTCATTTAGCCAAGTTCAACATTCATTTAGCCAATAGTTCAACATTCATTTAGCCAAGTTCGACAATCATTTAGCCAAGTTTAACATTCATTTAGCCAAGTTCAACATTCATTTAGCAAAGTTCAATATTCATTTAGCCAAGTTCAACCTTCATTTAGCCAAGTTCAACATTCATTTAGCCAATAGTTCAACATTCATTTAGCCAAGTTCAACATTCATTTAGCCAAGTTCAACATTCATTTAGCCAAGTTCAACATTCATTTAACTATCTAGTATACTTATTCTTCTCGAACAAATCACTCTTTACGGGACGCGTGTTAAATAATATAATTTAAACCTCAAATACTTCATCTAAACCTTTAAATAAGCAGGATTACCCTAAAACCTCATTAATCACACATGTTTTGACATGTAACAAGCTGTCCATGTAATGACTTAAGATACCGTTCATGACAAACATAAAAGAATTTCTGTGGTATTTCAGTGTTGGGGGGGGGGGGGGTCTAGTAGGGAAAGACGACTCACCTTGACTTTACAAGGGCATTTAAATATCGCCATTCAAAAGGTCGAATCCTAGAGGTCGCAAGAACGTTACTCTCGAAAATATTGAGCAATCCTGATTCAATTGGGCGGATCCCGACCAACAAGGTTTGACTTAAGCGGATCTGAAAGGTGTATTATGAATATTCTAACTGTCATGAGCCGACATCGATGTCACGTTGGTTGTGGTGTGTGTCACCCCCTTAGGGCACGTGTTCGAAGGCCAAAATGTGGACTGACTTTGTGGTGAAAGAGCACTTAAAAAAGAGAGGGGAAATAATTAAGTGGAAGATCTACTTTAGACAGTAATTTCGAAGTGAAAGTTATGCATGCGACACTGGCTTTATTATAGTTAAACGTTTAAGGTTATTCGTTTAGGTTTGGTTAATTAACGTCGCACTAGAGCTGCTATTGGCGACGGTTCGGGACCTGTCTCGAAGGAAAGACCTGGGAACGGTGCCTCGTATTTTTGAACCATGGTCAGATGACGATTAAGTGTAACTGGAGATTTGGTTTGGTTTGTTTAATTAACGTCGCATTAGAGCTGCACAGTGGGCTATTGGCGACTGTTCGGGGTCTATCTCGAAAAAAGGAAAGACCCGGGAACACATTCACACACACATTCATACATGCACCTCGTTATTTTAGAACCATGGTCAAATGACGAGGAAACACCTGAACTGGCACCCAACGCCTTCAATAGACGTCGGGACTTTGGATCCCGATCAGATGTATCGTGCACCAGTCCCGTATACACGCCGTTAATTTTTGCGGATGTTCTGGACGACTTGTCTAGTATTTTATAGCGAAGCTGGCAACCCTCCTATCACAAGATCACTACTTTTTTTACTTTTCTTTATCAAGTCCATCGCCTTGGATCGAACCAGGAATCATCGTATTTCCAGCTGACGCCTTTAACCGCTCGGCCACGGAGGCCTGTGTAAGTGGAGAAGGACACAATTATTTATCGTAAATAGCGTCACGTCGTGAGATTAAATTTGGTCATCCGTATAAAAGATTATCCTGTAAAACAGCAAATGTTACTTCTTTATATATTTGCAACTGAACTGCAAAAGTGTTTGGATAAAACTACAGTTGATACCTGTCCAAATGCCTTGGTATGTTCGCCCCTAACTAGTGTTTAACTTGTCCATCGTCATCTGACTATGGTTCAAAAATACGAGACATCGTTCCCAGATAGATAGGTCCTTCGAGATAGGTCCCAAACCATCGCCAAAAGCCCACTGTACATCTCTAGTGCGACGTTAATTAATCAAACCAAACCAACTCGGATACGAAAAATATCTTCACCCACTTTTGAAACTGGAGTAGGTGAAAGGTAAATCTCCCATTAGAAAATTTAACCGAAACCATTCTTCTTTCACCTTCAAACGAAGTGAAAGGAAGAAACCGCGCGAGGTGAATGCTCGCTGCAGGTTGCCCAAGAAGTCATCAAGAAAGTTGTTTCAGACTTTAAAGAAGCCAGCGCCTCAGAAAAGAAAGTTGTCCAAGAAGTAGGCGCAGGGCGGAGCCGGGAGCTTCTGAAATTGCTTTAAGAACATGGGTGTCATTATATAAAGAACTTGAGGAATCTCGTAGGCGGTTTTTTGTATAGAATATGTTGTTCTTGTAATGAAAGTAGGGTGGGATTTTTACTTTCTAGTGCCCTACATGTAGTACGGGATAGTGAAAGTATTGTTGTTTAGGGCAGTGTTTTAATGGTGTATTTCTATATCTTTGTACAGGTTTGAAGGTTTATTCAAGTAAAAAAAATTGTACTTAAAAATGAGTACCGTAACCTACTTGTTTTTCTTTGAGTACAATTGCATCGTAAACGAGCGATGACCCACTTGAAGTGACCGTACTTTCTCAAAAATGAGCAGTGTGATTTAATATTGCTAATATCAGCTCTGCTCAAGTCATCTTAACAAAACGATCTGACAAACTTAAAATAGGTGTACATAAATTGGTTTTCCACATTATTTGATGTCGATTGCTAACTAAGTTATTGCTACTCAATTCTTTTGGTACATCTTTATTCCATTTCTTCGGTTTATAACTTCTTTATGTCGCTCTGGATTGGTTGCGATCCCTGAGAACCTGGGTTCGATTCCCGGTAAGCCTTGGTTGTAATTGTCGATATTTATTGAAAGTGATTTATGAAGGCAGCCTATGTAGGCTAGCATCTGCTCTTTTTATTCATGTTTACCCATTATACTTATTTTTGAGTACATGTCTTTTTCAAAATTGAAACCTATGTATTCAGAGCCATGATAAGCATCGAATGTAATCAAAAATGAGTACATTTGACTTATTTTTGAATGCCTGTTTTCAGCAGTGTTGAGACCATCCTAAGCGATTTTTGGGAAATTTGTCAAATGTATAGTATCGCAGAACAGTTACCACATTTAGCTAATATCTACTTACTGAATGATCAGAGATCTAGTATTGCAGACCATTTATATTTGTCTTGAGAACAGATATTGTTACAACGATCGTTTACCGTATACAAGTTTCTAGTAGTCGAGTTATAATACACCCAGTGTAAAGCTAAAATCAGACATTCACTGAAGAGGAACAAACAGTTGTAAATTCCGTTTCTTATTTTAGATTGTAGCACAATGCAGTTTTTGGCTGCTACTCGGAATCGAACCGAGGACCTTCTGCCGAGGCTCTACCAATCAAGCTAGCCTTAAATTTTCTTAACTTTTAACCATTATGTTATTTATATAGTATAATTTACTAAGTATTACTAACTAATAATTTCTAATTAAAAAATATTTTTATTTAAAAGGTATTTATTTTGCGACACGGTAATCAGTAAGAATCATAAATTGTATCGTGATTTTTATACCATGCAAATTAACATTTAACTTTTACTGTAAATTACAGCATGTTTTTTTTTCGGTTTAAGTTTATCAATAATGTTTATATTATTTATACGATATGTTGAAATTTTTTTGAAATTGATTTTTCTTAATTGCAATATTTTTTAAAGTATTTTTTGGTTTTAACTATCGCACATTTTATATAAGAATGGATATATTGTATCCATTTAAAACTTAAAAGTATGAAAATTAAAATAAGAATACCATTCATTGCTCAATAAATTATAATCCATATTCTAGTAATTATTGTTTGTTACTCTATTTTAAATAATTCAAAAAAATCCTTATTGTCTTAGATCGTATTGAAATAATATTTACATTGATATTCGAAACTAAATATTACAATTGCTTTCAATTTCAAAACTGCATCACGTATAATTTGTTTAATACTTTCATATTTAAAGCAACAATATGCAACACAACAATTATTTAATGAAGGATTCTAAAAAAATACCTAAAATAAATACTTTATTTCCGTATATTGTCCATCTTCCAAAACAATAATCAAAAGAAAACTATACAATAAGGAATTAATTATGCTAACTTCAAAAAACAATATCTGATTACTACAGATGATGTAATGTGCATTATATTCTTTTAATAAAGGTGAAACGAGGTTATGCAAATGAAAAATACACAAGCATTATTGCAATTAAAAGTAAACAAATTCCTAAACAATTACGCAAAAAACGAGTAACATTCATTACATTTCGAAGAAAAAGAATGGCAACCGGTGCTCAAAGTCACTGACCCACATTTTGAAGTGCATTATTTTCCAGTTAATAAATAACCAGTTTTATTTAAGCCCGCGCGTGTTTAATAAATAGGTAAACCGCAGGTTACTACACACGCAGAGAAAAATATAAAGGCTGCAAAGCCGGTATTTGAGTTGTAATAGTTATTTTTTTTTAAGATTTACATGCATTATTATGTAAACTCAGAATAGTAATTAACATTTGACATAATTTTCCAACAAAAGAATATGCTTACAAATATTTATAGTTTTTTTTAATTATAATATGGAACTCAATATTATTTTGTTAATTTAATTATATTTTAATTTTTAACTGCATTGTTATTATGTTAATTTAATTAATTATATATTCATTGCATTATTCTACATTATTCAAATTCCTTTTTATCTAAACTCAGACTAGTAATTAACATTTGACATAATTTTCCAACAAAAGAATATACGTACGAATTTCTGTAGTTTTTATTTATTATAATATGGAACTCAATTTTATTTTGTTCATTTAATTGATATTTTAATTTTTAAATGCGTTATTATATTGTTAATTTAATTAATAATATATTCATTGCATTATTCAAATTCCTAATTCCTTTTTATGTGCACTCAGACTAGTAATTAACATTTGACATAATTTTAAACAGAAAAAAATTCGAACGAATTTCTATAGTTTTTTTTTTAATATTGGAACGCATTTTCATTTTATTAATTTAATTATAAATATTTTAACTGCATTATTATACATTGTTAATTTAATTATTAATATATTCATTGCATTACAATACATTATTCTACTGTAATAAGAAAGAAGACCCTACCTCCCAAAATCAAAACTTTACAAGAAACAAGTAAAACCTAATTTATCACCTACATCGAAGTTTTGATACTTTTAAAAAGCTTTAATTGTTTAAAAATAGTTGGTTTGCATGTACAAAACTTAATTTGGGTGATAGTTATATATTCTTTTGCCATGGACGTTTACTGTAATAACTCATCATAGATTTAGAGCATATTTAGTATTTACTTATCATATAGGGCCTTCTTTTATCAAACTCCGTCTCGAAATGGAGTTACCTGTTAAAAAATAGGTTCTAAAAAATAAGTAAAATATACTCATTTTTGATAACATTCAATGGCTTCGAATACATAAGTTTCAATTTTGAAAAAGACATGTACTCAAATATAAGCACAATGAATAAAAAGAGCAGATGCTAGCCTACATAGGCTGCCTTCATAAATCACTTTCTATAAATATCAACAATCACAGCCAAGACTTACCGGAAATCGAACCCAGATCCTAAGGCACCGCAGTCCAGTTCCTTTCCATTGTACTACCAGGGCGACGTGAAGAAGTTATAAACAGAAGACTTGTTAAAAAGGTGTGCCGAAAGAATGTAAAGTAAGATAATTGAGTTGTAATAACTCCGTTTCCATTTAAGCAATTGACATAAAATAACGTGGAAAACCCTTCTGAACAAAAATTTTAGATTTCTCAGGCCGCTTTTTTAAGATGGCTAGAAGAGAACCTGAGATTAGTAATATTAAATCACGCTGCTCATTTTTGCGAAAGTACGGTTGCTTAAATTTAAGTACGTCGTCGCTCATTTACAATGCAATTTGTACTCAAAGAAAAACGAGTACATTCACGTACTCATATTTATAAACCTTTTTCTTTTACAGTGTAGGACAAATATAAATTTCACTATTACTCACCATTACTTTTAATTTATGGATTTTTAATATCATAAAAAGATTTATTTTTAAGGACAAAAAAATAAATAAAAAAATTAATTAAATTTTTTTTCACTTAAAACCTTTAACTTATGACGACAGCATTATCCATGCATTATTTCCAAATATAACGTTTCTCGATTAAAATTATATATTAAATATTATGTATCATATTCATACCTTCATATATAATTTAAAAATAATAAAATTGTTTATTAAAGGAACTTAATAATTATTTTCAATTACAATATTAATGTTTGGAGTTTTGGACAATATGTTTTAAATTAGGTAAGACAGCAAAAATTTCAAAAGTAATATTCTAAACTGTTTAGCTATTGCCAATTTGAAAATATTAAAAATTGTAAAAACGATAAATTCCAAATTCTAAAAAAAAAGTTAAAGATAGACGAAAACTTGACGATCGTTTTGTTTCAAAATCAAATTTTCGAAATTGTCTGCGTATGCTCAAAATTATAAATAAACTGTTTTCATTCTCTATAAAATAATATATATGTACCGTACTATATACGGTAAATGTTATTTTGAATTTTAGATCAATAAATATTTTTAAAACAATTATCTTTCCTTTTTGTTTAAATTCTATTATAATTAGAATTTCAAAACTTTCACTTCAACTTTTTAACATTTATTAAAAACAATAACGTAATTTAGATAATTACTTTAACAGTTAATAAAAAAAGCTCTTCTTTGTTTATGAAACTTTTTCATTCTTATTTAAAATAATTTAAAATTATTTTTTAAAAATTCGTTGTTTTAAAGAAGCTGAAAGCTTGGAATTTTATTTAAATAAAAATGAACCTAAGCAGAATTATCTCAAACATTGAGAACTTTTCAAAATAGTATGTCATATAAACAAAACGTTGTTTTAGAATTATTTTTAAGTACTCTTCAATAAACAGAAACGTTTTTTCAACATTAGTTCTGCTTTACGTTCTTCCGTTTTCCAAAATAAACGTCATTAGTATGTATTGGACAAAAAAAACTATTTTTGTTCGAAATACCTAGAGGCGCTGGCCTTAATTGCTATGTCCGTGCCTCTAGAACAAAGATAAATCAATCACAAAGATAAATGCGATACGTTGGGAATGTTAAATGTAGATGAATGCATTGATATACCTGTGACAAATAGACAAATACCTATAAACTAAGAATAAATAATGCATGAAGTTACATAAGGAAACTTCCTGTTTTTTATAGAAGAATTAATTGAAATGTATTTATAAGAAATTGTATGAAGAATTGGAATATTATTGTAATTGTTTAGCATTCAAAAGTAAAAATATAATTTTTATGGAAATACAGAATATTATGTTTCTTATACAGTTTAGTCATGTTGGTTTTATTATCCTTGATTATCTTAATACATACACTGTAAAAAATAATTGTACTTAAAAATAAGTACCTGAACCTACTCGTTTTTCTTTGAGTGTAATTGCATCGTAAATGAGCGCTGACGTACTCAAATTTAAGTAAAAGTACTTTCTCAAAAATGAGCGGTGTGATTATAATATTGCTAATATCAGCTTCGGTTCAAGCTATTTCAACAAAGCGACCTGAAGAACTTAAAATAGGTGTTCAGGTGATAGTTTTCCACATTATTTTATGTTGATTGATTACACGTAAACCGAGTTATTACAAATCAATTATTTTATTTCCCAATCTATTGGCTCACCTTTCTAACATTCCTACTGTTTATAACGTCTTCAAGTCGCTCTGGTAGTTTAACAGATAAGGTATTGAGCTGCGGTGCCTGAGTATCTGGGTTTGGTTCCCGGTAAGTCTTGGTTGTAATTGTTGATATTTGTTGAAAGTGTTTTATGAAGGCAGCTTATGTAGGCAAGCATCTGCTCTTTTATTTATTTTTACTCTTTTTGAGTACATATCTTTTCAGAATTGTAACATAACTATTTTGAGCCATATTAAGCATCGGCTGTATAAAAAAATAAGCACATTTTACTTATTTTTGAATACATATTGTTAACCGTATATAAATCCATGGACGACTTTAGTTCCATCATCAGAGGGTAAAGGATATTCCATTCTTTTAATATGAAGAGACAGCTCCAAGTTTTACCAAAAACCTTATATTTATTCCTTCCATCCATTTCCACATTCACCCCATTTCCCTTTCCTTTTACATTTTCTTCAATTTTCTATTTTAAGAATGCATTTTCTCAGCCGATTTTTCAAGTGTTATTTTCGTTGTTTATGCACCGTATCTCTCCACTGATCCTCCTGAATCGTGCCGCGAGGTGATTTTTCGAATTGCATTAGTGTAACGCTCCTCGTCTTATTGAAGAGCGTCTTGACATCGTTTCTGATCGGGTTAAACTCCTCTTTTATTCTACATTCTAAGTCGGTATAATCTATTCTACTTCATCAACTAAACTAGTTCTTTGATTCTGAAAATAAACAAGCACGAGACTACTCAAATAAGGAAACTAGATGGAGTGTAACAGTATAATGTTTTCGAATATTTGATACGTTTTAAAAATGTGATGATTATTTTTAAATGTTAGATCCATTTTATTTCGCTGACAGTATTAAAACAGTATTTTGAATAAACAATAATAGTATTAATATTCTAAAAGGTAACAAACGAATGTTCTTTGCTAGAAAATGAATAACTCTTACACGTTGCCACATAAAAATGTATAATTCTAAATATTTCTGTAACCATTACTGAAAATACGAATTGACGATTAACACATTTAGAATTGTTATCTTAAATGCAATTAAACTAATCCTAAATGTGTTTTTGTATAAATGAATAATTTAATTAGTATTATTTGTTAATATTTTTTTTAATTAATTATTATTTGAAAATGTTATTCGACATTTCCCATTATGTTCTACCTTTTAAAAATACGAAAATACTTTAAAACATTGATATAAATTCTTCTTGACTTTTCAATATTTTAATAAAGGTGTTCGGACACTGCTTTTATGTCTTATAAACAATCAGAATCACAGAACTTTTTTAAGAATTTAGCAATTGCATATTCGGGAAATACATATTTACGATATATTAACTAAATATTTATTAAATTCTTCTTCTTAAGCATTCCATAAGCTAAAGTTTTACACCAATAAAATGCGGTTTATAAAAATGTTTTACAAAAAAAAAATGTTTTTAAAAGAGATTTAATTTTAATATTTTTACATATTAGTGACAGTATAATAAAAAAAATTAGCTATAGTCAAGGATAGTGGAGACTATATATAAAAGGTGTGCTGGTACTCGCTCTTGCTGATGGAGGGCGGGGAAAAGGATTCTTTTGACGTCATAGTGACGCCTTCCTCCGCCTTCAACCGTCTGTGGGCGTGTCTAATGCTCTCGACAGTCGTTTTAAGAGTAATTGTCGCTATTGTCAAGGAGTACGTAATTTAACAAGAATTCTTGTTTTTAACTAATCATAAATTTATTTAAAAGAAAACAGTTAAAATTTGCTTCAAAAACCTAAGTAGCAATGCTTGAAACATACAGCCAATGAGAATGATCAAAAACTCATAGTAAGGCGGAGCTAAAATGACGTCAAAAGAATTCTTTCCTTGCCCCTTTCAAAGAGTGAAACACGAGCACACCTTATATATATATATATATATATGGTCTTCACTATCCTTGAGCTATAGTGTTATGTTTTTGGGTCGAGTTGTCTGTTAGACATAATATCGTCAAATTTCCAAAATTTTTGATTGGCAGGTTATTGGCCAATTATCTTCAAAGTGTTTTGTACTGCTAAAATCTATTTTCTAATCGCAACAATTATTAAATTTTAATTTACTGTAACTTACGGTTACTTGGACCCTGGGGAGGTTACAAAAAATATGTTTTAAGTCACACCTGGGTCTGCTGTCATGAAAATATAGATGTTGGAGAGACGATAAATCACGTCTATCTTTTCATGACAACATACGCAGGGGTATTAAAAAATATATTAGGGTCAAGCAACTCTATACTCGGGAACAACCTAAGTTGAGCTAAAGCAATTGAATATATATACATATCATAGCTTCCGCTTCAGGTTCAACTTAGGTTGTCCTCGATTATAGTTACGGTATTTTAGGGTATACGATATTTTAAGCAAACACATTGACTGTTGATATTTTCAGTATGCTGACGATTATTGTTTTCTTTTTCCAGTCTCTGCCCAAAGAGATGACTTCGACTGCCCCGACAACTTCGGCTTCTACCCCCACTTCAGGAGCTGCGACAAATACTGGGCCTGCGAAAACGGAACCGGCAGCCTGAAAGTCTGCGGAAACGGTCTGGTATTCGACGACGCCGACCCACTCAGGGAAAACTGTGCATACCCCTTCAGCGTCAACTGCGGAGACAGGACAGACCTCGGTATGACGTCATTACTCTTTTCGTCATTACTCCACCCCCACCATTTCCCATTTCTCATGAACACTGGTTTTCCTCAACTTAAGATAGCTTTACCTTTAATTGCCACTCTCCAACAATTCTATTTGATTTTTTTTTATAAAAACCTACACTGTGAAAAATTATTACGACCTTGCACCAAAATTTGGTACCCATTTAGCTGCAACCAACATTTGGTGCTTAGTTTCATCATTTTATGGCTACCACGGATACCATTCAGTGGTGAAACGTCCCACGAAAATAGCTACCCCCATTAAAAATTAGATTAGATAAAATGATCTCATATTTTACCCTCCGATCACAAGATCAATACTTTTTTCTTACCTTTGTCACCGAACTAGTAATCCTCTGATTACCAGCCGAACGTCTTTACCCACTGAGCAACCGGTCCGCGGTACCCCTGTTATTTGGGTTTGTTGATGTAGATTCATCGAAGGTTTCGGTTGCAGTTAAGGAAATTGCACGATATTTTTGGTAAAAACTGTGCTATTCTCGATCAAGGATTTTTGGTTCAACCTAGATTGACCATAATAATATGAAATTTCTAAAGTGCACCAAGATATGGTACAACGTTGAACTGAAATTTTTAACAGTGTAGTACCAACAACAATCTGAAGACAATGAAAGGTTGGTCCAAGTCAAGTGTATTTTAGTTGTTCCATTATACAAATTAAATTTTTCTTATAATCACTTCCTCCTATAGAATGAATAATGCACTCATTGACTAGTTGTTTCATATATTTCAATTGCCCTATTTATCAAAACATAAATTTTTCTTTCATCCTCATTAAAATGCTATTTATATCACAGCAGTTCCCAATATTATAATTAAGTCACGGTCCCCTAGCAAAAACTTAAATTAGATATGGAACCTCCTTTTTCATTTATGCTCATGGAAGTGTCCCCGCTTTCTCAGCATCTCTACGTTTCAATTTTGTTTGAATATGAAAATGAAAAGAAGAAACATATTCCAAAATAATTTTATAATTTCTTTTAATTTTACAAATTTTTTATTAAGAATATGGACACAAATTTACCCAGCAAACACATAAACAAGATAACACCATAATCAGAAATGTTATTACTTTTAGTCTCTTACTTGTACATTTAACACTTATTTAAACACATTAAAATACTGTTATAGTCACTTAAGTTAGTTACTGCGCTGATATTCTACCTGTATGGTATACAGTTAAAAATTCAGTACATTTAAACTATTTATTCTTTATGACCCCGCAGATCCCTAACATCTACCCGTTGATCCCCGGGGGTCCGCGGACCATTTTTTGGAACCACTGCTGTATCATTTAAACTCATGATACCTCTCGTTCTATCACTCAAACCCTCAATATTTCTTTATTTAACAAATGTGATACCTCTCTTTGTCTCTTTCAAAATATGCAGACATAAATTTTAATCTGTCATCATAATCTGTGTTTGAAATAGCCTAAACCATTTTAATTACCTTGTTTTGAACTTTCTCTAATACTCTATGTCTTTTTAAAGATACGGAAACAAAAATTAACCCTTAGCAAAACTCAAGATTGATACAGATATTTATTATTTTAAACTTTTGTGCATAAAACACGTTCGTTATTTAAAACTGTAATTTATATCGTTTAACATGCGATTTTATACGTTTTAAATAATTCTTCTTTGGTCTTTACCACTTTAATATTCTCGCCATTATGACTTCAAATTTAAACAACGTAGAAATAAATAAAAATAGTTGATTAATAAAATAAATATTCTGCGGCCGGCCGATGTAAGTTTTTATCGGCCACGCTTTTGTTGACTCCTTTTAGTTTAGATTCAAAAGGTTAGGTTTAAAGATAATAAATAAGTTAATAAATGCCATAGTATTTAGAAAACAAATAAAATTTAAGGATGAAAATATAACAGTTAAAGATTTGCATTTAAATGTAAATTTAAGACATTACAATTAGGATAAGAAGCACGCGAGAAGCGAGAGTGGTTTTGTGTGTTGTCAGTCTAGGGATGTTTCTGTTAATTCAGTGTTCATTGGAATCGGCCGCTCCTTTCAGATGGCCTCACTATTGATATATCCCATTGGTTCTAAGGTATGAACACTGGAGAAGTGGAAATGCTTTCTGTGAATTGTTTGAGACAGAATGAACTAACTTCGTCGCTGAAATTCAAACTAATTCATATATATTATTTTCTAGATTTGAATCAAACGTATGTGTATTATCATCAATCCAATTATAATCATTTACGGATTTTTGTACGAATGCTATATTAATGACCTTAATTCTTTTCCAGAGCCTCCCATAAGCACACCCAACTGCCCCCGTCTCTATGGTATCTACTCCAACAAGGACAACTGCCGAATCTTTTATTCCTGCTGGAACGGTGAAGCATCCAAATACGAGTGCCCACCCGGCCTTGCCTACGATTCCGAACAACGCGTCTGCGTCTGGGCCGATCTTGTCGAGAGGTGTGATCAGTTTGGTAAGTTATCATACAGTTTCGATTGCTTCAAGCTGCATTCCCGCTCGGGCGTCAATTGGTGGATGAGCTTAGGCGGCAACCACTCATTTGACAGGAACGTACTAAGAATGTCCTCCCATTGGTTGGTTGCCTTGTCGCTTCCGCTTGACGCCCAAGTGTGGATGTAGTTTTGAAGGTGGCTGCTTCGTAAAGTGAACAAAGGGGAATGTTTACTTTCTCTTTCATTAGTGACGTTGAGTGATTTTATAAAAATAACAACGCCTTTAAAAAAACTATAAAGAATTGACGTCATCTTTTTTGTCATTGAAAAAATGTGACATTTCTCGTGAGTAAGTGGGTTTATTTTTGAAAATGGAGGTAATTAGGTTATGGTTTTTTTAAACATTTTTTTTTAGAGAAAGAGGAAATTCCTTATTCAAAAACTTGTTAAATTTTTTTTCTTTTTAAACTATATTGATAAATATTTGTCAGCAATTTGCAAATACAACTTCTTTTAAATTTCTAACCCATCAGGTATATATTAATTTCAGATAACATGAAAGCAACATGAGAACAATATACTAATATTTTTTTGCCAGAAATCAGACACTAAGAACAGATATTTAGAAAAATGGAACATAAAATATTATCGGTTTTCCTTATATAATATTTCTTTTATTTAATTTCAAATCTTTGAAATACCGTAGTTTTAATTCGTTGAAGTACTGTTTCGACATAGAAATTTTATAATAATAATAGCTTTTAATAATTTATATTTTAGGAAATTTTAATAGGGGAGTAAAATGTGTCGAGAATTCTATAATAATAAAAGAAAGGTGTATGTTAATCGCAAAACTCTTATTTACTCTGCATATAAAAGGCTGAAAATATTTATATAAAATATTTTGAGGATGAATATATAAGTACTATTCAGTAACAAGATGTTCAAATTTGTGAAATTCCATTAAAAAATTTTTAAAAATAATTTTAACAATTTTAAACACCGGGAAGGAATTTGAGTAAATTACTTTCGTTAAAATTTTGAAGATTCTTGTTTCGTCAAAAGTCAAGTGATTTAACGACGAAACGATTGTCAAATATAACGAAAGTAAATAGGCTTGACGATCGTTTACAGTTCTCAAAAATGAGTGGGTTATTTCTGAGAGAGAAAACGTCCTTTTGCCTTTGTATCCGTCATTGTTGCGACATATCTCAAAGAATGTCTTCTCTTTTTGTAGAAGTAGCCGAGGGATTCGTGTGCCCCGACCCATCTGATGTTGACCAGCCCGGTCTGTACAGCCGTCACGCCCACCCCACCGACTGCAGGAAGTTCTACGTGTGCATCGAGGGTACCGCCAGGCCGTACGGGTGCAGTCTGGGAACCGTCTTCAACGTGGACAGTCTGCAGTGCGACGAACCAGAGAACGTTCCCGGATGGTAAGGACTGTTCTTGAGTCAAACTGATGTTAAGCCAGAGCCACACTCGCTGAGCTATAATAATCATTGGAGGGAAAACTAGGCGTGCTCGAAACCTTTACACCTTCTGGTGCCGAGTTAGAAAAATATAGTCGCATGGAGTTTGGCATAGGGTGAAGTGCATAAATCAAAGTTTAAAATCCACATTTCTGGATTTCAAAAGTACATTAAATGTTACACATTTAACCGTACATGGGGGAGGGGGTGTGGAATACCCCCAGAAGAACGATGGAGGAGTGGTTCGGATTTTTTTTTTG
The DNA here is from genome assembly GCA_963932185.1 of Troglohyphantes excavatus. Lineage (NCBI taxonomy): Eukaryota > Metazoa > Arthropoda > Arachnida > Araneae > Linyphiidae > Troglohyphantes > Troglohyphantes excavatus. Next base: position 6,727,242 of record OZ010677.1, on the reverse strand, counting down.
GAAAAATGTACATTCCAGAACCGCAAATTAAATCATTTTTAAGTACAAATGATATTGGTGTACACTGTTTTTTGTAAAGTTCCGATACTATGTTATTGAATCTCAATGGTTTCAAGGAATCTCCAGGTGCAATGGCATTCTGGAATCTATGAAAATGATAACAAAATATTTCAATCGTCTTTGTATTACCCTCAAATGTTTCTAAGGAAAATAAAAAGGTAAAAAAAGTAAAAACAGCTAATTTCTAAAAAAAAAAAAAATTAAACAATGCCATTGTAAATTTCAGAAATTAAACCTATTTTTAAAAGAACATAAAAATATTAGGGTACATTTACATTCTACAAATCTGTTAAGGATTTGGATTATCATCCAACCAGATATTTTTTTTCCGTTATTTTACTCTATTTTTTATACGTGGTGCTGGCTCCTAGACTGCAACTTATGTTTCCTGTGCCTAAATCCGGCCCTGCAAATATTAATTAATTAATCAAATACTCAACGTCAAATACATACGACTTACTATGCGACTTAATAGCCAAGGTAGAATATTTTCTTAACCTTCTCTTCCAAATAGTATTCTTCCAATAATATCGATAATTACAACGCAGTCTTACCGGGAATCGAACTCAGATCCTCAGCACTGCAGTCTAGTGCCTTATCCGTTAAACTAACAGAGCGACATTAAGAAGTTATAAACTGAAGATATGTTAAAAAAAGGTTCGTTAAAAGAATGGGAAGTAAAATAATTCAGTTGTAATAACTCAGTTTCTATTTAAGCAATCGATATCAAATAATGTGGAAAAACATTTTAATTCTTATTTTAAGTTAGTCAGGTTTCATTAAGATCACTTTAACAGAAGCTAAGATTAATAATACTGAATACTGGTTTTCTACATTATTTAATGTCGATTGCTTAAATAGAAACTGAGTTATTACAATTCATTTCGACCTTCGATTCATTCCTTCTGTTTATAACTTCTTTACGTCGCTGTGGTAGTACAATGGATAAGATACTCGACTGCGGTGCCTGAGGATATGGGTTCGATTCCCTGTAAGTCTTCGTTGTAATTCTTGAAAATTATTGAAAGTAATTTATGAAGGCAGCCTATGTAGGCAAGCATTTTCTCTTTGTTATTCATTTTTACCCATTGAACTCTTTTTTGAGTACATGTCTTTCTCAAAAATGAAACTTATGTATTCGGAGGTGTGATAACCATCGAATGTAATTAAAAATGAGTAATTTACTTATTTTTGAGTACCTATTTTTAACAGTGTAGTAATTTTCCTTTCCTTATTTTTCAGTGAGAACTATTACGGAGACCTCGATGTCAAGACACTGAAGAAAGCCCAAGGTTGAGATCTGTAGATTATTTGGAATTTGGCAACCCTAAACCATTGCCTTCAAGTCAGAGATCTTCCGCCTTTCTACTCATCTTCTGTACATTCCATTCTAGGCGAAAACAATCCAATCTTCATCAAAATATTAAATTAAACTATATTTTTAATATCTAATCACAATTATCTCTGAATCCGTACCACCAAAAATCTGATATTTAAGTTATCGGACTTTCAGTCCAACAGCTGCGCAGCAAGTAGAGCTTGCTAAAAGATTATTAATATGTAGCTTGCGTTTCTAATAATGTCATCCAATCAAAATTAAAGTACTGAATTAAAGTTCTCCCTTTTATATATTGATTTTTCACACTCCCAACGCAACTGCGCAGATTTTTAAAAGTGCCAACGCTAGCTTATTATTATTATTTTTGTATCTTTATAAAGACCACTGGGTGCGCCCCCATCAAAGGGCGTCTCGGGGTGTCTTTGAAAATAAAAACAATTTATGTCTTCATTTACAATTGCATGCTTTTCCGCACGACGATGTCACAAGTCAAGATGTCCAATGTTCGGTTCCCTTCAATGGAGGGAAATGAACTGTGATGATAAGTGAATGTAAATGGTTTACATTTTGTTTGGTGTAAATAAAGATTTATACAAAAAAAAATAGGTGTGAATGTGTGTTTTATTTCAATTTTGGTTTGCTAGTTTTATAGTATTAAACTCAGTGCCGTTGCTCAAAAAATATTTTGGGGGTTTGAAACAAGAAATTTCCCAACTTAACGATTCGAAATTCTCAACTCAACTATTAGAAATTCTCAACTCAACAGTGCTGAAAATTCCCATTTCCAACTTATCGAAATTTTTGATCTTTTTTATATATATTTTAGATAATATTAAACAGTTCTCTCACAAGCATTGATTTGCCATATTCCAATGCAGTGTCCGTTCTGAGGTTTAATTTAAATCTAATCTTACAAGTTGGGCGATTTCTAATCTTCCCTAGCTTTAATTTGTTAATAACATTAATTTTCTTCAAGCATAAAATTTCCCAACTCGGGATTTTTAGAAGTTGAAATTCCCAAATTTCAGGGTTTCCAGATTATTGGGGGAATCGCCCCCCCCCCCCCCCCTGAGTATTTGTTTGTTAGAGACCGTTTATTTATTACGTCACGCATTCTTGAGGAAGGAGGGTGCCCATCATGCGCAGGCCCGTCGCACTGGGATCCCCCCCCCCCCCCTCCAAATAATCTGGAAACCATTTCATTTAGGAATTTCGAGTTTTATTATAAATCCCCGAGTTGTGGAAATTTTTGCCTGAAGAAAATTAATATTATTAATTAATAAATGAAAGCGGTGGAAAATTTTAAATTTCCCAACTTGTAAGAGTAAACTTAAATTAGACCTCAGAACGGACACTCAGATTGGAAAATGCGTGCAACAAATCAATACTTTTATTAGAACTGTTTAATATTACCTAATCAATAAAAATTTTAATAAGTTGGAACTGGGAATATTTAGCATTGTTGAGTTGGGAATTTCGAATAATTTGGTTTGGTTAATTAACGTAGCACTAGAGCTGTACATTGGCGACAGTTCAGCGCGTAGCTCGATGGAAAGACCCTGGAACAATGCTCCGTTGGTTTGGTTAATTAACGTCGCTCTAGAGCTCCACAGTGGGCTATTGGTGACGGTTCGGGGCCTATCTCGAAGGAAAGACCCGGGAACTATACTTCGTATTTTTGAACCATGGTCAGATGACGAGGACAACACCTGAGCTGGCACCCAACGCCTTCAATAGACGTCGGGACTTTGGATCCCGATCAGATTTATCGTGCACCAGTCCCGTATACGCGGCGTTAATTTTTTTTGGAATTTCTGGACGACTTTCTAGTATTTTGGTAGCGAAGTTGGCAACCCTCCGATCGGAATATCACTACTTTTTTACTATTCTTAGTCTAATCCGTCGCACAGGTTCAAACCGGGAACCCTCAGATTCCCAGCTGACGCCTTAATCCACTCGGCCACGGAGGCCACAACAATGCTCCGTATCTCTTAACTATGGTCAGATAACGAGGACAAACATCTGACTCCATTAATTTGGGAATTTCGAATCGTTGAGTTCGGAAATTTCTTATTCCCCCCCCCCCCCCCCACACACACACCCATTCCCCCACAAAAAGAAACGTTGCTGCGCGACGTCACTGATCATGAGTAACATGGGGGGGGGGGGGGGGGGGGTTAAAGGGAAATCAGTAATTGCGTTCCGTAGCAAAACTTCGTGTAAAAAAAAAATCTAAAATTTCTGGATATCAGTCAATTTTATTAATAAACTATTATCTTTCTGATGAGAAGTTCGGTAAAATACACAAAAAAGAAGTTTTCATTACTTTTTGTACTGCGAAAATTTATCGTGAGTAGCATGCCCGTGCGATAATTATTGCATGAACAACCACCCCGCCACACACACATTCATCCGTTAGAGCCAAAATAAACCCGGTCTGCTCACAGATGGCAGAATTATCAACGTTTGTTTAAAAAATACGTAAAGGAATTATTTAAAGAAAAACATTCAGATTTATGAGATAAAAGTACGATTATCGTCACTGGTCCATGAAATTCTCTTTCTTTTGATCCTCATGTGCTAAGATTCGTTGTGTCCAAGGGGCGTAAAATGGATCTTTATTTATACAGGAATAATATATACTACATACCCGTGGCGAGAATTCTCGCATAAACAATCCCCCACCACCATCCACTATATAAGCAATTATTTAAATTTCTATTAGCAAAAGTTCTCCTCATAGATGGCAGCACTACCAACGGTTCGTTTAAAAACTGTTTAGAAAGTAATAAATAAAAAAAAATAATATTCAAGAGACAAAAATACGATTTGTCACTGCTCCGGGGGTATATTCCCTTCGTACAAGCTTTTTATTACCCCCCCCCCCCCCCAAATAATCTGGAACCTTAAAAGTTGGAAATTTCGAGTTTTAAAAATTTCTGAGCTGTAAAAAATTTATGACTGAAGATAATTAATGTTTAATAGCAAAGGAAAGCGAGGGGAGATTAGAAATTGCCCAACTTGTAAGATTAAACTTAAATTAGACCTCAGACGGACACTTTGCATTTGAACATGGTGGAAACAAATCAGTGCTTTCGAGACAACTGTTTAATGACCCTTGTCTATAAAAAAGTTGAAATTTTTTGATAAGCTTCAAGGAATTTTTAGCATTGTTGAGTTGGGAATTTCGAATCGTTAAGCCTGGTTAATAAACGTCGCACTAGAGCTGCACATTGGGCTATTGATACTAGATTAAGTTTCGGGGCCTGTCTCAAAGGAAAGATCCGGAAACATGTATTTTTGAATCAAGAATCGTTAAGTTGGGAATTTCGAATCGTTCAAGTTGGGAATTTCGAACCGTTAAGTTGGGAATTTTCTTGTAGTCTACATATATGATTACTTAGATTGATATATTTTACTTAAATTAGTTTAAATAAATTGATTTTTTTGAGATTCTCAACATTTTATCCGTATATTGTTTTGAGAAGGTTACATTGCTTGGGTTTTGATTTTGCTTGAAAAATACATTTTTGACATGGATTGTTAATGATTTCTCTCAATTTTGATATTTGACGCTTTCAAGAAACCGATAAAAATTATGTTTGTTGGACAAGTTAGAAAATACCTATATATAAAGTCAATGTTCAATTTAAATTACTTATTCGAATATAGAACACCCATTCCAACATTTGATCCAAAGTCCTAATTAGAATGACACACACACAGTCCAGGAGATTTCGTTTCACCCAAGAGTACAACTTCATTCTTACAAATCCTTATCAAAGAACAACCAGAATATATTTACAAAGATTTGCTTAAATCGTTTACAAGTATAAAATAATAAATACATTTCACTTCCACCATACGGCAACTTGCCGATAATTTGGTTTGTTTAAACCACTAAATCCGCCCGCGGATTTGATGAGGTTCAATTGATCACTTTCTTGACCGACCCTACAACAGAATAAAGCAAAAACAAAAATTAGTATTAAAAAACCCATCAAAATTGAGAAATTAAAGGTGATAGCAGGCTAATAATTTCCTGTTAATTTCTCAAGCCAGTATGGCCAAAAGCTCGCGCTTACTCTACTCTCCACTAATTGCTTGAGCTCAGTGTCGAAATCTTGAACTGTACGTTCTGGTCTTTAACAAACATTTAAACCATTTGTGCACAAATTTCTTTCTATGCTCTAAACAAACCAAACTATAAGAAATTATGGACCCATTTTGCTTTTATAAACAAATTTTGATACTTATCGATTTTTAAAAATTGATACAGTAAATTGTCAAAGCTTAGATTGTTTGCTGCAATCAAAATAAAAATTGTTCCAATCGAATAACGCGAACCTAAAATTTGCCGCATTAAAAAAAAATCACAGACTGCCGCCATCTTTAATAGCTGCTTTTTAAAAATGGCAATCGTAGTTGGCTTGTGTTGTTTTGGTTTATAATACGACGATGACCAACACCGTAAGCAAGTAGATTTTTATTCAAACCATTTCAAAATGGATTATTTTGCTTGGCACAAGGACTACATGGTAGAGTGTGATGAGATCGAACCTAAATTGTACCTCGGGAACCTCGATGCAGCCGAAAGCGAAGAAACTTTGAAATGTTACGGAATAACTCATGTGTTGACTGTATACATGGTTCCTATTACCAAACCCGAAACTTTACAAATCGAAACTTTGTTTATTGAGTTGGAAGATTCTCCGGACTGTGACATTTTATCGAGTTTCGAGAGGTCGAATGCTTTTATTAAAGAAGGACAAGAAAAAGGAGCATGTCTTGTGCATTGGTATTGTTTTGTTATTGAAAGCTTTAATTGGGTATATACTACAAACAGTTTTCTCAACGAATGTACAATACTGATTATCCAATCAAAATATTTTTAAGCTAAGTTAAAATATGCATGATTAATGATAGTGTTCACATAGTTTTAAAAAAAGGGCAGGGGGGATTTGTCAAAAGGGCATTTTTGGGTAAAGACTTGCCGTCGATAGCGGGTTTGGCGGTGTTTTGAAATGGTCGCCAAACGACCCGATGCGTTGCGCACAGTGGTTGCGCACGCGTATTTTTTTCTGAACTTTATGGTTGCTTCCGGTGGTAAACACAGAATTACAGTTAACAAAATGGCGACGGTTTAAAATTGATTTCGAAGCTTTATTTTCGGATGATTGATTGATCGGATAACTTCTGCGTAATGGGCTATCGGTAACGGTTCAAAACTCATTTCAAAGGATTTCTATTGCGTCTGCACGATTGAATGAAATAACGTCGCACTTGAGCTCCGTAATGGGCTAATGGCGACGGTTTAAAATTGATTTCGACACTTTGCTTTGGTTAATTAACCCTTCCGGGTTGTCGTTCATGGTGCTTACAGGCAATCCTCCGGGCCGTCGTTTGGGGCATTTCGAAGACTCTTAAGCGCACACGCGTTCCGCGCGCTTAAAGTCACAGGCTCCTGCCGTCGATTTTGTGGTCTCCGGCCTTCGGCCTCCGACTACTCAGGATCACATCCATGACCCCCTCCGGGCAGTTGATCATGGTGCTTACGGGCAATCCTCCGGGCCGTCGTTTGGGGCCACTCATCGTTTTGAGGACCGGGCAATGGCGAAATTTTATCAAAAAACACTTGAACCAAAAAATATTTAGAAAAAACTTCAACAGGGGTATAAAATTTAGAAGAAAAAGCACTTACCAGACAATGATCAATCGTGTGTTTGGGAACCACGTACCCTTCCTAATAATTCTACACACACAATGCGCATTTTCACCTTCTTTCTACACTGAAACCGAAATTCAGTTTAAAAATCCCAATATTTAAGCCGAAGAAGTCACGTGACCTTCCGAACCAATCCCACAAATTCTTATACTTTCGAATAGAATAATTCTTAATCCCACACAAAAACCACGTCACTCTTTAAACCAATCACAGAAATTCCTATGCCGGGAAGTCACGTGATTCTGCGAACGAATCCCCCAAATTATTATCCTTTCATATTTGTAAACAATTATCCCATTCCCAGATTGAGAAGTGAATCGCCCGAAAAAGTCGCCAAAAGCTACCCGCTTATGATTGGAAATCCCAACCCATTTTTGTTATGTAAAAGGGCACTTTCTGTTGACTAAAAGGGCACTTTCCTTATCTTTAACTGGATTTTTTCAAGAGGGCCAGAATGTTCTCGTTTTTAAAGTTTGTATAATTAAGAGTTTTTTTAGAAATGTTTAAAATTTCACAAAAAATAAAATTTAAAAAACTGCACCATAAACTCATAACATAAAAAAAATCTCTAATAGTAGTGTTTTTTTTTTTTTTAATTCAAAAAGAAAATTTTGAAATCCTCAAAATTTTCTAAAGTTCCTTGTTAAAAAGTTTTTACTATCTCAAATTTCATAAAAGGGGGGAGAGAGATAAGTTTCAAATAAAAAAAAATTAACAAAATATATTAGCAGTAAAACAAATTAGAGCATTAATACAAACTAAACAAAAGGAAACAAGCTTCTTCCAAAAATCAATTTTTATAACTCCAAATGATAAGTCCTAAACTTCAATTTCGTAAATTAAATTATATTTTCGAGAAATTTAATGCCATTTTGTTATGTCGTGCAAATCAAATCATGATGAAATAGAAAGTGGTGAAGTATAAACATTTATTCATCAGATGCAAAAGGATTGTAAGTCTTTCAAAAGCGATCGCAGCAGATCGCCTTTAGAGAATTTCTACAATTTTAAGGTTTTTTATGAATGAAAAAAATCTTAAAAGAGTGTCATCTGGAAGTTGCATTCGTCAGAGGCAACCGAAATTAAGAGTTATAGCCATCTTAAATTTCGTGTGATATCCTCGTTTGACAAAGATCGCAAATATTTTCGCGGAAAAATATTTTTTTTTAATTACAGTGCGCAAAGAAGATACTGAAAAAAAGGCAGGGTACAATTTTCACTTCTAAAAAGGGCAGGGCGCATCGGCACTTACAAAAAAAAGGGCAGGGCACGGCGCCCTTTGAAAAACGCATAACAGGAACACTAATTAATGGTAAAACTTCAGTAAGGTAAATTGGGTATATTGGAAATTAAATATATATTATACATTGTTAAACTTATTCTTCAATATCCTTTTTTTAAAAACAATACTCGTTTAGTAATCGTTAATTATATTTCAGCAAAAAATTTAATTTCTGGGTGATTTAAATCAAGTCAAAAAGTTAATTTTGTTTGAGTGTCTTAATAATAGTGTTTTGCATGAAAACTTCTCTATATATGTAACTAGAAAAGTCGAATTATTTAATAATGCTGGGTTTTGGGTAGCCTTTTAATACATTCCAATAAAATTAAAAAAAAAAAATCTTTTATTTATCTTTTCAATAATTTGCAAGGTCGGGTAAAATGGGTAATCTAATTATTAATGCTACAGAATAGGAAATTCGAAAAGGGTAAGATGCAGCTTTCACTTCTTAAATGGGCAGGGCATGTTTTTAACTTTTAAAAAAGGAATGACACATTTTTCACTTCTAAAGGGTGCATTTTTAACTTCTAAAAAGGGCAAAAATGCAAGGTGCAGATTTCTCTTCTAAAAGGGCAGGGCAAATTTTTAATTCCTAAAAAATGCATGGTATATTTTTAACTTGTAGAAAAGACATGACACATTTTTGACTTCTAAAGGGTGCATTTTTAACTTCTAAAAAAGGCAGGGTGTACTTAAAAAGAAGTGCAGGTCGTGACCCTTCTGAAACACATCTAACAGTAATACTACCTAATTTTCTGATTTACCAATTTCGGGTATTCATGTAAAGTATATTTTCTATTGGTCACAGAAAAAGATTTTGTTTATAAAATTTCCTGGTCTGCTTAACTATTTTTAAAATTTTGGTAAAAATTTACTGTAATGTCACCCTTGGTGACTTTTTCAAAATCTCGTCAAAAGTTGGCAATTTTTTGCACGAGCGAGATCTAAAGAAAACAACATTTAAATAAAATGTATCGCCAAATGTGGAAAAAACCCCGGGGGGTTGCCATTTAAACAAAAATTATCGCCAAATGTTGAAAAAATCGCGCCAAGGGTAAGTAAATCTGAACCAAAATTTTAGTTTTTACTTTTAACAAATAGTTCATTTTACAAATTTGCCTCATTAGTTTTATTCATAAATGTTCTATTAAATTTTTTGACATTTCAGCTATGGGGGAGTGTCGCGCAGTGCCACTTTAGTTATTGCATATTTGATGAAGAAATACTCGATAAAGCTGGAAGAGGCTCTCTGTAAAGTGAAAGAGAAACGATATTGCGCATGGTAAGAAACTTTTTGCTTCTACTGTACGAATTGTCTGTGTATGTATTAAGACGGGTTGGCTGCAAAGTCAGGCCTCGCAACAGGTTCCTTTTTCCCCTAAAAGTCTTTTTTTGTTACTTGAAGTACTTAAAAGTCCTTATTTTCAGAATATGGTCCCTTTTTCCCTTATTTTAGCAAAAATATTTTTTTCCCTTTATGCCTATGATAACACATTTCTGGCCCATGGTTCGCATGGTCCTTAAGAACTATTTAATTTAGATGGGTCCTTAATTAAGGGTCCTTAATTTTCGACTAAGGTCCTTAATATTTGTCAAACATGAGTTTTTTTTACTGATCCACATGGGTGGTATTTTTCCGTGTCTAATCCGAAATTCAGAGTTTTTTAAATTTTCAGAATCTAGAATTCCGGGTGCATTAAAAACATCGAAATGTAATATTCCGAATTTTACTTTGATCTAGTCCACACTTTTGACTGCACGCATGAGTGTAAATCGTAAAAGACAAGAAAATTTGTTAATAGACAGATTTAGTGTCAGAAAAAATAATAGGGAACTTTTGACCTCTGTTGTCCAATTTTTTATTCAATGGTATTTCATTATCATATTTGACACTTCATTGTTAGAATATCTCAGTTTGTTTGTTGTTTTGTGAAAAATTGATACTCATTCTAGAAAAACAAGGAAATTCACAAGAATGTAGCATCTTTAACATTTGCAGGGATGGGAATTATGCTCCATAGTTTGCCGGAAATGGCATCCTGTGCCAACTTGCTACAAAACCACATCTACATTCGATTCTCCTCCAACGGCGCAAAAAATTATAAGAGGTCCTTAAAAGTAATGAAGAAGTCCTTAAGAACTACTTAATTTTTACATTTGGAAATCTGTATGAACCATATGGCCCTTTTCTTTCAATATTTTACCAAAGATTTATTTTTTTCATTTTCTAATGACCATTACAAAAACCAACGTTCATGTTCGTATTTGTGTTCAGTTTGCCGATAGATGTTACAACTCTCAAAATATCATTAAACCAGGAGCACTAGCTTTGTGTTTTTGTCTTTACAAATGTAATTAATCACATTTGTGTAGAATATGGGTCTATGTGTAAACAATTTCTGTCCTTCCGGGATCACTGGATCTCGTTTATGCATTACATAAAAAACAAATGTAAATGAAGAGCTTATTCAGGGGAAGACTAAAATAGCAGCTGCAAGTGTCAATTATAATTTTATAACTCAGTATTAAGAAAATGCTGTTCAATTTAAATTTTATTTAAAAATTAGACATCTTCTGTAGTAAGTTGCATCCCTGCTTTTTTATTATTATCATTATTTACATTTCTTTTTGCTCCATAAAGGTTTTCCTATAATTTTTAGGGTCCATTTTTTCCCCCTTTTTTTTAAGATGTGTGGTCATTTTTTCCCTAGGGACATATGTAAAAAGTGTTGCGAGCCTGCAAAGTGGTATATCTAAACAAAGAGTTAGCATTTATAATTTGCCTTGATTATGATGTAGAGTGAAATGATATTTTCAGCTTATTATTCAGCATCCTATTGAACCCACACACCACCTGGCCAAGCAGCCTTTTAATGTAAATTATTGTTAGTTCATTTTTGAACTTTTGTTACTCATTCTACTTGCCTGCCTATTTGGAAAAAAGATAGTAATCAAGTAACAAATTTAGTAAATTTAAAACATTTGATTAACACTTAGATAGTTAAAAAAATAGTTATTCATCATTTTTGACATAAACTAAACTACAAACTTCTGTAATCTAACAAAATAAGTTATGCGAATTTGTCATTAAACAAAATTGTACCGATTTATTTTTATGGTTAAATGGTGGCAAGTGTGTTAACCAATATTTTGTTACGGGTCAGATTTACTGTACTGTCGCCCTTGGCGCGATATTTTCCACATTTGGCGATATTTTTTTTTAATGGCAACCCCCCTGTGACCCAACGAGGAATTGCAGCAACCCTATTGGACAACCGTTCTTTTCTTTAGATCTCGCTCGTGCCAAATGTCGCCAAAATGGCTACTTTTGGCGAGATTTTGAAAAAGTCGCCAAGGGTGACCGTACAGTAAATTTTTACCTTTTGTTATTTTTTACAAGTACATATCAATCTTTATAACATCATATTTCTAAATAAGATTAACTGCAATTATATATAATTAGTATATGGAATTTGCTTAAGTCATTAACGTAGTCAGGCAGATAATTTTAGAAATTTTCCTCTTGTTATTTATTTTAATTTAAATGTTCTCTTTTGTTTCTTGACTTTCCACTGCTGGTTATATTTGTAATTTTCATGATATTTGTTGTTTTCAGTCCAAATGCTGGATTTTTGTCGCAGTTGAGGCTCTACGAAACAATGAAAAATTCACTAGATGAGGAAAATATCGACTACAAAATATTTTCACTGTATCATCTTGGCAGACAAGTATCTCCTGGTAATTTTTTTTTATTTATATCAATAAAAAAATGTTTTTTATATTGCATATTTTTATTATATTTTGTTTTAATGCTTGAGGTTTACTCATTTTTACTACTATTAAAAAGTTTATAAGTAAAATTGGTTACTTTTCCCCTCTAAGTTGTTTTTCCTGTGTGAATTATATGAGAAATTTGTTCTCAATATAGAATAGATATTTAAATAATCAATTTCAATTGTTAGAGAGTGATCCGCCTGATGTTTATATCAGAGTGGCAACATAACCTGGAAAACCAGGGAATTACCATGGAATATTTTAATTCTGGAAATGTCAAGGATAATTTCACAAAAAGTCAGGGAAATTTTCAAATTTGGATCACTAAAACTGCAATTATTGTCTATTCTGCGTAGTTTAGTTGTGGATGTTTCCTTCTAGTTTTAAAAAAGATTTTTAAAAAAAAGAGCATGGCCTCCTGCATGCACAGTTTTATTGTTGATAGAAAATTGAAAAACTGTGAAAGGGAAAGAAAAACAAAGCATGTTGGACTTTAGATTGTAAACAACATATTCAAGGCTAAATATTATACAATTTAGAAAAATGGGAAACATTAAAATTATCTACAGAAAAGATCACATGAAGAAAAAAAATGGCTTTTTTTTTTAATTCTCTGCTTTCAGAGAACATGTTTTAATTACTATTATGCATGTGGCACTTGTATAATTTTATGTTGTATCCATAAGTTATTTTTTTAACTGAATACATAAGTATTGCTCATAATTTTTCATTATAATGCAATATATTTATTGTAGTGTGTATACTTTATATACTAATCATATATAGTAACATTAATATTTCTTAACATATATAGTAACATTTCTTAACATTAACATTTCTTAATGTAACTGTAAAATCAGGGAAATTTTTTTGACACCATCTTGGAAATCAGGGAACTTTTTTCCAAGATTTTGCTGCTATCTATACATAAAAAAATATTCTCAATATTTTATGATACAAAAGGGTTTTGCAATATAAATCTATAGAAATGTGTAACCATACACCTTTTATTTTCTCCACTGAACCTAAGTGAATAACATTTCATTTGTATATGGTTTTTGAATACCAAAATCCCATACAAATTAAATGTTATTTGAATGAATATACCAGTTGTCAACATATGAGATTTTCTCATATAAACTTATTGTTTTAATTAATTGCAACAGGTCATTTAACCCACTGGCGCTCACATGATATTTGCAATTGTAAAGTAGTTTTCACTGCTTGGATATTAAAATAATTTTCTCTTGGCATGCTTTTTCATATTATTTAAGTTTTGTAATTAATTGTAAAGATGTTGTTTATAAGTTTGACCTCAAACCTTTAAATTAAAAAATATGGTCAAGTGGAGTATTTATATAAATATAAAAATTGGGTGCATTTCTAGAAAAACTGGAGATCCCTGGACATATATATATATATATAGCCTTGAGCGTTAGAGGGTTGAAATAACTCTTAAACTTAGGTGAAGTTTTTCCTTCTTATTGTGGTTACCACCATTTTTAAGGTCTTTCAATAAAGAAATATATGTATGACAAAAAAAATTTTTTTACTTGTCTTGTGCAAATGAAGTTTTAGTAATGCCAAAATTGAGTAATTATTATAACATATTACTTTTTTCAAAATGTTAATACTAATAATATTTATAAATAAATATTTGTAATGAGCTAATGAGCAATTATTAATAATTTTTTTTATGTAATTACAGGTAATGACTTTAATGCTATTCAAACATACTTGACTAAATTCAAAGAAAAGGTTTGCAGCAGTCATAAATTTAAATGCAGACAATGCAGGTAGGTGATTTTGTTGTCTCATTTAGTTGAATCTTTCGTGAGTTTTAATTTACCATTACACCAAGTAGTTTCTAATAAAAAAAATATAGCTAACAAATTTTCCACTTTAAATTACTAGTGAAAATTTACAGTTATTTTTTTAAATATATTGTTTAGAATATAGTTATTTGAACTTATTTTATAAACTAATTATAATATAAATAAGTGTTATATGTAAAAAGGACATCCTTTAACTATGTACAAATAAATGTAAATTTCAATTCACTAAGATGGATTTATATATTAAAAAATACTTTGAAACAAGAAAGACATTACATGATATTTAATGTTAAATAAAAGCGATTGATGTGATTATATTGACATAGAAAGCATTCTACGGTTTATTATTGAACCAACTCCAAATTTATCGTTTAACAAAAGTGGCAAAAAATTAACACTAAATTATGTACAAAATTTGACTCGTGTTTTGTAATATAAAAATGCTGTGTTCGTTGATTGACAATATTGTTGATGAATTTTGACAAATGTTTTTGGGCTCATGGTAACTCTGGCAACAGGATATTGAAAAATAATACTTTTATTGCTCTACATCTGGTATAGGATAATAGAAAATAAACATTATTTGCATATATTTACAAAATTTACTATAAAAAAAAGCATAGCACTTTCATCTTGTAAACGTTTATTATTTTCATTATAGTTGTATTAAAAGAATTTTTAAAAAAATATTTTTTTTAGAAGTTTTTTAAATTGACATATATGGATGGTTTAGTGTGCTGATGTGGTAAAGGCATTTCAATCATTTTGTTTTTTTTAACAAATGTTGTGATTTTCTGTTAAGGAAATGCCTGTTCACCGAGAGCAATGTCATCCCTCACATCCAAGGGCAGGACCTGTACTGGAACAATTTCGCTCAGCAGGCCATCTCAGAACAATCACAAGTCATTTGTAAGAATTCATTATTCATCGAGTTTCTGCCGTGGATGAGCGAAGCCCACCAGTCCCTTTCTGGGAAAGTAAGTTTGCCCTGGTTTTATGTATACTTTGAATTGGTGGTTTTTAAATTGTATAACACTCTCTCATGTTGTAATCATAGAGTAATGATACAAATAGAGGAATAAAAATGCTGATTTCCGTGTGTCCATCATTGAAATCACGTGATATGTGGAAGTGCCAATTCATTCAAGCGCCAATATTACTTGGCAGGCCTTGGCGACTTTCAGAACTAAACGAGATCGAAGTATTGTAATGGTTTTGTGTTTAATTTTGTATTTAAATATAGTTTTCTTTTAACGTGTGGCACAATTTAAGGGAGTTTTACAGATATATTAAAGAGATTTTTCTTACTTTGTAGTTTTGAAATAATTGCGTTACGTTTTTATGTAAAAAATTTACCATAAGCGAAGTTCTTTCAATTGTTATTTTGTATACTTCAATAAGAAAATATGAACAATAAAACCTGAGAAATATAAAGAATTTCGCTTCTTCGAGTATTGAACACAAAATATTTTAATTTCGTTAATGAAGAGGAAATATTTAGCGCATATTGTTTGAAAATAAGTACATATATGTTGAATACGGACAGAACTCCTTATCACCAAAAGAGAAGAAAGTGCGCCAAATTTGGAACTCCTTCAGATGTCTGAAAGCCAAATGTGGCAGCGCTATAACCACGTGATGTGGGTTTTTCTTTTCAATGTTGACACCGCGGCCTTACGAGAGTCTGGTATTGAAGGGGCTCTCTATTTAATATTACAACTCTCTGGTTGTAATCTATAAAAGAGCAGTGATATGGAGGGACTCTATCCCTGCCAATAATTACTTAACCCCTCTAGTTTTTTCTTTTTTAATGACATTAAAAAAAATCGTTTTCTCTTTTGTCCCTGGATTGCTGAAAAAATATATAAAAAAATCTTAAGTGCCCATTTAATTAATTAATTAATTAAAACCGTTGTGTAGCGTATATGCAACATCATGTGTAATTACTAAAATAGTTTTCAAAATGTATGAAAATATAGTTAAATACAATCTATCTGGTATTATCTAGGATTTTTTTGTAGGGCCAGATTATACTTATAAGTAAAAAAAACAATCTTCGAAACTTCAGCGAGTCAGTTTTAGAACAACAAACCTCGAAGCAACTGATTGCCTTTATCACAATCGTTTTTATAAAGAAAAGGGACCTAGAGGCAGTTATAAGAACTAGGTACATGATTCCCTACGTGACAATACTATAATAGTTAACATAAAACTCAATAGATGCAACTAGCGGTCATTTTAAAGTTGTGTAGCATATATGCTACACTATGCACTAGAAGCAGTAGCGGCCCGTGGTCGAAAATGTTAGTGCAGCCGAAATCATGTAAATCCCTGCCGCGCCTAAAACCATACATGAACGGAACATACATTTCCAAAAACCATACATGAACGGAAATTCTTTATTATTCACTACTCAAATTAAAGTTTCCTTTCAATTTTTATGAAATGATAACATGCAAAAAAACAGGAAAACACTTACTTATTTTTTGAAAATTAAAGCAATCCTGCTTTCTTTTAAACATGCGAATTGGTCAATTTTAATATTAACTTGCATAACGAAACAACAGCAAGACCATGTCCTGAAACAGCAGCACACAGTAAATGTATCACGAAAACCATTTCCGTTGTGAGATAATCGCGTAAGTTCTCGTTTCACCATCGAACCTCAAGTACAGCTAAAACAAGAATATTCATTTCGGCTGTACCTTCTCACAAATGCAGTGCATTAACATAAGGGGAATCTCCATACTACGTACAGGTTGCCATGGCAACGATGCAGCCGATTTCGCTTTTTGGCTGCAGTTTGATTGAATGGCGTTTTTCCCCTTCATGAATTGTGCATTACGGTAACAGGCTTGCTATTTATCGGAGATTTCGTTTACTATCGCAGAATTTTCATTTTCAATTCTAATCTTCATTTAAGAAAATAAGTAAAATATCTTATTTTAGTTTTAAAATACACTAATGAATCTAGGTGCAGCTCGGCTGTACTTGCTGTAGTGGGCGAGCCGCCACTGACTAGAAGGCTAAATCAGGGTCCGTATGGTCCTTAGGAACTCTTTATTGTCCATAAGGATCCTTATGACCCTTACTCACTCCTTATTTTTGTTTAAAGGGTCCTTAGAAACTAAAGTTTATGAAAGTCCTTTAAATGACTATCATTTAAACATTTTACTAAACTTTTACTAAAAATGTTAGAGCTTAAAGTGAATTGCAACTTTCTACTTGAGTAGAAAACCCACACCTTTTTTTGCATCCAATAACTTTTAACTGATTCCACCTATTTTCCTTCTTTTATAAATATTTTTTATTAAAAAAAATACTAAAAAGCATATTTGTGATTTTAAAGGTAACTTTTCATTACAAATATATACAAGCTTGTTCGCAAATAATGTCCTTATAAATTGCTTGTAAGGTCTTTAAAAACTTCTTATTTTACTGAAAATGTGTATTGAACCCTATAAATTCTATATCATCGCTGTTACCGTGCAAATCCAATTATTAGACTTACATGGTAATACGGCTATGGCTTAAGCAACAATATTTTCATTTTATGGCGATTTAACTTCTTTAATTTTGAAATAATCCTTGTTGTTCTGTTAATCTGTAATATGACACTAAAGTTATGTTCATTAAAATGTTACAAACCGAAATTTGAAGGAAGAATTTGTAATAATAATTGGATTGATTTAATAAGAAAAACCTTCATAATCTATCAATGTTGTCACAAGTGTTTGGTGCATGTGTGTAAATTTAAAACTAGTTTTTTAAAGTAACGCCTTAAAATGAATATTTTCTCTTTTTTATTCTTAAACAGATACACTGCCCAGAATGCAACGCTAAAATAGGATCATTCTGTTGGAAAGGTAGGTTGAATACACTTCTTTATTGCTTTAGTTGTGTTTATTAAGAGACGGCAAAGCTTTTAGATGGCCAGTACTATTACTAAGCATATATACAAATATGATTGTAGTGTATAAGCTAGTTTTATTACCATAGATAGGAAAAGAAATGTGAGTAAAGTTGATGCAGTAATTTTAATTGTATAGAGTTGAAGTCAAAGTTTGTTGATATTTGTTTTCAAAATCATGTAAAAAGATTCTCGAGACATTGATTTTGGAGAGTAATAAGACATTTTGTTATGGGAAAGCTTTATACATTTCCATAATATTTTAGTTCTGAGAAATACTTTTTAACATTTAAGAAAGCAATGCCAGTTATAAAATATAATGTTATCTCCACAATCGGAGACATAGAAATTTTTTCACCTTAAACATCCACCAAGAGCATTGTACACAGTGTTCACTCTAGAAATAAAAAGGGGCAGGGCGTTGTTGGCGATAAAAAGGCACCCTGTTTTTTAAAAAAAAGTTTGGGAAGGGCGTGTCTACTCGTTGGCACATCGTACACATGATAAAAAAAAAAAAGTTCCAATATTGGTAGACATTGCGCTAGAGCTGCATATTGGACTATTGTTTACAGGGTTAGGGTTCTATCTCGAAGGAAAGACCCATACAGAATTGATGTCTTTTTATGAATATACTACTTAAATAAAAATTTTTAAAAAATCCTAATCTGTTTTGTATTTGCAAGAGAACAAGTTGAAAAAAATATGGATGTTCTAAACACAAGATCATGCTGTTCTTGTTTATTTTAAAGAACAGGGAAATAAAAGAACTGGTTGTTATGTTGGCGCCTGAGAGGCGACATTGGAGTGCAAAGCGTTAATATTTATTGACATTTCTTTTAGGTCAGTTATGCCAGTGCGGTGCCACAATTTCCCCAAGTTTCCAAGTCATTGACAGCAAGCTGGACAAAGAGTTCCAGTCTGCTCCAAGTGTAAATGAGTGTCATATTCATCATGTTACCTAATGTGGTTGTTTTTATTTAAGATTTGGTTTTTGTATGTGAATAAATTTTTTCAATGTTTTTGTAATTTTGTGTTCCAAGTATTTTAAAATAGTAATTCACAAGCACGCATCAGCTCTTGATGTCACTGTACACTTAAATGGATCTCTCGTAACCATTTTTTTAATACCTTACCATTGAACAAATTAAAATCCTATATTTAACAGCTCCAAGTAATATTAGGATTTTAATCTATAATAATAATACATACTTCTCACAGTCCTTAAAAACTACTTAATTTAGGTTATTCGTTAATTAAGGGCACTTAAAGTCCTTAATTTTCGATTAAGGTCCTTAATTTTTGTCAAACATGTTTTTTTTACTAATTCACATGGGTGGTATTTTTCTGTGTCTAACCGGAAATTTTGAGTTTTTTAAATTTTCGACCTCAGAATTCCGGATTTTACGTTGATCGTGTCGTCCACACTTTTGACCGTTTTACGTAAGTATAAATCTGCAAGGAGAGAAAGGCATGAATAGACGTATTTAGTGTCAGAAAAAAAAAGTGAACTTTTGATATCTTTTTTTTTTTTTTTTAGTCTATGGTATTTCATTTTCATACACGACACTTCATCGTTAGAAAATCTCAGTTCGTTTGTTGTTTTCTGTAGAATCGATACTCATTCTAGAAAAACGAAGAAATTCAAAAGAATGTAACAACTTTCAGGGATGGGAATTCTGCAACACAGTTTGCAGGAAATGGTATCCTGCGCCAACTTGCTACAAAACCCCACTTGCATGTGATTATGTGCTAATTTTGCGCCAAACTATGTGCAATTCTCCGCTAACGGCGCCAAAAAATTTAAGAGGTCCTTAAGAACTACTTAATTTTTACTTTTGAAAATCTGTATGAACTACATAATGGTGTGTCTGACTGTGGCACGCAAAACATTATCTTTCAATTTTAAACATAACTACTATTCAACCTCTAATTGGACACCCAAGAGCCAAAATTTTAAAATGTTCTTTTTTAATTAATATTTTAAGTCTCCATTCAACAGGAATTGTAGATCATCCGTATATCACATAATACCTACTTCCTCTGTGTATAAAAAGTTGAATTTTTTTATATTAGCACAATTACTCCTGAAGATGTGCACCTGAGGTTCGAAGATTTGTACAATTGCGTTTAATTTTTAAAAAAAGCTTTGAATATATTACTAAATGATATATCTTAAATATTGTACTGTATGGAATGTTGCCATTTTGGTGTTATAAATTTATAATTGCACATAATTTCAGGGGGCAATAAACCTGGAAATCAGGGAATTATCTTCGAGCATGGATCCTTCATAGTAGAGAAAACAATGTTATAATCTCGCTAACATCAAAGTGAGGCCAACAGGTATGGCCTCAGACACATAGTTAATTACGTCATTCCATTCATAAATCTTCACTGTTGCACATTTCCCAATTCATCAGCCAATCGCGAGTATTTTTTAATTCATAATTTTGAAAAGAAGTCACGTGTCTGAGGCCATTAAGTTTGAGATGTTGATGTCACGATTATGACGTCATATTCGCTCTACTACAGTCCATTCATGCTTGAAGGGGATTATCATAAAAAAATTTAATTCTAGAAATATCAGGGAATTTTTCAAATTTGGATCTTTAAAACGACAATTATCGTCTGTTATGCTCTCCATTCTTGGTAATTCAATTGTCAATATTTTCTTTTAGTTCTGACTAAGAATTTAAGGGGGGAAAAAGCAGTTATGCACATTTTCATATTTTTTGTAAAAACGTGAACCACTACTGGAGGGAGAAGCAAAGTGTGTTGGTCCTTGAATTGTAAGCAACATGTGAGGGGCTAATAAATTTATTTAATGAAAATTGGATTAGGAAACATTTAAAATTATCTACAAAAGAAATAATTTGAAAAAACTTGCTTTTTTTTTTGCTTCCAGAGAACATGTTTAATAACTATAATGCATGTCGCAATTGCATAATTTGCGTTGTATCCATAAATTATTATTTTAACTGTCAATAAGTATTACTTATAATTTTTCATTTATAATGCAATATATTTATAGTATTATCGCAGCGTGGATACTTTGTTTCTATATATACAAAGCATGTATTGCAACATTTCTTAATGTAATAGTAAAATCAGGGAAATTTTTGTGAAATCATGAACTTTTTTCCCAGAATGTTATTGCCACCCTGTATTTCTAATTATATTCATAGAAATCTAACTTTTTTTTATATGGATGGATTATTTTTTAAGAATTTCTGATTATCTAACATTATTAAATGACTGCGCCAAAGAGAGTGGAGGTTGTTCGCGCAATATTTCTGTTCTAATTCAGATATTTGTAAAAAAGGATAGGGACTGTCCCACTTAGGTACCTATTGGGAAAAAAATAATAATGTTAACCGACATTTAACTATCTGGTTTTGTCAATTAACCATGACGGTTTGAAAAAAATGTCCTATTTAAAAAATTCTGTTTTTGTTGGATATAGAAAAAACCGCTTGAAAAAAAAATAAGGTTGTCCGGCTTTTATCTATCAGAAAATATCGGTTACCAGGACTTTCTTTAATCATTTCTAAATCCGATTTTAAAATATTTTCAATATTGGATAAATATTGTGCAACAAGTATTATTTTCCTTTTTCCAATTGTGGTTTGCTTTTTCAATAATTATTTTGCATAACACAGTTCACATTATGAAACTAAATTTCTAAAAACTGAAAATTAGATTATTTTTAGCAAAATTTTTAAATTCTTCAAATTTTATGCCAAAAGATTTGAAGATAAGATTCCTTTACTTAAAAATACTTCTACTATGGACCTTTGTATTGCTATCATAATTATAACTTGATCAGATAAAGGTGAAAAATATTGTTAATTGTGAGGCATCCCTGCTTAAAATTCAACAAGAGAATAAGTTGTGTGTGCTATTTGACCTTTTATTGACTTTAAACAATTGGTAATAAAGAGAAATTATGAATTTTTTCCGGTCCCATACAATTTTTTTTTTTAAAAGACGGAAAACTTTCACCTATGCTTGGGAAGTTGTGTAAATACAGCATAATAAGAAAAGAAAGCATCTGAAGAAAAAACTTTCACAATATTTATTTTACTTTTTTATAAAATGATATTTTATCTTTAAAGCGATAGCATTCGGGAAAAATTAAATTTTCCATTTGATTTCGATTCACAAACATTCATCACTTTTAAAAACTACAATTTTGAGTTTTTACGTAATTTAAATATACATATCTCGTAGTATAAAATGGATAATTTCTGTAAAATTGTTATTGTATTTAGTTTGGACACATGTCAAAATGAATAATTTGATTTAGAAAAAAAAAATACAATTTTTTATAGCTAATATTTCAAATAATTATAATATTTACAACAAATCACAAATCGAATTTAGGACATAAAATGTGAGTAAATTTGGTTTAACCCAATCTGTCAGAAGAATACAATACACAATCACCCATTCAACCTCTACTCTTTTAAGGTGTATTAAAAATATTGCTAACATATTTATATAAATATAAAACCAAATTTACAACACACAGAACATTAAATATTCAAAACACTAACAATTTTTTTTATGAACTATGAACATTCTTTGAGCAGTTCAATAATATTTTTGTAAAGTTTCTAAAAAAAAAAAAAATTATGCATGGCAATATTTCTAAAAACAAATTTTAAAATGTCTAACTAAAGATAAAATGGATACATAAAAAACATCAACAAACACAAATTGAAACAATATTTGGTCATAAAGGAGAGTGAGCATTAACATGGCCAATTTAAATTGATCGAATTAATAACGGCTAATTTGCTACATAAAACACATTTTTTCATTGACTTAGTGCTGTATTGTAATAGGAAAACGAGTCCATTTATTTTGCTAATAAATGCACACACAAGTCTTCAAATATCCTCCCTCCCTTTATTTTAATATACTGCATCTAGGGTTGCCACTCAACATCAATATTAAAATTCTGACTTTTCCAGAGGGTTTTTAAAGATTTCCAGAATGAGAAATAAATGAAAAGTAACATTTTTTTTAAAGATTAATGTAAGAGACCTATAAAAATAAAGTGTCTGCAAATAATAATTGATTAAAGTATAAAGCAAAAATTGGAGAAATAATCATTTCTACAAATTTACATTTTTATAACGAAAAGAAAATTTAATCCGTAGCACGGAAAAGAATACAAGGCACTTTCACCTAAAAATTTTAGAAAAATTCCTGGACTTTTCCCAGAAAAGTTGAGAAGTAGTTAATTTTCACTGACTTTTTAAGACATTTTTATTTTCTTTGACAATTCCAGGTTTTACCTATTTTCCACGCAAGTAAAAATGTAAAGTGGGAACCCTGAGCATCTGAATTTAAAATATATAAACACATAAAACAATAATGCTGGTATACTTTGAACAAAAATGTAAAGTCAATCATTAAAAAGTAACAATCATATTTTAATGCAGCTATCACAAAGGTATGTAGATAATGTTTCTGTTTGACTTAATTTCATATCTAAAGCTTAAACTGGTACACAGGCTACCAACTTTATCAATTGAGCAAGTGTCAAAGTTGCTTAATCTTAGTATCAGATTATTTTACAGTAACTTTGATGCTAAAAAGTTCTTCAAATTGAACAAGACCTAAAATGCAACGGAAGCAGCCCTTTTAAAACGAGGCTCAATAGTGATCAAATCGATTGTGATGCATCAAGTCAATAAACTGGAAATCTTTTTTCTAAACGTCATTAAAATTTACCGAATTTTTATTTTTCTGTATCTGTTGAGATTTTACTAATTTTCGAATCAGATTAAACACATTACAATTGTTAATTTGTTTAATGTCTGAATATGTTAACTTTTTCTAAAACAATTTAGTATAAAGTAGAAATGATAATTTTTTAAACATTATAGATTTTAAAACCTTTTAGAAATGTAATTCAAGCCTTGGCTTCATATGCCTATTTCTTAATCAGAGCTTGGTTACAAGGTAATTACAAAAAAAGATTTTCTATATGACCGAGTTGCAAATGATGTCCAATAAAATTTAATTTGTTGTCAATTGCAATGTTTGAGCAGCTATTTTTTGCCATTGGTATCAACAGCAAAATGTTGTTCATATAAAAGAGCATTAGTTCTAATTGGCTGACATATACAGGGATAAATAATAGCATGTGTAATAAAATTTCCAAAGATGGCCATGCCACAGCTCTCTCCTAGTAATAAAACTTGTTTAAAAAAAAATAAAAACACCAGGACGAATAAAGTGAACACTTCAGAGGAATATAAATGCAGAATTTCAAACAGATCTTCCGCAGTTTTTCAGGAAGCAGTCAGGCAGTCCCACTCCACCAAATACTGAACTTTCCCACTGGGGGCAGTCCTTTTCGCCAGGACAGAGAACTTCTCGCCGTTCTCTATCCTGTCCGCCATCCCGAAGTAGCTACTGACGGAGGAACTTAAGTCTAGAGCATCCTGGGCAGACGCACTATTGGACTTGTCAGTTGCCGCCTTGAACTCCGAATCCTTTAGTAAATGGTTGATCACCGATTCCGCCGGTTTCGTAGTAGCGGTGAATTTTCTCGAGGGCCGGACTCTCAGTTTGATGCTGTGCTTGCTCTCCGGTCTGGAGTCGGTTTCGGACTTGCTCTGCGTTCTGGAGTCGGTTTCGGACTTGCTCTGCGTTCTGGAGTTGGTTTCGGACTTGCTTTGCGTTCGGGAGTCGGTTTCGGACTTGCTCTGGGGCCTGGAGTCGGTTTCGGACTTGCTCTGGGGCCTGGAGTTGGTTTCGGACTTGCTTTGCATTCTGGAGTGGGTTTCGGACTTGCTCTGGGGCCTGGAGTCGGTTTCGGACTCTGTGGGGGTTGTGATTTCAGAGTAGCTTCGTGGCGGGTGGCTCAAAAATGGGTTGTTAAGTCCTTCGAAGTTTATGGGGTAGGGGATGATGGAGTTGAGGGTTCCATGTGAGGATGACGTGTCGTCGCTCTCCGTTAAGTCTATGACGCAGTTGGGGATGCGAGGGGCTTTTCGAGTTTTGAGACTGTTTGGTTTTGGACGCTTGGCGAGTCGGTGGGGGAGTTTCCGTCGCTCCTGTAAAATTTTTTATTCATATTATTAGCTGGTTAATTGAAATATTGTCGCACTAGAACTACACAATGGGCTATTTGTAACTGTTCAGGATCTGATTTCAGGGAAAGATTCCGAACACTGCCTCGTAATTTTGGACCATGGTCAAATGATATGGATAACACCTGAACTGGCGCCACACACATTTGATGGTGTGCAAACATTTGGATTGCAATAGACTATGTGGCTAAAGGTCTGTCCAGGTTTTATGAACAGGGTTCGTATTTGTGAAAAATTTATTTTATTTTTGGGAATTTTGAATTTAATTCTGCGAAAAGTTTCCAATATTTAATTTTTTTGGGGAAAATTCCATGTAAGAATAAAATAAAGCTTAGATGTATGTAGTCTACATTCATAATATATATAACAAAATACATATTAAAAGTTGATTAAAACAGAATCTTCTTGATGACTGTCTATAAAGAAACCTTAATTTAATGTAAATTTCTAAATAACTAAAATATTGTTATGAATTCCATGGGTTCTAAATCAAGACTAACAGCAAACAATAACCAAAAATTTGGCAAACTACATGGTAAATAACGATTTCCTCTGCGAAATTCCACAAGAAAATACCTTCGAAGCATTTGTCGAACGGAAGGTCTCTGCCCACTTCAAGACGGTTTCCAATGATCCGTGATTACAAATGCGGTGTCGTCCTTTTACCACCTTCTCTCCCCCATAAACTTTTCACCCTACGATTTGGGGGGGGGGGGGGGGGGGGGACTGTAAAATAGATAAGTAAATTTATAATTTACCTTTTTTGGTTGTTGCAAAGCTCTTTTGGATTTTTCTTCTTCACTAGGCGGCTGAATTCGTTTCTCTACTTTTGTAACTGTTTTAGAGGCAGCTTCATGGACATTCACTTCTGTTGATTCACGGTCTGATGGTTTGCGGGGCCTTTTTACTGGTAAAGGAGTACTAGTGGGAAAAAAGAATTCAATAAGTATATGAAAGGACCAAATCAGCCATTCTGTACCAATAGCAGAGAAAATCTGAAATAAAATAACATGAACAGAAAATTAATTTTATATTTTAAAAATTCCAAAGGCATTTTGCAGCTGCAAATCAAGAAAATTCTACTAAGGTTATGTTCCATTTAAGGAAAGGGCAACCATACCTGACACTTTAAGGAAATTTTTTTAATAAAATGTTGTTGTTTTTAAACTTTAAGGAACATTTAACTTAAAAAATCTCAGTCTGGCTATAGTCAGTGGTTTATAAATTGTCATAGAAGCTATTTCCAAGCAAACATTAATTTTTAGTAATTTATTTTTGTACCCTTAAAACATTTTAAAAACCGTTCAGTTTAAGGTTATTATTAAAAAAAATATGGATGTTAATTTATAATAATTAGACTAAATGTTTACAATCTGACCAAGAAAGAACTGGTTTACGTGGAAGCCTATGTTCTTCTTTTCGTGGTCAGACTATAAATATTTAGTCTAATATCATTATAAATTAGCTTCCATAATTTATCAAATATAGCTTTAAACAGAACATTTAAAAAATGTTTCAGGTTTAGAAGGCTGAAAAACTCAGTGTCAGAATATGGTATGGGTTTGTATCTTAAACATAACACTACTTTTAGAGTTTATGTACGTCTAAATAACAATACCACAAAGTATTTCATTACAAAAATATTATTTTCACTGAGAGAATACAAAAACAGCAACTCCAATTTTTAAGGGCTAATTACCTATTTGGCTTAACCACTGGCTTCGATTTACGAGATGATGCATTGAAAGAATCTAGGATGTCGTTCGTGATGACACCGGACTTTGGCAAAGAAACGGCAGGGGCGGGAGGAGGGACGCGAGACCTCAACCCCCATACTGCCGCCTTTCTTTTCATCTCTTTACTGGAAGTGAATCTGCAAAAAGATAATCAGTATACAGGGACCGCAGCCGAATTTTGAGAAAAAATAGTAGTAAAAATAGGAATACTAAACATAAAAAATAGGAAAAAAATAGGAATTTAAAAAAAAAAATTAAAAACGGAAAAGCATTTATATCCATTCTATAAGTCTGTCAATCAAGCAAGAGCCTACATTTGAAAGGCAATTTAAAGATTTTACTATACTTAATTTTCATAACTTGATTTTTTTTTAAAGTTAAATGCGGTTTATTTTTTTTAATTAACCAACACATTGTAGAAATTTTGCATAAGTTGTACGTACATGAATTAAGGAGATTGAGGAGTCAATTAAGGAGGTTGCTAATGTCTAAAGGAAATTAAATTCTGTAATTTTTTCAAGGAAAATTTAGATTTATTAAAGAGTAAAATGTTAATAGAATACCTACTTAAGCATGTTAATCTAAATCATTAAAATTTACAAAAACAGTTGTATAATTGTTTTTTAAAACTTTCAAAAAGTCATTTGTTTTTTTTAGGGGGAGGTGCAAGAAGGGGGAGTTTTAAATTAAAAAGCTTATTTCATATGTTTATTGTTATTACATAAAATAAGTCCCTAAACTTCAATTTCGTGAATAAATTATAGTTTCTAAAATAAAATTTAATGCTATTTTGTTAGATAGTGCAAAGCAAATCATGATGAAATAGGAAGTAGTGAAAAATAAGCCTTTATTTATCAGATGCAAACGGATTGAAAACATTTCCACGGACGTCGCAGCAGATCGCGTTTAGTGATTATCTACAATTTCAAAGTTTTCACAAGAGAAAAGAATTCTTAAAACAGCGCCATTTTGAGATTGCTAGATGTAACGAAAGAGTTTTACCTATGAACTTTCGAGGGAATCATCTCCGCGTTTGGTGACGATTGCAAATATTTCTGCATGTTAAAATTGCTATATTTTTGTGAAATTCGTCGTTTTTCAACGTTGAGCAGCGATTCTGCACAAAATAAAAAAACGAAGTGACCTTTCCCAATGATGAAATCTCCATGACTAAAAAAATCGGACAACATAAATGAGTCCTTTTTTTTCTGATGTGAAATCCTTCTATTCACGCCTTTTTTTACCCTTGCCATATTGTTTATTTCAGACAAAATAAATTTAAAAGGCTTAACATTCACTCTACAAAAAACCTAATGTTTTCCCAAACAGAAAATTTCTAAGTTCTTAAATTTTGTAGAGTCCATGGGGTGAAAAGCTTCAAATAAAAAAAAATAACTTTAATGAAATATATAAACATTACAACAAAACAGAAACAAATTAGAAAATTATTGTCAGCCAAACAAAAAGTAACAAACTTTTTTCAAAAAATCAATTTTGATTAATTCAAATGACAAGTCCTATAAACTTCAATTTCGTAAATTAGATGATATTTTTGAAAAATTTAATGCAATTTTTGTTAAGTAGTGCAAATCATATCATGATGAAATAGGAAGTAGTGAAGTATAAGGATTTATTTATCAGATGCAAAAGGATTGTAAATTTGTTAACGGAGATCGCAGCAGATCGCGTTAAGCGAATTTCTCCAATTTCAAAATTTTTATGAACGAAAAATTCTCACAAGAGTGCATTTGGAAGTCTCATTTGCATCGAAATTTGAGTTTTAACCATCTTAACTTTCAAGTGATATCATCTCCGTTTGACGAAGATCTTTCTCCCTTTTTCTAGATTGAGTATCGATTCTTACCAAACGAACTGAGATTTTTCAGTGATGAAGTGTCTTATGATAACAAAATACCATTGACTAAAAAAACGGACAAAAAGGATCAAAAGTCCACTTTTTTCTGATGCGAAGTCCCTCCATTCATCTTTCTCTTCTCGATTCCTTGCCGATTTACACTTGCGTATAACGATCAAAACGGCGCCATACGTACCTTATATTTCTACAAATATTATTTAAAAACCAGGAATTCTGGGTTAGGATTTGGAAAATTAGCACCCCTGAAAGAAACATCTAAGCTTTCTCAGAACTCTCTTTACAAACAGGTTTCCGAGGTGCATTCGAACACCTCCTTTTTGCGCTTTCGGTTTTTCCTTTCTCTGTGGATATAATTTCTTCAAAAAAATTTCTCATGGATCTCAGAGTCACGACCCATTACAAAGACATACCGAAATTTTTAAGCAAATATGCATCAATTCCAGCGATGATAAAATTAAAGTCTGAAAAAACATAATTCCGCGGAATTATGTTTATGTCCGCGCTTCCGTGGACTTGAAGCACAGTATTCAGCGCATCCGTGGACTGAAAAAACAGAATTCCGCGCTTCCGTGGAATTGTACCATGTCTGATATTTACACAAGAATGGAGCGATGAAAAGCGCGGCATCGTAGCATATGATTCTGTAAATATTTGAAATTTTAGAAAATGTGCTTAAAATTGCAATTTTGGCGAAATTGCTAGTTTAAAAAAATCTAGATTTCCGCATTCCAAAACTTTTAAAACACCGGGAATTTCAGGTACCGAAAATTTTTAACAAAATTAGTATTCCGGGTTAAACCAACACCACCTAGATTGTACCCGGAAAAGTACCACCCCTGACGCTCGAGAGATAAGAAACTGACTGTTTAGTGCCCGTGTGCGCGCATCAAGTTCAGCCTTGGTAATGGCGAAAAAGTTCGCAGTTGTTTCCTTTATATACGTAGCTTCATAAAAAAAATTCCGTTCATCGGAAAAACCCAAATCTGCGCGCCACTTTATAACTTCGGTGAGAAATGTCTAAAAAATAGGAAAAAAAAAGGAAAAATAGGAAAAAAAGGAGCACTTTAAAAAAAATAGGAAAATAGGAGAAAATAGGAGCTCTGCGGTCCCTGAGTATATTAATTCACAAACAGCACTTCTTGCAATAAATAAATACAGGGTTGCCATTCAACATTAAGATTAAAATTCCCTGACTTTTCTAGGTTTTCCAGAGTATTTTTTAAAAATTTCAGAATGATAAATATATAAAAATTAACGTTTTTTTCTTTTTCTAAAGATTAATGTAGAGGCCTATAAAAATTAAGTGCTTGCAAATAATAACTTAGGATTAAACGTATATCCAGTAACTATTCTATGTCCGGAAGCAAAGTGAAAGATATCCAGATGAATAAAATGCTGCAGATTTTTTTTATGGCAGTCAATTTAAAAGAAAATTTACAACAAAGTTAGGTTATGAATAAACTCACATTATATGTGCATTAGCTTAAATTTATGACTTAAAAATATCATTGTAGAAAACCCATTATAAAAATTATAACAATCTATTTGTCATTCGGCGTAACCTGATGTAATAGCAAAACAAGATATCAACCCTAATATTTACCTGCTTTTACTATTTTGAAGATGCTCTAACAACTTTTTTTTCTTTTCATCACCAAGCATACGAGATACGGACTGCAAGACAAAGATAGAAGTATAAGTGAATCACAGTATATTTTTTTTAATAAAAAAAAATTCTAAATGAAAAGTTTATAAAGCAAATTTTAAAAAAAGTAAACTGCCAACATAATGTTTTCTATAACATTTATAAAAAAAAATTAATAGTTTGACAGCATCCGAAACAGATTTTTTTTTTACAAACTAATGAGCAACATCAATAACTATTTATGAAAACCCCTTTTCAAACATTTATGTACTTAATTCATTGGCACATGCGATTCTCTCAATTGTAAAGTTGTTTCCGCTGTTTGAAGGTTTATATAATTTTTCCAGTGCATGCACTTTAATTTTTTTTTTTACCATATTTCAATTCATTGTGAAGAGATAGCTTTTATATTGAACTTATTAGGTGCATTTGGGAGTGTGATATCACATCTATGAGCTTTCAGTAACATATATTTGAAACCAAAAACGATTTACTTTGAATGTTTCTTTTAAATGCAGAGGAACCAAAAATCAGCATTTATTTTTTATGATCTCGGTTGTAAACAGGGAAAGATCAAGATCACTTAACAAACATTGAATAAAATGCGGCCATTTTACAGCTATATATGAAGAGAGGAAAAACTTAACAAAAATGAAAGGATCACTTTTGCCACTGAGCTGTCAAGTTTTTCACATGGGTATCAAAAATAGAAAGGCTGCATATGTTTTACAGGGGGCAGAAATCAAAATAGCGAGATAGTAAGTGATCTGGCCGTATCAGAAAATGAGGATTTTACAATGAGTCATCAATGTTCAGTGGCTAGCAACAAAGCTAATAGAATGTTGGGGTACATCAGAAAAAGTGTTCATCAAAATCTAAGAATATTATCTTGTCATTGTACAGAGGTTTGGTAAGGCCACATCTTGAGTATGCTGCACAGTTTTGGTCACCATATCTTAAAAAGACATTGAATTGTTAGAGAAAATTCAGCACAGGGCTACTAAAATGGTTCAAGGGTTTTCAGGTATGAATTATGAAGATAGATTGAGAAATTTGAATATGTACGCTGTGGAAGAGAGAAGGGTTGGGGGTGATTTGATTCAACTGTTCAAATTTATCAAACAATGGGATGTGGAGGGTTTAGATTTTAATATGAGTGGTAGAACGAGAGATCATGGGTTTAAGTTAAACAAATCCCATTTTAATCGGGAAGGGAGAAAACACTATTTCTATAATAGGGTAATAGACAAATGGAACAACTTGCCAGTGAAAATTGTTAATTGTAATGGAGTAACGGATTTTAAGAAGAAGTTCGATATGCATTGGGGGGTAGTCAAGAGGTACTAGCTTGTTGGACCAACCTTGTTGGGCCTTAAGCCTGTTGTTCGTCGTCAATATTTGTATTTTCATTGTACCAAGTTGTGCAACGAGAAAAACTATGATAATTGTCCAAAAAGAAACATTAAAAGATCAAAATGCAGTGTATTTTTATGAGGCATGAAATGTTTTCCTCTATTTTTCGCACAATAACTCAAGGAGGACTGTCATTATTTCCTCTTTAGATCCACTATTTGGTGGTTGCAAAGACAACTTTTCTTGCAAACCAAAAATCCTAATATCTATACAATTGTATAAGGTAGTACTTATACAATTACAAAATATAGCTGAAATCTGAATATATATATCAATTTACAATGATATATTTAACTGATGATTGCTTAAACATTGCTGTGTGATAAGTTAAATGGAATACACAACATTACCTTAGCAAAAAATTAGTTTACAAATGGCTTTGTTTACAACAACGTGAACATGAAAGACTGTGATATACTAAAACATGGGCAATAAAATAGAGCTGAAAACTATAACATTTAACATGGATTTAATTTAAAGTAAAAAGATTATTCATTGGAAAGCTATTTAAATGCTTATAAGCACAATGAAAAAAAATATCAATTTCAAACAAGTGATCAATTATTAATAATACATTCGTTTAGGACTTACTTCCCCTTTAATCTGAAATTGTGACCAGTTGTCTTTCAAAAAAGTCATAATTGTAGTATCAAATTCGAAGAACTTTTTCCCGTGCATAACAGACAGGTTGAATAGGACTAGATGAGCAATATCAGGCCTAAAGAACAAGATAAAACTATATATTAATACGAGCAAATCAATTTACTTTTACAACACTATTAAATAAAATTAATGTAAGTTTGGCAAACCGCTAACATTTTACAGTTTTAGTTATTAACTTTTTCATATATTTGTAATCTTATTTAAACTATTTAAAACATGCCCAAACCAGAACTCTTAAAAACAAAGATAAGCGAATAATAAAATATGCCATGAGTATATATAAATATGATATTCAATCAGACATATTATTTCTGTAGTAACGATCCCTTTTACGGCCCTTAGATGCAAAAAATCTTAATATATAAGGCATCAAAAGAAAGAGAAGTTTATGGACCAGTAAGGAATCGTATTTGTATCTTATAAATATCAATTGACAAAAAATGGGTTTAAAATAATTCGTTTTAACAAGGTAAACAATGTTTATGAGGTGTTGAATTCATATCAAGATAAAATATTTTAAATAGAGGTTTAGTAAGATGATTTAAATCATAATCGTTTCAAAGACCTTTTTATGAGCCTTGAAGGTTTCTAAGGACTTTTATGGACATGAAACAAAAATAATGAGTTTTTAAGGACTAACGAATCCTGGGTATGTTGCCGTAAGACACATTTGTAGTGCAATGCACACCGCTCGGTTTCGATACGAGGAACTTCCGCTTGCTACACCGATACTCTGCCAGTCAGGCCAAAGTGATCACTCTCGCCTAAGCGGGAGTATCGAGTAGATGAAGAGAACCCCACAGTAGCCCCCGCTCAGTGAGTCGGACAGAGGAACGATTGATTGTGATGCCCGTGAAGCGTTATCAATTGTCCATAGTCGATGCCGTGAAGCGTTATCACGTGGCAGTGGTTGATGCCGAAGTGTTATCACGTGGTAGTGGTTGATGCCGAAGTGTTATCTCGAAGCAGTGGTTGATGTCGAAGTGTTATCACGTGGCAGGGGTTGATGCCGTGAAGCGTTAACACGTGGCAGTGGTTGATTTGAAGTGGTCACAAGTGCTAGTTCGAAGGTTACGTCGAACTTTCTTACCGGGTAACCATTTGTTGCCATAAGACACATTTCTAGTGCAATGCACACAACTTGGCACCGCTCGTTTTCGATCCGAGGAACTTCGGCTTGCTGCGCCGATACTCTGCCAGTCAGGCCAAAGTGATCACTCTCGCCTAAGCGGGAGTATCGAGTAGATGAAGAGAACCCCACAGTAGCCCCCGCTCAGTGAGTCGGACAGAGGAACGATTGATTGTGATGCCCGTGAAGCGTTATCAATTGTCCATAGTCGATGCCGTGAAGCGTTATCACGTGGCAGTGGTTGATGCCGAAGTGTTATCACGTGGCAGTGGTTGATGCCGAAGTGTTATCCCGAAGCAGTGGTTGATGTCGAAGTGTTATCACGTGGCAGGGGTTGATGCCGTGAAGCGTTAACACGTGGCAGTGGTTGATTTGAAGTGGTCACAAGTGCTAGTTCGAAGGTTACGTCGAACTTTCTTACCGGGTAACCATTTGTTGCCATAAGACACATTTCTAGTGCAATGCACACAACTTGGCACCGCTCGTTTTCGATCCGAGGAACTTCGGCTTGCTGCGCCGATACTCTGCCAGTCAGGCCAAAGTGATAACTCTCGCCTAAGCAGGAGTATCAGGTAGAAGCAATGAACCCCACAGGTACAAACTTAGTAGCCAAAAACCAATGGTAATATAGTGTGAGGGTTAAATAATTAAATACTCAATAAAAACTTCAAAATGAGAAGGAACTTACCATCTTAAAGGCAAGCGTCGAAGGAACTCTGGTCCTTTATTGCACACAGTACAGACAAATATATAAAATCTGTCCCCATACAAAAGGGGGTCGTCTAAACATTGCAGACAAGCTGTAGAAACACAAATAAAAAAAAACAATTAAAAATACATGCATGATATGTGTTAAAAGTGTATATAATAATTCATGAACATGCACTCAGTAAAGAGTCGATTTAAAAAAAAATATTGAAATTTATACAAGAAAATAACTGTTGCATTGAAACTTGTTTAAATTTTCAATATGAAAATAAAAATAAGAATAATGAATTGGGTTATATATTGATAATTTATACTAAGACAGAGAGAGGGAATATCAATTTAAAAATATGGTTAACCAATTTGTATGGTTTTATATTCTGGGTATTTAGAGAAATACAAATTTAATAAAAACATTAACTATTTAAGTTGGAAAAATGTTAAGTGAAGTATTTTTATTACAGAATTATTACTCATACAACATGTATTGCAACTAAGTTTATAATATAAAGGTTCCAGGTAAAGAAAATGAAGGTTCACTTTTTTGTTGAAAACTAGATATGGTGGTGAAGAAGTTTAAAAAGTGGTGTGTAGTTATCGTTAACTGATCTTGAGTTAAAACTTTGAACCAGTGTTTATAAGTCTTAAAATTTGAATAGATCCTGAATTATTGCATGGTTCTAATGCAAAACAAATTCACCCAACCACATCCAGTATTTTAATATATATCTCTATGAAATAATTTGAGATTTTGCAAGGTGAAAAGTGATTGGTTTCAAGGCAAAACAATGAGGATTCAATTTTTGTTGAAATTGAGATCCCAACACTTAGCCACAGAACTATACAAGGTGGCAACAAAATTCTGGAAAAAAGTTCCCTGATATTTCCATGATGGTGACAAAAAAATTTCCCTGATTTTACAGTTACATTAGGAAATGTTGCAATATATGCTTTGTATAGAAACAAAATATCCACACTACAATAATACATTAAGTATATTGCATTATATATGAACAATTATAAGCAATACTTATTGTCAGTCAAAATAATAATTTATAGATACAACACAAATTATATAATTGCAACAGGCATAATAGTAATTAACATGTTCTCTGGGAGCAGATAATGCAAAAAAAAAGCTATTTTATTTCCAATTATTTCTTTTGTAGATAATTTTAAATGTTTTATATGCTTCATATTTCTTATTTTAATCTTCAATAAATATTCATTAGCCCCTCACATTTTGCTTATAATTCAAGGTCCAACACACTTTGCTTCTCTCTCCACCAGTGGTTCGCATATTTACAAAAATAAAACTGAAAGTATGAAAATGTGCATAATCATGCTTTCTTTTTAAAATTCTTTTTCAGAACTAAAAGGAAATATTGATAGCTAAATTACCCAGAATAAAGGGCATAATAGACGACAATTGTTGTTTTATTGATCCAAATTTGAAAATTCCCTGATAATTCATGTCTTGGATTTCCAGGTTATGTTGCCACCCTGCTGTAATTCCATTGCAACTAATTGTAATGCAGGAAGAAAAATGATAGATGATGATTTTTTCAAAAAAACTTTAGAATGTAGTGCATGTCTATGACCTTTGTTTTCTCTTAAAGCATTTTGAATTAACCTTTCAAATATACAATGGAGATGGGTACCCAAAGGGCAACGGGAAAAACAAAACATGTCATTTTAAAAATTTCAACCTAAATTGAAATGATGTGCATTACCTTCATGAAACCACTGTTTGCATCTTAAACACTGTAGCATCTTTGAGTACCACCTAAAAACAATTAATTTTTAGTAACAATAATTATTTTGACAAAGTATCAAAATTGAGCAACAGAAATCATTTTTTAACACTTACTCTCCAGGTCCGCCACAGTAGCAGTATGTTTGCTGTAAATTTGATCGGTGAGAAGCATCCCATGTTAATGCATCAAGCTGCAAAAAAGCAACATTATATATATTATTTATCAACATTAGAGAAGTCATTCTTATAAAATAATGTATTGACTGCAGGGTTCGAAATTAGGAGATAAAAGTTAGACATCATTGGCACCAACAAATTTAGTTGCAAAAATATTCTGCTTAGGAGTAATTTTTAAACAGGGTTTCCACTCGATATTTAGATCAAAAATTCCGTAACTTTTCCCAGAAGATTTTCAAAAAATTCCAGACCAAAAATTAAATTATTTTTTCACATATTAATCTTGAAGCTGGGAAAAATAAAGTTCTTATAAATAATAACCTTGCAAATTATAAAAAATCGAAAATTTAGCATTTTTATTTTTACGATTTTACATTGATGACAATAAAAAAGAATATAACGGGCATTTATAGATAACATTTTTAGAAAACCTCTGTCAGGAAAAATAAAGACTATTTCTACCATCTAGGGCTAAAGAAGATATTAATGTCAATAAATATATTGAAAAATAAACAATGCACAGCATTACGATAACTTATGAAAAAATTAACTTACATTGTATGGATGAGTTTCCTTCATTAATAACAATGCTTGAGCTGCAGAAAAATATTTATTTGAAATGAATATTTAAATTAACGTTTTTTTAAGAATATAATCATTAATACATATCAAAATACCCTTTTGTATGTGAATTTTTTTTAACTAAAGCAACTTACAATGAAATATAAATATAATGTAAATTTTTATCTAATTATACCTATAATTTTAGGAAGTTTTTAAACATGGGAAACTCAGAACTAAACTACCATGATTGGATGAATAGATTAGTCAAAGTTTTCCAATACTCAAAAAATACTTTTAAATTACAAGCTTAAATTACGGCTTGTACACATTTTTAGAAAATAAAAATAAGGAGTTTCTAAGGATTTGTTAAGGACCCTAAAAACAATTTATAAAAACTTTAATTTTTTTATTAAGGTTTAAAAAAAATATCTATATAGAAAAATAATGGTATGCAAAAATTGTAAACATTTATAACGAAAAGTCAACTCTAAAGTCGTAAATAAACTTCTCAGTAAAAATTAATATATATTAATTTTTACTGAGAAGTACATTTTGAACAAACATTTTTATAGAGGTTTTGTAAATTCATTCAAATGATAGTTAAAATCATTTTAAGGACTTTTTAAGAGCAATTCAGTAACTTGAAAGTTCCTAAGGACTTTTATATTCGATTGGCATAAAATAAATATGACAATTGAATAAAGGAAGTTAAAGTAATTTTATATCTTAAAATAACATATTTGGTACTTCAATACAAAACTCAAATATAAATTTTAATACAGCAACATGTTTGAACATCTCATATGTATACCTAAATATATTGACAATGTTCCTAATTATGAATGAAATATTTATTAACTGTTTTATCTACAACAGAAAATCACTTTATCTTACCATTTGAACCTTTCTTGGTTGCTCCACCTTTCTGAAATAGAAAAAAAGACAACAACGTATAACTTAAAATCAATAAACATACAAATAGTACAATATTTCATTTACTGAAATCTACAACAAATTTTTATACAAACAGATTAACAAAATCACATGATCAATCAAATATCAGCCATGTTTGAAAATATTATTTCATACCAGAAACATAAAAAAATAAATCATACTTTAGCAGTGGATGCGAAAACACATTTTCTGCAACTCCATGGTATATCAGGATTTAGATCAGTTGTGGCAATTTTAGGAATGTGACATAGTTGATGGTAGCCTAAAACAATACAAGTTATTATTTAACTTTACTTAATAAAGGTTCGTGAGAGTCTCTGTAAGGACTAAAACAAAATGTGAAAGTTTTAAAATGAATTTTCACACTTTTGAAGACATAACAAACAATATTCAAAAGTGTAATTATTATGTAAGTATAAAAATAACATTTATAATAGTACATCAATGCCCAGTAAATACATGAACCAATACAGTTCATTTTAATTCGTTCCAAAAATTAAATTTTGAAAAAATTTAACTTCAATCATTGCTCAAAGTATCTCTAGGAAACTTAAAGAGTGGACATAAATTAAATTGTGAAAGAGCGTCAAAAGTTAAATGACATTTTTGACAATAAGCTACTTTTTTTTAATCCACTGACGCTGCAACAATTTTTGCAAATGTAAATTTGTTTTTACCGTGTGGACACTAAAATTAATTTCCTAGTCATGCTATTTTTTAAATATGTTAATTAATTGTAAAATTATAGCTCACAAGTTGTATCTCAAAACTTTGAATTAAAAAAATATTGTAAAATGAAATATTTTTTTGAATTTAAAAGTTGGTTGCATGACAAAAAAAAACTGGAGATCTCTGGGCGTGTATATATGGCCTTGAGCGTTATAGAACACAAAAAAAAATCATTTATCTATTGAATTTTAAATAATTTGATTCAGTAGTTTTAGAGAAAACCTTTTATAGGTGAAGTGACAGCTTGTTACTTTTGAAAGCAATAAAGTTGCACATCAGATTTATAGATTGCTATCATTAATAGAAGCGCAAACAAAAAGGAATTGGAGATACCTGCAAATGTACTTTTCATACTTATGAATCAAAGTTAGAGATATCTAAGTAATTGGGTTATGAAGGAACTGTGGTGAAAGCTTTTATTTTATGCAGGTGTGTATTTTTTAAAGCTAATTAATGTTAAATCTTGGTCACAATAGCAATCTTATGGTTACAGGGAGGTTGGTTGAATTAATGTCACACTAGAGCTGCACAATCAGTAGCGTATACAGAAAATGTATAAGGGATGGAGGGAATAACTTTACACACCACCCATCTTTAATAATGTACTCAAGTTTCTCTTGATTATTTCCTGATCTATTCTTAAAAAACTTCTCTTTTCCAATAATGATCCTCTAAATTACTATTTACTTCTTTAACTATTAATTTGTACATTCCATTTTTCAATCTTATGTTTTCAAAACTTCGGTTTCACACCCATATATGGTCACAAAATCCTTCAGAACTGAAACTATCTTAGATACTTCTCTTGACAGTCCAAATCCATAGTATTCCTAACCGAAACAACAATGATGTAGAACATATTTCATTTCTACTCCTCAGTGTTTTCCATCCCTAGCAGAAGCTGGATACACTAATAATAAGTATATCTTGAACTTTATCACGAAAGTCTCGGGCATAGTTTTCTTTTTAAAGATGTATTATTAGATATATATGGTAATACATTTTCTATAAGGATCAATGGGAGTGGTTCTGACCTCCCTCACATACACCAATGTGCAGAATGGGTTATTGGCAGTTACAAGAAAGAAAAATGTGGATAGGCATTAGTTATAAATCAAAGTTGTTGACTTACCCACTGAGCACTTGTCGCAAATTACGATCTCGTCTGGGGGCTGAGATGAACTGCTGTCACACACAGTACATGCAAACTCGTTCTCAGGCAAAGGACCTGAAATAAATAAACGGTTTCTTCAACGTATAAAGCTGCTCGGTTCTACTTGCTGTAAAAACCCTTTATTTTATACAAATACAAATATTGACGACCAACAACAGGCTCAAGGCCCAACAAGGTTGGTCCATCTAGTACCTCTTAACTATCCCCCAATGCATATCTAACTTCTTCTTAAAATCCGTTACTCCTTTACAATTAACAATATTCACTGGCAAGTTGTTCCATTTGTCTATTACCCTATTATAGAAATAGTGTTTTCTCCCTTCCCGATTAAAATGGGATTTGTTTAACTTAAACCCATGACCTCTCGTTCTATCACTCATATTAAAATCTAAACCCTCCACATCTCCTTGTTTGATAAATTTGAATAGTTGAATCAAATCTCCCCTAACCCTTCTTTCTTCCAGAGTATACATATTCAAATTTCTTAATCTATCTTCATAATTCATGCCTGAGAACCCTTATATTTTTATCTTGATTTTTTTAATTGTAAATTTACCATCTCTTAATAAGTTGAGGGTATGTGAACTTTAAATATCTCAAACTATGTATTTTATACTAAAATATTTCAAAACATTTTATTTAATTTGAATTATATTAGTTTAGTTTTTTAAATATACACAACAAGAAAACAGATTAAATGGCAATTTGCAAACAACTAATATTAACAGTGTAAGAATATGTTTGGCCGAAGATAACTTTAGAACACATTAAACTATTTGTAAAATTTAAACTGTAATTGAAGAAAATCCTGCTAGGAATCGACTTTACTAAAAAAAAATATTTTAAACAAAAAAATTTAAAAAATGGTGAAATTTAAATATATTTTGAAGAAAATAACACTTTAAAACAAAATTTACAAATACAAAGAATGGAAACATAAAATATATGAATGAAGCAATTTAAATTTAAATTATTAGAAATATTTTAATTAAATACTTATAATAAATATATATATATTTTTTTTTATCTTACACATACAAAATGTTTAAATTGCTTTTTTTAACAAAAAGAACATTTTAATTTTAAAACTGTTTAAAGCCAAATATGTTAAACAATATCCTTAAAAAAAAACTATAAATTAACAATTCAAAATCAATAGTTCAGTAAAAACACAAGCATGACTTATTTCTAAGATCAATTAACACAATTTCAAATTGCTGCAGCTCATCTTGAAAGAACCAATTTATATCAATCGTAAACAGTTTGAACCGAATTAATCGATCGCTTTGTATTTAACAAACATAACTTTGACTTTAACAAACGTAACTTTGACTTTAACAAACGTAACTTTGACTTTAAGGGAAAGAGTTTGAAAAGCATAAATTAAACATCTCTAATATTGTTGCTACAATCTATAATATAAATTGCTACATTTGTAATATTTTTTACCTTTATAAATATCTTTATACAACGCCCAAAACTGGGAACCATCCTCGAATTTTACAGCACATCTACTGTACTCATCTTCAACCTAAAACGATGTATGATATTAATTTGTGCTAGTAAGAAGAAAATTGCAAGTGAATTGTTTTTTAAAGTTTTGTAATAGGATTATATAAACTTAATTGTTGTCTTTTAGGATAAACAGTGTTCACTCTAGAAATAAAAAAGGTCAGGGTGCTGTTGGCAGTAAAAGGGTACCCAGTTTCTAAAAAGTCACTTTTTGTTTTTAAAAGGGCGCTTTAAAAAAAATTTGGGATGGGCGTGGTCACACATTGATACATCGCATCCGTGACCAAACAAAAAAAAGTTCGATTTGTTGGTTGATATTACGATAGATTTGAATATTGGGCTATTGGTGACGGTTCGGGGCCTATCTCGAAGGAAAGACCCCTACAAAATTGATGTCTCTTTATGAATATACTACTTAAAATAAAAAAATTGACATTTAAAAATTAATGTTTTCCTTAACAACCAAATCGGTAAGTAGCCCTAAAATAACGCTTGTGCTTAACAGAAAAAGGAAGGAATTTTTTCAAAAGAGCATTTTTTAAAAAGGGGCATGAAGGCGCTATCGAGATGAAAAAAGGGAGGGCAGGGCGGAAAGCCCTTCAAAAAACACCCACAGTGAACACTGCTAAAACAATACCATCAAATGTTACCTACCTGGATGATAGTAGCTAAATAGAGCAATCCATCTGTCCACCGGACTAACACATCTGTAGACTCCCGAAACTTTTCTTTGGTCGGTGTCTCGTAAATGGAGGACTTCTCTGTGTACACAGAGAAATCATGAGGTCCCTTTCGGGCATAACGCCAATAATCTTCTTGCGTTGCTTTTAGAAGACATAAGCTTTCGGACCTTAACTCTTTTAAAGGGTTATTCATCTCAGCACCTACATATAAATAGGAAACGACAAATTGTCCTATTCACTGGAACAAATTGACATCATTGTTCACTAGAATTAAAAAAAAAAAAAAATTAGTACGATTGAAACATTTTATTTCTAATAATCAATGCAAGTTAATGTATTAAGTTCCAAAATAAAATGTAATACTCGGTCAGACCAGGGTTCGAAATTAGCTGTTATATTTTGAACCAAAAAATTTCAGTTTCACGGCTTAAATATAACTCAGTCGTCATTTTTGACTTCTAACTTTTTATAAAAATTTCAGTTTGACAACCATATTTTTACATTTAGTTGTCATTTTTTTTGTGTAATGTTGATTTTCATTAAATTTCTCTCATACTATTCAGTGACTTTGTCAGAAATTCGATATTTTTATAATACAAATGGAAATATGCTTCAAATTTTAAGCAAATGCAAAAGAAGCTTTACGATTATAAAAATGTCATAACATTTGGCAGCTCTGCAACAGCAATTTAAATTATTTTAAAGTTACACACAAGAAAAACATTTTGACAGCTAAAAAATATTGCTAGGTGCAAATGACGCCTAAC
This sequence comes from Troglohyphantes excavatus, assembly GCA_963932185.1. NCBI lineage: Eukaryota > Metazoa > Arthropoda > Arachnida > Araneae > Linyphiidae > Troglohyphantes > Troglohyphantes excavatus. Next base: position 6,684,725 of record OZ010677.1, on the reverse strand, counting down.
TATTATCTCTTAATTCCTAAGCATTGTGCAGGAAAACATCCAACTGAAATTTATCACTGTCCATAATTTCAATTATTCATTGCATACGTATGGCAAGTTCCAAGACCACTATGATATTATATAACAACAATGTAATTACAAATAAATGTATCTGGCATATTGTAGTAAATATTATAAAATTTTATTTATATTATAATAATAATATAAATACAATTTTGTCATATATAAGGTTTTTCTTATGTATACTAGTGTAACAATGTATTATGTAAAATTTAAAAATTGTTTTATTCACTACAATAAACACTGCTTCAATGTGTCCCGGGCACAATATATTTGTGATTTAAATGCATTGCATGGCCTCCTTGGAGACTTTTCTGAAAAAGCAATATTCACAACAATAACAAGTTTTTAGCGTCAATAAAAGAACTTCTCAATTTCCCCCTAAATGTTGAGGAAAAATTGTAACTAGATATGACTAAACCTCAGGGGGACAATAGAGTAAAATGTAAACATATTTTTTTTCCCTAGCCATAACTAAATTCATATTCATTCCCATAAAATTCATATTTGTTTTTAAAAAATATGTTTTGGTAAAATTATACGGTAAACAGAGGGTACGAGAAGGATTCACAATATTTTTTTAGATTGATTGGTATTACCATTTACAAGGTGTAAAAAAAATTACAACTCCAAAATTTTACCATATTGTAACACTCTCCTAATAAATAAAACTAATTAGCAACAAATTACAATTATAAACTGGTTATTTAATCCCCATGAATACACAATATGCAACACATTATTGTTTTTTCAAATTTATTTTTTGGAACTTAACAAAAACTATGATTCACAATTTTGAGGAATTATTACTTGATTGCACAATATGCCTCCAATTTGAAGGCAATATGTTATTCAAAAACCGATTTTTTTTTGGAGCCGGAACAATTTTAAAGAAACTGAAATTATCATTAAAGATTCAGCAGCTGATTTATTTATCAGAAAACCAAAAAAAAATCGCAAAGTTAAAATATTTCAGTAAGGAAAACTGAAAACACAGTATTTCGAAATACTAGTAAACTGTCAACTACTGAATGTTGCGAAATCATTTACATAACTTAGATCACATACGTTGAAGATCGCGCATACTTCTATAGAATTATGTTCAAAAAGCTATTAAATATGTTAAACAAAAATAAAATCGTTAGTAAACAGGTTGTTTTTGGCGGCGCGAATTAAACGAGTCCAAGGATGCTTTGCGCCAAGACTTCCGCTAATCATTTTCGTGAAACGATAATAATTGTGTAAAATGTACAATATTGCATCGAATATTACTTACCGAAATTGTGTAGAGTCAATCCTTGGCACGGATCTTTTTAAAAATCTTAAATAATTACAATTAACGGAAATAATTTAAGACAGAAAACATATAATCTCCCATAAGAGCGCCATCTAAGAACTAGACAGTTGACAGAGTGTTTGTATACAATAGAGTTCTTTAATTCAATTTCACTGCGGTAATAGGTTTCCTTTATAGTTACACAAAATACCGCTACTAGCGCTGTAGCGAAACGGCAATTCCATTTCTTAACTGCATTTGTAACGCAATATTTAAAATCATTTCTGGTTTACAGCTTTGCAGCATGTTTTTGTTTACAACGCATCCGTATTTAATTTTATTTTTGTTAGTCTAAAATTGTAGAAATATATGAATTTTTAATTAATAATTATTGTTCATTTTTACTCATCATTTGTGAAAAATGGAAATAAATGTTCAGTTCAGGTTAGATTGTCAATTCACATGTCTAGAAATAAAATGCTTTATCAATATCTTTTCAAAACACAAAAATAACAATGAATTTGATAAATTTTGCAGTACCTAATGTATTGAAATTTTTTAAAAAATTGATCGTAGTTTGCTGTGAGAAATACTAATTTTCACATTATTATATTGTAATAGTCTTTTTGCTTTATTTTTGCTAAAACGTCTAATAAATTTTGTTTCCTTTTTTTTAGTGGTGGACTTGAACTGTTGTTCAAAAACCAGAAGAGTTATAAAGTTACCTTACCAGACAAGGATGAAAAATGTATGTTTATTTTCAAATTAACTTATGTTTTATCATTAATTGCCAAATTTAATGTTTACCTAAGTTCCCTATGTTCAAACTGACACACCCAACATCGATTTTTTAAGGAACTGAATTTTAAATATAATTTTTTTGCATTACTATAACATCTCTTTTTGAACACTAATAAAAAAAAAATTGTTATTTTTAAAAAATATTTTTTAAGCCTAAATAGGTTTCTTCAAAAACACTCCTCCTCCTTTTATTTTTAATTGATTAAATAAGTAAGTTAAAGTATATATACTTTATGCTACTACAGACGTATGAAAAGAATTTTAGAGTTGTGTTTTAATTGTTCTCAAAAACTTATTTTAAGTTCATAACCTAAAAAGTATTAAACATTTTATGCTTATTAATTTGTAAAAAATATAATTTATAGTAACTTAATTTAAAAAAGGTATTCATATGTTTATAAAACAAATATAAAGCTTCAAAAAATATTAGTAGTTTAGTTTTAAGTAATTTTTTCACAAAGCCTTACTATTTTAAATGTGACCAAAATTCAAAAAAAATATTTTGAGTAAATGACAAATGTTGCAGACGAAAAGTAAGTAGGAAAATGGTATATGAACATAAAAAAACACATGTTCTCTTTCTTCTTCTGTTTTGAAATTTTGTACACACCTTCTTAAATGTGTTTTACATTGTTTTATGGAAAAATATTTTTTTAAACAATTTCTAAAGCCGTATCAATTATCTGATGCAAAAAGAAGTGAAATGAAACAATTTGCTAGCTTGAGATAATTTACAGTTTAGTAAATATTTTATGAATTTATATTCTTTTATAAAAAATTACAATCCAGTTAAGCTAGCATACAATTTGAAATAATACTGCAACTTTTTTTTTCTTTTAGGGAACATTAAATCACTTATAGAATGGCTGAAGAATAATTTGTTGCAAGAAAGGCCAGAATTATTTACACAGGGGGAGACAGTGTAAGTAAATCTTGTACAAAGAAATATGTTGCTTATTAAACTTCTATATTCCAAGTATAAATACAAATAATGTTGACCTACTACTTTTGTTCATTCTAGACGTTTTTTGAAGGCCGTTCCCCCTGCCCGCCTTCTTTTTTGGCACATTAGCACCCTTATGCCCCTTTTTCATAAATACTGCCCTCTTTTGAAAAAAATATGCCCCTCTTGCCCTTTTCACTCAAGCACAAGTATCCTTGCTTCTCTAGTTTTTTTTTTTTTAAATTGTGTAATTAGAATTAAGTGAATTATGAGAGTAAAAAAAAACCCTCATGTGTGTACAATCGTGATGATTCCGTGGTAATTTCGAGCACGGGGCATTTCATGAATCCTATTGGTTGCCTGTACCCGCATACGAAATTATGTTTTTTTTTACAGAGAAGATGGTTTGGGGCGAGGTTACAATATTAGACCTTTTATTATCAAATTTTAGATTTCAGTAGCCTTTTCATCAATTTTGTAAAGGATCTCACTAGGGCTAATTACAGATTTGTTTTTTAACAAAAACAGGTTCTTTTCTTTTATGCGGCCTCATATGCCAACGAGCGAAAATGCGCCAAAGTTGTTTACCTTAGGGATTACCATACACAAAAGATTGCGTTTCAGTTGATTGTTTGATTGAGTGCACTGATCTAAATAAAAACGGGAGAGTAAACTGAACGTGCCTTTTTTAGTGTCTTTGCTCAAAATAGTTAAAACGCAGTTCCTTTGGAGTTGATTTTGGTATGGGTAATTAGCATCTCACTAGAGCTAAACAGTGGGCTATTGGCCACGGTTCGGGGCCTATATCGAAGGAAAGACCCGGGAACGATGCCTCGTATTATATATTTACTTTTTTACTTTCTTCCTGCAAAAAGTTTGTTTGGATTACGTGCATTGGATGCGTGGGCATTTTCATCCGCGATCTGACAGTAAACGTCTATTGCCTTGCGATTGTTGACTGGTGTTTAACGAACTCTGATTGGTTGTACGACTATGCGAACTATTCAATAGTTACAAATATTTAAATTCGGATATTTGTAAATTATGGGTTTTGTTCAAACGATTTTAAATTGGATTTTTTGAATATTTTTTATAATTTTGGAAACATGTTTGATTGTTAGGATAGCTATTAAAATAAATATTTTTAGAATGCACTTAAGAGTGTTGTCGAAATGTCCCAAACGACTACCCGAAGGATTGCCTGTAAGCACCATGATCGACTGCCCGGAGGGGGTCATGGATGTAATCCTGAGTAGTCGGAGACCACAACTGCCCGGGACCATAAATCGACATCAGGAGTCTGTGACTTTAGCGCGCGTGCGCTTAACTGTGGTGTCGAAATGCCCCAAACGAATGCCGGAAGTTTTGCCAGCTCGGGTGATTTTCTCGCCATCTGACCATGGTTAAAATATACGAGACATTGTTCCCTTCGAGATAGGCGCCGAACTGTCGCCAACAGCCCAATGTGAAGCTCTAGTGCGATGTTAATTAACCAAACCAAAGCTTCGAGATCAATTCTAAACCGTCGACATTAGCCCATTGTGGAGCTCAAGTGCGACGTTATTTTATTCAATCGTGCAGACCTTAAAGTAATCCTTCGGAAATAATTTCGAACCGTCACCGCTAGCCCATTACGCAGTGGACGTCATCCACCGCGGTTCGAAAATAAGACAGCGTTTGAGTAATTAACCGTAATTGTGCATTTCTCCTTAAGTAACCATAAAGATCAGAATAAAAGACGTAACACATCGGGTCGTTCGGTGTCCACTTGAAAATACAGCCAGATCCGCTGACGAGCGAAAGTCTTTACCTCGAACCGTAACTAATAGCCCATTGCACAGGTTAAGTGCGACTTATTGTCTTTATATTTTAGAATGTACTTTTTGACGTCATCTAATCGTATATCATTTACGACTGTTTTTAAAATTTTATTTTGTGAGTGGCAACATTAAAGTTGTAAATAATCAATACGGCGACAAACTTTCGCTTGGCGACTATTCGAGGCCGTTTAGAAGAGAAGTACCCAAAAACATTAATTTTTAAATGTAATTTTTTTTTATTTTAAGTATAAAGAAACATCAATTTTGTACAGGTATTCCCTTCAAAATGAGCCCCAAACCATCACCAATAGCCCAATATACAGCTCTAGCGCAATATCAATCAACAAACCATAACTTTTTTTTTTGTCCGATGTATCAACACATGGCCACGCCCACCTCAAACTATTTTTTTTTTTAAAAAGTGCCCTTTTAAAAACAAGAAGTATCTTTTCAAAAACGAGGTGCCCTTTTACTGCCAACAGTGCCCTGCCCCTTTTTATTTCTAGAGTGAACACTGACTCTAGGCCAAGCAAGGTTGGTCCAGTCAATTTATCATTCTTACAATTCCTCAATGCCGATCCATTTGCTTTTTTAAACTATCCACTCCTGAAGAATTAACAACATACACAGGCAAACTATTCCATTTGTCTATAACCCTATTAAAAAGGTAATGTTTTCTAACAAACAATTAGAAGGCTTAAGTTTGTGTGTGATTCAAGCTACAGGATGAATCACACACACACAGTGTTGACTCTAAACACGAAAAGGGATAGGGAGCTATTTTGAAAAAAAAATTACTATAACTAGATGTCCATAGAACAGGGAAATATCATACATTTTGGTCAACCTGAAAAAATCAGGGATTTTGAGGATTTTTTTAAAAAAATCAGAGAAATTAACAAAAAAATTATTATAAAGTGGATTTCTGACTATAAAAATATTAGTTTGACTGCTTATATTCGAATACTTTCAAAATGCAATAAAAAAAAATAATATTTTTTTGAATTATAAAATGTGTGCCTAAAAGAATTTGGTTTTTCTTTCAAGATCATAGATATTATACCAAAATGCCAATATTTCTACAACTTGGCAAAACAATTCGCCGCCTGTAACTAAATACTTGCCCACTCAAGCGAGTTTAATAACGGATGTTTAAAAAATTGCTAAATTCCTAGTGAAATTCCAATTTTTCTTGAACATTGCTAAATTTTTTTTCCCCCAAATTTGACCAAACTGTTGTCAGCAACTACTCTAGGCTCTTTTATTCTTTGGGAGAATTAGTATTTTTTTTTATTTTGAAAACTTGTAAAGCAATATGTAGTGCCTAATATTGTATAATTTTTTTTCCTGTTATCATGCATTTATGTAACACTGAAAAAACTAGATGACAAGGAATTTCAAATTGTTTTCATCTGTACACTCTGTTTAATAAGGACACAAAATAATTTTTTTCTTAAATCAGCATCAAATTGCAGGTTTGTGAATTTACTGTTCCTTGGCATAACTTATTGGCTCTTAACCCTCTGACAGAGCTGAACAACTTAAGTCTAAAGGTGAAAATTAAGAAAATTTGTTAGTGGCCGCTAGACTTGAAAAATGCAGTGGCCACTTTACATTATGAAGCGACATTACCTAGTTCATGCAGCAATAAAAAAATTAATCTGTAAAATGTATTAATTCACATTATGTTAAGAAGCTGATGATTGTGTGAATTAAGCTATTATTCAAAATAATTAAATTGCATAAAATAATTAAATATTAAAAAGAAATTCCGATAAAATTAATATACAAATTTGCATTTTAAGCATATGACATCTCTGTTGAAATTGAAGTACAAATTTAAAATTCATAATAAAAACTCTTCAGTTCCATTGATTTGGGGGGGGGGGGGGGTGTATTTTCTCAAAAATTATTTCCTTAGCAGTAATTAATGATTAATCAAGTTAGCACCAAATTCAATAAATGTGTCCCCCAAATAACAAAATAATTTTGCACAACAATTCTAATTTTTCTTTTACAAATTAATAGTAATTAATTTTTTAATTGCTGCAAATTTACAGAGGAATTCATGCTGAATAATTTCATAAATATAAAATCAAACATTTAATTAAAATATTAAAGTCGTATATTGCAATAAATTGGAAGGAAAAAATCAACAGAAATTTTAAATTTATACCATATATTACCGGGACTGAAGCGATCTTGGTCTTTCTACAAACAATTTCAAATCGTTATTATTTCGCAAAGGTGCCAATATTACTCGTAATTAGCCAATCCACAAAAAAAATTCTTATCTTTATTTTTTTAGAAGCATTTTATTGTTGTCCAAAATATTAAAATAAAAAAAGATGGAAAATTTTCGAACTTGGAAAACTTCAATTAAAATCAGCGAATGAATTTTAAAAAAAAGTTTACATATTTTATTTTAAATTAATATTTAGACTCAAAATTAAATAATAATAAAAAATATAGAAGTAAAAGAAGGCTTTAAATTGGCAACGATTCATTATGCCTAAAACTACACACCACTACTTATATACGTCTCTTTCCAACCTTCAATCGGACCTTTTAAGTCTCCAATATTATCCTATAATAACATTTTATATTTCAATTATAATTATAAACCATAAGGTTCAATTTATTTTCCGTAATATAATTTTATTAAAAAGATTTAGGGATATAACCAAAAGTCATTTGAAATATTTTCCCGCGAAACTTAATTACCGCCGATGACTATTTATTTTGAAAATAAATAAAAGTAACCTTTTATTTAAAATATTTTAAATGAATACATTTTATTTTGAAATGTTTAGTTCAACTTAGGAATTAGTATTAAGAATTTTAAAACAACACTTGAAATCGCGGATTAACGATGTCCGGATTTTATTGATCAAATTGGTTGCATCCAAAATTCTGAGGCTAACAATTATATCTTTACATATCATTACAAACATTAATATCTTTACAAACAAATAAAGCCTTCATTGCAGCAGGGGGGAATATGATTGTGTATTTCAGACAAGTTAGAAAAAATTTGGACTTCAAAATGTTGGGGCGTTCGCTATTTAAAAAGTTAAGTCTTTCATCCAAAATTTTTTTTAAAGTTATGTGTACTATCGTCATAGATCCTATAAACCAATTAATTATCCTTAAACCTAAATTTTGTTTAGTTATTTTTATATGTTTGGGAAATAACGTCAATTTTGGTTGCAGCAAGCTTTGCGGCGACCTCGGATTCGAAACATCGGTGATCGGCGCGATTTAGTTGCTCGAATCCGATCCACACTACCCTACCTTTATTTTTTAGACAATTTTATAGTCTAGAGTAGTAAGGGGGCACAAAGAGCTAAACTCATGCCATCGATTTCCGAAACCGTTAAATTTCTGATTAAAAAGAAGTCGAAATCCACGGTGGCGACTAGATCAAAAATTTTCGATCGCCAATTTTAAAAAGTTAGTCGCCACGTGGCGAGTGGCGACTGTGAATTTTCACCTTTACTTAAGTCGTCCATGAATTTACAGTTTTCCGACAATACACATAAACTTTAAATTCGTTAAAATATTCAATGTTGAAATATTGTTAAAATCTAAATTCTTGGAGGTTATATCTATTAAAATATATATATAATTTGCATGCATTGGAAATAAAAACTATTTTACGGAGAAAGTAACTTTACAATTTTGTCCTAGCGCTCAGATGGTTAATATGCAGTCCAATAACTGTAGAACCTAATTAAAACTGAGAAACTTTTAGTTTTCCATCTTTTAAATCAGAAAAACAATTGTGCTAAAATGCATGCCGATTTTCGAAAAAACTGGCAATCATAGTTGGCTTTTGATAACCAAATACCTAATAAGCACAATTAAACCAGCAACACGCCTGCAATCAAAATTACATTAAAAAAAAAAAAATCCACCATTAAAATCAGAGTAATTGCGGTGTCTTCTTCGCAATGGAACGATAAACTTTTTTTTTGCATTGAAAGGAAAAGAATGTGTAGGTTTTTTTTCGAAAAATGGTCTGTCGAAACCAGGAATTTGGAGAAGTTTGTTCATAGAATTGTGTAATTTTCAAAGAAAAAGAGTGGGCAGAATAGGTCGCCCTTTAATAAACGCCTACTGTCAATTCACGAAAATTCCTTATTTTTAAAATTACTTTCATTTTAAAACAATTAATGTTGAAGATTTTTGATCGTGTATTTATTAACAAATCAATATTTGCATTTAAATGGATTTTCATCCAAACTGTAATAGGCAGGCATCAATGGTATAAATATTTTTGTATATATATTCCAAATTAATTTCTGTTCTTCAAAAAGGGTTAACAGGAATTTGTATGATATAACATTTCAATCTTCACTCTTGTAATGTTCAAATTACTATTATTCTTTCAATAGGCGACCTGGAATACTTGTTCTCATTAATGACTCAGACTGGGAGCTTTTGGTAAGAACGAATTTTTTTTAATTAATAGATATAAATCAAATTTCAAAAAGTTTATTTAACATCACATAACAATGAACTGTGATTTTTATCAGTGCTGTTTGACTGTGGTTGCTACTTGAAGCTAATAAATATAACCCATTTGAATTTAGTCAGTTAAAGAAATAGTGGTGATTCCATTTGACTAGCACCACTATTACTTTAACCACAAACTGGAATCATGCTTTCTAATCGATTCCTTGTAGCCTACTTCTCCGAAATCATCAATGCAACTGTAAACTTCAAACAGCAAAAAATATTCATTTTATTTAAGGATTGCATAATAAAGTACATATAAATATAGGTTAAAAACTCGTCTTATAGAACATTGCGTTAAGAATATTAAAATAAAAATACAACGTTAAAATACGCAATAAAAATCCGTATAATCCGGACATGTTTCGGGAGATACATCACCCTTCATCAGCGGAAAATGTAAAGTCTGTGTGTAATAAAGTATAAATAAACCCAGAAATTTAAAGTGTTGCCAAAGAACAAAAAACTATTTCAATCGGTTGGAGTTAACTATTGTGTGCCAACAAGCATAAAATACTGGGACCACAAACGTTTCATTGACAATCGAGTCAATATTGCTAAAAATGTGAAACGCCTCCAGGAACTGGAGATTTAGGTTTGCAAATTAAATGTGAGTTAGAAAAATTAAATATATGACCATGTTCCGAAGAGTGCTTGGCAATGGAGGACTTCTTTATTTATTGTTTAACAGTATGTGCTTGGTGCTCCTTGATACGAAATCTTAATGCTCTCTTTGTTTGGCTGATATATGACATGCCACATTGACATGAAATACTGTATATGCCCCTGTTATTAAGATCGTCAATAGGGTCTTTAAGTTGTGTGAAGGTGATCTTATTGATAGGTGAAAAAAAGGAACGTATGTCGAACCTACCGAGAGTTTTAGAAATTTGATGGCTGATCATATTTTAATATTAATACATATAAATATAGTCTAGCTCTGAATTACTCCCTTTTGTTTATAATTTCCGATGTGAAACATACCTTTTACTTGGTTCAATAAACAACACATCTTTAATAAACGAGTTTGGAAAACGATTAACTGATGCAGCAATGAAATCGATCGAGTCAAGCGACCAAACATTAAATAATTTATGTGGCAAAACAAGACAGCTTCTGGAGCTGTACGTTTTTTGCACTGTATGAGACAAACATTACAGATCCTTTTTCTTTATATTTCTATAGCCACTGCTTTATAGTTGCCTGGTTCTTGCACCAATCCATAAAATAATTTTTCTGTATAGAAATAAATAGAAAAGTGTAAATAACAAAAGTGGAGGTGTTTGGTTCTTCAATTGTATTATGCATACTTATCTTTGTGATATATTTAATATCTGTAATATAAAACTTAACTGTAACTTTACTTATAATGTTTGTTAGAACAAGAATGGCAACACTAAAAAAGTATGTAACTACAATAACTACCGTTTTTCTCTGATGCTGTAAGCATGTGTTAACAATCATGTAATAAATGATCTAATCTTATTTCTAGTAATTGAAATCATTAACTACATATATTACAATGGCGACGAGGATTATTGTGAGTGCATTTATTTAAAATTGTGTAACAGTTTTAGACTTTTCACTATGAGTAAGTTAGGCCTAATCGGCAGCTTGACGAATTTTGATTTCGAGCAAGAGGATTTCAATCTATATATCAAGCAGTTAGAGCAATATTTTGTTGCTAACGACGTTCTAGAAGAAAAAAAGAAATCAGTTTTGATTTCCGTCATCGGAAATAGTACATATAAACTGTTACGAAATCTTCTGGTACCGAAACTACCTACCGAATGCACGTACACAGAACTCACCCAAGCACTAAAACAGCATTTCAAGCCTGCACCTATTGTCATTGCTGAAAGATTTCGATTCCACAGAAGAAATCAAAAAGCTGGAGAAAATATTTCAACGTATTTAGTTGAGCTCCGAATGCTAGCATCTACGTGCAGCTTTGGCGCATTTTTGGAGGAGGCAATAAGAGATCGCTTCGTATGTGGACTTTCTTCGGAAACGATCCAGCGGAGATTGCTAGCCAAAAAAGACCTGCAGCTGTCAACTGCTACAGAAATAGCGCTGGCTATGGAAATTGCAGACAGCGATGCCAGCAATATGAAAGTTGCCTACCCTGTTGTAAACAAGGTACAACACAACAAAGCTCCTGCAGCAAAAGGTTTTACAAAGCCTAATAAATCTGGAAAGTGTTTTCGCTGTGGCTCTTCTCATGATCCAAACAAGTGCAAATATAAAAATGCAACTTGCCATTTTTGTTCAAAGGTTGGACACATTTCTCCTGCCTGCATGTCAAAGAAAAACAAATCTGCAAAAAAGATTGAAGTGATCAATGAGTCAGAGGAGTATCGTCTATTCACAGTGCAATCAATCAAGCAAGTATCAAAGTATACAGTACCAGTAGTTATCAACAATAAAGCCACAGAAATGGAACTTGATACCGCTGCGGATGTATCCATTACATCAGAGCACTGGATTACTCAAAATCTACCAATTGTGAAAATACAGCCAACATCAATAATTCTGAGAGACTATAATCAATGTGCAATAAAGGTATTAGGAGAAGCGCAAGTTCAAGTGTTGTGCAATTCTCAAAGCTACAAATTACCTTTAGTGATAGTGAAAGGAAATAGACCATCTTTGTTTGGAAAGAACTGGTTATCAAAATTCAAGCTGAATTGGAATGAAATTTTTGCTGTTGATGCTGCCCTTGGCAATGTCAAGACTGTTGATTCTTTAAAGAAAAAAATACACAGATCTATTCCAAGCAAACACCTCACCTATCAAGCATTTTAAAGCATCTCTCAGATTGCGTAACGATGCATTACCAGTTTTCTGCAAACCGAGGCCTGTGCCATATTCCCTGAAAACCGCAGTATGTGAAGAAGTCAAACAAACAGAGAGGAGGGGAGTTTGGAACTTTGTTGAGCATTCCAAGTGGGCTACGCCAATTGTAGTCGTTCCTAAAAAGAACAATTCTGTTAGGATCTATGGCGACTTCAAAGTGACTGTCAACAAGTATTTAGACGTGAACCAGTATCCTCTACCTACTCAACAAGATCTGTTTGCTACTCTTCGTGGTGGAAAATATTTCACAAAATTGGATTTGTCACATGCATACCAACAAATTGAGTTGGATTCTGCATCCCAAGAACTGCTTACACTAAACACACCAATGGGTTTAGTACGCCCAAACAGGCTGTTGTATGGAATAAGTTCTGCTGCTGCCATCTTTCAGTCAACAATGGAGCAGATATTGCAAGGCATACCTCATGTAATATGCTTTCAAGATGACATTCTCATCTCATCGATAACAGTGGATGAACATTTCAGTACACTTGAGAAAGTGTTGGAAAGCTTTTGTAAATGTAATGTCCATCTAAATGCAGAAAAGTGTCAATATCTAGAAACCAGTGTGGAGTTCTTAGGTTATATTATTGATAAAGATGGCATTCACCCAACACAAGAAAAAATCAATGCCATTAAGGAAATCAAGGTACCAGTAAATGTTACCGAGCTAAAATCCTTTTTAAGAATTCTCAACTATTATTCCAAATTTATAAAAAATGCATCTACCTTGTTATCACCCTTGCACAATTTGTTGAACAAAGATGTTCCATGGCATTGGTCTGCAGAATGTGATAAAGTTTTTCAAAAGTGCAAATCTTTATTGATGTCAGATAGTGTGTTAGCCCATTATGATGAAAGACTGCCCTTACAGTTATCATGTGATGCTTCCCCTGTTGGTTTAGGAGCAGTCCTGTCACACATTGTCAATGGTGTCGAACGACATGTTGCATATGCATCGAGAACTCTAACAAAAGCTGAAGCAAATTACTCTCAAACTGAGAAAGAAGCTCTTTCGATTATTTTTGGATGTAAAAAGTTTCACCAGTACTTATACGGTCGTGAGTTTCTGTTGTATACAGATCACCAACCCCTAGTGACAATCTTTGCACCAGATAAAGCTATTCCAACTATGGCTGCTGCACGCTTGCAAAGGTGGGCCCTACTACTATCTTCATTTAATTAGACAATTTAAATACAAAAAAGGTGAATTACATCAGAATGCAGATGCGCTTTCACGCTTACCAATTGAAGACCTAAACAAGGACTTGTATCCGTCTGATATCTTCAAAGTTTCCTACGTGGAAGACATGCCGATTACCTCTGATGACATTGTCCAGGCAACTCGTACAGACAAGGTTCTTGGAGTTGTGCTCAAGTATGTACAGTACGGTTTCCCTAACTGTAATCAAGACCCCGACTTGAAGCCATATTTCACCAGAAAGGATGAATTATCCGTAGATGGAAATTGTCTCCTTTGGGGAATGAGGGTTGTTATTCCTTCAGTACATAGGAATCGCATGCTGGACTTGCTTCATGACACACATCTAGGAATAACCAAGATGAAGGCAGTAGCTAGAAGTCACATCTGGTGGCCTGGATTGGATCAAGACATTGAGAGTATCTCTGCTAAATGCGAAGCATGTCAGGTAACAGCCAATAACCCACCTACTACACCTCTGCAATCCTGGATCTGGCCGAAGGCACCCTGGGATCGCATACACATTGATTATGGTCAGGATAATCAAACCAACTACTTGATAGTAGTGGACAGTCATTCAAAATGGTTGGAGGTACTGCAGATGTCCTCGACAACTTCGACACACACCATCAATGCATTACAGGAACTGTTTTCACGGTATGGACTGCCTTTGGAGTTGGTATCCGACAATGGACCACAATTTATCTCCGACGAGTTTAAAGATTTCCTAAAGTCTTTAGGAATTATGCATACACTTGTGCCAACTTACCATCCGCAATCAAATGGATTAGCTGAGCGATCGGTACAAACTTTCAAACATGCTCTGGAGAAAATGCTTCAAGATGGCAAGGACTGTGACTCTGTTGTAAATAAAGTTAAAAGGTTTCTGCTTGCATATCGTTCGGCTCCACATTCCACAACTGGACTGTCTCCTGCTAAACTGTTCCTTGGACGTCCCATCAGGACTCTCCTGAACTTGATTCATCCCTGTACAACACACCATGTACAGAAGAAACAGAACACTCAGAAGCAGCTCTTTGATAGATCACATACTTCGAAAAAGAGTCTACTCTCTGGTCAGAATGTGTGGGTACGTTCCAATAGAGGTTCCCGTAACAAATGGGTTCGTGGTGTTTTAATAGAACCCCGAGGTACCAAAACCTGGATCGTTGAGATAGATGGAAGCAAGTTCTCTGCCCATTTAGATCAGCTACGTCCAGCTTCTGAAGTGGACTTTCCCAAACCCGAGTTCACAGATGTTGAAGATGTTGTTTCCTATCCTACTTTTGAGGCTAGTCCCTCACCACTTGTGAGTATCCCAATACATACCCAGGATACAGGAACCATGTTTCCTCCACCGTCCACAACACCCAAGGGGATAGAAAACTTGCCAGAGATTTCAACTCCTTTGCCAGACTCTGCTGCTGATGCCCAAATCCCTTCAGCTGCTGTACCTGCCTGTCTCACTCCAATTCGACGCAACCCGCCTCGAAACAGAAGAAAGCCCAATAGACTAAATCTTTAGGACTGTGCCAGCAACTTTTTATACCTGTGTTATTTTTGCTTTTTTATAAAGGGAGTATTGTGATATATTTAATATCTGTAATATAAAACTTAACTGTAACTTTACTTATAATGTTTGTTAGAACAAGAATGGCAACACTAAAAAAGTATGTAACTACACTAACTACCGTTTTTCTCTGATGCTGTAAGCATGTGTTAACAATCATGTAATAAATGATCTAATCTTATTTCTAGTAATTGAAATCATTAACTACATATATTACAATCTTCTATAGAAATTACTATTTCAAATTTAGTAGCCAAAAATTTTGTACAAAAAAATCATAGCTATATATATTTTAATCAATCGCTAGCAACATGGATAAAAAAGTTCCATTCTAAAAGCAGCGTGTCTTAAAACTGCTATTTAATATCTGACTCTAAAACTCTGTATTTCTATAGACATAATTAGTTCACTCAACTCTTCTTTATAAAGATTGATTCTTTATTGTGTAACTTATATTGCTCGCAATCAAGGATAGTGAAGACCATATATATATATATATATAAGGTGTGCTCGTACTCGCTCTGCCTGACGGAAGGCGGAGAGAGCAACTATTTGACGTCATAGTGACGCCTTCCTCGCCTACTGTGGGCGTGTCTAATGCTCTCGTTTGAACCAATGGCAAGGCTGAACTAGATGCGCGTGCGTTGGTTGATGGTGCTGCCAGCTATTGCATTTTTTCATCATCCCAGACTTTTCTTTGAATCTCATCCGTCAATTTACAGACAGATCCTTTGCAAATTATAAAGAATTCCTTATTTTAAAATGCATATGCTATAATAATTAATCCGATATGTTCACCTAAATTTTTACAACCGAAGCTATCGCCGGTTGGATAAATTATTTGAAGTTACATTTAAACTTCAAATATTTTTTAACAAACGATTAGTGTAAATAAATATTTGCAATTTTATACATATATATATATAATTACAATCACATCGAAAAGAAATCTTGTATGCAAATGTTTTCTTATCATTATTTCGATTTCTGATGATTCTGTAAACAATTAAATTATTCTTATTAAAAATAAACATTTACTTAAGAAAATTACATTTGCGACTGGAAGTTTTAATTTGCATGTATCTGTACATTGATATAAAAATCAGTGAAGGAATAAAAAAAATCCTATAACAAAAACTTTCGGTTTCCCTAAAACTGGCAAAAGACATATTTAAAAATTAGTCTTATGTTCTAAGAGCTTTAATTTCTTTAAATTCGATAGAATAATTTGAACAATGATATAAATTTATTCTCACTTACCCCTCTGATAATAATCCATATCGAAAATTTTGTTGCACTTTGTTTAAATTTTTAAAGTGCACATTTAAACCATAACAATGTGAAAGACAAAGTCAAGAACATAAAGTTTTTATGAATGAATGCTACATGTTTGATAAACTATCGTTTGCAATTTAGATAATTTACAACATAATAATTTCAACATTTAATTGATAAGTATAATTTTAAAAATTTAAATATTATTGAATCAGGTGTAAAAAAAATTGAATGTTCCGAAATGTTGGTTACTACTTTTATTATTTCAGCAAATAAATCGAAAATATTTCAGATTAAACTTCATAAAAATATCGTTTGCAATGTTTCAAGCACAATATTTCAACAAAATCGTTTGCGATATTTCAAGAAATATAGAATACTGTCATGACATATGAAGATTAAATTTTGTACTATAATTACGTTGTTAAATTCGATAAATTTTTTTTAATATATATAATATATAGTCTTCACTATCCTTGATTAAAAGGTATGTTTTATTGATTTAAGTTAAGTATCAGATAAATTTTTTTGCCGGGAAAAGTATAAAAGCTTCTTTTAAATTAACTTTAAAAATATATAAAATAATTCTGTCTTGACTTTTTACAATTCCCTAAACTTTCGAATGCTCTAATTCTTTTAAAATTGCAAGTGTTTAGCTACTTTTTCGAAAGTAATATTTGTTGTAGAAAACTGAATTTTTATAGCCCACAGCGTACGTAATCAAAATAACTTTATATTATAATAACTATAATAAAAAATACTACACATTTAAAACTCCATATTAAACAAATCAAATTGATCGTGTGCTTAAATTCCGTACATTCCATTAAATCATTAACAAGTTCCTGTTTGAATAACCCATATTCGAAATATTGGAGAAAACAAGTTTTATATTTAAATTATATTCAATAAGCAATATAATGCGGTTTTCTCAAATAAAAAATATACAAAATAAAAAATTACGACATTTCCTATTTTTATGTGAAAAAAAATTGAATCGGTAGCTTTTTTATTAACTACTACTGCGAAATATTTTATCCCTGGGTACCTGGGTCCATTGACGGACTATAACCCACTTATCTAAGCTGAGATCTAAGTATAAAAATCGAAATTAAACTAAGTATAAATTTAACAGTAACCACTCACCCGCCATTCAACATTCACCCACCCAACATCTACCACTCACCCCAAAATCCCCAAACACACCATGACAAAACAAGGACGGTCAACCCCAACAAAAACACCAGAATCTCCCAAATTGAACAGTGAACATAAAGGTAATCTAATTATAGTGAAACGGAATTACGTGGTCAAAATCTGAATTTAAAGAAAAATCATGAGTAGATTTAAATAAAGTTATTAAAAATAAAATGTAATTAAGTTCAAATAGCTGTATAAGTATTAATAACGTATGATCGTCGATTGATCAAAAGAATAAAACGAAAATAAAAATAAACAAAAAAGCGGAGTTCTGTATGTAATTAATAGAATAAAATAAATAAAATAAATTTATTAACTCCGTAACCGTAACATAATTTTGAATAAGGTACCTGGGTCCCAAAGGGACTAAAACCTCTTCATCTGAATTAATATCTGAATATAGGAAACGAAAAGAAAAATCTGAATTACTAACGATCCACTCCATTCATTCGCTCAGAAAACCAATCACCCCAAAAATCCCACTCACCCCAGGACAAGACACTCGAAAAAAAAAATTATTGAAATACGCAATCTTACATCGAAACACACAGCCAATGAGAATGATCAAAAACCGATAGTAAGGCGGAGCTACCATAACGTCAAAAGTAAGGCGGAGCTAAAATGACGTCATTTAGTTGCCTTTCCTTGCCCACTTTCAAAAAGCGAAAAACGAGCGCACCTTCTATACATAGTCTTCACTATCCTTGCAATACTATATTTTTGGAGATGATTCAAATATTAAAAATAAAATACATAAGTTTAAACATTTTTTTTTTTTAAATGGATACGGCACATTTTGTTCTTAGAAATTACTAAAAGACTATTTTGTAAGGTTTTTCCTGAATTAAGAAGTTTGTTTTTCAATTAGTTATTTGCATCGCTTCAAAAATAAAAATCGAAATTTTACAGATTTTTAATTTTTGCAAGTTTAGTTATCTAAGATGCGTTTAAAAATTCAAATCATCGGTCGCTCGAATGACCTTTACTTAGAAAGAGGGTTGAAGTATTATTATAAAATTATACTCTCATTTAGTGGAAAGCAGAAAGATAGTGATTGGCAATATTATCTTTTAAGCTGCACACTAAAAAGTTATTTTATAAGCATTTGATTCGACATGAAACTGACAGTTGAATATTTTATTCTTCTCGTGTATTTACAGTTTTTCAGATACAATATATACAGGGTCAAGCAAAGAGTGATTTTTATTAACAAAAGCTACAGAGTACGACATGTTGTCATATTTATATTATCCAGGGTGGCAACATAACCTGGAAATCAGGGATCATGGAAATTTTTAATACTGGAAATTTTCAAAATTTCACAAAAACTCAGGGAATTTTTCAAATTAATTTGAATCGTTAAAACGGCGATTATCGGTAATTTAATTGTCAATATTTTCTTTTAGTTCTGAATAAGAATTTCAAGAAGAAAAAAAAGTATGGCTATGCGCATTTACATAGTTTCAGTTTTATTTTTGTAAAAACAATGACCACTGCTGGAGGGAGAAGCAAAAGCAAAGTGTGTTGGATCTTGAATTGTAAGCAACATGTGAGGGGCTAATAAATATGGGATTTATTGAATATTGGAAAAGGAAAAACATTTAAAATTATCTACAAAAGAAATAATTTGAAAAAACTTGCTTTTTTGCATATTCTGCTTCCAGAGAACATGTTTAATTACTATAATGCCTGTCACAATTGCATAATTTGTGTTGTATCCATAAATTATTATTTTAACTGTCGATAAGTATTGCTTATAATTTTTCATGCATAATGCAATATATTTCTAGTATTATCGTAGCGTGGATACTTTGTTTCTATACAAAGCATGTATTGCAACATTTCTTAATGTAATTTTAAAATCAGGGAAATTTTTGTGACAACATCATGAAATTCAGGGAACTTTTTTTCCAGAATGTTGTTGCCCCCTGTGTCGCGTTTGCCACACATAACTAAGTATAAACTAAACTAAATACAGTGATGATGAAGACAAACAGTGATGATGAAGTTGTGTCGGCATCATGATAATGCAGATAGTCTGTGCCGTGGTATTACATTTCTAATGTAATGAATTTGCATAAAACAAAGGTATTTAAATCTGTCAGAAAACTTTATTGACTTACAGGAAAGAAAAATCAATTATGCATTTGATTCTTTGTACTTAAATGATACAAGGTTAAATATACAAAATTTTAATTTCCCTAATTGTATCGGCGTGAAGAAGTACAGTACTAATCGAATAGAACTTCATTGGAATTGTACTGTTCTTTTCACTAAACTAAATTCTATCCTTTGTTTCCCAAAAAAGAAAACAGAAATCTGATTCAATTGTTTTTTAACCCTGACACTGTTAAAAATTACCGATAATTGTTTCTTTTGCAACAATTTCCATTCCAACAGACATTACCTTTAGCCCTCTAGTGCATAGTGTAGCATACATGCTACACAACTTTAAATTGATCGCTAGTTGCATCTATTGAGTGTTAGGTTAACTATTGTAGTATTGTCACGTAGGGAACCATGTGCCTAGTTCTTATAACTCCCGCTAAGCCCCTTTTCTGTATAAAATTATTGTGATAAAAACAATCAGTTGCTTCGAGACCTGTTGTTCTAAAACTGTCTCGTGGAGGTGAAGTTTTTGTAGAATGTTTTATTACTTATAAGTATAATCTGTCTCTACAAAAAATCCTAGCTAATACCAGAGGTGTGTATATAGTAATTAACTATATTTTCATACTTTTTGAAAATTATTTTGGTAATTACACATGATGTTGCATATATGCTAGACAACGATTTTAATGAATTATTTAATTAAATAGGAATATTTTTTTGTATATATTTTCAGCGGTCCAGGGGCGAAAAGGAAACTACCCAAAATATTATTTAATTAAAAAAGGAAAAATCATTCACTATAGGGTTAATAAGACCGTAAACAAAATTCATCTACTTTCTCTACATTGCTATACCCATCCATTCGAGGTTACTAATGACTTTGTAAAAACAGTTAGGAGGATCACCTCCAATCTTTCAACGCCTTTCTAGTAGTTGTAGTTACAACTAAAAAAAACAGTAACACAGTAAAAAGAGTTCTAGTAAAAACAATGTAGGTAAAATTAGTTTGCTTTAGGTAAAAATTACTGGTGTTCAGAGTTACTGTCCTTTCATAAGGATCATGATCAGAAGGTTAATGTGCACATTAGTCCAATGTAACATAAGTTTGATTGACTAACGAAATAAAGCCCAATTACTGAGTAAAAGCCCTTAAAGCCCAGGCATGCATTTCAAATTTTTGGGGGCCTTCAAATCACCCCAACCACAGAAATATCTATTCATTCAGTTATGTAGGACTCTCTTTAAGTTACTAAATATTGTCAACTATGTGCATTTTTAGAAGTATTCAAGTATTCTTCATTTAAAATTTTATATGCCAATTGAATTACTAATTTTGTTATAATTGTATATTATAAAAAGCTATTCTACCTAAAAAATTAAATTTCTAATTAAGCAATCGACCAGTATAGCTAGAACTACTTGAAGAAGTTGGCCAATAATGGTGACAAACTCTTGGTGCATTGAAACACTTCCACTTCGATGATTTTCTATTTTTTTTTATATAAGAAACATACGATTTTTGATGTTTAGTATTTATTAAATAGAGTAGTTAATATTCATTGCGTATGCTTCAACCACAAGCAAAATTGGTTTTATAAATAAAACATATTGTAAATTATTGTTTGAATTTGTTTTTAAGACGATGCTATATTTCTAGGGAGAATTGGAGTATGAGATTCAGCCAGCAGATACCATTATATTTATATCTACTCTACATGGCGGATGATTATGCACTTTTTGTGAAAACTTGTATATAGTACATCTATTTAAATAAATACTTTTTTAAAAAATAATTCTTTATGATCTTTGTTACAAATGCCTTGTTGGTTTTTACACATTCAAGTTCCACAAATTTTATAATTTTTTCTTTTAAAGTTCATTTTGGGAATAAAAAAAATCTTGAAAAAAGCACACATATTATATAGTTATAAACAAACTTAGTTATGTTTATGAAATACGGCAGAAAGGATTATCTTAAATTCGAACTTTAAAAAAAGGTAATTGATTTTATTTAATTTTTAATAATTATTTGAAAACTGCTTGCTACTTATAGATAATGAATTCAGTCAAATCGTTGGATTTTGATCAGTTTTGAATAATTTTCAATGTGTTTTGATAAGTTTCCAAAAAAAATTCATATATTGTAGTGTAATTTGTAAGTATCTCCTTAGTAATTTTCCAAATAGTTATGCAAGAACCATGAGCCTTTAAATTTATTATCTCAAAAGTTTGGTTATTTCTCTTTTCATTTAAACATTATTAAGAGTATCAATTTATTAAAAAAATCATTAAAAATGACCTCCCCTTCCCGCCTATCTACAGGCCTATAGATTACGCAATACTACGTTTTAACAGGACCGAGACTATTTTAATGTAGGGCCTTTAATGTAAAAAGTTTCAGATAGACGTAGATAAAAGAAGGGGGTTTGATTTATTTTTAGAATTGAAGATCATACACAGTTGCATTTATTTATGATATGCTGTTTATTTTTCCAAAAATAAAAACAGTGAGCATATGCGAAGCGCCAACGAATTATGTTAGCAGCTGTCTGTCTGGAAATCTGAAAACAATGCTCCTCAATTTAGATAAAAAAATTATTTAATTTTTAAAATGTGGAATTTTTTAAAAAGAATAACAATACCATACTCGTTCAAATGTGTTATCATTTGACTTTCAATGGGAGGGGTTTTAACCCCCTGAACCCCCCTTTACCTATAGGTCTCTGGTAGTAGGAGGAAGTTGGGACTCAACATTTTTCCTTCGTTCGGCAATGCAGTAAAACAATTGACTTGTTTTAAAAAGTGCAATATTAAAAAAGTGCAGGGCAACATTCGAAAAAAGTGTGGGGACAACCACCCCCTTGCTCCCCCCCCCCCCCCCCCTTCCGAATCGCCGCCACTGATTGCTGTCATATGACATAAAATATAAGTTTGAAAATGATGTAAATAAACTTGAAATTATGAAAGATAGAAATACAAAGAATAAATACCACATTTCTCCCCCTTTAGATGTATTAGATTTTGATTCTAGAAAAAAGCTTTTACTTTGAGCAGGGCGCCAAAATCCAATTAGATTGTGTCAAAAAATTTCATTGAAGCGCCCTTGCTTCCATACCCACTGTCTGCAAAATTATATGTAGTACAAAAAATCCCACAAAATTTTACTCGGATGTAAAGTAGTATATTTTCCTGTCACACCTCTGAAAAATATTTTTCGGCGCCACTACGCAAGTGACATCTTAAAATACTTTTTGGACTTCAAAGTAAAATAAAAAGTGTTAGGTTTATTATGTTGTGTTGTGTGAATAATTATATGTGTTCTGTTCGAAAACGGAAAAATCAAGTTTCTTTTTATTCCATCAACATCCTGTATTTCTTTTTGCTTCAATATCTTTTTACAAGATCTAGCTCGCTCTTTAATCCTTGGAAATCTAGCAAAATAAAAAGCGAGAGGGAGAATTCTTTCATGAATAGCCCCTATTGTAAGCTCTTTGGCGACAGCTATTCCCACCTTGGCGACCATCACTCGCATCTCAGCAACCCTACAACTATTCATTTTATTTTTGATACAGTGTCGCCACGTTTGGCTTAATACTTGCTAAAATGGCTAGTCTTAATTAAATTAAATACTTTTCAAATTGATATGTTTTTTTAGATATTTTATGCATATATTTGTAGGGCTACCAGACGTCCCGATTTTTCGCTCTCGTCTCGGGTATTATCAAGTCCCGGGATGTTGCTCCAGCATTTCTTTCGGAAGTTGCCCCCCTCACTTTTTAAAAATAAAATTTAAGTCAATTCTTTTACTGCATTGCCAAAACCAGGAAAAATTTCGTGCCCCAACTCCCCCACCCCTCCCACTACTACCGACGATAAACGCATTTACTGAACAAGTGAATGTGTCCATCGGCCATCGCAAGCACTTAAACAAGGCTAGGCCGTCATTTGAAGTGTCTTGTCTCTGTAGCTAGTGTTTAAATAGCTACCAAAAGTAGAACTACGAATTTTTTAGCCTATTTTGAAAACGTTTTGTTACATATACATATTTATTAATTTTTCAGTTATCCGATTTACAATTATATATAAATGAACAGTTCAGTTGTTCTCTCTAGATTAATCTACATATGCTTTTGTAATATATTTTTACTATCGGAAATGGAACATAATTATTATTTTTCTGTTCAAAGTCGCCCGAGTCCAATTTGTTTTTGTCTTTCAACTCCCCCCCCCCCCCCCCCCCAGGCACGTAGGTATAGACTTTTATTATATTAGAGGTGTTCATAGGTATAGATTAGAGGGGTTCAGTGACTGAGAAACGGATTTCTTTAGGTAACTTATTCCCACCCCTCAACTAGAAGGGGGGGGGGGGGGGGGGAGGAAAAAATCAACAAACTCGCTTCCCCTAATACTTTTTTTTAAAGCTTAGTAATTTTTATTCAAGTAAACACGTATACATTGCCAGATAAATATCGAAACAGCACCAGTTATTATTTATTTTTCATGAAATTGTTACCAATCAGTCACTACCTATATTTGAAATTAGTAAATATCACTCCCTATTTATGAAATAAATTTAGAGAGCAAATTTAAATTTTAAAAATCCTTGTTTGAAATAATATATAGTTTTGGAACATCTTGCTTATACGGACACGTTTGACGATCTTCCCTTTGCCACCGAAATTCAAATATTAGATAATGAACCATGATGACGTCATGTTAGCCTTGGTTTCAGATAAAATTTCCTTAAAACTTATTTTTGAAGCCTTTTGAAAACTATTTTCCGCTGTAGGACCACCGACAAATACCAGGTTTTCCCTCGTGCAACACAAGAAATACTATTATACGAGAAATTATTTTTTTTTTATTTTTTAAAGTATTTTTATGATTTTCACAGTAATTCAATTTTTAATTTTTTTTCTTCTTCTTGACTTTCAATGGGAGGGGTTTTAACCCCCTGAACCACCCCCTTACCTACGTGCCTGCCCCCCTCCCCTGCTTGATCTTGCCCCCCCCCCCTTTTTAGCACCCAATCGCCGCCACTGATTTGGCCCGCCCTCTCCCATACTACTGAAGTCCAATGTGTGGCTCAGCGATAGAGACACACAATCGTGGGTCGCGGGTCTGAATGTCGTGTTTGCCATTGTTATTCTGCTTTATTATTACAAGATTACTAATGAATTAACATATAATTTTATCAATTATCTGACAATGTCATACTAATTAAGAGGAGGTACTATATTTTTATTTAATTTTTTATAATAACAATATTACACAACAGGAGCGTACCTAGAAATTAGTTTAGAAGGTGGCCCATGTAAGATTTGACCTTAAGAATTTTTTAATTTTCATTAGGAATTTTTAAATTTTCATTAAAATTTTTAAATTTTCATTAAAATTTTTAAATTTTCATTAAGAATTTTTAAATTTTCATTAAGATTTTTTAAATTTTCATTAAGAATTTTTAAATTTTCATCCAGAATTTTTAAATTTTCATTAAGAATTTTTAATTAGTTTGCTGCGATACTTTGAAACTAAAAATTGTTTGGGCAAATTTTTTTTCTGTTTCTTTCTTTTTATTATTTATTCTATTTTATTAAAGTTACTAATTTAACTAATATTTTTTTAACAATGCCTTTTTACACGAAAAATTCCACGATTCCACACTGGTCACCCATTTTACTCCACCTATAAATCGAATGTGATCTTAGAAAAATAATTATTTAAAATATTTGTAAACATCAGAATTAAATAAAAATAAAGGAATTTGTTCCCAATGAAAATGTAAAAAGTTTTATTAAAAAAAAATAGTTTGAAAGTAAAATATCGAGTTTTAATACCCATCTTACTTAGCCTATTATTTCAAATCAATTTTTGCAGAAACCCTTTCCATTGCAATGACAAAAGGCAATGCCCATGATTATTCAAATTAAAAAAATTAATTTAATTCTGAAACCATTTCTCCGACTCTTTTCCTTTCGATATTGGCGATTTTTTTCCCTTTAGTTCGGCGAAATTTTGAAACAAGCTGGCAACCCTTACCCTCACACCGAAAATAGGGCTGGGTTTCGCTCGTTCGCAAATAATCTCCCAGCATTTCTATTGTGTATTACAAGCGACAATGTGGACTGTTTTCGTCCTGTTTCTCGCTATCCAGGCAGTCCGGGCCGATCCCATCCGGAAATGTGGTGAGTGTCAGCAGGATAAATGTGTCCCTCCAGCTGACGACTGCCTGGCCGGACTGGTCCGGGATCTCTGCGGCTGCTGCTATGTTTGCGGGCGGCGAGAAGGAGAGCTGTGTGACGGTGATTTCTTACCCATCCCTTACAGGTTTGTTCTGCAATTGATGACTTATTTTTATTTAATATTTCCTTAAATTTTTTTCAGTGTTTCGTAAGAGCATTTTAAATTATCGACATCAATTTTTATTTATTTTTGTGTTTTAACTATTTTTTCGAAAGAGAAGTCTTTAAAAGGAATATTTTCAAAGGAATTTTATTTTTTAAACTTTATTATTTTTTTAGAACTTTTCTGTGAGAGAAATAAAGTCGTTTACATAGGACAATTTTTAATAAGCATTTTGTATTTTCGTTCAATTTTTTAATAAACATTTTGTATTTGTCTTAAATTTTATATTTTTCCTATTTTTTAAAAAGTTATTTGCACTAAATATTTTAAAGCGCATATTCTTTTGGGGAAGATAATATGCTCTTTCTTCCAAAATTTGTGGTATAAAAAAGCATATAAAATTAATATTGCAATTTCGAGAACACGGAGTTTTAATGCCCCTTAATTTTCTCATTTTACGGAACGCTATATTTTTCCAAGTAAATTAATTGAAAATATTGTTAGAGTCATCTCAAGGCCAAAGTGACCCCTCAAATCTTGAAAGAAGGTCAAAATTTTGTAAAATTTTCAATAAATTCAATTATTCGTTATTACAGTTGTAATTTTTTGCTCACTTCTTTCCATCTTCTAATTTTATAATTTTCTATTAAATATGTTAAATTAATTTTCTAGTCGACAATCATGTAATTTATTACATTTTTTATATCGGTATATTGCATGCACATGATAACTAATTACAAAGTCCACGTTGACAAATCTACCACACTTTTTTTTTTGTTTTTCCTAAAACAAGTTATTTGTAAAAGTATTGTCACAAATGGACCATAAAAAAAATGTACAATTCTCGCAATTTTTTTTATAAAATTGTAATAAAAAATATTTTTGAACATCTGTAATGATCGAAAAGACAAAAAACTAGGGATGAAACGGATATCCGGTAACTATCCGGTATCCTGCCTATCCGGTTAATTTTTAACTATCCGGCAATTATCCAATATCCGGAAGCAAATTGACGGATATCCGGATAAATAACTAGCTACATTGGAGTAGCTTCCAATTTTAACAATCTACGCGTGTTGTCGTGTGTAATTTTTTTTTTTCGTTCTCAATGAGTAATATCACATTTTCTCGTCATGGTTTTGTAATAACTATTCTAATTAGAATCTATGAATCATTTCTGAGAATTGTGAAATGTTTTTCTAGAAATTCACTTTTTGTTTTTGATGTGAATACGTCTTTCCTGTCAGTATGGCTACATAGTTGCATGGAGTCGCAGATTAAAAAAACGACATTTGCAAAATCCTTATAACTCCACGTGGAATCAGCCTATGGGGATAAATGACATACCATCGTGTAAAGGAAGGTGAGACATTTTGAACAGGGCAATTATTAAACCATTCCACCCTCTGACCTTTGTACCACGTGGAGGAAGAGTTTAGTCCAACTGCCGCAAACGATTCCGTCCCATAACTCTACGTATAGAATCATCCTATGGGGAAAAATGACATACAATCGTGTAGAGGAAGGTAAGACGCTGCGACCAGGCTGAGAATTAACCTATCATACTTCTGACCTAGTTTCACGTGGGGGGATGTCGCCCTTGGTTGCAGTGTCCCTGTAGCCCACATAACTCAACGGGAATCAGCATATATGAATAAATGACATACCATCGTGTAGAGGAAAAAAATGAATGGTGTAATGTGACATTCCAGTAATCGCACTAAATAATATTACGATTGTCATTAATTTTTTTTGGAAGGAGTGGATTAGGGATATCTTTTACTTTGATTTACTACATATTTTTACTTCCGATATTTATATTCAATCCCCGTTACAGGAACAGGGGCTATGGACCCTGCGGGGAGCACCTGGAGTGCCGCCCCCGCACCGACCTGGCGCCCGGGGACCCCCCTGAGGCAATGTGTGCCTGCATGAAGAACGAGTCCCTGTGCGGCAGCGACGGGAAGACCTACAGGAACGAGTGCGAGTTGACAGAGGCCAGATACAAGATGAGAAATGGCCTGCAGGCAGTACACATGGGACCGTGCAGGAGTGGTAAGGATTTTATTTTTAATAAATAAATGATATTTCGATTTCATTATAAAAAAATAATTGCGTTTTTTCAATTTATTAATTTAAAATTGTTAAATTTCCAGTCTGCCCGTTTCAAATTTAAATTGCCCTTTTTTTTAATTTTCGACTGTCCAGTTAAGCCACTAATGCCTGTTAGAAAAGGCCTTGGGTAATTATTAGTACTTCTTTTGTTAAATGAGATTGCTAAAAATAATATATTACATGTGTCGAATTCCTTGAATACTTACAAGTGACCTATGAATCTTCAATGAGATGTAAACATATTTAAAAAATATAGGAAGATTTTTAATTCTAGATGAAACAAAGCTTCTCTAGTTATCTACAACTAAAAATTTACACTTAATTTTGGCGCCCTCTTTAGACTGGCGCCCCAAGTGGTCACTAGGTGCTTGCAGACGAAATTCTGTTTCCATATTTACTATGCCAATTTTTAACATCACATTTTGACATGAATGCGGTTACAAAATCGGTCCGTTTACAGTCGACATTTGAACGACATTTGTCTAGTGTTGATATTTCAAAGCCATATAACTCCAGACGGAATCAGCCTATGAAGATAAATGACCTACCATCATGTGAAGGAAGGATAGTTCCATTTATCCACTCCTCTTTCTGACCTTCACCACGTGCGGGGAGGTTGACGAGTCAAAAATAATCGGACATACTCTGGTCTGTTTAACTTTTTCACGTGGGCTGAGTTAAAGAAAAGTTTCCCTGCATATGGGTTAATTCATAAACGAGGGGTGAGAATATGTACCTTTGAGATGCCGGACAAATAATTATCAAAGCATTGTGGAAGGACGACTCGCTTACAATAAGAGGGCGTGTAATTGTCTGACGGATGGATCGTTAACACTGCTTCCTCAAACTAAGTAGATTCACAGATAGGGGTAGGGTCACCTGTGGGATTGGGAAACTGAAAAGCCAAGCTGAAGAAGATCTGAAGAAACCTTTAGCCAAGCGTCACATGTCCGAAACCATGTAATTACCTGTTCTGCTGCAAACAGCATACTTCAGACCTCACCAGTGGTTAAATTGTCCCAAGCTCATGTCCCGACCTGTAAAATCTATGGGACAGAAGTTGTTCCGGGCCCTTACACGTAAAAGTTAACTGCTATAGCGTCAGTTCTAATAGATGGAAGTCAAACTCTCAAGTGTTTGTTGAAATTAAAGAGAACGACCATATCTACAGTTTTATTTGACTAGTTGACAGATTAATCTATATGTGGGAATATTATGTGGACAGGAACGTCAAGAGTAGGGTGGCAACATAACCTGGAAAACCGGGAAATCAGAGAATTATCATAGAAATTTTTAATTCTCGAAAAGTCAGGGAAATTTTCAAAATTTCACAAAAAATAAGGAAATTTTTCATATTTGGATCATTATAACGGCAATTATCGTTTGTTACACCCTCCATTCTGGGTAATTTAATTGTCAATATTTCCTTTTAGTTCTGAATAAGAATTAAAAAAAGCATGGTTATGCACATTTTCAGTTTTATTTTTGTAAAAACGTGAACCACTGCTGAAGGGAGAAGCAAGAGCAAAGAATTGCAAGCAAGATGTGAGGGGATAATGAATATGGGATTTATTGAAGATTGGAATATGAAATATAAAACATATGAAAAATAAAAATAAAAAAATTAAAAACTTGATATTCTTGCATTATCTGCTTCCACAGAACATTTTTAATTACTATTATGCCTGTCGCAATTGCATAATTTGTATTGTATCTATAAATTATTATTTTAATTGTCATTAAGTAGTACTGCTTATAATTTTTCATTAATAATGCAGTATATATATAGTATTATTGTAGCGTGGATACTTTGTTTCTATACAAAGCATATATTGCAACATTTCTTTATGTAATTGTAAAATCAGAGGCATTTTTGTGACACCATCATGGAAATCAGGGAAATATCTGGGATTTTTTTTCTCTCCAGAATATTGTTGCTACCCTGTGAAGATTTGTCGAAGATTTCACTATGAAGCCAAAATATCACTCTAAAGTTTAATTGCAGCATAAGAAACTTAAACAGGTTGAGAATACTCTATGAACAAGCAGTTCAAGACGAACAGAATGATACCCACACTGTAAAAAAAAAGGTACTTAAAATGAATACCTGAACCTACTCGTTTTCCTTTGAGTACAATTGCACCGTCAATGAGCGATGACGTACTCAAATTCAAACAACGTTACTTTCGCAAAAACGAACAGTTTGATTTAATATTTCAATCTCAGATTCTGCTCAAGCCATCGTAATAAAACGACCTGACATACTTAAAATAGTTGTGCAGACTATGATTTTTCAAATATTTTGATGTCGATTGCTTAAATGGAAACTGAGTTATTACAACTCAATAATCTTACTTTCCATTCTTTTGGCACACCTTTCAAACAAGTCTTCTGTTTATAACTTATTCACGTCAACCTGGTGGTACAATGGATAAGGCCCTATATTGCGGTAACTGAGGATCTGAGTTCCATCCCCGATAAGAATTGGTTGTAACTTCTTCACGTTTTAAATTTCAACTTCTTCACGTCTGTTTATAACTTCTTCACGTCGCCCTGGTGGTACAACGGATAAGTTCGATTCCCGGTAAGTCTTGTTTGCAATTGTCGATATTTATTG
The DNA here is from genome assembly GCA_963932185.1 of Troglohyphantes excavatus. NCBI lineage: Eukaryota > Metazoa > Arthropoda > Arachnida > Araneae > Linyphiidae > Troglohyphantes > Troglohyphantes excavatus. The sequence goes on along the minus strand of OZ010677.1, from coordinate 6,654,016 downwards.
AAAGTGATGTATGAAGTCAGCCTTTGTAGGATAGCATCTGCTCTATTTATTCATTGTGCTTATTTTTGAGAACATGTCTCTTTCAAAATTACAAGTTATGTATTCGGAGCCATGTATGTTATCAAAAATGAGTACATTTTACTTATTTTTGTGCACATGTCTTTTTCAAAATTGAAACTTATGTATTCAGAACCATTATAAGCATCGAATGTAATCAAAAATTAGTACATTTTGTCTTTTTCAAAATTGAAAGTTATGTATTCGGAGCCATGAATGTTATCAAAAATGAGTACATTTTACTTGTTTTTGTGTACATGTCTTTTTCGAAATTGAAACCTATGTATTCGGAAAACCATTATAAGCATCGAATGTAATCAAAAATGAGTACTTTTTACTTATTTTTTGTACCTATATTTCAGAGTTCAACAAGTATAAACAAATGATAAGTCGATGAATATATCTATAGTTTACCAAAAGGCGTAAGAAGGTATTTATGAACCAATTATCTTACGGCATAATTACTTCTGTGCCTACTCAAATTTTGAACTTGTAGAACCTCGGAAAAATAATCATGTCAAAAATCTCCGAAATTGAATTGACCATGTCTTCTTTCCTTTGCTATCTGTCTGCTCCCGTCTTCTTTTGGGCAGCAGCCAAGTGTCTGGGACGTGGGAAGCAGGGAAACCTAAGAAATCGCTGTTGCTCTTCTCTCTTCGTTTCTGTGTATTTATTTCTTCATGGCTATTTTGAGGGCCGTCATAATGGGGCATCTGTGTTGTGTCAGATGTTTAACTGCTGAGTACTTTCTTTGTGAAAAATTATTTCTTTTCGGTCATTCGTAACAAAATAATATCTAGAGTATATAAAACGACTTTCTATTACAGAGTGATAACATAACCTAGAAATCAGAAATGGAATTCTTTAATTGTGGAAATATCTGGGAATTATTCAAAATTTCCCCAAAAAATCAGGGAATTTTTCAAATTTGGATCGTCTATTATGCCCTCTATTCTGTGTAATTTAGTTGTCAATATTTCCTTTTAGTTCTGAAAAAGAATAAAAAAAAAAAAAAAGCTTGACTGCGCATATTCAGATTTTCAGTTTTATTTTTGTAGTAACGTGAACCACTGCTGGAGGGAGTAGCGAAAGCCGGAAAGTTCCAATTGCGGCCCATGGCAACTTTTTTCCTTAGCGAACGGCAATAGCCTTTCTGAAAAAAAACGAATTTTCTGAAAAAATCACTTGTTTTCCTTTCCCCCTCGTTTGAAAGAAATTTATTTTGGAAGGAGTATTAGTGCAAGGTCGAAATGCGGCCATTTTCGGACACAATGAATTGATCTTTTAAATGTATTTCCTTTTACGAGGAAATATATAACAAAGTTGTAAATGCGTTTTTAGGGATTTAATTAACTTAATTTGAACATGTTTTTTTTTTCTCTCAAATTATTTGCTAAATTTAATTTGGATTTAATTTTAGTTAAAAAAAAATGGCAAAACCGATTTCTCGGAAAGAAGGAGTAGCCTCAAAAGGAATTATTTGAAAAAACTTGCTTTTTGCATTCTATGCTTCCAGAGAACATGTTTAATTACTATTATGCTGCTCGTAATTGTATAATTTTGTTTTGTTTCCATAAAATATTACTTTAACTGACTATAAGTATTGCTCATAATTTTTCATTTATAATGCAATATAATTATTGCAGTGTTCACTCTAGAAATAAAAAGGGGCAGGGCGCTGTTAGCAGAAAAAGGGCACCCCGTTTTTGGAAAGGCACTTCTTGTTTTTAAAAGGGCACTTTCAAAACAAAAAAAAAATTGGGGTGGGCGTGGCCACCCCATCGAACCCGTGACTAAACAAAAAAAAATTCCGATTTATTGCATATTGCGCTATTGGTGACGGCTCGGGGCTTATCTCGAAGGAAAGAAGAGTACAAAATTAATGTCACTTTGTGGAAATACTACTTGTAATAAAAAATTTGACATTTTAAAATTAATGTTTTCGCTAAAAACCAAATCGGTAAGTAGCCCGAATTAGGCCCCTTACAAAACTGATGAAAAGGCTACTAAAATTCAAAATTCGGTAATACGTAACACGTCCAATCTTGTAATCTCTCCCCAAACCATCTTACAGGTAACCAATAGGATTCGTGCAATGCCCCGTGCTCGAAATTATAGCGGAATCATCGCGATTTCACAACACGCTTAGTTAAAAAGAAGTTTGTTTTTGGACTGTCATAATTCACTTAATTCCAATTTACAAAAAAAAAATTAATCGATACCTTTTTTAAAGACAGCTAGGAAAGCAAGGATGCTTGACTAAAAAGGACAATAGGGGCGGAATTTTTTTCGAAAAAGGGGCATGAGGGCGCTATTGAGATGAAAAAAGGGCGGGCAAGGCGGACCGCCCTTCAAAAACGCCTAGAGTGAACACTGAATATTGTATTATTGCAGCGCGGATACTTTGTTTCTACACTCTTAAAAATAGGTACTCAAAACTAAGTAAAATGTACTCATGTTTGATTACATTTGATGCTTATCATGGCTCCGAATACAAAAGTTTCAATTTTGAACTAGTCATGTACTCAAAAATAAGCACAATGAATAAAAAGAGCAGATGTTGGCCTACATAGGCTGCCTTTATAAATCACTTTCAATAAAAATCTACAATTACAACCGACTTACCGGATATCGAACCCAGATTCTAAGGCACCGCAGTCCAGTTCCTTATCCGCTGTACTACCAGGGTAACTTGTGAAGAAGTTATAAACAGAAGAAATTTTAAAAAGGTGTGCGATAAGAATGGGGAGTAAGATAATTGAGTTGTAATAACTCAGTTTCCATTTAAGCAATCCATATCAAGAGGGGGGGGGGGGGAGTTAATACAGTACATTATTATCATGAACATCAAATTTGCACCCCTTAGTTTGAAATTTTTCATTGCCTAAACTGACTTTTGAAAATATAATCTTAGATGTTAGGGGGGTAATTTCCCCTTTACCCCCCCACCTGGATCCGCGCTTGATTCATATCAAATCATGTGGAAAGCCATCTTCTGAACACCTATTTTAAGTGTGTGAGATCGCTTTGTTAAGATGGCTTGAACAGAAGCTGAGATGAGCAATATTAAATCACACTGCTCATTTTTACGTAAGTACGGTTGTTTAAATTGGAGTACGTCGTCGCTCATTTATGACGCAATTATACTCAAAAGAAAAACTAGTAGGTTCAGGTACTCATTTTTAAGTCCTTTTTTTACAGTGTACTTTTTAAAATATTCTTAAAACTGAAACCAGTAATATTTATAAATAAATTTTCATAGGAGGCCAATATTTCGAAAATTTACATTTCCCCCTTTTTTTTTTCCTTCAAAATTCGTAGATGTTTTGTGAAGCTGCCATTTTTATTCAATGGAAGAGAAGGAAAGATAAATAACCTTATCTTTCACCAAAACATTAGCAAAAGTAGCTTATTGCTTCTCAGAGCTGATAACTTTATCTTGTGCCTGCACAAAGAGTCAATAATCGTTACGCTTTTTACTAGAGAAAAAAATACATAAACGAAAAAAGCATAATTTTTGTCCCTTTCCTTGCTAAATTTCCAAACTGTGATTCGTGGAATCGAAGGTGTCCGCGGTATAGTGTAGCATGTATATGCTACACAACTTTAAAATGACTGCTGTTTGCATATATTGACTTTTACGTTAACTATTATAGTATTGCCACGTAGGGAACCACGTGCATAGTTCTTATAACTGCCGCAAGGTCCCTTTTATTTGTAAAAATGATTGTGATAAAGGCAATCAGTTGCTTCGAGGTCTGTTGTTCTAAACCTGGCTCGTGAAGGTGAAGTTTTCGAAGATTGTTTTATTACTTATAAGTATAATATAGATCTACAAAAAATCCTAGTTAATTCCAGAGTGTATTTAACTATATTTTCATACTTTTTGAAAATTATTTAAGTAATGATACATGATATTACATGTACGCTACACAACTGTTTTAATTAATTATTTAATTAAAAAGGCACTTTGGATTTTTTTTGTATAATTTTTAAGCGGTCCAAAAGAAAAAACGAAAAAAATAAAAATATTTTATTAAAAATAGAAAAAATCGTGTACTAGAGGGTAACAATGCATTGAACGGTTGCCCTTGGCGACTTTTCTGAAATTATTCCGGATAATTGGCGGTTCGCTTTATTTGATCCGGATAACTGAGGTTAGGGTAATTGAAGTTCTACTCTGTTAAATCCTATCCACAATTTATTATCTCCATCAAATTAACATTAAAACAATCTGTTTTTACATATTCCAAGATTTTTTTAAACAAAACTTCTTATATTATAATTCCTTAAATCTAGAATATCTATTGTTGACGTCTAGAATATCTAAATTCGACGATGTTGTATAAAATAAAATTCCATTACAAGATAACCTCGACTCCTTCCATTCTAAACGATATACGATCTGCAATCAAAAGAAAAAATTTCCCCTCCATCTTTTAACAATTTCCAAAAGAGACAAATCGTCATTCAAAAGATTCATTCGGAAGAATATTCGATTGCATCCTTCCTAGAACTTCCTGTTCTCACAGTCAGTAAACAGTTTCTCTGTACTTTTTATTGCTTTTTCTTTCGTTCCTTCCACCGAGCCTCTCTCAACGCGGCAAATCGTCAGTCCACCTTTGAACCCACGCGCGGGAGGGAAAAAACGAATGGCTACCACTTTTGGCACGCTATTGCATATTGAACTACTTTTCAATTTAAAAGCACTGTATAGAATAAAGTATTATTTTTCGCATTCGAGCTTCGATGTCAGTTTGAGTGGTGGAAGCTCTGTTAGACAATATCGGAATTCTTTTTTTAAATTTCACTTTTTGACTGATTCTTAATTCCTTTTGGATTCGAGTCAGGCCCGTCGAACCATGGGGGGGAGGGGGGGGGGGGGTTCGACTTCGACCCCCCAATAATCTGGAAACTCTAAAAGTTGGGAATTTCAAGTTTTAAAAATCTCCGAATTTGAAAAAATTTATGCCTGAAAAATATTAATATTATTAGTAAATGAAAACTAGGGAAGATTAGAAAATGCTCAATTTGCAAAATACGTTTAAATTATACCTTAAAACTGACACTGCATGGGAATAGGGGTGCAACAAATAAATGCTTGTGAGAGAACTGCTTAATATTACCTAAAATATATCTAAAAAAAGATGAAAAATGTCTATATGTTCGAACTAGGAATTTTCAGCACTGTTGAGTTGGGAATTTCGAATAGTTGAGTTGGGAATTTTTTTTTGTGTGTTACGGTACTGACTCGAGTGTGACACCAGTGCCGTCACACAAAAACATTTTTAAGGGGGTTGAAACAAGACATTTTCCAACTTAACGATTCGAAATTCCCAACTTGAACGATTCGAACATTCCAACCTAATGACATCGGGAGCCAGCTGAGGTGTTGTCCGACAAAAAATACGAGACTTTGTTCCCCTTCGAGATACGCCCCAAGCCGTCACCAATATGTGTGCAGCCACTCACGTAGGTATGGATTTTCCATGGTAGGGGCTCAACCCCCCCCTCCCCTCATCCCAAAAGATTAAAAACTCCCCCCCCCCCCCAATTTTACAGTAGACATTAGCAGATAAATATCGAAACAGCAACATCATTTAATTTTTATGGAATCGTTACCAATATCAGTCATTACCTATTTTTAAAATTAGTAAGTACCACTCTCTAATTATGAAATAAATTTAGAGAACAAATTTAAATTTTGAGAATCCTTGTTTAGAATAATATATGTTTGGAGCATCTTGTTTATATCCCAGTTTGACGTTATTTTCCCTTGTAGAATAAACCCAAATACTAAATACTGAAACATGATGAAGTCATGTTAGGCTTGGTTTGAGATAAAAATGACCTTAAAATATGTTTTTGACGCCTTTTAAAAACTATTTTTTAGGTAAGACCCATGAAAATACCATGTTTTTCCTTCCGTTACTCAACAAGAAATGTTGTACGAGAAATTGAATTTTTTCTAGTTTTTTAAAGTATTTTTATGATTTTTATAATAATTCGATTTTTATTTTTTTCTTCTTGACTTTCAATGGGAGGGGTTTGAACCCCTTGAACCACCCCCTTACCTACATGCCTGTGTGCAGCTCTAGTGCGAGTTGTTTAACCAAACGAAACTTAACGCTTTGAAATTCCCAACCCACTTTTACTAAAAATTCCCAGTTCCAACTTATGGACATTCTTCAACTTTTTTTTTATAGATTAGGTAATATTAAACAGATGTATCAAAAGTATTTATTAAGAGTGGAAACATGACCTTGAAAACCGGGAAATCAGGGAAGTGTCAGGGAAATTTTCAAAATTTCACAAAAAATCAGGGATGTTTTTTTAATTTGGATCATTAAAACCGCAGTTATCGTCAATTATACCCTTTATTCTGGTTAGTTTAGTTGCCAATATTTCCTTTTAGTTCTAAAAACCATGGTTGTGCGTATTTTCTATTTTTGTAAAAACGTGAATCACTGCTGGAGGGAGAAGCAAAAGTAAAGTGTGTTGGATCTTAAATTGTAAGCAACATGTGCGGGACTGATGAATATGTGATTTATTGAAGATTCGAATAGGAAATATGTTAATTATAAAACATTTAAAATTATCTACAAAAGAAATAATTTGAAAAAACTTGCTTTTTTTGCATTAACTGTTTCCAGAAAACATGTTTAATTAATATTATGCCTGTTGTGGTACCATAATTTGTGTTGTATCCATAACTTATTTTAACTGTCAATAAGTATTGCTTATAATTTTACATTTATAATGCAATATATTTATAGTATTATTGTAACGTGGATATTTTGTTTCTATACAAAGCCTGTATTGCAACATTTTTTAATGTAATTGTAAAATAAGGGAAATTTTTGTGACACTATAATGGAAATCAGGGAAATATCATGGAACTTTTTTTCCAGAATGTTGTTGTCAATGGCGGCTTGTGCAATACAGCAAGTACAGCCGGGCTGCACCTAATATCATTAGTGTATTTTAAAACTAAAATCAGATATTTTACTAATTTTCTTAAATGAAGATTAGAATTGAAAATGAAATTTCTACGGTAGTAAACAAAATCTCCGGTGAATAGCAAGCCTGTTACCGTAATGCACAATTCAGGAGGAGAAAAAACTCCATTCCATCAAACTGCAGCCAAAACGCGAAATTCGAAATCGGCTGCATCGGTTGCCATGGCAACCTCTACGTAGTCTGGAGATTCCCCCCATGCTAATGCACTGCATTTGTGAGAAGGTACAACCGAAATGAATATTCTTGTTTTAGCTGTACTTGAGGTTCGATATGCTGATTGGCTCGTTGGTGAAACGAGAACTTACGAGAATATCTCCAAACGGAAATGGTTTTCGTGATACATAAGTAAGTGTTTTCCGTTTTTGTCGCATGTTAAAATTTCGTAAAAATTGAAAGGAAACTTTGGTTTGAGTAGTAAATAATATAAAATTTCCGTTCATGTATGGATTGTGGAAAACGGGGGGGGGGGGGGGGGGGGGGGTTCACATGATTTCGGCCACTGGTTGTTGTCACCCTGAAAAATATCGCCGTGGTCCCGTAGTCGTACGGGCTGTTTAAAGTGACCACTACCATTATATTATCCATGTTTACTATCGTTTGTCTTCTTCTTCTTTCAGCCCCCAGGATCGTGACGCCCCCCGAAGACGTGTCCAATAGCAGCGGGGGCAGCGTTGCCCTGTCCTGCGAGGCCATGGGCTGGCCCATTCCGTCCATTACGTGGAGGGTGGACAGAGGGGACGGGGACACCATTCCCTTGCCTAGTAAGTGCAGATATTTATTTAATTTATCATATAAAATAATTTTTCTACAGAAGTTATGAACTGAAGAAATGTTAAAAAAGGTGTTCCAAAAGAATGGGAAGTAAGATAATTGAGTTGTAATAACTCAGTTTCTATTTAAGTAATCGACATCGATTAATTTGGAAAATCATCTTCTGAACTACTATTTTAAATTTTGTCAGGTTTCATTAAGATCGCTTGAACAAACGCTGAGATTAGCAATATTAAATCACATTGCTACGTTTTGAGAAAGTACGATGTTAAAAATAGGTACTTAAAAAATAAGTAAAATTTACTCATTTTTGATTACATTCGATGCTTATCACAGCTCCGAATACATAAGTTTCATTTTCGAAAGCGACATGTACTCAAAAATGAGTAAAAATAACAGTCACTTGACTACATAGGCTACCTTCATAAATCACTTTCAATAAATTTCAACAATTACAACCAGGACTAACCGCGAATCGATCCCAATCCGTCTACTTGATATCGTCCGCACTGAAGTCCACAGTCTTATCCGTTGTACTATCAGAGCGCGTTAAGAAGTTATAAATAGAAGTAATGTTAAAAAGGCGTGTGCTAAAAGAATGGGAAGTAAGATAATTGAGTCGTAATAACTCAGTTTCCATTGAAGCAATCGACATCTTCTGAGCAAATATCATATGTTTGCCAGGTCGCTTTGTTAAGATGGCTTGAACAGAAGCTGAAATTAGCAATAGTAAATCCCATTGCCACTTTTTGAGAAAGTACGTTTACTGGCATTTGAATTTGTGGTACGCCCGTTTACGATGCGATTATTCTTAAAGAAAAAGATGTAGGTTTAGATACTCATTTTTAATACCATTTTTTACAGCGCAGGTAAAAACTGTCGGAAAACTGGTCACACGAAGTCCATTTTGTGTATAAGTCAGTTGCAAATAACGTAATGTTATTTTTCACTTATGCAGGCGATGACCCTAAAGTCGCTGTCCAATCCCGAGGTGGCCCCAGCAGATACGAGATCACCTCTTGGCTCCAGCTGCTCACCGTGCAGCCGGAGGACGACGCCACCTACTGGTGCATCGCCAAGAACGAGGAAGGGGAATCCTCAGCTGCAGCCAAGATCATCCTGCTGGACTCCAAGAGTGAGTCACTTCAAATGTCCGATAATTTCCCTCGCGCTCGAGTAATTGCTTTAGATGTATGAATAAAAGTTCGTCGTAGCGTGCGCTACGTCCTTGGGTCGATTCCGTGCGTCTGCCTACATGACAGGTTACTGCAGTCCGTCCCCTGGAATATACAGAGGGTTACCAGGTGGCAGGACATGACTGCGAACTATTATTGTAAGTTGAGAGAAATAAAAAACATGTTAAAGTTAGACAATATGGAACACAGCTTATGCTACCATAATATTCAAAGCAACATGCTTCTCTTCCCCCATGCTATACACTTCACGGGTGCTCTTCAATTGGTTCCTTGTCCGACTATGAAGCCTTCGTGGCCAAGTGGATTAAGGCGCTAGCTGGGTATCCGAGGGTTCCCGGTTCGAACCTGTGCGACGGACTAGACTAAGAATAGTAAAAAAGTAGTGATATTGCAATCGGCGGATTGCCAACTTCGCTACTAAAATGTCGTCCAGAACATCCAAAAAAATTTAACGGCGTGTATACTGAACTGGTACACGATATATCTGATCGGGGTCCGAAGTCCCGACGTCTATTGAAGGCGTTGGGTGCCAGCTCAGGTGTTGTCCTCGTCATCTGACCATGGTTCAAAAATACGAGGCATCGTTCCCGGGTCTTTTCTTCGAGATAGGCCCCGAACCGTCGCCAATAGCTCACTGTGCAGCTCTAGTGCGAGTTAATTAAACAAACCAAACCGTCAGGTGGTTTAAAGCAATAAATATATTGCTTCAATTGTGCTTGCGAGCCTCCAGCGGTTCAGTGGATAAAGGCGTTCTGCTAGTTATCAGAGGATTGCTAGTTTGAATCCGTGTGATGGACTTAACAAAGAAAAGTAAAAAAGTAGTGATCTTGCAATCGGAGGGTTGCCAGGTTTGCTACAAAAGTACTAGAAAAGTCGTCCAGAACATCCAACAAATTACATTGGTGCGTATACGGGATTGGTGCACGATAAATCTGATAGGGGTTCAATGTCCTGACGCCTATTGAAGTGGCGTCGGGTGCCGGTTCAGGTGTTGTCCTCGTCACCTGACCACGATTCAATAAATACGAGACATCATTATCGGGTCTTTCCTTCGAGATAGGCTATCACAGGGTCAATAGCCCACTGTATAGCTGTAGTGGGATGTCAATTAACCAAAACCAAATCAATTGTGCTTGCATGATTTAGTGATTTTTTGTATTGGGATGCAATATTGATATAATTTAAATATTTTTTTATAGGTGACAGATCTCAAACATTGCGAGGCAATGACTTTTAAAGCTGAAAAATCCGTGTGCTGTTCTCCAAGTGCCTTTTCTTCAACTACTGCCATATTTTTTATTATTATTTTGCGTGTTTTGTGATAACGGTAGCGAAAGCACCTCGAGCTATCCTGCAGCATTGTATACCTGTGTTTTAAAAGACTATTTTATTATAAGAAGTATATTGCACATTGTCTTATATTTTGTATAAGCTTGCGTATCTACTTGTACTGAATACCGCTAGTGAGCAAATTCAATTTACAAAAAACTTGTTGTAAGGAATAAATTGATGGTACTTAATAAGTTGGTAAATGGTACTTAATTTTCACAGTTGTTGCATTTTGAGATTAAGTACTTTGTTATTTTATAACTTTTAAAAATATTTTCATGAACGCAGCAAATCAAAAATTCTGCGAATGAAATAAATTAGATTTTTTTTAAATGTTTTAATTGAATTTATTTTGTATTATATTCATGCAATTTCCTAAAACCCAGGCCGCAGTTAAGAATACCTAGTTCTAGTCTTGCAGTTATGATCATAAAATATCAATGTGGTCTTGTAATTGTAAATAGGTGAAACACTTTTAACAAAGAGAACTTTTGAGACAAAGTGAAAAGTATTTTTCAGCTTGAAAATTGAATACTATAAATTTGGCATTTATCACTTTTTCAATATATAAAGTTTATATTTTATTAAAATGTAAGCTATGTTTTTAAATAAAGCTTTGTGTTTCTAGTTCCAGTTTTGTTCCTTGTGTTTGAAATACCTTATACAATGAAAAAAAAAAGTAATTGAAACTGAGTACTTGAACCTACTAGTTTTTCTTTGAGTACAATTGCATTGTAAATGAGCGATGACCAGGGCCTGATTACCGAATAGGCCCAGGCTTACACTTTACATTTTTGAGGGACCCCCAAATCACACATTTTATATAAATATTTAACACTCTTAACATAGTTTGCCACTAAATTTACCTTAAAAAGCGGGATTACTCACTTTAATAAAAAAACAGTTACCACTTTTGTCTTAAATTTGTTCAAATATCGGAAAAATAATCAAAAACATACTAAAGAATATTAGGAATATTTTCATTACTTATTTATGTTTATTAAATATTATATATAATGTATTTCGTTGCCATCCAGGGGCCACAATTTTAGTGCATATTTGAGGGTGTATATGCGAGCAATGGGGCCCCATTTATAGGCGGGCTTCCCTTGCTTCAATGTCTTAATCGGGCCCTGGCGATGACATACTCAAATAAGTTATAGTACTTTCTTAAAGTGAGCAGTGTATTCGCAGCCATTATAATCATCACCATTAAAATAACAGTATAGTACGAGTTGTAAGGAGTTCATAAGTTTGAAGTTCTGTTTTTTTTTTCAGTTGGATAAGCACATCAATTGCTGACCTTATGCATCAATTTTAATATTGGAACAATTGTGTTTATGATTTAATGTAATATACTAATAACCAGATATTAAGCGCGTGGGTGTCACTTTATATACCCGATACTGCCACTTGAGCTCGAGTGATCACTTTAGCCTGACAAGAGTATCGGTGTATCATGCAGAAGGTCCTTGGTTCGATTCAGGGTGACAGCCAAAAATTGCATGGCAATACAAGCTGAAATCGTTGATTTTTTTTTTTTTGTAGCAAAATCTTTAAAAAATCATACTTTGCTCAATTTTCAATTTAGAGTTTAAATATCATATTAAAGAAATGTACATAATTAAAAAACAATGGTTAAAATATTGAAATGTCATAATTTTTTTTATGTGTTAATAGGCAGATCTTTGTACTGATTTATTAATTAAAAATATTTAAGGTATGCAAAGAATAATTTAAAATATTTTTTGTGTGTGTTTTAAAGTATGATCATAAAAAAAAACCGCTTATTTTTGCAATCAAAACCTTTTTAAATGCTAAAATGTTTCTGATAAAGATTCAAACTTTCGCTTTGAGATTTTGGCAAAAATGTTTACAAAAAAAAACAATTTAAATTTTACTAACAACTTTTAATTTGTGTATTTTCGAAGAAAAATCCAAAAAATTTGGAATCTACAAAAAAGTGTTGTTCTAGAGTTATATAATAGTATTAACTGAAAAATACCTGTTCTACATAAGGAAAGAAAAAAAACACAATATATAAACCAATACAATTTAAACGATAGAAAATATATTTTTAATTATGATACTTTTTACCACTTTTTCACTCTAAATTTCCAAAAAATATAATTATTAGAGTGATGAGGGAGTGTTATTTTAATCTCGTGCGTAGAACGGGTACTTCAGCCAGAAATACACAATAGCTTATTTTCTTTTCTCTAACAAATTTCATCTTCCTGGGTATACGAGAAGTTGGAGAATAAGTGATGAGGTAATTTATTTTAACTCCTTGCACCAGAATGGGTATTTCTGTTTAGAAGTTCGCGAATATTCCTTTTTTATCATATTAAAGGAATAACTCTGCCAAATTTCATCTTCCTGAGAACAAGGAAATTGTTGAATTAGTGCTGTGTCCGTGAATGAGTTACATTTATATAGATTGATCTTGGTTACTTAAATCTTGTGCTAGAGTAATACTAATTAAATTTTAAATTTACATGAATAAAATTAGTCTAAAACATTCGACGTATTTTTTTCTGCTAGAGCAGGGAATTTAAAGGAAACAATTAAACAAAAGACAAATTGTGGGCTTAATTTTAAAGAAGAGAAGAAGGAAACGATTTTATACAATAATTAAACTGAAAGTACCTTTTATATTTCACCCCTTGATAAAAAAAAATATAAAAATAATAATTTACCAAACAAAAAGGGTTGACATTACTGATTCATATTATTAACTTAAGGTTCGTATAATTTAACTTTCAATGTTAACTTTTTTGTTATATATAACTATTGTTTTAATAAAAATTGCAGGCCATTCTCAAGTTTGCTGATATGGACAATAAAAGTTATTTTTACTTTTGAGAAAACTATGCGTATTTAAAAAAAATCGTAAGATTATATAATTAATTTTGCCACTTTGATAGTAATTTCCTTGTTTTTAAAGTTACTAATAGTTCCCCCCCTCCCCCCCTTTCATTTTCAGATACAAAAAGAAATTTGCCAACGTTGCCCCTTATTTAGTGGTGCCATCTACTAGAGAAACTTTGAACTTGTCATACATTTTGAATTTGAATTATCGTAAAATAAAGGAATTTTCAGGAGGTATATAATTACAAAACTATTTTAATATGTTTAAACTCAAATTAGTTTATTAGGTCAAATACCGATTTATTAGGTCAAACGATTTTCCAAAAGCGGTTATTTCTTATTACATTCGAATTTTTAGGCTTCTTAATTTATTTGGTAAGTGAGTTTAAACTTTTCCAGGAAATTGTTTTGATGTTTAGAAACCAATAAATGGAGATCTTTAAAATGTCAAATTATCCATAGTAAATTTAAAATTTTTAAAAAATTTACAATTTTTATTATGAAGTTGATAAAAAATTTATAAATAAAATATATTAAAATGTTTTGCTGGTGATCAATTTTCCCAAAAACATTTCAGTCTTATACGTAATTTCAATTGTTCTGGAACATATTTATATTTTACACTAAAGATAATTTTTTTTATTTAAAGAGATTTTATAAACACAATTTAGCAAGGTGCTACTAAAAGGGTCCAAGGATTCCCAGGCATGGACAATGGAGATAGATTAAGAAATTTGAATATGTATACTCTTGTAGAGAGGTGGGCTAGAGGAGATTTTATTCAACTGTTCAAATTTATTAAACAAGGGTATGTGGAGGTTTTAGGTTTTAATATGAGTGATAAAATTACAAGTCATGGGATTAAATTAAACATTTAAATACATTTTAATAGGAAATGGAGAAAACACCATTTCTACAATAGGGTAACAGAAGAATGGAACAAATTGACAGTGAATATTGTTAACTGAACAGGAATAAAGAATTTTAATAAGAAGTTGGATATACATTGGGGGATGGTTATTTTTTTTTTATTTAAGATCCTGACCTCTCCGTTAGGATATACAGGATTTCCTTCAACAACCATACGTGGGATACAGAGAATATACACATATAATGTTTGTACAGGCCATTTGAAGTGATACACATTAGTGAAAATCGAGCAACATGCGCTGAGGTTTGTTGCACATATCTTAGGTGTTAACATGAGTATTTGTCTCTATGCGGGGTGCATACCCCTCAGTTTCGTATATAAAAACTTATAACCTAACTTAAAATCTAAAAAAGAAAGGGAAAAAAGAAAAGTTACGTGAAACAAAATTTTCTTGAAAGTCTCTTATGTTAATAATTTGTATCTTGAACCAATACGAAAAGTTTACATTGTGTAGTTTTTGAGTCCAGCATATTTTGATATGAAACATATAATTTGATGATTTAGGTTCACTTATATTCCCATTTTTGTCATAAGTGTTGATACAACTGTCTGTAGGAATGGGTGAATAGAATTTTTTAACAGTAGAGTAGGTAAATCAAGCACCGGAAAGTTTAAAGGTAAGAATGTAAACCGTAAATGTTCAAATTCGGCACAATTGTATATGTAATGTTCTATGGAACCCTCTTCTTCATCGTAAGGACAGATGGGATTTGCCTGGAATAATCTTGATTGGTGAGTCGGAAACGTGCCGTGGCCGGTGAGAAATTGATTAACGTAAAAGTTTGAATGACATCTGCTCGTGCTGACCTTGGGAAATATGGAATGAGTGTGTCTGCCTTTTGTTGTTGGAGGATGCTTAGGAGATACCAGTGGCGGCCCGTGGTCTAAAATGTTAGTACAGCCGAAATCATGTGAATCCCCCCCACCCCCTATTTTCCAAAAACCTTACATGAACGGAAATTCTTTATTATTCACTACTCAAATCAAGTTTCCTTTCAATTTTTAAGAAATGATAACATGCGAAAAAAATAGAAAACACTTACTTATTTTTTGAAAATTAAAGTAATCCTGCTTTCTTTTAAACATGCAAATCGGTCAATTTAAATATTAACTTACATAACGAAACAACAGCAGGACCATGTCCTGAAACAACAGCACACAGTAAATGTATCACGAAAACCATTTCCGTTTGGATATAATCTCGTAAGTTCTCGTTTCACCCATTAGCCAATCAGCATATCGAACATTAAGTGCAGCTAAAACAAGAAAACTCATTTCGGCTGTACCTTCTCACAAATGCAGTGCATTAGCATGGGGGGAATCTCCATACTACGTAGCGGTTGCCATAGCAACGATGCAGCCGATTTCGAATTTCGCTTTTTGGCTGCAGTTTGATTGAATGGAGTTTTTCCCCTCCTGAATTGTTCATTACGGTAACATGCTTGCTATTTACCGGAGATTTTGTTTACTACCGTAGAAATTTCATTTTCAATTCTTCTAATCTTCATTTAAGAAAATTAGTAATATATCTGAATTTAGTTTAAAAATACACTAATGAATTTAGGTGCATCCCGGCTGTACTTGCTGTAGTGGGCGAGCCGCCACTGGGAGATACTAGCTGGACCAACCTTGTTAGGCGTCAATATTGTGTAAATTTTATTGCCGTAAAAAATTGTATTAAGTGAAGGTTTAGTTGTAATATTGACATACAGAAGTCGCCACCAAATCTAAACTAGTGACTAACATATTAATTTTATTAATTTGCACTCGATTCATGGATTTCATTTTAAAAACTCGAATTAAACTGTCAAACTTTTCTAATCAACGTAAAATCATAAAACTTGATCATCTTAGGAACTTTATTCAACTGCTGGCATTGTCAACGGCAAATTATTTAGAATGTCCATAATGTCAAAGAGAGCAGAGTGACACGTTAAAAATAATTAAGATAATAATATTTGTTCTTAGATTTGTTTCTTGAATTTTCGAACACTATACACTGCAGTGGCGGCCCGTGGTTGAAAATGTTAGTGCAGCCGAAATCACGTGACCCCGTTTGGAGAGATTTTTGGGAAATTTTCGATTTTCCTCTAGCCCGCCCTGCCGATTCACGCACGAGCCAATCATTTCAACGAAATCCCAAGTACAGCAGATTTGAAAAAATCCTTTTAGGCTGCGTTTGTGTCGTCACATCCTCCATTGTAGAGTGTAAGGGAAGTCATACTACGTAAGGTTGCCATGGCAACGATGCAACCGATTTCTTACTTCGCTTTTTGGCTGCAGTTTTGATTGAAAGGAGTTTTTCCGCTCCTGAATTGTGCATTACGGCAACAAGTTTGCTATTTAACGGAGATTTTTTTTAACTTACCGTAGAAATTTCATCTTCATTTTCAATTCTAATCTGCATTTAAGAAAATTAGTAAAATTTATAATTTTAGTTTTAAAATACACAAATAAAATTAGGTGCAGCCCGACTGTACTTTCTGTAGTCCACGAGCTGCCACTAATATACTGGAAAGGAAGAAACACTGGAATATATTTTGAAATATATTGAATAACTTACAAAAATACCTGTTCTTCGCAAACGACCCAAATAACTTAGAAATCGACTCAAATAATATAGATATAAACAACTCATTAAAGCAAGTCAACATATAAATAAACGACTTATTATAGAAATAAATTGAATTTGTTTATTAAAAAAAATCTTTTAATAGTTTTCCGATTTCCATTTCTTGGAAAACAATGGACTTTCAAGAAATTAAACTACAAATTAATTATAAGATGCATTATTTCTTTAGTATAGATCTCTTTAACCCCTTCTAGACCCGACGAATAGGTATCGAAAGAAAGAGAATTTCCGGCAGCACTGAAAAATCATACGTTCATCTCATAAATATCAACGGTTTGTTTAAAATCTTTGTTGGAAATGATTATTGGGATAAATAAACATATTTAAACGAATATTTATTTGATACTTTTTTCGAATTCGTTAAAAATTCGCAAGATGAGATAAAATACTTCAAACACATATTTTGGCATTGACATTGATTGAAACCGTTGCAGTGATTTTAAACACATTCGCTTGCAGTTGGAATAGAAAGTTTTTTTTTATATACCTTGCTTTCTTCTAGTCAGTGGTCCTCAACCCGCGGTCCCCGGACCATTGCTGGTCTCCGGACCATTGGTGGTCTCCGGACCAATGGTGGTCTCCGGACCAATGGTGGTCTCCGGACCATTGGTGGTCCCCGGACCATTGGTGGTTCGCGAGACGTTCTAAAGTAGTCAGTGGAGCTTTATCACTAATTAAAAAAAATATGTTTATTAAAAAAATCTAGGTGATGTCTGAAATATTTCCTTTCGAAAACTAAATCTAAATTGATAATTTAAATTTATTTTCTAAAAAATAAACCGAATTGTTATCTCTATTTTAATTATTTCATACGTTTACAAATACAAATATTGACGACCAACAACAGGCTCAAGGCCCAACAAGGTTGGTCCATCTAGTACCTCTTAACTATCCCCCAATGCATATCTAACTTCTTCTTAAAATCCGTTACACCTTTACAATTAACAATATTCACTGGCAAGTCGTTCCATTTGTCTATTACCCTATTATAGAAATAGTGTTTTCTCCCTTCCCGATTAAAATGGGATTTGTTTAACTTAAACCCATGACCTCTCGTTCTATCACTCATATTAAAATCTAAACCCTCCACATCTCCTTGTTTGATAAATTTGAATAGTTGAATCAAATCTCCCCTAACCCTTCTTTCTTCCAGAGTATACATATTCAAATTTCTTAATCTATCTTCATAATTCATGCCTGAAAACCCTTGAACCATTTTAGTAGCCCTGTGCTGAATTTTCTCTAACAATGCAATGTCTTTTTTAAGATATGGTGACCATAACTGTACAGCATACTCAAGATGTGGCCTTACTAAACCTCTGTACAATGGCAAGATAATATCCTTAGATTTTGATGAAACACTTTTCCTGATGTACCCCAACATTCTATTAGCTTTTTTGCTAGCTACTGTACATTGATGACTCATTTTAAAATCCTCATTTACCAACACACCCAGATCGCTTACAATCTCACAATTTTTGATTTCTGCACCCTGTAAAACATATGCAGCCTTACTATTTTTGATACCCATGTGCAACACTTGACATTTACTGATATTAAAAGACATACCCCATTTAACAGCCCATTCTGATATTTTTGTTAAATCACCTTGTAATTGCTCTATTTGTTCCCCAGAATTCACAGTCCCCATAATTTTTAAATCATCTGCAAAGATGCTGACCTTGCTCCCAATCTCCCAACTAATATCATCAATAAAAATAATAAATAAAAGTGGACCTAACACAGAACCCTGTGGCACTCCACTTTTAACTTCTGCCCACTGAGAGTAATTACCTTTAATTTGCACCCGCTGACTCCTACCAATTAACCAATTCCTTATCCATTGTAAAATTTCACCCCCAATCCCTAACCTTTCCAACTTGAACAGCAATGCCTCGTGGGGAACTTTATCAAATGCTTTCTGGAAATCAATGTATACTACATCTACACTGTTCCTTTTATCTAATTCTTCAGTAACCCTATCGTAGAATTTTAAAAGATTTGTTGTACAAGATCTTCCTTTCCTAAATCCAT
Organism: Troglohyphantes excavatus; assembly: GCA_963932185.1. NCBI lineage: Eukaryota > Metazoa > Arthropoda > Arachnida > Araneae > Linyphiidae > Troglohyphantes > Troglohyphantes excavatus. The sequence goes on along the minus strand of OZ010677.1, from coordinate 6,635,175 downwards.
ACTGATTATCTGACAGCAAGCTCTCTGATTCCAAAAATGATATGATGCTGTTTTTAATTAATGTTTCAAAAATCTTACATAACACTGATGTTAAACTAACCGGTCTGTAATTACCAGGTTCACATTTTGCCCCTTTTTTAAAAAGCGGAGTGACATTTGCTAATTTCCAGTCTATTGGTACATTACCCGAATTATACGTCGATTTGAAAATAGTTAGTACAACATCTCCCAGTTCTTCCGCACACTCCACTAGTACTTTTGGGTAAATTTCATCTGGTCCTGGTGCTTTAAAAGGTTTAATACTTCTTAAGAGGACTTGGTACCCTTTGATTTGAGAAAATCGATGAAAATATCAATTTTTATTTTTTTTGCTTAAAATATGCTCTTATACCTAAAGTTTATTATTACAAAGTTTTGAAACGATCTGATAATTATAAATGTAATTAAAATGCGTTTCATTACTCTCATAGCACTTAAAATGCTACGTCCATTTCGATGTTTACATTTTTGACGCAACAGCTTTTCGTCATTTATTTAAGGAAAAATCAGCTAAGAACAAGTTGAACGTGTTTATCTGTGACTGTATCTATCACATCACGTGTTTGTTTACTTTTTTTACCGTGGTTTGATATAATTTTAAATTTGAAGGTAAAAGGAGACGTATTTGCCAAAGGCGACGTATTTAACAAATGTAATAACATGTTTTTGCTATTGTCAAAGCTTATTTTAAAGTCTTTTATGGTATGGAATATGTATGTTTAATGAATTCAGTTGTATTAGTATGGTTTCTAACACAAAATTAGTCTAAAACAATATTTTAAACACTATTATTTTGATTTTAACAGATTTTTCTCCAAAATTTAGTTTTATTATCATTTTAAAACTGAGTACACAATAGTGATTTAATATACTCCAATTAAATAATAAAAACCGGAATTTTATATGTATGCAAGTAGTTATAAAATTAATTATGTGTAAAGAAAATATCAAATGTATTCCTCGAGTTATTTGAATTTGAAATGTTTAAACTGATTTATCTCAGTTTGTGTTTTTTGCATATGCCACGGTATTTAAAATAGGAATACTTTCTCACATATTATTCAAATAACTGGATTTTTTTTCTGAAATACCTGTATGACCTATTTAAAACAATCAAGGATGGGTTTTGCAAAATAATGAAAAGAAAAAAAGTTAAAAATTAAAAAGTAGACTAAATCATGTTTTTTTCCATTTTTTTGCATATACATCGACATTTTATTTTTTTTCTCAAGAACTAAATCAGTTATTTCAAATTCGATCCTTAAAGTTATAAAGTATATGTAAGTGAATGTAAGAAAAAAAATTCTTTACAAAATTATAAAAACTGAAAGAGAAAAACCATTTTTAAAACAGTTCAATTTTTTTTAAAAAAATTAAATTTTGAAAAATATACTCATAAAAATAATTTTTTTGTTGCTAAAATCATGTTATATAATAATAACCTTCAATAATATGTGTAAAATATCTATGTAAATTATTTAATAAAAAAAATTATTCCAAGGGTACCGAGTTCCCTTAAGTGATAAACTACTTCTTCCCTAGTAAAATTGCATTCCTTAATAACCGGACGCATATTATCCTCTATTTGCATGAAATCAGATTTGAAGTCCTTATTAAAAACTCCCATGAAAAATTCATTTAAAATATTAGCCATTCCTACATCATCTTGAATTAAATTGCCTTGATAATCTTCGAGTGGTCCCAGATGATTATTTCCTTTATTGTTTCCACTGGCGTAAGCAAAAAATCCTTTTGGATTATTGTTGATATCCCTAGCAAGTTTTTCCTCCAATGCTAATTTCTGTTTTCTACTGATATACTTAAACTCCCTTCTAGCTTTTTTATACTCCTTGCCATCAGTGTCCCTACCTGTTTCTTTAAATATTTTATACGTCTTTTGTTTTAACTTAAGAGCTCGTTTTGTTTCCTATGAAAACCACATAGGAGAAAGCTTTCGAACTACATCTTTCTGCCTAAACGAAATATGCTTATTAACAGCTACATTTAATTTATCTTTAAATTCCTTCCATTGATCTACTATATGAGAATGCTCCAACCCATCCTTAAAAACATTAGTTACCTCAGCTCGTAACTTATGAAAATTAACATCTCTAAAATTTGGAATTAACCTGTTATTTTTATCTACAGTTGTCTGAAACATAATGTTAAATCTAATGCTATTGTGGTCACTTTCCCCTAGATGCTCGCTCACTGTTAAATTGTGTACCCGATTTTCACAACTGCAAAACACCAAATCCAATAACGCATTACCCCTTGTATTATCATGAACCAATTGCTCTAAAAAGCAATCTTGAATCGTGTCCAAAATGGGATAACTTACGCCGCGCGACCACGGACCATTCAAAAGTGAGTGTAATGTTGTTGTTTTTTTTGAAGAAATTATCGTGTTTCTTTTGCTTGTCGCTATTGCCAGTCTAATGATATACTTTATGGTTGAAAAATGTGTTTTTGAAAAGAAAAAAAAATGCAAACGGAATCCTTCAATTTGCAGCTTCGAAGGAGTTTTCCTTGGTGAGCAAATGGCAAGTTAAAATATCATAGTGATATTATAAGTACGACTGAGATACATATTTTCTTGACGTTTCAAGTTTAAAACTTATTTTTTAATTAATAAATTTATTTACAAAATAAACATGTCAATACCTATGTTATATTTACTATCTAAATTATATTTAGAAAGTATGTTTTAGTAATATTAAAAAGTGGTGGTCTACGACATGTTAAATATAAGACTCAGTGAGTGGTCCACGACTTATAGAATGTTAGACTAACTGGTTCGAAGCCATTTAGGTTTGGAACCACTGTTTTACACTATAAAAAAAGGTACTTAAAAATGAATTCATGCGCTGCTAAAAATAGGTACTAAACATAAGTAAAATGTACTTTGATTACATTCGATACATGTCATATTCATAGCTCCGAATACATCGAATACATAATTGTCATTATTGAAAAAGACATGTACTCAAAACTGAGTAAAGTGTACAGTTTCTTGCTTTTAATGCCAGAAACCACTTTGAATAAATTTCAACAATTACAACCAGGACTTTTCGGGAATAGAACCCAATCCGTCTGACTACCTGATGTCGTCAACGCCGAAGTTCTGGGTCTTATCCGTTGTAACTACCAGAGTGCCGAGAAGAAGTTATAGATAGAGGTTATGTTACAAAGGCGTGACAAAAGAATGGGAAGTAAAAAAATTTAGTCGTAATAACTCAGTTTCCATTTAAGCAATCGACATCAAATAATGTGGAAAACCATCTTTTGAACAACTATTTTAAGTTTGCCAGGTCGCTTTGTTAATATGGTTTAAACAGAAGCTGAAATCGACAATATTACCCATACTGTTAATTTTTCCGATAGTATGATTACTTAAATTTGAGTACGTAAATTGTACTTAAAGAAAAACGAGAGCACCCATGTACTCATTTTCAAACAATTTTTTTTTACAGTGTGAACTACTCGTTTTTTTAAAGCATAATTACATCGTAAATGAACGATGACGTACTAAAATTTAAGTAAAAGCACTATTTCAAAATTAAGCAATTGATTTAATATTGCTAATCTCAGCTCCTGTCAAGCGATCTTATTACAACCTAACAACCTCAAATATTTGTTCAGAAGATGATTGTTCGTTCGATTCGATCGATGTCAATTACTTACATAGAAATTCAGCTATTGAAACTCAATCAAAGTGACCTGGCACACTCAAAACAGTTGTTCAGAAGATGGTTTTCCACGTTATTTGATGTCGATTGCTTAAATGGAAACTGAGTTATTACGACTCACTTATCTTACGTCTCATTTTTTTGCACACCTTTTTTAACATTTCTTCTGTTTATAACTTCTTAACGTCGCCCTGGTAGCTTAACGGATAAGGCACTGGGCTGCTATGCCGGGAATCTGCACTGTAAAAAAAAAGTGCTTAAAAATGAGTGAATGAAAGTATTCGTTTTTTTTTTGTACAATTGCATCGTAAATGAGCGATGGAGCCTATGTAAGCATGTATTTACTCCTTTTTGTTCATTGTACTCATTTCTGAGTACATGCCTTTTCCAAAATTGAAACTTATGTATTCGGAGCCTTGATAAGCATCGAATGTATTCGAAAATGTGTACATTTTAGTTATTTTCGAGTTCCCTATTTTAACAGTGTAGTGAATAGATATAGAAAATATTGTTCAATATGTTAATAATCATGATAACATACCTTTTATTTTGCAGAAATCCGCAGCTGTTGCCTATACATCTCCCATGGAATTCTCTTTTTCTACAGATGTTGTCAACCTTTTGTAAATTATTGAACAATAAATTGTTGCAGAATGATTTGAATGTCCATTCTTTGCATGAAAAACAAGTCATTAAAGAATATACGCAGCGCGCTTCTGGCATGACACAGTCGCAGTTAAATAGTCATTTCGCATCTGATCATTAAGCCTGACAATAATGGGTTGGTGCTCATTAGATGCCCAGCTGATCAAATATTCCCTAGAACTATAAATCTTAAAATATTGGTTGAGGGTTTTTATTTATGTGGATATGTATTCTTTAAATGCCTCAAGTATAAGAACCAAGTGCATTTCGGATCTTATACAGATGCTATTAAGAACAGTTTATAAGAATCCTCTGAAAGTTGAATTTCTCTGTTGAAAACTCTTTAGTTAATCAGCTCGATGAATAGGTTTTGTAAAAATAAGGTAAATATACAGGTATTTTTTATTTCTTTTAATTTATTTTTAAACCATCTTTTGATGGATGGGTTGCCTGTCAAATGGTCAAAGTTTCCGAAAATGGACTAACAATATTTTCCTTTAATACACTGTTAAAAATAGATACTTAAAAATAAGTAAAATGTACTCATTTTTTATTTCCTTCGATGCTTTTCATAGCTCCGAATACATAAGAATACCTAAGTTTCATTTTTGAAAATGACATGTACTCAAAAATGAGTAAAATGAATAAAAAAAGCATTTGGTCCGCACCGAAGTCCTGGACCTTATCCGTTGTACCACCACAGCGATGTAAAAAAGGTATAAACAGAAGTAATGTTAAAAAGGCGAGGCAAAGCAATGGAAAGTAAAATAAATGAATTGTAACAACTTAGTTTCCATTTAAGCAATAGACAACAAATGATTTAGAAAACCATATTCTGAACACCTATTTTAAGTCTGTCAGGTCGCTTTGTTAAAATGGTTTAAACAGAAGCTGATATTAGCAATATTAAACCATTCTGCTCATTTTTGCAAAAGTACGATTACTTAAATTTGAGTACTTCATCGCTCATTTACGTACTTCATCGTTACTTCATCGCTCATTACGTGTACTCTAAGAAAAACAAGTAGGTCCATATACTAATTTTGTAAGCAATATTTTTTACGTTGTAGGCAATTAGAGTTATCATTTAGCTAAGTGGTGTGGGTTCTAGTTCAATAAGTTGCCTAATAATGAATTTAATTTAATTCCACTTACCATTATAGCCAATGCGAGTTGCAAACTTTAAACAGTCAACTATTTTATATGGCATTACGAAAATGATTTTATTTTAGAGAGGATTATTAATTATCTTTCAGGTACGTTAGAAATGTCATTTATTATCTTTCAAACTAGATATTTATAATTCTAAGGTATTATTTACAACAAGGCAAAAAAATAGTTTCTTTTGTATATAAGGATCTTGGGTCTTGTGTAGAGACAGGATGTCTACTCGAAAGCATTTACCGCTCCACAGTGCAGTTACACAAAAAATATTTTGACAGGGTTGAAACAATAAATTTTCCAACTTAACGATTCGAAATTCTCAACTTAACTGTTCGAAATTCCCAACTCAACAGTGCTGAAAATTCCCAGTCCCAAAATTTTTCATCTGTTTTTTATATATATACTAGCAAAATTACCAATTCTTCGCACGAGGATAAATGAAATAACGACAAATATAAAAAAAAAAATTATGCATTTCCTCTTCTCCAGGGATTATTGCATATACCAGTTTAGAATTTCTCCTAAAAAAATAGTTTCTTACATAAATTAAAATTTAAAATATATTTATTTTTAATAAATTAGAAGTAAAAATATCTCTATACTATTTGGTTGCTAATACACCGATAAAAATCCAATAATTTCTAGATTATTATCTCCTTAATTATTATCCAATAATTATTATCCAATAATTTATAGATTATTATCTCCTTAATTATTATCTCCTTAATTATTATCCAATAATTATTATCCAATAATTTATAGATTATTAATTTCTAGAATGTAGTTTTAAAAATTTAATATTCCTGCACAAAAATATTTTTATAAATTAATACGAATTTTCTTTCTGTGCGGATATCCCAAAATAAAAAACGAAATTTGTAAAATCATTAACTCCAAGTGGAATCAGCCTATGAGTATAAATAACATACTATCGTGTAAACGAAAGAGACAAACGTTTTAAACGTGCCGATTTTTAACACATTCCCTTATCTTACATTTGTACCATATGGGAAGTTCTGTACCAGTATACGCTTCCGGCTACTATAACTCAACATGGAATCTCCCTTAATGGATAAATTGCATACCATCGTGTAAGCAAAAGTAAACCGTTTCAACCATGTAGATCATTTATCCTCTCCCTCTCTGAACTTTTTACCCAGTAGGGCCCGATACAGCGTGGTTACAATTTAATCAATCAGGACATGACTATACTATTTTAGTTTTCAATGCTTACTTTAATTGATGAAATTTTAATTATTGTTGTCATCTTTATTGAATTATAATGTGTATTATAATAGTTTTTTTTTATATAAGAATATGTTTTTACGTAGAACTACGAATTATTTTTATCAAATAAAAAATTATTAAATTAAATTATAAACAAAACGCTTTGATCCTAATTTTTCTATTATTTTTAAAAAAATTAGCTTCAAAAAGAGTTTTACTAAATTTTAGTTTTAAAGAATTACCTTCAAGCAAGAATTTTAATAAAACTTCTAAATCAAGCACGATATTGAAATGTTTTTAAGTCGTATGGAAGTGAAAAATGCAGCAAAATCCGAAAACAGAAGTTTTTAAAGATGGCTTAATTAGAAGATTTCAACTTGAACTGCAATGATTTAACTTTCAAAACAATCAGAATTTCCTGTTTCCAAATATTGCAATTTCGATTTGACTATTTCCAAATGCCCGTTCCAAAATATAACTTTGGCTACTTCTTTGCAATCTCTTCGACCAGCTACTTGTGTATCTTATTAGTAATTTGCATTTTTGACCTTTGGAATACAGAACATAAAAATGTACATTGCAGGCAGAATAAACCTAAACGTTTTTGCAAATAAACTGCCTCAAATTCTTAATAAAAGAATCTTAACTACCTGGCATAAATACTAAAAAAACAAAAATAGTATGTTTTAAAATACTACACAACTTTCTTCTGTTACGTCCAAATACCCATGTGTTAAAAAATTCTAATGAATACTATTATTACAGAAGAATAGCCACCTATTTTAATTTTGAGTATTTTTTTTTATTTCCGGAACAATGTAATAAAACTTCTGTATTAACTCATTTTATTGAACATTTTTCTAAAATTTTGATTTTATGATACTATTGTTATTGAATTTGCATCGAAAAATACCAGTCATGTAAATACTTGGTAATTTTCCACATTAAATTAAAGCCAAAATGCAATTTATCCAGATAATAAACTTTTATAACTTGGCGACATAATTATTTAGCCAACGGTTAAATATTATAAGCTCACCATCTACGTTAAATAATACTAAATTTCAATCTTAATGTTCGCCATTTAATCTTTTAAAAGAAAATATTACATTGCACATTAAATAAAAAAAAAATCTCAATTAGCAGTTGTTATCAGCGGAATTTTATTCGTTTAATAATATTAAAAAGTCATATAGAGTTGAAAATTCAAAGTGAAACTAAGCTTCGATCATTAAAAAAAGTACTTGCGTAAAATATTTTTCAAATAAATTAAATTGAAGTTCATACACAAATTACTCGCATTATGAAAGTATTGTTCTAAAAGTTCGATCTTAGACAATCAAATATAGTTACAATTAACCTGCATTCAAACAAAACAAAAGACACAAAACAACTATAAACCATTTCTGTACGGTAAAATTCTAGTTATTTTAATTTTTGCAATAATCAGTATTGTAGCAAAAAGCCCAATGTGCGGATATTTTCAGTAATTATTAAATCAAACCAAACTTATGACGTCATTTTTATACTGAAAATAACGAAAATAAAATTCTTTAAAATCGCAAACGATGTCATCATCTATGTTAAGTCAATTGAATACATTAAAATAGTTATAATAAACGAATGGAACATCGTACAAACCTAAAAATTATCGCAAATAACGCCTAATTTTTCAAGTAAAGTTCTCTGTAAATTTGATAAAGCTAAGTTGTGTAATTATGGAGTATTTCTTGTAAATATCGGCATTCCAATTGATTCATAATTATTTTATATTATATTTTCACTTTTGTTCGTTGATTTTAACTGATTTTACTGTTGCCACTTCGTGAAACTTTGCTGAAGTACGCTAAAAAATGTCATAACATTCGAATGGAACATCGTAGTGACTTGAAAATAGTCACGTTAAAATTCTCATTTTTTGAACTAACTATTCTGTGAATTTCAAAGCACTGCGTTGTGTAGTTACGGAGCTTATTTTGTACTGACAAACAAACAAACAAACAAACAAACATCCGGACAGATTTTGGAGATTTCAGCTTTATATATAAGATTTTAGCTTCGAGCATGAATAGTAGTAGTAGAGCGAATATGACGTCATCATCGTGATGCAAACATCTCAGACCAAATCGCTACTCACACGTGACTACCTTTCAAAATTTATGAATGAAAAAACGTTCGCGATTGACTTTTGATTCGAAAATTGTAGTATATGCGTAAATTGTAGTAAAACGTTTTACGCACAGTCAACATCACCTAGACAGAGCCATGTTTAGTAGCTGTGTAATTGTTAAATGGAACATTGACCATAGAATCTTAATACATCGACATACAAGCGACAAACTGCACAGTGGCCGTTTTGGCGATGGTTCGGGGCCTATGTCGAAGGAAAGACCCGGGAACGATGACTCGTATTTTTGAACCACGGTCAAATGAGAAGGTTCTTTTTTTGGTTTTTGTTAAATGCACTAGAGCTGAATTGTGGGCTAATGGCGACGGTTCGGGCCTATGTCGAAGGAAAGACACGGGAAAGATGCCTCGTATTTTTGAACCACGGTCAATGAGGAGTTTTTTTTTTTTGTTAATTAACGTCCCACTAGAGCTGCACAGAGGGGTAATGGAGACGGTTCGGGGCCTATGTTGAAGGAAAGACCCGGGACCGATGCAATTGTATTTTTTAACCACGGTCAGGTGACGCGTTTTTTTTTTTTTTTTTCGTTTTTTGTTAATTAACGTCGCACTAGAGCTGCATAGTGGGCTATTGGCGATGGTTTGCGGCCTATGTCGAAGGAAAGACCCGGGAACGATGCCTCGTATTTTTGAACCATGGTCAGATGACGCGTTTTTTTTTTCTTTCTTCGGTTTTTGTTAATTAACGTCGCCCTAGAGCTGCACAGTGGGCTATTGGCGATGGTTTGGGGCCTATGTCGAAGGAAAGACCCGGGAACGATGCCTCGGTATTTTGAACCACGGTCAGATGAGTTTTTTTTTTTTTTTTGGTTTTTGTTAATTAACGTCGTACTAGACCTGCACAGTGGGCTAATGGTGATGGTTGGGGGCCTATGTCGAAGGAAAGATCCGGGAACGATGCAATTGTATTTTTGAACCACGGTCAGATGACGTTTTTTTTTCTGTTTTTTTCTGTTTTTGTTAATTAGCGTCGCACTAGAGCTGCATAGTGGGCTATTGGCGATGGTTTGCGGCCTATGTCGAAGGAAAGACCCGGGAACGATGCCTCGTATTTTTGAACCATGGTCGGATGACGAGGTTTTTTTTTGGTTTTGAATTTGGTATTCAATTTCATTGATTTGTTCGATTACATCAATTTGTTCGATTACATAGATTTATTCGATTTAATCGATTTCATCGACGTTCGATTTCGTCGATGTTCGACATCGTCGATGTTCGACATCGTCGATGTTCGACTTCATCGATGTTCGACTTCATCGATGTTCGACATCATCGATGTTCGACTTCGTCGATGTTCGATTTCTTCGATATTCGATTTCTTCGATATTCGATTTCATCGATCAAATCGATTTCATCGATACAATCGATTTCATCGATACAATCGATTTCATCGATACAATCGATTTTATCGATACAATCGATTTTATCGATTTAATCGATTTATTCGATTTAATCGATTTCATCGATACAATCGATTTTATCGATACAATCGATTTTATCGATTTATTCGATACAATCGATTTCATCGATACAATCGATTTCATCGATACAATCGATTTTATCGATTTAATCGATTTATTCGATTTAATCGATTTCATCGATACAATCGATTTTATCGATACAATCGATTTCATCAATACAATCGATGAAATCGAATAAATCAAACATCGAATAAATCGAACTTCAAATAAATCGAACATCAATGAAATCGAACATCGATGAAATCGAACATCGATGAAATCGAACATCGATGAAATCGAACATCGATGAAATCGAACATCGATGAAATCGAACATCGATGAAATCGAACATCGATGATGTAATCGAACAAATCGATGATGTAATCGAACAAATCGATGAAATTGAATACCAAATTCAAAACCAAAAAAAAACCTCGACATCTGACCATGATTCAAAAATACCGAGGCATCGTTCCCAGGTCTTTCCTTCGACATAGGCCCCGAACCGTCGTCAATAGCCCACTGTGCAGCTCTAGTGCGACCTTAATGAACAAAAATCAAAACAAAAAAAACCTCGTCATCTGACCGTGGTTCAAAAATACAAGGCATCGTTCCCGGGTCTTTCCTTCGACAAAGGCCCCGAACCCTAGCCAATAGCCCACTGTGCAGCTCTAATATGGCGTTAATTAACCAAAACCAAAAACCCAGAAAAAACATCGTTATCTGACCTGGTTCAAAAATTCGAGGTATCGTTCCCGGGTCTTTCCTTCGACATAGGCCCGGAACCCTAGCCACTAGCCCACTGTGCAGCTCTAGTGCGGCGCTAATTAATCAAAACCCCCCAAAAAAAAACTCGACATCTGACCATGGTTTAAAAATACCGAGGCATCGTTCCCTGGTCTTTCCTTCGACATAGGCCCCGAACCGTCGCCAATAGCCCACTGTGTAGCTCTTGTGCGACGTTAATTAAGAAAAAACCAAAAGAAAACCTTTCCAAAATTATTTTACCATCTCGAAAATCCACTTACACCTCATCCTAAGCAATACGACATTTATACGACATATAAAATTCATTCATAAAGTATGGGATATTTTCATGAATGAACTTGAAAAAATTTATGAATGAAATGACGTCATTAGTCACGTGTGTATAGCGATACATGTTGGCCTCACTTTGATGTCAGCGAGATTATATCCCATTGTTTGCTCTACTATGAGGAATCCATGCTCGAAGGATTTTAGCTCATATTAAACAGTTCTCTCACAAGCATTGATTTGTTGCACAGATATTCCAATGCAGTGTCCGTTCTGAGGTCTAATTTAAATGTAATCTTACAAGTTGGAAGCCTCCCTTTCATTTGTTAATAATATTAATTTTCTGCAGGCATACATTTTCCCAACTCGGGGTTTTTAGAAGTTGAAACTCCCCCAACTTTCAGGATTTCCAGATTATTGTGGAGAGTACCCCCCCCCCCCTCCCGCTGCGACGGGCCTGCCCCTTCATCGAAGAGATTGCCCAAGAGCGCCGGATATTAAAAAAAGTCGAACGGTTGGATAGAATATAGACAAACAGGACAGATAATAAAACTCAAAGAAGCATGCAATAAGTAACACTTAAAGCACGCATAAAAATATTAAATAATAAAAAAAATTGCGAAAACAAAGGATATGGCTCCTATTCTTAATTTCTCAAATTAAAAAATAGAGCAAGATCTTCAACTTTTATAATATTTCGAATCTTAGTATCCCTATGAAAATTAATAGGCATGTATTACTGCCAACTGAATATTTCAAAGACGATTTCGACTTGTGAGTTTGTATTTGATAGTACGTCATCGCTCATTTACGATGAAATTGTACTTAAAAAAAGCGAGTACGTTCATGCACTCAATTTTACGCACCTTTTCTTTTACAGTGTAATTTGAGAAAAAAAAATAAAACTTATTAATTAAAATAAAAATTCATTAGTTAGTAAATTTATCTGTAATTTTTTCACTTTTTTAAAGCATTTTAACCTTTTTTGGGACCCTTTAAACAAGGGGGTCCTTGGGCAAGTGCGTCGAATACCCTATCGTAAATCAATCTAGGTTTGTGCATAACACTAATAAAATAACAAGCAACCCGGTCGGGTTCGCAACGCTAAGTCAAAAAAGAAGAAATAACGCCACCTCGCCAAAGCAGCCAACAAGAAACGAACGCCCAACCGGACTAGAACTTCATATAATATGCACAACTCCTTATGTTAAGGGGGACCCAAGCCCCAAAATCCGGAAAAATTGCAAATTTTTTTTTCTTCGTAAAACGATGCTAAACGTACTTAAGAAGGTGTGTACAAAATTTCAAAACGGTAAAAGAAACATAACATATGTTTGTTTAGATGTTTATATACCATTTATCATCTCTCTACATACTTTTCGTCTGCAACAATCGTCATTTACTCAAAATATTTTTTTTTAAATTTTGGTCACGTTTAAAATGCTAAGGCTTTGTTAATAATTAACTTAAAACTAAACTGTTAATAGTTTTTGAAGCTCTAATATTTGTTTTATAAACGTATGTATAGCTTTTTTAAATTAAGTCATAAATTATTTTTTTACAAATTATTAAACTTAAAAAATTAAATATTTTTTGGGTTTTGAACTTAAAATAAATTTTTGAAGACAATTAAAACACAAATCTGCAAAACTCTATACATACGTTTATAGTATGTACCTTGAAGTTATTTAATCAATTAAAAAAAATTTAAAAACATTAAAAATTAAAAGAGGAGTAGTGTTTTTAAAAAAAAGTCTTTTTAAGCTTAAAAAATACAAAAAATAGCGAAAATAATTTTTAAAAAATATATTTTTGTTTTTGATTATTGTTTAGAAAAAGATGTTCTAATAATATAAAAAAAAATGGTATGTCTGAATTCATTAATAAACAAATTAGGATTTGGGGCTCGGGTCTCCCTTAAACCGCGTCCGTAAAACAATCTTCCAGAACCCAAACTACGTTTCGTAAAAAAATAAAACTAGTATGGGTAGAACCGTATCAGTGCAACCTTTAAATTAATACAAGAGTATTCTTTTTTAATTGAAAATCAACGGAGATATTTACATCTACGAATAAAAGGTAAGTTTAGGTGTTTAGTACTATTTTATACTTTACGATTTTATTATGAATAATATACTACATTTTAATGGAAATTTGAATTTTATTCGAATCGTTATAGGCAGCTTTACTATGGATATTTACAACATATATTTTGGCAACAATGGCTGAAATAAATGATGTTGATTTTCAATCAATTAAGGACAATTCAGGTAACATATTAAAATATTTTCATTTTTAGAATTACTTTTTTTTTGTTAAATAATCAATTAAAATTTACTGTAAAAATTTCAATTACACATAAAAATTAAAGTTTTTTATGTTTCTAAATTTATTTATTTTACCTGTACTTAGAAAAAAATGAAATCGAAGATGATGAACCAAAGGAAGACTTTCAACCAGTAAAAAAAATATTTTATTATTATTAAAATAGAGTGCATGGTTTAAATATATTGATTAAATAAATTTTACACTACGAAGTTAAATCAAAATGTGGTAAAAATGTAATGGATACTATGCACGATTTGTTTTATTCGTATATTATCATATATAGAAATTACTAGCTGTTTAATAGTTAAACGCGAGATTTTTATTGCAAAAATTTTAATCTCGACATTAAGTCGTGCACAAGGGTCATTAGCATATTCGAAAAACATCAAATAATCAACATTTCTTATTTTATCGTAAAATAATTTTCATTACGAGGAACGTCACTGCCGACATGAGATTTAAAAAAATCACTCCTCTCCCCCTTCACCCCACAGAGTAATGATACAAATAGAGGAATAAAAATCCTGATTTCCATCATTGAAACCACGTGACAGGTGGAAATGCCAATTCACTCATGCGCCAATACTACTTGGCAGGCCTTGGCGACTTTCAGAACTAAACGAGATCGAAGTATTGTAATAGGGTTTTGTGTTTAATTTTCTGTTTAAATATAGTTTTTTTTAACGTGTGGCACAATTTAAGGGAGTTTAACAGATATATTAAGGAGATTTTTCTTACTTTGTAGTTTTGAAATAATTGCATTACGTTTTTACGTAAAAAATTTACCATAAGCGAAGTTCTTTCAATTGTTATTTTGTATACTTCAATAAGAAAATAGGAACAATAAAACCTGAGAGATATAAAGAGTTTCGCTTCTTCGAGTATTGAACACAAATGAAATATTTTCGTTTCGTTAATGAAGAGGAAATATTTAACGCATATTGTTTGAAAATAAGTAAATACGTACATATATGTTAAAAAGTTGAATACGGACAGAACTCCTTATCACCAAAAGAGAAGAAAGTGTTCCAAATTTGAAACTCCTGCAGATGTCTGAACGCCAAATGTGGCAGCGCTATAACCACGTGATGTGAATTTTTCTTTTCAATGTTGACACCGCGGCCTTACGAGAGTCTGGTATTGAATGCGCTCTCTATTTAATATTACAACTCTCTGCTTCACACCTCTTAAAGCATATATGATTTTTACTAAAACCTAGAAATGGAGCCGCGATAAATTATAATTTTCACGTTTATCATTTTGATCTTAAATAAATCGTTTTTCTTCACAGAAATTTTATTACTTCAATTCATCATAAGCCCTACCAATAATTATTTTTCTTCGTGAAGAGTTCGGCCAACACTCTGCGTAAAGCCCTGACAACTCCGGGTACTTCAGCTTGTAGTAGTTCATTGTAATAGTTCATAATTTTATTTATTTAATAATATTCTATCATAACTATTTTATTTCCTAGACTACATTTAATATTTAGTCATAAATTGTTAGAAATTAATAATTTCGTTGTAGTGTAAAATTATCTTAACACTGGTTTTATGAACTTATGTTTTCGAAATTAACATTAAAATTTTTAAAACTGTGAACAAAAAGTTAAGATAAGAAAAATTAGAATACAATTAGTTGGACTAATAAGAATTCCTTCAATGTCTGACTTTCAAAATAAAATTTAACGATTTTCTATTTATGTTTTATTTGTATTGTTCAAAAACTAATAATAATAGCTTCTAATAAGTTTGCTTAAAGTTTTTGTATTAAACGTGCTGTTAATGTAGTTATAAAAAAAATTCCTAAATTTTTAATTTTGAAGATTATTAGTTTTGAAAATATCACTAAAAATTGTATATTAAAATATATTTCAAGTAAAATATTATTACACACTGAAATCCAACATAATGGAAGTACATTAAAAGCAAATAGTTTATTCCTATATTTCAATTTTACAGAAAAGTAAGAACACAATTGATTCAAAGTACGGATATTTAAAGTGGAAAAAACATCGAGTACCGTACGTAATTTCAAGAAAAATGCGTAAGTATGCTGTGTGATAAACAGAAATAAGATAAATTCAATGAACATCTTTTCTAAAAAATTTAATAAGAATAAAATCTCAATAATTTTATTTCATTATTGTAACAATGATTTTTAATTTTGGGATTACTTGCTAAATGATCCATTCCACTGCATTTAAATACATGAACATAATTTTAGATACGTGTACATGATTTTGTATACATGTACATGATTTTGGATATATGTACAGAACTTTGGTACATGAACATAATATTGCATGTAGATAATTTTAGATACTTATACAACCGGGGAAAAAAACAAACCACCAATGATTATTTCGTTAGTTGTTATAGTAGAGCTAAACTTAATATACCATTTTGTAGGGAATAAAGTCTACTATACATTGATATACAAAAATTTGCATAGGGGACTATCTTCATACTCGAATCCGCACCAACTTTAAAATTTTCAATAGCAACACCTACTTTTGATAGCGTAGAAATGTTCCCCACCCTCAAAATAATCTAAATATAAATTTTCGTTAATTTCCTACATTTATATGCAGAGATATTAGACAATATGTATCGATATTATTTGAGGGGCTACCTCCACATTGAACAAAGTATTAGTTAGACTACGAAATGAAGGACGCGGGTAGAAAATGTTTTGGCGTTAGCCGCGGTTCTTCTTCTCACGTGGTCAGTCATTCCCCCCACTCCCGTATACCCCTCGCCTTTATAAAATAATTTAGAATTTTATGCTAACGCGATCACAGCGCTTTTAATTCTCAAAATTAGTGAAGATTTCTGATAAGTTCTGCAGGATTTCAATTTGTGTATGACCCCTGAAATGATCATTTGATGCACATTTTAATAGAGCAAAAAAACTACAAAGAGGAAAATTACGAAATTTTAGATATGCATATAAAGCGTTTTTCTGAATCTATCCCTATCAAAATATAGCATGGTTGCTATTCATAAATTTTATGAATATTAATATCCTTATTTAAATAAAATTTAAAAATATACATGTAAGTAATGAAAGTTAGTGTATTTTATTTGGGTCGTTTAGAAGTAACGCAGATAAAAATATCAGCTTAATAAAATTATTATTTCGAAAGATATGATTAGAAGTTAAAAAATTCATTAAACATTACGAGTTCTAAATTTTCGATATTCATAATTATAAAACTAGTTAACCAAATGACTTTCAAATTGATATTCAACGATAAATTTTGTCATAAATTCTAAATATTGAATCAAAATTGGGTGTTGCTATTGGAGATTTTGAAGTTGGTGCGGATTTTAATATGAAGATAGTCCCCTATGCAAATTTTTTGTATATCAATGTGTAGTAGACTTTATTCCATACAAAATGGTATATTAAGTTTAGCTCTACTAAAAAAACTAACGAAATAATCATTGGTGGTTCGTTTTTTTTCCCCGCTGTACATGGTTTTGGATACATGAACATAATTTTCGATACATGAACATGATTTTGGATGCATGTAGATAATTTTAGATACATGTACATAATATTGGATACATGCTGCACATAATTTTGGATACATGTAAATAATTTTAAATACATGAGCATGATTTTAGATACCTGTACATGATTTTGTATATATGAACATGATTTTGGATACATGAACATAATTTTCGATACATGAACATGATTTTGGATGCATGTAGATAATTTTAGATACATGAACATAATATTGGATACATGCACATCATTTTGGATACATGTAAATAATTTTAAATACATGAACATGATTTTAGATAAATGCATATGATTTGGGATACATGTACATGAATTTGGATACATGTACATGAATTTGGATACATGCATATGTTTTTGGATACATGGACATATTTTTGGTACATGAACATAATATTGGATACATGTAAACATTTTGGATACATGTAAATAATTTTAAATACATAAACATGATTTTAGATACATGTACATTGTTTTATATACATGAACATAATTTTCGATACATGAACATGATTTTGGATGCATGTAGATAATTTTAGATACATGAACATAATATTGGATACATGCACATCATTTTGGATATATGTAAATAATTTTAAATACATGAACATGATTTTATATACATGTATATGGTTTTGGATGCATGTAGATAATTTTAGATACATGTACATGATTTTGGATACATGTACATGATTTTGGATACATGTACATGATTTTGGATACATGTACATGATTTTGGATACATGTACATGATTTTGGATACATGTACATGATTTTGGATACATGTACATGATTTTGGATCCATGAAAATGAGCATCAGCGATAGTTTGAAAACTGATTGGTTAGAATGAGGATATAGTGGGTTTTTCTTCTTGAACAATAGAATGTGGGGAATACATTTCCAAAAACAGATAAAAGCCCTCATCCAGTTGCAAAACAAGTTATTTGAACATTAACATTTAGATTGTAACTTAGTAATCAAAGAACATACACATTTTATTGAACATTTTTTGTACTTTTTCTCAATTTTTGCAATAAAAATAACTATTATTGTATTAACTCCAAAAATATTAAAAGTTTATACAGCTGCTGTTGAATCTGGACTACTTGAATTTATTACTTATCTTACAGCAAATAAATTACGGGAACTTGTCCTAGAGGCAATAAAATCCTGGAATCAAGATTTCCCAGACTGCATTCTGTGGACACCGCGTAAAAAGGAGAAGGACTTCGTGTTCATCAGAAAGGGAAACATGTAAGTTGGAAACAAAGTGAGGATGCCTGCGTGTTGTCCCATAATTCTTACTTTTATTATCATTTTACATTATACAGGCTTATATAAATGAATCCATTATCTATTTCTATTAAGGCAAAATAAGAGGAGGATAAAGTTATGTTTTGCTTGGCGTCTGTCTATATGAGCCGTTTATTTTCAAACCCATTATTTTTTATTTTTAGAATATTTCATTTATTTTAACCCTCTAGAGCAGTTGTCGGCAAACTTATTAGTCAACAGAGCCAAATATCAACAGGGCAACGATTGAAAAAATTCTTGAGAGACACATTTTTTAAACTTAAACTGTATAGGTAAGTACATTACTAATAACGTCATCAATCTGATTGAGGTGCGTTAGTGAAGGTCGACCCCTTCCAAATCTCCCATCCACACTCGTCTTGTATAAATACCTTTCTCAATTCTCAACATTACATCTTCTTTCACGCACTCCACAATGCTCCCTAAAATTAACTTAATAAACTTTACTTAAAGTTTTAAGTCTTAGTTAACCTATAACTTCGTTGAATAAAACTTGATATCATACTTTATAACGATATTATTTATTGATAAAATTAAATTTTAAAGTATCCATAAAAATAAATCCTAACATTGACTGACAATGTGAACAATGGCCTTGCATATCTTTGGAAAGTTTAGGTAAGTCAAGTTTGTATGTCGTTGTTTTTAAGACTGTACGTGTGCTCCCGCACGTGGTTTTTTGTAGAAGAGCCACAATTAAGAGGCCAAAGAGCCGCATGTGGTTCGCGAGCCACGGTTTGCCGACAACTGCTCTAGAGCAGTGGTTCCCGAACTATTTTGGTCGTGGAACCCCAAACTTTGTTGCCAATGATCGAGGAACCCTGAATATTTTTTAATCAACGACTTTTCAAAATTTAATATCTGATATTAAATAAAACAAGTATTATTTTGGTATTTCAGATTTTATTGAATTAAGCAAAACTAAAAAAAAACCTATTCATCATAGAAATAATTAATAAAAATACAAAACATAAACTAAAATAAATGGAAAATCTTTAATTTGAAGAATGCACCTGCTTCTTTGATTCCATGATTCTCTTAAAATTGGGCGTTAGGTTTGATAACTGAACTCGCATATCTGGTCTGTCTGTTACGATATTTGGTTTTTGTCGCAACATATTTTGAAAACCCAGCTTCACACAAATAAGTGGTTGCAAAAGGCAATAGAATTCGAATAGCCTGTTTTGCTAAATTTGGGTATTCATCGAAAATGTGATTATATTAAACACCATTCATATTTTTTTTAATCAAATAAAATTTGTCACGCGGAACCCCTAAATTTTTTCGTGGAACCCCTGGGTTCCACGGAACCCACTTTGGGAACCACTGCTCTAGAGTATAGTGTGGCATATAGGCTACACAACTTTAAAATGACCGCTAGTTGCATCTATTGAATTTTATGTTAACTATTATAGTATTGTCACGTAGGGAATAATATGCCTATTTCTTATAACCGCTTTCCCTTTTCCCTTATAAAAATGATATTCCCTTATAAATATAAAAATTTGTCCCTTTTCTTTATAAAAATGATTGTTTATAAAGGCAATCATTTGCTTCGAGGTTTGTTGTTCTAAAACTGGCTGGTGAAGGAGAAGTTTTCGAAGAATGTTTTATTACTTATAAGTATAATCTAGATCTACAAAAAATCCTAGCTTATATCGGAGGTATGTAGATTGTATTTAACTAAATTTTCACACTTTTTGAAAATTATTTTAGTTATTACACATGACGTTGCATATTCGCTAAAGACACATTTTAATTAATTATTTAATTAAATAGGCACTTGGGATTTTTTGTATATTTTGTCAGCGGTCCAGGGGCAAACAGAATACGAAAAAAAATTATTTCATGAAAAAAGAAAAAAAATCTTGCAATAGAGGGTTAATTTTTCCTACAGGTCTATTAGTAGGCGAAGTCATAACAGCAGGTAGACGCTATTCATTTTGTGGTATGAAAGTAGCGGAATGTTGCAAAACCAGAGGAGTAAAGAAATCAGCTTCAAAAGCAGATAAATCTAGATGCGCGTAGGCTACTGAGCGCAGGTCACAGCGCAGTAGTCGAGCTACATCCCAAAATTTTGTTTCAAAACCAGCTAGATCCTATAGCTTGGTTGCAAAGCCAGATAGATAAAAAAAAAACAAGAACTGAAAGTGTTGCAAAAGAACAAAAACTATCTCAATCAGTAGGAGTGAACTATTGAAATGAACTAATTGCAATAATAGTTGACTCCAACTGATTGAGATAGTTTTTTGTACTTTGGCACTACTTTCAATTCTGGGTTTACTTTAATTTTATTGTACACACAGACCTGATGAAGGGCGATGTATCTCCCGAAACAAGTATGGATTTTATGTATTTTCATTTTACGTATTTTTAACGTGGCATTGGGGGGGGGGGGTAGTGCAACCCCCTTCCCCCACCCCAATAATCATAATCTGGAAACCCTGGAAATTGGGAATTTTAACCTCTATATACCCCGAATTGGGAAAATTTATGCCTAAAGAAAATTAATATTATTAAGAAATGAAAGCTAGGGAAGGTTAGAAATTGCCCAACTTCTAAGATTACATTTAAATTACACCACATAACGGACACTGCATTGGAATGTGGGTGCAACAAATCAATGTTTGTGAGAGAACTGTTTAATATTACTTAAAATATATATAAAAAAAGACGAAAAATGTCGATAAGTTGGAACTGGGAATTTTCATCACTGTTGAGTTGAGAATTTCAAATCGTTAAGTTGGGAAATTTGTTGTTCCACTAACCCAAAATACTTTTTGTGTAACGGCACTGTATACAGCTTTCAAAAAATAATGCAGCATTTATGTTTTCAAAATAATTTAAGTTTACATTTTGAATAACGCCACTTGCCACACGGCAGGTGTCATTCCGAGGTAGGGAGGATGTACGGCAAGCAGCTCATTGTGCTCTACGAAGCCAACTGCAACAGTGTTGGCGGGATCATCCACGAGATGGCGCATGCGGTCGGTTTGACCCACGAACACAACAGGACGGACCGTGGCAAATACATACAAGTGCTCTTCCTCAACATTCCATACGGTGAGATGAACACACTGAACTCTAACTGTAACTTCTGGATGGCTCAAAACACGTTTCCTCTATGAAAGCGTTGAAGCTAATGTGGAAGCAGCCACACTGTGTCCCA
Source organism: Troglohyphantes excavatus (assembly GCA_963932185.1). Lineage (NCBI taxonomy): Eukaryota > Metazoa > Arthropoda > Arachnida > Araneae > Linyphiidae > Troglohyphantes > Troglohyphantes excavatus. Next base: position 6,613,386 of record OZ010677.1, on the reverse strand, counting down.
ACATTTTTTTAAAGTGATTTAGTGGTGCTTTTTAATATTTTGGCATTGTAGAAGTATTTAATGTATATATAAATATTATATTTTCTTCTTATAGAATTAGTTTTTATATCGCCAATTGCTCTTACTTTTTAAATACTTCGACTTGGATTAGCAAATGACTTCCTGTTTTCATAGCAGATTGCATTTAAAATAGGTTTCAAAAGAAAATGGAAAAGAACTCAGCCAAAAGCAATACTTGTCGGCTTGTTTTAACATGAAAATTATGCGAAATATTGCGGTAGCGTGAAAGTGGGGCACAGCATGGCTGCTTCCACATTGGCTTCAAATCAACAAAATGTCGTGCCCAATCCAGAAGTTTAAGTTAAAGATTAGTGATTGAACAACTCTTTAGAGGATTTTCACGATATGTTTACTATGGACATTTGTTAAAATACTCACCCTGTAAAAAAAAAGATGCGCTTAAAAATGAATACATTTAAGTACTCGGTTTTCCTTGAGTACAAATGCATCGTAAATGAGCGGTGACGTACTCAAATTTAAGTAATCGTACTTCCGCAAAAATGCGGAGAATGGTTTAATATTGCTAATATCAGATTCTGTTCAAGTTATCTTAACAAAGCGACCTGGAAAACTTTAAATAGTTGTTCAGAAGATGGTTTTCCACGTTATTTGATGTCGATTGCTTAAATGAAAATTGAGTTATTACAACACAATTATCTTACTTCCCATTCTTTTGACACGCATTTTTAACATTACTATTGTTTATAACTTCTTCACGTCCCTCTAGTAGTACAACGGGTAAGACCCTGGACTTCGGTGCGGATGACATCAAATATACTTATAGGATTCGATTCCCGGTAAGTCCTGATTGTAATTGTAGAAATTTATTGAAAGTGATTTATGAAGGCAGCCTATGTATGCATGCAACTGCACTTTTTACTCATTTTTGAGTACATGTCCTTTTCAAAAATGAAACTTATGTGTTCGGAGCTATGATAAGCATCAAATGTAATCAAAAGCAGTTCATTTTACTTATTTTTAAGTACCTATTTTTAACAGTGCATACAAAGAAGTGAAAGTAGGAAAAGTAATATTGAAGAATACGTGTTTGAGTACATTGTTAAAAATAGGTACTCAAAAATAAGTAAAATTTACTCATTTTTGATTACATTACATTCGATGCTTATCATGGCTCCGATTACATAAGTTTAATTTTTGAAAAAGACATGTACTCGAAAATAAGAACAATGAATAAAAAAAGCAGATACTAGCCTACAAAAACTGCCTTTATAAATCACTTTCAATAAATATCAACAATGTCAACCAAGACTTATTAGGAATAGCACCCAGATCATTAGGCAAAGCAGTCCAGTTCCTTATCCGTTGTACTATCACGATGTGAAGAAGTTATAAACAGAAGAAATGTTAAAAAGTTGTACCGATAGAGCGGGAAGTAAGTAAGATTATTGAGTTGTAATAACAAAATTTCCATTTTAGCAATCGACATCAAGTGGAAAACAATCTTCTGAACAAGTTAATTTTGTCAGGTCGCTTTGGTAAGATGGCTTGAACAGGAACTGAGATTAGCAATATTAAATCACAATGCCCATTTTTGAGAAAATACGATCACTTAAACTTGAGTACGTCATTGCTCATTTACGATGCTATTTTACTCAAATAAAAACGAGTAGGTTCAGGTACTCATTTTTAAGTACTTTTTTTTACAGTGAAACATTGCTCATGTGTTTATTTTTAAATATATCAGTGAAGTATAAATTGCACTGAAGTATATAAAAAATTAAATAAAAATAAATAAAAAAGTTTTTAAAAGAAAATCGACTTTAGAAAATTGCGCTAAAAAGTAATTTTTTAAAAATTTTATGAGCAAGTTGAAAAAATTTAAATATTTATATCCAATTTTATACTTACTGCTTTGTATTTTTTTTGTATTTATGCATGGTTTATGTAAATTGGCAGCAACTTCATAAAGTTGCAATAAGTATATAATTGATATTTAATATATAATTTTTTTTTTCAATTTGTTTATAAAATTGAAAATTACTTTTTAGTAAATTTTTCTTAAAGTAAGTTTTTCTTTTAAAAATATTGTTTTATTTTCTACTTTATAGTTTCTAATTTAGCAAGGGGCTTGCAGCCCTGCTTTTATTCACCAAGAAAGTCAAACTGCTACCTTAGCTGCATATGACCAAGGTTCAAAAATACGAGGCATCGTTCCCGGGTTTTTCCTTCGAGATAGAAGGCCTCCATGGCCGAGAGGTTAAAGGCGTCAGCTGCGAATACGTAGGTTCCTGTTTTGTTGCCAGGCGATGGACTTGACAAAGAAAAGTTAAAAGAAGTGATTTTGTTATCGGAGGGTTACCAGCTTCGTTACAAAATACTAGAAAAGTCGTCCAGAACATCCGCAAAAATGAACGGCGTGTATACATGACTGGTGCACGATACATCTGATCGGGGTCCAAAGTACCGACGTCTATTGAAGGCGTCGGGGCGTTGGGTTTCTTGTCATCTGACCATGGTTCTAAAATAACGAGGTGCATTTATGAATGTGTATGTGTTCCCGGGTCTTTCCTTCGAGATAGACCCCGAACCGTCGCCAATAGCCCACTGTACATCTCTAGTGCCACGTTAATTAACCAAACCAAACAAATCCTTCGAGATAGGCCCTGAACCGCCGCCAATAGCTGCAATAGCCCACTGTGCAGCTCTAGTGCGACGTTAATTACCCAAACCAAACCAAACCAAACCAAACCAAACCAATGCTTCGAGATAGGCCTCGAACCGTCTCCAATATCCCACTGTGCATCTCTAGTGCGACGTTAATGAACCAAACCAAAACAAACCATTGTTATTCCTAATTTTTTTTTTAGAATGGCGTCGCCAGTACTTCATTGACGAAGATTCTGTCATGGAGGACTTAGGGCCTTACGACTACTACTCCCTGATGCACTACAGACAGGAGAGCCCCGACCGGGCAAAACCGGCTTTCAAGATCCTCAAGGAAAACGTGAACGCTTCCATGATTGGACAGACAACAGGATTGTCGGACATCGACAAGGTGAAGGTGCAGAGATTGTACTGTCCATTTGAAAGTTCTAAAAAGAATGCTATATAAGGGAATGCTGAATGCTGTTTAAAACTTACAATAAAGTTAAGATATTTGTTTTGTGAGTGATTATTTTACAAAAACATTTTCGATACAAGTTACACCTCGAAAGGAGCCACAAAGTCTTACGTGGCTTGGATGATAGCACACGATGTCAAGCAGAACAACTTGTCTGTTTGTTTTCTGTTGGCGAATTATTCATTGGCGACTAATTCCTATTTCTATAATTTTCTGAAATGACGTTTTTCGTTCATTTATTAGCATACATAAGGATTGTTTTACTACATACACTGTTCAGACAATATATTTAGTTTCGTTTAAATATTAAACAGTATCCGAGAAGTGGAATAAATGTGCGCAATAACTTGAATTTCTTGGTGAATAACAGCAGGCGGCGAAGCCCCTGCTGTTATACACCAAATAAATACCATCAAACTGTCACCAAAAATATAATTTAAGAACTTATTGAAATTTTGCATTAACCAATTGTCCTAATTTTAATATTTTTTTATTTGACTTACAATGGGACGGGTTTGAACCCCCTCCCCCCCTTACCTATGTGCCTTATCGGAGCATATAGCAGGCGTGTGTTTAGTCAAAATTAACAAAAGTTTCTAAAAATAGGAGAATGCATGTTTAACAGTATAAAAGTAAAACCGCAAAAAAATATATGCAACACATTACTCAGCCCAAAGAATATATTGTCGAACCAGTGGCGGCCCGTGGTCGAAAATGACAGTACAGACGAAATTATGTGCATCCCCCCCCCCCCCCCTCACTATTTTCCACAACCATACACGAACGGAAATTCTTTATTATTTGCTACTCAAATCAAAGTTTCCTTTCAATTTTTACGAAGTGATAACATGCGATAAGAATAGGAAACACTAACTTATATTTTGAAAATTAAAGCAACCTTTCTTTTAAACACACGAATCGGTCAGTTTTAATATTAACTTTCATAACGAAACAGCAGCACACAGTAAAATTATCACGAAAACTCTTTCCATTTGGAGAGATTTTCGGAAATTCTAGGTTCTCCCAGCCATTCCCGTGATTCACGCACAAGCCAATCAGTTCGTCAAATTCCAAGTGCAGCCAAAGTCAGAAAATTCCTTTCGGGCTGTATTTCGCAACAAATGCGAAACAATTTAGCCGGGGGGGGGGGATCTCCATACTACGTAGAGGTTGCCATGGCAATAATGCAGCCGATTTCGAACTTCGCGTTTTGGCTGCGTTTTTGATTGAAGAGTTTTTTTTCCTCCTGAATAGTGCATTACGGCAACAGGCTTGCTATTTATTGGAGATTTTGTTTACTCATCGTCGAAATTTCATTTTGAATTCCAATCTTCACTTCAGTAAATTAGTAAAATATCTGATTTTCGTTTTAAAATACATTAATTAATTTACTTGCAGTCCGGCTGTACTTGCTGTAGTCCACGAGCCGCCACTGATAATAACACATTAAACGTTTTGATTGCGCAGCTGTTGTTATCGTTTTCAAAAAGGGAACAGGTGTAAGTACTCTTTAGTTCCTACACGAAACGATCTGACAAAAATTTATTTTGAACAACTGACATACGTAGAATTCGTAAATAATGAATCAGTTATTTGTTGACTGCATATATAAACCAATCTTGCAGAAGTGGAAGACAGCATGAATCTTTATATATATTTCTCTTACGCGGTGATTGAAAAACGTTGTTTTTCTGTGCGCGGAATGGCAACAGTTAGTTTGTTTACGAAATTCTGTTGCGCCCACATTTTTATTTTGCCATTATGTAAGCCATTTTGACGATTAGCCCTTTCAATTCAATATTAAATAATTATTTTGTTGATGTCAGCCTAAATTACGAAGAATATAAGCCCTATTACATTAAAAATAGAAGTTTTTAAAAACGCTCTTCCAAACTTTACGAACGGAATATTAAGGTGGCGCCATCTGTTGGCAATAATGAAAACTAGATATATATGAACTTCATTTTTATGACGTATTAACTCAGTAACGTACGCACTTCTGGTAGGCAAGAGTATGGTAAGCTTAACGTCAATTATGCTAAAACAAACTACCAATAATGTTATAAATTAAACTAAAACGCAGGAAAGGTGTGAAAATAATAGTAGAAATAAAATAATAAATAATGGCTTGCCAGTGGTTCCATTGTTTTCATTTGTAGTTTAAAAGAAATTAAATTAAACACATTGCGAAACACATTGCTTTACATTGCGAAAAAATGTATTGATGCCAAGATGAATTATAATTTAAATTTACAGTTTCAACGTTTAAAGTTGTTAGTAATATAATTAAAAAAAAGTATTGTTACTAGGACACATTGTTATTGTGTCCCACTTTTTAGCGAGCGAAGCGAGAGGTAGTTTGCGAAGCAAACCTATGACCAATCCTCCGGGGGTTGGCGGAGCGTTAGCGGAGCAGGGGGCGGAGCCTCCTAGTATTATTTATTTTGGTTTCTCATTTCAACTACGGTCAATATGTTCGTGTGCGTTTGCCACTAACAACTCAGTGTTTGTGCCACGCGCGTAGCAATTAAATAATTTTCTTTGCAGAGCTACTCTAGTACTGGAAAAGTAATCGATTTGTGATTGAATAAAACCTATTAAACCCAAAGTTAATGTCTGAAACGTGTATTAAAGTGCATACACTTGATTTTTTTTTATTATGAATTTAAAAATCTATTTTTTTTGCGTAGGAAAACACCTTAAAAATAGAGATGAATCATTTAAAAAAAACCTGAATAAAATAAAATACTAATTACCTAATTAGCATTTTATATGTTAATTAGCATGTTTTTTCAAACGTGATTACGCAAGTTGTAATTAATCTAGAAGCATAATTTTTGTTGGAAATTACTCGCAGTATCTTTCTTAATGTTACGACTCTCCAAAAAGTTTATAGCATTTAAAAAATTTTATAAATAATTTTATACCTCAACAGTCCCTAAAAAAACACTTTTTTATTTAAATTTTCAACTTTAAAATTCTATTAAAAATTATTTTTTGAACGAATCGTTTTGATGGAGGGTCATAACATCTTACAACTAATATAAATTTAAAAGAAAAAATAATTTTCTCAAAATGTTTAAGCAAACTTGAGTTACCATGTTTCGAATGAAGGGACATATTTTGAAAATACAGTTCTTCAGAAATCAAGTGTAAACTTTAAAAAACATATTGCCATTGCAAGCGCATAGAATAACTCTTGGTAAATAAAAAAGTTTTTGTAATATTTATTCAATCTTGGTATCATCTGAAAGATACTGAATTGGGGAATACTTTAGAACCAAAAAAATGTTTTGGAATTTTTGGACGATTTTCGTTTTTTATAGTGTGTATATACACCTTAATTAACGTCGCACTAGAGCTGTACAGTGGGATATTGGTGACGGTTCGGGTCTACCTCGAAGGAAAGACCCGGGAACGATACCTCGTTATTTTAGAACCATGGTCAGATGACGAGGAAACACCTGAACTGTCACCCAACGCCTTCAATAGACGTCGGGACTTTGGACCCCGATCAGATTTACCGTGCACCAGTTCCACGCCGTTAATTTTTGCGGATGATCTGGCGGTTCGATACCCAGTGGCAGCCAAAAAGTGCATAGCCCTGCATTGGTGACTTTCGGACTGCAGATCAACCTCAACCATCGAACAAACACTTGTGACACCACATTGAATCAAGTACAACCGTTGCCAACGTGATAATACTTCACGGCATCAACCACTGCCCACGCGACAGCACTTCACGGGCTTCTCAAAACGTCGTTCCTCCGTCCGACTCACTGAGAGAGGAGTACTGTGGGGTTCACTTCATATACCCGATATTTCCACTTAGGCATGAGTGGTCACTTTAGCCTGACTGGTAGAGTATCTCTCTCTCTCTTTCTGCAGTATATTTAACCCTTCAAACACAATTGTATTTTTTGTATATAAATTTATTCGAACGACCCCATTTCTACTACTAATTGATTATTAGCCTTGGTGATGACCCTTATTTGAAATTTCTCATCTTAACCGGAAATAAATAAAATTAAAAATAAATTTAAATATATAAAAATAATTTAAATATATAAAAATAATTAAAATATATAAAAATAATTAAAATATATAAAAATAATTAAAATATATAAAAATAATTAAAATAATTACAAATAATTAAAATATGTAAAAATATTTAAAATAATTAAAATATATAAAAATAATTAAAATTTAAATATATAAAACTAATTAAAATAATTAAAATATACAAAACTAATTAAAATAATTAAAATATATAAAAATAATTAAAATAAAATTATATAAAACTAATTAAAATAATTAAAATTTATAAAAATAATTAAAATATTTAAAAATAATTCAAATATATAAAAATAATTAAAATATATAAAAATAATAAAAATATATAAAACTAATTAAAATATATGAAACTAATTAAAATATATAAAAATAACTAAAATATATAAAACTAATTAAAATATATAAAAATATATAAAACTAATTAAAATATATAAAAATAATTAAAATAATTAAAATATATAAAAATAATAAAAATATATAAAACTAATTAAAATAATTGAAATATATAAAACTAATTAAAATAATTAAACTAATTAAAATAATTAAAATTAATTAAAATAATTAAAATATATAAAACTAATTAAAATAATTAAAACATATAAAAATAATTAAAATATATAAAAATAATTAAAATATATAAAAATAATTAAAATATATAAAAATAATTAAAATATATAAAAAATAATTAAAATATATAAAAATACTTAAAATATATAAAAATAATTAAAATAATTAAAACTAATTAAAATAATTAAAATATATAAAAATAATTAAAATATATAAAAATAATTAAAATATATAAAAATAATAAAAATAATAAAAATATATAAAAATAATAAAAATAATAAAAATATATAAAAATAATTAAAATATATAAAAATAATTAAAATATATAAAAATAATTAAAATAATTAAAATATATAAAAATAATTAAAATATATAAAAATAATTAAAATATATAAAAATAATTAAAATATTTAAAAATAATTAAAATATATTAAAATAATTAAAATATATAAAAATAATTAAAATATATAAAAATAATTAAAATAATTAAAATATATAAACATAATTAAAATATATAAAAATAATTAAAATAAATAAAATATATAAAAATAATTAAAATAATTAAAATATATAAAAATAATTAAAATATATAAAAATAATTAAAATATATAAAAATAATTAAAATATATAAAAATAATTAAAATATATAAAAATAATTAAAATATATTAAAATAATTAAAATATATAAAATAATTAAATAATTAAAATCAATAAAAATAATTAAAATATTTATTAATAGGGGCAGCGTAAGAACAATTTATAATTTAAATTAGTTAAAAATTATATAAATTAGTTTAATATAAGATTTACTGTTGAAAATGTAAAAACTTTAATCAACACTACTACCGATCTTTTAAATAAAACTTTCCTATAATGTTGTTAATGCTTTTTAAAAGAAAAAACTCCTCTTTGGCTCAAGTTTTAAGTTTCACTATCATCAAGCGACCCGGTCGGGTTCGCAAAGCTAAGCCAAAAAAAGAAGAAATAACGCCAACTCGTCAAAGCAGCCAACAAGAAACGAACGCCCGACCGGTAGAGCTTATCTCTACTCCGCACAACTTATAATGTTAAAGTGCGTCCGTAAAATATATTCCAGAAGCCACACTACATTTCGTAAAAAAATAAAACCTGTATTGGTGGAACCGTATCTGTAAAACCTTTAATTTAATACAAGAATATTTTTTTTTAATTGAAAATTAACGGAGATACGGAGTTTTTTAATTTGCGTAAAGTTAGTCGATTTGTCACTTTTTCAAATTATGAAGCCCAAATTTGTCAAACGCCCTAGACACTACAATTTTCAACCGATTTTTCTGATTAATAGCTTATATGATAGCTTTATGGCATCACTAAGGTCACATGTTACTTTTATTTTATAATATTAATTATTAATATGTTTAATTAGCTAAAAAAGTTATTAAATAATTTAAGCCAAATTTTTACGCCGTCAGGCGATTTTTATCTCAATATGAAATCCCTTCACTAGGCGGGCGCCAAAGAAGATTATGTTTTAGAGCGGCTTAATAAAAGTTAAAATTATCGTTAAATAATACGCTCTACAAAATAAAAATTATACCACCCGATAGATTAAAAATCCTTTTAATCGATGGATCAATTGTCATGTAACTTGGACAATTATTAATGAAGATGGAAGCATTTGAAATAAATAAGAACATTGAAAAATTTCCCCTATCGTTCTTCCGCGGGAGAAGTGTGAAACATCTCAACAGTAACCATTTCAAGCTGAAAGAAGTAGTGTGCATGTGGGGCTCGGGGAGGAGGAAGCCAGGTCATATTTATCTTTTAATACTTCGCGTGTGATTAATTATTCCTTGAATAATCGGATTTTACTAATGACATGGGAAAACAAATAGTAATTTTTAAAAAGTTTAAATGGTGATTGGTCTGACATCCTCCAAATGGTGGGTTGAAAAAAAGGACTGATATCCCCCAAAAAAACTTTAGAAAAGTAAAAAGCGCTAAGCCCCCCCCCCCCCCCCAAAAAAAAAAAAAATCTTCGAAACTGTGGCTAAAAAAGTTGTGATATGAAAAACAAACAAGCCAAGAGCTCAAGCGTGCACACCCGCTCACTAGCCTTTTCCCGGAAAAAAACTGCGCTTTCTTTTCTTAGCTCGATTAAAAATTAAATTTATGTGTGTATAAAATTTTAATCGAGCTAAGAAAAGAAAGCGCAGTTTTTTTCCGGGAAAAGGCTAGTGAGCGGGTGTGCACGCTTGAGCTCTTGGCTTGTTTGTTTTTCATATCACAACTTTTTTAGCCACAGTTTCGAAGATTTTTTTTTGGGGGGGGGGGCTTAGCGTTTTTTACTTTTCTAAAGTTTTTTTGGGGTTATAAGGTACAGATACATATTACTATTCTATAAAATATAATAGTACTACTTAATAGTAATTAATACTTACCTGACACCGCAGGGCTCGGTAATTGCTCCTTTACTTTGGTCAATTTACATTAACTCTATTTTGAACCTTAACAATAATATTTATTATCTGCAAGCATTTGCGGATGGCCTTTGCTGTGACTACCTACGGGAGAACCAGAAAGATTGTTGAACAAAGAGCCAATACTCTTTTAGCATTCGTTGCGGATGAACTGGAACAAAAAAAATCTCAAAATTGCTACGCAAAAAACTCAAGCCCTTTTTTGTGTGATTTGTATTAAGCTTAAAAGATTAAATCATATTAAAAATAAGCCGCTGGCCAGGAACCCTTGCTTTAAAATTGAAGGTCAGGCTGTTTCTGTTGTTAGGCAACTTAAATTTTTGGGTTTGATTATTAATGATAACTTAACGTGGTCAAATCATATATCCTTTATTTACGATAAATGCTTTAAAATTTGTACCAGTTATAATCGTGTTGTCGGAAGTAGCTGGGGCTCCAGTCCTCATCTTCTCAAGTTGTGTTATTCTACAGTAATTGAAAAGATTATAATTTATGGAGCGGGGGTTTGGGGCAATAAGCTCAATTGTGGGCAGGTGAAACGCCTCCTGTCTCTACAGAGAAAGTTTTTAATCAAAATACTGCATGGATACAAAACCACTCCAACGAATTCCCTTTTCATTTTATCTGGTATTCCACCTGTACATTTAGTAATAGAAGCACATTTAAAAAAAAATATATTTTTGGAACAAGCGTTTGGAAGGCTCAGCTGGGGAAAATTTCCCCTCTCCAAAATGTTTTGATTCGCATATCCCCTTTTCATCCATAGACCCAATTTTTAGACTGCACTGTCCTCAATCTGATTCAAACTTCCTCCCTGATTTTGAGGTGTACACGGATGGGTCCAAGATTGACCACAACATTGGGCTGTCCGTGTGTATCCTTAGGAATAATACGATTGTTGAGATTTTGACTAGATCGTTAAGTAAATATAATTCGGTTTTTCAATTCGAGTTGGCCGCGATTAACCTTGCGATCGAATGGACGGCGAAGAACCAGGTGAAAATTAAAATTTATAGTGACAGTAGGTCTTCCATAGAGTCTCTGCAAGGTGTGAATAATAAGTCGAAATTCTTAAACGATGTTAAAATGAATGCTGTTGAATGTAGTAATCTGTTTCTGCTACATTGGGTTAAGGCCCCCGTGGGGATTGTGGGAAATGAGCTCGCAGATGGTTTCGCTAAGGCTGGGGCTTATTTGGGGAAATTTCTTGAGGTTCCACTTCCTCGTTCTCAGTTAAATAGACACATTAAAAATATTATTTTAAGAGAATGGGATGATTTCTGGCTGGAAAGCCCGACGGGAATTAGAGTTAAAAACTATCTTATCAAATCAGACTTTAAAAAGCAAATTACAAATAAGTATATAATTTATTTTTTAACTGGCCACGGCCCGTTCCCATCCTATTTATATAGATTTAACTTAAAAGCGACAGAGGAATGCCCTTGCGGTGCTCCTGTTGGCGATCCTGACCATTATATTTTTGAATGCAAATTTACCACACTATTTCATTTAACCAGACCCTCTCCAGCCAACGCTTAAGCCTGGCTGGACAACATTCTACAAAACAAGGGATCAGTATATAGATTGGTTACCTGTGTTAAAATTTCTGCTGAAATATGTAAGTCTATTGATTAGGGGAAGGATTCTTTGTTATGTTTAGCACTTTTTGTGTGTGTGTTTTTAAAATTCTTTTGTTATGTTTTTGTCCTATTTCTGTTTTTAATTTGTGTTTTACACCAAGTTTTGCACTCATTTGTGTTTTTATTCATTCCTTTTCTCTCGTTTAAGTCTTTTTGGATTCGCATTTTTGTATTTGTATGTCTGTGTATGTTTTGTCAATTGTAATTGGTGTTAACTGGTTTCATTGTGTTTTGCTTTTTCTCCGCCCACGAGGGTGTTGAGCTTTGTTTATGTATCTTTTTTTGTTCTTTCCTGGGCATGCCCGTAGCTCTACAGTTTTTTTAAGCTGAGTTGGACATGTCTTGGGTATTAAAATAAAAAAAATTAAAAAAAAAAATACTTACCTGAAATTTTAAAGAAGCTTATACTACTTCAATATAAGTTTTATGGTATTTTTTAATTTGATTTTTCTCAAAGGCAGCATTTTTGAGTTATGTCACTTTTTTTTTGAAAGCGTGCGATATGTAGAAAAAAAAATGATATATGCAAAATTAAAGGAAAAAGTAAAATCTCGATCTTTTCTATACTTTTTAAAGTTGGTTTTCTTTTTTCAATAAAAAAAATAGGTTGTTTTATTTCAATAAATATTTATTATCATGAAGCAATTTCATACGCTCCAGTTTCATTTCGTTCTTTTTGCTGTTTCAAGAGACAACTGTCCAAATATTATTACATGATATAGTATATATATAAGAGAGAAGGGAATGAAGATTATTTCATATAGTTCTGACAACAAGGCAAATCGCAATGTTTTTAAATGTTGCAGCGTCGTTTTGTGCGACGGTCGTACTGGCTATCCTATTTCTAGGTAAGATTTTTAAAATAATGTATTTAAACAAATTGTCCCTACTTTTTAATCGGGGGGACAGATAGCCCAGTGTATAAAGGCGTCAGCTGGGAATCGAAGGGTTCCCGGTTCGATCCTGTGCGACGGGCTTGACTAAGAAAAGTAAAAAAGTTGTGATCTTGTGATCTCGGAGGGTTGCCAGATTCACTACAAAATACTAGGAATGTTATCTAGAACATCCACAAAAATTATCGGCGTGTATACCGTATTGGTTTGGTTAATTAACGTCGCACTAGAGCTGCACAGTGGGCTATTGGCGACGGTTCGGGATCTATCTCGAAGGAAATCCCGGGAACACATACACATTCACACACACACACATTCATACATGCACCTCGTTATTTTAGAACCATGGTCAGATGACGGGGAAACACCTGAATTGGCACCCAACGCCTTCAATAGACGTCGGGACTTTGGACCCCGATCAGATTTATCGCGCACCAGTCCCATATCCACGCCGTTCATTTTTGTGGATATTCTGGATTACTTTTTCTAGTATTTTTAGCGAAGCTGGCAACTCTCCGATCACAAAATTACTACTTTTACTTTTCTTTGTCAAGTCCATCTCCTGGCATCGAACCACCAATCTTTGGATTTCCAGCTGATGCTTTTAACCGCTCGGCCACGGAGGCCCGCGTGTATACGGGACTGGTGCACGATAAATCTGATCGGGGACCAAAGTCCCGACGTCTATTGAAGGCGTTGGGTGCCAATTCAGGTGTTTCCTCGTCATCTGACCATGACTCAAAAATACGAGGCATTGTTCCCGGGTCTTTCCTTCAAGATAGGCGCCGAACCGTTGCCAATAGCCCACTGTGCAACTCTCGTGCGACGTTAATTAACAAAACAAAACCGTAACAGAAAAGTTGCCCTGCCTGTGGGCTAATACCTAAGGGGAGAGAGAAAATGTCGCTTTGGGCGGTAACACAAAGAGTTCTCAAAGCATTGCGGAAGGACGACCTGTCTTACTATAACAGGCGTGTAACTGTCTGACGGAAGGTCCGTTAACAATTCTTCCTCAAAGTAGGTAGTTTCGCACATAGGAGTAGGATAACTTAATGGGTTGAGAAACTAAGCACTCCTGAAGACAACCTGCAGAAACCATTAATCAAGCGTCACATGTCCGAAGCCATGTAAATTACCTGTTCTGCCGCAAACAGCATACTTCAGACCTCATATGTTTTTAACTTTTTCCCTCCACCGTGGTTAAAATTGTCCCAAGTCCCTCGCTTGACCTGTAAAATCTCTGGGACACATCTAGAACATCCACAAAAATTATCGGCGTGTATACCGGATTGGTTTGGTTAATTAACGTCGCACTAGAGCTGCACAGGTTTGGGGCCTATATCGAAGGAAAGACCCGGGAACGCCTCAGAATTTCATTTAACATTACGAGTTCCAAACTTTCGAAATTAATAATTAAAAAACTACTTTACCAAATAACTTGTTCCCTATGATGGTAACCTATGCAAATTTTTGGTATATCAACGTGTAGTAAATTTTATTCCTTACCAAATGGTATATTAAGTTTAACCCTACAATAAATAGTGGCCGAGGAATCAGGGGTGGTTCGTTTTTTTTCCCCCGGCTTAAACTTAAAATTGATTTAATTTACAGTTCTGGAATATATATTTTTCAAAACAATCTCGAACCCCCAAAGGGATGGAAAATTTCGAACCCCTCCCTGTAGCTGAGGAGCCCACATCACGTATTCAGTCTTGATGCCCGCTAACTCCAAATCCGGGCCTGTTGAGCATAAAATACTATTACGGAGTCCTATATTGGAGGAGCCCCAGTTGCTCAGTTGGTAAGGCGTTCATCTACTAATCAGAGGATTGGTGGTTCGAATCCGTGAAATGGACTTGACATAGAAAAGTAAAAAAGTAGTGATCTTGCGATCGGAGGGTTGCCAGCTTCGCTACAAAAATACTAGAAAGTCGTCCAGAATATCCAACAAATTATACTGGCGTGTATACGGGACTGGTGCACGATAAATCTGATCGGGGTCCAAAGTCCCGACGTCTATTGAAGGCGTTGGGTGCCAGTTCAGGTGTTTCCTCGTCATCTGACCATGGTTCTAAAATAACGAGGTGCATGTATGAATGTGTGTATGCATGTGTGTGTGAATGTGTATGTGTTCCCGGATCTTTCCTTCGAGATTGACCCCGAACCGTCGCCAATAGCCCACTGTGCAGCTCTAGTGCGACGTTAATTAACAAAACCAAACCAAACCAAACCAACCTATATTGGAGACTGTTATAGGGTCTATCTATCACTGTAGATAGGCCCTACAACACTCTTCCGGCGTTGTATAGGAGACTGATCTGTAGATAGACCCTAACACTTTTTTGCATATTTTAACCACTTGGACTGTAAAGAAAAATTGCAAAATTGATCTTAATTGTAGATTTTTGATTTTGTTCTATTTCTTTAGTTAATTCTTTGTGAATAGTATTATATTTCCGGGTTTTTCATAACGTATTACGTACACTTTGATAAAAAACCGACAATAACAAAGAATATGGTTATTATTATTATTTTTTGTTTGTCAGGTTCTGAAGTAAATGCTGGTTTTGATGTTGCGCCAAATGGGTTACCTAGTAATGATCTGCCTGAATTTTAAAGTGAGTTACATAGTTTGTTATGTCTTAAAACACAAGAATTATATCATATCTCAGAAACTAATATATAAATTATAGTGTTTTTTTACATACTTTTGTGGGGGTCACTTCATATACCCGATACTCCCACTTAGGCTGGATTGATCACTTTAGCCTGACTGGTAGAGTATCGGCGTAGCAAGCCGAAGTTCCTCGGTTCGATTCCCAGTGATGACAGCCAAAAAGTGTATAGCGCGGCATTGGTAACTTCTGGACTGCAGATCAACGCAACCTTCGAACAAACACTTGTGACATCGAATCAACTTCAACCACTGCCGACGTGATAACACTTTACGGGCATCTCAATCATTCGTTCCTCCGTCCGACTCACTTTAGCGGAGTGATCACTTTAGCGTAGCAAGCGGAAGTTCCTCGGTTCGATACCGAGTGACGTCTGCTCGGACTGCTGCTTCTTTGACCGGAATTCGTATCAATACCCGAACGCATTATAAAATTTATAGGAATGAATGGATTAATGGCCAACCTGGTTGACGCGAGTCACCATATTCTACACGATGATTGGCCATCAACCTCCCTAGAGAGTTATGGAGATTTGACAAATGCCGCGTTTTAGATTATGACTTTATATTACTACTTTATATGTGGCCGTACCAAAAGGAAAGACCTATTCACATAAAAATTAAAGAAAAATAATATACTAACTCCCGAATAAACAATAAAATAGCGACGTCTATATATGAAATAAAAACTTTTTTAATTGACTAAAAAGCGCGCCAACAAAAACCGCCAAGAGGAAAGAAAAGTTATCAATTCGACATTCATGTATTTTTTTTTTATATATTTTCACTTGAGCACCTTTTGAAAAAAATATCCGGTTATCCGGCATTTAATTATTCAGAATTCTTAATTAACCAGACCGTTTGAAAACAAAACTTTCGAAATTTTGAAGGCCATAATTTTTTTTGTATTCGTTTTCAGCAAAACTTTGGCAACTTTCGCATTGTCTTTCGTACTGCACTTTTGTTTCTCGCACAAATTATTATTTACGTCAAAGTTATATTTCGAAATCAGGGATCATAATTAACAGTCATTACTCGTGTTTAGCACCTACAAATTTTGGTTTGACACCGCAATTTCACGGCCAGTTGTTGCTTTTTACGTCTAATGTTAATTTTCTATAACTGTCCACATACTGTTCAGTAATTTTGCCAGTAAGACGGTGATATTTTTAGAGTACAAATGGAAACATGCTTCTAATTGTATGCAAAATAAAATAATCTTTCTAGAAAAAAGGAAAAGCGACTTTAAGAAAAATGCGCTAAAAAGTAAAAAATAATTTTTAATTCTACGAATGAGTTGAAAAATTTAATTATGGAATATCAATTTTATACTTAATGGAGACACTTTACTTAGTGGTGCAACTTTTTGATATCGGCGCCAAAATTCGTGTATGATTTTTGTAAATTGGCACCAACTTCAAAAAGTTGTACTAAGTATAAAATTGATATTCAATAATTCAATTTTTCAACTCATTCGAAGAATTAAAAATGATTTTTTACTTTTTAGCGCATTTTCCTTAAAGTCGGTTTTCCTTTTTTCTAGAAAGATTATTTTATTTTTCCCTTTTTAGTTTTTAATTTAGCAGTGAGTTTCGCCCCCTCTTATTATTTGCCAAGAAATTCAAGTAGCAACTTCGGCTCAACAATGTATAGTGTAGAACAATCCCTTTCAATGCCAATAAATGCTGGTTAAAGGAAATGTCATTGTTGTACAACTTCTGTTAAACAATGAAAATATTATGAAATCGGAATAATTGTATAAAAAAACTCATGAAAATTTTCGGATATATAACAGCCGTATAACCGATTATTTTTTTGCAGATTTTGCTTAAGTGGATTTTTCTTTATCCAACAAAAAAAGAATTTTGTAAATCGGACAATATTTTTTTTAAACGGTCCGGTTAATTGATAATTCCAGATAGTTAAATGCCGGATAACAGTATATTTTTTTCAAATTGCTCTCAAGTGAAACTGCTCCTATCCAACAAAAAAAATTGTGCAAATATCTGAAGTAGAACCGAAATCCCGCACGAACATACATAAAAAAATACATAAAGGTCGAATCTATAACCTCTCGACTTGGCGGTTTCAATTTAAATTTTCTGGGTTTTTTTTTGGAGATTTGGTTGGCGCGCTGTTCAGTCGGTTAAAAAGAGTTTTAAAAAGAGCGTATACAAAAATATCGTAACAGTTGGCAGCGCTCTGCTTAAGAAATTTGAATTATTTTAAAATTACGTCTAAGCAAAACATTGGGCAACTAATGCAAAAGTTGCTCGGTGTCAATGACGCCCAACTTTTATCTCTTAATTTTAAATCCTGTTCGGAATGTTTTTTCACTGGCCTTCCTATGGATCCTTTGGCTGTTAAAATTAAAGATTGAATATAACAGTTTAAAAAAATGTTTAAAGGTTCACAAGTCAAAACTACTTTAACATGTCATTTAAAGTAATTTTAAACCATATTCATGTGTCTTTGTTTGTACTTTTCAATAAAATAGTGTTCAAACCCGTTTTTAATTTTTTTTAAATATCAAATCATTAAAAAATACAAAGACATATTGCAATAAAAACATTTCCTTAAATTAAAAATGTATATTAGTTTTTGAAAATTTAATTTGCTTACGTAAATTTTATTCATTTTATTTGAATTATATGAATTATTTTTAAATTGTAATAGAATTATTAAAATTGTTCAGATATGCCATAATTTTTTGTAAATTGAAATTTTAATATTTTTTTTCCAGACTGAAAATATCACTGGACTTCAAGGTAAGAAAATAATTTTATGTATACGAATTAAATAATTTTCTTTAACTTGAGGCAATGATTTGTAACAAAATTTAATAAAAAAATCCCGGATAATATATTGCAGTAAAGAGTATGTCCATACTATAAATTCGATTTAAAAGGACAATTTTTATTTGTGTAAGATGTGATAAAGTTATTAGAATATAAGTTCCTGTCCTTACCCTAATTTTAGAATGATTCTAAGTAAGCAACTATCGCTGTCTCGAGCTCGAAGGGAAGTTTATAAAAACTCGAGATATCGAAAATTTGAGGTATCGAAAATCCTTAAAAAAAGCTGTTTTGTTAAAAATAAAGACAATTATACTTACCCTACTCCATTTAAAATATCTATCCAAAATAGTTTGATGAGAATTTATATTTTTTTCGGAATCATTTACATTTTCCAAATGCGCGATTGCTTGAAATGTCTCTGTTTTCATTCCCGACCTCGATTCAATGAATGCACGCATAGGTTTATGGAAGATTCAGCCTCTTTCAAAGTTATACACATACAAATATTGACAACTAACAACAGGCTCAAGGCCCAACAAGGTTGGTCCAACAAGCTAGTACCTCTTAACTATCCCCTAATGCATATCTAACTTCTTCTTAAAATCCGTTACTCCTTTACAATTAACAATATTCACTGGCAAGTTGTTCCATTTGTCTATTACCCTATTATAGAAATAGTGTTTTCTCCCTTCCCGATTATAATGGGATTTGTTTAATTTAAACCCATGACCTCTCGTTCTATCACTCATATTAAAATCTAAACCCTCCACCACACCTTGTTTGATAAATTTGAACAGTTGAATCAAATCACCCCTAACCCTTCTCTCTTCCAGATTATACATATTCAAATTTCTCAATCTATCTTCATAATTCATTTCTGAAAACCCTTGAACCCTTTTAGTAGCCCTGTGCTGAATTTTCTCTAACAATTCAATGTTTTTTTAAGATATGGTGACCAAAACTGTACAGCATAATCAAGATGTGGGCTTACCAAACCTCTCTACAACGGCAAGATAATATCCTTAGATTAGTCCTTAGAATATCCTTCAGGTTTTAAGTGAGTTGCTTTCTGGACGGTCAGTAATGTTCCAAGAAAGTGACTCACTTTACCGAAGACACCAACTGGCTTGGGAGACAATAAATCATTAATCTTCCTTTTTGGAAGTTGCCTTAAAGCTGGCCTTAAAGGGGAGGGAATCCAGTTTAGTGACATCCAGACAAAAGGGTGAGGCACATGCAGGAATCCATTGTTGTGTATCCCCTTTCAGTAACGCACAATAAGAAAGAGAACTGATAAGAAGGATGTGGCAATTATACATGTGCTAAAGGTTCTTCAAAATCCGGAGTTTTGAGAGGAAAACTCAATTTTGAGTTGTGAGGAAACTTCGAGTTATCGAAAATAAGGAAGACAAACTTCGAATTAAAGAGATCAAAATTACATTAAATAAATAATGAAGGTGCAGGGAAATCGTTTTTTTTTCTTAATATCGAAAAATTAGAGTTATCGCGAGTCTACTGTATTGGTGTATTCATAGTTTTATCCTAACATTTATATATTTTAAATGTGATTTCTTCTAGGCTAGCTGAAAGGAGATGCTGCTGCATTGAAATATTGAATATGTTCTCAGAAGACGAATTATGATTGATAAAAGATATTTTATGTATTGCCTAAATCTAATAATGCATTCAAAATAAATGACATGGAAATAAAAGTTTAGGCGTGATGCCACTCTCAGGGTAAGGTAAAAGAAAATGGGTAATAAATCCACTGAGCTTAAAATAATAATAAACGCTGGAGCGAGTATGCCCATTGAACGACAATGTACTTTACCGTGCAGTCCGGATGCATACGATTAGTAAGAAATGTTTAGAAAACATTCTACCTTCGCTATCGGGGGTTTCACGTGACGTCACAAGAAGACTTAAAACTGTTGTTTTTTTCGGGTTTTTTGCATTCTTTTTCTTGTTAGTAAGAAAGAAAGTATGTCTTAATATTTAATGTACAATATTTAATATATTTTTGAAATCCATAAATGCATTTTTAAATCAACGCAATTCTACGCGGAAGGATTAGGTTTTTTTACCTTCGCTCAAAAAGGTGTAAAGTGGTCGCGCACGCTTAGTCCTCGCTCCAGTGTCTATTATTATTTTAGCTCAGTGAATAAACCTCGAGATATTTTAGTTCAAAGTTCCATTTCCTACATGAATTATTTTTTGAATTTACACAATTACAATTGAATTTTGACAATTTTTTTTTAAAAAATTCCTTTTTTCTTTGTGAACACAATCTTTTATTTTTTTATTTAGTTTTGATGTTTATAAATATTTTTAATAATCACTTTTACCTTCGAAAATTATTTTATTCAAGTGTGGGGAAAATGGATAATTTATGGGGTATGGAATTTTTTGTGTAAAAAGACAACATTAAAACAAATTTTATAGTCGAATTAGTAACTAGAATGAAACAGAATAAATAGCAATCATCAACTTTTAAAAACTTCGTATATTTGATTATTAACGGACTACTTTTGTAACAGTCTGTTCTAAATACCAGTTGTAATATGACATTTTGAAAAATTGACTTTTTTTTTTATTATTTGTTGAATTAAAAAAAGAACACCTTCTATTATAATTGGTTTTACTTTTATTCAGGAATCTATGCTGTGTTGACGATATTATTATATTTGTTCTACTTAAATTTTTTTATTTCATTTAAAGCACTCTGTTTATCTGCTAACGAAAGAGCAAATGTCGTTCAATTTCTTATCAAACTCTGTTCTTCTTGTTAATAAATTAGTTTTCAAAAAACAAGTATGTTACTTAGTTGTAATTTTATAATAATTTATAATAATAATTATTAATAATTTGATTACCCATTTTTCCTTCTTTTAAATTATTGAGAGAAAAAAAGTAGAATTTTTTTAAACTTTTTTTATTGGAATGTTTTAAGAAATCTCTTCTTTTCAAAATCCGGGAATATTGTTAAATAATTCGACTTTTTTATTTATAATATTGAAGTTTTCATGTACTAAATTTTCTAAAGTATTTTTTTTTTTTGAAAACTCAAAGAAATCCAATTTCGTACCTGAAGGATATCATCCAGAAATTCAATATTTTGCTGGAATGTACTTCATTAAACGAAGTAAATTAAAAAAAAAAGAATAAAATCAAAGAACAAGTTTAACAATGTGTAGTTTATATTTAATTTCAAAATGCCGATTTTCCCCCACTTAACCCTAATTAATAATGAATCTTGAACTATATTAATTCAACCGTTAATGCAGCTTTATTTAAAACCTTCTTTATATATAATTCTCTTACGCGGTGATTGAAAAACGCTGTTTTTCTATATGCGGAATGGCAACAGTTACTTTGTTTACAAAATTCTGTTGCGCCCGCATTTTTATTTTGCCATTATGTAAGCCATTTTGACGATTAACCCCTTCAATTCATTAGTAAATAATTATTTTGATGATGTCAGCTTAAATAAAGAAGAATAAGCCTTATAAATTAAAAAATAGAAGTTTTGAAAAACGCTTTTCCCAATTTTCAATGAAAGAAAAATAAGGGTGGCGCCATCTGTTGGCAATTTTGAAAACTATATTTCTATGAGCTTCATTTTTATGACGTAGAAACTCAGTAAATTACACACCTCTGGTAGGCAAGATTTATGGTAAGCTTAACGTCATTTATGGCCGAAACAAACTACCAATAATGTTAGAAATTTAACTGAAACGCGGGAAAGGTGTGGAAATAACGTGGAAAATTAATAAATAATGGTAGGCTTGCCAGTGGTACTATTGATTTCATTTGTAATTAAAAAGGAATTAGTTTAAATGATTTTATATTGACTTGTATGGCATAAAAATGTAGTGATGCCAAGATGAATATTAATATAAATTTACAATTTCAACTTTTAAAGTTTTTAGTAATATAATTAAAAAAGTATTGTTACTAGGACACATTGTTATTGTGTCCTACCTTTTAGCGAGCGAAGCGAGAAGTGGTTTGCGAAGCAAACCTATGAGGATTGCGTAGCAATCCTCCGGGGGTTGGCGGAGCCTCCTAGTTAAGTACTAATACACAACATTGTTTTAAATTGAAAATTAAGCTTTAATAGCAGCTCCTTTTAATAATTTGAATATTAGGTTAAACATTATCAAAGAATATCATTTTACTTTAATAATTGAAGGATACATGGGGAGAACTCTATCATTCCTAGAAAATCGATTTGGACTTGGTAATCAAAAGCAAATAAAAAGTACTTTGTTTTGATAACACTCGACGCTAATCATAGGTCCGAATACATAAGTTTCATTTCTGAAGTAGACATGTAATCAAAAATGAGTACAAAGAATAAAAATAACAGTATCTTGCCTACATAGGCTGCCTTCACAAATAACTTTCAAACAATATCGACAACTTACAACGAAGACTTGCCGGGAATCAAAGCCATATCCTAAGCCATCGCAGTCAAGTGCCTTATCTCTTACTACGGCGACGTGAAGAAGGTATAAAGAAAATAAACGTTAAAAAAGTTGTGCCAAAAGTATGGGAAGCAAGATAATTGAGTTGTAATAACTCATTTTCCGTTTAAGCAATCGACATGAAATAATGGGGAAAACCATTTTCTGAGCAATATTAAATCACACTGCTCATTTTTTAGAAAGTACGGTTGCTTAAATTTGAGTACATCATAGCTCATTTACGATGTAATTGTACTCAAAGAAAAAGAGTACTTATGTCGAATACATAGATATTCATGTACTTATTTTTAAGTACCTTTTTTTTTACAGTGGAGAAAAACGAAATTTATGTTAGCCACGCACGAGCGATCGTTGTACTCCAACTATTGCTCGGCGATAATCAACTGAGTGACTAAAAAAGACCTCAGAAATTGCTCAGCGATTTATGTTTGAATTTCAAATTAGACAGCAGATCTAAAAACATTTTATAACCGATATGGGAAGAATTGCTGGACCCATTCAAGATGGAGCTCGATGCAGGAGTGGTCATTTTTTAACGAGTGAGGATGCTTGTGTGTGGTCTGTTTTGTTTACCCTTCATAAAAATATTTTTTTCATAATTTAACAACTTCGTCACAATAACAAATATCTTTTACGAAAAATAATCTAATTAAAATAAAAATAAAAACGACCAGAAAGAACAAAATTGCACTAAAAAAAGTAAAAATATAATTTTTAGTTTTAAGAACAAGTTGAAAAAATTTAATTATTTAATATCAATTTTATATTAATTTCAACGAAATCGCCGCCAACATATTGGTATGTTTATTGTAAATTGGCGCCATTTCAAAAAAATGTATTGTGTATAAAATTAATATTAAATAATTAAATTTTTTCTACTTGTTCATAAAATTAAAAATTATTTTATACTTTTTAGCGTATATTTCTTAAAATCGGTTTTCTTTTTTTAACAGATTTTCTTAATTTTTTTTTAATTTAAAAGATTGTTTCGCCCTTTTGCTATTATTCACCAAGAAATTTAAGTTGTTGTTCACATTTTTCCACGTGTTAGATGCTGTTTAATAAATACCGGGTAAACAAAATTATAGTGTCTCAAAAACGTATATTGTAAAACAATCCCTATAGATAAGTGTTTATTAACCTTTTTGGCACAATGGACCACTTTAAAAATTTTAAATATGTCACGGATCCAAAATTGTCCACTGTGAAAAAAAAATTGCTTAAACATCATTTATTACAAAATATATTCTGTTTTATTATTTAATTATTTTAATATTTTTAATTCTATAGCAGTAGTAATAGTTTTATTTCAAATAATCAAATGAAACACTAAGAACAAACATTAAGACACAAAAAAACACTTGAAAAAGCGGCAAGGAATCTTGTATCGATGGAGGATATACCCTTATGTCTCGGCTTCAAACTCATTTGTGATCCACATTTTGGACATTTATACATCGATGAAATCATTCCCTCTTTCATACATTATTCTAACAACGCTTCCTTACCCATGACTGGTAAAACACTAAAATAGCCAACTGAATATTTATTTTTCGCATTCAAAACTTCAGCACGAGCTAATTCCATAGTGAAATCAAGCATTTAGCAATAATATAAGCTAAGAAAACACCAAAAAAATATGCTACTCACAAACAGATGAAAGACAAAAATAAATGTACTTCTTACCTCCAGGGCAGATCCAACGGAAATAAAATCGTGAATCAAGTTTAAAATTATACCGCTATTTCAAACTCAAACAAATTATCGACCAATGAAAAGGCTAAAACAAAAAAGAAATAAATGAGCATGCGCGAAAAAGCGCCTCAAATTCTCTTCTCCGGAGGAGTGGAAAAAGAAACAGGGTTGCCATACAGAGCGCGCTAAGGATGAAGTAGGTCCGGGTTACCACTGCTGGCTGAATATTGATGCAAACATTTTAAAAATTAAGATCAGTCGGCGGACCCCCAAAATATGACCCATGGACCTTAACCTGTGATTCATGGACCCCCCAAGGGGTCCATGAATCACAGGTTAAGAAACACTGCTATAGATGATTATAAATACCGGGTGAACGAAATGTCATTGTTGAACTATCATCATATAATAATGAAAATATTTTGAAATCTGAAAATTTGTTAAAAAAAATACCCCGTTAAATCAATATTTCCCGCCGGATATATAATAACCATAGAATCAATTTTTTCTGTGATTTTTTTGCGAAACTGGATTTTTCTCTATTTAATAAAAAAAAATATTTTCGTAATCGGACAATATTTTTTTTTCAAACGGTCCGGTTAATTGAGAATTCCAGATAGTTAAATAACGGATAACCAGATTATTTTTTAAAAGGTGACCAAGTAAGACATCCACTATTTAAAAAAAATAGAATTTTTCGAATATCTGAATTCGAACAAAAATCTTACGCTAACTTACATTGAAAATATATATATATAACAGTCGAATTGATAACCAGTCTCCATTGGCGAGATTTGGCGGTTTCGTTTGGCGCTCTTTTCAGTCGGGTAAAAATACGCTCGCATTATCTCTAAGATTACGTAAAACTGATTTTATGCTTAAGGGGGTCCGATACCTTCGAAATTTTTTTCTTTATTTTTATACTTGTACAATCCAATTTTTTTTCTCTTTCTAAATATGCATAAAAAACCATTTTAAGACGCTCAATTTTTTTTTTAATTGCACATTTATTTTTAAATTAAAATTTTAGTAAATTTTTTAACAATTTTAAAATTCCTACTCCTTTTTTGTTTTTCAATATTTTGAAGCAATTTTTTTTATTTAAGATCTTGAATAATATGTAAATAGATGTATGCATTCAAATTTTGATTCAGATACATCACTTTAAAAAAAAAAATATTAGAAATTTTGGAAAAAAAATTGACGAAAAAAAATAAAATTCCATTTTAAGTGGCTTTAAAAAACAAATTATGGTAAAAAATAGGAAATCTGAATGCATACATCTATTTAAAATATATTTATCTTGCTATACACACAAAAATTATGATTTTAAGTATAATAGTAAAAAAGCCTTAGCATTTTTAGTGTTCATTAAATTTCAAAACCACGAACAGAGATATTTGCTTTTAAAGTTTACATATGATACAACTATGTTATAGGAACACATCATTAAAACATTCATAACTAAAAAAGTAATAGGAATTTTTTGAAGCAGTTTTTTGTGAGTTATTAAGATAAGTTTGAATATTATTTTTTAAATATAAAAAAAAAATGACTTTTTTTGCGAATTTTGGGTATCGGACCCCCTTAAGAAATATATAGGTCTCGTATAGAAAACCAGTTTTTAAGTAGAGATATAAAAATGAACTTCTTATTTATATATATTCCCAACTGACGAAAAATATTTTGGTAGACAATATTAATGGCCTATAGCTCTACATCCGTTTTGAACATTCAGTCGTTAACCACGTCATTTAAATGAACATAATCAGTTTTTTTTTCCGGTTTGAAAATCGGTTTCTTCTTAAGTTCAAATAACACATTGAACATATTGAACTTGGAGCCACACCACTATTCCAAATGATGTATATAGCTGCATAATAATAGAAAATTGTGGGACAGGGGAAGTTAGTCAGAGTATATAAGGTTTAGTCCCGTTGGGCGTTCGTTTCTTGTTGGCTGCTTTGGCAAAGTATCATTAATTCTCATTTTTTGGCTTAGCATTGAAAACCCGATCTGGTCACTTGTTGTTGTTAGTCTGTCTATGTGAACTAGTGTATCTATGTGATGTGAGTTGGATCTATGTGATTTATACCAGTTGGAAGCTAGCCCACCCATATTAAGGAAGGTGTGATACAATAAAATCCTCTTATTTAGAAAGTACATTCAATATGTGCTTTTTAAATTGTAATAAAAAATTCAGAAAAGTGAGAAGAAATGTATATAGTTACAAATTACAAAAAAAAAAAACTTTATTTGAAAAACTTTTATTTTTAAATTATTCATAATGCAAATTATATATTGTATTATATATATACCACACACATATGTCTATGAGATAACATTTAAGCTATCTATAAGACTTTGATTATTTGGTATTCTTGGGTATATTCTTAAATAGTATTCGTTCCTTGATTCATCACCTGCAAAATAATTGTATTATATATTTTTAATTAAATGGGCAAATTACTAGGAATAAAATACTATATTAATATATACAGTGAAAATAAAATGTATCATACCTTATTTGGCTAAAATTGAGAATTATATTTTAGACAAGTTTTATTTACAATTAAAACAAAATTTATTAAATGCACATATAATAGAGAGTAGACTATATTACTGAAAATTTATTTTCTAAGTTTGTAGAGAGATTCTGATTTGTTTATGTTTATAAACATTGTGGGGCTTTGTGCTTTTACGAAAGAGTTGAAAAAAAATGAATTATTTAATATTAATTTTATATTTATTACAACTTTTTTAAATCGGCGCCAAAATAATGTATGATTATTGTAAATTGGCCCCCACTTCAAAAAGTTGTAATAAGTTTATATAGTATAAAATTGATATTATATAATTCGATTTTTTTCAACTCTTTCGTAAAATTCTAAATTACTTTTTACAACGTTTTTCTTAAGTCGTTTTTTTAAACATTATTTTATTTTTTCCTTTATAGTTTTTAATTTTTTTCCTTTTAAGTCTTGATTTAAGTGATTACTCACATTTTTCCACGTCTCGGATCTGGTTTAATAAATGCTGGTTAAACAAAACTTATATTGTCTCAACAACGTATATTATTGTATGTATATAACAATGTATTGTAAAGCAATCCCTATCCTGCAAATAAATGTCGCGTTAATGAATTATCATTGTTGTTACAATCTTAACAATGAAAATATTTGCAAATCGTATAAATTGTTTAAAAAAAAAGTCCGGTTAATCGATATTTCCATATATATAACAGCTGGATAACTGATTATTTTTTGCAATTTTTGCCAAAGTGAATTTTTCTCTACTTAACACAAACATATTTTTTAAAATCGAACAATATTTTATTTTAAACGGTCCGGTTGGTTGAGAATTCCAGATATTTAAATGCCGGATAACCGGATATTTTTTTTAAAAGGCCAAAGTGAGACATCCCCTATCCATAAAAAATTAATGTTCCGAATATCTGAATTAGAACAGAAATCTTGCGCGAACATACATAATTTTTTTTAAATACATAACAGTCAAATTGATAACCTCTCTGCTTGGCGCGCGATTTGGCGGTTTTAATTTAAAGTTTCTAGAGGTTTTATATTAAAGTTTTTGTTGGCTCGCTGTTCAGTGGGTTAAAAAATAAATTTATATGACTATTCTTTTAAATAATTCAAACAAATATTTCTTTAAAATGACCTCCCTCTCTCATATCAGCAAAATCATTACAATTGTTTAGAAAGAGAAACTGTTTTTTTACACAGCACGATTTATTTCCTTATTTACGTATGAAATATCCGAAGGTTAGTCAAAAAATAAACTAAAATTAATATATTTTCTACTAAAATAGTCAAGATTCCGCAGGATATGTTTTTCGCCAGTTATTTCATATTGCCGAAGAAGATTATATTTCTGGATCATCATTTCAAAACCAGGAATGGCAACATTTTAATATTAAGTTATTATTAATGAAACTTTAGAGGTGAAACTCAAAGTTAATATATGCGTCCACCGAATTTATTCCTATACTATAAAGTATTTTTTTAACCATTCGAAGAACGAGCATTGTTACTAATATATAAAATTTTATATAATTAAAAACGCAAATTAAAGTTTTCTAATAACATTTGAAGCAAGAATACTTACGGGACAACACGCTTAGAAAAAATAAGGTCGCAATTTATTGATATTACAATATTTGTACACTGTTAAAAATATGTATTCCAAAATAAGTAAAATGTACTCATTTTTGATTACAATCAATGCTTACATAGCTCCGAATACATAAGTTTCTTGAAAAAGATATGTACTCAAAAATGAGTACAATGAGTAAAAATGAATGAAAAGAGCAGTAGCTTGCCTACACTTTTAATAAATATCAACCCAGGCTTACCGGGAATCGAACCCATATCCTCTGGCACCGCTGGCCAGTACATTATCCGTTGTACGACTAGGGTGATGTGAAGAGGTTATAAACAGAATAAACGTTAAAAAGGTGTACAAAACGAATGGGAAGTAAAATAATTGAGTTATAATAACTCAGTTTCCATTTTAGCAATCGGCATCAAATAATGTGGAAAACCGTCTTCTGAACAGCTATTTTAAGTTTGTCAGGTCGCTTTATTGAGATGGCTTGAACAGAATCTGAGACCAGCAATATTAAATCACACTGTTCCTTTTTGCGAAAGTATGATTGCTTAAATTTGAGTACGGCATGACTCATTTACGATGCAATTGTACTTAAAATAAACTGGTATGTTCATCTACTTATTTTTAGGCACCGTTTTTATAGTCTACTTTCTCGAAAATGAGCAATGTGATTTAATATTGATACTATCAGCTTCTGTTCGAGCAATCCTAATAAAAGTTGACAATCTTAAAATGGTTGCTCTTTAGATGGTTCTCCTCATCATTTGATGTCGATTGCTTAAATGGAAACTGAGTTATTGCAACTCAGCAGCATATGCAATATGTCATGCAATCATATGCAATAATAATAAAACAGTTATAAAGCATATAAACCATAACATTCATTTTGCGCCACCCTGTATAAAATTGATATCAAATCATTCAATTTTTTCAACTTGGTTGTAAAGTTAAAAATTATTTTTTTACTTTTTAGCGCATTTTTTTTAAGTCGGTTTTCGTTTTTTTATTTTTAAAGAGGATTTTATTTTACCCCTTTTAGTTTTTAATTTAGCAGGGGACTTTGCCCCCTATTATTATTCACCAAGAAATTCAAGTAGCAACTTGGGCTCAACAATGTATATTTTAAAACAATCGATAACAATGCCAATAAATGCTGGTTAAACGATATGTCATTGTTGAACAACTTCTGCTAAACAATGAAACTATTTTTTATTCGGATAAATTGTTTTAAAAAACTCCGGTTAATTGACATTTCCGGATATATAATAGCCGGATAACCGATTATTTTTTTGTAGATTTTGCCTGAGTGGATTTTTCTCTATCCAACGAAAAAAGAATTTTCGAAACCAGAAAATATTTTTTTTTCAAACGGTCCGGTTAATTGAGAATTCTGAATATTTAAATGCCGGATGACAGGATATGTTTTTCAAATTGCTCCCAAGTGAAACATCTCCTATCCAACAAAAAAAATTGTGCAAATATTCGAATAAGAACCGAAATCCTGCGCGTATATACATAAAATAAAATACATAACAGTCGAATTGATAACCTCTCGACTTGGCGCGCGATTTGGAGGTTTTAATTTAAAATTTCTGGCGGTTTTGGTTGGCACGTTGTTAAGTCGGTTAAAAACCGTCTTCATTTTTAGCGATATAAATTTCGTTTAAAAATCGCTATGTTGGAAAAAAAATTATAATGATATATGCAAAATTGAAGAAAAGAGTAAAATCTCTCTTTCCTATATCCCTTAAAGTTTTTTTTTTTTAATATTTATTTTATATCAATAAAAATTTATATCATGAAATAATTTCATACGCTCAAGTTTTATTACGTTGTTTTTGCTGTTTCAAGACACAACTGTTCAAATATTATTACATGATATATATATAAGAAAGAAGTAAATGAAGATTATTTCATATAGTTCTGACAACAAGGCAAATCGCAATGTTTTTAAAGGTTGCAGCGTCGTTTTGTGTGACTGTCGTACTGGCTTTCCTACTTTTTGGTAAGATTTTTGAAATAACGGATTTAAACAAATTTTTTATACTTTTTAATCGGGGGCCGGATAGCCCAGTGGAAAAAGGCGTCAGCTGGGAATCGAAGGGTTCCCGGTTCGATCCTGTGCGGTTTGGTTTGGTTTGGGTAATTAACGTCACACTAGAGCTGCACAGTGGGCTATCGGTGCCGGTTCGGGGTTTATCTCGAAGGAAAGACCCGGGAACACATACACATTCACACACACGTTCATACCTGCACCTCGTTATTTTAGAACCATGGTCAGATGACGAGGAAACACCTGAGCTGGCACCCAACTCCTTCAATAGACGTCGGGACTTTGGACCCCGATCAGATGTATCGTGCACCAATCCCACGCCGTTAATTTTTGCGGATGTTCTGGACGACTTTTCTAGTATTTTATAGCGAAACTGGCAACCCTCCGATCACAAGATCACTACTTTTTTACTTTTCTTTGTCAAGTCCATCACCTGGCATCGAACCGGGAACCTTCGTATTCCTAGCTGACGCCTTTAACCACTCGGCCACTGGGGCCTCTTAACCACTTGGACTGTGAAGAAAAATTGCAAAATTGATCTTAATTATAGATATTTGATTTTGTTCTATTTCTTTAGTTAATCCTTTGCGAATAGTATTATATTTCCGTTTTTATAACATATTACGTATACTTTGATAAAAAGAAACCACAATAACAAAGAATATGGTTATTATTATTATTTTTGTTTGTCAGGTACTGAAGTAAAAGCTGGTGGTTATAATTTGCTTCATCACATCCCAGGCGTTAAGCCGTTAAGCCTGAATATATAAGTGAGTTACATAGTTTGTTATGTCTTAAAACTCAATAAGTAGATCATATCTAACAAACAAATATATAAATTATAAAAAAATTTACATACCATCAAGTTTGTTGCGTGAACACTTTATAAATGAGTGGATTAATTGCCAACCTGGTTGGAGCGAGTCACCGTCTTCTACACGATGATAGGTCATCAACCGGCATAGTATTTTCCCTAGAGAGTAATGGAGGTTTTACAAATGCCGTGTTTAATGTTACGACTCTATATTACTACTTTACAAGGAGGCTCCGCCCCCTGCTCCGCTAACGCTCCGCCAACCCCCAATAGAAAATGGCTTCTAATTGTATGCAATAAAATAATCATTCTAGAAAAAAGCCCGAGACAAAAAGTTTCGTATGCCGCGTGTATGCCTGTCGTATGCCAGCCGATTTTTCGTATGGGAGATGTATGCCACGTATGCCCTCGAACTGATGACCGCGGAGATGGTATGCACGGTGTATGCGAACGGCATATGCTTCCTATTTCGATCCAGAGACAAAAATATTAATATGCCGCGTGTATGCCTTTCGTATGCCAGCCGATTGTTCGTATGCGAGATGTATGCCATATATGCCAATGAAATTATGACTTCGGAGGTGGTATGCCCGGTGTATGCGAACGGCATATGCTTCCTATTTCGATCCAGAGACAAAAATATTAATATGCCGCGTGTATGCCTTTCGTATGCCAGCCGATTGTTCGTATGCGAGATGTATGCCATATATGCCAATGAAATTATGACTTCGGAGGTGGTATGCCCGGTGTATGCGAACAGCATATGCTTCCTATTTCGATCCAGAGACAAAAATATTAATATGCCGCGTGTATGCCTTTCGTATGCCAGCCGATTGTTCGTATGCGAGATGTATGCCATATATGCCATTGAAATGATGACTTCGGAGGTGGTATGCCCGGTGTATGCGAACGGCATAGGCTTCCTATTTAGATCCAATTTATTACGACATTAATGTTTACAACTTTATAATTGTTAAGTTGATTTTTAAGTATCTCCAGTTACATTATACTTCTTTGAAACCATTGCATTATAGTAATAGATTGAGGATGATAAAAATCATAGTGAATTTGAAATGGGAATAAAAAAATGGATTTGTGTGTGTGCGTTTTTTTAATTTAATATATTGTGTACCCACTGACCCTTAACTTACATTTTTTCACTATAAAGGAATAGTGAAAAAATGAAAATCAGAAAAAAGTGGAGCTACCTAGTTCTTCCACCTATCCCTTCAAATATTGTACGATGCAAAAAAAAATTATGATATTTTTAAATTAGAAAACGTTATACTGATAAATTTGCAAATGCTAATTTGAAATTTATTTTTAATTTTGAACTATAACATATAGGCATTTTATATCTATGACATACCTAATGTGAAATAATAGAAAAGAATCAACTATTTCATTCGAATTAAAATATAAATGAATATGAAAACAATTGCAACATTTTGTGAAATAACTGTTATATGTTTGTTGTTTTTTAGTAGATTTTGAAATTGCCTTTTTAATTTGTTTTTATCTAAAATTTAAATTATATATCTCAATACAATTAAACAATTTCTTTGAGATTCCTTTCCACATGATTTCTACATTTTATATTTAATTATTAACGTTATATAGCTTGGATTTTATTTTCTTATTTTGAAAACGACTCTTGACACTAGAAAATGTTACCCATGTTGCAAAATCGCCTTAAAAAATTATTTCTGCATATTGGGGAGCTCATATTCGCCTGTGTCACAATTATAAACATCTAATTAATGTTGAGATTTATTGGGTGTTTACAACTGTATAATTGGATGTATAAGTTAAGTCCAAGGTCTTTCGGCAATTGAAGTCTGTCTTCAGAAGGGCCCCATTGCTCACATGTAGAACCATTAACGTCAAATCGAACTTTTTAACAAGTAATTCCTTCAGTGACGGCACAAAACAGATACTTCCACTTAACGATTTATAGTGAGCGTAGGCGAACGTTCTTTGAGCATGCGCGGGTGAAGAGTAGCGCAAAACATTTTGAATCATCCATTACGTCACTCGCAGTTTGTTGTGGTGTCAACTGTTCTTGGAAGTAATATAAACCAATTCTGTAGTTTTACCCTAATAATGTGGACGAAAACAAAAGAAAGCACTGTTATACCTGCTAATCTCATTAGAGGCTAGTTGAGGGAATGTGAAATAATAACTGTGCTGTACGATGGAATAATGTTAACGGTTCAGCCAAATACACAGCGGAATACATCCCGCAGTGGAGAAAGGTGCAAGCTTAACATGAATAATAAATTCGGGTGAGTCCTCAGTAGAGTCCCAGGACGGGAATGAATTTATTATGGACGGTGCTGGGGGAATCAAGGTATGAGTTAATAGGCATATTAGGCCCGGGCCTAGAGGCCATAACTTTTATTTAACTAATATTTATTTGGTAGTGTTTTTCATGTCAGAATCATTAAACTTTCTTTGAGATATTAGTCATTATTTTACAATTGATAGATATCAGTTTCTTGACATGAAAAATTTCATTTATACTACGAAAAATATTCCCAAAACAAATTTATTATTCATGTTAAGCCCAAGAGCAGGTTTCAAATTTTAAGGGGTGTATAAATCTTGTGAATATTACATGACGACTTTTTTCCATGATGTTTAGATTGACTTGAAAAAATTTCATTATTATTTTTATTTCAAATTTGGTGGACAGTATAATGTTACTTTCTCTTTTTGGAAACAGTAATTACTTTAAATGTAATTATTCTTAAAAAAGTTTTTGTGACATCAAATGTAATAAGAAAAATTACTGCCTAAATAAAAGTTACTTATAAGATTTTTAAATAAATATCAATGTATGACATTATAATTTCATATGAATATACATAGAATAGTTTTGCATTCACTAAAGCAAAAGTTTGAGCTTCAAAAAATCCTCTTCAAGAAATGTCATTTTTTAAAAAAAGAAAAATAATAGTCGAACTAAAAATCCTAATCCTGTATTTTCTAATTATATTCGTATAAAATTATAAAGTCATACATTGAGATTTTTTTAAAAATCTCATAAGCAACTTTTATTTAAGCAGTATTTTTTCTTATTACATTTCATGCTGCAATTTTTTTTAAGAATAATTATATTTAAAGTAATTACTGTATCCAAAAAAAAAAGAAAGTAGCATTTTACTCTCCACCAAATGTGAAATAAAAATAATAATGATATTTTTTTTTCAACAGTTAATCTAAACATCGTGGAAAAAAGCCGTCATGTAACCTTCACAATTGATGCGATCTGCATACATGTGGCATACAGAGGTGATATGCCAGCCGCATACATGTAGCATACAGAGGTGATATGCCAGACGCATACATGTCGCATACGGAGGAGATATGCCAACCGCATACATGTCGCATACCACCACCGTATACCAAAGTAATATGGGATATTCTCACAGGGCATACGAGGCATACGTATGCCACATGTATGCGGCATATATGCGGCATACTAGAGGCATACACCTTTATTTTGTCTCGGGAGGAAAAACGACTTTAAGGAAAATGCGCTAAAAAGTAAAAAATAATTTTTAATTTTACGACGGAGTTGAAAAATTGAATTATTGAATATCAATTTTATACGTAGTGCAACTTTTTGAAATGGCGCCAAAATTTAGGTATAATTTTTGTAAATTGGCACTAACTTCAAAAAGTTGTACTAAGTATGAAATTGATATTCAATAATTCAATTTTTTCAACTCATTCGTAAAATTAAAAATTATTTTTTACTTTTTAGCGCATTTTCCTTAAAGTCGGTTTTCCTTTTTTCTAGAAAGATTATTTTATTTTTCCCTTTTTAGATTTTAATTTAGCAGGGGGCTTCGCCCTCTATTATTATTCACCAAGAAATTCAAGCAGCAACTTGTGCTCAACAACGTATATTGTAAAACAATCCCAATCAATGCCATTGAATACTAGTTAAACGAAATGTCATTGTTGTACAACTTCTGTTAAACAATGAAAATATTATGAAATCGGATAAATTGTTTAAAAAACTTCCGTTAATCGACATTTCCGGATATATAAGAGCCGGATAACCGATTATTTTTTTTGCAGATATTGTCTAAGTGGATATTTCTCTATCCAACAAAAAAAGAGTTTTCGAAATCGGACAATATTTTTTTTTTAATATTTGATTGAGAATTCCGGATAGTTAAATGCCGGATAACCGGATATATATATTTTTTATTTCTCCCAAGTGAAACGTCCCCTATCCAACAAAAAATAATTGGGCAAATATCTGAAGTAGAACCGAAATCCCGCGCGACCATGCATAAAAATATATATAATGATCGAATAGATAACCTCTCGACTTGGCGCACGTTGGCGGTTTTAATTTAAAGTTTCTGGCAGTTTTATTTTGGAGTTTAGATTGGCGCGCTGTTCAGTCGGTTAAAAAAAGAGTTTTAACGATTACAAAAATATCGTAACAGTTGGCAGCTCTGCTTAAGCAATTTGTATTATGTTAAAATTACACCTAAGCAAAACATTGGGCAACTAATTCAAAAATTGCTCGGTGTCAAAGACGCCCAACTCTTATCTCTGAATTTCGAAATCTGTTCAGAATGTACTTTCGCTGGTCTTTCTGTGGATCCTTTAGCTGTTAAAGCTAAATATTGAATATAACAGTTTAAAAAAATGTTTAAAGGTTCACAAGTCAAAACTACTTCAACATAATGTCATTTAAAGTAATTTTAAACCATATTCATGTGTTTTTGTTTGTACCTTTCAATAAAATAGTATCAAACACGTTTTTAATTTTTTTTAAACATCAAATCGTTAAACATACAAAGACATATTGCAATAAAAAACATTTCCTTAAATTAAAAAAATAAGTAATAGTTTTTGAAAATTTAATTGGTTTACGTAAATTTTAGTCATTTTATTTAAATTACTAGGGGGCTCCGCCCCCTGCTCCGCTAACGCTTCACCAACCCCCGGAGGATAGCTACGCAATCCTCTTTAGTTTGCTTCGCAAACAATACCGGCTTCATACACTGTAGACAATGACAATGTGTCCTAACAACAATACTTTTTTTAGTTATATAAATTATTGCTGGCAGTGCCGTCACACAAATTTATTTTTGGGATGTTGAGACAAGAAATTTCCCAACTTAACGATCCGAAATTCCGAAAGTGAACAATTCAAAATTCCCAACTTAAAGACGTCGGGTACCAGCTCTAGTGTTGTTCTCGTTATCTGACCATTGTTAAAAATATGAGACATCGTTCCCGGGTCTTTTCTTCGAGAAAGGCCTCGAACCAAAGCGTCCTTGATGTAGTAAGTAAATACGTACCAATAACCAATCAAGGAAGCTTTGCTCGAACCTACGCCAGTAGTTCAATGTGTAGTTCTAGTGCGACGTTTATTAACCAGACTACACTTAACGATTCGAAATTCACAACGCAACAGCTAAAAAAAAATCCCAGTTCCTACTTATAGACATTTGTCAGCTTTTTTATAGGTAATATTAAACAGTTCTCTCGAAAGTATTGATTTGTTGCACGTATGTTCCAATGCAGTGTTCCGTTTTGAGATCTAATTTAAGTTTCATTTTGATACAAGCTGGGCAATTTCTAGTCTTCCGTCGCTTTCATTTGCTAATAATATTAATTTTCCTGAGGCATAAATTTTCCCAACAAAGGGATTTTTAAAATTCGAAAACCCCAACTTTGAAGGTTTCAAGTTTACAGGGGGGGGGGGGCATGCTCCCCCCCCCCCCACACACGTACACAGAAACGTTGCCGCCGTTGTGGTGGGTCTGATAACTGGAAAAGCTCAACTGCAGAACTGCTTCAACGCAATTGTTTCTACTCATTGAAAAGCGAAACGTGTAAACAAACAACAGCATAAAACGCGCCAAACAAAAATAAGCCTAATTCGCCAACTTTTATTTATATAAAGTAAGATTATTGAGAATTGGCGCTAATAATAATTCCCCATTAAAATATATATTAAGCTACGGGATTAAGCTATTGGATTTACATGCATGTTGGCATTTTGCCAACGTTAGCATTTTGCTCCGAAATATCTTTTAATAATAATTATAGTACTTCACATAAATAGTTACATCTAATTTATTTTTTAAGATAGAATTTCAGTATTGATACCATTCAAGAAAGGAAGATTTTACAAATATAACTATATTTTTTTAACGGGAAAAAAGTATATTTTTGAACTACTTAGAGCAGTTTTAATTTATCTTTTGGGAAGATACGCGTAAAATTTAAGATTATTTCAGACATTTCGTCAATGATTTAAAAATTTATAACTACAAAACTAAATCGAAATTTCACAAACGCTCTGGATCATTTGTAGCCAATAGTTTAATCTATACATCTAATTTTTTATTTATTTTTTTGTTGAAAATTGGAAGACAAGTATACAAAAATGTATGAACTGTTTTCAAAATTTTCTAAAATCATGACTTTAACATAAAATAACGTCAAATATACTGATCGTATTGAAAACAAATATATTCATCTTATTACCCAAACATTTCTTAATAAACTGGCATAATTTTATAATTTTAGGACATTTACTTTCTGAGATGCAAGCGGAACAATGAGACAAAAAGTCGCAAATTAAAATTTTCTCGAAATATCCTACATTTTTATCCTTCTTCGCTATTTTTTTATACCTATCTTAATTGACCATATCTAATTTAATTGTAAAGATAGGAATATAATCTTTATAACATCAGAAAGAGGAAGTTTTAGCGAACATCAATATATTTTTTTGAATAAAAGAATATGTAATTTTAAATGACTTATAGCAATTTAGAAATCACGTTTCAAAAATGAGGGTGAAAAAACTTCAAAAAGTGGAGCGTGTTTAAATGTTTAAAAAACTTATAAATCCAAAAATAATTCGAATTTAAAAAAATGCTTACTTGGATTTCCAGTTCAAACCTATTTGTACACTCCCTAAAAAAATTGGATCTCTCCACTTAATAGTGTTCTAGAAACTCGACATACAAAATTACTTGTAAGCGAAATTTTATCAACGACGACTTTAATATTAAATAACTTATAAACTAATAACAGTATTGAAACAAAAATATATTCTTCTTATTTATCAAACATTTCTTAACAAATTCACTTAATTTCGTAATTTTAGGACTTTTACATTTTGAGATACGATCTGAATAACATTGAAAGAACTGAAAATTACCCATAGGTCTTACTTTTTCCCCCTAGGGCTTACTTTTTTTTTATAATAGAGAGATATGAATTATTTTTAAAATGTAATAGAATTTTTAAACTTGCGCAGATATGCTATAATTTTTTGTAAATAGAAATGTTTATATTTTTTTTCCAGACTGAAAATATCCCTGGACTTCAAGGTAAGAAAATAATTTTATGTATACGATATACACTAATTTTCGAATGATTCTAAGTAAGAAACTCTCGCTATCTCGAACTCGAAGGAAAGTTTATAAAAATTCGAGATATCAAAAATTCCAGTTATCGAAAATCCTTAAAAAAAAGGCTGTTTTGTTAAAAATAAATACAAGTATACTTTCCCTATTCCATTTAAAATATCTATCCAAAATAGATTGGTGAGAATTTATATTTTTTTCGGAATCATTTACATTTTCCAAATGCGCGATTGCTTGAAATGTCTCTGTTTTCATTCCCGACCTCGATTCAATGAATGCACGCATAGGTTTATGGAAGATTCAGCTTCTTCCAAAGTTATCTTCAGGTTTTAAGTGAGTTGCTTTCTGTGCGGTCAGTAAGGTTCAAGAAAGTGACTCACTTTACCGAAGACACCAGCTGGCTTGGGAGACATTAAATCATTCATTTTCCTTGTTGGACGCTGCCTTAAAGGGGAGGGGATACAGCCCAGTGAATCCAGTTTGGTGACATCCAAACAAAAGGGCGAGGCACAATGCAGGTAAGTATCCCCTTTCAGTAACGCACAATAATAAAGAGAACTGATAAGGACATGGCAATTATATATTTGAAAGGTTCTTCAAAATCCGTAGTTTTCTGAGGAAAACTCAATTTTGAGTAGTGAGGAAACTTCGAGTTATCGAAAATGGGGAAGAAAAACTTCGAATTAAAGAAATAAAATTACATTAAATAAATAATGAAGGTGCAGGGAAATCGATTTTTTTCGAGGTATCGAAATATTCGAGTTATCGCGAGTTTACTGTATTGGTGTATTTACAGTTTAATCCTAACATTTATATATTTTAAATGTCATTTCTTCTAGGCTAGCTGAAAGAAGATGCTGCTGCATTGAAATATTGAATATGTCCTCAGAAGACGAATTATGATTGATAACGGATATTTTATGTATTACCCAAAATTAATAATGAATTCAAAATAAATTACATGAAAATAAATTTTTAGGTGTAATCTCAGTCTTAGGGTAAGGTAAGAGAAAATGGCTAATAAACCCACTGAGTTAAAATAATAATAAACACTGGAGAGAGTATGCCAATTGAACCACAATGTACTTTACCGTGCAGCCCGGATGCATACGATTCGGAAGAAAGGTTGAGAAAACATTCTTCCTTCGCTGTGCGGGAGTCTCCCGTGACGTCACAAGAAGATTTAAAACTGTTTTTTTTTCGATTTCATTTGTCTTCCTTTTAATCGACTGAACAGCGCGACAACCAAAACTCCAAAATAAAGCCGCCAGAAATTTTAAATTAAATCCGCTAAGTCGAGAGGTTATAGATTCGATTGTTATGTATTTTTCTTTATGTATGTTCGCTCAGGATTTCGGTTCTAATTAAGATATTTGCAGAATTTTTTTTTTGTTGGATGGGGAATGTTTCACTTGGGAGTAATTTGAAAAAGTATCCGGTTATGCGGTATTTACCTATCCGGAATTCTCAATTAACTGGACCAGTTGAGAAAAAATATTGTCCGATTTCGAATATTTTTTTTTTGTTGGATAGAGAAATATCCACTTAGGCAAAATCTGCAAAAAAAATTGGTTATCCGGCTGTTATATATCCAGAAATGTCGATTAACCGGAGTTTTTTTAAACACTTTATCGGATTGAAAAATATTTTCATTGTTTAACAGAAGTTGTACAACAATGACATTTCATTTAACCAGCATTTATTGGCATGGATAGGGATTGTTTTACAATATACCTTGGCGCACGTTGGCGGTTTTAATTTAAAGTTTCTGGCAGTTTTATTTTGGAGTTTTGGTGGGTGCGCTGGGCAGTCGGTTAAAAAGACCTCAGCAATTGCCCTGCGATTCATGTTTTAATTTCAAATGAAACAGCAGATCTAAAAACATTTTATAACCGATATGGGAAGAATTGCTGGATCCTTGCCAGGTGGGGCTCGATGCATTAGTGATCATTTTTTAATGACGTGGTGGTGGTCGTGTGTGGTCTGTTTGTTTACCCTTCATAAAAATATTTTTTTTTACAATTTAACAACTTTGTCCCAATGACAAATATATTTTCCGAATTATATTCTTGTTAAAAAAAAAGAAAAACCGACTAGAAAGAAGAAAATTGCACTAAAAAGTAAAAGAATAATTTTTAGTTTTACGAACAAGTTGAAAAATTGAATTATTTAATATCAATTTTATATTTATTTCAACGAAATCGGCGCCAAAATGTTGGTATGTTTTTGGCTCCAACTTCAAAAAGTTGTATTGCGTATAAAATTAATATTAAATAATTCAATTTTTTTTACCTGTTCATAAAATTAAAGATTATTTTATACTTATTAGCGTATTTTTCTTAAATTCGGTTTTTCTTTTTTTAACAGATTTTTTTTTATTTAAACGAGGGCTTCGCCCTTTTGCTATTATTCACCAAGGATAGTGAAGACCCTATATATATATATATAAGGTGTGCTCGTGTTTCGCTTTTTGAAAGGGGCAAGGAAAGAATTCTTTTGACGTCATTTTAGCTCCGCCTTACTAGGGGTTTTTGATAACTCTCATTGGCTGTGTGTTTCAAGCATTGCTACTTATATTTTAATAACGAAACGACTTTGGAAATCGATTCAAATTGTTTTTTGAAGCAAATTTTAACTGTTTTCTTTTAAATAAATTCATGATTAGTTAAAAACAAGAATTCTTGTTAAATTAAGTACTCCTTGACAATAGCGACAATTACTCTTAAAACAACTGTCGAGAGCATTAGACACGCCCACAGACAGTTAAAGGCGGAGGAAGGCGTCACTATGACGTCAAAAGAATCCTTTTCCCCGCCCTCCATCAGCAAGAGCGAGTACCAGCACACCTTTTATATATAGTCTCCACTATCCTTGATTATTTACCAAGAAATTCAAGTTTTTGCTCACATTTTTCCACGTGCTAGATCCTCTTTAATAAATGCCGAATAAACAAAACTATATTGTCTCAAACACGTGTATTATAAAACAATCCCTATAAATGATATAAATACCGTATGAACGAAATGTCATTGTTGAACTATCATCATATAATAATGAAAATATTTTGAAATCGGAACATTTGTTTAAAAAAAGTCTGGTTAATCAATCATTCCGCCGGATATATAAAAGCCAGAGAACGAATTTTTTCTGTGATTTTTTTGCGAAAGTGGGTTTTTCTCTATTTAATAAAAAAAAAGAATATTTTCAAAATCAGACAATATTTTGTTTTCAAACGGTCCGGTTAATTGAGAATTCCAGATGGTAGAATAACGGATAACCAGAATTTTTTTTTCAAAAAGGTAAACAAGTAAAACATCCCCTATTCAACATTTTTTTTTTTTAAATGTCTGAATTCGAACAAAATTCTTGTTCAAACTTACATTAAAAAAAATATACATAACAGTCGATTTGATAACTAGTCTCTATTGGCGAGATTTGGCGGTATCGGTTGGCGCTCTTTTCAGTCGGTTAAAAATACGCTCGCATTATCTCTAAGATTATGTAAAACTGATTTTATGCCAAGGAAATATATAAATCTCATATCGAAAACAAGTTTTTAATTAGAAATATGATTATATGAAATGAATTTATTTATATGTACATCCCCATTTAACAATAAATATTTTGGTAGACAATACTAATGGCCTATAGCTCAACATCCGTTATGAACATTCAGTCGTTAACCACATCATTTAAATGAACATCATTAGTTTTATTTCCGGTTTGAAAATCTGCTTCTCTTGAGTGCAAATAAGACATTGAACATATTGAACATGGAGCCCCACCACTATAATAGCTGCTTAATAATAGAAAATTGTGGACGCGGCTTAACATGGGACAATAGTCAGAGTATATAAGTTCTAGGTCCTATCGGGGGTTTGTTTCTAGTTGGCTAGTTCTTTTTTGGAATAGCTTTGAAAACCCGATCTGGTCGCTTGTTGATGTTAGTCTGTCTATGTGAACTAGTCTATCTATGTGATTTTAGTTGGATCTATGTGATTTATACCAGTTGGCAGCTAGCCCGCCCATATTAAGTATGGTGTGATACAATAAAATCCTATTATTGAGAAATTACATTCAAAGTGTGTTTTTTGCTGAAAAGTGAATTAAAAGGATGAATAAAAAAAGCAGTTGCGCTTTCTTTTCTTAGCTCGGTTAAAATTTTATACACACATAAATTTTTAACCGAGCAAAGAAAAGAAAATGCAGCTGTTTTTCCGGGAAAAGGTTAGCGAGTGGGTGTGCAGGTTTGATCACCCTAGCTAGTGCAATTGGCTTATTGTTTTTTTTCATATCACAACTTTTTTAGCCACATTTTCGAAGATTTTTTTTATGGCTTAGCATTTTTTACTTTTCTAAAGTTTTTTTGATGGATATCAGTCCTTTTTTTTCAACCCACCTTTTGGAGAATGTCAAACCAATCACCATTTAAACTTTTTAAAAATTGTTTCTATGTCATTAGTTTAATCCGATAGTTCAAGGAATAATTAATCACACAAGCAGTAATAAAAATTAGGATTAAATTAACATATTCGCTGCCAATTTCTACGAGATATCCTCCTCCCCCTTCTTTCACCTAGTTGGATTTGTGACGTCCTCATTTTATCTAACTTAGCAAGCAATAGGGAAATATGGTTGCTATGAACTACGTTTTCATCTACGGAAGAAGCGATAAGGGAAAATATTCAATAATGTTAATTATTTGAAATGCTTCAATCTTCATTAATAATTGTCGAAATGAAATGAAAATGTTTGCATCGACTAAAGGGAATTTTCATCTTTCAGGCGGTACATTTTTTTATTTTGTAGAGCGTAGTATTAACCTATAATCTTAACTTTTATGAAACCGCTCTAAAACATAATTTGCTTTGGTGACCGGTTACTGGAAGAACTTCATATTTGGGTATTAATTGCTTGATGGCAAGAATTTTGGGTTTTAATATTTAATTACTTTTTTAGATAATTAAACTTATACATAATTAATATTATAAACCAAAAGTAACACAAGGGCCTAGTGGTGCCATAGAGCAATCATATAAGCTATTAATCAAAAGAATAATGTAGTGTCTAGCATGTTTAACAAATTTGGGCTTCATAATTTGAAAAAGTGACAAAT
Source organism: Troglohyphantes excavatus (assembly GCA_963932185.1). Taxonomy (NCBI): domain Eukaryota; kingdom Metazoa; phylum Arthropoda; class Arachnida; order Araneae; family Linyphiidae; genus Troglohyphantes; species Troglohyphantes excavatus. Next base: position 6,569,431 of record OZ010677.1, on the reverse strand, counting down.
CGACTAACTTTACGCAAATTAAAAAAAACTCCGTATCTCCGTTGATTTTCAAATTAAAAAATTATTCTTGTATTAAATTAAAGGTTGCACTGATACGGTTCTAACAATACTAGTTTTATTTTTTTTACGAAATGTAGATCGTGTTTTTGAATATATTTTACGGACGCGGCTTAACATAAGGAGTTGTGCAGAGTATATTAAGTTATAGTCCGGTCGAGCGTTCGTTTCTTGTTGGCTGATTTGGCGAGGTGGCGTTATTTCTTATTTTTTGGCTTAGCGTTGATAAAGATTTCTAAATGTTAAAAAGAGGTTATTCATATATGTATAAAGTTTTGGTTAAACAAAATAAGACTAGTCTCAATAATTAAACACAATATACGAATAAAGTTTAGAAACATTTGCATAAACTATTTTTATTAGAATAACCAAAGTATTACATGGCAAGCAAAAGTAAGAACACCCTCTTTTGAAACGAGGAATAGTTTCAACAGAATTTTTGCAGAATACAATTAAACTTGCAGAACTTGAAAATCTTGTTCGTACGTTCACACTTCGGCATGGTCGGTGGATTGTTTTTCAACGGCTGCTTTCCATAGACTCAGCATTGAAGAGAGAGAACATAGAGCAATACGAGCACAAAAAACTATAACCTCAAACAAATTGTTTTTAAAAGTATGATATTTTATGCGAACTTAAACTGTCAAAAAAGTACTTGCACTAAATTAGACTAAACAAAACCATATATACATATTTAAAACAAATACTTAAAGGACGGAAGAAAGGAGCAGGCGCGTACGGAAAGCAAATCCTAAAAGTCCCCGTATGAAAGGTATCGAAGTCACTTCGAAGTTTACGATTGTCTGAAAATGGCTGGTAAATCTTAAGTTCAAGTTTAATGAGGAGCAAGAGAAGTACAGGTAGTAAATCTTATTGTTCAAGCAATGATTACAACAAAAACAAAAAAAAACGCGAGGAAACGTTAAAGACATGGTAAGGAACGGGGAGGAATAGTTTTAAAAAGGGAAGGGCCGTTAAGAAACGGGAAGGAACATTAAGAAACGGGGAAGAACCGTTTTAAAAGGGAAGAACCGTCAGGAAACGGAGAGGAAAGTTAAGGAACGGGGAGGAACCGTTTTAAAAAGGGAAGGGCCGTTAGGAAACGGGGAGGAACGTTAAGGAACGGAGAGGAACCGTTTTAAAAAGGGAAGGGCCGTTAGGAAACGGGGAGGACCTTTAAGAAACGGGGAGGAACCGTTTTAAAAAGGGAAGGGCCGTTAGGAAACGGGGAGGAACGTTAAGGAACGGAGAGGAACCGTTTTAAAAAGGGAAGGGCCGTTAGGAAACGGGGAGGACCTTTAAGAAACGGGGAGGAACCGTTTTAAAAAGGGAAGGGCCGTTAGGAAACGGGGAGGAACGTTAAGGAACGGAGAGGAACCGTTTTAAAAAGGGAAGGGCCGTTAGGAAACGGGGAGGAACGTTAAGGAACGGAGAGGAACCGTTTTAAAAAGGGAAGGGCCGTTAGGAAACGGGGAGGACCTTTAAGAAACGGGGAGGAACCGTTTTAAAAAGGGAAGGGCCGTTAAGAAACGGGAAGGAACATTAAGAAACGGGGAAGAACCGTTTTAAAAGGGAAGAACCGTTAGGAAACGGGGAGGACCTTTAAGAAACGGGGAGGAACCGTTTTAAAAAGGGAAGGGCCGTTAGGAAACGGGGAGGAACGTTAAGGAACGGAGAGGAACCGTTTTAAAAAGGGAAGGGCCGTTAGGAAACGGGGAGGACCTTTAAGAAACGGGGAGGAACCGTTTTAAAAAGGGAAGGGCCGTTAGGAAACGGCGAGGACCTTTAAGAAACGGGGAGGAACCGTTTTAAAAAGGGAAGGGCCGTTAAGAAACGGGAAGGAACATTAAGAAACGGGGAAGAACCGTTTTAAAAGGGAAGAACCGTCAGGAAACGGAGAGGAAAGTTAAGGAACGGGGAGGAACCGTTTTAAAAAGGGAAGGGCCGTTAGGAAACGGGGAGGAACGTTAAGGAACGGAGAGGAACCGTTTTAAAAAGGGAAGGGCCGTTAGGAAACGGGGAGGACCTTTAAGAAACGGGGAGGAACCGTTTTAAAAAGGGAAGGGCCGTTAGGAAACGGGGAGGAACGTTAAGGAACGGAGAGGAACCGTTTTAAAAAGGGAAGGGCCGTTAGGAAACGGGGAGGAACGTTAAGGAACGGAGAGGAACCGTTTTAAAAAGGGAAGGGCCGTTAGGAAACGGGGAGGACCTTTAAGAAACGGGGAGGAACCGTTTTAAAAAGGGAAGGGCCGTTAAGAAACGGGAAGGAACATTAAGAAACGGGGAAGAACCGTTTTAAAAGGGAAGAACCGTCAGGAAACGGAGAGGAAAGTTAAGGAACGGGGAGGAACCGTTTTAAAAAGGGAAGGGCCGTTAGGAAACGGGGAGGACCTTTAAGAAACGGGGAGGAACCGTTTTAAAAAGGGAAGGGCCGTTAAGAAACGGGAAGGAACATTAAGAAACGGGGAAGAACCGTTTTAAAAGGGAAGAACCGTCAGGAAACGGAGAGGAAAGTTAAGGAACGGGGAGGAACCGTTTTAAAAAGGGAAGGGCCGTTAGGAAACGGGGAGGAACGTTAAGGAACGGAGAGGAACCGTTTTAAAAAGGGAAGGGCCGTTAGGAAACGGGGAGGACCTTTAAGAAACGGGGAGGAACCGTTTTAAAAAGGGAAGGGCCGTTAGGAAACGGGGAGGAACGTTAAGGAACGGAGAGGAACCGTTTTAAAAAGGGAAGGGCCGTTAGGAAACGGGGAGGACCTTTAAGAAACGGGGAGGAACCGTTTTAAAAAGGGAAGGGCCGTTAGGAAACGGGGAGGAACGTTAAGGAACGGAGAGGAACTGTTTTAAAAAGGGAAGGGCCGTTAGGAAACGGGGAGGACCTTTAAGAAACGGGGAGGAACCGTTTTAAAAAGAGAAGGGCCGTTAGGAAACGGGGAGGAACGTTAAGGAACGGAGAGGAACCGTTTTAAAAAGGGAAGGGCCGTTAGGAAACGGGGAGGACCTTTAAGAAACGGGGAGGAACCGTTTTAAAAAGGGAAGGGCCGTTAGGAAACGGGGAGGAACGTTAAGGAACGGAGAGGAACCGTTTTAAAAAGGGAAGGGCCGTTAAGAAACGGGAAGGAACATTAAGAAACGGGGAAGAACCGTTTTAAAAGGGAAGAACCGTCAGGAAACGGAGAGGAAAGTTAAGGAACGGGGAGGAACCGTTTTAAAAAGGGAAGGGCCGTTAGGAAACGGGGAGGAACGTTAAGGAACGGAGAGGAACCGTTTTAAAAAGGGAAGGGCCGTTAGGAAACGGGGAGGACCTTTAAGAAACGGGAAGGAACCGTTTTAAAAAGGGAAGGGCCGTTAGGAAACGGGGAGGAACGTTAAGGAACGGAGAGGAACCGTTTTAAAAAGGGAAGGGCCGTTAGGAAACGGGGAGGACCTTTAAGAAACGGGGAGGAACCGTTTTAAAAAGGGAAGGGCCGTTAAGAAACGGGAAGGAACATTAAGAAACGGGGAAGAACCGTTTTAAAAGGGAAGAACCGTTAGGAAACGGGGAGGACCTTTAAGAAACGGGGAGGAACCGTTTTAAAAAGGGAAGGGCCGTTAGGAAACGGGGAGGAACGTTAAGGAACGGAGAGGAACCGTTTTAAAAAGGGAAGGGCCGTTAGGAAACGGGGAGGACCTTTAAGAAACGGGGAGGAACCGTTTTAAAAAGGGAAGGGCCGTTAAGAAACGGGAAGGAACATTAAGAAACGGGGAAGAACCGTTTTAAAAGGGAAGAACCGTCAGGAAACGGAGAGGAAAGTTAAGGAACGGGGAGGAACCGTTTTAAAAAGGGAAGGGCCGTTAGGAAACGGGGAGGAACGTTAAGGAACGGAGAGGAACCGTTTTAAAAAGGGAAGGGCCGTTAGGAAACGGGGAGGACCTTTAAGAAACGGGGAGGAACCGTTTTAAAAAGGGAAGGGCCGTTAGGAAACGGGGAGGAACGTTAAGGAACGGAGAGGAACCGTTTTAAAAAGGGAAGGGCCGTTAGGAAACGGGGAGGACCTTTAAGAAACGGGGAGGAACCGTTTTAAAAAGGGAAGGGCCGTTAGGAAACGGGGAGGAACGTTAAGGAACGGAGAGGAACCGTTTTAAAAAGGGAAGGGCCGTTAGGAAACGGGGAGGACCTTTAAGAAACGGGGAGGAACCGTTTTAAAAAGAGAAGGGCCGTTAGGAAACGGGGAGGAACGTTAAGGAACGGAGAGGAACCGTTTTAAAAAGGGAAGGGCCGTTAGGAAACGGGGAGGACCTTTAAGAAACGGGGAGGAACCGTTTTAAAAAGGGAAGGGCCGTTAGGAAACGGGGAGGAACGTTAAGGAACGGAGAGGAACCGTTTTAAAAAGGGAAGGGCCGTTAGGAAACGGGGAGGACCTTTAAGAAACGGGGAGGAACCGTTTTAAAAAGGGAAGGGCCGTTAAGAAACGGGAAGGAACATTAAGAAACGGGGAAGAACCGTTTTAAAAGGGAAGAACCGTCAGGAAACGGAGAGGAAAGTTAAGGAACGGGGAGGAACCGTTTTAAAAAGGGAAGGGCCGTTAGGAAACGGGGAGGAACGTTAAGGAACGGAGAGGAACCGTTTTAAAAAGGGAAGGGCCGTTAGGAAACGGGGAGGAACGTTAAGGAACGGAGAGGAACCGTTTTAAAAAGGGAAGGGCCGTTAGGAAACGGGGAGGACCTTTAAGAAACGGGGAGGAACCGTTTTAAAAAGGGAAGGGCCGTTAAGAAACGGGAAGGAACATTAAGAAACGGGGAAGAACCGTTTTAAAAGGGAAGAACCGTTAGGAAACGGGGAAGACCTTTAAGAAACGGGGAGGAACCGTTTTAAAAAGGGAAGGGCCGTTAGGAAACGGGGAGGAACGTTAAGGAACGGAGAGGAACCGTTTTAAAAAGGGAAGGGCCGTTAGGAAACGGGGAGGACCTTTAAGAAACGGGGAGGAACCGTTTTAAAAAGGGAAGGGCCGTTAAGAAACGGGAAGGAACATTAAGAAACGGGGAAGAACCGTTTTAAAAGGGAAGAACCGTCAGGAAACGGAGAGGAAAGTTAAGGAACGGGGAGGAACCGTTTTAAAAAGGGAAGGGCCGTTAGGAAACGGGGAGGAACGTTAAGGAACGGAGAGGAACCGTTTAAAAAGGGAAGGGCCGTTAGGAAACGGGGAGGACCTTTAAGAAACGGGGAGGAACCGTTTTAAAAAGGGAAGGGCCGTTAGGAAACGGGGAGGAACGTTAAGGAACGGAGAGGAACCGTTTTAAAAAGGGAAGGGCCGTTAGGAAACGGGGAGGACCTTTAAGAAACGGGGAGGAACCGTTTTAAAAAGGGAAGGGCCGTTAGGAAACGGGGAGGAACGTTAAGGAACGGAGAGGAACCGTTTTAAAAAGGGAAGGGCCGTTAGGAAACGGGGAGGACCTTTAAGAAACGGGGAGGAACCGTTTTAAAAAGAGAAGGGCCGTTAGGAAACGGGGAGGAACGTTAAGGAACGGAGAGGAACCGTTTTAAAAAGGGAAGGGCCGTTAGGAAACGGGGAGGACCTTTAAGAAACGGGGAGGAACCGTTTTAAAAAGGGAAGGGCCGTTAGGAAACGGGGAGGAACGTTAAGGAACGGAGAGGAACCGTTTTAAAAAGGGAAGGGCCGTTAGGAAACGGGGAGGACCTTTAAGAAACGGGGAGGAACCGTTTTAAAAAGGGAAGGGCCGTTAAGAAACGGGAAGGAACATTAAGAAACGGGGAAGAACCGTTTTAAAAGGGAAGAACCGTTTTAAAAGGGAAGAACCGTCAGGAAACGGAGAGGAAAGTTAAGGAACGGGGAGGAACCGTTTTAAAAAGGGAAGGGCCGTTAGGAAACGGGGAGGAACGTTAAGGAACGGAGAGGAACCGTTTAAAAAGGGAAGGGCCGTTAGGAAACGGGGAGGACCTTTAAGAAACGGGGAGGAACCGTTTTAAAAAGGGAAGGGCCGTTAGGAAACGGGGAGGAACGTTAAGGAACGGAGAGGAACCGTTTTAAAAAGGGAAGGGCCGTTAGGAAACGGGGAGGACCTTTAAGAAACGGGGAGGAACCGTTTTAAAAAGGGAAGGGCCGTTAGGAAACGGGGAGGAACGTTAAGGAACGGAGAGGAACCGTTTTAAAAAGGGAAGGGCCGTTAGGAAACGGGGAGGACCTTTAAGAAACGGGGAGGAACCGTTTTAAAAAGAGAAGGGCCGTTAGGAAACGGGGAGGAACGTTAAGGAACGGAGAGGAACCGTTTTAAAAAGGGAAGGGCCGTTAGGAAACGGGGAGGACCTTTAAGAAACGGGGAGGAACCGTTTTAAAAAGGGAAGGGCCGTTAGGAAACGGGGAGGAACGTTAAGGAACGGAGAGGAACCGTTTTAAAAAGGGAAGGGCCGTTAGGAAACGGGGAGGACCTTTAAGAAACGGGGAGGAACCGTTTTAAAAAGGGAAGGGCCGTTAAGAAACGGGAAGGAACATTAAGAAACGGGGAAGAACCGTTTTAAAAGGGAAGAACCGTTTTAAAAGGGAAGAACCGTCAGGAAACGGAGAGGAAAGTTAAGGAACGGGGAGGAACCGTTTTAACCCTCCCAGTGGCCGATCTAAAATTTTCCTTTACCTAGCAAACGGCACCCATCTTAAAAAGCTGTGGCCTTCTTAGCGGCAGGTAGTTTTAAGAGGCAAGTTCCTTCCCCCCTTTGCGGTTTTTCCAAGTGACAGTGATGTATTGCTCAATTAGCGGACTGAGGGACCGAACCCAGAAGGGAGGGGTTGGTCTTCTTTCGCGACAACGCGTTCCCTTGCGCCCGTGGCAAAAGATCATTAGTATACAAAGGCCGGTGTTGAAATGACCCTCGGTTTAGTTCGCAGATGTGGTTGTGCTCAGTAAAGGGAGATTTAGTTTAAAGTGTGCATTATCGCACTGCACAGTGTTTTGTACAGATAGCATTTTTTTCTTTTCAAGGAAGTAGTTTTTCTTTACAACTTTTGCCTCTGCGCAACAAATGAAGATTTAACATTTAGAAGATGTGGTTGATAACTGAGAGCATACACGTTACTATTTTCCTAATACAAAAAAAATATTAATAACTAAATATATGTTTTATTTTTGATTGTTATGTGGATTATATAATTTTTTGATTACCCGCTTCGTAAATCTAAGTATTTCAAAATAAAGTTGCAGATTTATAGTATAGACAATATTTTACCAAAGCCGCGAAATGTAAAAATATCAAACAATATTAATTATATTTAAAAGTCTTACTCTTATTAAAAATAATTAATAGTGTTCCGTCCTAAAATGTTTAAATGTATAGCCGGAACGCTCCGGAACGGCGTTCCGGTACCTCTCTTTAGTAAAAAATTATTATGATTCCAGATTTGGGTTTGATGGATGCTGCATTGCACTCCCACACTCCACGGAAGGTTACTGTTCTGGTACCTCTATTTTTAGAAATCGAGCACTGACTATAAGTATATGCGAAGAAATAGCAAAATGTTAGGGGGTGGGTGCATTTTTTTTTTGTTTTACAGACAATGATACAAGTCTATTGTAATAAAATTCCCAGCCTTTCTAAAGGGATGTTGAATAAAGTAAATAGAGTGTAAGTTTAAGGCTGTTTTTTCACACACCGGGAAAACCAGTACCGGTGATGGCGCCGGATGCAATGCTACGGTATACATTGCCGCATCGGGCTACGTGAAAAGTTCTAATTTAATAACATTGCCACCTGCTGCCGGTGCCGTACCCGACTCCGGTTTTCCCGGTGTGAGAAAAAGCGGCCCTAATGACTGTCTTTTAACTGCAAAAATGTATTGTGGAGACAAGGGGGAGGGAGGAAAGTATGGGGAGGATTAAAACTAATGTATCAGTGCGTGACATGGAGAAGAGGGATAGACAAATAAAATGAAAAATAGCGTGGCGTAATAAATGACCGCTCTTTGTACGAATTTTTAAATCGTTTTATTACTTCATTTCTTAAATTTCCAATTCTAAACCTTACATTTACTTATTTTAGACTTTTATAGATTACGTTATATTCAAAACAATTTTAATTGCATGGTCAAAACTTTTCCTCATTAAAATTTCCATTTTATAAGAGTTTCATTCTTTCCACGTCATCTGAGTAGAGATGGGCACATTTTTCTTATATAGTTATTGAATACAATTTGGTTAAGATATTATGTTAATGGATTTTAGTGTAGTTGTGTTGTTTATGATTTAATGATTATTATTGCTTATTTTTGAAATAGTGATTATGTATAATCATTGTCAACAGGACGTAGAAGCAGTAGAGTGGCAGTGTTTCCATGCTGGTTTCGTACAATTACTACCATTCAATTATTTTAATTTTTATTCGTCAGACAAGGACAGTGTATCACAGCGTTCTCTTCTCATTTATTAAGATGACACCCTTAATTATCGTGCGACGTAATAATATATTCATTTAAAAAATTAAATATAACAAACTAGAAAGTTAATTCGAAATCAGTTTAGAATACCTCATGCGTTTATAATAGCTTCGAATCTTATGTTGCAATTTTGAAAAATACGCATATTTTTTAAGTATATATGAGCACGCGTAAGTTGAATAAATTTTAGTTAGTTAAATAAAAGTTGTGGCCTCTAGGCACGGGCCTAATGCGTCTATTGGTAACTCCTACCTTGATTCCACCAGCACCTGAAGATATATCTTCCGTAATAAATTCATTCACGTCCTGAGACTCTACTGAGGAACCATCCGAATTTATTATTCATGTTAAGCTTGCACCTTTCTCCACTGTGGGAGGTATTCCTCTGTGTATTTGGCTGAACCGTTCACAGTATTCCATCGTACAGCACAGTTTTTATTTCACAGTCCCTCAACTAGCCTCTAATGAGATTGGCAGAAACAACAATTTTTTCCTTTGTCTTCGACCGTATAACTAACGCAAACAGTGTAATTGGAATACTATTCGAAAAACCGTTGGCCACATCGTCTCACAAAAACACTCCAACAAGTCAAGTCTATAGAGTAAAATAAGATCGTAGGAATAAAAAAGCCGAGTCAGTGTGCATTTGTAATTCTCCTCAAACAACCCATAAATAATGAAGTGGAACTGAAGAAGTTGTAAACATCCAATTAATGTTGCTATAAATTGGATCGAAATCGGAAGCATATGCCGTTCGCATACTCTTGGCATACAGCCTCCGCGATCATCAGTTCGATAGCATGTTTGGCATATTTCTCGCATACTATAAATCAGTCGGGCATACGAAGGGCATACACGTGTCATATTAATATTTTGCCTCGGGATATATTCAGTTTAAATATATTTCGTAATCAGCTATTGGAAGTTGTATTGATTAAAAAGAACCTGAAAAATTGCTTTTCGGGACATCGTGCTTCGTTTATACAAGATGTTTTATTTCTCTTTGTAGCTCAACTGTGTTTTGTTTTTTTGGTAACGTTTAAATAACAGATTTAAAAAACTTTCGAATTTTCTATATAGCAGAGCTCGTAACACTTTTTACATGTGTCCCTAGGGGAAAAGGGACTAAAAATCTTTAAAAAAAGGACCTATAAAACTTAAATACTCATTAAATTTTAGGTCATCAATGTTAGATACAAAATTATAGGAAAAACTCAATAGAGCAAAAAGAGTTTTAAATAAAAAAAAGCTATATTTTCTATGTAACAATACATGCTAGTCGCGCACTGGCAACTATTGGACATCTAAATGAAAAATTAGTTGCTTGTAACAGAAAAATTCAAATTGTATCTGCTCATTTAGAAATTATTGGGCATGTAACTATTGTGCGAAAATACTTTTTTAATATGTTTTCAATAATCTCACGTTTGTTTGTTTTTAATTTTAAAATTATGGTCCGAATTGAAATTTAGCAGTTATACTTATGTCACTTATGTCTATTTTACAAATAAAATGTAAATCGAACAGTATTTTTCTAATTACAATATGAGGTACTGGGAATATATATAATTACAATTTACACTTGAACCTGCTATTTATCATTCTTCTCCTAAACAAGGTCTTCATTTACATTTTGTTTTTGATACAATGCATAAACGAGATCCGGTGGTTCTGGAAGGACAGAAATTTTTTACACATGGCCCTATATTCTACACCAATGTGATTAATTACATTTGTAAAGACAAAAACAGTAAGCCTGCTCCTGATTTAACGATATTTCGAGAGTTGCAACACCCTATTAGCAGACCCAACATAAATACTAACATGAATGGTGATTTTTGTAATGGCGATTTCAAAATAAATATAATTAATATTTGGTTAAATAGGAGAGGGGAAAGGGCCAGAAATGTGTTATCATAGGCATAAAGGGGAAAAAATATTTTTGCTAAAATAAGGGACCGTATTTAAAAAAAAAAAGGACTTTTAGGGAAAAAAAGGGACCTGCTGCGAAGCCTGATACAGTTCTCGAACGTCTTTTGTTTCATTGTTCCAGAATTGGATTTCCTTACATTTTAACCTGTATAGTCAGACCTAATTAATGGCTATTCCCCAAATTCCACTAATTTGATTTTTAAAATTAAACGACACACATATACCTTCTTAATAAAAATGAATATATAATCAGATTATTTTTTCTTCAAAAAAATAGCTTACAATGAAAAACTAGCGTAATTTAGGGGTTACTTGAACAACACAAACCACAGCTCTCAAAAGAACTCCTTTATTCCTAACAAGCTTACCCCCCCCCCCCTTCCTGAACACATAGCAGGATAAGATGTGATCCACCAGCTGCTATTCGCACCTTTCTAAGAAAACCTAACTTTGGATTGCACGTGGCTTCCGTATGGAGGAACTAGTTTTCGCAAACAATGCGCCTCTTTGGTCAACAGGCAGCAGCAGGGCGGGTCCGCAATTGTCATGTCGTAGTATTTTTACACAGAATGCTCTCTATACATCATAATGAATAGGGGTTGGGTGACATAGCACGGGCTTTGGTTCAGGATCTCTCCATAAAGGAAAACCCGGGAGTCGTAATTTTGACAATGATCAGCTGACTAGGACAAGACCTGAGCAAACACCCTATGCACCTGACACAGTCGTGGGGACTTCGAGCCACGACAGATTAAACGTGCACAAATCCGCTATTTATTTAGGATGGACATTTTTTTTGCGTATGAAAATGTACGAAGCTGCAACCCCCTGATCACGACCTCGCTGCGCAGTTGAAGTCGATATTTGAACTCACAGCTCGCCAATTACGAAATTTACAACTTTACTATGGAGACCCAGTGTCTTATAAAGCTAGGAAAAGAGTATTTTAAATTAATCCGACAATAATTGTGTAAGATTTTCGAATTTATTTAAAGAATAAATCGGACAGTTGCCAGTTCCGTTCCTCCGCAATAAACATCAACCGTGTATAGGGGAATTGTGCACGTTAAACCTGCCATGATCCAAAGTTTTCACGCCTATGTTAAATGAAGTTGGTGCCAGCTCAGGTCTGTGCTCGTCATCTGAATATGTTAAAATTAAATCCTTTATTTCATAAACTAAATGTACTTTTTTTCAAATTATCTGAAAATAAAGAAAAATATTATATCTTTTATAACATTGATTTTTAAAATTGATATAGAAAATTTAAAATATTAGATAACATCTTCCCGATGTGGATGTAGCGTATAATTCAATTATAATATTTATTCCTTACTTTAAAAATAAAAATCAAATTTTGCAGTTAGTTAGTTACTGCAATAAATTACGTTTTTACTATAAAGCACGCATTTTTATAGTTAATTTGGCAGTTGATGGAATGACATGGACAATGTTGATGGAATTGTGTACAAAAATATGCCTTTTTTACATAAGTTTCTGATTCCGTAAAAAAAAATTGTACAAATAAGAAACTTTAATTATTCCACACGGCGCAAACAAAAAGAGTTTATCTAAATTCCGTACCGTACAATCTGATAAGATTAATTATTCAATTACAGAAATCACATATTCACCTAATGTTTACCTTATAACAACCTCTTTCTTTTCCCGCTCGTATTAAACCTATCAACCATGGATTTCTATTTTCCACCATTATGTTTTCTCGTCCCCCCCCCCCTCCCCATACCATTTTGCAGATTTTGTCCGGGGCCATCGTTGAACCGCTTTGTTCATTCCACTCGCAAGCGGTTTTCAATTGCCCCTGAAAACACACCTGGTGAAAGGCCGCAGTCGTACAAAAGAATGGTGCTTGTTTGTGCTTTTCTTTTCGACTGGAAACCGGGTCTGTTAGCCATTGGTATTTACTAACAAAATAAAAAACACAACCACTTCACCGACACATTTTATTTCCCCGGAATCCAGTCTAGAGTCGGGCATTATGAAAATTTAAATTGTCATTAGAGCCTTCTCAGAAACACTCACATTGCCTAACACGTGGGCTCACTATACAATCCTACACAACTGCAAATAGTTTCCACCAACAATAAGAGTTATAGGATTTTGGAATCAACCGACCCGATTTGACTTTAGGGCACACTCTACAGCTTAGCGAATAGCAAAGGAAAGAATGTATAACATATGGAGAATTTGTATATGTGAAAGTTAATACTAACAGGATTACGAAAGACTCCCAATCTTATTTTATAATAAATTAAAACATTTAAAAAATATTTCCACAATTTTTTTTGTAAGTTAATAATCTTAATAATATAATTAATCTTACGATTTAACCCGCATTTTGTATTTATAATCTGGGGCCTCCAGTTGTTCAATGCAAAAAGGCCTTTAGCTGGAAATCAGAGGATTACTAGTTCGAGCCCAGGCGTTGGACTTGACAAAGACAATTAAAAAAAAGTAGGGACTTGCGATTGGAGGGTTGCCAGTTTCGCTACAAAAATGCTAGAAAGTCGTCCTGAGTATCCAACAAATTATACTGGCGTGTATATGGGACTGGTGCAAGATAAATCTGATCTCGAAACAATGTCATGACGCCTATTGAGGTCGCATGGGGTGCCATCTCAGGTTGTGTTCTCGTCATCTGACCATTCAAAAATACGAGGCATCGTTCCTGGGTCTTTCCTTCGAGATAGACCCCGAACCGTAGCCAATAACCCAATGTGCAGCTCTATTGCGACGTGGTCGCCAATAGCCCACTGTGCAGCTCTAGTGCGACGTTATTTAACCAAACCAAAACCAAAATCTAATGCGACGTAAATTAATCGAACCAAACCGTATATATAATCTCCCGGTTGTAAACTGACAAATTGGAAGCATACAAAAAAAGTTTTTTATATTTTACTCTCTCACATTTGATGCACATATTCGCTGACGAATCGATTTAGGGGATACAGCCTCTTTCCTAGAGGTATTGATCCATGAAAGATATAACGTGCAATATCCCCTCATCACATGATAAGTTTCTAATAGTATTTGTCTGGGATAGAACAAGATTAACTTGGGCATTTCAGCATGCCCAATATAAATATTACAGTTGTAAATAAAAAATCGTAGAATAATTGCTGTACGTTTAAGTAATTTCTGTAATAACTCAATGAATTTGAAAAAACTTATACAAATCAAATATTTCTTATAATCAAATGATAGATTAAAATTAAAATTTTGTAATCGAGGATTTTTAAAACTTTAAAAAAAAAAACTGCTCCTGTAAATAACGCTTTGATATATTAAAAAATATTTCGAAAAATTAATGAATTAATTTCAAAATATAAGTTTATTCTATAAGATTTGTCATAATTTAATTTTAATAAATTTATAAATTGTTTGTAACCAATTATTAATCAATCAATAACATTTCAACATATTTCCAGCAAAAAAAAATCAGTAAAAACTTTTCTAAAATAATAAATTTAATAAGTAATGAAATAATTTAAGTAAAATACTATAATATTTTAATTGGATGTAATACTTTTAATTAGTACATATATAATTTAAATTTAATGTAAAAATTAAAACAGATGAAATTATTTAAATTACTTGACATATTTTAATTAGATCAAATAATTTTAATTAGTTGAAATAATTTTAATTAGATGAAATAGTTTGAATTAGATCAAATAATTTTATTTAAATGAAATAACTTGTTATTTGAAATGAATTTTTTAATGCATATTAATAAACTGAAAAACTATTAGAATTTTGTATTAAAACTTTCAATGGTCACCATCCCAATTTAAATCCGAATAAAAGGATATAATTAAACCTTAATATTTTAATTCCTTAATTTTTCCGATAAATCAGAACCAAAAATATTTTCTTTCATAACTTTTCTCTTAAGTTTTTTAAAATAGCAATTATTATATTCAGTACATTAACAGTTTCGTTCCTATTAATAATATCAACATTCCAGCTAAATATAAATTCGAATACTTAATGGAAGACAACATCTAAAATTAATTTAAAAAATCAATATTAAGTTTTTAAATCATCACTTTACGCTTCTCAAGTAGACAACTAAAAGATTGCCGTCTTCTACAAAAGTGAATAGTGTCCTTCCCCCAACAGGGGAAAGAACTTCCATATGTCTTTCAGCCCAGCCCCCAATTAGTAAGCTATGGGAGGTCTGGGGGGAAGGAAAAAAGATAAGAGACGAGAATACTCGTCGGTGCCGCTCAGGGTGTAGAAAAGCTAGACGAGTATACTCGTCCTGTGCCGCTTTCCGTACAGAAAAGTTTCCGAGATATCTCGTCGTTGCCGCCAGGAGGGTTAAAAAGGGAAGGGCCGTTAGGAAACGGGGAGGAACGTTAAGGAACGGAGAGGAACCGTTTTAAAAAGGGAAGGGCCGTTAGGAAACGGGGAGGACCTTTAAGAAACGGGGAGGAACCGTTTTAAAAAGGGAAGGGCCGTTAGGAAACGGGGAGGAACTTTAAGGAACGGAGAGGAACCGTTTTAAAAAGGGAAGGGCCGTTAGGAAACGGGGAGGACCTTTAAGAAACGGGGAGGAACCGTTTTAAAAAGGGAAGGGCCGTTAGGAAACGGGGAGGAACGTTAAGGAACGGAGAGCAACCGTTTTAAAAAGGGAAGGGCCGTTAGGAAACGGGGAGGACCTTTAAGAAACGGGGAGGAACCGTTTTAAAAAGGGAAGGGCCGTTAGGAAACGGGGAGGAACGTTAAGGAACGGAGAGGAACCGTTTTAAAAAGGGAAGGGCCGTTAGGAAACGGGGAGGACCTTTAAGAAACGGGGAGGAACCGTTTTAAAAAGGGAAGGGGGAGGACCGTTAAGAAACGGGGAGGAACGGGAACAAGTTTAAATAAACTGTAAAAAAAAAATTGTATTTACGAAGCATGCAAAAACAATAAGTACTGTAGTCCTCTCTAGCTCTTCACAAAAATCATGAAACTTTCCATTCACCAGCCATCTCCAAACTCCAAAACAACTTCAACGCGCGCCTTCCACAAAATACACCTCAAGAAATGCTTTTCATCTGCAAACCGGCTCCTGACCTATTAAGCCGGGGTTTTTTACTTTCTTTTATTAATTTGGTTGTTGTTAAGTTTAAGACAAATGTTGGAAAATGTCATTTTTACGAAATTTCTGACTTTAAAACAAAATTAAATTAAGTATTTATTAATATTCCAAACTTTCAGCTGACAGACTCTTCTTCTGAAATAGAGTCTTCAGTGTGCTTTTGTAGTGCTCGTTAAAGTTTCGGACGGCTGTGCTCACTCTGAAATAAAAAATGTATGTTTCAGTATACAAGAAAGTTTTTAAATTTTGAAACATAATTAAAACTCTAAATTAAAACTCTAATAATTAAATTATGCGTTAGTAAAGAAACTAATGTGTTAATAAGCATATTTTTAGATGTTATTTTTCCAAAATCTGTCATACTATTGTACCCTTGCCTTACAAATAACAGAAAGGTGTTCTTTTAATTTTTCTCTACTCTTACATATACTGGCATGTAGAGTTAAAGGTATAGTACATTATTAAATATTGCATTGCATTGCATTTCATTGCATTGCATTGCATTGCATTGCGTTTAATTGCATTGCATTGCATTGCATTTCATTGCATTGCATTGCATTGCATTGCATTGTATTGTATTGCATTGTATTGTATTGTATTGTATTGCATTGTATTGCATTGCATTGCATTGTATTGTATTGTATTGTATTGTATTGTATTGTATTGTATTGTATTGTATTGTATTGTATTGTATTGTATTGTATTGTATTATATTGTATTATATTATATTATATTATTGAAGCATGAAAATTGTGGAGTATTCTATGAATTTTTTTTAAAAGTTCATATTTTTCGAAGTATTTGACATATTTTGCAAAATCTTATGGAAGTTCTCAACAAGTTTCAAATATTTACAAAGCAAAATATTATATCTGTTCAATAATTAGTTTAGGAGAAAAAAAGTACGTAATAACAGACCCTTAAGTAAGAATTCAGTTATTTGAAAATGATGCATTGAAATATGGAATAAAAATATATACATACATGTCTCTCAATTCGCTGCTGTGCTGTTCGAGTCTTCTTCTGAAGTCCTGTCGGTCTTTCCGGAATTCGATCCAGTGCTTCAGCCTTGCTGAACCCGTCTCATACAGTCTTTTCCTTGCTAAGAAACTTCGGAAAGCCGCTTGGATTACAATTGCGGCACTTTCTTGTTCAAACTCGTCAATCGCCGACGGATCCTAAAAAAGAGAAGAAGAAAATGATTAAGGTATACATACACACTATACTCGGGGACATCCTAAGTCGAATCTGAAGCGGAAGCTATAGTATGTATAAATATTCAATGCGGGAGTTTCACGTGACGTATCATGATGGAAACTTACTAGTAGTTTCGATTTCTTCCCTACAGCAGACAACTTTGCTTTTACTTGTTTAGCCGCTACGCTTGCAATTATAGGAAAGTTTGCTTATATTAATTGTTTTCGTCAACAAAGTAATATTTTTATTCTATACATGAATAAATTTAAATGCAGAAAAACTTACATTATTTCTGTATATAATTAGAATTACAACGAAATACGGAAAAATACTTACATTTCAACACAAAAAATGCATCATAAACGATGAGTACAACCTACCTCAGTGTATGAAGTATATTGAGGTATTATTTAATAACAAAAACTTAAAATTACAGTACAGGAACTGCAGTTCCATGCAAATCATACGGAACTTCTTTGGCGTCGCGGATTTTTCTCCATGTTCTGTTGGAAAAGCGGTCTTCTTCTCGGCGTGAAACTCCACCATTGTTTTAGGCTCAACTTAGGTTGTCCCCAAGTATAGGAAATACGGGAATCGACAAAAAATTATAATATATTTTTTGGTCTATAATGTTGTTCATTATCATTCCGATGAAACCAAATTTGTGTATATACTCCAAATACTTTAATATTTTACAAAGTGCTATTCTAAGGCTGTACTTGCGTTGGGAACATGTTTTGTAATTTTTCAACTCAATTCCATGAGAATTGTATTTTTTCCAAATTTCGCTTCATTATAAACATAACTCGAGTTTTCAAAAACGTTTTGGGAAAATTATTTTCCATTCAACTTTATATTAATTCTGCTCAGGATATGGGTTCGATTTAGGGTAAGTCTTGTTTGTATTTGTTGGTATTTATTATAATGATTTATAAAGACAGCCTATGTAGGCAAATATTGTTATTTTTATTTATTTTTGATCACTTTTGAGTACATACCTTTTTCAAATATGGAGATTACGTACTCAGAGTTATAAATTGCACTCAAAATTGAGTGCAATTTACTTATTTTTGAATACATAGTTTTAACAGTGTACAAAGATTATTGTGTTTGCGATCCAAATAATTTGCCAAGAGGAGAGAACACTGACGTAAGAGGATGGTTTTTTGTATCTTACCCAGAGCACTATGGGTTCGCCTTTCAACAGGAGATTCCGTGGTTGGGCATTTGGCATGCACTTCCCGCATTTGCACTCCACTTTTATTCCACGGCTTTCAGAGACGACGTAGCTGAAAGAAATGGGAAAAAAAATATTGTGAGAAAGTGAAAACGGTCGAAGTATTAGAATATATTCAAGAATATTCTGATATGACAGTGGTTAAATTTATTGTGGGCATTTTTGAAAAGAAATGAGCGATTAAATGAATGGTGTGCTGTAATAGTTAATTTACTGTTGCTAAGCGAAATGATGTCAAAGGAAATGGCCAAAATTAATTCGAGCTTAGAGTAGGCGAGGTTCTGTTCTAACTCGAACGTTCGACATTTCGTGTGTTGGTCTGTAAATTTGTTTGTCACTCAGTCACGACCAAACCTTTGTTCGATTTTCTTATAATTTGGCATGAATGTTCCCTGAAATCATAAAAAACGACGTATGTATTCATTGATTGATTTAGTTATTTATTTTGATTTTGTTTCATTCCGTTTTAAGATGATGTCCATTTTAGTATTTGATTCTGTTTCGAGGAGGGGGCCAATGGCGGTTCCTTTTCGGTTTGTTTCTGGTTCAGGTCTGTTTCGGTCGCATGGTCTATTGTTTTCAATTCTTTATAATAACAAAACACCCTTTCAAACGGCTGTCGCGAAAAAGAAACTGAATGAAATTGATTTCAGATATCATGTGTAACAGAAGAAAGCAACTTTACCAAATGGCGTGGCTCATTCTCTCTTTTATCTCTGGCACCTGCATGAGGGCTGGAAGTATGGGTGGGCGGGTGCAGACTGTGAGTTCTTCGGCACTCATACCGTGGAATCGCACGCAGCCCAGAACTTGTTGGACATGCTTCTCTCGCTCCTGATAGGCATGATCGAGCCATTTCAAAGCAGCCAGAAAGATGACGGTTTCACTAAGGAGGAAATAGCAAGAGACTTTATAGAACCGGTACTACACAAATGTCGTCAAGAATATATATATATATATATATATATATATATATATATATATATATATATATATATATATATATATATATATATATATATATATATATATATATATATATATATATATATATATATATATATATATATATATATATATATATATATATATATATATATATATATATATATATATATATATATATATATATATATATATATATATAGCTTTGCAATACAGCAACAAGAAAAAATTTATGAATGGATGACGTAGTAAACCACGTGTTTGAACCAGAGGCCATACATGTTGGCATCTTAGCGAGATTATAACCTTATGATTTCTCTACTATGAGGAATCCATGCTCAAAGGTCTTACCTTCTCGTTGCCATTGTGTTTTGTGACAACAATTCCACCAGTTGTTGTACGTCAAGATCCAAGTAGTCGTCGGCGAAGACCACATCTTCAAAGTTCATTGCCAAAGTCTCGAGCGCTTGGAACTTTTCTTTTGCCATGTAGACATTGCTGTATGCAAAGGCATAGAGATTGACGACAGCTTTCATCTGATTGGAAGAGGTGTGAAGCATCTGTAAAAGTAAGATACACGAAATATATACCACGCACAAGTACTTAATATTAACAAATCATAAATTTAATGAAAAACATATTGAATTAAAAATAAGTAATATTTTTTTAATTGTTAGGACATTCTTCTATGAAACAACTGCAACAAAAAATTCAACATTTTAGTTTATAGTCTGCAAACCGCATTAACTATTTTAATTATATATATATATATATATATATATATTGAGTCAATGAACGCAGAAATTCAATCTTCAAGAATTGGTTTGCAAAGCTAACCGACGAGGAACGCATCGCAATCCTGCGAGGCTTACGAGCATAGCATTTTATTTAAGGATTCAGAAATTGAAATATTTATTGAATTAGTTTTTAAAAACTGCATGGAATTTTAATACATCTAAAATAATATATTATAAAAATAAATAACCTTGCACTCTACATATTCTTTTTTGTTACTAATTAACATCAGCACCGCAACCCAGTGCATTTATCTCTTCCCCAACCAGGGCTTGTAATCAGAATTTTTTTTTAAAAATGGTATGCTAAGAAAATGCGAAGTAATATAATTGAGTTGTGTTGTGATTCTATTTAACCATTCAACCTTAAATAGAAAGGAATCATTTTTCTAAATTAATGTTTCAAGCTTGTCAAGTTTTATTAAGATTGCATGAACAAAAGCTGAGATTGATCACTTATATTTAATAACATTGCTACTGCCCGATCATAACCTCGTAAACTTTTAATTTAGTAAATTACCTTTGGAATTCACTTTAATCATCAACTGTAGATTAACACTCATTCACTAATAAAATAAAATGGACGCCATTGAAGTTTATGAAGAAATAAGAAGTTTTGGCCTTATTCAAACCAACCGACATTTTTAAAATATCAACGAACTCTGACAAATTCAAAAATCATATGAATATAAAATTCATGCCACTTAGCAAAATCACCACTTAGCAAACCACCACTTAGTTACCACTTAGCAAAATCAGCAAAACAATATTTCATGTGGCATACTATTAATAGTTAGAAGTACATCGGCAATTTAACAGCACTTTTGGAGAAAGTATGGTTACTTGCATTTGAGTAGACCAACGCTTATTTACAATGCGATTATACTTAAAGAAAAACGAGTAGGTTTTGATACTCATTTTTAAGTACTATTTTCACAGTATCAACAAAAGTATTTTCACAGTAGTTGACAGAAAAAAGTAAGTTTAGTTTTAAATTGCTTACGTTAAAACATATATTGATGACTTTTTCCATCTTCAGATATTTAGCTGCTTGGAATATGTGTCTAATCTTGTTGCAGCCGACCTTCAAGTGACCTTGATAAATGTATGTCATGATTGCGCTAAACGCATCAACTGTCACTGATTCTGGATCCAACTGAAACGAAATCACTAAATTAATTTCTTGGGAAATAAAAAGAACGATTTGTCATGGTATAATAAAACATATTAAATAATAAAAATTAGACATTAATCAGGGACGGTTCAAGGAACCTCTGTGACATCTTTTTTAATCCTGCAGAGCTTGCGCTGTTTCTAAGAGTAACAATCGAATCGATTCATAATGTAAAATATTATTTTTTATATTTTGGTACTAAAAGATTGTTTATATCCTTATCTAATGTTTAAATTAATAAATCTTAAGACATTCCCTTAATGCAATTATAAAATTTAATATATAATACAATCCGTATGCTGTTACAACTAGCGTCATACCTCGTTTAATAATAAAGAGAAATTACGAAATACAATGTAAAGCAGTATAGATATAATACACAAAAAGGTGTTTTAATAACTTTAAATCTAATTAGTCTTAGAAATTAATCACAAATCCCTCATTTATGCAAATGGCAGCTGAAACCGTTTTACTTTTCGAGTTTAGCAAAAATTAAGATAAAATACGAACTTCCAGAAGAAACGCAGAACGTTAAATGTTTCGAATTCCCTGGGTATTTGTATACCGACCAAAACTTACATTCCACAATGGCTGCGTGTTTGATCTTCCGCCCAGAATTTGGCGAAACAATTCCGATTCTGCAAGCAGTAAATCTTTGTGGCATTTGAACAACTCCCCTTGAACGATGACACAGACGTCGGGGCTCACTGGATGGCAAACATCTGGACTCTCCGTGGAGTTTGCAAACTTGGACTCTTTTGTAATATTGACTAAGCCACTTTCTGCATCTCCAATGAGCATGTCGATGATTTCCAGAGGTGAGCTTTCAAGATATTCCTTCTGTGGGATGTATGAGCCATCCAACTGATCGGTGGCATCAGGCTTTGCGTTGGAACTTGATTCTTTCAGGGGAACGAATTCGGCCAATGATTCTTCTGATTGACGATTCTCAATGCTGTTTCGAGCTTCTGCAGAATCCCCTCGGCCGAAGTCCAACGATTCCTCGATTATAGAATCCGGCGATCCTTTGTTTGCCGACTCAGAACAAGTTGTTGGAGGTATAATATCTACATGTGCATCATTTCCGTTCCCAACTCTGGAATTATGAGAGATGGAGAACTGCATCACATGGTCTTGAAGACTTCCTTCCGGCATGGGTATTGAAGGGGAGGCCTTCACGGTATTGTTTGAAATCAAATCGGCATGAATTTCCTCCGAATCTGTGCTGAATATTTCACTGGAACTGGAATCACTGTCGGAGGCATCAGATTTTGCGTCTGAACCTGATTCTGTGAGGTGGACGAATTCCGTCATTGATTCTTCTAATTGAAGGTGCTCCATGCTGTTTATGGTTTCTGAGGAATCCCCTCTATCCAAGTCCAATGATTCCTCGCTTGCTGAATCTGGCGATTTTTCTTTTGCAGACTCCGACCAATCTGTTGCGTCCACAGTTGTTTCATTTTCTTTCCCAACTCCAGTTGTGTGTGTGTTGGGGGCCAGCTTCACATGAGGATCTTCGAGATTTCCCTCTGGAATGAGCTTTGATAAGGGGGCCACCACGATGGTCTTGTTAAAAGGTGTTTTTTCAGATCCTGTAACAGTCTCACCTTCGTCCGAGGCCTGAAACGTTAAAATGTTATAAATTGAAAAAAAAATTGCACGTTATTATTACTAACAAATGGAAGTTATAAAAGTTATAAATCCACATGTTGCAATATCTTATTTAAGCACACAAGTTTCAAAATTATATAGATCACTTTTGACACATTTTTTAAGAAAAGAAAAATGCGTTATTTACGGAAAAATTTGAAATTAAAATGTTTACAAACTGATATTATATAGACCCAGGTCTTATTTAAATTTAAGCAATGTGTAAGTATTACTTTCAGATAATTTTTTTAAATCTATTTGGTTTTTAAACCAAGCTAAGGGATATTTATCTTGTTCTGCAAGTGATAGCTGCGTTGCAACAGGCGCGCAGTAGCCTACTTATTTAGCTACTTTGGAATGTAATGAATATGACTAGTGTAGAAAAATTGAAAAAAAAATTATAATCGAAAAACAGTCATTTATTTGGTTTTGAAACTAGAGGGCTCAATTAGGGTTTCCATATTTTTACGCAAACGAAATTCAATAACATTACACTAAAGCAGTACACAAAATTATATTTTAACAATTTTAATCTAATTAGACTTTGAAATCAATCACAAATTCCTTATATGTGGAAGTGTAATTAGCCAGTACATTGCCAAGGTTTGAGCAACGGTACCAGAGCAAGTGGTCTCAGTCAATGCTGACTGACTATTGTTGGACGCTCGTCAGTGTTCTCCGAAGTCCGAAGATTGAGGTATTCTTAACATGTATATTCACATATATACATGGGACAATTCTTTAATTATAGGGCACTCGTTTTAATCTTAAGAAGGTGGTCTAGGTATAAAACTAAGGGGTGAAATTTAGGTTTAAAACATTTATTACTGCAGAGCATGGCACATGTCAGCTTCGAGGTTACATCGTGAATCTCTCTCTACAAGACGGAGATTTTTTTGAAAAACAACCTGGACACATCTGATTGGTTAATAAAAGTTTCAGTTCGCCTTTTTGAGTTACGTTGGATGCGTTGGGGCTGGGAAAAATCAATTTATAGACAGGGGCGATATACAAATTTAAAGAAAGTTATTTTAAATGGTGGTTGAAAAGGGGTTGAAAGTAAAGACATCAAAAGGGATGATTTAAAAGTGGGGAAAGAGTTATAAAATACTTTACCTATTTTTTCTATCATTAATTTGTACACATTACAAATAATTAATTTAAATTAAATTAATTAAGTTTTTCCTTTGTCATGTTCGTATTCAGCATATTGATTTAATGAGAACTATTTTTATACTATTTGTATCACTATTAATACTATTTTTGTTACTATTTTTATCACGAAATAATTTATTTGAAATGTTGTTGATCAGTGTAATCATTGAAGTGGATTAGATTTAGC
This sequence comes from Troglohyphantes excavatus, assembly GCA_963932185.1. NCBI lineage: Eukaryota > Metazoa > Arthropoda > Arachnida > Araneae > Linyphiidae > Troglohyphantes > Troglohyphantes excavatus. Next base: position 6,545,574 of record OZ010677.1, on the reverse strand, counting down.
AAAATTACTCACCTTCGACTTGCAACACCTCGACCTGCAGCAATTAAAAGGATTTCTGAAAAAAGAAAACCTGGTTGTTAAAACGGATGCAAAACAGTTTTACACAACGTGTGATATTATATTACATTTCATATTCGTAAGAACTGAGCACACACGAAAAGTTTAACTTTTGGTTATGTATTTATAAATTAAAATTGTACCCGAACCCACAGTTGAGTTTGACGTTACACGCCATCAACCTTGCGGCCGTCTCAAGAGACACAGTCAATTCTTTTTTTTAATTATTGCTTTTCTGCCAAGAAATATAATGATGTAAGATAGTATGGATGAAATTCTACTACAACTCGATTGTTGGTTATTTAAAAAAAATTAATATATATATATATATATAATTATATATAATTAATATATAAAATAGAATAGTATTAAATCAAATCTAATTTCTTATTCAACCACTTATGACTGATCATTTGAAATAAAGTTTTTACTACGTCTAATGGATTAGTTACGTTTAAATGGCTATACGTAGACATAAGAGATAATGATTCTTCAACTTACAAGATGGAGACTGCACTTCTCAGAAGTCCAGCCATTTGTGGACAATCGAGTTTTAAGTTTGAGGGAAAAAATCAATATCAAACTTTGTTAAGAACTTTGTCTATGTACAGTTTTGAAGGAAAACATGAAAGATTGTAAGTTATTTTCAAAATGGCGTCCTATCGTATGACTTTTAAACAATCAGTTTAATATAATTAGACTCATTATTGGATGATACTATTGTAAAACACTTTTGCAATAAAGGAAGTTTGTAACTAATAAATTAAAGAAATAACAAACGAAATTTAACAATTGCATTTCATCAATAACTATTTCAAAACACTTTTAAATGAAAAAATGAAGTTTTCTTAAGTATTTCCTAAACGTTCTTAAAAAAAATAAGATGCTTTTAAACCGAATACATATTTGGTCCATGGGTTTTAGATTTAAAACATATTTAATAGTAAAAACAATATACACAAATGGTGAACGCAAAAATCTAAACTTGAAAAATATTGTACAATTTAAACCTCCAATTTTTTTTTATTCAGTTAATGATTTTGAAAGGATTTTTTTTACCTGAATATGATTTTCACTTTTGATCTAAAAAACGACGATTTTCATATTCCTGTAACTTCACATGCAAACAGCCTTTGACAATGCCACCATCGTGTAGAGGAAGGTGGATTGATTAACACATTCTGTTTTGTGACCTGTGTGCAAGGGGGGGGGGGGTTGTCTCCCCTAACTGCAATATACGATTCCTCCCAATAACTCAACATGGAATCAGAGTTAGCGGGTAAATGATCTACCATCCTGTAGAGGAAGGTGGTGCCGCGTCAACCAGATCGACATTTTATTCTCTCAACCTCTGACCTTTGTGCCACTTATTCCTATAACTCCCATATTGAATCAGACTGTAACAACAATGACGGATAACATCGTCGTGTAGAAGAAGGTGGACTCAATAACACAATTGCATTATACGATTCCGCCACATAACTAAACGTGGAATAATTTTACAAAAATAAATGACATATCATCGTGTAAAAGAAAATTGGACACGTCGACAACGGTGTTTGTTCAGCTATTCCTTCCTCTAACCTTTGTATCGAGTGGGGGGGGGGGAATCTCGATTATAACCCATAACTCTACAGTTAATCAGCGTTTGGAGATAAATAACAAACCATCCTGCATAGGAAGTGGACCGCGTCAACCAGATCGGCTTTTTTCCTCTCCCTCTCCCTCCCCCTCTGACCTTTGTGTCACGTGTGGTCCAAAAGTAACATCGGACCAAACCTTACTGTATAGTGCGGGCATGTGTCTACTCGATTTTTTTTCTTCTAAAAATAGCTTGGTACTCTATTTTTGTATCTTCACTAGAAGTGGCGCATTTTTATGACTTTATTCTTCCACTTTTATTTGTTAAATTAATAGCCATTACATTATATAGATGTATTATATGCTGCGGATCCCATTAGTATTGTATCAGTATTAAAAAGTTCATAGAAAAAACGATTAGGGTGTATTTTTTGTTTAAATTGATGTATCAGCGCTTTGTGTTAATGAAATTGCTGTACATTTATTTTACCACGTTGAGAAACCATCAACGAAGAGAATCTATCGAAAGAAAAAAATCCCAACCTCAAAATACAAGAAATACATTTATGTCTAAGATACATGAAGCTTCGTTTAACGGCTACTTCAAAATCCCTTTCGACGAGCTGTCATCATTCTATACATGGACACTTCACATTTACTCCAATTTTAAGTTTCGAAAAATATCGTAAAGGAAAAAAGTAATGCGAGTGTCTTGAAGTTTGTTATATATATATATATATATATATGAGTATTATAATAAGAAAGTATAATACTCATACATAAATGACAGTTGAATATAGATATATTTTATGTAACTTTATAAATGATTTCATCGATTACATATACTAGTTAGATAAAGGTAGTTATATAAACTGCTAACTGCTATTTTCATGAAGAATGGTCAATAATTTTTGTTTGCTTATAGAATTGACATTGTCATAGGAAATTTCCATAAAAATCCTTTCGAAGTATTCAATTCGAATTCCAATTTCATTTATTTTATTACATTCAATTTGAACCTTTGAGTCCAGAAACGTATATAAAAATATAATTTGTTTGTTCTCTCAACCACTAAGGAATCATCGTTTGAATTCCAACAGCACCTTTACTAAGAAAATGAGTTACGTTCTGGCTGAATGAATTGGCTACGGCTACTTATAAAAAAAAATAAAGATTCTTTAACTTACATGGTGGAGATAACTCTTCTTACAATTGAAGCCATTTGTGAACAACCAGGTTTTAAGTTTGCACGAAAAAGTCTTTAACAAATAGAGTTAAGAACTATTTCTCAAAAAATATTCCAAGGCAAATAAAAATGGTGGCATTTTGAATGGCGATTTTAAGTCTTATGACTAAATAGTTAAATGAATATTGTGTTGTTTTTAATAGTAATTGTTGAAATTCAGCATTTTTCTTTCTTTAAATCCTATTGTTATTTACCTTAAACAATGTTTGAAAAGAATAATTTCAAAAATTATAGTTTAAAAGCACAATTTCGAGTATCATTGTGGATTACAACAATGTGTTAAAACGTCCAAAATAAAGATATATCAATATATGTAGAGTATGTTAAAACATATATTTTTTTCTAGCTCATACGTTTTTGAAACACTTCTGCTACCAGTCAATAATAAAAACAACAGTGACAAACTAATGTTATATACACTATTTTATACAAGTACATCAACCTTAGTTCTAAAAATATAAAGGAACATTACTGGTCTAAAAGCGAAATAAAATATATGTTGAATTTTTTCTTTTTATAAAAATGGAAATACAAGGAAACAGAGAAAACAAACGCAACAAAAGTTATCATACACCAAAAAAATTTCGAATAAATTCATAAATCAAATTATCATCTGTCGTTTTTTTTTTGTAATGTTCGTTTGGCTTTAATTTTTGCTTGCTTACTTCATAATATCCTATTTATTATTTAAAAATGGATCGTAGTCGTAAAGAATAGCATTCAAATATTGATTATTTCACATCAAAATGGTGGTAAATCATCTCGGAGTATCGCTAAATTTATAAATTTATCCCAATCTACGTGCAGTATGTAATAACACGCTTTAAAGAAGAAAATCGGATCAAAAACAAGATAAGAAAATGTCATCCGGCAAAGTTAACTGAACGTGATCAATAATATATAGTTAGAATTTTTTTTAAAAATCCATTTTTGAGTTTTGTAAAAAGATCTACAGAATTTAAGAAAATATGTTCAACTCATTTTCAATTGAAACTGTTCGACAAGTGCTCAGATCAGCTGGATTACATGGGCGTTCTGCCGAAGAAAACTTTCTAATAGTGCGAAAAATAGAAAGATTAGGCTTTCTTTCGTAAATACCAAGAACTTAGTCGGAACTGTAAATCAAGCTTTGGAGATGTTCTTATGCAAGGGTTCAAATTAGCATCAGGACTAGGTAATTTGGTATTTAATGATAGTGTAACAGATCAGTACGTTTATTTAAATATTGTAAAACGTAATTTAAAATTATAAGGTCAAAATTTAGGTATTTGAATCAACTTTGTTTCTTATGAAGATAATGAATGATCTTTAGTACACGGCTCTCAACATTTCCCTCTAATGTCCTTATAATTGTCCACAAGTTTTGCAAAAAACACCTCAGCCGCTGTATTTAAACCAAATAAAACACATTTGCAACAACTATAGGTTAGAGTACGAAGACAGGTACGACATTAAAGCAAAAAGCGGACTAAACAAGTAATTATCTAAAAGTAATGGAAATTAATAGAAAAATTGCACACAAAAAAAATGAAATTTATGCCTAGACTTTAAAAGCTGTTGTGGATATTACAGGATATCCTACTAATCACTAATTTACCGATATATTGCAATATTTAATAATGTGTAGAGATTTTTTTAAAGCGTACGAAGATTTTTGTGAGATAATTTCCATGTTACTTTTTAATAATTGATTTTCCAAAAAAAAATTACTATGTTTTTAATTTATTATCTTTTACAATTAAAACAGCAGTGTTTCTATAAAATTCGGAAGTGTACGAATACTTTTGGGAGCCAGTATATATATATATATATATATATATATATATATATATATATATATATATATATATATATACTCTTTTTTTTTTACAACCACTAAGGAATCATCGTTTGAATTCCAACAGCACCTTTACTAAGAAAATGAGTTACGTTCTGGCTGAATGAATTGGCTACGGCTACTTATAAAAAAAATAAAGATTCTTCAACTTACATGGTGGAGATCACTCTTCTTACAATAGAAGCCATTCTGACCAGGTGTTAAGTTTGTAGGCAAAAATCTTTTTCAAATTCTCAGAAAATATTCCAAGGCAAATAAAAATAGCGGCATTTTGGATGGGTATTTTAAGTCTTATGACTAAATAGTTAAATGAACATTGTGTTGTTTTTAACAGTAATTGTTGAAATTTAGCATTTTTCTTTCTTTAAATCCTATTGTTATTTACCTTAAACAATGTTTAAAAAGAATATTGTCATACATTATAGTTCAAAATTCACAATCTAGAATTTCATTGTTGAAATTATAACAATGCTTCAATATGTCAAAATTATTAATGATATATAAATAAATTTACACAATTATTTTTAAGAAAATTATAATCCATAATATGATTTCGAAACACTACTACTACCAGTCAACAGGGGCGGACTGGCACACAAAAACGGCCTGGGAAAATTTTAAATTTCGGCCACCAAAAATAATTTTGAAACTAATGTTTGTTATTAAAATAATGAGCCCATAATTTGAAAACAAAATAATAAATAATATCAATATTTAACTCTTTATATAAACTTTATTAATATCTTTTAAAATTTATTAAAATATTTTGAAAATTATTTAAATATTAAAAATGTATTAAAAGATTAAAAAAAATATTAAAAGATTTTAGAATTTATTAAACGCTTTTAAAATGTATTAATATTTTAGTTGATAACTAATATTTTTAATTATCATATAGGAATTTTTAATAGATTTGTAAGATATTTAAGAGGAAGCCTACAACGGTGCTGTTCAACCAAAATGCTTCCTTCTTTCACCCGAGAAGCACTGGTCAAAAGAAGGAAGTGGGGGCTGGGCCTTGCGGCCTCTCCTTTACACTCTCACGTTTCGACGCCTTTGAAACTGACTTCACGTTGGCCGCAGTGCCATACGCCACCGCTGGAACGCAGTTTCAAATAAGGAAATAATTAAGACTTCTTAGAGATATCAAGGCTTCCTGTTTTCAAATTTAAAACATTATTGAAAAACCTGTGTTGGCTTTTAATAAATTATTTTTTACTTTTTAAGAAATCACCGGCCACATTTTAAAAATATTAACCGGCCACGCGGGAAAAATCCAGATCAACTCAATGGCCAGTCCGCCACTGCCAGTCAATAATATAAACCACAATGATAAACCAATATTATGTACACTATTTTAACAATTACATTACATTTATCTCTAAAAATACAAATATAATATAATAAATATAATAAAATAATAAAATATAAATGAACTTTACTATTTAAAAGTTAATTGATATTACTTAGGCTCTATTGATTATATTTGATTTTGCACACACTTGTGATCCTGCAGGTACACTGACAGGCACTTGAAAAAGTGCAAAGAAAAAGAAAATATGCCATTTCAATTAAATTGTTCAATTTAATTAAAGGAATCCTAAGTTTCTTTCTTATTGTAATTTATAGAAAAATATGTCTTTGATTTCCGAAACTTTGACATAAAAAAGATACAGAGGTTTGGTACAACTTTCCCATGCTGCCATCTGTTGTGCATATTCTAAACTATAATTTCTCATAAATTCACTCACACATTTAAAGGGTCGTTTATAAGTTACGTCATGCACCAATGAGGGGGGAGGGGTCCATCTTTCGTAACGGAGAGGTAACAAATCGCCACGTAACACTTTGTTCCATAAAAAAAAATTAAAACATCTCTAAATAATAAAAATTTGAAAAAACAGATTTTTTTTATATTTATTTAGAAATTATTTCTATTTATCTCGTTTTCGTAAGAAACATCGAAGATATTTCCATGAAAAATGAAAGAAAAAAGCATTTAATCTTAGAGAGGTTTAATGTAATTCTAGAAATACAGGAAAGTTTATACCCATTTCATGCTGTAGCATGTCATCGCTATGTGTATTACAAACTACACAATTAAAAGTTTCAAAGACTAACCAATTTTCTAAGAACCCATGTAAAACAAGCAAGAAAATGCAAACTGAAAATTATCAATAAAAAAAATGTTTAGGAGCAAACAATTTTCTTTTTAAGGTGCGATTTTTTTTTTTAATTTTAGGAACTAGTGGAATTTTTTTCAATATTTGAAATCGATTTTATACTTATTACAAATTTTCAAAAGTTGTGTCGATTTATAAAAATATACCTAATTTTTGGTATCTTTATCAAAACGTTGTAATAAGTAATAAATGCCAAAATGTAAGAATGACTTTAGTAAATTGGCTGTAATTTAAAAATAATTGTAACAAATATAAAATTAGTATTAAATATTAAATTTTTTCAACTTGTTCTGAAAACTAAAAATTAATTTTTATCATTTTTTTTTCTTTTAAACTTTTTATATTTACAATTTTTTCAATAAGTTTAAACAATAGGAAACTCACTTTTTTTCACCCTCCGAATAGTATATTTGTAACCGTTTTAAAAGTACGCCAACCAATTTCAAAAGCGCGCCAAAAGGAGAGATAATGAATTCAAATGTTATGTATTTAAATATATATAATATATGTAAGTTCGCGCGATATTTCTGTTCGAATTCATATATTTGGATTTTTTTTTGGATAGTGGATATCTCAATTAGGCATCTACAGAAAAAAATATCCTGTTATCCGGCATTTAGCTATCCGGAATTCTCAATTAACCAGAACGTTTGAAAATATATATTGTTCGATTTCAAAAATTCTTTTTTTGTTTTATAGAGAAAAACTCACTTTGGTAAAAATGAAAAAATAATCTTTTATCCGCCTTTTATTTATCCGGAAATTATTTATCCTTAAACGGACTTGTTTTGAACATTCTTCGATTTCAAAATATTTTAATTGTTTAAAAGTGGTTGTGCAACTATGAAATTTCCTTTAACCAGCATTTATTAAACCGGATGTACTATCCGCGGCGTGGAAGAAAATGAATAACAACTTGTTTTTGTTTAATAATAGCAGGAGACAAAGCTCCGCGCTAAATTAAAAAAAAAATCTTTAAAAAAATTTTTTTTAAAAATACGTGCTAAAAAGTAAAAAATAATATTTAATTATACGAACAAACTGAAAAACTTTAATTATTTAATATCAATTTGATACTTATTGCAACTTTTTGAAGTTGGTTCCAATTTACAAAAACCATACCTACATTTCGGAGCCGATTTCAAATTTTGAAATAAATATAAAATTGTTATTAATAAAATAAAAAAAATTTCAACTTGTACGCAAAATTAAATTTTTTTTTTTTTTTTTTAGCGCATTTTTCTTAAAGTCGGTTTTCCTTTTTTTTTTTTAAATGGATATTTTATGAGATAATCCAATCCTTTTCTAATAATGAAAATTTTGATATGGGAGAATATGTTTTTAAAAAAAAGTCCGGTTAAGCGATATATTCGGGTAATACTATATTTCCGGCCTGATAACTATTTCACATTAGTTACCTAAGTGGATTTTTCTCTATTTAACATAAAAATAATATTACACGTTGGATAATATTTTGTTTTAAAACGATCCGGTTAATCGACAATTCCGTAAAGTTTAATGCCGGATAAGCGAATATTTTTGCAAAAGTTTTCCAAATGAGTCATCCCCTATTCAATAAAAATCAAGGTAATTCAAAGGTAATTTACAAGTCGAATTGATAACCTTTTCATTGATGCGCTTTTTGTTATTGGTGGGCGCCTTAAGTCGGTTAATAATGATTAATTTTGTTTTTTCTCTTTTCCTTTAGGTATGGATGGTGTGTAATGGAAGTGAAGCGACACATTAAATTTAAGTACATTACTCTTTTAATTTTTGCAATAACCACTTCTGCAACAACAAAAAAAGTATTTTAGATATATCTTGTTCATAAAACTGTACATTACATGACATGGGGGAGGGGAGGAAGGGTATAATCTACTGTGACATGGCGTGACGTATTAAATTACCTCTCCTTAAGGGGAGATAGTAGTTTTCAAAGGTGAAATTGGCTGGTATTTGACAATTATTTCGAACTTGAATAAAATAATAGGTTTTGCATATTTATAATTAAAATTTTTGGAACTTAAACTACTGAATGTTGGATTTATTAAAATATTATTATAAATTAAATCTATTGCTTGGTTGGTTTTTTAAAAAATATTTTAAAATACAAGTCATTGCTAAAAATTTTTAAAATAGAGTTGACCGTCCGCAAGATTACTTATTAATTAAACACACTAGTAACAAATTTATTTTTAAAAAGGGAAGCTATATAATGCTTCTATACTCCAAACCAAAAAAAAAATTAAATATTTAATGAAAAGTATTTTTAAAAAAAAAATCAAAATTATAGTTTTTGAAAATTTGTTTTTTAATGATATAAAATAATTTTTTTATTGAAAAATATTGTGTTAAAAAACTTTTTTTTAGGTTTAGTGCATGCATATTTGATAGTTGAACATGTATAAAAAATTTAAAGTGAATTGAAAGAAAAAAATTTTTGTAATCATGCGGATCAACATAAAAATGTGAAACTGAGAAAAAGAGGTTTAAAGATAGAATTGTATATATTTCTTTACAAATGTAACTAATGTGTTTTTCATCGCTGTGTGTTTAATTTTTGTCCAATTTTAATGCGGTTTGGCTTAAATAAATCCTAATAAATCATATTATTTTTTAAAAATAATTTAAAAAAATCGGTTTTTTGAAAGTTCAAAACTACTATCTCCCCTTAACGTGAAAAATACATTTATACACATTTAGTTTCATATATGGTACATAGATGGCGACACTACGTCCAATTTTCTTTTTTCGCATAATAACAGGCTGAAAGAGGAAAATATATTGAAGGATAATATTGATATCTAAAGATATATTAGATGGAAAAAAAATTAAAGATGAAATATTTATATTTATATATTACATTTTTAATATAGAGATATACCATATCGTTAAATGGGTAGTCTCGGAAAAATTCAGCATAAGGGTTACTAAAATGGTTAGTAAACATAAAAGATGGAAATTTATTAAAAATTGTAAATATGCAAATACAAATATTGACGACCAACAATAGGCTCAAGGCCCAACAAGGTTGGTCCAAGTAGTATCTCTTAACTATCCCCCAATGAATATCTATAACTTCTTCTTAAAATCCTTTACTCCTGTACAATTTAATAATATTCACTGGCAAGTTGTTTCATTTGTCGATTTATCTATTATAGAAATTGCGACTTCTCTCTTTCAGATTAAAATGTGATTTTTTAGAAAAATTCTAGTTTATATGTAAAACTTTTCATACTATCGCATTTTTTTTTTTTTGTTTGTAAACTTAAACAAATCTAGTCTAACTCAAACTTGATTTGACTATGAGCAATTTATATTTATCTTCCAATATATAACGTTGTATAACAACGTATATTCTATATATAGCGTTGGTTTATTGGTTGCTTGCAACGACGTCGCACTAGAGCTATAACGTCGCATTAATGGGTGTAAGGCCAATTTACACGGACGTGATAAACGAGAATCGCATTTTACAGAAGCCTCTGTGATTATTAAATACAAACCACGTGGTTTGAATGCACCAATCTCAGATGCTTGTGTAAAAAGCAGTGCACGTTCATCACGCCCGTGTAGAATGGGCCTTGATTATAATTGCATTAACGTCGCAAAATGAGCTATTGAACTGTAAAAAAAATACTTGAATATGAGTTCTTGAACCTACTCGTTTTCCTTTGAGTACAATTGCATCGTACATGAGCCGTGGTGTACTAAAATTCAAGTAAACATACTTTCTCAAATATGAGCAGTATGATTTAAATTCAAGTAAACATACTTTCTCAAATATGAGCAGTATGATTTAATATTGCTAATTCCAACTCCTGTTCAAGCCATCTCAACAAAGCGACCCGACAAAATTAAATTAAGTGTTCAGAAAATGATTTTCCACATTATTTGATGTTGATTGCTTAAATGGATACTGATTTATCACAATTCCATCATCTTACTTCCCATTCTTTTGGCACACCTTTTTAATAATTCTTCTGTTTATAACTTCTTCAAGTCGCCGAAGTAGTTTAACAGATAACAGCAGCGGTGCTTGAGGAACTGGGTTCGATTCCCGAAAAGTCTTAGTTGATATTTATTGAAAGTGGTTTATGAAGGCAGCGTATGTAGGCTACCATATAATTTATTTTTATTCATTGTACTCAATTTTGAGTACATGTTTATTTCAAAATTGAAACTTATGTATTCGGAGATATGGCAAGTATCATATGTACTCAAATATAAGTACATTTTACTAATTGTTTAGTAATTTTTTTTTTGACATTCTGGAGAAGTTTCGGGCCCGGAAAATACTGCCTCGTTATTTTTAACCATCGGTAGATGACGAGGACAATACCTAAGCCAGGACCGCGATTGATTTAACGTGTCCTAGTCCACGGCGGATAATTCACTGTTAAAAATTGGTACTCAATACTTAAACGTACTCATTTTTGATTACATTCGATGCTTATCATGGCTCCGATTACATAGGTTTCAATTTTGAAATAGACATGTATTCAAAAAGGAGTACAATTTTTAAAAACAGCATACGTTACTTAAGCAATTAAAAACTAAAGAAGTACGTTTCTAAGGAAGACCCGATCCTCAAATTCCGAAAAAAAATAAAAAAAATTGCATAACTCACTCAAAAGTAAGTAACATTTACTCAATTTTGAGTACATGCGATGGTGATCATGACTCCGAATATAAGTATCAAGTTTGAAATAGACATGCACTCAAAAGTAAGCATAATAAATAAAAAGAGTAGATATTGGCCTACATGGGCTGCCTTCATAAATCACTTTCAATAAATATCGACTTTTACCATCAAGACTTATAGGGAATCGATCCCAGATCCTAAGACACCACAGTCCAGTTCCTTTTCCATACTACCAGGTCGACGTGAAGAAGTTATAAACAGAAGACTTGTTTAAAAGGTGTGCCAAAAGAATGGGAAGTAAGATAATTGAATTGTAATAACTCAGTTTCCACTTAAGCAATCGACATAAAATAATGTGAAAAACCATCTTCTGAACAACTATTTTAAGTTTGTCAGGTCGCTTTGTTAAGATGGCTTCAACAGAAGCTGAGATGAGCAATATTAAATCGCACTGCTAATTTTTGCGAAAGTACGATTGCTTAAATTTGAGTACGTCTTAACTCATTTACGATGCAATGGTATTCAGAGAAAAACAAATACATTTTAAGTCTGTTCCTTGGTGGAACGCAGAGCTTCGGACACAAAGATCGAGGACAAGAGCACACAGGAGACTGTATCAGAGGTGTAATAATGGCCAACAAAGGGAACACTTAAAAATAAATTATAAAATGGAACGAGCTATTTATCGGAAAATGTTGAATATGTCGAAAAAGGAATCATTCCAAACTTTCCTAAATACTATCACAAAGGAATCAGTTTTCCGCAAAAATTCGAAAACCTTGATTTTAGGCAAACCAAATCCGCTTACGTTATCCTCGATTCACAATTCTCCCACTGAATCCACCACCTCTTATCGGGCAGATGATGAGGATAATACCTAAAGTGGCACCCTACATCCACATGAGGGCTTGGGATTGATTTAACGTGCACCAGTCCACGGCGAATGTTTTATGCGGACAACCAGACAACTGTCTTCACAACCAGAGACGATATTCGAACCCACCGATTATGAGCCGGATACTTTTCCGGATAATTTACCAATGGGCCCTACTGCATAACATAAAATCCCATGTGGTCTTCCTCTTCCACAGAAACAAACAACCCTGTTTACACAACAAGGATACCAAGGGGGTGACAGTGACAGTCCCACAGACAGACAAGGAAAGGGGCGGGCATTCATGCGTATCCGCCCCCTCGTTTGTGCGTGGGGGGGCGGTACCTAAATGAGGTCCGGAAGAGGGGGGGGGGGGCTTTTAATGCTCTTCCGGCCGGAAAAAGCAAAAAGGAACAAGTGCAGTCACTTCTAAAGTTCGAGGAAAATACGTGGGTGGAGAAGGAGGGGGGGGGGGAGGTTTGCACCGTATTTCCGCCGTCAACAAGATGCTAGGGGGTGTTTGTTTGGTAAACAGTTATTGGGTGGTTGTTATTCAATCTTCACTCTGCCCCCTCTTCCTTCTTCATCTGATGGAGTAAATTGTTTTTGAGGAGTTAGAGAGGAGTGAAGGGGGGTGAGTGTCTCTGTGAACGGGAGCGGGATTCAGTGGAGGAATAACCGACAGGCCCGCAATGCCGGGAGGGGGGGGGGATTTTAACCTCGATTTTAAGACTAATTCGATCCATTGAAGAATATCCTAGGTTTTGGAAAAGAATATGGGAAAGAGGGGGGGGGGGGGGTTGAGTTTCTTTGCTTGAGTTAACGTTGACCAAACCAATCCGAAGTCTGCTCTTAATTTAAAACTACAAAGCAAAAAAATATATATATATAAAATAATAATAATATTAAAAAGGAAACTAACCAATTTCAGTGAAATTGCATTCCATTCAAAGTAACTGATATTTAAAAATAAATGGCAAAAATATACATACTGAATAATATTTATTACCCATACTACCAATTGAAAAAAAATATATAGTAATTATAATTTTAGTCTTCACCATAGTTAATTAATCTTCACCGTATTTTTTTTTTTAATTTGTTAGAAAACTACTTGTTTAGAAAACATTTTTTTCTCTCGAATAGATCTATATAATTGGTATAGGGCAGTGGTCGGCAAACCGAGGCTCGCGAGCCACATGCGGCACTTTAGCCTTTTGAGTGGGGCTCTTCCAGAAATTACCACTTGCGGGCTCATGCGTACAGTGCCATTGAAACTTCGTGGCCCAAAATTAAAAGTAATAACATACAAACTTGGCTTACCCAAACTTTCCAAGGAATGCAAGGTCATTGTTCACATTAGTGTTTATCAGGGATTGTTATAATTTAATTTTATGGACACCTTACAATTTAATTTTATCAATAAATAATATCCTTATTAAGTATGATATCAAGTTTTATTCCAGTTCAAGTTATGTTGAGAGGGTTTGGACATAGAGGATGAACGAAAGGAGACAGGCGAAATAGAAGACGAGTGTGGATGGGAGAGTTGGAAGGGGTTGACCTCAGCAAAAGCATCTCAATCAGATTGAAGACGTTTTTAGCAAAGGCCAGCTAAGAAGTACCCCAATTAAGATAATAACAATGTATCTACCTACATAGTTTAAGTTTAAAAAATTTGGCTCTCAAAAAAAAACTCAATCGTTGTAAATTTGATATTTGGCTCTGTTGACTACTGAGTTTGCCGACCACTGGTATAGGGTATCTCTCCGCACGGAGTCGTATACTAAAAAAAGACACCTGTCAAATCCTTATACCTTCACATGAAATCATCCCATGGGGGAGTTAAGAGTTTGGCCCACAGATTCAGTATACGCTTCGATCCCATAACTCTGCGTGAGCCGCGTCGACCAGGTTGTCCACTTGTCCCCTCTTCCTTATGACAGTGGCGGCTCGTGCACTACAGCAAGTACAGCCGGGCTGCACCTAATTTTATTAGTGTATTTTAAAACTATAATTATATATTTTACTAATTTTCTTAAATGAAGGTTAGAATTGGAAATGAAGATGACATTTCAACGCTAAGTGAAAAAAATCTCCGATAAACAGTAAACGTGTTTCCGTAATGCACATTTTCAGGAGAGGAAAAAACTCCATTCAATCAAAATTGCAGCCAAAAAGCGAAGTTCGAAATCGGCTGCATAGTTGCCATAGCAACCTTACGTAGTATGACTTCCCCTACACGCTAAAATGGAGGATGTAACGACACAAACGAAGCGCAAAAGGATTTTTCAAATTAGCTGTACAAGGGATTTTGATTAAATGATTGGTTCGTTGCTGAATCGGCGAGGCGGGGTGGAGGAAAACGATAATTTCGAAGAATTTCTCCAAACGGAAATATTTTTTTCGATAAGTTTGCACGTGTTTTGTTGTTTCTTTACTTAAATTAATATTAAAATTGACCGATTCGCAAGTTTGATAGGAGGATTGATTTAATTTTCAAAAAATAATTGTTTTCTATTATTTTTACATGTTATCTTTCATAAAAGTTTAAAGGAATCTTTGATTTGAGTTTAAAAAATAAATTTTAAAGAATGTCCGTTCATGTAGGGTTGTGGAAAAAGGCGAAAGGAGGAGGGGGGGGGGGGGGGGGGGAGTTACATGTTTTCGGCTGCACTAAAATTTTTGACCACGGGCCGCCACTGCCTTATGATCTTCATACCGCGTGGGACCCAAACCCATTCACGGGCCAAAAGTAATGATACAGTATGGCCTGTACCTGCCCCATTTTTTAGACTTTTTAAATGGCTTACAATATTGTGGCGCATATCTTCACCATATTTTTTTTAAATTTTACATGTTGTTTTCTCCAATGTCTCGAAAAGTAAATTTATGATGTTTGCTGTAAATTGGCGATAAGATGGGATATCACTGTTATCACCTGGTTAGTTGATTAACGTTACACTAGAGCTGCACGAACGATCGATTATCTACGGTTCGGGATCTATCCCAAAGAAAAGACCCAGGTACATAGTCTCGAAATGATGATTCACGATCAGATGATGAGAGCAACACACGAGCGGCATTCTACTCTATAAAACTTCCATGGCATATGAACGTGAGGACATTCGCACCGTGACATATTTAACGAGCACCCTACCCCTCTACGTGGCAAACATCTTCAGTTAGGTTTCTGTGATACAATCTCCGCATTTTCCGATTGCGATCTACCAACCAGGCTATCGCGAGTTATGAGTTTTTCTTGCTGAGATATTTACGAATTTTCTTAGCTGGATATCATAGAGTAATGATACAAATAGAGGAATAAAAATGCTGATTTCCGTGTGTCCATCATTGAAACCACTTGATAGGTGGAAATGCCAATTCATTCATGCGCCAATATTACTTGGCAGGCCTTGGCGACTTTCAGAACTAAACGAGATCGAAGTATTGTAATATGGTTTTGTGTTTAATTTTGTTTTTAAATATGTTTTTTTTTTTTGAACGAGTGGCACAATTTAAGGGAGTTTAACAGACATATTAAGGAGATTTTTCTTACTTTGTAGTTTTGAAATAATTGCATTACGTTTTTATGTAAAAATATTACCATAAGCGAAGTTCTTTCAATTGTTATTTTGTATACTTCAATAAGAAAATATAAACAATAAAACCTGAGAAATATAAAGAGCTTCGCTTCTTCGAGTATTGAACATTGTATAAAATATTTTCGTTTCGTTAATATAGAGGAAATATTTTGAGCATATTGTGTGAAAATAAGTAAATACGTGCATATATGTTAAGAAGTTGAATACGGACAGAACACCTTAATCACCAAAAAAGAAGAAAATGCGCCAAATTTGAAACTCCTGCAGATGTCTGAACGCCAAATGTGGCAACACTATAACCACGTGATGTGGGTTTTTCTTTTCAATGTTGACACCGCGGCCTTACGAGAGTCTGGTATTGAAGGCGCTCTCTATTTAATATTACAACTCTCTGCTGGATATAGCTCCTTAGTAAATAAGGAAAGGGTGTTGGATAGGGGACGTCTCATTTGGGAATCTTCTGTAAAAAATATTCGGTTATCCAGCGTTTAATTATCCGGAATTCACAATTAGTCGGACCGTTTCAAAAATAAAATATTGTACGATTTCAAAATTTTTGTTGTTGGATAGAAAAAAAATCCGCTTTGGTAAAAAATGCCAAAGAAAAAAAAATTGGCCTTCTTTCTTTTATTTGTTCTGAAATATCGATTAACCGGACTTTAAACAAAAACATTCCCCTATTTCAAAATATTATCGTTGTTGGATAGGGATTTTGTAACTACAATATAATTTCGTTTACCCGATATTTATTAAATCGGATAATCTCGAAATTTACTACGGCGTGGAAAAAAATGAACAATAACTTGATTTTCCTGGTGAAGGATAGCAGGGAACGAAGATCCCAAAACTTAATACTAAAAAGGAAAAAAAAATATATAAATAGAATAATCTTTTTAAAAAAAAAGTAAAACCAACTTTAAGATAAAAACTCTAAAAAATAGGTATAAAATTGTAAAATATACCTAATTTTTACCGCTTATTTAAAAATGTTATAAATAATATAAACCTGATATTAAATATCTGTATGTGGGTAATTCCACGTAAAAGTATCCTAAGAGTGAATTTTAAAATATTTTTTTACAAAGTTGGAAATTTTATATTAAATAGAAAAATAATTGAATTTATTGTATTTTTGCATTAATAGAATTGTTGCGCATATTTTGTGACAATGGTGCAAATTCAAAATGGTTGGTTTGTAATGAAATTGAACTTGGTTACATTTGCATTATGTGTACTCCTTGATTTCTAAGATAAGTTACATTTTCTGAATATTTTGAGTACGGGTTTGAGAAATACAACTAATGTACAACCAAATTCCTTACTTTATAAAAATGTATAATGATTTAATTATTGATTTAGAACCAAATTAAATAAGGATTTTTCAACTGTAATGTAAGTCACAAAAAGGAACAAAAGTTCTTCTAATTTTTCTAAATTGAGCCACAATTAAAAAAAATCAGTGATTTCCTCCTCTATACTAATTTCTATCAGACTGCAATTTTGATTTTTAAAAGAATGAAATTTTTTAGTGAATATTAAATAAATTAAAACTGTAGTGTAAGTCACAGCGTAGAGTAAGTCACAACTATATGTTGTGTTTGTAGAAGAACAACGATTACAAAATGCACAGTAACTATATTTAAAACTAATATCATAAGTGATCTTATTTTTAAATATTGTTATTTATTATACTTTTCTTATTTAAACTGTAAATGGGGAAAAAGTAGCAAAATGAAAGAAAGAGATTAGAGAAAGAAAAAAATTAGGAATAATTCAAGCACTTAAAGATAATTAATCTAGATAGCAAAGGAAAAAGTGTAAGAAATTGGAAATTACAATGAAAGTTGATCAAAAGGATTTTTAAAGCAAAGAAGAGGGAAGAGATAAAAAAATACAGATAAAAAATAATTTTCGCATCCGCTTTAAATGAACCAAGCACTTATAATCTAAATTCAGTAGATTCTCCTAAGAAAGCCTATCAAAATTGTAGCTCATTTGGTAAAGATATTGCAAGAGTCAAGAAAAGCCTACCTTAAATCTCAAATAAATGTCAGGCCATTGTAAAGAAACTAGCACATCAGTTTACACCGGAGATAGGTCAACCTGCCTGCTCAACATTCAAGAATTACTAAACAAAGCAATGAAATAAAATCTTTGATAAAGATTTTTTATGAAGAGGAATATAATACTTATGGAATCAAGGATTTTGTTATTCTTAGAGAACTGAACAGAAAAGGAGAAGACATAAGAAAAAACATAACAATCGAGAAGAACTTAAAAGTGGCAATAGGGTATAGGTTTCATCAGTGCCGTTACACAAAAAATATTTAGGGGGGGTTGAAACAAGAATTTTCCCAACTTAACGATTCGAAATTCTCAACCCTACTATTCGAAATTCCCAACAGTGCTGAAAATTCCCAATTCCAACTTATCGACATTTTTCATGATTTTTTATATATATTTTAAGTAATATTAAACAGTTCTCTCACAAGCATTGATTTGTTGCACCCATATTTCAATGCAGTGTCCGTTCTGAGGTCTAATTTAAATATAATCTGACGAGTTGGACAATTTATAATCTTCCCTAGCTTTCATTTGTTAATAATATTAATTTTCTTCAGGCATACATTTTCTCAACTCGGGGTTTTTAGAAGTTGAAATTCCCAACTTTCACGGTTTCTGGATTATTGGGAGTGTCGGACTCACCCTCGAACCCCCCGGTGCGACGGGCCTGGGTTTCATTTGTAGGAAGAAGAAAAGTGAAACATTTTGCTGGACAATTTATTTCTAAAGAAGGCTCTACAATAAAAGTGGATTTTTGCAATGCACAAGGAATAATTTCCATTGGCCAGAAAAAGCAGGTGCCGCAAATGTTGTTTGTGTTGAAAAAATAAAAAAAAATTGCCTGACCGAAACTTTGATTCTAAATTCTATTATAGTTTTCACATTATAATTTTTCTAGTTATGTAAAGTTTTAATTTAAATTTATTTATATCATTTTACCAGTGCTTATTGTGAGTGTAGTGTAAGTCACGTTTCAGTTGTAGTGTAAGTCACACAGATTAATTTAAATTAAAATAATTTGAAAACACATCTAGAAATATATTTTTTACCTAATTAAACTTCAAATCCTTTACAATGAAGCTGGCATAACATAATTTTTTTATATCAAAGCATGAGGAAGAAAACGTAAATTGAAATGATATCCAAAAAATCTTGTCTTTTCTTGTAGTGTAAGTCACACTGTGAAATTATTTTAAAAATTAAAGTAAAACAAAATGAAAAAAGCTTACATTATCAAAAAATAGAATATATATCTGGTATGTCAACTGACATAAATAGTTTTTTTAAAACACAAATGACTTTTTTTAATTAAGCTTACAATGTGGTATAAATTGTCAAATGTAGTGTAAGTCACGCGTGGAATTAGCCATGTATAATTCTCTTACTCGGTGATCAAAAAACGCTGTACTTCGTTTCATGATTTGGCAACACAAGGTCGTCCGTAAATCAGCAACAACGTCGCCACGTTAGTCTTAGAACACAACAGGCGTTCATAATTTTACCTTTTCAATTTGAAAAACGGTTTCATTCTTTGGCGTATACTATTTTTGATGAATTTTAGTTGAACTTCTGAAGATAATATGTATTTTTATTTTAAATAAAAGAAGTACAAATCGTATCTCAATGTAAACAAACAGCTGTCCTTCTATTCGAGTCTTCGCTTTGGTTGGCGGAGTCCCCTAGTTTAAATTGGTTTTCTTATTAATATTACAAAAAAATCTTATTAATATAAAAACATTTTCTTATTAATATTAAAAAAAATTCTTATAAATATAAAAACATTTTCTTATTAAGATTAAAAAAAAAATTCTTATAAATATAAAAACATTTTCTTATTAATATTAAAAAAAATTCTTATAAATATAAAAACATTTTCTTATTCATATTAAAAAAAATTCTTATAAATATAAAAACATTTTCTTATTCATATTAAAAAAAATTCTTATTAATATTAAAAATTATTTTTTCCTTTTTAGCAATTTTTTTATTAAGGTTGGTTTTAATTTTATTTAAAACAAATTCTGTTATTTTAATGAAAAGTTTTACAAGTGGCAAAAGGGTCAAATAAGATTATTTATACATTCGGCGATAATTATACCTGTCACTGGGATATGTTTTCAACTCACTTAATAAATCAGTATGGATTATGACTTTCTTTTCATTAACAAATCTTTACACAGCATATTACGTTGTTTTCTGTCGCATTATTTTTCTTATCCTCCAATGCAAAAGCAACATGAGCAAGTGCTTGGCTGACCGAAATCGACATTTTGACAACATAATTTAGCACTTGTTCAGATACACTTGTATCATGTGGTGACATATAGAATCTGTGTTGGCTTGTGCAAAAAGATCGATCACACATGCTTGTCAAACTTGCAGGTTACGCACCTTAAGGAATTCAGGAGATGTCCATAAATCATCAACAATAACTTCCCCTGAAGAATTTATATATAAATATCTTTATATCGACCACACCTGAAATCAGCAATTTCCTCAAGCACTGATTTCAAGAGAGCAATGATCAACCACATTTCAGAAACTGAATTAACTCATCACCCCCAATTACCCCTCAGGCCACCGCGACCCGTGCAATCCACCATCTCAAATACCCCTGAATGTAATTCAAAAAGAATGACAAAATAAATGCGGATTGGAACCTTAAAAAAAATCAACAAAACAATCGAAAAATAAAACTCCATATATCATAGCGATAAGTACCGTAATAACACACCGTCGATATAGAATTATTTTCACACCTCCAATTAAAGATTGGTGAGGAACTCCGAAGAAAAATCACCTGGTAGGACTCTTAATATCTTTCCGAGACCACCATGTGATAAATCTTCCTGACATTTTAAACCAAATAGCGATATCTTAAAGAGGCCCGGCGACAACTCAAACAATCCAGGCTATAAATCATGACGCCGCGTTTTTTTTTAAAAGAGTAAATAGTGTTTTTTGAGGTGTAATTTAGCGCAATTAAAGTTCAAGCAAATAATGAAGGAATTTAGAGGTATTAATTGAGTTGGACGCCGCACACGTTGACTAATAGCGTGGATTTAGTGAAGCATTTTTGGGACGTTTTAACGAGATGTCTTCATCAGGTGTTGAAAGAGGCGCCGTTGCAAATTGATCGGAGGGGCGACATTTAGGGACCCTTCACATCGAATTACAGTTGATGAAACTGTTTTTGATCGCTTTCTTAGAGGTTAAATGCATTTCAAGAAATGTGGCATCACACATAGAGGATGGCGAATATCGTTTTGAAATCGGAAAAGCAGAAGATTATATTACTTCTATTTATGAAAATGGCTTAAGGCTCTGTGTGGTAATCCATAAAGTGTCATCGTCTTGAAATGAGTTATGATAGTTCAATGGAAAACTGGAAGTTAAATAGAGAACAATGAGTTTTTTGTTTTTGTTAATTAACGTCGCACAAGAGCTGCACAGTGGGCTATTGGCGACGGTTCGGGCATATCTCGAAAGAAAGATCCGGGAACGATGCCTCGTATTTTTGAACCATGGACAGATGGCGAGGAAACACCTGAACTGGCACCCAACGCCTTCAATAGACGTCGGGACTTTGGACCCCGATCAGATGTATCGTGCACCAGTCCCATATCCACGCCGATAATTTTGGTGGATGTTCTGGACGACATTCCTAGTATTTTGAAGTGAAGCTGGAAACCCTCCGATCACACACTACTTTATTACTTTTATTAGTCAAGTCCGTCGGACAGGATCCAACCAGGAACCCTTTGATTCCCAGTGTAATAAGAAAGTGTAATTGAATATATGGGTACAAGAACAAGACATGTCCAGTTTCCAAACTTGCTCACACTGTTAAAAATAGGTACTAAAAAATAAATAAAATGTACTCATGTTTGAGTACATTCGATGCTTATCATAGCTCCGAATAGATAAGTTTCATTTTTGAAAAAAACATGTATTCAAAAATTAGTAAATTAAATTAAATTAAGCTATTAGTAAAATAAATTGAATTAAGCTATTAGTAAAATAAATTAAATTAAGCTATTAGTAAAATAAATTAAATTAAGCTATTAGTAAAATAAATTAAATTAAAAATTCGTAAAAAGAGCAGTTGCTTGTCTGCATAGGCTTTTATCATAAATCAATTTCAATAAATATCAACAATTACAACCAAGACGTACCAGGAATCCAACCCAGATCCTGAGCCTTATCCGTTAAACTACCAGGGCGACTTGAAGCAGTTGTAAACAGAAGAAATGTTAAAAAGGTGTACCAAAAGGATGGGAA
Source organism: Troglohyphantes excavatus (assembly GCA_963932185.1). Classification (NCBI taxonomy): domain Eukaryota; kingdom Metazoa; phylum Arthropoda; class Arachnida; order Araneae; family Linyphiidae; genus Troglohyphantes; species Troglohyphantes excavatus. The sequence continues at coordinate 6,523,201 of OZ010677.1, read as the reverse complement.
GTAAGATAATTGAATTGTAATAACTCCATTTCCATTTAAGCAATCGACCTCAAATAATGTGGAAAACCGTCTTCTGAACATCTATTTCAAGTTTGTCAGATCGCATCATCAGGGGAAAGATTGGGGGAAAAGAACATTAACGAGAGATAGAGAAGAGATTTAACTACTCCATCAAAAGAACATGAATATCAATCATGTTCTTTGACCACAAAGGGTTAAAATATAAGTAAAGGAGTTGGGTAAAAATAATGTTTTATTATGTTAACTGAGCTAAATGTGAGGCTACATCCTACAGTGAGGATACAGTCGAACAATGACCATCCCTCAACAATTTGTGACCACCCAGAAAATGAAATTTCCGTATATCCCCGGCCCCCGGCTTTAAAAGGAATGCTTACGTTACATCAAGTAGGAAAATGTCAGAAAAAATGGAATATTTAACAATCGGACGTTTATACCATCAAATAAATTACGAACTTTATTGCAATAATCTCTATCTTAAACTGAAAATACTGCACCATAACACATCCATAAATAATAAAGACCTACATCTCAACCTACTCACCCTGGTTCTTCAGACCAATTAAATAAGTATGACCAAAAACAGTATTAAAAGCTTCCTTCATTCTCGCACAAAATGCCTCATTTGGAAGTTAACTACCCATTTCGGAGATGGCTATTACTTAAGTTGACGACCCGATTAGGATGTAATCCAATAGGCTTTATGAATCACTGTTTAATGAATTATTAAAGATTTGGGATTTATCATAAGCACAATGTTGGTAATTTTTACAATATTCGTGATCACAGAAGTGGGTCAAGTCGTAAAAAGAACGTATTTCTTTCTCTCTATTTTAAAAATATGCTATGTATTAATATCAACCTTACCAGCAGCAGCAGCAAAATGAAGAATTGTTTTGGGAATTTTTATACTCAACTTGAACTTGAATTTGATTATGTATGAAAAAGAACAGAACTATTGAGTTCGTCCTAAAATATTAAGGGCAAACGCATGATGATTATGATCCTATAATGCTCTAAGATTTGTTATAAATTAGTTATTCGTCCTACTGGCAGTACATGCATATAAAACGTCGCTCTATAAAAGGCTCCAAATAAAAAAACTTACAATTGTATAAATAGGTTTAATTCATGGGAAAACTGTATACGAATGGGACATTTTACAGAGTTAAAAATGGTATCTTTACATTTCTAATTTTTCAAACAAAGTACACTGTAAATTTAAAAAACTACGTTTTGTAGATACAGAGTATTTTTTGTAAAGACAGACATTTTTTACAGTTTTATATTAGGTTTTCATTTTTCTCCGACATTAGTGTTGCCACTTCGTGAAACTTCGCTATTAAAAAAATAATATTATAACATTCGAACGAAACGTCGTAGGGACTTAAAAATGGTGACGCTAAAATTCTAATTTTTCAAACACAATGTTCTGCCAATTTGAAATCGCTGCGTTTGGTAGTTACGAAGATTTTCTTGTACAGACATTAGGACACATTTTGGGGATTTTCATATGTGTAATATGCGGTGCGGACCCAACAAATGTGTGTGTATGGGGGGGGGGGGGGATTTGGATTAACCCCAGTAAAAGGGGGAGGGGGTTGTAATTTATTTGAAAATATATGTAATAAATTAAACTGAACTACATATTAATTCTTTTTGAAGTGTACAAACAAAATCGGGATACACTGTTTTTTTGTAAATTTCCAATACTATGTTACAAAATTTTAACAGTTTCCAGGAATCTTAAGGTGCAATGGCATTCTGGAATCTATGAAAATGATAATAAAATACTGCACTCATTTTTCAATTGCCCTCAAATGGCTCTATGTAAAATAAAAATGTAAAAAAAATATAAAAACAATTGATTTCTATAAAAAAAAAAAACTTTGTCATTATTATAAATTAAACATATTCTTTTTAAAGAACAAATGAAAATATTGCAGCATACTATTTTCATTACGATTTGGATTGTCATCCTTCCAAATAATTTTTTCCGACAGTAATTTTTTTTTCTGGTGTATGGCGCGGGCATTTTTGTTGTGAGGGTCCCTAGGCTGCTGCCTACGTAGCCTATGCTTAAATCAGGTTCTGCCAGTGGTTCTGCTTTGAACAAGAAAACGCGACTTTTTCGATGGGCAGGATGACTTGGCGATTTTGTTCCACAGTTTGGCGGCATAAAAAAACTAATAAATCGGCAGCCTCTCCATATTATGCTTCACACGCCGCCAACGCAATGAAATATGCCAACTACCATCAACCTCGGCTCAAATTGAATTCTGCGTCCGTGTAACACGAGAAGTTCACGTGCGATATACAGGGGAGCGTCCTGAACCAGGCATGGACATGTAATGGGAGCTTCCTAATGAGCAAGCCCATGCTGCTTCTCCTATGAGAAGGTGTGGCCCATTATGATCTCGGTTCATGTGGTGATGTACAGCTTGTTCGGTTGCCCCTGACTCATTACTACGGGTGGCGGCACACAATTAACCTCTGCGCTCTTCATCAGGAGGCATCTCATAGTAAATTCCTTCTGTCTCTGGGAGATAATGTATGAGATATTTTGTTTAAAAAATAGTTGCCGAACTGTTAGTTTATAGCCTACACACATTAGGGATGTTTTATATGTTAAACCGATGTGTGAAATGAATTCTAATTCGCCTATTGTTGAAATTTTGTTGAAGGCCGTTTGAGAAATGTTTCGTCTGTAAGCTGAGTTGTTTTTCAAAACTTTTGCGCAATTGGGAATCAAACCAGGGTTAAGTTTTAACTTATGGTAAATGTGGATAGATCTAGAGCTTACTAAAACGCAATGAAGGAGCAGGCCGGGCATGCGCGCGTATGGAGAATTAACGAACCAAACTGTAGGATAGTGGGGACTGTGCCAATCCGATTTTTTTATGTGCTGTTATGAGCGCTTAAAAATCGACGAAAAAATTGTCCAGAAGCTCAAAAGTTAGAAAATAACAAATGTCTTATGTAAATGTAAGTCCTTTTCCAATTCACTGAAAATTCTCCACCCTCAGAGGATTACTAAGCAATCATACTAACCTTTTTAAAAAAGAGAACCGACTTTAGGAAAAATATGCTAATAATTTTTTAAAAAATTATTTTGCAAACAAGTTGAAAAAATTTAATTATTAAATATTTGTTTATATTACAACTTATTTTACTTACTTATTACAACTTTTTTTTAAGTTGGTGCCAATTTAGAAAATCAATACCTAAATTTTGGCGCCGATTTCAAAACGTAATAAATAAGTATAACATTAATATTAAACATTTAAATTTTTTCAACTTGCTCGTAAAAATAAAAAATAGTTTTAATTATTTTGGGCATTTTTCTGAAAGTCGGTTTTTCTTTTCTTAACTTTTTTTTGTATTTGCCAATATGGAGAACGAAAATACTTCCAATCTCGCCAAACTTTTATGCCTGGCAATTAAAACTAAAATCACCTCATCTCTAAACCCTTTAATTATCCGACAACATCTGTAAAGCTTATTTTCCCCAACTCTCATCAGGGTGGTCCTAGACCTAAGCAGACCTTTCCGTCTAGCTTCCCCGTTTCGAATAATGTTTTTCTGAATTAAAAATATAAAAAAAGCAGACAAAGCGACGTAGTTAAAAACAGAAACATTCTATCAACACGTATATCCCTGACCCAGTACCTTATATCCCATCCTGTGTGACCCATCCTTGAAAGCGGGATCCGAATGTGATAATAAAATACAATAGCAAATCCATTTAACGAGTAGGAAATACACACCCTCTTGTAAATGGAAATAAAAATCTTCCTTACTTTCTTGTTCGATTCCCTGCTGACACTTTTGGCGAAAAATCGCCGGATTCGGTTTTTAAAGGGAAATTCTATAAAACGAGAAGTTTTAGAATAATAATTCAATTCAAGTTTTGAATGTATATTGTATCTGAAATAATGATAAATTCGCCGTTTCGTCCGAAGCATGATTCATGTTAACATATTTTCAAACAACAATATTATGTTTTATTGTCCTGATTTAGCGTTGCCATTGAGATGCAATCGTGTACAACAATACCACTAATTGAATAGCACCAATTAAAACTCTAAAATTCTTCATTGGGCTTCACAACTGCAAAATAGAATTTTTATATTTAATAGGCAGGGCCGATATTGTCACAATCATTCCTCCTAAACTATATAACCAATTTTTATAATCTAGGTCTCGTTTGAAAGGGAGTGAACTGTACATGTGCTAAAACGTGCCAAAACTATAAAATAATAAACAATTATTTAGTTTATTACGCTTTTGAAAAAAAATTATCATTTTGTCGCCATCTACATTTCAAAATTTTAGCAACAGTAAAATGACTTTGAATTCATTCACGTGGAATATCCTATGGGGATAAAATACATACCATCGTGTAGCGAAAGGTGAGCCATTTCGAACAGTCCGATTATTAACCCATTCCCTTATTTGGTCTTTTCACCATGTGAGTGTAATGTCGCGCTTGGCTGCTGTATATTTTTCGGCCTCCCTAACGCCACGGAGAATCAGTTTATATGGGTAAATGATCTACCATCGTGTAGCGAAAGGTGAGCCATTTCGAACAGTCCGATTATTAACCCATTCACTTATTTGGTCTTTTCACCATGTGGGTGTAATGTCGCGCTTGGCTGCTGTATATTTTTCGGCCTCCCTAACGCCACGGAGAATCAGTTTATATGGGTAAATGATCTACCATCGTGTAAAAGAAAGTGATACTATCGACCAGGTTAGCTATTTATACACTACCTTTGTATCGCGTGGGTCATAAACATATTCACGAACCAAACTTTAAGGTACAGTGCGGCTGTTCCTACCAAATTTTGTTTTGAAAGACTACTATATTTTTATTCTTTTGTTTCACAACTTTGAACAATGAAAGTACAGCCCCTCTGTGGACAACATATGCAGTTGATATCTCAATTTCGTCAAAATATGGATCCTCATCGTTTTCTCCCTACACCATTGAAATGTTTCGAACACTATTGTCCAATGTGGAAAGTTGGCGATTTTTTTTTTTACAACGGCGATCTAAAATTTATATTACCAGCAACCCTAGTCCCGTTGCTAACAAGAGATTAAATACTCTCGACCTCTTGTCTCTTCTGCTTGTAAATGCCGCAGAACACGAAACGGGGGAAGAGGGGCTGGGGGATGCACCACAGAGGGAAGTTTCTTGTACAGGTGATTTTTCATGTCCTTCTCCCCATACGGGTCAATTGGATTATTTAATTTTCGTTTGGTTCGGTTGTCAGTCTTGTTTTTGCTGCTTGTTGTCAACCGGCAAATCGGCCGCTTAGCCGTTTTTTTATTTGCTTGTATTTATCTTTCGCTTTACCCATGGGTACAGTCGCCACGAAATGTTTCCTAGCGAAAAAAAATGTAGTGATTTATAGTTTACGCATGAGTGAGAATGATAAAATGCTTTGATGAGATCCGAAAACGAAGCGTTGTTTGTGTATAATTTGTAACATTGAAGGTGAGATTATAAATGGTTTATTTAAATTTTGTAATTATAAAAGAGTTTATTTTTGTTTGGATGTGGTTTTTTACTTGAAATAATCGTTTGCAGTGCCGTCACACACACAATATTTAGGGTGGGATTGACACAAGAAATTTCCCAACTTCACGATTCGAAATTCTCAACTCAACTGTTCGAAATTCCTAACTCAACAGTGCTGACAATTCCCAGTTCCAACTTAACGACATTTTTCATCTTTTTTTTTATATATATTTTAGGTATTATTAAACAGTTCTCTCACAAGCATTGATTTGTTGCACTCATATTCCAATGCAGTGTGCGTTCTCAGGTCTAATTTAAATGTAACATTACAAGTTGGGCGATTTCTAATCTTCCCTAGATTTCATTTGTTAATAATGTTAATTTTCTTCTGGGATACATTTTCTCAACTCAGGGTTTTTAGAAGTTGAAATTCTCAACTTTCATGGTTTCCAGATTATTGGTTTGTCGGACTCTCCCCCCCCCTTTCCCCCTTCCCGTGTTATCTGACCATGGTTCAAAAATACGAGGCATTGTTCCCGGATCTTGCCTACTAGATAGGTTCCAAATCGTCGCTAATATCCTATGTACAGCTCTAGTGCGACATTTTTTAACCTAACCAATTTTAATGATTCGAAATTCTCAACTCGACATCAACTCAACAGTACTAAAAATTCTCAGTTCCAACTTGTCGATGTTTTTCAACTTTTTGTAATAGATTATGTAATATTAGACATTTCTTTCAAAAGTATTGATTTGTTGCATTTGACTATTAACAACACATATCTTATGCGGTTATATTTCATTTGCATAGAATGTTTATTAAGCAACCTTTTTTACGTAAAATGTCTACATTATTTTGTAGAAAAGGCAAAAGAAAACATAGTTTCCTTTCGAACGAGACCAAATTCATGTAAATCGATCTATTTGTGCTGAGCTAGAGTTTCTGAATGGATTACCCTTATGGAGTTACATAGAACTTCTGTCCTGATACCTTATGAAGTTAATTTTTTTTAACATTTCACACAAAACAACAAATTACGTTTCTCTGTTTTGTGCATTTTTCTGTGAGGAGCGCAGGGCCCTATGCGGTGTCACACGCCGCACACCCCTAACAGCAGCCCTGGTTCGAATAATTGGAGTTCTACTTGCGGATTTACCTATTATTTTAGAAGGCGGAGCGCGCCTTCTTTGAAGTCGCCAGTCAGTATATAACAGTTATTTAAGGGGGACCCGAGCCCCAAAATCCGGAAAAATTGCTAATTTTTTTTTTCTTCGTAAAACGATGCTAAACGTACTTAAGAAGGTGCGTACAAAATTTCAAAACGGTATAAGAAACATAACATATGTTTGTTTAGATGTTTATATACCATTTATCATCTCTCTACATACTTTTCGTCTGTAACAATCGTCATTTACTCAAAATATTTTTTTTAATTTTGGTCACGTTTAAAATGCTAAGGCTTTGTTAATAATTAACTTACAACTAAACTGCAAATAGTTTTTTAAGCTCTAATATTTGTTTTATAAACGTATGTATAGCTTTTTTAAATTAAGTTATAAATTATTTTTTTACAAATTATTAAACTTAAAAAATTGAATATTTTTTGGGTTTTGAACTTAAAATAAATTTTTGAAGACAATTAAAACACAAATCTGCAAAAGTCTATACATACGTTTATAGTATGTACCTTGACGTTATTTAATCAATTAAAAAAAATTAAAAAAATTAAAATTAAAAGAGGAGTAGTGTTTTTAAAAAAAGTCTTTTTAAGCTTAAAAAATACAAAAAATAACAAAAATAATTCTTTTAAATATATTTTTGTTTTTGTTTATTGTTTAGAAAAAGATGTTCTAATAATATAAAAAAAATGGTATGTCTGAATTCATAAATAAACAAATTAGGATTTGGGGCTCGGGTCTCCCTGGGAAAACCCATGCAAAAACCCGCACAGTTGGACGAGAAAAAAATAATTGAAATTTCAGAAACGAGAAGGGATGTCTCAAGGTTCTCAGACATTCTGACGACATTTTTTCTTCTCTCTCTCTGGGCCTCTTCTTACTGGTTGTCGAAGTTCCCGATTCTTGAGTTTGTAAATACCTCGTTCTTTTTTTTTCTTTCTATTCTTTCGACCTGCTGTATGTCCAGTCCAGGTGAAACAATGTCCAGGTGTGGGTTTTGCTTAGAGGCGTCGGACATGTCCGGAATATTTGGTTTATATGAAGTATTTTTTGCACCTGTTTTTAGAGCGAAAGGATACGAGGATGGAGTGGAAGAGATGGAAAAAAACACGGGGAACAATGATTGTTTTGTTGTGTTTCTGTTGTTAACAAATGTGTTTTGTTGCATAATGAAACGTAATGAAAGTACGTTGGTAGAATTAATTTCAATTGGAATATGAATGAAACAACAAACGTGCGGAATCATTTATATTAAATTACTAAGGAGACACATACAAAAACTGAGTGAAAAACAGAGGATTAAAAGTTTATTAAAAAACAAACTGCGTGGAACTAAAAATTATAAGATATATAAACTAATTTTTATATTTCAGTGTACGTTGCTGTTGTATCACTGTTAAAAACAGGTAATAAAAAATAAGTAACATTTACACAATTTTGAGTACATTCGATGTTTATCATAGTTCCAAATACATAAGTTTCATTTTTGAAAAAGACATGTACTAAAAAATAAGTACTATGAGTAAAGATGAATAAAAAGAGCAGTTGCTTGCATTGAAACATGCTTTAAGGCCTACATAAGTTGCTTTCGTAAATCACTTTCAATAAATTTTAACAATTACTAACAAGACTTACCGGGAATCTAACGCAGATCCTCAGGCACCGCAGTCCAGTGCCTTATCATTTATTCTACCCGGGTGATGTGAAGAAGTTCTAAACAGATGTAATGTTACAAAGGTGTGCCAAAAGAATATGAAGCAAGATAATGGAGTTGCAATAAATCAGTTTCCATTTAAGCAATGGACATCAAATAATGTGAAAAACCATCTTCTGAATAACTATTTTAAGTTTGTCAGATCGCTTTGTTAAGATGACTTGAAGAGAAGCTGAGATTAGCAATATTAAATCACACTGTTCATTTTTGGTAAAATACGATTACTTCAATTTGGCTACGTCATCGCTCATTTACGATGCAATTATAACGTGTATGTTCAGTATAAGAAAAACGAGTATGTTCAGGTACTAATTTTCAAGTATCTTTTTCTTACAGTGATTTATTGTTGGGTACATCAGGGTACATTTCACTTAAATATTTTTTTTAAATGAACTATTAAAAAATACACAACAGTGTGGAACCCTAAAAACAAGATTAGATAATATTTTAGGTTGCAGTTGAAACGTTCATTTCTATCAAAAGGTACTTAAAAATGAGGACATGAATATACTCGGTTTTTTCTTTCTAGAATTGCATCGTAAATGAGCGATGATGTTCTCAAATTTAAGAAATCGTAATTTCTCAAAAACGAGCAGTGGGATTTATTATTAAAAATCTCAGCTTCTGTTCAAGCCATCTTTACGAAGCGACCTGACAAACATAAACTAGTTGTTAAGAAAATAGTTTTCCGCGTTATTTGAAGTCGATTCCTTAAATAGGAACTGATTAATTAGAACTCAATTATCTTATGTCCTGATTTATGAAGGCAACCTATATAGGTAATTTACTAATTTTTACTCAATTTTGAGTAAATATCTTTTTAAAAATTGAAACATATATTCGGAGTTATTATGAGCATCAAATGTACTCAAAATAAGTACATTGTACTAATTTTTGAGTGCTTATTTTCAGCAGTGTATTGCTACGCATGTTAGTCGAAGAACAATATTTAAGTAAAACAAATACAATTAAATTTTTTATAAAGTGAACAAGTTGCTCATATCATCAAACTCCACATTGAAGGGTTCTGAGTTAAAGTCTCGGTTATGAAAACTCAGTTATCGAAAACTCAGAGTTTTAGAGAAGTATGAAATGTCGGAAACCAATCCAATCAGATTACCATGGTCTTAATATACCAAAACGGGGGCTGAAATTTTCTATTTTTTCTTTGTTCAATTTTCTATTTTTTCTTTGTTCAATTTTATATTCAGATAGTTTACATTTTTCCTATACAACCCTGAGAGTAACACTAAGGCCCATTCTACACGGACGAGTTGAAATTTGCAAATTTGACTATGTGATTGGAGCATACAAACCAAGTTTTTTGTGTCCACCAATCGTAAAGTCATCTTCAAAAACACGCGCGTGTTGAACTGGCCAAAATACCACAGGCGAAAATAGCAACGTAGCATGATTAGCAACAAGTAAAAAAAAAATGGCAATTCTACTCTTTTGACAATACATTCTCTATGGCGTAATAAGTGCTCCATTATTATGATTGAAAGGCATCTCTTTCAATCACTATTATACAAAGCGACTCAATCAAAGGACCCAAGCCGAGAATACTCCAAATGTATTTCACAGACTGCTTTCGCTTCGTTCGATTCTGTGGAAGTTATAAGGGATGTTATTACGAGAAATGTAACACATAAGGAGACTTGTCTTGATTCTTGTTATTAAACGGGAGACTGCGATTCGTTCTGGTCTCGACTCTTGATTGAAGCCTCACGTAAATGAAAGATCGGAACCTCACGTAATTTGACAAGGAAATATCTCTGATTTGTCTTCTTTGTGACGCTAAGCGGTTTTTGTGATTGTTAAGTAGATTTCCGAGAAAGGGTCATGCAGGAATCCGAACTAAAATATGAGACAATATTTCCGGGTATTTCCTTCGAGATAGGTGGGCCTCCGTGGACCAGTTGATAAAGGCGTCAGCTGGGAATCAAGGATTTCTGGTTCGATCGTGCACGATAGACTTGGCAAGGAAAAGTAAAAAAGTAGTGATCTTGTGATCGGAGGGTACTAGGAATGTCGTCCAGAACATCCGCTAAAATTAACGGCGTGTATACGGGACTGATGCACGATACATCTGATCGGGGTCCAAAGTCCCGACGTCTATTGAAGGCGTTGGGTGCCAGATCAGATGTTGTCATCTGCTTTGAGATAGGCCCCAAAACGTCACCAATAGCCCACTGTGCAGCTCTAGTGCGACGTTAATTAACAAAACCAACCAAACCAAACGTTCCCACAGTTTTTAATTCCTTAAAACCGAAATTCGCAAATCTCCACTCAGTTAACACCCCTTTAGCATTCATCTCCATTTGCAGTCAATTTTCCACTCCACCAGCCAACTTGCATCAAGATAAACAACCATCAACACCATCCATGCAACCATTAACGAAAAAGTTTTCTCTTTAAAAACCTGGCTCCTCTTTATCCTTACCACCATAACTCACCCCACACAAAACATGTAATCAGCGTAGAAGAGTTGCAGATTCCACGCTTCATTTCGTTGGGTTTCAGCGGGGGATCATAAATGCAATTTAATGGCGAAACCAAGGTAACAGACACAGAAAAGGTTAGTTATCTTTGGTTTATTCAAATACGTTTCGCACTGCAGGTGGTCCAACACCACATAAATCTCCTCTTAACCACCTCTTTTTAACCACGGAACCGCAAAAGTTAAAAGTAGTAACTTTTGCGTAACGCCCGAAAGGTGTTATTTTTGTCGCCAACATAAAAGTTACAAAGTAACGAGGGCTGACATTTTTACATCTTTATAGTTGTGGTTTATCACCCCGACTGTTCTCAGCAAGGATTACGTTGTGTTTTTTCTTGGTAAGAAGACATTAATTTTTTTAATTCCCCCCCCCCCCCCCCCCTCTTTGGAAGATGTAACTAACACCTAGTTGGCGGCGGTTATCCTTGACAGATATTACTATTCAAAATAGAACGAATAGTTTTTTTTTTGTCTCTCTGCGTCTTCAATGCAGTTTAAGGCTCGTGCGAAGTGAAGAAGGTCAGGTACAGAAGGAACCCTGCTTGTTTTCTAATTAAAGAAATGTGAGATGACTGTGAAATTTGCAATTTATGTTGGGTTGGTTTGGTTTTTTAAATTAACGTCGCACTAGAGCTGCACAGCAATTTATGTTGGGAATATTCTTTTTGAAGTGAATACTAATTCAAGCACTGTTAACCCTCCAGAACTCGCGTCAAAATGAGTGACCTGAGAACTCGCGCGTGAGAATTTTTCTCACACTACCTCTTTCCCTCAACAACAAATTTTTTTTAGTTTTGTTTGTTTTTGTTAATTAACGTCGCACTAGAGCTGTACAGTGGGCCATTGGCGACGGTTCGGGGTCAATCTCGAAGGAAAGACCCGGGAACACATACACATTCACACACACATGCATACATGCACCTCGTTATTTTAGAACCATGGTCAGATGACGAGGAAACACCTAAACTGGCACCAAACGCCTTCAATAGACGTCGGGACTTTGGACCCCGATCAGAAGTATCGTGTACCAGTCCCGTATACACGCCGTTAATTTTTGCGGATGTTCTGGACGACTTTTCTAGTATTTTGTAGTGAAGCTGGCAACCCTCCGATCACAAGATCACTACTTTTTACTTTTCTTTGTCAAGTCCATCGCCTGGCATCGAACCACGAATCTTCAGGATTCTCAGCTGACGCCTTTAACCGCTCGGCCACGGAGGCCTCGCTCTAACCTAGGGGAATTTGGAGTTATATGTACTATCTTATGATAAATACTGCTTTTGGCTGAGTTTTTTCTATTTTCTTTTAACACCCATTTTAAATTCAATCTGCTATAGGCTTTGCGCATGTTGGTAAACAAACCGCAATCTTGGCTACCCGAAAAAAATCTAAAGGCAATAAGACGGCGTTCGCAGTTAGTGTTTAGCATGTTCGCGATCGATCAATGCAATAGTAATCCATTTGAGAATTACTTGTAATCAATACTGACTAACAATGTAATTTATAAATAAAGTTTTATGTGTTTTATTACCATTTATAGGTTATATTTATTTATTTTAAAGAAATTTTAGTTATTTTTTTAAGCTTACGAAAACTGTGCGTATACGCAGTTGTCGTATAGTTTTGATTTATATTAAGCAAAATTACTTAATTTGAATTTTATATTTATACAACTAAAAATATAAATATATATTTTTTATTCGGCGTCAAATTAAATTCCAAAAACATTCAATAAACCATAAGACTTCAAAGCAAGAAATAAGCCCGGCGCTTTCAAACGGATGCTTTATTTTTATATATATTACTCTCCATCAAATAGAACATAGAAGATTAAATCGACATTTAGTATGCACTAAAAATTTATTACAACAAATTAAAAACTGTTGAGTATTTCTACTAATCTTTAGTATAAATTTAATTTTCTCTTTCATTTACGAACAAATTAAACAACACACACATATTTATGATATTTTTTCTTACTAATTTATGTTTATGAAAGGTTTTTTTCAAAAATATTTAGTAGTAAAAAAATTACTAGTTAGGAATATAAAGTATTTTCCTGTTTAAGTGATTTGAAGGCGTGTGTATTTCTAGAATAGTGTGTATAATAGAATGTAATGTATAAGTTGGTGCTTCACTGGGCTTTGTAAGAAATATAAACACATTTAAATATAAATCAACAAAAATCTTTTTTATTGTTTTATTTTCTGTAATAATGATTAAAATATCGTAATATTAAATGCACGCATAACTAAAAGATCGGTCATGTTATGTAAATATGAACAACTTTTACCACAAAAAATATTTTAACAGTGCAGATTCAAGTGCAGTTGATTTTTAATACATTTTCTTTTTCTTGTTTATTAATCTGAAATGACTATAAATCTCCAAAACATACTTTACTTTCTTTTTATTATTAATCCCAATTAAAATTATATCCATAATGACCTGTTAGAAGCAAAAAAGACCTGTATAATATTGTTTATGCTTAAAGTTTTTATGCATATTTTTTTGGATTAGTAAACAAGCAATTCACTTTTAGTAAAACAAAGTTCCCGGTGGATTTCGAAAAATCGTTTAAAGCTTAATTAGTTGTATATTATGGTTAGGTTCGATTATTCGTGTTTCGGGAACACAATGAGACTCATAAACAAAACTTGGCATAAAAAGTTATTAGACATTAAATGTCTGATTTTTTTTTTATTTGAATACGAAAAAGTTAAATTATTTGGAAACCTATGTTTTAATAATTGAAATATAACTTAAATTATAATAATACTTGTATTTGTGCTTAATCGTGTGCTTTTATTTTGAGTTTTAAACGAAATCCCGCCTTTGACAAGCGATGCAAACATAGCGAAAGGCAACGTTGTTGCCTTTAGATTTTCCTCGTTGCTCTGCGCGGCAGCCTGTGACGTTGCAGTGCCCATCACCTATTGAAATAGAAAGTCATTTGCGAGTCGAAGTGTTTAGTCGAAGTAAGTTATAAACAGAAAAAAATGTTAAAAAGGCGTTGCAAAGGAAAGGGAAGTAAGATAATCGAGTCGTAATAAATATGTTTCCATTTAAACAATCGACACCAAATAATGTGGAAAACCATCCTCTGAACAACTATTTTTAAGTTTGTCAGGTCGCTTTGTTAAGATGCCTTGAACAAAAAACTGATATTAGCAATATTAAATCACACTGTTAATTTTTTTAGAAAGTACGGTTGCTTGAATTTTAGTACGTTTTCGCTTATTTACGATGCAATTGTACTCAAAGAAAAACGAGTATGTTCATGTACTCATTTTTAAGCACCTCTTTTTCATACAGTGTAGAGATTGTTACATTTTGATAGTTTTTCACGATTCCCTTATAAAAACTAAAAATGCATATGGCTACTTTTACATCTGGGAGACTCAAGCGATATTGCAACCTCCCCAATGGTATCAATTCATACGCAAACGGTACTTTGTCAGGTCCGCAAAGTCCCGTCCAACCACCTGCAATATCCAAGAATAGCGTTTCAAGAAGAACAATTCAAAAGAACGAGGGGTGCAATGCCACCTTGTGCACTTGCACCTGATTGCGCCACAGTCTCCCTATGGTCAACACACTGCTACTGTTCCATCAATAAAAAAAAACGGTTCATAGGTCAGCGAAGATTAGAAAAGCGAGGTCAAACCCAGGTATTTTTTCTCCACTCTGCAAGGGGGGGTTACAGACCCACCTAATTTGCACGTGCGTCCACTATGCATTGTCAAGGCGTCCCTCACTGAAAGGTAAGGGGAACAGTCCCCTACCTTCCCCTTCGAGGGGAAATATATATATAGAAAAAACTTGATCGACAATGGCTATACGATGGCTGAATGTCGAGCCCCAAATAATAGGTATAAAAAAAAAGACCCCTCCCATTTTTTTTTTTTTTTTTTTTTTTTTTTTTTGATTCACATTTTTTTTTTTCGTCTGGTCTTTTTGTCCTGTCGGAGAACTGGTCCTATGAATCGAAGAGGAGACCTCAGAGGAATGGGATTTTTCTTTTTTTTTATCGGGATTTTGTTTCTTTATCGGGATTTAAGCGATGTCGATGGAGACGTGCATCAAGTTTTTGACAAGGTCCTGGGGTCCTTTTCTTTTTTCATGGAAAAGGGCCTTTGAAAGGATCGCTGATTATTTTTATTCCCTGGTCTTTGTGCATCTTTTTACGACGCGGCGTCTTATGTAAGAGGTAACGGACAGAAGAAAAAAAATGTGTCATTAGAATATTTTCTTCTAACTCTTTGACATGGAGCCTTGGCGGAAATAATTGAAGTTTTGAAGATCGGACTTTGCTTATACCATGAAAAGATGTAACGTTTTCTTGCTACTGCAATTTCGGTTACATTGAACATATCCTTGGGTGTCGTATTTTTGCTTTTACAGTTAAAAATGCATACTCATTTTTGAAGAAACTTAAAAAAATAATATTGAGTTATTAAACTAACAAAAACTACTCTCACGGCAAAACTCAAAATAAAACTTATTCTGAGTAAATTCCTAGTATACGGTGCCGCTTGGCTTGATTCTGAAAAATTGTCGCCAAGGCCAAAATGACGTGGTTTTCGTTTGTCGCCAAGTCGAAATGGCAGATAATAATGGCTGCTTGATTGGTTAAATAACGTTGCACTAGAGCTGAAAAAAAAACTATTGAGTTCTTAAACTCACAAAAACTACTAAGATCACGACAAAACTCAAAATAAAACATATTCTTGGTAAATTTCTAGCACACGGTGCCGCTTGGCTTGATTCTGAAAAATTGTCGCCAAGGCCAAAATGACGTGTTTTTCGTTTGTCGCCAAGTCAAAACGGCGGACAATAATGGCTGCTTGATTGGTTAAATAACTTTGCACTAGAGCTGAAAAAAAAAACTATTGAGTTATTAAACTAACAAAAACTACTCTCACGGCAAAACTCAAAATAAAACCTATTCTGGGTAATTCATAGTACACGGTTCCGCTTGGCGTGATTCTGAAAAATTGTCGCCAAAATTAAGTGTTTTTTGTTTGTTGCCAAGTCAAAATGGCGGACATTAATGACTGCTTGATTGGTTAAATAACGTTGCACTAGAGCTGAATAACGGGCTATTGGCGGCGGTTCGGATTAGACAATTATGTAATTTATAAGAATAAAATTGTCTTGTCTGTTTAGTCAATTTTGACGAAAGAGCCTCCTAAATGGTCCATTTCAAAATATTTCACCAAAGTGAAGAAGTCAATTGTGTTGTATTTCTCGCGAAATTTGCTTCGTCAAAAATGAGGAAGATTGCAAATAAAAATCGACAGTTTGATTCAAACCATGGATCTTTTCATCCGTAGTCATATTAACATAGTTCGCTGTTGACTGAACCAGAAAAGCTAATCTCTTTTGCTTTTATGAATTTCGGCAATATCAGAACCAAAATAAGAACAGATTGAACTGCTTTACTAGCACCCATCCCCCCCCAGTGCTTATAGTTATATTATATTCTAGCTCAGTGTGCAGCACTCTGGCAATAGAGTTGATCTGGAATTTTCCCGCGTGGCCGGTTAATATTTTTGAAATGTGGCCGGCGATTTTTTAAAAAGTAAAAAAAATATTTAAAAAATAATTTATTAAAAGCCAAAACACGTTTTTCAATAACGTTTCAAATTTGAAAAAAGGAAGCCATGGTATCTCTAAGAAGAAAGAATTTCCTTAGAAATTATTTCGTAATTTGAAACTACGTTCCAGCTGTGGCCTATGGAGCTGCGGCCAACGTGAAGTCAGTTTCAAAGACGTCGAAACGTGAGAGTGTAAAGGAGAGGCCGCATGGCCCAGCCCCCACTTCCTTCTTTTGACCAGTGCTTCTCGGGTGAAAGATTGGTTTAGTTTGGTTTGGTTTTGTTAATTAACGTCGCACTAGAGCTGCACAGTGTGCTATTGGCGACCTCGGGTGAAAGACGTAAGGATTTTGGTTGAAAAGGACCGTTGGGGGCTTCCTCTTAAAAATCTTCTAAACGTATTAAAAATTCCAATATAATAATTAAAAATTTTAATTATCAACTAAAATATTTATAAATTTTAAAACTGTTTAATAAATTTTAAAACTGTTTAATAAATTTTAAAACTGTTTAATAAATTTTAAAACTGTTTAATAAATTTTAAAACTGTTTAATAAATTTTAAAACTGTTTAATAAATTTTAAAACTGTTTAATAAATTTTAAAACTGTTTAATAAATTTTAAAACTGTTTAATAAATTTTAATATCGTTTAATAAATTCTAAAATCTTTTAATAACTTTTTTTAATATTTTAATAAATTTTTAATATTTTAATAATTTTCGAAATATTTTTATAATTTTTGAAATATTTTAATAAATTTAAAAATATATTAATAAACTTTATATAAAGAGTTAAATGTTAATATTATTTATTATTTTGTTTTCAAATTATGGGCTCATATTTTAATAACAAACATCAGTTTCAAAAATTTTTTTGTGGCCGAAATTCAAAAATTTTCCGATCCGTTTCTGAGTGCCAGTCCGCCCCTGCCAGTGTGTATAACATAGTATCAAAATGAACTCGTCCTTCCCTCAATAACTCAACGCAGAAATCTCCTCTCACCCTCGTTTGACGCCATTAACGAGGCAGTCACCTGGAATCCAACTGAAGATGATGCACAACAGCAGAGTACACGATAATGTATCTGATGATTTCTTTTTTTTTTTTAGGGGGAGGGTGGAAGTAGCAGCACGAGCCGACACGTCCCCCTTGATAAGGGTGACACGGACGAACAGGACGCGTGCAAGCGATTTCTGGTATCACATCTGGTGAGCTCATATTTCTGAGAGCCGCGGAAGATTTAGTGACACTCCGGAATTTTTACTCATCTAAGTCAGAGACGTGACAAACAAACAAATGTGTCGATTGGACGAAAGGTGGATGGTACGTCGTTTTTTGTTTCCTTATATAAAACGCTGATGAAAATCAGTGTGCTACATACTTCGAGCATGGATCCCTCACAGTAGAGAAATCATAAGGTTATAATCTCGCTAACATCAAAGTGAGGCCAACATGTATGGCCTCAGACACGTGGTTTACTACGTCATCCATTCAATAAAAATTTCTAGTTCATTCATAAAAATATCCTGCACTTCATGAAGTAACACATTTACTATTATTTCCAAATCAAAAGTCAATGGTGAACGTTTTTTCATTCTTAAATTTTGAAAGGAAGTCACGTGTCTGGTGCCATTAGGTCTGAGATGTTTGCATCACGATGATGACGTCATATTCGCTCTACTACAGTCCATTCATGCTCGAAGGCTACATATCAGACAATTTTATATAAGCATGTATCGAAATTCAATGTTTAGAAAGCTTTTCATTCAGTTTTGTTAACAGAGCAATTATGTTTTTTTTTATTTATGTAGTAAAGATCTCATTTACGCCACCTAGACACAACGGATCTTAACACATGAGGTATCAAAAGAAAAATAACTTCAAGGACCAGTAATGAATCGTACTTTCATCTCATCAATATCAACGTTATTTTTTTAATACGTTCAAAATAATTCATTTTAACGTGTGTGTGTTTTAACAAGCCGTTGATAATGCTGTCTTCTATTGAGCTATACTTATATACAGCAAAAATCACAACTATTATAGATGTATTTGTATTCAGGAGCCGACTGCAAGAGTTAACTTCATCATCTGTAGCCTCGGTCGGGAGACTCCGCATCATATCGGCCCCCAAGTGTGTAGTGAATACTCCAAACCGAATTCACGAATTTAAGTTTAATCTTACAAGTTCTGAAAAGTTGGACCATTTCTAACTTTCCCTCGATAACCTTGGTCTTTTCGCATTTATTTGCTAAAATATTATTTTTTTCAGGTACAAATTTTCCCAACTCAGATATTTTTAAAACTTGAACTTCTCAACTATTAAGGTTTTCAGATTATTACCCCCCAAATCCCCCCGGTGTGACGGGCCTGAAGGGTGGGGAGGGGGAGGGGGGCGATTTTTATGTATCACTGGTCTCGGTGGACTAGAGTGTTACTATAAGGATTAATCACTTTTGTTCAAGTACTTAATTTCTTGCAATATGAAGTTCGATGGCTTCACGTAACGTACGAAAATATTTCTTAAAACCTATTTCACTACTTTTTTACTTTGCATATGTAAAGTATATCGGAGCAATTTTCGTCAGATACAAGAAAGCTCGTTGCAGCGGGGGAAGGGGAGAGGGGGGGGGGGGGGGGGGAGGAGCACAACCCCCTCAATAATCTGGAAACTCTGATAGTTGGGAATTTCAACTTCTAAAAACCCCGAGTTGGGAAAATTTATGCCTGAAGAAAATTAATTTTATTAACAAATGAAAGCTAGGGAAGATTAGAAATCGCCCAACTTGTAAGATATCATTTAATTTAGACCTCAGAAACGGACACTGCATTGGAATATGGGTGCAACACATCAATGCTTGTGAGAGAACTGTTTAATATTACCTAAAATATATATAAAAAAAATATGGAAAATGTCTATACGTTGGAACTGGGAATTTTCAGCACTGTTGAGTTGGGAATTTCGAATAGTTGAGTTGAGAATTTCGAATCGTTAAGTTGGGAAATTTCTTGTTTCAAATGTTTAATAAATAATATCCAAAATGTTTAATCTTACCTAAAATATATATAAAAAAAGATGAAAAATGTCAATAAGTTGGTACTGGGAATTTTCAGCACTGTTGAGTTGGGAATTTCGAATAGTTGAGTTGAGAATTTCGAATCGTTGAGTTGGGAAATTTCTTGTTTCAACCCCCAAAATATTTTGGGTGTAACGACACTGGATACAAGTCACCATTTTAAACAGAGCAATCATTTATGACAGCGCAACCAAAATGCGTTTTTAATTACTCTACCAAGCAACACGACAATCGGCTGTCACCTAACATAACACCCATTCTCCATATATCCAAAACCCAAATCGAAAAATTTCACATCCGCTCTTTTAGCCAAACAGGACAATCCCTAACTGACACTTCGCGCGCAGTGACCAGCTGTCGCCAACCAAACAATAAAAAGCGCCAATCATTAATACCAGTTACATAAAGATCAAAATGTTATCATACACCACGCCTTTCCGCTTTTATAAAAGATGCCGTATGACACCAAAAAGAAACAAGAGGCCGAAATAAAAGACAATAAATGGAATAACGGAATCTGAGGCGGACAAACGCGTGGCACGCGTATATCCGCGTATAGGTCGCGTGGCGGTCCTTTTGTGTCGCGTTTGGCGGTGCGTGCAAATTGGCGGTGTTTTATGCCCCGGTTCCGCATTGTTTGGCGTGGGTGGGTTCCGACTTGGGTGCGTTTACAGACGGAAAATGGAGTTGGTCGTTTTGTGTCGAATGCGTATCACGTTTTGGTTGTGAGTTTTTGTTTTGTGTTGTTCTGTTTGGCGCTTTTTTCGTCGGAGATGGTTTTTGCGCGAGTTTGATTGATGTATGGCTTGTTTTGTGAAGAGATAGTATAGCTGTAGTGGCTGTTGTGGACAGCTAACAATTTTATTAGTTGTAAAGTTGTTGTTTTTAGAAAATATATTAAATAGAAAATAATTTAGGTCTAAATGGACAGCGGGCACGTTGTTCCGGGTGTGCGACGCGTAAAATCGCATAGCACTCCCCGTTGAGTTAAAAAAAGTGTGTGAGGTAAAGTGTTTTAGAGGAAATTATAATTACTAGTTTTTAAAACTCCATTAATGTATCTAGGACATACATTGCTTTCTGGACAATCGTGCTGTTAACCTTTCCCCCAAAATTCTGCATAAAAAGTGCACCCTGACTCCGTACAACAAAATAAAGTATAGGTCAACTAGATAAAGTTCGATATTTTTGGGGGGAGAGGGCATTAAAAACAATGGATTTATTTTAACAATAAAAAATTAAAAGGCCCCGCAGCAAAGTTTGCACAGGGCTCCGCGGCAGCTAAGAACGGATGATATGTTTCAGGCATCGGATTTCCTTAACCGACTGAGGAGCAAACAAACAGTCATTCAAAACGTGTTTGGTTTCAAATGTCAAACATTCGGATTATTATGTCACTGAATTCGCCTCACAATATAATACAACTGAACTATAGTATTCGCCCAAAACACATTTTGTGTTATTAAAATGAAATGAACTGCGTAAATCGGAATTTGTACTGTACTCGAGTCAATGCATTTAGGAAAATTTATTTGCCTACAACTACAATTTAGGAAAATTTATTTGCCTTTTCCAACGAAATAAAACACGTTTTGAACGCTCTCTTCTCGATTACGAACTACGATTTCCTTTTAATATTTAAAATTCGGCGTAAATGTTGTCGACCAGAGGGGAGGACCAAGACACGAGCTCCGCTTCAGACGATAAAGTTGACACTTTTTCGTTAAAAAAATGCTCCTGTGGGAGATTAGTGAGGAAATTGTTTGAATTTAACATTTGACATCGCAACGGGGTCCATGATATCTCTAAGAAGCCATTATTATTGGACTATTTGAAACTCCGTTCCAGCTGTGGCATTATGAGGCTGTGGCCGATATGAAGCCAGTTTCAAAGGCGTCGAAACGCGAGAATCTAAACGAGGCCGCATGGCCCGGCCCCCACTTTCTTCTTTTGACCAGTTCTTCTTAAGTGAAAGAAGGAAATTTTTTCTTAGAACAGAAACGCTGGTGGCTTCTTCATAAAAATTTCCCGAAGGTATTGAAAATTCAAATATGATAATTAAAATATTTATTATTAACTAGATTATTAATAAATTAAAATATTAATTATTAACTTGAATTTTAATAAATTAAAGTATTAATTATTAACTAGTATATTAATTATTAACTTGAATTTTAATAAATTAAAGTATTAATTATTAACTAGTATATATTAATTATTAACTAGAATATTAATAAATTAAAATCTGAATTATTAACTAGAATATTAATAAATTAAAATCTGAATTATTAACTAGAATATTAATTATTAACTAGAATATTAATTATTAACTAGAATATTAATTATTAACTAGAATATTAATTATTAACTAGAATATTAATTATTAACTAGAATATTAATTATTAACTAGAATATTAATTATTAACTAGAATATTAATTATTAACTAGAATATTAATAAATTAAAATCTTAATTATTAACTAGAATATTAATTATTAACTAGAATATTAATTATTAACTAGAATATTAATTATTAACTAGAATATTAATTATTAACTAGAATATTAATTATTAACTAGAATATTACTTATAACTAGAATATTAATTATTAACTAGAATATTAATTATTAACTAGAATATTAATTATTAACTAGAATATTAATTATAACTAGTATATAAATAAATTAAAATATTAATTATTAACTAGAATATTAATATTAAAATATTAATTATTAACTTGAATATTAATAAATTAAAGTATTAATTATTTACTTGAATATTAATAAATTAAAATAATAATTATTAACTAGAATATTAATTATTAAGTAGAATATTAATTATTAACTAGAATATTAATTATAACTAGAATATAAATAAATTAAAATATTAATTATTAACAATATTAATTATAACTAGAATATAAATACATTAAAATATTAATTATTAACTAGAATATTAATTATTAACTAGAATATTAATTATAACTAGAATATAAATAAATTAAAATATTAATTATTAATTTGAATATTAAGAAATTAAAATATTAATATACTTTATATAAAGACTGAAAAATTGATATTATTTATTAATATTTTGTTTTCAAATTATGGACTCATTATTTTAATAACAAACATCAGCTTCAAATTTTTTTTGGGGGCCGTAATTTAAAATTTTACCTGGCCGTTTTTGAGTGCCAATCCACCCCTGCCCAAATGAGCAAAAAATTTATGCTGGAAAATTGCATTTTTTTTCTATGAAAATATGTTAAATTAATAGTTTTATTTCCAAAATACTTCATAACAGTATTCACGAGCGAACCTCTATTGGCCGAAATAAAAGACATTTCACGTCAAACAAAATGTTGATTTGGGTGACAAAATCTTGCCTACTCGTTTCACAATGCATCGCTTTGGTCTTGGATAAAACTGCTACACAATCTCTTCATATTCTCAAGAAAAACCACTGTTTTCCCCGCGTCCCCATCCAAAAAGAATAACCTAATCACAGAATCTATGGAAACAGAAAAGAGGGGCACCCATCTGTCGACCAGGTTCGTGAGTGTAAACATCATAATGCACACTCACAAAAGTCCTCGCCGAGGAGATTTTGTGTGTGGGGTTTTTTAGAAAGAAAGAAAGAAAGAAAGAAGAGAAAGAAAAATCCCTCTTTCTTTCTTGTGAGAGGAGGTGCTTTCGAAGAGTGAGAGAGAGGGTTTGAAGGAAAGAGCTTTTTCCGGGGGCACTGGGTGAAATTCGATGCTCTTAAGCCAATATTGTAGAATGGAACTCTTCTGTGCGTAGGGTCCTATGTATTTCCGGCCGAGAGTTAGCGTCCGAGGTTTAACCTACAAAAAGCAGTTTCTTGGGGTGTGAGAAAAAATATTTTTTGTTTGGAGGTCAGAGTCTAGATTTTTTTTGTGTTGCTAGTCAGAATTGAAAGCTTCTTTTAAGTGTGCGAGGATTGTCCAGTGTTTCTTTGACCGACTATGACATACTTTTCCATCTTAACCCAAATGGTTAATTCTAATTAACCACTACCATAAGAGCAATTTCGGCCAATTATTGTGACTAGTGTGATAATTTTTATTTTAGAGGTCAGAGTCTTGAACTTTTTTTTGTGTTGCTAGTCAAAATTGAAGGCTTCTTTTAAGTGAGGGGGATTGTCCAGTGTTAAATTGCTCTATGAGCCAGTATGACAGATACTTTTCCATCTTAACTCAAATAGTTAATTCTAATTAACTGCTTCCATAAGACCAATTCTGGCCAATGTGTTGCTAGTCAGAATTCAAGGCTTCTTTTAAGTGAGCGAGGATTTCCCAGTGTTAGATCGCTCTCTGATCCATTATGAGAGGTATTTGTCCATCTCAACTCAAATAGTTAATTCTAATTAACTGCTTCCATAAGACCAATTCCGGCCAATTATTCAGATTGTTGTGAGAAAAAATATTTTATTTTGGAGCTCAGAGTCTAGATTTTGTTTAATGGTCTTGCTTGAAGGCTTCTTTTAAGTGTGTGAGGATTTCTCAATGTTAAGTCATTGTCCCAGTCGAATTTACTGTCCCAGGGTCTTTCCTTCAATATAGAGCTCAAATCGTCTTCAATAGCCCACTATGAAGGTCTAGTGCAAAGTTTTTTCAACGAACCAACCATCGACTGCTCCCATATACAGGTCGGTGGTAATTGAGGAGGGAGGCCTCCGTGGCCGAGTGGATTAAGGCGTCAACTGGGAATCCAAGGGTCTCCAGTCCAAACAATGCGATGGACTAGACTAAAGAATAGTAAAAAGTAGTGATACTGCGATCGGAGGGTTGCCAACTTCGCTACCAAAATAATAGAATGTCGTCCAGAATATCCACAACAAAATTACGGCGGGTATACGGGACTGGGGCACGATACATCTGAGCGGGGTCCAATGTCCTGACGTCTATTGAAGTCGTTGGGTGCCAGGTCAGGTGTTGTCCTCGTCATCTGACCATGGTTAAAAAATACGAGGCATCGTTCCCGGGCCTTTCCTTCGAGATAGGCCCCGAACCGACGCAAATTGCCCACTGTGCAGCTCTAGTGCGACGTTGATTAACTAAACCAAACCAAAAGGTAATTGAGGAAATTTTTGGACGACTTTTGTAATTTGGAAGCGAATATGGCGACCCTCCAATGGGCAAGATCGCAACAAATTAACTTTTTAATCCTTTATCTTTGAGTCCGTTTCGATTTGAACTAGAAATAATATGATTGCCATCCTCGGGGACTTCGGGCCTCCTTTTTAGACCAACTGAACTCTCTGTTCGAATACCTACCAATTGGAGCAAATGTAACCTTTTTAACAGAACAATTATTTCACGCTCAACGAGGCATCCCACGGACTTCCCCCCATTCAAAACTCACCAACCATCAAACCCAAAACCTGCATAATTCCGATAATAAACAGGGGGGTGCATTTTCCACAAATCCCGCCCTTCTCAATATTTAATACACTCTCCTTTTATGGAACTTCCTGTTCCTTGCTCCATTTGACGACGGCATTCTGACCGTCACACCCGACTACAAAAGGTTAATCCGTGGACCTCTCTCTCCTGCGCGATCTGAGCGTGTCACAATGGGCAAAGAGCACTCGGCACGTAACAAGTTCTCCTTTTCCCGACGAGATTGACAGTCGATCGGAATCAAAAGGCACACAAAATGGCGGGATGGTGGATGCTGATAAAAAGGGCCGCAAGGGGGGGGGGGGGGGGGGGAGATTCGAAGGGTTTTCTTTTTAGGAATCTGTTTAAAATTCAGAGTTGTGATCCGTATGAGACCCGAGAAAAAAGGGCTGTGTGAAAATATTGTGATGTTCTTAGCCGTCACTTGATAAGGCGATGAAAGGGCGGCGTATGCAGATTAGATCAGGAATTGAAGGGCGCAAAAAAATGGTCTTCCTGAAGCAGAAGGGTGGGTTTCATGGAATTATTCTATTTTAGGTGGTTGGTTGAATGAAAGTCGCACTAGGACTACATCACCGATCTCTAACTGTAAATTCTGGATAGGGCAAGATATTTTGTTGACTTGAAGCCGATGCAGAGGCAGCCATGATGTGCCCCACTTTCTTTGCTACCGCAATATTTCGTATATTTTTCATGTTAAAATCAGCCGACGTGTATTGCTTTTGGCTGAGTTTTTTTTTAATTTTATTTTTAAACCCATTTTAAATCACGGAGTAAAGAAGAAGGTGGAGGTGCGAGCAAGTCTAAAACCCGTTTGCAATGTGAAGTAAGCAATCACTTAAAAAGTAGGAACTGGCGAAGTATTTGGCGCTATTCCATAGCACTACTTTGTACCAGAACTTGGCGATAATTTATTTTATAATTTAATTTACCTATGAAACGGAAATAATAGCATTCTTTATCGATTTGGAACTTGAACTGCATCCTACAACTGCACAAATAGTCACTTTTTAAGTTTTAACATGCGTTTTCTTAATTTGAAAAAAATGCATCCCTCGTAGAAAAATCCGAAAAATCATTGCAAACTAGGTTTGTTTGTGCCTAGTTTGGGGTTAGCTTACGTCTCTTGAAATCTCGCAAATCATCTCCACCTTTTTCTTTACTCCGTGATTTTAAATGCAATCTGCTATTAAAATAGAAAATAATTTGCTAGTCAAAGTCGAAATAGATAAAAAAGCAAGAACAAAAACTATTTGTTTGGCAATATGAAAATTAATTCTATAAGAAGAAAATACAATATTTGTAATCATTTAATATTTCTACAATGCTATGGTAATAAAAAACACCACTGAATCACTTAAAAAAAATATTGGGACACAGCATGGCTGCTTTCAATTGGCTTCAACGCGCCTATAGAGGAAACAAGGTTTGAGCCTTCCAGCAGTTACAGTTAGAGTTCAGTGGACTACATAGTGGGCAATTGTCAACGGTTCAGGGTCTATCTCGAAGGTTTGGTTAATTAGCTGGTTGGTTGGGGTTTAGTTGCACAAGGGCCAGTTTGGTTAATTAATGTCCCGCTAAAGCTGCACAATGGGCAACTAGCGACGATTCGGGGGACTCAGGACATTGGACCCCGATCAGATCTATCGTGCACCAGTTCCGTGTACACGCCAGTGTAATTTTTTGTATATTTTTAGACAACTTTCTAGTATTTTAGTAGCGAATCTCGCAAACCTACGATCACTAAGACCGCTCCTTTTTTACTTTTCTTTGTGAAGTCCATCGGACAGCAGGACACCGTAGTCGAGCGGTTAAAGGCGTCAGTTGGGAATACGAAGATTCCTGGTTCGATCCTAGGCGATGGACTTGACAATAAAAAGTAAAAAAAGTAGTGATCCTGTGATCGGAGGGTTGCCAGCTTTGCTACAAAATGCTAGAAAAGTAATCCAGAACATCCGCAAAAATTAACGGCGTGTATACGAGACTGGTGTACGATAAATCTGATCGGGGTCCAAAGTCTATTAAAGGCGTTGGGTGCCAGTTCAGGTGTGTCCTCGTCGTCTGACCATGGTTCTTAAATAACGAGGTGCATGTATGAATGTGTATGTGTTCCCGGGTCTTTCCTTCGAGATAGACCCCGAACCGTTGCCAATAGCCCACTGTGCAGCTCTAGTGCGACGTTAATTAACCAAACCAAAACCATCGCACAGACTCGAACTAGCAATCCTCCGATTACTTGTAAAACGCCTTTATCCACTAGGCCACTGAAATATTTAACCGAAGCACATTGCAGGAGCATGTTTCGTCCAAAATGACAAAAGTTTCGTCAAAATTGAGAATGCGTTTTTAATAGCGCCCCAAACCTTCCCCACTGTGTAGATGTAGTTCAGCGTTTATTCAAGCAACCAAAGATTATCTACACACAACTTTGCACCACGGCCGATTGCACGACGCATGCGCGCGGAAACATCCATGAAGACTGCTTCAATCGAATCCCCGGCGTGATTTATACTGATGTTTACCATCAATAAAAAGCACCCTGAGAGTGGCGCAAAGATTCGAAAACGTCTTCGAGCGGAAACCCTGCACCATAAATCATAACCGCGACTGGACGGACCCGCCCCGATGGGTTCGAATCACGGTTCAGAGCGCACCCGCCGGTGGAGGAATCGGAATCGTCATATAAAAAAGGTGAACCGAACTGTTGATCTTCCATTCCCATTGCCGCTTTTCTTCCCATTTCGAGTAAAAGAAACTGGTGCGCATTGTTGAGGAAAGTAGGAATACATTGTTATTCGGTGGATTATTGTTGTTAAGTGAAGTCGGGAGTTGACTCCCGTAGTAAGTTCTGACCATTCAATGTTTTGCGAAGGTTCTGAAGGTTTCTCTGTGTTGTCGAAACGGATTGTAACAGTTGTAATGGAGTTCCAAGTGGTGATAACTGACTTGTGTCGGGAAGTACAGTGCTCTACGGACGGGTTCACACTGCACGTTTGAATGGGGAGGAGTATTTTTATTGTGATTTCGTGTTATCCGTGAAGTTATTGCTGTTGAATGGAGTATTTTACGGTTGTAATGCTCCAATAGTTAGGGGAATGCATATAATTTATAAAGTCTGGGAGGTTTTCTGTCCTTGCTTCAAAATTATGAAACGGTGTTCCCGGGTCTTTCCTTAACGATAGATGTCGCGAATGGAAATCGTCGCCAATAGTCCTTTGTTTAATACCAGCGCGACGTTATTACAACATGACTATCTAACGTAGTGTAGACTGAAATGAAAGTATAAGGCTCACTCTCTATTTTAAAGTCTTTAGTTGCATGCAACCAGAAAACTCATTGCATCTGCTCAATGAACAACTTCTAACTAAACAAAATACAGACGTTACCGCACTTAACAGAACTTTGGAAAACAATCTATAATTTAACGATTTTGTGTGGATTTGGATGATTTTTCACGAATTGTTAGCTGTAGCACTATTCCCCGCTGTGGACAGTATCGTTGAGTTGGCACAAATATCGTGAAGTAAACACTTTGTACTGGTTTTAGAATCTAGTATACGCATCATGCAAGGGTGGTTTTATGATGGTTCAAGCATAACCACATGATTGCCACTCTAATACTTTAAGTAAGAACTCTATGGTCCTAGTACAGTGGTCGGCAAACCGCGGCTCACGAGCCATATGCGGCTCTTTGGCCCCTTGTGTGTGGCTCTTACACAAAAATTTAAAACAACACAAACTTGACTTACCCAAACTTTCCAAGGAGAAACAGGACTTCAGATTAGTTGTTCACATTAATGCTTGCCAGTCGTCGATTTGATTTAATTTTATGGACACCTTACAATTTAATTTTATCAATAAATAATATCGTTATTAAGTGTGATATCAAGTTTTATGCAACGTACTTATAGTTTAACTAAGACTTAACAGTTTAAGTAAAGTTTATTAAATTGATTTTAGAAAGTGTGGAGCGAAAGAAGATGTAGTGTCGAGGATTGAGAAAGGTGTGTTGAGATGATTTGATCATATTGGGATCAAGGATGAACGAAACAGGTATACAAGACGAGTGTGGGTGGAAGAGTTAGAAGGGGTCGACTGCAGCGAACGCGCTTCAATCCTTCGAGCATGGATCCCTCATAGTAGAGCAAACATCGGGATATCATCTCGCTGACATCAAAGTGAGGTCAACATGTATCGCTACAAACACGTGACTAATGACGTTATTCCATTCATAAAATTTCACTGTTACACATTTCCCAAATCATCAGCCAATCGCGAGTACTTTTTAATTCATAATTTTGAAAAGAAGTCACGTGTTTGTAGCGATTTGGTTTGAGATGTTTGCCTCACGATTATGACGTCATATTCTCTCTACTACTGGCCATTCATGCTCGAAGCTTCAATCAGATTGAGGAAATTTTTAGCAAAGGCCAGCTTAGGAGTACCTTAATCTACCTATATAGTTTAAGTTTGAAAAATTTAGCTCTCAAAAGAAATTTCAATCGTTGTACTGTTGATATTTGGCTCTGTTGACTAATGAGTTTGCCGACCACTGTCCTAGTACAATTGGTTACCCATTAAAAAAAATTAAATGACATTCAATTTAATATTATACGCAAGGCTTAGTTGAACATTTTAAACGATCTTACCGCGGAAAAATGTGTATATTTTACTCATTTTCAAGTATACGTTTTGAACAGTGCACTTCGGTAGAATAAATAACCTTATTTTTTATTGTTCAATTTTTCACACGTTTTTCTTATTAAATAAATTATATTAAATAAGTAATATAAAATTAACCAAAGATATGACTGTACGATCGTAAATAAAATCGTTATTTTGGAAACAAGCATTACAAAAATAAATAATAATGAACATGATAATATCAGATAGTTGTAATGTAAAATAGAGAGTGCCTTCAATGCAAGGACTCTCGTAAGGCCGCGGTGTCAACATTGAAAAAAAACCTAACATCACGTGGTTATAGCGCTGCCACATTTGGCGTTCAGACATCTGTAGGAGTTCCAAATTTGGCACACTTTCTTCTTTTTGGTGATAAGGTGTTCTGTCCGTATTCAACTTTTTAACTTATATGTAGGTATTTACTTATTTTCAAACAATATGCGCTAAATATTTCCTCTTCATTAACGAAACGAAAATATTTTATTTGTGTTCAATACTCGAAGAAGCGAAACTCTTTATATTTCTCAGGTTTTATTGTTCAAATTTTCTTATTGAACTATACAAAATAACAATTGAAAGAGAACTTCGCGTATGGTAATTTTTTTACATAAAAACGTAATGAAATTTTTTTCAAAAGTACAAAGTAAGAAAAATATCTTTAATATATATGTTAAACTCCCTTAAATTGTGCCACTCGTTCAATAAAACGATATTTAAATACAAAATTAAACACAAAACCATATTACAATACTTCGATCTCGTTTAGTTCTGAAAGTCGCCAAGGCCTGCCAAGTAATATTGGCGCATGAATGAATTGGCATTTCCACCTATCACGTGGTTTCAATGATGCACACACGGAAATCAGCATTTTTATTCCTCTATTTGTATCATTACTCTATGGATAATATCGTCGCCTCAGGGCAACAGTTAGGATATGAGCAGAAACAGAGTTGCCTATGAAATTGATTTTAAAATTTGCTGTTTTTTCAATGCTGAATATCTAAGGCTGTAGTTCAGGGATTTCAAAGAAGACATAAAAATGTCCGAGTGTTCCACTAAATAAAGGCACATTTAGTAATATTAGCAAGACCGAAAACTCATTTTCGTTTTTTTTTTCCCGATGTCTTACTGTTGCTCTGAAACGACGATATATAATAAAATTTTCTAAAATAATAAAGAAAAATTTTATCAATTTGGCCAGAAAATATACACCATATAAAGGATTTTTAATGTTTTGTGGTGTTGGAATTTAGGTACTATAAATTTTAAAATTGAACAGAATTTTCCAAAATATTATAAATAATAGTTATACAAGTATGCATGCAAATATGATTTTCTTCTACGAATAAATTCACTCTGATAATCTTTAAACATGTTAAAACCAACCGATCAACATTTTAAGAGTCTTAAAAAAGCTACTGGGGTGACAACGTTCCATTTGGGTTACCTTCAGAGAAATTATCGAAGTCCATTTTATGTAAAGGTCTGTGGTTGTTGAAGATAAATTACCAGATGTAAGGTCCATTCAATCTGAACCTAAACCCAACAAACCTATATGTTGCATTGTTATTGCAATTTGTTACGTTGCATTGAATTCCGTTTTCATCCCCCCCCCTTCCTACCCCTCCGGATACTTTGTAACCTTTTCACCTTTCCGAACAACTAAACTCGGACATCCGCCACTGAAAAAAAAACTGAAATGAAGAGAAGAAAGAATTGAATGTAAAAAAAAATGGCGCCTGAAAAGAGAGGTGGGGGAGTGCACGTGTCAGCACGCGAGTACAAAACGAACATGCCTGCACATGCGCATGTGTGCCGCGCCTCCCCACATTGTTCTCTAGCGCATAACGGGACTCGAAAAAGTGCCTCCCTCCCCCCCTCCCTTTTCCCCTGAAAAAAGGGATAAAGAACGACAGAGGGTGGAAATGAGTGACGAGACGATTTTTTTTTATTTTTTAGAAAAAAAGTTTCTTATTCTGTTCAATGAAAAGATGAGTTTTAGAGAGGGGGCCATAGTGGAGCGTTGCGATGTGTAGCGAAAAATCTCAAAATTGGCGAGTTTTTTGTATTTAATTCTAAATTACAGGTATAATATTTAAGTTTATAACTTTTATAATAAAGTATTTAATTTTTTTTTTAATTTAATAAATTTTTTACAATATTTAAATTTAATATTTTTTAATAAAATATTTCTAAAATATTTAAATTTAATATTTTTTAATAAAATATTTCTAAAATATTTAAATTTAATATTTTTTAATAAAATATTTCTAAAATATTTAAATTTAATATTTTTTAAATATTTAAATTTAATATTTTTTAAATATTTAAATTTAATGTTTTTTAAATATTTAAATTTAATGTTTTTTAAATATTTAAATTTAATATTTTTTAAATATTTAAATTTAATATTTTAAAGTAAAATATTTAATATGTATATACTAAATGTTTAATATGAAATATTAAATAATAATTTAATATTTCATATTTTAATATGTTTATACTAAAATATTTAAATTTATTATGTTCGTACTAAAATATTTAAGTTTAATATTTTTTATTAAAATTTAATATTTTTTATTAAAAATTAATATTTTTTATTAAAATTTAATATTTTTTATTAAAATTTAATATTTTTTATTAAATTTTAATATTTTCTTATTAAAATTTAATATTTTTTATTAAAATTTAATATTTTTTATTAAAATTTAATATGTTTATATTAAAATATTGAAATTTAATATTTTTTATTAAAATTTAATATGTTTATATTAAATATAATACTTAGATAAAACGTGGACCGCCAACTTCTAATACTACTAAATATAATTCGAGTGACAAAAATATTGGTGTTAGGTAAAATTAAAGTAGTTAATGTTTTTGATTTATTCAAATTAATGTATTAATAGCACATAAATTATATCGTATTCAATTTAAAATGTTATTAATAATTTAACGTAATACCTCAAATTTATTATTCAAATAATATAAGATTAAGATTGCATTTATATACCAGTTAGCGGTTACACTTCAACCAGCAATTTTGTTTACTTCCATTTGGCGATAATTCCATCGAATTGGCGATAATTTTCATTTCGAAATGGCGCAATCTTAAATTTCTTCTTGAACCAGCACCCCTACCAAGACAATAGATTTTTTATGTGTGTGTGGTGCGGAGAGGTCGTCCTATCTGAAAAGGGGGGTGGGGGAGAGGGGAGCGTGCGCGTTTTGTCGTTTGCACCAATGGGAGCGCGCGACGAACGACAGATGGTCGCCAGCGCGCGTGGTGCATTGTCGAGGAGGATGTACCGCTATTCTTGCCCGCCTTTGTCTAACCCCGCGTGACTAACTGTATGTCACTCTGTAACCGCGGGACTTCGCCATTCGGACGGAAGATTTCGTTCATGCCCCCCCCCCCCCCCCCCCTAACAAAAAATCTTTTTGAAATTTTGGAAAACTTTAAAATATCCCGCTGTTTCTATAATCTCAGGATAGGGTGAATGTTCCAGTTACCGATCATTTGGAGAAAAAAATATTTAAACAGCCTATCATTACGTTTTTAAAAGTCCCTTCAATAAATGTTACTACTCAAAGGCTTTTGAAATTTAGGTACATTTCATTTTACAGTCTAATGTTAATTCAGTAGTCAAGGCCGTAGCCAGGATTCTTTTTCGGGGGGTGTTATGGTTGACGGTTTAATTTCCTTTGTTACGACAACACGAAGACAAACTTTTCCTTTATAATTTTCGTATCGTATCTAAACAATTTTCAAAACTGATGCAGTTTCAACCTTTATATTTCATAAACTGTTCATGCTAAAATATGCCGAATTGTAGTGTTTTGGCAATTTTTTTTTTAAATTTTACATTAAAACACATTTTAAATGCCTATTCCTTGAAATCCATTTTAACCAATAATAAGTGGATAAGTAGCAAAGAAAAAAAAACTAGTTTTGGAGATACGCAATTTGATTCTATATGTAGAAAATATAAAATGTTTTAACATATTTAACATTTCTATAACGATTTGAGAAGAAAAAAATCCACAAAATCCCTTTAAAAAATTAGTTGGGGTACAGTATTGTTTTAACCACGACCATAGAAGGAACTGGTTATAAGCGTTTCAGAAGTTACAATTTATAGTTCAGTGCCGAAAGAATCGAGAGTACAGCCAACACCACCGTAACTGACTCAAGGCCTGAGCGCGCTTAGAATGAGTCATCGCAAGCAGACCGGTATCGAAGAAGAAGCGAATGGCACTTAGCGAAATAATTTACGGACGTTGCGGTGGTGTTGGTACAGCCACGGCCGTGGTTCAGCTCACTTCCGTTCAGAACACTCCCAGCCGATGTAGAAAAATAGAATATAATTGGCTGTGACGTCATAGTCAATTTTTATAGTTCTACACCATCGGTGGTATTAGGCACTATAAGTAAATAGTTTTCTTTGATTCAAGAAAGAAAAAAAGGACATGAAGGAAAAGAAGGGGGAAGAGGAGTGAGTGTTGAAAAAAAGTATCACACAATTTCGGGGGGGGGGGGTTTTGTCCCGTCGGTCCCCACCCTGTCTACGGGCCTGTCAGTAGTCGTACGCTGTAAAAAAAGAAGGTACTTGAAAAATGAGTACCTGAACATACTCCTTTTTATTTGAGTGCAATTGCATCGTAAATGAGCGATGACGAACTCAAATTAAAGTAATCGTACTTTCTCATAACTGAGCAGAGTGATTTAATATTGCTAATCTCAGCTTCAGTTCAAGCCATCTTAATAGAGCGACCTAACACACTTAAAATAGTTGTTCAGAAGATGGTATTCCACATTATTTGATGTCGGTTGCTTACTTTCCATACTTTTGGCACACCTGTTTATCATTTCTTCTGTTTATAACTTCTTCGCATCGTCCTGGTAGTTTAAAGAATAAGGCATTATGTTGCGATATCTGAGGATCTGGGATCGATTCCTGGTAAGTTATGGTTGCAATTGTTCAGATGTATTGAAAGTGGTATATGAAGGCAACCTATGTAAGCAAGCATCTGCTTCTTTTATTTATTTGTACTCATTTTTCAAAATTGAAACAAAGATCAGCATCGAATGTACTAAAAAATGAGTACATTTACCATTACAGTACATTTACAGTACCATTACAGTACATTTACAGTACCATTACAGTACATTTACAGTACCATTACAGTACATTTACAGTACCATTACAGTACATTTACAGTACCATTACAGTACATTTACAGTACCATTACAGTACATTTACAGTACCATTACAGTACATTTACAGTACCATTACAGTACAAATACAGTACCATTACAGTACATTTACAGTACCATTACAATACCATTACAGTACATTTACAGTACCATTAAAGTACATTTAAAATACATTTACAGTACCATTACAGTACATTTACAGTACCATTACAGTACATTTACCCTGAGTACATTAATGAGTTAATTTCGATTACCTATATTTAACAGTGTAGGAATTTAAGCTAATAATAATAATCACCTGAGTTTAAAGAAAGTCCGTGTAATCAGACATACAAAAACCCTTCCGAAAACCACCTGCTTGCAAATTGAGAAACTTTCATAAAAACCCTTCTCCCATTTTTATTTCTTTTGAAACTAAAAGCAACAAAATATATATCCCCCTTCAAAGTTACAATAATAATAATACTATTAAAAAAAAAAAGAGTTGAAAAACACAATTGCGTCTCTTTTCCTCAAGGCAACAAGATCAAGTGCCATTTACCTCTTTTGTTTCTTCCCCCTTTGCCTAACTGCGACTTGCACTGGACAGCGTCTCGGCCAATCAGATGTTTCCTTGCGGTTAGCCATCTGTCGTGGCAGGGGCCTCGTCAAATTAACCGAACTGAAGTAGACATTTCTAAAATAAGTCCATTAATCTAACCCGGACATTGCTAAAGGGAGCGTTGCTTCGAAGGTCGAAACGGTGTAGATTTTTTCTTGTTTTCTTCCGCATCTGGGACAACCGTTAGAGAGCTATTTTATTGGTGGTATTTTATACGACGCAATTTTTTTTTTATCTCTTCGATTTAATGACGTTTGGGATATGCGCATAAATTTCTGAGAATTTAATTCACAGCTTTATATATAATTCGTAATATTATTCGAACCTACCTTTTTTTTGTATAATATATTCATTATTTTTCTCCCCTCGAACTCCAATGCAGTTGCGTCTTGTGGACTACAGCAAGTACAGCCGGGCTGTACCTAAATTTATTAGTGTGTTTTAAAACTAAAATCAGATATTTTACTAATTTCCATAACTTAAGATTATAAATGAAAATGAAATTTATACGGTGAGTAAACAAAATGTCCGATAAATAGCAAGCCTGTTGCCGTAATGCACAATTCAGGAGGGGAAAAAACTCCATTCAATCAAAACTGCAGCCAAACAGCGAAGTTCGAAATCGGCTGCATCGTTGCCATGGCAACCTCTACGTAGTATGGAGATTCCACCCCTGCTAATGCACTGCATGTGTGGAGCGGTACAGCTCGAAATGAATTTTCTGATTTGGGCTGCACTTGGTAATTCGATAAACTGATTGGCCCGTGCGTAAATCGAGATTATAGGTGGGAGAACCGAAAATTTCCCAGAATCTCTTCAAACGGAAATAGTTTTCGTAATACATTTACTGTGTGCTGTTGTTTCGTTATTTAAGTGAATATTAAAATTGACCGATTCGCATGTTTAAAAGAATGGAGGATTGCTTTAATTTTCAAAAAAATAAGTCAGTGTTTTCTATTTTTTTCGCATGTTATCATTTCATAAAAATTGAAAGGAAACTTTGATTTGAGTATTAAATAATAAAGAATTTCCGGTCATGTATGGTTGTCGAGAAAATGAGGGGGAATCACGTGATTTCGGCTGTACCAACATTTTCGACCACGGGACGCCACAGCTCCATTGACGCAAAACTGGGTTACAATAGTAACATTTTAATATTTGCTTTTTTATAAAATGCTGATCTACGCAGGGCCGCCCTTAGCAGCTACGGCGCCCTATGGGAACTTAGTAGCGAGCTCCTTTTTAACCTCTACACAAATGTATGAATAAGATAGAATGATACTTACTTTTTTGAGATTTTAATTAATTCAGATTTTTGAAAAGCCTATCGAATTTTTTTATTAATTAAAAATATTTGATGCGGCTTCATATCATTTGAATTGAATATTTATTAGAGAAGTTTGTTAGCATGAATGTCCTCTTCGCATTCATAAATAGAGTGGAGCTCCAAGTTATTTGTTTGCGAAGAGTTTTTCAAAATCGTTATATTCTTTTAAATACATCCTGTATAACTTTATATATAATTCTCTTACGCGGTGATTGAAAAACGCTGTTTTTCTGTATGCAGATTGGCAACAGTTACATTGTTTACAAAATTCTGTTGCGTCCGCATTTTTATTTTGCCATTAACCCCTTCAATCCATTGGTAAATAATTATTTTGATGATATCAGCTTAAATTAGGAAGAATATAAGCCTTATTAAATTAAAAAATAGAAGTTTTGAAAAACGCTTTTCCAAACTTTAAATGAAGGAAATTGAGGGGCCGCCATCTGTTGGCGATTTTGAAAACTAGATTTCTATGAGCTTCATTTTTATGACGTATAACTCAGTAAATTACACACTTCTTGTATTCAAGATTTATGGTAAGCTTAAACGTCAATTATGGCCAAAACAAACTACCAATAATGTTGGAAATTTAACTGAAACGCGGGTAAGGTGTGAATATTTATTAAACCATTTGCTGTCATTTTCTTTAGTTTTTTCGACTAAATTTTCAAATATAACGCAAGTATAACAAATAATTCTTCCGCCAACTATTTTCCTTTTTCAGACTACGCGGCGCCAAATGACAAATATTTGATATTCCAAGGTATTGACCGCCCATTCAACTTGACGTCCCCTATTTGACAGGCAAGGCATCCTACGCTCAACAAACAAGGAACCTACCGCATTTTCTTCCCTAAAAACCCCAGTTTCCGATTTCAGAAATACAAGATTCTTAACTACACAATCTCTGATATATCATTCCTCCATCTTTCGAACGTCCATCTTACAATAGATCTTTACTTATCGGATCTCCATCCGTCGACCACGACCTAATTTGTGGTCGAGACCACAGAAGATCTCGATCGGTCATTCGCTGGACAAACAGATCGGGCTTGTCGCGGAGGACATTCAACCAAAAGTGTGTTTACCCCCCAAGCCCAACAAAAGCGGTACAGATCTATGGGTCAACACAAACTTGGAGGGCATTCTTCTTATGCTGGACCACCTCCTAAGAGTTTGCTTTGTCGCCTTTTCGACAAATCCGAAGGACCACAAAGGGTTTCTTTTGAGGAGGTACTCGATGGTCTCGATGGTTGAAGTTTGCTGTTGGCGACAAAGTCTGTCGGTTCGATTCAGGGTATTTTTCTTGGGATTGAAATACCTCAAATTGATCTCTGGGTGGGATTTGTCTACGAAAGGTAGGATTTTGTAGGACCAGGGGGGAGAGGGGATGATATTTTCCAACAATAATAAGGAATTTAAGTTTGGTTGGTTCGGTTAAATAACGACGTACTAGAGCTGCACAATGAGCTGTTGGCGACGATTCGGGGTCTATCTCGAAGGAAAGACCCGAAAACACATACACATTCACACACATTCATACATGCACCTCGTTGTTTTAGAACCATGATCAGATGACGAGGAAACACCTGAACTGGCACCCAACGCCTTCAATAGACGTCGGGACTTTGGACCCCGATCAGATATAAATGTACTGAAGTACACCAGTCCCGTATACACGCCGTTAATTTTTGCGGATGTTCTGGACGACTTTTCTAGTATTTTGTAGCGAAGTTGGAAACCCTCCGATCACTTTTTTTACTTTTCTTTGTCAAGTCCATTGCCTAGGATTGAACCAGGAATCTTCGTATTCCCAGCTGACGCCTTTAACCGCTCGGCCACGGAAGCCTCAAGGAATTTAAGTGATTTGTGTATTTGCGAAAAAGCAAAAATGTTACTTGCAAATGTGAATCTGATTGGTGTAGTCCTTGAAGACTGAAATCCTCCCAAATGTAAGACAAAAAGAACGACATTTAAGGAATTAATAACAAAAAATAATTAATCTAAGAATTTAACTCTTTGCACTCGGCTGTCGCCTCTGAGGCGCCAACAGAACGATCAGTTCTTCGGTTCCCTGTTCTTTAAAATCAACGAGAACATGATCTTGCGTTTAAAAAAAACATGATCTTTTTTCAACTTGTTGTCTTGCAGATCCAAAATAGATTATGCTTTTGTTTTCTGTGCCAAAAAAAATTATGGGGAAAAGAACATAAAGAGGAATAATTGTTCCGTAAAAAAGAACGCAAAGCGCAAAGTGTTCTTGGAGGGCAAAGGGTTCATAGTCATTTGAATGAACAATATATAAGTCGTTTAGTTTTAAATTCAAATAAATCCACATTTTTCGCAAAATCGTTTTTTATATTTTTCCCGAGTTTTTAATGCACAATATCACATTCCAAAACGGTATTGATCAAAAGTGTCTGAATTCAATCTAAAAGCACATTCAAACTCACTGATTTAGATCCAAAAGTACGTGGTTGACAATCGTTTTCGGCCTCTCATGTAAAGTTTATGAAAATGGATATATCTTTATTTGAAACTAGATAATTTCAAGATAATGACCGTTTTATTGTTTGATTCCGTTTCAAGATGAAGGGCCTCCGTTGCCGAGCGGTTAAAGGCGTCAGCTGGGAATCCGAGGATTCACGGTTTGATCCTAGGCGATGGACTTGACAAAGAGAAGTAAAAAAAAGTAGTGATCTTGTGATCGGAGGGTTGCCAGCTTCGCTACAAAATACTAGAAAAGTCGTCCAGAACATCCTCAAAAATTAACGGCGTGTATACGGGACTGGTGAACGTCCAAAGTCCCGACGTCTATTGAAGGCGTTGGGTGCCAGTTCAGGTGTTTCCTCGTCATCTGACCATGGTTCAAAAATAACGAGGTGCATGTATGAATGTGTGTGTGAATGTGTTCCCGGGTTTTTCCTTTTTTTTTTCGAGATAGACCCCGAACCGTCACCAATAGCCAACTGTGCAGCTCTAGTACGACGTTAATTAACCAAAATAAACCGTTTCAAGATGGCCGCTTTGTTATTTGATTCACTTTCAAGATGATGACTTTTTTTATTATTTGATTTCGTTTTAAGATAGTGGCCATTTTAGTATTTCCTTTTTGTATAACGTTTATTATATATATATATTTTTTTTTTTGGGGGGGGGGGACGCGTTTGATCTATTGTTCCTAAAACTACTAGTTGACATAATAAATTACTTCGTTAATAAGTATTATAGTTCTTTCTCAATACCTAATTATTAGAGAAGCAATTATTTTAGTCACGGATATATTTCCCATTAAGAAAAACGAAGCTCATATTTCCCCAAACGATTTTCGAACGGAAAAGCGATTTGAGATATTTTTCAGACAAGGGTGTCAACCCTTTTTCCTGACACCCCTCTCAGGTCATCCACCTCGCTCAGACGATCTACCTGGTCTCAGCGGGTCAGTGGGTGATCCATCTCCAACCCCCCAAACACCGGATGACCACGAGGGGGAGGGAGAGAACAAACAAGAGGAGGGAGAGCAGACGATGTTTGCTCGACCCCCCCCCCCCCCTCTTCTTCGTGTGGGAAAAGCAAAGCAGCATTTCGTGAAATGTACTCTTGAATCTTTGCCTGCTCATCATTTTTTTAGACTGTGCTAGATGGAGTGGGTCGTTTATGTATCTCTACATCTCTTTTGCATACATTCGATTCTCAATGGTCTTTTCCTGGACATTTATGGTTGAAAGACAATATATTACAGGTCCACGTAAGAACGATGAGAGTCCACTTTTTTGCTGAAATCTAGATTTCAACGCTATTTGGTACTTACAGGGATGTATTGTTATTTAATCAAGACGGAAACTGTGAGGAACCACGGAAATTCCTATTTCTTTTAAAATATCGGTATGAGGTGGATGTGTACACAATGTAAAAAAGTTCTTAAAATGAGTACCTGACCGTACTCATTTATCTTTGAGTATAATTGCATCGTAAATAATCGATGACGTACTCAAATTTAGGTAATCGTACTGTCTCCAAAATGAGCAGTGTGATTTCATATTGCTGATTTCAGCTTCTGTTCAAGTCACCTTAACAAAACGATCTGACAGACTTCAACAATATTTTATACAATATTTTCCACAATATTTTATATCGATTTCTTAAATGGATTTATTTCAACTTAATTTTCTTATTTCCCATCCTTTTGCCACACCTTTTTAAAACTTCTTTTGTTGATAACTTTTTCAAGTCACCCTAATAGTATAACGCTAAAGCACTGGGTTCAATTCCCGGTAAGTCTTGGTTGTAATTGTCGATATTTATTCAAAGTGATTTATAAAGGCCGCCATAAGATATTTAGGCAAACAACTGCTCTTTTTTTTCATTTTTACTCGTTGTATTTTATTAATTTGAGTACATGTGTTTTCCAAAAATGAAACTTATATATTCGGAGCTATGATAAGCATCGAATGTACTCAAATAGGAGTACATTTTACTTATTTTTGATTACGTATTTTTAACAATGTAAAATAATTAAGGTAAAATAACTGAGTTTATATTTAATAAGTAATCGACATCAAATTATGTGGAAAAATATCTTCTGAACAACTGTTTCAAGTTTGTCAGGTCGCTTTGTTAAGATAGCTAGAACAGAAGCTGAGATTAGACGAGCACAGAATTCGCAACACTCCGAATACGAATTCATCCATCACTCGTCGAACCAGATATTCGTGGGGTCTTTCTGCAATGAAAATTATACATTAAAGCTCATTTACATCAAGTTATAACCTTTTTTTTATTTGGGTTACATCTAAGAGTAAATATGCATACCCATGCACAAGCGAGGATCCAGGGGGGGGGGGGGGGGTAAAGGGGAAATTACCCCCCCCCCCCCCCCTTCAACATCTAAGATTATATTTTCAAAAGTCACCTTAAACAATAAAAAATTTCAAACTAAATTTTTTACTAACTAATAGTGCGAACCGTGATATATATGCATTGCTTAACGCTCTTAAAAACTTCCCAATACCCCCCCCCCCCCCCCTTCCGCATCCCGCAAGGTTTTATTTCAATTATGAAGTGTCTTAATATTTCTTTATTTTCTAGAATGTTAAGGTAATTTTTGAATAAAAAAAAAAGAGTAATTATACCTTGGCTTATAAGATGTTTTCGTACACCTCTTACCTTACAGCTATGTCCTTATGATTCGGAAATTTCAATCGTGCTGTAGAATACAAATAAATTAATTTTGATAATGAAGATAAATTATTTTATTTAAATAAAATATGCTCAATAAACCTGGGTCAGAATATTGAATTCACAGAAGAGTTACAAGTTTTTTATTCCCAGTGATACTCAAAATTCAGTAAACAGAGTTACACAAAGTATGCTTGTTTTAATTTCTATAGAGAAAAAAATAATTTAATATTTTTAAAATTTAAAGGAAAAAATAATTAAACGAAAAAAAGTTAAAGTAATCATTTAAAAAAATGTTAAATTTCAGAGTAGTTTTCCCTGCAACGGAAAAACTTTCGATTATCAAGTAGCTTGGAGGGGGAGGGGGGGGGGGGGGGGGGCGTCAAATTTTGTTTTCACGATAACAATATTCTGTATTACCCCCCCCCCCCCTAACAATAATATCTGGATCCGCCCTTGCCCATGCATGAGTGAAGAGTATTTCGCATAATTAATTGTAAAAATAATTGATACAGTGGTAAATAGAGCCTATAATTTCAATAGCTGT
Organism: Troglohyphantes excavatus; assembly: GCA_963932185.1. NCBI lineage: Eukaryota > Metazoa > Arthropoda > Arachnida > Araneae > Linyphiidae > Troglohyphantes > Troglohyphantes excavatus. Next base: position 6,480,607 of record OZ010677.1, on the reverse strand, counting down.
TCAAAAGCCCACTGTGTAGCTACAGTACGACGTATTTTCAACCAACCAACTATAGTTGCCCCGGGTAGGGTATGCAAACACCACGCTACATAGGCATTTTTATGAATCTATAAATTTGCGCGACCCCTTCTCTTTTCAAGGTATTTTGATGTTCACTCAATCGCCCTAGATAACTTTCTCTTTATATATATAGTCCCTCAGTAACTAGTATATCTCCCCTCCAGTTTGCTGAGATCCCTCCACATTGGTGGTGAAAGTTTATGGGGGTAGGGGGGGGGGATTTGGGATAGAAAAACTTCGGAATTTCCGGTCGTAATTTAAGGAAGTCCCTTTTGTTGTGAGAGGTAAAGATGTTTGTTTGACCACGATTTTCGAAATATCCCTTGTATTGTTGGGCGATTTCTGGGAGGTGATTTGTATGTGTGGCCTCTTCTTCATAAAATTTAGACGTTTCTCCAAAAGAAAAACAAACAATTTATTTTGATGAGTTTGTTTTTCTAACATTCTAGTTTTAGGGCCGTACCACAGTATTTGTCCGTGATGTGTCCCCTCCTGAACTTTTTGTTATTATTTGATAATATGTTAATTAACGTTAAATAAACCAAATATTTTAAAAACTAACTAAACCCACTTACATAATTTGGTTTATTTTAAGTTAATTATCATATTATCAAGTAATAACACAAAGTTCAGGAGGGGACACATCATCGACAAATACCGTGGAAATATATATATATATATATATATATAAATTCATTCTTCTTAATTAAGGACCGATTCAGGGTGAAAACAATTAAGAGGTTATTTTAATTAGGAGATGAGATTTACGCTTCCGGCATGCTCTGTTTACTCTGTGGTTACAGTGAAAAGGATTAACAACTATGCATCAAATACAAATATTGACGACCAACAACGGGCTAAAGGCCCAACAAGGTTGATCCAGCTAGTATCTCTTAACTATCCCCCAATGAATATCTAACTTCTTAAAATCCGTTACTCCTGTACTATTAACAATATTCACTGGCAAGCTGTTCCATTTGTCTATTACCCTATTAGAGAAATAGTGTTTCATTCCTTCCTGATTAAAATGGGATTTGTTTCATTTGAACCCATGACCTCTCGTTCTATCACTCATATCAAAATATAAACCCTCCACATCAACTTGTTTAATAAATGTGAACAGTTGAATCAAATCTCCCCTAACCCTTCTCTTTTTCAGAGTATACATTTTAAAATTTCCTAATCAATCTTGGTAATTTCTGCATGAAAACCATCGGACCATTTTAGTAGCCCTGTGCTGAATTTTCTCTAACAATTCAATGTCTTTTTTAAGATATCGTAACCAAAACTGCACAGCATACTCAAGATGAGACCTATTAAACCTCTGTACAATGGCAAGATAATATCCTTAGATTTTGATGAAATATTTTTCCTGATGTACCCTAACATTCTATTAGTTTTCTTGCTAGCCACTGTACATTGATGACTCATTTTAAAATACTCACGCGTATTAATACATGGGTGAAGTTAAAATAAAAAGAATGGGGGTGGTAGACAGTTCTCTTTTGATAGTTCCGTGCTTTTTACAGCACTATATAATATTAAAATAAAAAGAATGGAGATGGTATAGCAGTTCCCTTTTGACAGTTCCGTGCTTGTTACAGCACTATATAATATTAAAATAAAAAGAATGGGGATGGTAGCAGTTCCCTTTTGACAGTTCCGTGCTTGTTACAGCACTATATAATATTAAAATAAAAAGAATGGGGATGGTAGCAGTTCCCTTTTGACAGTTCCGTGCTTGTTACAGCACTATATAATATTAAAATAAAAGGAATTGAGATGGTAGCAGTTCCCTTTTGACAGTTCCGTGCTTGTTACAGCACTATATAATACTAAAATAAAAAGAATGGGGATGGTAGACAGTTCACTTTTGACAGTTCCGTGCTTGTTACAGCACTATATAATATTAAAATAAAAAGAATGGAGATGGTAGCAGTTTCCTTTTGACAGTTCCGTGCTTGTTACAGCACTATATAATACTAAAATAAAAAGAATGGGGATGGTAGACAGTTCACTTTTGACAGTTCCGTGCTTGTTACAGCACTATATAATATTAAAATAAAAAGAATGGAGATGGTAGCAGTTCCCTTTTGACAGTTCCGTGCTTGTTACAGCACTATATAATATTAAAATAAAAATAATGGAGATGGTAGCAGTTTCCTTTTGACAGTTCCGTGCTTGTTACAGCACTATATAATACTAAAATAAAAAGAATGGGGATGGTAGACAGTTCACTTTTGACAGTTCCGTGCTTGTTACAGCACTATATAATATTAAAATAAAAATAATGATGGGGATGGTAGACAGTTCCCTTTTAACAGTTCCGTGCTTGTTACAACACTATATAATATAATTACTTAGCAGAAATTTTTTAATGTCGGGAATATATCAGTAAATACACACAAGTAATATAACTAATATAAACATTTATTTGTACATATATAAAATTTTTACAAATGGTCGGACACATTGGCATCTGAAGTTTGTGCATAATATATGAAAGAAATAGGGAAATGAAAACATTTTTTAATATATAATAATGTTTGAACATTTTAATTATTTTATTGCAAAAGGTTGAAGGAATTATCCTAAATTATTTAAATGATATTCTTTATTTATGTTTTTTAAGTTAAACAATGATAATTTTGATTGATCTCTTACGAATATAATTTGTTTAAAAAAAATAATATAACCTTTTTTTACATTTTTAGTACATTTCATACGTTTACAATTGAAAAATCATAATAATTGAATTTTTTTAAAAACTTTTTTTGACAGTCATAGAGCTCAAGAATAATAATTAATTTATAACATAATTATTTCAAAATTCATGAATTACGTATATTTACGGCACATTAAAAAAATAATTATAAAAAGTGTGATATTTTTGTCTCTGAAAAAGGCAGCAGCTAAACTTTGTGTTATTTAAAACAACATGCGTGCAATATATGCTACGTAACATAGACTTCTATATGCTGAGAATCAACAGACTAGACACTATACAATAAAATGGAATGTATATAAGAGGCACATGTAAGGCAAGAAATTACTTTAAAGTAAGCTCGAAAAGTTCCTGAAGTACTAACCACTGAGCTAGAATATAATAAATACTAGAAAGAGAACTCTCATTGAGCGATAACCCTGCTGCGCGGATGCATACAATTCGGAAGAAAGGTTGAGAAAACATTCGTCCTTGGCTATGCGGGAGTCTCATGTGACGTCATAGAAATGTTTAAAATTGCTTTTTTCGGTGACTTTTGTGTTCTTTTTCTTGTGAGTAAGTATGGAAAGCCATTAAATGTGCTGGGTTTAAGTTTATCTATCTTCGTTCGAAAAGGAGTAAAGTGGTCGGTAACGCTTAGTCGTCGCTCCATGCTTATAATTATATAATCTAGCTCAGTGGTACTAACTAATCCGCCATTACAGTTCAATAGATGTAGCTCACAAAATTGAGGTAAAATGTCATTACATTATATAAAAGCTACTTTTGATATAAAAAATCTTTATAAAAATACAACAGGTTCAATAGTTAAAGTGAAATTCATCTAGAATTTTTAAAGGACCCTACACAAACGTCAAATTTTCAAATGTCTTAAGAAAATAGTGGCATAAAATTTTGAAAATGCTTAAATATTAAATACGTATAAGTGTCTTTTGATATCAGTTAAAAGTATTCGAATTGGTTCATTCGAAAAACAAAACATCTAAAATTTAAATTACTAATTTCTACATTCTAACGGCATTCTGGGAATGCTCAGCGATACTCTAAAACTGGAATTAAATACTTTGCCGTATCACAATACTCTGTACAAATCCTGCCTTTACAAGACAACAACAAATTATTCGAAATTGCTGTTGCCACTCTTCACAACTTAATAATATATATTAACTATTCAAAGTCTAATAAACTATCTTTTGTACAATTCATCGCTGTGCAATTTTGATAACACGATTCCAACCAGAAAAATGGTTTAGCCACAACTAACCTTCACTTTAATCCTTTACGGTCCATGGATTTTTGTATCCATGTCCATGAATTTTTGTATACATGTCCATGAATTTTTGTATCCATGTCCATGAATTTTTGTATCCATGTCCATGAATTTTTGTATCCATGTCCATGAATTTTTGTATCCATGTCCATGGATTTTTGTATCCATGTCCATGTTTCGTATCCATGCGGTCCATGTCAGTCCAATGCAAAATTTTTGGAAAAATAATTTTAGTTTAACAAAATAAAAGCTAAACATTTAAATAAAAATGTCTACTTGCTTTTTTTTATTTAAATTAAAAAAGCGAATTTCATTAAACTTTTTAATAAAATATTCACTAGATTTTTTTTTATGTACTACAAACAATTAACAAAGTACCGAATCGTAATATCTTCGAATTTAAAATTCTATTTTTTTAAAATACGAGAATACATACTTAAGTTGGGAAAATATAAAGATTTACAAGGGTCATATAGAAGTTAAAGAGTTGATAAATACCTTATTAGAAAAAAATAGTTAAGTACTTAATACACGGTCCTTAAAATCTTAAACCAAAATAGTTCGTTCTAGTTTTACGACTGTTTTCTTAAACTTGCGTACGGTTTTATCACAATAAAAGAAGGCTTACAATACACATTAATGTAATGCATTAATAATGATAGTTAGGAATATCTTGAGCTTATTCTTTATAGTAAAGATGACGGTAACGATTCAAACTTCACAAGTACATTTAAAACAAGAAACATTGGTATACGTGGCTTTTAAGGCATATAGGAACAGTAAAATGTGACAAGAAAACGTACACTTTGGGGAAAATATTAAATTTTGACAATTTTTCGACTTTAATATATTTTAATCAAAAAATATCCAAAACATCATTTGGCTTTTTTTAATTGGAAATAGGATAAAAGTTGAGTTTACAAAAATGTAATATTTTCCCTTTAACATTGAGCATTTCATACGGTAACTGTTGTAAAAAATGCAAATTTCCTTTGTTGCAAGGCATTTTGTGAATAAGGGGCCAACCTTAAATTGAGTTAAGTTTAGTGGAAATAACAATAAGTATTATTCAAAGTTCATGTTCTCCTTGAAATGCGCAATAATGCTGCAAATGCAAATATTTACGCACACGATTTTCTAAGACTAATATTGCAAGATGCAAATAAGAAAGCTGTATAAAACTTGTTTGTTATTCGAAATTATATTGAAACTGTGTTATTTATATGACTTTTGTTGCTTTTCTTAGGCTTATTCTGCACAAACGGAATTAACGCGCGTTAGCTTTTGCAAATGATTCTATGATTAGGAATGCAAAAGCTAACGCGCGTAGATAACGTCCATGTAAAATAGGCCTTCGATGTTACAAGGTCACTGATTTCCTTTGTTTCAATAACGCGCTGTCATGGAAACGACGTAAAATTAGTGTAAGAGGATAGTGACCTTGAAGATTTAATAAACAGAGTATAACAGCGTTTTAAATTTACGTAACAATATTTATAGATGGTTTCTTAGTACATATTTTTAAGGAAATGAATAACTGTATTCTGTCAAAGACACTTGGACAGGTACGAAAAACTCGTAGAATTGTCACTAAACGGTTTCTGGATCATAGTATACAGGATATAGCACTCTGAATTAAGATAAATCAGAAAAAAGAATTATATATCATATATATAAATATCATATATATTTAATATATTTTAAAAGTAAACAATATAAAATAATCTTTTTTTTAAAAAAAAGGAAAACCGACTTAAGGAAAATGCGGTAAAAAGTAAAAAATAATTTTTAATTTTACGACCAAGTTGAAAAAAAAATGAATTATTTAATATCAATTTTATATTTATTAAAACTTTTCGAAATTGACGATAACGTTTATGTATGATTTTTGTAAATTGGCATTAACTTCAAAAAGTTGTAATAAATACAAAAATGATATTAAACAATTAAAAATTTTAAACTTAGTCGTAAAATTAAAAAAATATTTTTTACTTTTTAGCGCATTTTCCTTAAGTCGGTTTTCCTTTTTTTTTTTTTTAAAGATTATTTTATTTTTCCCTTTTTAGTTTAAAAAAAAATAATTGCTTTGAGAGTGAAATTAAATAAATTATTCGCCAATTTGGCGAGTGATTGCCCTATCTATGAGGTCACATCTCTTCGATATGTCATACCTGTCCGTTATCTTTAAATATATTGGGAAAGGATAACATGCGGAAATATTAGTACGGATAACATGAAGGAATAATAGGGCGGACTTAAGCTCATTGTTTATCATCGTAAATCAAAAGGTGTTAAGAGTTCTCAATTCTCGGATTTTTTTTCCCTTTTTGAAGAGGGAAAAAGAAAAAACATCCGATAACAAGTGGCACAAAAAAGTCATTCCCGGCGTCAGGTTAATTTTTCTTCTTTTTCCACAACTGTCCTTTTCGTTTCTCTTCTCGACAATACCACCGAGAGAAGAGAAGGGGAAAAAAAAGAATAGAATCCGAAGAAACGTTCTTTTTTTTCTTGTTCTTTTGCTTCAGTCGGTGTTCAGGAAATCCCTTTCGAATGGAATGGAAGCCGCACGAACTTCCGGTTTCAGACCGGAAGAAGATGGCCGCTGGCGCAGCAAAAAAGGGGATAAAACCACCGAATTATAGGAAAAAGTTTTTCGAGAAGGGGGATTTTTCCGGGCGAACGCATGACTGGACCCCGGATCCTTTCGGCCGCAGATCCGCGCTGTGTCCACTGAGTGGAAGAGATCATCTATTCATTGGCAATGTTTCTACTTGGCGACGACCTTGGCGATCGTTTAATTCGGATCGAACCGATGAGACGCGTCCATAGTTCATCCATAGGAAGTCCACTGAACGTCCATTTGTGTCGCTGGTTTCACTGGGAATGGATTCTTCATCGTCCTTGTTGAGCAGTTGCTTGTTTCAAGCTACTGTTTTTTTTTTATTTTTTGGTACAATTGGGTCATTCTGAAAAAGAAATAATTCTTTTAAACATGGGAATCAAACTAACACATTGCAGATATTAAAAATAAGTAAATGTCGTCCTACTTATTAATGAAAACCAGTGTTATATAAATTAGTATATTTATTGTATTTACTCGTATTCTAAAACAATATACATATTTCTTCTCAATTTTCTTTTAATTCTTAATGCGTATATAGGGGAAAATAACATTTACTTAGGGTCAATGTACCAATTTCAGACCAGTTAAGACCAATGTTCGACCAATTTATGACCAGTTAAGTCCAATTTCCGACCAGTTAAGACCATTTTCCGACCAGTTAAGACAAATGTCCAACCAGTTAAGACCAATTTCCGACCAGTTAAGACCAATTTCTGACCAGTTAAGACCAATGTTCGACAAGTTCAGACCATTGTTCGACCAATTTCCGACCAGTTAAGACAAATTTCTGACCAGTTAAGACCAATTTCCGACCAGTTCAGACAATTGCCAAACATAAAAAAAAAATATGTGACTACTGAACTGAGATTAGACTTTAAAATGTAATGTACTAAAATTTTAAAAGCCTTTTGAGTAACGTTGATTGAACGGATTTTAAAAGCATTTACATTTTAACACATTTTACTTGTTTTTGAATATCTATTTTTAACAGTGCAGCGGGTTTTTGAAATATACGAGTCAAATATGAATTACGGCTCGAATATGAAATATGATTATTTTTCTATTAAAAAAAGTTTTAAACCTAACCTCGGATCGGTTTCCTTCGAACAGCGAATCGTCATCTGACCTGATTCCACCACAACCAACTCAAGATTCCTGATCGGATTCGTTACTACCACCCCGTCCTTCAAAACCCGACTCCGCATCCCCGAGGAGAGAGTCCATCTCCCACAAAAGAACATAAAAAGAACCTTTAAATTATACTTTATAATTATTTTTCCCGAAAAAAAAAAAAGAATCGAAACCCCATTCTCTCAGGTCTCTTCCATAGGCAAATCCCGACCAACTCCAGGTAAGTCGTTGCCTAGAAGGTAGAGAAAAAGACAAAAAAAAAGAGATTTTTTTTGTAAGGGGGGGATATCCCAATGCCCAAAAGGGACCAGTCTTGAATAGGTGGTTATGCCTCCCCCCCTCGCTGAAGGTGCTTTTTCTACCTGTACGTATGGCAACAATGCGGATCGACCACACTTGCCTCTCTATCCCAAAGTTCTGGATTTCGGCACAATAGCGGAGAGGGGGTTCTTTTTCTTTGTCCCCTAGGCCCCCTTTTCTTTTTTCGAGGGGGGAACCCCGAGTACTCGATACCAGGTCCCTTTTTCCTCTATTATGTTGCCAGAGCCGCACCTCCCTGGATTCTTTTTTTTATTATTTTATTTCTTCACCATGGTCTCCTAAAGAAAAGTTCATCCATAGGCAATGCTCGATTCTTTCGTCTTGAAGAAGAAATAAAAAAGTAAAAATTTTTTTTTTTTTTTTTTTTTTTTTACTTTTGGTTTTTTTTTAATATAAAAATCCGAATACTCTAGGTTACTAGAGAGTTAGGGAGAGGTGAAGGGGAGGGGAGGGGGATAGATTTTTTTAAATATATTTTGTCGACGCGCGCTTTGGTTGTGTGTACTGACGCATGCGGACTAACCTGTCAGCTTCCGGTCCGGTTAGTTTGGTCGTGAGGGGAAGGGAAGGAGGGGGGATATATCTCAAGAAAAATAATAATACAACTCAACTCAGCATCCGCCGTGAGAGATATTTCACGTGTAGATAGATTTCTTCCCTCGCCAAGAATGCCCGCTACCATTTCGAAGGTGGGGGGGGGGGGGGGGGGCAAGAAATACGTAATAATAACTGAGTCAAATCGCATGAATTTTTTTACCATGGGCTGTTCTGTTTGGTTTTCATCACCCCCTTCGGTGTCGTCGTCGAAAATCCGCATGAAAGGCGTGGCATCGGCATTCTTCATGCCTTAATTCCCTCAGTTCTTCTTCTTCCAAACCTTCTTTGGGGGGATTTCTCCAAGTTTTGGTGTATCGAAAAAAAGGCGTGGTAAGGAGTGTTTTCGAAGAGAAGGCTCTGCGGGCTTTAATTTCTACTCTTTTTTTCTACCGATTCTGAAAAGCCCCTCGGAAGGCGGCCCGCTCTTGATCCTGTCATCCCTACACAAAGGGCGTCATCAAGGGAAAGGAAGGCCCTGTGCCCCTTTTGTTGCCAGAATCCCTTTTTAGAAAAAAGCCCCAATTTAGGGAAGGAACACCCCGACAAAGCCCTCCGCGGAAGGCGGGTGACGAAAGAGTTTAATGAAAATTTAAAACCTCCCTTTGGAAGTTGGGCGAAAAAAACATCCAAGCCCCCCCCCTCTTATAACTGGATCAAGGAAAAGAAAGGGGGGAATGATGGACCACGTCAAGGGGATTAAAATCGGGGGGCGACACAAAAGACAGGGGGCTTAAGTGTTAACTAGGAAAAGGGTAAGCTGACGCGGAAGTCTCATATACCTGGCGAGAATCCACCGAGAAATGTCGCGGAGAGATAGCTCGTAAACTAATCTGGATCATCTTCCATTGATGTCAGAAGATTAGCGAGGCTGAAGAAGACCCTTTGATTCTTTTCACTCCCTAGTTATTTATGGAAGCATATTATTCTCGGACTTTATGTGGGACCCTGCCACGGTGTCTTGTCTCAGGCCCCCCCGTGAAAGTGGCCGTTATGGCGTGTAGATCGCATTTTTGCGCCTCCTTTTCAGGTCCTGGGGATTGTTTCACACCTTCAGACACCCCAGGATTCTAGCGGGTCATGGGAGGTTATGCGGGGACCACACAAAAGACGATGATCTTTAACCGGCCGTTAAGTTCAAAAGCATCCTATCGCCTATTTTTTTTTTTTTAATTTTTAAAAAATGTTTTTTGTTGGGAAGAAGAGTGTCAATCGTTTATTTTAAATTTTGATTCCCCCCCCCCCCCCTAAAAATCTCTATGCAATACCTAAATAACTCCCATGAACTTTTGAAAAATCCATACATTGCGAAGTTTAACGAAAATCTGTAAGGTGCAATGTAAAAAAAAAGGTACTTAAAAATCAGTACTTGCACCAATTTGTTTTTTCTAAATAGCGCCTTATACATATTTTTTAATAAATTGCCCTTTATATATCTTTTATAATAAATCGCATCTTATACATCTATCATGCGTTGCACATATTTTAAAATAAATCACGCTTTATATATTTTTTAAAAAAAATCGCCCCTTCTACATATTTTAAAATAAATCGCCCCTTATACATATTTTATAATGAATCGCATCGTTTACATATATCATACATTATGCATATTTTAAAATAAATCACGCCTTATACATATTTTATAATAAATCGCCCTTTACACATATTTTAAAATAAATCACCCCTTGTACATATTTTTTAATAAATTGCCCTTTATACATCTTTTAAAATAAATCGTACCTTATACATGAATCATGAGTTACACATATTTTAAAATAAATCACGCCTTATACATATTTTATAATAAATCGCCCTTTACACATATTTTAAAATAAATCACCCCTTGTACATATTTTTTAATAAATTGCCCTTTATACATCTTTTAAAATAAATCGTACCTTATACATGAATCATGAGTTACACATATTTTAAAATAAATCACGCCTTATACATATTTTATAATAAATCGCCCTTTACACATATTTTAAAATAAATCACCCCTTGTACATATTTTTTAATAAATTGCCCTTTATACATCTTTTAAAATAAATCGTACCTTATACATGAATCATGAGTTACACATATTTTAAAATAAATCACGCCTTATACATATTTTATAATAAATCGCCCTTTACACATATTTTAAAATAAATCACCCCTTGTACATATTTTTTAATAAATTGCCCTTTATACATCTTTTAAAATAAATCGTACCTTATACATGAGTCATGAGTTACACATATTTTAAAATAAATCACGCATTAAACATATTTTTTAATAAATCGCCCCTGTATACATATTTTTAATAAATCGCATTTTATATCTATTTTAATAAATCGCCCTTACATCTTTTATAATAAATCGCACCTTATACATCTATCACGCGTTACACATATTTTAAAATAAATCACCCTTTATTTAAATAATTTTTTAATAAATCGCCCTTCATACATCTTTTATAATAAATCGCATCTTACACATCTATAATACCTTATCCATATTTTAAAATAAATCCTGCCTTATACATCTTTTTTAATAAATCGCCCCTTATACAATTTTAAAATAAAATAATAATAAAATCTGCTCTTATATAATTTTTTTTTAATAAATCGCCCCTTATACATCTTTTATAATAAATCTGATCTTATACATTTATCATACCTTATGCATATTTTAAAATAAATCGCACCTAATATATCTTTCCGTAATGGTGGCCCAAAGCAAACAGTCCACTACATAAAATGTTTCGATTCTTTTTACTTTATTCCGAAACACAAAATACTTAGTGACATTTTCGGTTTGTGATCAATATTCAGTGCGGAGCGTCCGTATGTGTCTCATTTAAAATTCAGGTTCAGGTATCTTTTAATGGATGCGCGCGTGAAAAAAAACTAAAACTTAACTACTGGAGGTAAAATAAAAGAGGTCCGACCTTACGCAAACGCAACCTTATGAATACTAATAGTTTTCAGAGAAGCTCTGAACAGACAGGTTATTATTTTTAAAGGATTAGATTTTTTTGCGGTAGGAGAAAGGGCGATGACCAATATTGATAATTTAAATGGAATAATTGGTTATTATGTAACACTACTACTGTAAAAAAAAAAGTTCTTAAAAATGAGTACCTGAACCTACTTGTTTTACTTTGGTACAATTGCATCGTAAATGAGCGATGACGTAATCAAATTTAAGTAAGTGTACTTTCTCAAAAATGAGCAGCGTGATTTAATATTGCTAATCTCAGCTTCTGTTCAAGCCATTTTAACAAACACCTGACACACTTAAAATAGGTCTTCAGAAGATCGTTTTCCACATTATTTGATGTCGATTGCTTAAATGGAAACTGAGTTATTACAACTCAATTATCTTACTTTCCATTATTTTGGTACACCTTTTAAACAAGTCTTCTGTTTATAACTTCTTCACGTCGACCTGGTAGTAAAACTGATAAAGAACTGGGCTGTAGTGCCTGAGGTTCTGGGTCGATTCCCAGTAAGTCTTGGTTGTAATTGTCGATATTTATTGAACGTGATTTATGAAGACAGCCTGTTATGCAAGCAATTACTCTTTGTATCGTTTTACTCATTTTTGAATACATGTCTTTTTCAAAAATGAAACTTATGCATTCAGAGCTATGATAAGCATCGAATGTACTCAAAAATGAGTACGTTTTACTTAATTTTGAGCACATATTTTTAACAGTGTAAGTAACTGATATATTTTAGAAAAAGAAAATTATTTTAGGGAATGTTTTAACTTTTTGTGTGCGATTATTAATTGAAGTTTAGTATTATAGGTTAACTGATTTCAGTGCAAACTAAAATAATATATAACTCGCTTCGCTCGCTAAAAGGTAGGACACAACAAAAATGTGTCCTAGTAACAATACTTTTTTTTAATTATATTACCAAAAACTTTAAACGTTGAAACTAAATTTAAATTATAATTCATCTTGGCATCAATACATTTTTTCGCCATGTAAATCATTATAAAATCATTTAATTTAATTTCTTTTAAACTACAAATGAAAACAATGGAACCACTGGCAAGCCATTATTTAATATTTTATTTCTATCATTATTTATTATTTTCCACGTTATTTTCACACCTTTTCTGCGTTTCCTGCCTACCAGAAGTGTGTATGTAACTAAGTTAATACGTCATAAAAATTAAGGTCATAGAAATTTAGTTTTCAAAATTGCCAACAGATGGCGCTACGTCGATGTTCCACTCATGTAAAATTTAGAACAGCGTTTTTTAAAACTTCTATTTTTAATGTAATAGGGTTTATATTCTTCCTAATTTAAGCTGACATCAACAAAATAATTATTTACTAATGAATTGAAGGGGCTAATCGTCAAAATGGCTTACATAATGGCAAAATAAAAATACGGGCACAACAGAATTTCGTAAACAAACTAACTGTTGCCACTCAGCGTACAGAAAAACAGCGTTTTTCAATCACCGCGTAAGAGAAATATATATAAAGATTGATAATTAAAAATAATGTTATGTATAATAAAATAACTTTAATACGCATTAAAAATTATTTTCTGGATATTAACAATGATTTATATTGAAAATACAATGATTTACATTGGATATTAAAAAATATTTTGAAAATATATCATCATTGGTCTTAATGGATATTAAAATTATTTATATTGTATTCGAGTTCTCTAGTTTCAAAACCAGATAGATCCATTCCCATAAATTTTACAGGGGTCGCTAAAAACGATTGACATCCATGCACTATCGGATCTAAACGCAAAACTTGTACAAAATATATCAAAAATAATTTTGAAAAAATGCTGATATATCTGGATTCGAAATTGGGTTCATTATATACTTATTATATTTATTAATCTTTAAATAATGTTTATTACATATATGATTTTTAACATATTTAAATAATTTTTACTGAATATTTTTGTATAAATTTTGCCCTAATGGATATTTCTATATAAAAACTATCTTGAGGTATATATTATACTAACTGATTTTTAAGGATTAGTAAAGATGATTTTTAATATTATTTAATATATTTTTAATAGAAATTGGAAATAATATTTATTTGATGTTACAGTACATAATTTATGGTTCAAATTGCAAGATGTAAAGATAAAAATAAGAATAATAGAAAAAAGCACGCACTCTCTCTGCTACGTAATAAATATATAATATGAAATATGTTTTTTAAAATGTAAATATCTTTCAAATGTGAGTTGTTTCAAAAACACACTTTTTTTTAAATTACAAAATTCGTATATTCATAAGAATGAGTTTATAATAAAATTTTCGATGTAAAAAAAAAAAAAACAGTTTTAACTGTATATTTCGATTTTTTTTTTCAATAGTTATAAAATAGTTATGAATTCAATAGTTATCAATTTCTATTCACGTACATTTGTTTTCATAGTAAACTGGTATAAGGGTTAAACAATGTAATCATTATTATAAAAACGAATTCTTGCAAAAATGCTTTGAATGCCGGTAACTATCAAAAGGAAAGTGATCCAAAATTACATTTAACAAAAACACTTTTATATAATTTTTAGTGGTTAACAAAAAAAAAGTTAAAATATGACACAATTATGGAAATTTTTAAGTTTGAAATGTTTATTTATAAGACCTTCTAACTTATACTTAAGCATTCCAAAAGTGAGGAACTCATTAGTCAGAATCAATTTATCACGCTGAATCTTTTCGTGCGGTCTCATAACCATTTCTTCTGACTACTAAAACTATCCTAAACATATAGACTCGTGTACCAAGTCAAATGCAATTACGGGCATCAATCATCGGAAAATGGCACCCGATCAAATAACCCGCACACCTCGCCATACCTCCCGCCAAGACGCCAATAAAAACAAAATTTCAGGAAGCGCTTATTTCATTTGGCGACTTAATTGGCGCCGCCATAATGAAGGCAAGTTCTCGGTAGTCAAGATAGAAGGCTGCGCGTTTTGAATACAGATTGAGGCACAGAATTCGAACATCGAATGTGTTTGGATAGTCAGCGAGTTAAAGTCAATATCTCGTTTTAATAATTAAGATGGATTTGTATTCGCCGGTGGTATTGGAGAAGCCTCGTGGTTAAGTGTGACAGGAAAAATGCAAATGAGTGAGATATAAATGAAACATGAGTTATTTCTTGTCAAATGTATATCTTTGAATAAGCCTTAACGTCTTCTTTTACGGCGTTTATTTGTATTTTTTTGCTGTTAATCATGTAAGAGTTAATACCTTAATAACCAGGTTGTAATAGTAAAAATTTATTCACAGTTTTTATCAAGGATATTTATAAGTATCTGTTCTGGAAATTCGTTTCGGCGCATCTTTCTCTTTAATTATCATTTCATCGAAAACTATTATTATCGAAGGTTAATATTTCCAAGTATAACTTAGTAAAATAGCCATAAATAACTTCGAAATTAATACCTGTAAACATAATTTTTTTCACGATGTGTAAATTTTTTTCAAGTATTTTTTTTAATTGATGATTAGTAAATTAATTATTGATTTTGTATTTCACATCTAATGGGAATTCTAAAGTTATATGAATTTAATTAAATATATGGATTTCTTAAAATTATATATGGATTTAAATTAAAATAATATTTTATAATTTAACAGCTTTTAATCTGAAATCTTCAATTATCAATAATTTTTTTTAATATACTTCTATAGTGTTATTGTCAAAAATAATATTTTATTGTATTAAAAAATATGCATTATTGATGAAAATGCATTTGATAAATGTATTGATACATACATTTTTGGAAGAAATTTCAGAACTCATTTCATTGATAGTATAGCACGCATTTAATAACGTATCGCCAAGAAAAAAATATTTAAAAAATGTAAATAAAAAAAATATTTACTCTGAATGTTTTTAGGATGGAAATAATTAAGAAAAATTATAAAAATAAGAAATTAATTTAATACTTTTAAAACATTTCTTATTTTAATCCACATTCGTTGCCCAATCTAACCAAAAAAATATCGTAAATACTTGAATTTTTATTAAATGTTGTAATCTGATGATCTCTTATAAAGAAATGTATACTCAGGCGATATAATGAATTTTACTCAGATTACTTTTTAGATATGTGACATTTTTCAAATAAATTTGTATATGTGACATTAAATGTTATTTCAAGCGATAATTTTTAAATACTATTGATATCTTTAACAAAGATTTCTTGGTGAATGAAAGTTCTGTTAGGAAATAAATGTATTATTTTTATTATTTAGTACTTAATAATTAGTACTTAATCTAGTACTCATTTAATAATTTAGTATTTTTAGGATTTAGTGCTTAAATTTTGATCGCGTTCACCATTTTTTTAATCTGTCATAAGGGAATTTAACACACCAAACAAAAAAAATACACTGCAGATTAAATAAAGGATATTGAATTATAAATATCTCTTCAATTATGAATACGATAACTAAAAAAAGCCGGTTTCTCACATACTTATATTTTAGCAATGAATTTTTACATGGCGAAAAATAAAGTAAAAATCAATTAAGAATTTCTTAGAAAAACTAATTTTTTTTAAAAATATATTTTTCCTGTTTACAAGATGATTCGCAAATTAGCGATTAAAATGTAAAGTAACATTCATGGTTCGTTGTTGAGCAACAGCTTAACGTAGACTCCGAATCTCTGAGTCTGTTTGGGATACTTGATAGAATGCAGTAATTTTGAATATAAGTAAATATGATATTTTTATATTTAAAAAAACATGCCTAGTTTTTCAAATTAGAGTCATCGAAATTTAACAAGTTTTTGAGAATGCTATGAAAAGTGCTAAATTTAAAATATATCATTCGTAATATTAATAAAAATATTGGAAAAGAGAATGCAGTTATTATAAAATCAAAGTAATTTTAAAATACGTTATTTTAAAAGTTATATTTCATGGTTATAGTAGGTAACATGTTATACAATGTTACCTACATTATAAAGTGTATACTGTGTTATACTTACACCAAAGGATTTGGGGTATTGTTTTGAACTATATAGCATTGTAGTAATTTTTTTTGCGAAGTGTTTCTTCCTTCACATATACGTAGAAAATTATTTATAAAATAGTTACACATTTGAATAATAGGTTCTATTCTAGTTAAATAACGATACATTTTTGTCGTACGCTGTTAAAAATAGGTACTCAAATTTTTGAGTACAGTCGATGTCATAGCTCCGAATACATAAGTTTCACTTTTGGAAAACACATGAACTCAAAAATGAGTACAATGTGTAAATATGAATAAAAAAAACAGTTGCTTGAATACGTAGGCTGCCTCCATAAATCACTTTCAATAAATATAAACAATTACAACCAAGACTTAATGGAAATTTAACCCATATCCTAATGCAGCGCAGTTCAGTGCCTTATCCGTTGTACTACCATATCGCCGTGAAGAAGTTATAAACAGAAGAAATATTAAAAAGGTGTGCCAAAAGAAGTGAGATAATTGAGTTTTAATAACTAGTTTCCATTTAAGCAATCGACATCAAATAATGTGGAAAACAGTCTTCTGAACAACTATTTTATGTTTGTCAGGTCGCTTTGTTGAGAAGCTGATATTAGCAATATAAAATCACACTGCTCATTTTTGAGAAAGTACGATTTCTTAAATTTGAGTACATCATCGCTCATTTATGATGCAATTGTACTCAAAGAAACACGATTAGGTTCAGGTACTCATTTTTAAGTAGCTTTTTTTTACAGCGCATATACGTAGAAAAATATTAATAAATAGCTAAAATAGCTTTGAATAATAAGGTTTTATGCTAGTTAAATACAGAAACATTTTGTCGTATAAAGTGTTTTTTAAACACAACTAAATATATAATATTCAACAAATACAAATGGATAATAATTGGATGGTGAGCTCACCTTTTTCATTAGGATAGCCACGTCGTGAAGTCTAGGAGTTCCTCGTCTTCTGGGCTCAGCGAGTCGTACGGGGAGCTGGCGTCCGACCCCAGGGACGGCGTCGGAGACGACGCGGGAGTCAGTCCGCCGAACCCGACCGTCGCACCTCCGGCCGACCTCATCACCGTTTCCCCGTACTCGCCGCCCGCCGGAAAATGCTGCGGCCGCAGATGCCTGAACTGCTCGTCGAACGACGGCACCGAGTTCTCCTCCTCGTCGTCGTCATCGTCGTCGGCCGAACCGCCTCCGAGCAGCTGCTGCAGCTGCTTGATGTACAGCACGGCCGACCGGAGGGTCTCCACTTTGGACATCTTCTTGGACTTGGCGCCGTTTGGCACGTGCTGTCTTAAGGTCTGGAACCCTTGGTTCACCTGCCTGACGCGGTTCCGCTCGCGCTCGTTCCGTCGCGCCACTGCAGGGGCGGCGCCTCCGCCCCCGCGGGGGCGCTTCGTCGCCCGGAAGGTGGCGGAGTTGTCGCTGGAGGTGGATTCCTGGCGCTGGCGCTTCGGGGCGATCTTGTTATGGGAGGGGGTGGAGGTGGTTGTTGTGGTGGTCCCCGAGGAGGCGATCATGGAGGTGGCGAGGAGGTAGGTGGAGGCGGAGGTGGTCATGTGGTCCATGGGACCACCTAGGAGGGTGAGGGTTGTCATGGTTTCTGGTCTTCAGATATGCCGCGTCATATGGATAAAATCAAGAACGTTGATTTTTAGTCCAGTTGAAGATCTTGAAGTCCAATTGAATAATGTTAGGAATTGATGAAGGAAAGGACGTTGAATATAAGTCCGAATCAGGAACGTTGGTCTAACTAAGAAAAAGTCAAATGAGGTTGTAAGTCCAGGTAGATTGGTTGTTTCTGTAGGCAATGAAAAAACACTTTAACGTCGTTGAATGTTGTTAGATGATTTTCGATGTTCGATCAAATTGTCAATCACTTTTACATCGATGTTGATGATGAACTTTCACCGGAGAAGGATAAATTCTTGTTTAAATACTCAGTGCAGATCCTTAAAGTTTAAGAAGAATTAAAATAATTTATTTAAAAAAAAATCTTTTACTGTAGATTCATAAAAATATCAATGTATAAATTTACTTTAACTACCACAAAAAAAAAATCTCGAAATATAATAATTAAATTTTCGAAATGAAATAAAGAACCGAAGTATGTTTTTCCAGGGGAAAAAAAAATACAATCCAAATCGCTTGTCTTTCTCGAACGAAACCGAATTGTCGTCTGTTACTCGAGTAGCCGGTGTAAAGTCCCGAAAAACACGATAAAGGACGATAAGGGTGGGAGAGAGGAGAGCGAGCAGGCGATCTTCCCGTGTCGGGATGCGGGCGCTGACTGAAAGTTCCGTTTGGGCCGTCCCACAGTTAAAAGGCGCCCCTCATGAATGTCAGGCCCCTCCTATGCTTTGTTGCTCGTGCCGTGGCGCGTGGCATCCCCCCCCCTCCCCCCCCCCCCAACCTTCCATTTTTCCTCCTCTTCCGTCGTTTTCGAACTTTTTTTCCCCCCTTCCCTCCTTCTTTTTCGTCCACTTTTTGCGACGTTTCTTTTTTTTTTTTTTAATATCGTCTGCGTTTTTTTTTTTCTCCTTTTCTTTTTTTTCCTTCTTTTTCTCCTCCAACCTTGGAGGAGGGGGGGGGGGGGGGGGGGGGGAGAAAGAGAGGAATCGAACAGATGGAGAAGGTGGAGTAGTGGATTTTAAAGAAGAAGAAGAAGAAGGAGTCGTCTTAGAAACGATCCGTAGAATCGTTTGGCGTTTTTACTGGAGAGTGAATGATGGAATAGAGAAAGAGAATAATAAAAAAAAAAAGATGGTGGACGGTAGGGTAAAATAATAACGATATTTTGAAGGGAGTAGGGGAAAAAAATGTATCCAAAGAAGGAAAAAGGCGAAATGGATTGTGATGTTTTTCTGATGCTGTTTTTCTTCTTTTTTCTAGTAGCGGAGTGGTTGGGGGGGAATGAAAAGAAGGAAATGGAAATTCTGTAACGGGATGCAATGCCGCAGGTCATTCTTTAATCATTACTATTTTTTTTATATCCCATTATCTTTACTTGCGAACTCTTCAAAAGACTCTGTAGCCTGTGTCGTATTAGCACACTGTTAAAAATAGGTACTTAAAAATAAGTAAAATGTACTCATCTTTGATTAATTTCGATGGCTATCATAGCTCCGAATACATAAGTTTCAGTTTTGAAAAAGAGATGTACTCAAAAATGATTAAAAAAGCAGTTGCTTACCTACATAGGCTGCCTTCATAAATCCCTTTCAACAATTACAACGACGACTTGTCGGGAATCGAACCCAATCCGTCTACCTGATGTCTTTCGCACCCAAGTCCAGGCCTTATCAGTTGTACCACCAAAGAGATGTGAAGAAGTTACAAATAGAAGTATTGTTAAAAAGGCATGTCAAGAGAATGGGCTGCCTTCATAAATCATTTTCAATAAAAATCGACAATTACAACTTAGATTTACCGGGAATCGAACCCAGGTCTGCCGCACCGCTGTCCACAGTCTTATCCGTTAAGCTATCAAGGTGACGCGAATAAATTATAAACAGAAGTAATGTTAAAATCGTGTGCCAAAAAAGTTTCCTGGTATTTTTAAATTTCCATATTAAAAGAAATGTACACATTGTTGAAAAATTGTAAGATACCGTCATCAATAAAATACTTTTAAAAAATAAATGTATGTTTAATTTTTTAAAAATAATTCAAACAAATATTTATTTATTTTGATCTCGCGCTGCTATATTAAACAAAATTATAACAACTGTTTAGAATGTGAAACTGTTTGTTTTTTAACCGACTGCCCAGCGCGCCCACCAAAAACCGCCAGAAACTTTAAATTAAAACCGTCAACGCGCGCCAAGTCGAGAAGTTATCAATTCGTCTGTTATGTATTTTTTTATGTATGTTCGAGCGAGATTTCGGTTCTACTTTAGATATTTGGACAATTTTATTTTGTTGAATAGGGGATGTTTCACTTGGGAGTAATTTGAAAAAAAATATCCGGTTATCCGGAATTCTCAATTAACCGGACAGTTTGAAAAATAAATATTGTCCGATTTCGAAAATTTTTTTTTCGTTGGATAGAGAAAAATTCACTTAAACGATATCTGTAAAAAAAATTCGGTTATCCGGCTGTTATATACCCGGAAATGTCGATTAACCGAAGTTTTTTTTAATTTATCCGATTTCAAAATGTTTTCATTGTCTTACAGAAGTTGTACAACAGTGACATTTCGTTCGTAAATAATTTTGGGACCCACGCGGTACAAAGGTTAGAAGGGAAAATAGCCAACCTTATCGACGCGGCCTACCTTTCTCTACACGATGTTAGGTCATTTATTCCCATAGGCTGATTCTCTGTAAGTTATGAGAGCGGAGTCGTATACTGCAGTTAAAGGCGACTCCCCCCCACATGGTATAAATGTCAGAGAAGAGAATAGGTTAACGATAGGCCTGTATTCGATGCGGTACACCTTTTCCTACACGATGGTATGTCATTTATTACCATAAGATTACTCCACGTGGAAGTGTATACTGCAGTCAAGGACGACACTCCCTCCCACGCGCTTTTTCAGAGGTTGGAGTGGGTTAACAATCGGATTGTCCAAAGCGTCTCACTTTAATCTACACGATGGTATGTCGTTTATCTCCATAGGATGATTCCACGTTGAGTTATAAGGATTTACCAGATGTCGTTTTTTTAGTATACAACTCCGTCTGGCGAAGTACCCATTCGTGTCAAAGAAGTATAATAACAACAATGTTATCTTTAATTTTAAATTTCGCTACTTTTAATCTCAGACTCAGTTTCATATACACGCCCAACATTCTACTACTATCAAAACGTTTAGTTGTTATTTTACAGCTATGATTGTTTTAATGTAAGCTACCTTTAAAAAAAAAAGGGATTTTACTGTACGGCCTTGTCTGAACGCAATAATTGCTCCTGTTCGTAAAAAAGAACGTCTCATTTACAATTCCTCCCTCCCTTTCGTTGGAAAATGGCGATGCTTCTCGTCAGTGCCCCAAAGGAGATGCAAATTGTGATGTTTTAATCATACCCCTTCCGCTGACGGTGTCTGCCGATATCGGCGAGAACAACTGCACGTCAAAACAGAAGATCTATTTTCCCACACCTGTTTAAAAAGACCATTAGCATCTTATGTGGGTCGTACAAGAAATTTTTTATCTACGGGTCATTTTTTTTGGCGAAGGTATCGCCAATTTAGCGATGGTATAACTTTTATAAAATTAGAGACAAAAATATAGGCCAACCTAGTTAATACTGTACTGTAATGTTCTTCGTGAATAATTTGTTTCCGCGCCGGCTTCTTCTTGCGTTTTCAGCAAGCTTTAGATATCTCCGCACTTGTCATAAGTTTAGACTTCTTGGTGTTATTTGGGTTGTTTTGAACTGATCTTTGAATCTGTTCCAGTTTCCAACGCCTCAATTTAAACTTTTGTGTGATATCTTTGCTTCATTATGGAATCTTCGTCGAATTGCCACTTTAACAATTTTCACACAAATGGTTTCACACAAAATAACGTATTACAAAAGTCAAAATGCGGGGTGGATTAGTGACCGATCCGGTCGACGCGGCACACATTTCTTCTAGAGGGTCATTTATCTCTATAAGTTGATTCCTACTGGAGTTATGGGGTTTTGAAGAATCTCGCTTCTTAAATGACGGTTTTAATGAATTATTTTATTAAATAGGCATTTCGGATTTGTTGTATATTTTCGCAGCGGTTCAAAGGCAAAAAGAAGAAAAAAAAATCATTAAAAAAAATCATGCACTTGAGGGTTAAAGAGGTATTTACGCCGAAAAATGTATCTTCTTTTCATTGTGACATACGCCTTAAAAACATATTTCCTATTGTTACAAAACCATCGAAGAATCTCAAGGTATTTTCACGGGATTCTCACTAGTTGTAGCCTCGCACTCAGAGTGGTCAATTTCGTCCCCAGGAAGCGACCAATTAAAAATGCGAATCGTGTAGCGGGCCGCTTCCATCACTGGCCCAGCGTGTAGCCTCCAGGGAGACAGATACAAGGGCGTGAATCCCTTTTTATTGTTATTATTATAAATGCGGTGGCAGCGGCAGTTGTATCTGGAGTATCTTTATATATTTATCGGATACGTGCAGGGATTCGCCAAGGACGGCGATCGGAAAGAAGGGTTTCTTATCTTGGGAAATTTAAAAATCGCCAAATTAAAAAAAAATATCGCCAAATTATGGTGACCAAATTAAAGTTAAACTAAACTTTTGAGCTATTAGGGATAGTTCGGGATTTATCACAAGGATAGACCCGTTAATATTGCCTTGTAATTTTGATCAATTTTAATCAATTGTCTTACTTCCCATTCTTCTGGCAAGCCCTTTTAAGATTTTTTCCGTTTATAACTTCTTCTCGTCGCCCTGGTAGTACAACAGATAAGGCACTGGGCTGCGGTGCCTGAAGATGTAGGTTCGATTCCCGGTAAATCTTGGTTGTAATTGTCGATATTTATTGAAAGTGATTTATGAAGGCAGCCTATGTAGACAAGCAACTGCTATTTTTATTTCTTTTTACTCATTTTTGAGAACATGTCTTTTTTAAAAATGAAACTTATGTATAGGAGCTATGATAAGTATCAAACGTACTAAAAAAATAGTACATTTTACTTATTTTTGAATAGCAATTTTTAACAGTGATCTCTCTTTCTCTCACTCTCTTTCTATCTCTCTTTCTCACATTTCTTTTACTCTCTCGGGCCTCCGTGGCCGAGCGGTTAAAGGTGTCAGCTGGGAATACGAGGATTCCTGGTTCAATCCTAGGCGATGGACTTGACAAAGAAAAGTAAAAAATAGTAGTGATCTTGTCATCGGAGGGTTGCCAGCTTCGCTACCAAATACTAGGAATGTCGTCCAGAACTTCGACAAAAATTAACGGCGTGTATACGGGACTGGTGCACGATACATCTGATCGGTGTACAAAGTCCCGTCGTCTATTGAAGGCGTTGGGTGCCAGTTCAGGTGTTTCCTCGTCATTTGACCAGGGTTGTAAAATAACAATAGGTGCATGTATGAATGTGTGTGTTAATGTGTATGTGTTCCCAGGTATTTCCTTCGAGATAGACCCCGAACCGTCGCCAATAGATTACTGTGCAGCTCTAGTGCGACGTTTTTTAACCAAACCAAACCAAACTTCTCACTCTCTCTTTTTATTTCTCTCTCTCACCAAAATTCTAGAATGTCTTTCAGAACATCCACAAAAAATAACGGCGTGTATACGTGACTGGTGCACGATACATCTGATCGGGGTCCAAAGTCCCGACGTCTATTGAAGGCGTTGGATGCCAGCTCAGGTGGTGTCTTCGTTATCTGACCATGGTTCAAAAATAACGAGGCATCGTTCCCGGGCCTTTCCTTCTAGATAGGCGCCGAACCGTCGCTAATAGCCCACTGTGCAGCTCTAGTGCGACGTTAATTAACCTACCAAACCAAACTCTCACCTCTCTTTCTATTGCTCTTTCTCACCGCTCTTTCTCCCTTTCTCCCTTTATGTGACGATGTGAGGAAGTGACTACAACTTCCATTCATCATGAGATGTTTTCTTCAAAACAACACTGTATTTGTTCAAACTAACGTACATCAATTTCCGAATAAATATTTTTTTTTTGTGCTAGTTACAATAAAATGGTTTATATATAAATTAATCTACTAATAACAATTAGCAAGCATGTTTCGAAATTCTACGAACTCAGAAAAGCATGATAACGCGCTTTTATCATTCATATTGCATACCATTGTTTGGATGATATAATTGAATGTAAAGAAATTTAAGCTTTAATCAAATTCTCAAAGTATTTTTTATCCATCTGTTCCCCAAAAAAAATCGCCAATACCGCGATTTTTCGCCAAATACGGCATCGCTGCGCCGCCACATGGGTAATTGAAGGAAGAAATTGATACGTGAAGAAGATGCGGAGGGAGACATAAAAGATGGACCCTTGACCGATGCACCCAGTGGGATCGCCTCTCAATAAAAAGGAAGAGACCAGTAGGGAGCCATTTTGATTGGGTAGTTCGCAGTAATTGCAGGACTATGAAGACTCTCTTTGTTGAAATAGATATGCTTCCTGAGAAAAATATCTTCGCAATTTCTTGGGAATGGAAGGTGGACTTTTGACCGCTTTGGGCGACAAATTGATGTAGGCTCTATTTTATAGCGAAACCACCTGAAGTGTCTATGGCGTTGACCATGTTTTATGCAGGGACGATTCTTCAACGTGGCGCCATCTGGGGAATTTAGTAACAAGTTATTTCGGCCTTAAGAGGTGGAGGGTTGGGGTGTTTTTCGAAATCTCATGTAGACAGTGACCTTCCTCTTCTTTTAAAGGTCAAGTGCGTCAAATTTCATCAAGTTTGGAATAAAACTGTAGATTTATATAATAAACAACAACAACAAAAAAATACCACAGTCACTCTTCTTTATAACAGATAACATATTTTATAAACTCCTGTTTTTGGTTTAGTTTTGTTAATTAACGTCGCACTAGTGCTGCACAGTGGGCTATTGGCGACGGTTCGGGTAATATCTCGAAGGAAAGACCCGGGAATGCCTCGTATATTTGAACCATGGTCAGATGACGAGGAAGCATCTGAACTGGCACCCAACGCCTTGAATAGACATCGGGACTTTGGATCCCGATCAGATGTATCGTGCACCAGTCCCGTATACACGCCTTTAATTTTTGCGGATGTTCTGGACGACATTCCTAGTATTTAGTAGTGAAGCTGGCAATCCCCCGATCACAAGATCACTGCTTTTTTACTTTTCTTAGTTAAGTCCGTCGCACAGGATTGAACCAGGCCAACCCTTTGATTCCCAGCTAATGCCTTTATCCACTTGGCCACGGATGCCCTCTCCTGGTTTTGGAATGTAACGTTCTTTCCCTTGCGGTTGAAAGTATATCTTTCATTAAATACGCGTTTTTATAAATATGCTGTAGTATTTACCCGAGAATCTTGATTTTCGTGAAACATGTCATCTGATTTAAATTTCTTATTATATTCATATCCCAATACACTGAAATTACAGTAACAATTACGTAATATCAGCTTTAACGAATAAAAATTTTAGATCGTCGGTGTCCATTAACCCTTGAATTTGGCGAGGAAATAGTTCAACCTCGGAAGGAGGAATGAGGGAAGGGAAGAGAGTATAATATTATGAAAAGTTTGCGGAAAGAACTTTTGAAAAAGAACATCCAACAAATTATACTGGCGTGTATACAGTACTGGTTCCGCGATAAATCTGATCGGGGTCCAATGTCCTCACGCCTATTAAGGTTACCAAAAATACTAGAAAGTCGTCCAGAATATCCAACAAATTATACTGGCGTGTATACGGGACTGGTGCACTATACATCTGATCGGGGTCCAAAGTCCCGACGTCTACTGAAGGCGTTGGGTGCCACTTCAGGTGTTTTCTCGTCATCTGGCCATTGTTCTAAAATAACGATGTGCATGTATGAATGAATGTGTGTGTGAATGTGTATGCGTTCCCGGGTGTTTCCTTCGAGATTGACCCCGAACCGCGCCAATAGCCCACTGTGTAGCTCTAGTGCGACGTTAATTACCAAAACCAAACCAACCTATTGAGGTTGCGCCGGGTGTTTTTCTCATCATCTGACCATGGTTCGAAAATACGAGGCTTCGTTCCCGGGACTTTCCTTCGAGATAGGCCCCGAACTGTCACCAATAGCCCACTGTGCAGTGCGACGTTGTTTAACCAAACCAAACCAAACCTTCTCTGTAGTTTCAACTTGGGATGTCCCCGAGTATAATCGCCAAATTCTCTGTTCACGAGCAAAGATCGCATTGTCGATATATTGTTACTTTCAGCAATAAAATAAAAGGAGAAGAAAGTAGAGTGAAAACCGGAGATAACGAGCGCAATCGCTGTATATAAAGCAAACAACGCCCACAGTTTTCCTAAGTGGCGGAGATAAGGATCACTTTTTTTGGCACGCGCCACTGACGCCACTCGTCGAACAAGAACGTTTTGTGTACAACATGAAAAAATAAGGAGATTACAGTATTCATTATGTAATAATGTGTGTGTGATCAAAATGAATTGAAGCATACGTTATGTGTGCGTTTTATATGCGTTTATTTAAATCATTGTTGTTGTATCTCTGAATTTTATAACTCAATTTTAACCTATTTTTTAACTAACATATTAATTTATAAATTTTATTCAATTGCATAGTATAGTTTTCATTGTTGTTATAGTATCTCTGAATTTTATAACTGACATTTAATCTTTTTTTTTTAATCATATCGATTTAATTGTCATATCGACTTTTAAATTTATTTCAATTGCTTAAGTACAGTTTTCATAGTTCTTATTTGTATCTCTGAATTTTAAAACTCAATTTTAATCTTATTTTTTCAAATGTCGTATCGACTTTTAAATCTAATTCGATTACATAGCATATTTCTCATTGTTCTTGTTGTATCTCTGAATTTTAGAACTCAATTTTAACCTTTTTTTAAATGTCATATCGATTTTGAAATTTGATTCGTTTACAAAGCATAGTTCTCATTGTTCTTGTGGTATCTCTGAATTTTATAACTCAATTTTAACTTTCTTCTAAATGTCATGCTGATTTAAATGTCATATCGACTTTAAAATTTTATTCGATTACATAGCATCATTGTTCTTGTTGTATCTCTGAATTTTAGAACTCAATTTTAACCTTTTTTTAAATGTCATATCCACTTTGAAATTTAATTCGATTACAAAGCATAGTTCTCATTGTTCTTGTGGTATCTCTGAATTTTATAACTCAATTTTAACCTTCTTTTAAATGTCATGTTGATTCAAATGTCATATCGACTTTGAAATTTAATTCTATTGCATGGCATAGCTCCTATTGTTCTTGTGGTATTAACCCAACCTTCACATTAAAAAATCACTTCAACCTTCTCTCTTATTCATATTTTATCAACAATTTTGTAAACAGACATAAACTATGAAAAAAAATCGAACAAATCAATACAGCAAAAAAAGAAACCTCCACTTAGACGGACCATTTCAAGCAAACGAATTCTCATTACTTAAACAGTGAAACAAAGAAGACCCTTGTTCGAAACAGAACACTGGAAGAGGCGGAGTCCCCTCCCCCTCGTCTCCTTCGTCTTCGTCCTTGCCCCGTCATCTTTACGTATGGATGAGATGCAAATTCCCGCCAAAAGCTGCCTCAGGAAAAACGCACAAAAAGAAGAGGTTTCACTTTTTGAAATTGGTTCAATCAGTTTTGATTGCTTAAGAAAAGGGTTGGTTGATGTATTACGCATACAAATGGATACTCTCCAATGGCAATAAGTGGCCCGGATTTGAAGGAAGCAGGCTTTATGATTTATTACCTAGCGATCACCGACTTGGATATATCTCTCTGGGATACATTGTAGCGAGATGAGCGTCCATAGTTCAATGATTACTGAATGGGATTACGCTAGCAAACAATATGCAGACAGGATTATGTGTCTAGGTCAAATTGAAAAGGTTGCCTCATTTGAACTGCATTATTTATTTATGTATTTAATTTTAAATGTAAATACTGTAGATCGGTATATCGTTTTTATTTTTAGTAAAGGACAGGGACCGACTTACAAGTTTAGGGGACCAGGACAAAAAAAAACATTTAAGGGCCCCCGCCGTACCTTAAAATAAAACTGCTACACTGTTAACAATAGGTAGACGAAAATAGGTAAAATGTAGTCATTTTTGAGTTTATTCGATGCTTATCAAGGCTCCGAATACATGTTTAAATTTTGAAAAAGACAAGTATTCAAAAATGAGTGCAATGAATAAAAATAAATAAAAAGCAACCAAGACAGAAGCTTAATTTAACCATTTTTTTTTTATCTTAGATTCAGAGTGCATAATCAAAACTCAATCCTCAATCAAAACTTGCTTTGCTTCAAACGACTTCTTCAGTCTTGAATCTTCAGTCTTCAGACTGAATCTTCAGTCTTCAGACTTGAATATTTAGTCTTCAGACTTGTATCTTCAGTTTGAGTTTTCA
Source organism: Troglohyphantes excavatus (assembly GCA_963932185.1). Taxonomy (NCBI): domain Eukaryota; kingdom Metazoa; phylum Arthropoda; class Arachnida; order Araneae; family Linyphiidae; genus Troglohyphantes; species Troglohyphantes excavatus. The sequence continues at coordinate 6,451,833 of OZ010677.1, read as the reverse complement.
GTCTTGAGTCTTCATTATTTGGTCGTGAGTCTTCAGTCTTGGATCTTCAGTCATAAGACTTGAGTTTGAGTTTTCAGTATTGAGTCTTCATTCTTCAGTCTTGGATTTTCAGTCTTAAGACTTGAATTTGAGATTTCAGTATTGAGTCTTCATTCTTCAGTCTTGGATCTTCAGTCTTCAGACTTGAATCTTCAGTCTTCAGACTTGAATCTTCAGTCTTCAGACTTGAATCTTCAGTCTTCAGACTTGAATCTTCAGTTTTGAGTTTTGAATCTTCAGTTTTGAGTTTTGAACTTTCAGTCTTGAGTCTTCATTCTTCAGTCTTGAGTCTTCATTCTTCAGTCTTGAGTCTTCATTCTTCAGTCTTGAGTCTTCATTCTTCAGTCTTGAGTCTTCATTCTTCAGTCTTGAGTCTTCATTCTTCAGTCTTGAGTCTTCATTCTTCAGTCTTGAGTCTTCATTCTTCAGTCTTGAGTCTTCATTCTTGAGTCTTCATTTTTCAGTCTTGAGTCTTCATTCTTCAGTCTTGAGTCTTCATTCTTAGACGTTCAGTCTTTAGTCTTGAGCCTTCAGTCTTGAGTTTTGAGCCTTGAGCGTTCAGTCTTGAGTCTTCATTCTTGAACGATCAGTCTTCAGTCTTTTATAATTTTAACAACTTTACGCATATGCCCTCATTGTTTAACGGCTGCTACACCTAAAAACAGAACACTCGATCATAAACATAAAATTATTTTGTTGATTTCTTTATTTACTTTTAGTTTCATGTATGGGGTTATTAGTTCTTAATTAAAACAATTAATAACTTTAATTTATAATTCATCATATCGAAGTATTTTAACCCTTTGCGGTCGATGCCTCTTTCGCTCAGGCGAACCAGTAACTCGAGACGATTTTCCGCATATTTGATGAATTTCCTATGTTAATCGGCGCATCAAACCAAGTGGTGCTTGAAAAGTCACGTTTCGATCACAAAAAACTAATTCAAATAATTCCAAATCTTTATTTTATTTATTGACCCTATGTTGTACAGTACAAATTCAATTATCCCAACATTAGTTATACGGATCAAACAAAGCGGATCACCAATTATCCGGATCTGGATCGCTTTGAGAGAAAAAGTAATACATATTTTAAAAGTTTTTTATCAGTGAATGATATTGTTGTCAATAGTCATTAAATTTCATTACATACTGAAAAATTTTTTTACTAAGAAATATCTGTTTTTTTGCGAAATATCCAATTATCCGGATATTTGTTATCCGGATAATTGATATCCGGATGATTAATCCGGATATTTGGTATCCGGATAATTGATATCCGGATGATTAATCCGGATATTTGGTATCCGGATAATTGATATCCGGATGATTGATCCGGATGATTGATCCGGATAATTGGCGTTTCCTGTTACATGAACAAAGGTTTTGGAAGATACGAAGAATTTTTCGTATTTTGAGTCAGGTGGCAAATCCTCACGCTGTGATTGGTTATTCGATAACCTCGAATAGAACAATTCCCTTCCTGTGTTATTTTTATTTCCTTCATATTTCCCACAAGGAATTGTGTCGCTGCAATTTAAAAAATATAATAAATAACCGGTCACATGTGCATCTGGCCACACCTTTTGGATCGTCCGCTGGCCAGTAAGAAATGAAACTCGAAGTCTTGCAGTTTGAGAAATCAATATTCTTTTTTTGTTTCTGTTTTTTATAAGGGACCTCGAACTCCGCGACCTTTTCCTATCTCGTCCGCTCGTGGTGGCAACGGGGGTGTTTGGTGCCGAGGGTGCCGATGGAACGAGAACAGGTTCTTCTGATGGTTGCAGTTAGTAATTTTGTACTTCTATTTTTTTTTTTATCTTTTGTGTGTTTCGCTTCCTGGAAGAAGACAACGAGTGACAGGTTCTGAAATAAACACACGATAAATGGGTGATGGGATACGTCATCGTTTGGGGTCGTTCTTTTGGTACTTGGGGGAAAGGGGGAAGGGGAAGCACACAGTGAACAAGGATTTTATCAATTTGTAAAACTATATATTATGGCACTGGAATATATATATATATATATATATATATATATATATATATATATATATATATATATATATATATATATATATATATATATATATATATATATATATATATATATATATATATATATATATATAATGTGTGTATCTGTTTGTGTATGTATATGTGTATGTATACCCCAGCAAAAAAAGTCAGCATGAAACCTTCATCAAATTTGTCAAATTGAAGGTTTTTTGAAGTTTTTATAAAGGATATTGAAACAAAAAACTGCAGTTTTTTTGAAGTTTTTAATTTTGATGCATAAAATCTTTAAAATATCTGCATTTCCCCTTCATGATTATAAATTGAAGGATTTTTGCAGGTTTTTTGCAGTTTTTATGATGGACATTGAAACAAAATCCTTTAATTTTATAGATCTTTAAAAAAACTGCAGTTTCCCTGCATAAAACCTTCAAATTCAAAATTTTGATGAAGGTTTTATGCTGACTTTTTTTGCTGGGTATGTGTATGTATATGTGTATGTGTATGTATATGTGTATGTATATGTGTATGTGTATGTATATGTATATGTATATGTGTATGTATATGTGTATGTGTATGTGTATGTGTATGAGTATGTGTATGAGTATATGTATGTGTATGTGTTTGTATATGTATATGTATCTATATATATGGCTTCACCACTTGGTCAAATGATAGATGTAGCCGCCTATGCTGTTAGAAATAGGTACTTGAATATAAATCAATTTGATTTTGAATTAAAATTTTTAGAAATACTAATTTTTGATTACATTCGATGTTTATCAGTTTACCGTGGATCCGAATACATATATTTCAATTTTCTAAAAGACATGTACACGAACTAGTCATTAATATATAATACAACATAAGTCATTTTCAATCAATAAGCATTCAGAAATATCAAATATGTGCACGATTACACAAGTTTTATCGGGAATTGAACTTAAATAATCAGCACCGCAGTCCAGTGCCTTATCCGGTAAACTACTCGGCGGACATTAAGAAATTATAAAAAGAATAAATGCTTAACTAAAAGGTGAGGCATAAGAATGGAAAGTAAGATAATTGAGTCGTAATAACTCAGTTTCCATTTAAGCAATCGACATAAAAAAAATGTGGAAAACCATCTTCTGAACAATACAATTATCTTAAGTTTGTCTGGTTTCATTAAGAAAGTTTGAGCAGAAGCTACTTACGATTAGCAATATTAAATCACATAGCAAATTTTTGAGGAAGTACGGTTACTTGCTTTTTAGTATGTCAAACGCCCTTCCACGATAAAATTATACTCAAAAGAAAAACGAATAGGTTTAAATAATTAAATTTTAAATATATTTTTTTACAGTGTAAGTATACCAAGTTTCAAGTCTGCTTCAGTTTTGTTCAGTCACATTTGAGTCAGAAGACTCAAAGACAAACATTGTTAGCTAAATAAGCACGCCCTAATAAAAACAATTCTTCCGCTAATTTGAAACTGGATTCAATTGCTATGCAGCGCATGCGCGTACCTGCTCACCCAAGTAGCTGGAACTAACCTCTAATTACTTCTTAAGTGATTGCTGCGGGACGGAACGGTGCTTCTGCAGTAAAAACCGCATAAAAAGTAGATTATTAATGTAAAGAGAAAAAGGAAATAGTGTCCTTAGGGCAAGGACCTGCTGCATTGCATAAGGCCCCCTAGCTTGAAAAAAAGGAATCTATCGCACTGTAACTTGGTGGAAGCACTGAACTCTAACTGTTACTACTGGAAGGATCAAACCTTGTTTCTTCTATGGACGCGTTGAAGCCAATGTGGAAGCAGTCATACTGTACCTCAATTTTTTTTTAAAAAATGACTTAAGGGTGTTTTTTAATACCATGGCATTGTAGAAATATTAAATGTATATTTTATTCTTATAGAAATAATTTTTATATTACCAAACAAATAGTTTTTTGCTCTTGCTTTTTAATAGAAAATCCTTTGCAAGTCAAAGTCGAAGTAGATAAAAAGCAAGAGCAAAAAACTATTTGTTTGAGAATATAAAAATTAATTCTATAGAAGAAAATATAATATTTACATACATTTAGTATTTCTACAATGCTATATAATAAATGGTAATAAAAAACACCACTAAATCACTTTTAAAAAATATTGGGGCACAGCATGGCTGCTTTCAATTTGCTTCAACGCGCCCATAGAGGAAACAAGGTTTGAGCCTTCCAGCAGTTACAGTTAGAGTTCAGTGGTTTTACCTCAAACCTTTAAACTTGAAAAGTATTGCAAAATGACATTTTTTTTTTTAACTTTAAAAATTTAAAATTGCTGAATGGGATAACGCGATCAAGCAGTAGAGTTACAGGGGCCTGCCACCGTCAAGATAATGAACAAAATATTGGCGTAGTAGGCATTTTAGATAGTCTCTTAAACAAACAAAAAAAAATACTCGGCTTGTGTATATAATAACAATAATTAATCCAGCTGGACAAGTTTTATTTCTATCTGATCACCTTAAAAACAAGGTACTTAAAAATAAGTTCTTGAATATACTCGTATTTTTTATAATTTTGTCCTTGCCCTTTAGAAAAATATTAGCTGCCAATAAATACATTATTTCAAATTCTCATAAGAATTTTTGCTTTTCATCCAGGTTTTCTGCTTACAAGAAGCCTTACTCGAGAAATTCAAATTTCTTCATTTTTTTCTCAATTTATTTTTATTATTTACAGTTGTTCGGTTTTAATTTTTGTACTTGTACTTTCTTAACTTTGGTCATCGCATTGCCGTGTATAATGATATGGGTTTGAACCCGTTGACCGTTCCCCTTAAGACCGTGATTGGCTCCTTGGCATACCAAATGAGCAAACCCTCATCGCGCTGAACCGGACGTTTCCAGCAATTGTCCGTGGCGAATCGGCCCTGTAGAGAGAGTGGGTGGGGGAGAGGTTAGGTTTATCACATGGATTTGCATCCATTCAATAACTTGCGAAGTTACCTCGCTGCTTTGCATACAAAATAGATGTGAATGTGTTGAACGCTACTCCCCAGAGAGTTGTAATATTAAATAGAGAGCGCATTCAATACCAGACTCTCGTAAGGCCGCGGTGTCAACATTGAAAAGAAAAACCAACATCACGTGGTTATAGCGCTGCCACATTTGGCGTTCAGACATCTGCAGGAGTTTCAAATTTGGTGCACTTTCTTCTTTTTTGGTGATAAGGAGTTCTGTCCGTATTCAACTTCTTAACGTATATGTACGCATTTACTTATTTTCATACAATATGCGCTAAATATTTCCTCTTCTTTAACGAAACGAAAATATTTTATTTGTGTTCAATACTCGAAGAAGCGAAACTCTTTATATTTCTCAGGTTTTATTGTTCATATTTTCTTATTGAAGTATACAAAATAACAATTGAAAGGAACTTCGCTTATGGTAAATTTTTTACATAAAAACTTAATGCAATTATTTCAAAACTACAAAGTAAAAAAAATAGCCTTAATATATCTGTTAAACTCCCTAAATTGTGCCACTCGTTAAAAAAAAAACGATATTTAAATACAAAACCATATTACAATACTTCGATCTCGTTTAGTTCTTAAAGTCGCCAAGGCATGAATGAATTGGCATTTCCACATATCACGTGATTTCAATGATGGACACATGGAAATCAGCATTTTTATTCCTCTATTTGTATCATTACTCTATGCTACTCCCCCTTGAGAAAAGAGGTTGTGGGCGTACATGGACATTACAGTGGCACGGTGAGATGTGTAGAGGGGGTTGGTAAGGGGAAGGGCATCTTATCGTAGCGGTCCTGTGATTCCGGCCTGACTCGACCTGGCCCGACGGTTACGGCCTAGTTCAACATGGCCCGATGACTGCACGGATCGTCCTATGGCCAGTACGTCCTGTTCAGAGCCTGATTTAGAGTTAATGAGTCCATAAGCTGAGTATATGGTGCCGGCCTCTCCTCCCCAACTAAAGGGGTGGGGTTATGGAATATTCCAGTAAAACAAGGAAGGGGGGGGGGGGAGGAGTCATTTTTTAAAAAATATAACTTCAGAACTGCACATTAAACAATTTTTAAGTGTGCAAACAAAAGTAAGATACACTGTTAATTGTTAATTTGCAATACTATATCGAAAAATTTCAAGGAATCTCAAAGTGCAATGGCATTCTGGAATCCGTGAAAATGATAACAAAACATGGCGCTCGTTTTTATAACACCCACTCTAAGGACGATTTTACAAGAACCATTAAAACAAATGGGCCTAAGCAAAACAAAAATGTAAAAAAAAAAAAAAAAAAAAAAATTCCAAAATAAAATTTAACAATGCCATTGTAATTATCACTAATTAAATATATTTCTTTTTAAAAAAAAAACATAAGAATATTAAGGTAGTATATTAACATTGCACAAATCTGTTATGAAAATAAAAAAAAATTCTCTCATAAAAATAAAAAAAAATTCTCTCATAAAAATATTGAATTACACTATTTTCATTAGGTTGGTTGGTTGTATGGGGTTTAATGACGCAAGGGCCAAATATAGCCAAGCTGCGCCAACTATTTTCATTAAGATTTGGGTCCTTTTTTAATATTTTTTTACTCAAGTGATTTTTTTTTTTTCGTGTGCGGCCCTAGGCTGTAGCCTATGTAGTATGTACCTAAATCCGGCCCTGTCCCTGTTATGGGGTCTTCGGCCACAGGAATCACTCTGCGTTGAAACGGACATTTCCAGTAATTTTCCATGCCGAATCAGTCCTGCAGAGAAAGAGAAAGGTTTGATTTACCGCGTGAACTTTCATTCATTTAAACCTTGCGAAGTTATCCTAGCTTCTTGGTACAAAAAACGGACAAACTCATGTGGAATTTTAAGAAATTACAATTCTGCATCGGTAATGTTAGCTAGAGAAACATAACTGATTTAGCTATGCATTCTGGGCTCCAATAAAGTAACGGTTATGAACCTTTTTTTCCTTCTCTAATTTAGCTATTTCTTTAAATAGTGTAAGGTATTCATGTGAAAGAAAATGGAAATTTGTTGTGAGGAAATTCGCTTCCAAATCCGCGCAGAGAGTATATGGAATCTTAATGGAAATAATAATGATATAAGATCCGGAATTTTCCGAAATCCGGACTCGCCGAAGTCCCGACGTTTCCGACTTAAAGAAAATTCGACTTAATTTTTGGTTTGGAATACTTAAAAAATCTTCTAGAAAACCTGGAAAAGTCTGAGAATTTTTATCTAAACACACTGCAAAAAAAATGTGCTTGAAAATGAGTACATGGACGTACTCGTTTTTCTTTGAGTATAATTGCATCGTAAATAAGCGATGACGTTCTCAAATTTAAATAACCGTACTTTCGCAAAGAAATGAGCAATGTGATTTAATATTGCTAATATCAGGTTCTGTTTAAGCTATCTTAACATAGTGACCTGGCAAACTTAAAATAGTTATTCAGAAGTTGGTTTTCCACGTTATTTCATGTCGATTGCTTAAATGAAAACTGAGTTATTACGACTCAATTTTCTTACTTCCCATTCTTTATCCACGCCTTTTTTACATTCCTTCTGTTTATAACTTCTGCAGATAGCTCTTGTAGTAGAACGAATATGGTCCTGAACCTCGGTGCGGACGACCTCAGGTAGTCGGATTGGGTTCGGTTCCCGGTAAGTCCTGGTTGAAATTGTTGAGATTTATTGGAAGTGATTTATGAAGACAGCCTATGAAGGCAAGTAACTACTCTTTTTATTCATATTTACGCATTTTTGAGTATGTGTCTTTTTCAAAAATGAAACTTAAGTATTCGGAGCTATGATAAGAATCGAAAGTAATAAAAAATGAGTACATTTTACTTAGTTTTGAGTACCTATTTCTAACAGTGTATTGAGTGGGAATCCTGTTATTTACCCTTCAAAGACGACTAACTGAAGTTAATACACAGAAATTGATATATATATATATATATTGAAAAATCATCAATTTACAATGTGTAAAATATTTTTCTAAACATTTACCTGACATTGTAGGAACTGATCGATACCTTGTTGAGTGCTTGGAATAAGTTCGAAGTCCCGACGATTCCCGGATTTTAGACTTTCTCCAGCGGGTCGTATTTCATATAGGTTAACATGATAAATAAATAGTATTAATGTCATAATGAATTTATCAATCCTTTGTCAACAAAGAATTCGCAACAACCCCTTGTTAATTCATGCTTTTTGTTTATATTCTCTTAAACCTTTATACAAAATACAGGTTTCTAAGTCTCAGTATTGATTTAGATAACTAAAAATGTTTTGTTGTGAGAACACACCGTTATTGTATCCTACGCTGTTAAAAATTTCAGTTCAACGTTGCGCCATATCTTGATGCTGTGCAGCAACTTACACCATAGTATGGTACAATCTAGGTTGAACCAAAATTCCTTGATCGAGAATAGCACAGCTCTTACCTAAAAATGGTGCAATCTCCTGAACTGCAACCGAAACCTCTGCTGAATCTACGAACCGGGGAATCCCCTCAATCCTCTTGCATTAGGGGTCCGATTGTTCAGTGGGTAAAGGCGTTCAACTGGTAATCAGAGGATTGTTAGTTCGAGCCAGTGCGGTGGACTTAACAAAAAAAAGTAATGATCTTGTGATCGGAGGGTTGCTAACTTCGATACAAAAATACTAGAAAATCGTCCAGAACATCCAACAAATTATACCGGCGTTTCCTCATAATATAGAAAAGCGAAAACGCGAATTTTGGTGCAACGTTTTACCATAGAATGGCCAATTGAAAATATAAGTTTTGGTGCGACGTTTCACCACTAAATGGTATCCGTGGTAGCACCATAAACTGGTGTGTAAGGTCATACTAAATTTATAACACTTTACCTTATAGCGAACGAAGGAGCCCAGTGTTATAAGAAAATAATTTCAAGCTGTGTAACATAGCAATTTAGAGAACACAACTCCCCCTCCCCCCAAAGAAAAAAAAAGAACACAAGTTTCTCCTATCCATATCTGTTCGCAAACCCCAAATATCCATCTTGTTCTCAGATTTCAAACGATAACTCTTCTGACAGGAAACAGAAAACACACGTGTCTGGCAACAGAAACAAACACCGTGTAGATGTTCTCTAGATATTACGGAAAAGGAGTCGAAGACGATAGAGCCGGGCTGTCCCCTTTTACCCGGTGTACTCTTGCCGGGGCAATTTGTCAATCACCACCATCTTTTCTCCCCTGCTTGTAACACTTCCATGTTACTTTTACCCTCAGGGCATGTTTCTTGCTTATTTTTTTGCAAATTGCGTATCGAATAAGGACTACGAGGACTGTTCGGGGATAACTTACTAGATCCTAATGTGGAGGCTATATAATCTGTGAAAAGGCTTAATTTCACTTAGGCTTTGATTGGCTTAAAATAATCCATCCGCTGCCTTTATAAAATAATATTTCTTAAAAAAAAAAAAAAAAAACGACTTTAAGGAAGATGTGCTAAAAAGTAAAAAATCATTTTTAATTTTACGAACTAGTTTAAAAAATTGAATTATTTAATATCGATTTTATACTTATTAGAACTTTTTGAAATCGGCGCCAAAATTTAGATATGATTTTTGTAAAATGGCACCAACTTCAAAAAGTTCTAATAAATATAAAATTTATATTTAATAATTAAATTTTTTCCAACTCGTTCGTAGTATTAAAAATTATTTTTTACTTTTTAGCGCATTTTCCTTAAAGTCGGTTTTACTTTTTTTTTAGAAAGATTAATTTTTTTTTTTTTTAGTTTTTGATTTTGCAGGGGGCTTCGCCCCCTGCTAATTTTCACCAAGAAATTCAAGTAACAACTTGTGCTTACATTTTGTCTCAACAATGTATATCGTAAAACAATCCCTATCCATGGCAATAAATACTTTGTAAACGAAATATCATTGTTGTATAACTTCTGTTAAACAATAAAAATATCTTGAAATCTGATAATTTTTTTAAAAAAAACTGATTAATCGACATTTCCGGATATCTAACAGCCGGATAATCAATTTTTTTTTTTTTTTTTGCAGATTTTGCCTAAGTGGATTTATTTCTATCCAACAACACAAAAAAGAATTTTCGAAATCTTACAATATTTTTTTTCCGAACGCTCTGGTTAATTGAGAATTACGGATAGTTAAATGCCGGATAATCGGATATTTTTTTCAAATTGCTCCCAAGTTAAACAAGAATACGGTACAAACGTCGAATCTTTTAATTAGGTAATTTATTTTTTGGAACTTCCCTCCCTCCCCCCCCCCCCCCCTAAAAAAAAATATATGTGGCTGTCCTAGGACTGTGCCCTGCCTGCCCAATTTTTTTTATAGAAAAAAAAATACCAAGAAGAACCTAAGAAGAAGGTGACTTTATCTCCATGTGTAGTAACAGACGAAGGCTGTTGTTTCCGATATCTCATATCGATCCCCGATGCTATCAAGTCATTTCAGAGATAAGGGGAGAGAACAAGCATACCCCTGTCACAAACAGACAACATACATGATCGAACACTGCGGGCCAATTTGTCATACGCACTCCTTTACTGCCATCTCAATTCCTGAACGTCCATTGTGTGTCTTCCTGACACCAGTGCAATGTTCCATCAAGCCCCACATTAGAAGGTTTTTTTTTCTCTGACATCCAATCTTTCTTGGAGAAATTTCGGTCCACAAAGGATGGTTTTTTTTTTTTTGGACCACCCCTATTGTCCCCTTTCGAAAGCGAACCCCTTCGAACACGCCTTTCTCGAAGCTTTCTTGAGATGGAGATGTCAGAAACGAGATGGATTTCGCCAACAAGTGCGAGCAACGACGCGAGGGTTCCTTCCCAACCCCTTCTGCAAGTACCATGAACGGAAGATAATTTTCTTTCAAATTTTGACCTTAACCTGTTGGTCGGTCTGCGTTATTAAAAATGGATGCTCATTTTCAAAGAAAATAATTTTCTTGGTAAATTACACAGATCTATATAAATAATTCTCTTAAGCAATGATCGAAAAATGCTGTTTTTATCTTCACGGAATGGCAACATCAGTTCGTTTACAATAGTCTGTTGGGTCGCATTTGTGTTTTGCTGTTATGTAAAATATTTTGATAATTACCCTCTTCCCCCCCCCCCCCCCTCCATATCCCGAGCGAACAGAGGAGCAGGGTGCGGAGCCTCCTAGTTCGTATTAATTTCCTCTATCCCTTTACCTCAGTGTATCCCGACAGCTGCTCCTTAGCTAGTAGCCAGGTTATGTTATTGTCTTCAATGTTGTGTATTTTGCATCTTATAATAATAAAATATGTACTACAAATCACTTGTTGTCTCTACTTATTTCTAACACACACCATCTACTGATGTTATTTTTCAGGTTTTTTCTAACGAACTCGCGTTTAGCCTTAGGGCCCCCAACCCCCACCAATTAATTAGTAACTTCTTAGTTAAACTTAAACCCCGCTAACGTTATTCTATTTATTAGACTTAATTCGATGAAGGTGTAAGGACCTCCGGTCGACACACCGTAAGGTTAATTCCGATTTCCGATTTCCGACCTCAGTGTATTTATGCTGCTAAATTTAATACTATTAGCAAATGAAAGGGAGGGGAAAAGTAGAAATTGCCCAACCTGTAAGATTTCATTTAAATTATACTTTAGAATGGATACTGCATTGGAACATGCGCGCAACAAATCAATACTTTGGAAAGAACTGTTTAATATTACCTACCCTTTTTAGCTTTGGTTAATAAACGTCGCAGTAGAGCTGCACATTAGGCTATTAGCGACGGTTCGGGGCCTATCTCGAAGGTAAAACTCTGGAATGATGCCTCGTAATTTTTTAAACATGGTCAGATAACGAGGACATTAACATGTGAGCTGGCAGCCGATGTCATTAAGTTGGGAATTTCGAATCGTTCAGTTATTATGAATTGAAAATCGTACAAGCTGGGAGGTATCTTGTTTCAATGCCTTCCCGCCCCGCAAAAAAATGTTTGACGGCACTGGATCAAAGTATCTCTCATATAGATAAATATGGCCTTATTTGCAAAACCTGCAATAGCAATCACAAAATACAACAAACATCATCCTTATGCAACTTGTTTGAAAGAAATTCTGTACCATTTAGAAAGAAATTCTGTACCATTTATCTCAATAACCCTCTCGTCTAAAGATCCCTCGTCACGTGAAATCTCCATCTTACTAAATGAATCTGTCAGATGAAGAAACACTTCTCAAAACAATCTTCGAAAAGAGACAGCTTGTGACACTTTCCGCAATCGGCAGTCACAGGATAAGATTACTTTTAATTGAACATGTCACATTTCGTGCGCTTGTCTTGAAGAGCGGCACGAGACGGAGCGAATTCATTGTTTGATGTCGAAAGAGGCAATCTCTTAGTACACTGCTATTAGTAAAGTTTTTTAATTGAGTTTTTTAGAATGGAAAGCGAGAGTGTTCTCTGGACAAAGAAATGGGTGGTTTTCATTTTGTGTAAGTAAGGATTTGAGCTCGCTAAAGAAGTTTCACTTCAAAAATTATGTTTATCCATAACAGACCATAACTTATCCATAACAGACCATAACTTATCCATAACAGACCATAACTTATCCATAACAGACCATAACTTATTCATAACAGACCATAACTTTTCCATAGCAGACCATAACTTATCCATAACAGACCATAACTTATCCATAGCAGACCATAACTTATCCATAACAGACCATAACTTATCCATAACAGACCACACTGTTAAAAATTTAGTGCGACCTTGCACCAAAATTTGGTACCCGTTTAGCTGCAACCAACGTCTGGTGCTTAGTTCTACCATTTTATGGTGCTACCATGGACACCATTTAATGGTGAAACGTTGAACCAAAATTCGGGTTTTTGTTAATCCATTTTATGGTGAAACTAAGCACCAAGACTCGGTATTTTCGCTACAGCATTTTGGTGAAACGTTGAACCAAAATTTGGGTTTTTGTTAATCCATTTTATGGTGAAACGTTGAACCAAAATTCAGGTTTTTGTTAATCCATTTTATGGTGAAACTAAGCACCAAAGTTTGGTTGCAGCTAAATGGGTACCAGATTTTGGTGAAACGTTGCACCATAATTCGTATTTTCGTTATACCCCTTTTAAAATTTTTATTAGATCAAATTTTCTTTTAATTTAGAACTACATTTACAATTCTGTATATTTCAACAATTTCACAAAATAATTTGAAATTACTGTGCAATTATTTAAATAGTATATTCAAAGGAAATTTTTCCATTATTAAGGAATACATTGCTTACTTATATGTTTTTTTTAATTTAATGTCAGATAAACCTCAATAAATTGTGCTAATTTAATTAGTATATATACTCAAAATTAAATAAAAACTTTACATTATAGATGGAAATAATAGTAAATCATTTTTATTTATTACTAATATAATTTATTTTATTTTTATTGCCAATTACAAAAAAACAAAATATGTACAGTACATAATATATTTCCTAGAGAAAACAATATAGTTATTTGAATTCAGTTTCTGGTTTGCCAAACTTGGATTTAAAATCCAGTGGAATAGCAAATTTTTCTCCCGTCTAACCCTTGCGACTTAAAGTTATACAATAAAGAAAAAAAAATTAAAAATATAATATTTTATAAATATATTTTTTATACAATTTATTTTAATATTACTAGGCCTATTTGTACAAACATTTAAGATTGAAATTACTTTAATACCCAATCGAGCATATTATTGGGGAAAGAATAGAAGCTGAGTTCCCCCTTCAATTTCAGTAAGCAATTGTTTTTCCTAGCTTTTTCAACAGTTTTTATAAATATTTTCATTATAAATACTGTTGAGATAGCCAGACAACTTATAACCGTAAAATCTAAACTTCTAGAAATCAATCCTAAATTAAATGCAATCAAAGACAAATAAACAAATAATAATAATGTAGTTAAACTCATTTACTCATATTAGCAAATGTACTCACTTTTTAAGGAGATATTAAAAAAATCTAATTTTTCTATAGCATTTACACAATATATTGTGTGAATGCTATATGCCAGCCACACTGATGGAATTTATTTTAAGAGCATCAGTATCCTATCTCCGGCTTGAACACTTTTGGGCGCACATTTTGTAAGGAACATTTGCATACAAAGTTATTTTGCATACATGAAAGTTTTTCACACAATCTTGAAGCTTCCGCACACTGTTGAATATACAGAATATTAAGAAATTGCATAAGCAGATCAATGCACATTTTATCCTACAATCTTCATGTTCGGAGAATTCACACACAATGGCAGAGGGGTGGAGTAGGAATTAGTGCCATAGTTACGAAGCACATAACAGGATTTTAGGGAGTTTGTATATGTTGCTACAAATGCTGAAGTATTTTCTATTCTAACAATGAGGAAAATTTGAAAACTTGGGTTTGTAAGGAACATTTGCATACATGAAAGTTTTCCACACATTCTTGAAGCTTCCGCACACTGTTGTATATCCAGATTTGGCCGAAAGGCCATTTTGCGTCACTTCATTAATGCAATCGTCATTCGTCTTGTCACTACGTTAATGCAAGTTCCATAAATGTATTCAACATTGACACTCAGCATCTTGGATAAATATTCTGCCAGGTAAGAGAATTCCAATTCAGGACATCAAGCAGTAGCTGCCAGTTTTCCTTCAGGATTCAAGTTAAGTTGTTGTAGAGTGCGTCTCTTAGAAAAAGGTTGACTGAGGCTGTTACAAACATTATGTTACAAACATTACCTCAGACACCTTTATGTTAGAGCCACACAATGTCGGTTCAATCATGATCTTTAAAATAGAAAAAAAGTAAATTGCTATTAAAAGACTTCAGTAACAATGACATAGAAAAGAGCTACATAATTAACTTATATTACAAAAATTTTAGTGTGAGAGTAACATCTAACTTTGTTTTAACCTTTAAAATGTGGGTGTTTGGTTTTAACATGGGATTCTGGTTGAAATATCAACCACCCATCCTGTAAACGTTAAAAGACAAATTATTGGCTAACGTTTTATTAGGCTTTACGGCTACTCTTGTTTATAAACGAAACACAATTAAGTGTTTTTCAGTGATTTATTAATTTATGAAATAGCCAATTCTTTTTACCCAATTCTGAATCATTAATAATAGTATAAAATGTTGTAAAAATAAACATTAAGTTTTATTTAGCAAATACATAAAGAATATATATATTCTTTTATATTATATAAATATATAAAGTATATATTATATTTACATATGTATATATACATATGTAAAAAAAAAGGGATAACCATAGAATAGATTGATTGTGCAAATGCGTTAAAGATTTACAATAAAAATTTTATTGGTTTGTTGCACTAACATCCCACTAGACTTCAAAATTAGCTATTGGCGATGGTTTGAAAATTATCTCGAAAGGAAAAATCAGGGACGCTTCTCTATAATTTGTAACCATGGTCAGATAACATCACAAAGACAACTTCCGAGCTGGCACCTCAGTCTCCAAGTTTTCATACCACAGCCAACATGAGCACACTCGCACTTGTACCATGATAAATTTAACGTACAACAGCCAACAACAGGATGTTTGGCAAAAACAAAAAATAAACATACAACCCTTTTGATTATGGGCTCGGAACTCTTTCAACAAGAATAATGTATTTTGTAATAGATATTTGACAATACAATTATTTTACAAACTAAAAATTAGTATTGTCACTTATGAAGGTTAAAATGTACTGTACGGTCCCTTAGCTTTTAACAGTTACCATTTTCGACAACCCTTCAGGGGGGAAATGGAGTTCTTATGTTGGAAACAAAACCGTTTTTTGTTGCCAAGAACGTTGTAGCGTTGCGAATATAGCTTTTGGTAAATTCTTAGAACACGGTGCCCCTCGGCCCAATATTCAAAATTCGATGTTATACTACACTAACATGTTAATTCGATGTTATAATAACACTAACATGTTATTGGCGACAAAACCCTTTTTTTTTTGCCAATTAAAGAACTCTATTTTCCTTTAGGCAAGGTTGCCAAAATGAAAATGTTATTGTTTATATATTATCGCCAAATATTACATTTGGCGGGGGCATCGTGTTCTAGGAACGAACCTAGCCTTTTCAAAAATCCCACCACATCCAAGGTGGCTGTACAATACATTTTAACTAGATGGACTTATTTTACTGAAGTAATGAGTACACTGAAATGAATAGCAGCTTAAATAAAACAAAGTATGTTGGTAGTCAGCAAAATTATCTACATTTCAAACGTTGCATTAAAGTTAAATTTTTTAACCAGTGTTTTACATGTTTTGGCAAAGTTTTTCTTTATACTTAAATTTAAACAATCCATTTATTGTATATTATGCGGACTCAACTGAAATTTAATGCTAGAATACAAACCATACGTAAATTTTACGTACTTTCCCATTGACTTTACATAGTAAACAAACAAGTTTAGTATTGTAAAGGTTAAAAAAATGCTAAGTGTTTGACCGCATATTGTTCGTTTAATTAAAAAAATATATTACTCACGATTTAAAACATAGATATATATTTTTTTTATAAAGCTGTAAAATTTTCAATCAATTTTTTTCATTGGTTAAAATTCAGAATTGGGATCTTGAAAAGCAGCAGAATACAACGGCCGTAGTTGACAACGACTTTATACTAATCTGTTTATATTTGAACTTTATATGAGTAAAAACACTTAAACATCATAAAACAAACATTTAATTACAATAACCATGAAATAAAACATTTAACTTACTTTGATATTCGATTAACATAGTCCGATACGTTAACATTAATAAGAAGGGGATTTCCCGGTACGAACCGTTCGTAGATTCAGCGAAGTTTCGGTTGCAGTTATTGCAACTTTCTGGTGAAAGCTGGCACCATTCTCGATAAAAAAATTTTGGTTCAACCTAGCTTGCACCATGATATGGTGCAACAAGTTGAAAACTTACATTTTGCACCAAGTTATGGTACAACGTTGAACTGAAATTTTTAACAGTGCATAACTTATCCATAACAGACCATAATTTATTCATAACAGACCATAACTTATCCATAACAGACCATAACTTATCCATAACAGACCATAACTTATATATAACAGACCATAACTTATTCATAACAGACCATAACTTATCCATAACAGACCATAACTTATCCATAGCAGACTAAACCAAAAAGAAACAATTAATGAAGTCGTCTAGTTCCAAAACTTTTCTTGTCCACTTAGGACCATCACATTTTTTACCGACTGAAAAGCGCGCCAACCAAAACTCCAAAATCAAACCGCCAAAAATTTTAAATTAAAACCGCCAAATCGCGCGCCAAGTCTCCGTGAGGTTATAAATTCGATTGTTATGTATTTTTTTTATGTATGTTCGCGCAGGGTTTCGGTACAAATTCAGATATTTGCACATTTTTTTTGTTGGATATTGGATGTTTCCCTTGGGAACCATCTGAAAAAATATCCGGTTATCCGGCATTTAACTATCCGGAAATCTCAATTAACCGGACCGTTTGAACAAAAATATTGTCCGATTTCGAAAATTATTTTTTGTTGGATAGAGAAAAAACTGCTTAGACAAAATCTGCAAAAAAATAATCGGTTATTCGACTGTTATATATCCAGAAATGTCGATTAACCGGAGTTTTTTTAAACAATTTATTCGATTTCATAATATGTTCATTGTTTAACAGAAGTTGTTCTACAATGACATTTCGTTTAACCAACATTTATTGGCATTGATAGGGATTGTTTTACAATAGGCATTGTTGAGCACAAGTTGCCAGTTGAATTTTTTGGTGAATAATAATAGGGGGTGAAGCTAAACGAAATAAAAGGGTCCCCCTGCTAAATATAGGGCCCCCCTGCTAAATTAAATAAAAAAGTGAAAAATAAAATAATCTTTAAAAAAAAAAAACGACTAAAAAAAATACGCTAAGAAGTAAAAACTAATTTTTAATATTACGACCAAGTTGAAAAAAATTTAATTATTTAATATCAGTTTTATGCTTATTACAACTTTTTGAAGTGGGTGCCAATTTACAAAAATCATACCTAAATTTTGGTGCTGATTTCGAAAAGTTTTAATAAGTATAAAATTAATTTAAAGCAATTCAATTTTTTCATCTTGGTCGTAAAATTAAAAAATATTTTTTACTTTTTAGCGCATTTTCTTTAAGTCGGTTTTGCTTTTTTTTTTAAATTATTTTATTAAATCACATTTTTTGCATTCAATTTGATCTCTACACCCAGAATTAAGCAAAGTGTGTTGTTTAATGTGTAAAATAACATATTTCACTTAATTATATGTGTAGAAATAAATTATAATACGAAAAATATGTGATTTAACGACGTTAATGCGACGTTTATGTGACGTTTTGGAACTGAGCGACTCAATTTCTAATTATTTTATATAAAAGTTATGGGAATAAATGTTGTTTGACTAACACACACGATAGGCATATAAAATATACTGAATAGTCAGATAGTTATTATGAAAAGAAAATCATTTCAAACTATAAAATTGGCATTTAGTTTTGAGACCATAGAAAAATTAATAAGTAGTTTTTTAGATTAGTCTTAAGCAACGCCGGTGTACCTTTTTCTCGTATGCATTATTTCTATAGTATAGATCCCTTTTGCGCATCTTACACGCGACTAATCTTAACAAGTGAAGTATCAAAGGAAAGAGAATTTCTCGGAGTACTGACGAATCGCACGCTCGTCTCCTAAGTAATAAAGGTTTGTTTAAAAAATGCATTTAAAATAACTATTTCATAAAGAAACATCTTAAAATTGTGTTTACAATATCTAGATAGAACATGCCTTTGTAGCGTAGTCGGAAGAGCACTGTACTTCCGAACTATAGGTTTATTCGAGTCTCGGCGGGAACCACTCTCGCCAAGGTTTCCACAGTAACTCTGAACCAAACTGTATTTCTCCAATAAAGCATTATCATTTCTATTTTTACACTTAGCTAGAAGCTTCCAATCAAATTTCGCTACCAATATGACGTCATAAAATAACCCACAACCTAAACCAATTAAATTCGAGACCTCTAATGTCCAATTCATTTTCTAATGAATTTCTCCAAAACAGACCTCATACGTACTCTTCCTAAATCTCAACATGGACCTTGATAAAGACCCTACCTTGATTTCCACCCAATAGCACCTGTCCGATGGGCCGCAATCTGCGGCTATCGTCTTGGATTCAGGAAGTGTTCAATCCCCCTCCCCCCCCCCCCTTTTTGATGTTGGATGAGAGAGAGAAAAAAAAATCCCGATGTTCATTAAGATACGATAACTCCAGATGATTCCGTTTTAATGGCGACAGGTGTTAGGGCACGTGGCCGTCGTCTGTTCCATATCTGAGGGGATGAGTGCCGTTATCTTGGGCGCTGAGGATCTTGTCCCTTTGTTTGCAGACACTTGTCGCTGGTGTTGGGTTTGTACTCGAGAGGGACATTTGTGGAGGTGGTTTTTTCGCGTTTTTTTTGTATTATCGTTCTTAAGATTGTGGCTGTTTTATTTTCTAAAGGCTAGTCGCACACACTGAACTCTAACTATTCTGGATTGGGCAATACATTTTTTTTATTTGAATCCAATTGAAGGGGTAACAACCTTCGAGCATGAATGGACTGTAGTAGAGCGAATATGACGTCCTAATCGTGAAACCAACATCTCAGACCGAATGGCCTCAGACACGTGACTTCTTTTCAAAATTATGAATTAAAAAATACTCGCGATTGGCTGATGAATTGGGAAATGTGTAACTGTGAAAATTTATGAATGGAATGACGTAATTAACCACGTGTGGCCAGTGAGGCCATACATGTTGGCCTCACTTTGATGTTAGCGAGATTATAACATTGTTTTCTCTACTATGAAGGATCCATGCTCGAAGGTAACAATTGTACCCCAATTTCACCGCTGCCGCAATATGTCTTATATTTTTCATGTTAAAATAAACCCATGTATTGCTTTTGGCTGAATTAATTTTTTTTTCTATTTTCCTTTGAAACTCATTTTAAATGCAATTTGCTATTAAAATAGAAAGTCATTTGCAAGTCAAAGTCGAAGTAGTTAGAAAGCAAGAGCAAACACTGTTTGTTTGGCAAAATAAAAATTAATTATATAAGAAAAAAATATATTGTTTATATACATTTAATATTTCTACAATACTATGGTACCAAAAAACACCACCAAATCACTTAAAAATTTGGGGCACAGTATGGCTGCTTCCACATCGGCTTCAACGCGCCCATAGTGGAATGAAGTTTTGAGTCTTCCAGAAGTTTCAGTTAGTATTCAGTGGCCGCACTCTACCAACAATTCAACTGCAACCTTTAATTAACTGAGCAACTAAAAAATCACACAACAACTGATTTTCATTATTTAATTGTATCCAAATCAGGGTGGCCATTTCTTAGATTTCGCGATCGCCAAATTAAAGGGGGAAAATCGTCAATCTCGCCATGTTCTTTCGACTCTTATTCCATGATCCATTTCTAAATCACTTTTCTCTTGGGAACAGATGTAGTGTAGGACATTTGGCGCGTTATTTTTTTTTGGCGACGAAAAATTGCCGTTAAACAGCGGTATGAGGATATGACGCTATGACGTCATAGGGTTGCCACATTGAAAGTCGCCACAAGCATCGGAAAATACCAACAAAGTCAGGTGCGGTTGCCATAATATAAATTTATCGCCTCTATAAAACACGGCAAAAAAAACCTCGCGCGCCAAATGTCCTATACTACATCTGTACCTTCTCTTCCAATAACGATCTCATAAATTACCATTCATGTTTCAACTGCGTATCAATCCCAAAAAATTTTACATTCAATTTTTTTAAAATTATGTCTTTAAAACCCTGGTTTCACTTCCATATATGGTCATTAGAAACTAAAATCCATGAGGTTTAGAACCGAAACTTTCTCTTTCGATGGAAACCTCTCTTGGGCAGTTCTGCAAATTCAAAGCATTCCTAACCCAACCAGCATTTATGTATGATGTGTCTCTGTGCGTCCTTTTCTTTTTAGCCGATATCCGCAACCGAAGAAGAATAAACTATTTTCAAAACTAATAATACGGATCTTGAATTTTATCATAGAATTCTCTATCGTAATTTTCTTATAAAAAAACGTATTATTACATATATATGATAATACATATTTTCCTTTTTGACCAATAGGAGGGGTTCTGACCCCCCTTAAACTCCCCCTCCCCCTTATGTGCACCGCTGCCTATAGAGGAATACATGAAATGATTTTATTGCATTGTATGAAAATTGCATTACCTAGTTGATATCGTCTTTAAATTAATCAATATTTTTTGAAATTTTTTAACTAATTTTGAAATCCCTACCCCAAAGAATAAAATATATATTACTCCTTGCAGCCAGTGACAAATTCTACATCATTTTAAGAATCGTTCATTAGGGTAAATCAGATACATAATATCATTAATAGATATTTCAGGGGAATCTTTTTCTCTATATTAATCAATAGTTTATCTTCTTTAAATTAATCGATAGTGTTTGCAATTTGTTAATTAATTTTGAAATCTCTACCCTAAAGAATGAAATATATATTACTCCATGCAACCAGTGACAAATTCCACATCATTTTAAGAATCGTTCACCAACGTAAATCAGATACATAGTATCATTAATAGCTATTTCAGGTGAATATTCTTTTTAAAATTAATCAATAGCTTTTGCAATTTGTTAATTGATTTTGAAATCCTTACCCCAAAGAATATCTTGCTCTGGTTGTCAGTGACCAGATTCCACATTATTTCAAGAACCATTCACCAACGTAAATCAGATACATAGTATCATTAATAGCTATTTCAGGTGAATATTCTTTTTAAAATTAATCAATAGTTTTTGCAATTTGTTAATTGATTTTGAAATCCCTACCCCTAAGAATATCTTGCTCTGGTTGTCAGTGACAAATTCCACATTATTTCAAGAACCATTCACTAACGTAAATCAGATATATAGTAACATTAATAGCTATTTCAGGTGAATATTCTTTTTAAATTTAATCAATAGTTTTTGCAATTTGTTAATTGATTTTGAAATCCCTACCCCTAAGAATATCTTGCTCTGGTTGTCAGTGACAAATTCCACATCATTTTAAGAAACATTCAACAACGTAAATCAGATACATCGTATCATTAAAAGCTATTTCAGGTGAATATTCTTTTTAAAATTAATCAATAGTTTTTGCAATTTGTTAAGTGATTTTAAAATCCCTACCCCAAAGAACATCTAGCCCTTGCTGCCATTGCCGAATTCCACATCATTTTAAGAAACATTCACCAACGTAAATCAGATACATCGTATCATTAATAGCTATTTCAGGTGAATATTCTTTTTAAAATTAATCAATAGTTTTTGCAATTTGTTAATTGATTTTGAAATCCCTACCCCTCAGAATATCTTGCTCTGGTTGTCAGTTTCAAATTCCACATTATTTCAAGAATCATTCACCAACATAAATCAGATACATAGTATCATTAATAGCTATTTCAGGAGACATTATCTCTTCTATTTATCCAAATTCTAAACTCGAAGATTTATGGATTTTTATCGGCGAACTCTCCTTTTGCACAACAGTTGTTGACCCGCGGAGGCACGCGCAAAAGGTCAAGTCACCTTCCATTTAACAATGTGCGAATCTGTTCTCGTGGTTATCTTCTATTGGCACAACTCATCGAGACGGGTTATCAGGACCTGCTGCCTCCACTCAAGATAGGGCAGTTCAAACAATCAACAGATAATAAGGCTCTCTGCAGTGATGGATAAAAAAAATGAGTTTTTTCTTTCCTTACTTGATTGTAGCTAATTTGTTTCTATTTTTGCTTCTTCTTTGTTTTGGTCCATTTGAAGATCGTATTAATTTGAAGTTTGGTCGTTTAAATATTTTTCCCCTGAAATATATGGCAGAAGATATTTTTTAAGTAATCTCTAACATGAAAAGTTAAGACAGATCGGAACTTTAAATTATTGTTAAACTCAACTATTTGGTGTTAAACTGAACCATTTAATCTTTCCTTTCATTTAATTATTCCGTTTGAAGAAAAAAAATTGAAATTAATAGTATTTTTACATGTATTGATTTTAGAGATTAATATTAGTATTTTTGTAGTTAATTAGTATTTTTGTAGTTAATTAGTATTTTTGTAGTTAATTAGTATTTTTGTAGTTAATTAGAATTTTTGTAGTTAATTAGTATTTTTGTAGTTAATTAGTATTTTTGTAGTTAATTAGTAGTTTTGTAGTTAATTAGTAGTTTTGTAGTTAATTAGTATTTTTGTAGTTAATCGAAAAGTGATATGAATTGAGTTTAGAAACTGAAATTAGTAATTTTGTAGTTAATCGGATTGTGATGCGAATTGATCTTAGAGATTAAAATTAGTATTTTGTAGTTAATCGGATTTCAAATGAATTGATATTTGAGATTAAAATTAGAATTTTGTAGTTAATCGAATTTCAAATGAATTGATATTTGAGATTAAAATTAGAATTTTTTAGTTAATCGAATTTTAATATGAATTGATATTCGAGATTAAAATAAGTATTTTTGAGGTTAATTGAAGTTTGATATATTTGAGGAGTTTTGATATATTTATCTTAGAATAAGGATCTTTATGGTTATTTTATATTTTATTTTATAGTTAATCGAATTTTATGAACGGATCTTTGAGATTAAAATGAGTTGTTTGTAGTTATATAAGCGAATTTTAATATAAATTGAACTTGTATTTAGAGTATGAATTAAATATTAAGTTGAATAATTATTTTGTAGTTTATCGAATTTAAATATGAATTGATTTTTGAGATTAAAATACCATTCACTGTGTTAGTAACACATGTGTTAACTACACCTAGTAAATATTATGGTCAAAAGTTGTAATCTTGAGGCGGGGAATTTATTTCCGACTGTGTTTTACTGTAAATCATACTGTAATTTTTACAGATCTACCCCGTCAAATAATAGTTATATGCTTTTTATCAGTAATATTGACATATAATATTAACGAGATAAATTCTGATAAATAACAGTTATATGTCATTATTACAGATAAAAGCCGTATAATATTAACGAGAGAAACCATTAAATAATGGTAATACGTAATTATTACGGATAAAAACCGTAAAAAGATTTACGGAATAATAACGGTTATATGTCAACATTAAGGAAAACCCCGTAAAACATTTACGGAAGAATAACTATCAAATAACGGTTATATGTCAATATTGCGGATAAAAACCGTAAAAGATTTATGGGAGGAAACCGTCCACTTATAGTTTTAAATCGTTTGTATTTACAAATTTTAACCGTCAATTTTACGGTTTAAAACTGGAGACCCAGCTACCGGTTTTAAACCGTTAATTTTAAGGGATTTTTTTTACAGTGCAGGCTTTCGCGTTTGGAAGAAGAAACAGAAGCAGCGCAAGCGTCTTTGAAAAGATGAGGAGATATTAAGGTGCAGACTTCCCACTCAACACAGTGATGAAAATAAATCGTGCTTAGACATTTAATCTAAAAAAATGAGTCTAACCCACTATCCTCACGAATTGCGAAATGGGTATTAGCCTTCGAACATGAATCCCTTGTAGTAGAGGAGTCATGACGTCACCCTCGCTAACATCAAAGTGAAGCCAACGTGTATGGCCTCAGACACGTGGTTAATTACGTCATTCCATTCATAAATTTTCACTGTCACACATTTTCATCAGCCAATCGCGAATATTTTTTAATTCATAATTTTGAAGAGATGGCACGTGATATGGGTATTTCGATCTGAGATGTGGGCTTCACAATTATGACGTCATATTCTCTCTACTACAGACCATTCATACTCGAAGGTTTTAGAAGAAAGACCTGGTGCTTGAGGATCGGAATCCCGATGTTTCTATGTAATGCTTCTTTTTATTCAAATTCTAAGTAATATCTACTTTAAAACGAACCAATAACTTAAATTCAATATAAAAGATACGAAAATTTTCATCATTAGAAAAAGTTTGTATTTAAATGAGCGATTTTTAGCCAAATGTGGTATTTTGTATCGGTTAATGTTGAAAAAGCGATTATCATTCCAATACTTAAAAAAAAAATTCTGTGAGTGACAACCCCAAAGCAGCTATATTTTAACGTATCGTCCATATGGCACAAACTTCGACAAAATCACATCAATTTTGCATATCCTTGTCAAAAACTTCAAAATTCCCACACCGTTACCACTTTCATTTCCCCAATCCTTTGCAGGATATCTCACCACTTGACCTGCCCGGCGTTGCCTCTGACATCGATACCCCTTTGCACCCTTTTGTGCGACGACACTTGAGCAATTCGTGACTTCCGCGGCCATATGGAACCGCTTTAATGCGCGACCGATCTCGTACAATCGAACGCGATTTTGTTATCGTATTCTCGATTATGCGTCTCTCTTTTATCCGTGTCTGTGACAGCTTGGGTACTTCAACTCTGTTGGGTTGAATTGACGTCGCACTGGAGCTGCACGATGGAATTTTTTATGACGTCTGGGGGATTAATTCAGAATCCGGAGGAAAGACCCGGAAACAGTGTCTTTTAATTTAAAATCATGTTCAGACAACAAGGATAGGATTAAATTTCAATAAACTTCCTTTGTTGGTTGATTTTTCCTTCCTAGACGCTGCATTGGTTGGTTAATTCAACCAACCAATCAATCCAGCGTCTTGGAGGGAAAACGCATCCACTACGGAAGAAAAACGTGAGGATATATGCCCTACCTCTTTGCTTGGTTAGTTTATTGATCAAAGATTGGTTGGTTGGTTGGATGAATTAACCAACCAATCCAGCGTCTAGAAAGGAAAGCACTACCGTCACAGCAGGAATATGCGAGGACGTTTCGCATTCAGGATGTGGAGGGATTGGAATTTAATATTGCAAATGCGACTAGAGGCCATGGATTCAAATTATTCAAATCACAGCTTAATCGGGACGTTATAAGGCATTATTATTTTTAATAGGGTTATAGACAAATGGAATAGGTTTCCTAAGTATGTTGTTAATTATTCAGGAGTGGGTAGTTTTAAAAAGCAATTGAATAATAGAATATTGTGTGATGTTGCCCCAACATATTGTTAGAAACATTTTATGTATCGTTTATGATAGTTCTTACACACTTCCATCTGAATGCACTATTTTGGATCAGTAAATGTCAATCTCTATTAGTTGAGATATTTAATTTCACCGAGTCCATTGACTCGTTCCTCCATGGTTCTTCTCACGATCTCCAGTCTGAACGTACCGATTTAACTCAATGTAAAAATCCGTAACAAGCTCAGGTGTAAAGCCTGCCTAAGCATTTGTCAATATTCAAGCTAAGATGGTCCAGAGAGATGTTCACTTTCCCCAAGTACATTGACTTATTCTTCCATGGTTCTTCCCACGATCTCCAGTCTGAACGTACAAATTTAACTAAATGTAAAAAAACGTAACAGGCTCAGGTGTAAAGCCTGCCTAAGCGTTTGTCAATATTCAAGCTAAGATGGTCCAGAGAGATGTTCACTTTCCCCAAGTCCATTGACTCGTTCTTCCGCAATGCTCGCACCTCTCTCAGCTTTTGTTTCCTCCAAACAGGAAACCTCCCCACTTGACCCGCCAGGATGGGAAAAAACCCCGCCAAAAAACACAACCCTTTCGAGGAGCATCCTACTTCAGAAGCTTCCCCCCTCTGCCCTCACGGAACAGCGAATTTAATCGGATTCTGACCATCCAACTATGACACCCTTCAATCTGGAGATAATCGCACGGGAGACGACAAAAATATTTAGAAGGATAGAAAAAAAACCCGCATTCTTTCGATATCATTGTCTCTTAAATTCCTTTCTTCGCGATCGCTGATGAAAACCCGCGCCATTCAAGAACTGCCAACGGATTATTATAATAATAGATTCACGCCAAGGAAGCCAAAAGAAGAAAGCAGCAGCCAAAAAAATCTCTTGTTGAAAGCCTTGAATATCCAAAGAAGGGCTCCCTTGGATGTGTGTAAGACTTCTTCACTAGTTTATCTCCTGGCAAGTTAAACGTCACCAGTGTGACGTATGAGTCTTGAGGAACATGTCTTTTGTGCCCGATATTTTTATTGTTTGGTTTAGTTTTAACCCCCACTACCTCGGAGAATGCCATGTCAGCGTGTCTGATGCTATTCTCACACAAATTTATTCTCCCCGAATAGGCTCCTTTTTTTTTGTAGGTTTAAGCCGACATTTTTCACCCTGAAAGCCAACAGCCGAGCCTTTAGTTGCAGGTTTGATCAGTGGTTTTATTTCTCGGACAAGACAAACATCGGTGGTACATGTTTTATAAAAAGGGGATGGTGATTTCTTGGGTGCTGTATCAGTGTACCCAGCACGGTCGGGCTGGAATTAATGTTTACTGATATATAAGATGGTCGGAAACGCTGGGGTCGGCTTTCTTGATAAATAACATGACAGTCTATTTCCAACTGAATCGCATATTCTATAAAAAATATTCCTTCTAGATAGGCCCCGAACCGTCGTCAATAGCCCACTGTGCAGCTCTAGTGCGACGTTTATTAATAAAACCAAATCAAACTATAAAAAATAATAAAATAAATACATGTCTAATGTGCCCAAGATGTTAAACAATGGTTACGGAGAATGTAAATTTACATTAGGAATGAGCCCTCTAGTTTCAAAACCAGTTAAATCCACATTGTCACAAAATCGTTATTTTTATAATTTTTTACAATGTTTCAATGCACTACATCATCTTGTAAAGCGGTGTTGACCAAATGTCTGAATTTGAAATTGCAATTCAAAGTCATGGGTTTAGATCCAAAAATACGTGAGTTACGATCGTTTTTAACGTCTCCTGTAACATTTACAACAATGGATCTATCTGGTTTTGAAACTGTAGGGCTTGGATTAATTTGTCAGCTAACTTAAAAACATTACTGCATTACAAAAACGAACTTTTTTTTTGCGTTGAGACATGGGTGTGAAAGACTAAGAGAGAAGGGAGTACTCATAAATTAAAAGTGTTATCAAGGTGTATGTGAGAGAAAAATTGTCGAAAACCGCTGGACTAAACAATCGTTCTGTGCCTTTGTATTTGAAGCAGACTCAGGGCCCGATTGAGACATTGAAGCAAGGGAAGCCTGCCTTTAAGTTGAAGTCCCATTGTTCTCAAATAGACACTGGAACATCAAATCAAACTTTTACGTGTACTAAAATCATTATCCCTGAATGGCATTAAAATGAAACATTATTAAATAACAAAGTATATTTATAATTAATGGGTATTCCTAATATTCTGTAATGTTTCGATTTTTTTTCTAATACTCGAACAAATTTAACACAAGTGGCAACTTTTGTTTTTACTAAAGATTGTAATACAATTTTCTCAGGTAACAATAGTGGCAAATGATGTAAAAGGTGTTAAATATTTATATAAAATGTGATTTGGGGGCCCCTCAAACATGTAAAGTGTAAGTCTGGGCTTCAAGGGTATATTCGGTAATCAAGCCCTAATCAGACTACCACATATTTTTTCTCCAGGAAATCTCTATTTTTTCAAAAATGTCAATACGTTCATCCACTGAGCTCTTCAAATGTTCGTTTCATAGCGGATCTTCCTATAAAGGGCCTCAAGTTAGCAAACCGTTGCAGATTCTATCACACACAAAAGACAAAAAAAAAAAAACAGTAGTCTGTTCACCCTAATGTCCCACCCACCAAATCAGCTCATACCTAGCCATATAAGTCCCATCCTCGTCATCGTTAAGTCCACGGACATACAAATCATTCGGAGCACCATAATTCAACGTTTTACAAAGAACTTGAATCGATCCCTAAACCCTACACTTGATCCCCTTGACTCGAACCTTACTCTAATTGTATGGGGAGTTCCACAAATGCGGCCAAGACGTTACGCTTGGCGTTGCCCTGAAATTACACACCGTTGGATCTTCACCCTTAATGACTGGCTGCGCACCACTTTTTTTTTTAAATCTCTCTCGATATTCTTTGGATCTTTTGGTGTCTGTTCAAGCGATTCCTTTTGTACTCTGTGTAGGGTAGCTCTTCATCTCCATTTTTCAATTTGGACTCAGCGGGTGGTGCAGACATCAAGAACCTTAAGAACCAAGGACCTGAACTGGTTGGGCTTGCTGGGGATTGAAGAGAGTTCTTGACTTCAGTAGCGTCATTTCTGACCTAGCAACGCTTCTCTGCACTGTTAAATAAGCTTTTTTCATATTTGACGAAACTTTTGTCATATTTGACGAAACTTTTGTCATATTTGCCGAAACTTTTGTCATTTTTGACGAATTTTTTTTATTTTTTGACGAAACTTTTGTCATATTTGACGAAACTTTTGTCATATTTGACGAAACTTTTGTCATTTTTGACGAAACAGACGCCTGCTATATGCTTCGATTAAATATTTCGTCAAACTGAGGAAATTCAGTTTGTCGTTTTCTAACGAAATTTATTCAGTCGAAAATGAGGTCGATTTTAAATAATAAAATAATTTAATATTCACGAGTTTACTGGAACCACGGACCAGGACCTGATATATATAAATTTCAATACACAATATCACTTTCAGACCCTCTCATAAAAAATAGTTTCAGAGAACAACAATTCTTGCATATACAGTTAATTAGTTATGCAAAATTCTAGTAATACGTAATACCGACTTTTTCAAAACATAGACAACTTTTCTGCAATTTTACGTGTAATTAAATAAAAGTTGAAACCCCAATAGACGGAGAGGGGGGGGGGGGGCATAGGCCCGTGATTAACGTGCTTAATAGTAAATCAGGCCCTGTCGCAGACCGTTCGCTTCAGAGTCCAACGCTCTATCCACTCAGTATATTATGCGTGAGATGGGAGCATGGATCCTTCATAGTAGAGAAAACAATGTTATAATCTCGCTAACATCAAAGTGAGGCCAACATGTATGGCCTCAGACACGTGGTTAATTACGTCATTCCATTCATAAATTTTCACTTACACATTTCCCAATTCATCAGCCAATCGCGAGTATTTTTTAATTCCTAATTTTGAAAAGAAGTCACGTGCCTGAGGCCATTCGGTCTGAGATGTTGGTTTCACGATTATGACGTCATATTCGCTCTACTACAGTCCATTCATGCTCGAAGGGGAGGAGGGTGTCTCAAGTGGTTACGTGGCGTATCATAACGTTTTATTAGAAAAACTGCAGACGTTTCTTTCATAAACTGTCACTTATGTCACTATTTATAAAAATCACAATCCTTCTATTGGAATGTTTGGTAAAATACACAGAATGGAAGTTTTAATGACTTTTCTTTAATTGCATACATTTATCATGACGTGAAATGGGGGGTGGGGGGAGTGTGCAAAAAGATGAAAATAGCGTGACATGATAAATGAACGCACCTCCCGCATATCGCAATTACAAAAAACAGGCACAAAACGGATATAAACCGACAATCAAACTATCCTCCGGGTCAAAAGAGTTAAAAGAATGGTTTCCAAAAAATAGCAGGTGGGGTCCTTATATCTTTCGAACTTTTATTTCTTTTATAAAAAAAAAAATCTATATTCTAGATCAACTTCTGCCGTTTAACTGAGAAATCGCCATTTTAGCAATCTGACCCTCCGTGACATGAAGAGCATTTTCTGATCGGGATATAAAACCGAACCACGGAAGCCCAAAAATATCGCGGCATATTTCACTCCCTCAGGTCAACAATCGCAGCAGCACATTGGGAAAGGGGATACGTGCTGCAGACGATTTTACGGGTGTCCTGTTCGAAAAGGTCCCTTCGCAGTCGAAATTTGTTTGACCTTTTGGCGAAATACTTGTAAAGCAGCAGGTGCTCTTCCAGTACGCATCGCGGGGATGCGACAGAAATTTTGATTTTTTCCCTTTATTGTCACGTTTGATATTATGGACGTTTCTGAGGTTTGGTAAACCGAGTAGGCTGCGTTAGGGTTTGGCCTGGTCGTTTATTAGCTACTAATTATTTAGCTACTAATTTATTAGCTTAGTCGTTTATTAGCTACGTATAATTTATAATTTTTTTATGTAGAAATAATTTAACACAATGTTGTCAAGGAGCCACAAAGCCCGTCCAGACAACGCATAAAACCATACAGTAAAATACACACTTTTTAAACACTACATATACAATAAAGTACATACAATAAGTACAAGTATAATAATAAGTATACAATAATAAAGTACAATATATACAATAAAATACACCTTAAAAACCACATGTACAATAACATACACCTTAAAACTATATATACAATAAAATACACCTTAAAACTATATATACAATAAAATACACCTTAAAACCACATATACAATAAAATACACCTTAAAAACCACATATACAATAAAATACACCTTAAAACTACATATACAATAAAATACACCTTAAAACCACATATACAATAAAATACACCTTAAAAACCACATATTCAATAAAAATTCAAAATTATGGACGCTTCTAAACTTTGGTAAATCGAGTAGGCTGCGTAAGGATTTAGCTTGGTTTTTTATTAGCTACTAATGTAGAATTAATAATCTTTGAAATTTATTTTATTTAGACACAGTGTTATCAAGGAGCCCCAAGGCCCGTCCAGACAACGCATAAAACTATGCAGTAACATACACACACTTTAAAAACCACATATACAATAAATTACATTCACTTTAAAAACCAGATATACAATAAAATACATACACTTTAAAAAACACATGTATAATAATATACATAAACTTTAAAAAACACATATATAATAAAATACACACACTTTAAAAACCACACATACAATAAATTACACATACTTTAAAAACCACATATACAATATACATACACTTTAAAACCACATAAACAATAAATTACATACACTTTTAAAACCACATATACAATAAAATACATGCACTTAAAAACCACATATACAATAAAATACATATACTGTAAAAACCACATATACAATAAAATACACTTTAAAAACCACATATACAATAAAATACACTTTAAAAACCACATATACAATAAAATACATTTTAAATACCACATATACAATAAAATACACTTTAAAAACCACATATACAATAAAATACATTTTAAAAACCACATATACAATGAAATACATATACTTTAAAAACCACATATATACTATAAAATACATACACTTTAAAAAACACATATACAATAAAATACATATATCATAAAAACAACTATATACAAAATAAAATAAAATACCAGATGACAAAAAGGTGAACGTAAGATTCTTTTCAAAATATTACATCAATGTTTTTCAAAAATTATTTGGTCAGTATACAATTACATTACAGATTTTAATAGGGTTTCTTCGTTAATATTTAAAATATATTTTTTGATCTCTCTATTAAATTTATTTTTATTTCCTATAGATACTATTCGTTCAGGTAGTGTATTAAAAATTTAGGTCAGAAAATTTCTTTATTGAGTTTTGGTATGTTATAAGTGTGTACATTTTTAAAACTGTAAGTAACCGGATCTCTACGAATTAAAACTGTTCTGTTGTTATATAAATGAAGAAGTATGTTATACATGTAGATTTTTTTTATGATTAAAATCGATTCAACCAAATTTTCTGATTTACAATTTAACATTCGCAGCTAGCTGACTTGGGTATTTAATAATTGTCGAATGCTATTTAAGTAGTCATCACCCCAAGAGATTATACCATATTGAACTATTAATTGGGCCCAAGCAAAATACAATTCTTACATAATAAAAGCATGCATACAGAAATGCAGCTTATCGCTCACAATTTTAACATGTAAATTCCATTTAAATGTCTGAAAAATAGAAATAACAAACGTTTGAGTATCCTTCAGAATCGTTAAGTTTATTTCCAGAATAAAACTCTTAAAATAAACTATAGAAATCAATTATTAATTATCAATTATTATTCGACATTTAGTGTTTGAAAACTATTGTAACAAGCAGAATGTAAAAAACAACATAGAATGGATAATTACATAAAATTGAATGTCAATGAAAAGAATTCAAGGGAGAAAAAACTTATATCAAAGGGTTTGAACCCAATCCAATCTCGAAGTTAGGACTTCTCTGATAATATATTATCACTAATGTATAAGTATTCATAAATTAAGCTAGTTTAATTGCCACCATATTACACCCAGCTAAAAAAATCAGAATCAAACCTTCATTTGTGAAATTGGTTTATTACAGCCGGAAATGTACAGAAATCCAATCCAACTAATTTGCTTGTTAATACTAAAGCTAGTTGGATTTAGTGTATACAGTTCCGGTTGCCTATTTCTGTCCTCGTATTAAGACTTATCACAGCCACGTACACATTCATACATGCACCTCGTTATTTTAGAACCAAGGTCAAATGACGAGGAAACACCTGAACTAGCACCCCACGCCTTCAATAGACGTCCGGACTTTGGACACTGATCATATTTACCGTGCACCAGTCCCTTATACACGCCGGTAATTTTTTTAGATGTTCTGGACGACTTTTCTAGTATTTTGTAGCGAAGGTGGCAACCCTTCAATCATAAGATCACTCACAACTTTTCGATGTAGTTGGGGTTAGGTTTGGGTTTCATTAATCAACGTCGTTCTAGAGCTGCACAGTGGGCTATTGGCCACGGTTCGAGGCCTATCTCGAAGAAAGACCCGGGAACGATGCCTCGTATTTTTGAACCATGCTCAGATGAGGAGGACAACACCAGAGCTGGCACCCAAAGCCTTCAATAGATATCGGGACTTTGAACCCCGATCAGATTTATCTCGATGTAGTTTTTTTTTTTTTTTGGTTTTGGTTAAAAAACGTCGCAGTAGAGCTGCACAGTGGGCTATGTTCGACGGTTCGGGGTCTATCTCTAAGGAAAGACCCGGGGACACATACCCACACATTCATACATGCACCTCGTTATTTTAGAACCATGGTCAGATGACGAGAAAACACCTGAACTGGCACCCAACGCTTTCAATAGACGTCGGGACTTTGGACCCCGATAAAATTTTTCTCGATGTAGTTGGGGGAAAAAAAATTATTATGCCAATACTGCTAAATCTGCAACAGCCAAACAATGACCATCGCCAAACAATTTGTGACTACCCTCAATTTTTTGCAGAAACCCTTAAACATCTATAGTAAAACTTGAAACTATCTTAATGACCCTTAACCTCAAAATGTCCTAGTACCTTGAAAATCAACCACAAAAAACAGCAAAGAAAAAAAAATCTTTAAACTCATCCCAACACGGATTTTGTCACAGCATTGACCGGAAGAAATTCCCTTCTCCTTTTTTTTACAAAAAGTATCACCCCCCTTTGCGACGGTGTACCCCCTATAACGTACCCCCCTCCAACTCTTCGATCGCACGTACCCTCCCCGCTTCGAAAAAATTCAAACCAGGCAATCCATTCTCCTGAACCCAGCTTGAGTGGAATACGAGCAATGGGGTAATGCGCGCCATGCCATGCCTATAGCTTAGAACCTATATAAAGATATATAACCTATATAAAGACGATTTCTTGAATGTCATTAGGGCCCGATTGTGACATAGGACGATGGACGCGCAGGGGACCTATTCATTAACTATTCTTCCTATTCGTTGACTATTCTTCCTATTCGTTGACTATTCTTTTATGGGTTTCTGGAAGATTGTAGATAGGTGAATAGATAGGATGGTAGATAGGTGAAAAGAACGTCTTCCGTAGAGGTTTTTTTCCCCTGTTTGTAACTCACCGTAGTCCGTGTAGATCCATATTTTTATGGTGATATTGTATGTATTGGGTATTATAAATATGTATGGTCGCTGTTGGAAGAGCCTAGATGCAAGCATGATTTTGTAAGGCAAGGATATATACTGTTAAAAAATAGGTACTCAAGAATAAGTAAAATTTACTCATTTTTAAGTATATTTTACTTATCATGGCTCCGAATAGATAAGCTTAAGTATATTATTTATCTTGGCTCCGAATACTAACTTATCGTGGCTCCAAATATTTACTTATCATGGCTCAGAATATATAAGTTTAATTTTTCAAGACGTACTCAAAAATGAGTACAATGAGTACAAATGAATGAATAGAGCAGTTGCTTGCCAATATAGGCTGCCTTCATAAATCTCTTTCAATAAATATCGACAATTACAATCAAAGGCACCCATGATAAGTACCATTGATTGTCGCACCGTTGATGATCGCACATTTGATTTTACCCATTGTACGCATTTCTAAGTACACGTCTTTTTTAAAATTAAAACTTATGTATTCGGAATATATCGAATATATTTAAAAATGAGTACATTTCACTTATTTTTAACAGTGCTCAACTCATAAAGTTTTCATATATTCGTCATTTGAAGTTGCATTCATTATTTTAGGACGAAAACGTACCAAAATATAGAAAATCATTCTTTCGTCTCTTGATTCGCTCAACCGGATACCTGCAGAACCAGAACCATTACGCCCCAGGTAGTTCAATCCGGCATCTTCTTTCCTGATCGACGATGTGTGTGTAAAAAAAACAAGATCAAGAAAAGAAGCTCCGCATCCATCAGCGAAGCTCAAAAGCGAGAAATTCTCTAATCTGATTGGACCCAGGGTGCACTTTCCCTTGCGCCCATTGATCTGTTATTTATGGCCCCTGGGTGGGCAGGTCTCCCTTTGTGCTGCAGGTTGAAGAAGGGAGAAGTGCGTAACGAGGGATTACATTGCGCCCAGATCCGTTGGCTTCAAAATAAGCAAAGCTCACCAAAGAAGAGATGATTTGGTTTGTTTGGGACGTTTCCTGCTGCCGATTTCTGTCCTCATTTTAGAGACTTATCACAGCCAAGTAACGCCTCGTAATTTTGAAGCCATGGTCAGGTGTTGGTTAATTAACGAAGACCTCCGTGGCCGACCGGTTAAAGGCGTCAGCTGGGAATCCGAGGATTCCTGGTTCGATCCTAGGCGATGGACTTGACAAAGAATAGTAAAAAGTAGTGATATTGCGATCGGAGGGTTGCCAGCTTCGCTACAAAATACTAGAAAAGTCGTCCAGAACATCCGCAAAAATGAACGGCGTGTATACGGGACTGGTACACGATACATCTGATCGGGAACCAAAGTCCCGACGTCTATTGAAGGCGTTGGGTGCCAGCTCAGGTGTTGTCCTCGTCATCTGACCATGATTCAAAAATACGAGGCATTGTTCCTGGGTCTTTCCTTAGAGATAGTCCCCGAACCGTCGCCAATAGCCCATTGTGCAGCTCTAGTGCGACGTTAATTAGCCAAACCAAACCAAACAGGTTTTGGTTAATTAACGTCCCACTAGTCCCACCGTCGCCAATGGCTCGCTGTGCAGCTGCACAGCGAGCCATTGGCGACGGTTCGGGGCCTATCTCGAAGGAAAAACCCGGTAACGATGCCTCGTATTTGTTGAACCATAGTTAGATGACGAGAATAATACATGAGCTGCCACTCGACGCAATCTCAATAGGCGTCAGGACATTGGGCTCTGATCAGATTTATCGTGGACCAGTCCCGTATACACGCCAGTGAAATTTGTTGTTGTTCTGAACGACTTTCTAGTATTTTTGTATCGAAAATGGCAACCCTCCGATCGTAAGATCGGAGGGTTGCCATCTTCGACTTTTTTCAATTATTTTTTCTCGTTCCATTCTTTTTCTTTTTCAGTCAAACTTTTTAATTTCTTTGTCAAGTCCATCGCACGGATTCGAACTAGCAATTCTCTTATTACTAGCTGAAAGCCATTACACACTGAGCAACTGGAAGCCCGCGTAAATTTGGAACAATTTTCATATGTCGAGGTCAACTCCTGAGCTAGCACCCAACTCATCCACAATTGGCGTCAGGACATTGGACCACATTCAGATTTAATGTGTACCATTCCGTCCTTAGAAAGTGAGCCTTAATTCCAAAAAGCAAAACTTTACAGGAAATGAAGAAAAACCAAATTTATCATCTTACACAAGCTTTTGATCTTCGAGCATGGATTCTTCATAGTAGATAAAATATAATGTTATAATCTCGCTAACATCAAAGTGAGGCCAACATGTATGGCCTCAGATACGTGGTTAATGACGTCATTCCATTCATAAATTTTCACTTTTACGCATTTTCCAATTCATCAGCCAATCGCGAGTATTTTTTAATTCATAATTTTGAAAAGAAGTCACGTGTCTGAGGCAATTCGCTGGGATGTTGGTTTCACGATTATGACGTCATATTCGCTCTACTACAGTCCATTCATGCTCGAAGGTTTTGATACTTTAAAAAGCTTTATTGTCTAAAAATCGCTGTTTGCATGTACAACATTTTATTTTGGGGACATTTTCTCTTACCATGTTTTTCTATGTACAACTCTTAATAGCCCACTGTGCAGTTCTAGTGTGACGTTTTTTTAATAAACCAAACCAAACCTATGTACAACTCATTATAGATTTAGAGTCATTTTAGTATTTACTTGACCCATAGGGCCTTCTCTCTTTTATCAAATAACGACTCGAACTGGAGTTAAGTCCAATATAAATTTCACTATAATATTCATAAATTTCACAAATCATTTGATTTGATTTACGGAATTTCAGTGTTATAAAAGGGTGCATTTTTAAGGACAAATCGGCTAGGCTGAAAAATGAATTTAAAAAAAATGTGGAGTTAGAGCCTTTTAAATTGGGAAGACAGACCAGTTCCTTAGGCCGCTTTTTCACACACAAAAAAAAACCGGAGCCGGTGACGGCACCGGGCGCCGCAGGCAACGTTATCAAATTTGAAGTTTTTTAGCAACAAGTTTTCGAACAAGCAATCCTCTGAACGCCTTTATGCATTGGGCAACTGGAGAGCCCTTTCTAGAATTGGGAGATAGATGCAACAAACAACATCCACATTTTATTCCCCCAAAACAAATCGAAATCGATTTTTCCCCCATACCTTTAACACTTTCCCCCATGGCCATGCATGGTCCAACGTACCCCTCACTAATACTTTCTAATCCCCCCACCTCTGTTTACCGCCAAGAAAGAAGGGCCAAACCCTCCAAAATATTCCTGGTGATTTATCCTCGAAGAAAGGTTGGCACAATCCAGGGCGGGAGTAGTATAGGTGGGTACTGACCGAATACAATAGAAGGGGGCGTGGCCACCTGTCAATCAAACTCGGCCTCGTAGACGAGGGTCTGGATGACGTCATCGGACAAGATTGGCTTGGAAGAGAGGGTTTCTGGATGACGTCATACTTTCTGGAATATTCCGGGGAATGTGTGACGTCATCTTTAATTTATTTTTTATTTAGTTGAATTTTTGGGGAAGGTGTGACGTCATCCTTGTGACGTCAAGGCTTGGAAGAGAGGGTTTCTGAATGACGTCATACTTTCTGAGGACGCCATTTTTATTTAATTAATTTTAGTTAATTATTTTGGATTTATTAATTGGAGAATTTTAATGGGGAATTTTAGTTAATTATTTTGGTGGGTTAATTTGACTTAAATAATTTCTGGAATTTTTTTTTTTTTGGTTAAAATTGATATTTGGCCGAGGCCGGGAATCGAACCGGGGACCTTTTGCGTGATCGACGAGCATGCAACTGACTATGCCACGAAGACTGTTGGTGATATCTGTTCTTAATGGTATAAGTGTAAAGCTATGTATTAAAGATAGTTTTATATTTTGAAAGATGTTGCTATGTTAGAAAATAGTGGCGCCATCTATAAATGGAAATGATTTATTAGCTTTAATATTTTATTTTGAAGACGGGTACTTGTATCGCAATGTGTTTTATTTAAATGGAAATAATTATTTAATATTTTTGAAGATCTTATTTACTTGTGACGCTGTTTAGTTAAATGGATATAATTTATTATAAATATTTTATTTTGAAGACGGGTACTTGTATCGCAATGTGTTTTATTTAAATGGAAATGATTTATTATCTTTAATATTTTATTTGAAGACGGGTACTTGTATCGCAATGTGTTTTATTTAAATGGAAATAATTATTTAATATTTTTTGAAGATCTTATTTACTTGTGACGCTGTTTAGTTAAATGGATATAATTTATTATAAATATTTTATTTTGAAGACGGGTACTTGTATCGCAATGTGTTTTATTTAAATGGAAATAATTATTTAATATTTTACTTTGAAGACGGATACTCGTGGCGCCATCTGTTATTAGTTAAATCGAAATAATTTATTATTAATTTTTTATTTTTGAAGACGGATACTCGTGGTGCCATCTGTTTTTTAGTTAAATCGAAATAATTTATATCTGTGTTGTTTGCTATGCAATGACCTATCAAGATGTGTTTATATAACATGGTAAAAAAAGGTAATTTTTAGTTTACACAACATGTCAAAAAAGGTAATTTTTAAAATCGTCATTATTCAAAAAAGGTAATTTTTTAACTTAACCAACCTGTGAAAAACGTCATTTTTACATAGGATTACATGTTACGAAAAGGTAATTTTTATTTTATGCAACATGTAAAAAAAGGTATTTTTTTTAAACGTCCTTATTCGAAAAAGGTAATTTTTTAAAAGCGTCATGATTAAAAAACGTAAATATTAAAAAGGGTAATTTTAATAAACGACATTACTTAAAAAAAGGTAATTTTTATTTTTAACAAACTAATGAAAAAGGTCATTTTTTCATAGGATTACATGTAACGAAAACGTAATTTTTATTTTATTCAACATACTAAAAAAGGTAAATTTTTAAAACGTCATTATTCAAAAAAGGTCATTTTTAATTTACACAACATGTAAAAAAAAAAAAAAAAAAAAAGGTAATTATGTGTTATACATTTTATAATATGTAAAGTTGTAATACAAAAAGTTGACGATATTTGGTAAATTCAATTTCTTTATTCACAGAGTTTCCCATTTGAAAGGAGAAGTTTTTACAATATTCGTTCGTTGTTGAATTTTTCTACGTTTCCTTGGGGGAGGTGGTGATTGCAATAAGTATTTGTTGCCTATAAAGTCACTTGGTACATTTAATTCTTTCAACACTTTGTCGTAGTCATGCTTACGTGACACGTATTTTCGAGAATTATACATGTACGTAAATAAATCAATAATATTGGAGTTGGGTATTTTTTGTCCATGTACAATCAGCCGTCCATTTGCGTCCCATGACAAAACGTCGGGATGAGACTTGAACAAAGCAAGGGCATTTTCTGCTTTTCGTCGCATCGTCTTATATACAGAGTTCATTATATGTTGTTGATAAATATCTGGAATATTTTTCTTTTCATCTATATTACTACCGACTTCTATTTTCTTATCCTCTTGTGGTTCAACATGCTTCTTTTCCTCTTCTGCCATTTTCTTGTCATTGTCTTCTGGTCGTAGTTTCTTTATGAGAAAAGGTTGATTGAATTCTTGGAGATTAAGACTTGTATGAAGGGTTTCGTGATAGCGTGCCAATTTTTCATGATCTGGTAGGTCACTATTTAGTATTTGCATCATAGCTTTATCCAATTCACTCAATCTCTTCTTGGACACAGTATGCTTTACCACTAATTCTTCAGGTACTAGAGCAAACTTCTTAACTTGAGCCATGGATTAAACTTGTTAATACACTAAGTACACTGGGGATAAGGATATTGAGGAATCCGCCTTTCTGTGTGATAATTTCACGCTTTTTATCCAATGACACTTTACGTTTACTTAATTTGCGTAAAATTCCTTTATGTTTGGAGAGACGTTTCTTCTGGTCTGCAGTCAACGGTATATTACCCTTTAATGTATTGAGACAACACTCGCATATTGCTTTTATACACTTCTTGTCGATTTTCTCCAATAAAGGCTTGCGTAAGTTGGATGGACATATTTGTATGAGCTGTAATTGATTCACCTGTTCCTCGGTGAGCGTCATATTGACAACTGATACATAATTTACATGTATCTTGTTTTTTATACCACTTGGGAGAGTTATTTAAACTGATATACGCATTGGGTTTGATGAGGTAATATGTTAGTACGTAACCGTAAACCTTCAGGTGTTTCAGCACGTAAATCAATAAACAAATAGGTATATGGATTTTTTGTGGCATCTTCAAACACTTCCTGAAATAGTCTGACGTGTCTAGGAAACAGTTGTCTTCCCAGATGGCTTACTTGACTCAAGTCCCTTCGATTTTTACTGAGTACCAAATAATGAGCGTTCAATGTAATATCCCGCATTTCTTTGCCTTTATGAAAAAAGTTCTGCGTTATGAATATCACACTGAGGTTCAGATGATGACTACCACGCGTAAATAAATCACTAAGATGCTTATCATTCGAGGATTGCACGAGATCATCGATCACAAAAAGGGTATTGTCTCCCAAATATTCTTGAAAGGTAGTGGGTAATCCTTCCACAAATATCACATGATCTATGTCATCGTAGAGAGGTTGATAAATACCATAAAACCATACTATTTTATCGGGTACTATGGAAATCATTTTCTCTTTAGCCTCTATCATATCCCTCACAAAATAACTTTTACCGCATCCCGTAGGACCAGCAATGACCATCGTAAAAGGGTGTTGCAACTTTGGAAGTTCCATTGCGAATGAGACGTAATACACCATACAACTGTTTAAATAAGGGTCAAGACAAAACATTTGACAAAAAAAAAAGTTTATTTTATTGAAAGAAAGGCAAAAGTGTTCTAAAATGCTTGGTTACAAAGTAATGCACTTTTACATCATTACATAGTTGATGAGGTACAAAAGGCAGTAGGATTTCGTTCAGAGTACGTCCTACACATTTCGAATACAGATAATAGATACAATATTGTCCACACACAGAGCTGACATTAGACTGTAACTGCATAGGATTAAATTCCACATGTTGAAAATTCTCGACATAATTTTCTATATCTCCTCCAAAATAGGCAGGTGGGTTTCCATACGAGTCAAAGAAACATAGTTCCATTGGTGAATGGATGTAGAAAGCTAACCAATGACTCCCTTCTTCTGTCGACTTGTCTGTATTGGCCACGAAACAAGCAGGAAAGTCTGTGATACGGGCTGGTAATTCATCACTTGCAAACACACCTAAAAAAATGTGTTTGGTCTTCTCGTTTCCGGAAAGAATTCTTCTTATTTGTTCGGTTTCCATTAATTCGGAAAGTCACACACCACGTGACGGGATTTGGATATTTCAATCACGTTTTGAAACTCTGCGTAAATGAGTACAGATAAGGTTTCTGCAATAGCTTCAGAAAACTTCACTTCCACTCGTAAGTTTCCTTGATGTTGTAGATTAAAGTGTTCACCGTCACACAAATCAGGAGTCAGATCGAATGCATACAACACATGACCTTTCGCATAGTCTTCATGGGATAAATAAATACCTTTATCAGCGTTGAATCCAGAGAATAAACTGTGGTAGGCCCTAGTATAACTTTTTGAAGAAAAATCTAATTCCAAAGGCTTGGTAGGAACGGGTTGACCGTCCACATAGATGGCGACAGAACTTGCGTTATGATGTGCAAACAGGAAAGGGTTCTTAATATATGCTCCATTCATGGCAGCATTTTCCACGCAGGTGAGAATCACACGCTTTGGCATGGATCCAAGAAACACATTGTCTTGCAAAAATGAATAGCTTCCCTTTGCAATACTGTAAGTTAAAATATACGATATATTAAAATAATTAAATATTTATCCAACAAATTGTGCTAACATAATTAAATATAACTTACCTTATTACAAATTCCTGATGTTTTGTGCGAAACGTAACAAGCTTCAGATTGACACAGAAAGTCGCAGTCGCTGCATCTTTTGGGGGAATGTAACGTACCACATCAGCGTTTGCTAGGACATTTGTGTAAAGCCTTGGGTTACGTATGCAGAAAACCTGGATGTGACATTGATTCCCCCAAAAGATGCAGCGACTGCGACTTTCTGTGTCAATCTGAAGCTTGTTACGTTTCGCACAAAACATCAGGAATTTGTAATAAGGTAAGTTATATTTAATTATGTTAGCACAATTTGTTGGATAAATATTTAATTATTTTAATATATCGTATATTTTAACTTACAGTATTGCAAAGGGAAGCTATTCATTTTTGCAAGACAATGTGTTTCTTGGATCCATGCCAAAGCGTGTGATTCTCACCTGCGTGGAAAATGCTGCCATGAATGGAGCATATATTAAGAACCCTTTCCTGTTTGCACATCATAACGCAAGTTCTGTCGCCATCTATGTGGACGGTCAACCCGTTCCTACCAAGCCTTTGGAATTAGATTTTTCTTCAAAAAGTTATACTAGGGCCTACCACAGTTTATTCTCTGGATTCAACGCTGATAAAGGTATTTATTTATCCCATGAAGACTATGCGAAAGGTCATGTGTTGTATGCATTCGATCTGACTCCTGATTTGTGTGACGGTGAACACTTTAATCTACAACATCAAGGAAACTTACGAGTGGAAGTGAAGTTTTCTGAAGCTATTGCAGAAACCTTATCTGTACTCATTTACGCAGAGTTTCAAAACGTGATTGAAATATCCAAATCCCGTCACGTGGTGTGTGACTTTCCGAATTAATGGAAACCGAACAAATAAGAAGAATTCTTTCCGGAAACGAGAAGACCAAACACATTTTTTTAGGTGTGTTTGCAAGTGATGAATTACCAGCCCGTATCACAGACTTTCCTGCTTGTTTCGTGGCCAATACAGACAAGTCGACAGAAGAAGGGAGTCATTGGTTAGCTTTCTACATCCATTCACCAATGGAACTATGTTTCTTTGACTCGTATGGAAACCCACCTGCCTATTTTGGAGGAGATATAGAAAATTATGTCGAGAATTTTCAACATGTGGAATTTAATCCTATGCAGTTACAGTCTAATGTCAGCTCTGTGTGTGGACAATATTGTATCTATTATCTGTATTCGAAATGTGTAGGACGTACTCTGAACGAAATCCTACTGCCTTTTGTACCTCATCAACTATGTAATGATGTAAAAGTGCATTACTTTGTAACCAAGCATTTTAGAACACTTTTGCCTTTCTTTCAATAAAATAAACTTTTTTTTTGTCAAATGTTTTGTCTTGACCCTTATTTAAACAGTTGTATGGTGTATTACGTCTCATTCGCAATGGAACTTCCAAAGTTGCAACACCCTTTTACGATGGTCATTGCTGGTCCTACGGGATGCGGTAAAAGTTATTTTGTGAGGGATATGATAGAGGCTAAAGAGAAAATGATTTCCATAGTACCCGATAAAATAGTATGGTTTTATGGTATTTATCAACCTCTCTACGATGACATAGATCATGTGATATTTGTGGAAGGATTACCCACTACCTTTCAAGAATATTTGGGAGACAATACCCTTTTTGTGATCGATGATCTCGTGCAATCCTCGAATGATAAGCATCTTAGTGATTTATTTACGCGTGGTAGTCATCATCTGAACCTCAGTGTGATATTCATAACGCAGAACTTTTTTCATAAAGGCAAAGAAATGCGGGATATTACATTGAACGCTCATTATTTGGTACTCAGTAAAAATCGAAGGGACTTGAGTCAAGTAAGCCATCTGGGAAGACAACTGTTTCCTAGACACGTCAGACTATTTCAGGAAGTGTTTGAAGATGCCACAAAAAATCCATATACCTATTTGTTTATTGATTTACGTGCTGAAACACCTGAAGGTTTACGGTTACGTACTAACATATTACCTCATCAAACCCAATGCGTATATCAGTTTAAATAACTCTCCCAAGTGGTATAAAAAGCAAGATACATGTAAATTATGTATCAGTTGTCAATATGACGCTCACCGAGGAACAGGTGAATCAATTACAG
Source organism: Troglohyphantes excavatus (assembly GCA_963932185.1). Taxonomy (NCBI): domain Eukaryota; kingdom Metazoa; phylum Arthropoda; class Arachnida; order Araneae; family Linyphiidae; genus Troglohyphantes; species Troglohyphantes excavatus. The sequence goes on along the minus strand of OZ010677.1, from coordinate 6,406,877 downwards.
CTCATACAAATATGTCCATCCAACTTACGCAAGCCTTTATTGGAGAAAATCGACAAGAAGTGTATAAAAGCGATATGCGAGTGTTGTCTCAATACATTAAAGGGTAATATACCGTTGACTGCAGACCAGAAGAAACGTCTCTCCAAACATAAAGGAATTTTACGCAAATTAAGTAAACGTAAAGTGTCATTGGATAAAAAGCGTGAAATTATCACACAGAAAGGCGGATTCCTCAATATCCTTATCCCCAGTGTACTTAGTGTATTAACAAGTTTAATCCATGGCTCAAGTTAAGAAGTTTGCTCTAGTACCTGAAGAATTAGTGGTAAAGCATACTGTGTCCAAGAAGAGATTGAGTGAATTGGATAAAGCTATGATGCAAATACTAAATAGTGACCTACCAGATCATGAAAAATTGGCACGCTATCACGAAACCCTTCATACAAGTCTTAATCTCCAAGAATTCAATCAACCTTTTCTCATAAAGAAACTACGACCAGAAGACAATGACAAGAAAATGGCAGAAGAGGAAAAGAAGCATGTTGAACCACAAGAGGATAAGAAAATAGAAGTCGGTAGTAATATAGATGAAAAGAAAAATATTCCAGATATTTATCAACAACATATAATGAACTCTGTATATAAGACGATGCGACGAAAAGCAGAAAATGCCCTTGCTTTGTTCAAGTCTCATCCCGACGTTTTGTCATGGGACGCAAATGGACGGCTGATTGTACATGGACAAAAAATACCCAACTCCAATATTATTGATTTATTTACGTACATGTATAATTCTCGAAAATACGTGTCACGTAAGCATGACTACGACAAAGTGTTGAAAGAATTAAATGTACCAAGTGACTTTATAGGCAACAAATACTTATTGCAATCACCACCTCCCCCAAGGAAACGTAGAAAAATTCAACAACGAACGAATATTGTAAAAACTTCTCCTTTCAAATGGGAAACTCTGTGAATAAAGAAATTGAATTTACCAAATATCGTCAACTTTTTGTATTACAACTTTACATATTATAAAATGTATAACACATAATTACCTTTTTTTTTTTTTTTTTTTTTACATGTTGTGTAAATTAAAAATGACCTTTTTTGAATAATGACGTTTTAAAAATTTACCTTTTTTAGTATGTTGAATAAAATAAAAATTACGTTTTCGTTACATGTAATCCTATGAAAAAATGACCTTTTTCATTAGTTTGTTAAAAATAAAAATTACCTTTTTTTAAGTAATGTCGTTTATTAAAATTACCCTTTTTAATATTTACGTTTTTTAATCATGACGCTTTTAAAAAATTACCTTTTTCGAATAAGGACGTTTAAAAAAAATACCTTTTTTTACATGTTGCATAAAATAAAAATTACCTTTTCGTAACATGTAATCCTATGTAAAAATGACGTTTTTCACAGGTTGGTTAAGTTAAAAAATTACCTTTTTTGAATAATGACGATTTTAAAAATTACCTTTTTTGACATGTTGTGTAAACTAAAAATTACCTTTTTTTACCATGTTATATAAACACATCTTGATAGGTCATTGCATAGCAAACAACACAGATATAAATTATTTCGATTTAACTAAAAAACAGATGGCACCACGAGTATCCGTCTTCAAAAATAAAAAATTAATAATAAATTATTTCGATTTAACTAATAACAGATGGCGCCACGAGTATCCGTCTTCAAAGTAAAATATTAAATAATTATTTCCATTTAAATAAAACACATTGCGATACAAGTACCCGTCTTCAAAATAAAATATTTATAATAAATTATATCCATTTAACTAAACAGCGTCACAAGTAAATAAGATCTTCAAAAAATATTAAATAATTATTTCCATTTAAATAAAACACATTGCGATACAAGTACCCGTCTTCAAATAAAATATTAAAGATAATAAATCATTTCCATTTAAATAAAACACATTGCGATACAAGTACCCGTCTTCAAAATAAAATATTTATAATAAATTATATCCATTTAACTAAACAGCGTCACAAGTAAATAAGATCTTCAAAAATATTAAATAATTATTTCCATTTAAATAAAACACATTGCGATACAAGTACCCGTCTTCAAAATAAAATATTAAAGCTAATAAATCATTTCCATTTATAGATGGCGCCACTATTTTCTAACATAGCAACATCTTTCAAAATATAAAACTATCTTTAATACATAGCTTTACACTTATACCATTAAGAACAGATATCACCAACAGTCTTCGTGGCATAGTCAGTTGCATGCTCGTCGATCACGCAAAAGGTCCCCGGTTCGATTCCCGGCCTCGGCCAAATATCAATTTTAACCAAAAAAAAAAAAATTCCAGAAATTATTTAAGTCAAATTAACCCACCAAAATAATTAACTAAAATTCCCCATTAAAATTCTCCAATTAATAAATCCAAAATAATTAACTAAAATTAATTAAATAAAAATGGCGTCCTCAGAAAGTATGACGTCATTCAGAAACCCTCTCTTCCAAGCCTTGACGTCACAAGGATGACGTCACACCTTCCCCAAAAATTCAACTAAATAAAAAATAAATTAAAGATGACGTCACACATTCCCCGGAATATTCCAGAAAGTATGACGTCATCCAGAAACCCTCTCTTCCAAGCCAATCTTGTCCGATGACGTCATCCAGACCCTCGTCTACGAGGCCGAGTTTGATTGACAGGTGGCCACGCCCCCTTCTATTGTATTCGGTCAGTACCCACCTATACTACTGGCGGGGAACCATTATCAAAAAAGGGGGGGGGGGGGGTTATAAAAGGATCAGGTATAAAAAAAGGGATCCTGAAACTGATAGGCGATTAGTTTCGGACACTAACACTAAATGGACGCTTTTTTTTATATAAAAGCACCTCTCACCCCTTGTTTGGTAGGGCGAGGGCTGGATGTGTTTTTGCCACTGAGCTCTAACTATAACTTCTGGATTGTGCAAGATATTTTGTTGATTTGAAGCCAATTGAAAGGGAAACAACTGTACTCCACTTTCATCCCTACCGCAATATTTTGTATATTTTTAATGATAAAATAAGCTGACATGTATTGGCTTTTGGCTAAGTTTTTTTTTCTATTTTCCCTTGAAACCCATTTTAAATGCAATTTGCTGTTAAAATGGAAAGACATTTGCAAGTCGAAATGGCTAAGAAGCAAGAGCAGAAACTATTTGTTTGGTAATATAAAAATTAATTCTATAAGAAGAAAACATAATATTTATATACATTTAATATTTCTGCAATACTATAGTATTAAAAAATACCAATAAATCACTTTTTTAAAAAAAAATTGGTGATACAGTATGGCTGCTTCCACATTGGCTTCAACCCGCCTATAGAGGAAACAAGTTTTGCGCATTCCAGAAGTTGCAGTTAGAGTTCATTGATTTTTGCTAGAGATTATTCTTGTGTGGAAGGTTTGCATGGGGAGAGGACGGATCATTTTGGAGTTGTAAGCAGGTTTAATTTCTTTCATTTTTTTTTGGTTGTATCTGTGACTTGGAACAAGAAGGATCAATGTTAATTTTTATAATTTTTTAAGAACTATTTTGAATATAACAAATTTAAACTATTAAGTCCCGGCAGCCCATTAGAACCGTATTTGGCTAGCTATCGGAGGATTAAGAGTTCGAATCTGACGTGGACTTTGCAAGGTTAAGTTGAGGTGGTCTCGTTTCGGTTTTTTTTTCCAGTTTCGTTCATAAATTACAAAAGTTGACTTCGAATTTCTTCAATTTCTACTGACGTGTATACGGGACTTGTGTACGTTAAATCTGATGTGGTAAAATATTCTGATCCCTATTGAGGCTGCGTTGGGTGCCAGCTCAAACGTTGACCTCGGCATTTGACCATGTTGCAAAAATACGATGCATTGTTCTCGGGTCTTTCCTTCGAAATAAGGCCTACGTGGCCAAGTGGATTAAAGCGTCAGTTGGGAATCCGAGGGTTCCCGGATAAAACCAGTGCGACCTGCTAGACTAAGAATAGTAAAAAAAGTAGTGATATTGCGATCGGAGGGTTGCCAACTTCACTACCAAAATACTAAAATGTCGTTCTCGTTCCGGGTCTTTCCTTCGAGATAGGCCCCGAACCGTTGCCAATAGCCACTGTGCAGATCTAGTGTGACGTTAATTAAGAAACCCAAACCAAAACAACCTTCAAGATAGGCCAAGAACCGTCACCAATAAATAGCCTAATATGCAGCTTTAGTGCGACGTTAATAAAAAAAAGTATTTAAACTTCTAAGTGAGATAGAAAGTTATGTCGCCAAGCTCATCTAACTCATCAAACAATTTCGTGAGTTCCGTAACATTGTGAAAAGGCCGACTTTCCTCTGCGTTTCACTTTCTCAAGAAAAGGCCAACTTACAGAAAAACAAACGTCAGTGAGTCTGGGGTCGTTATAAAAAGATTATTTTCCTTGTACACTGCATTAGTAACACCATCCAAAATAAAGGGTTTTGTAGAGGAATAACATTTCTGACGAGAAAATGTAGGTAATGCGATGTAGATTTCTTTATTTATATTGAGAGCGACGATGATCCGTATATCAAGCGTTCTGTATGGCTAAATACCTCCAGTTGATGATGTGACTGAACTGCTGATTAAAAAATATTCAGTGGATCGACAATACTTATTTTTTCCCTACACATATAACACTTGACTACTTTGTCATCGTTACATTGGTAACACAGTTGATTAGATTCTTACAAAAAAAAGTCAGCAAAGAACCTTCATCAATATTGTGAAATGGAAGGTTTTATAAAGGATATAAAAACCAAAACAAAATTGGAATATTTTTCTTGTATAAAACCTTTATAAAGATCTGCATTTTTCCCTTTAATAATTTCAATGCTTCAAAAATTGAAAGTTAAATGAATTTTACAAGTTTATGAACGAGTTCGAAAACGAAAACTTTAATTTTTATAAATTTTCAACTAGTAAATGCATTCTTTTGCATGAAATCAATAATTTCATACTTTAAGCTGACTTGTTTGCTATGACGTCTCCGGGGCAAGCAGTGAGCAAAACCAGGTTGAAATTTCTAGTGACAACAATTTTATCTTAATTATTCAAATTATATATACACCAGTTTTCAGAATTCGCACTTGAAACTTTTTTCTAAATAAATAATAAAAAAAAACATTTATGAGTTCAAACTACAAGAGCCAAAACACTTATTGTAAAAATCATGGCCAAACGCTAAATAGACCCTAAAAACTTTCTATTTCGACTAACTTTCCATTTTATTCCCCCCTATCGTTCCTTCGTCGTGCTTCAGACGACCTAAAGTGCTCAAAGAATGGCGAAATGTGTCGTCTGAAAAGTAATATCAAGTCGTAAGACCCCCTTCACAAAGGCCCACCCCTACCAAGATCTCTTATAACGGGTTATGCGTTGTACAAGGACATAATTTATAAATGTAAACAATGGGCCACCAACAATAACGGGTCCTCCCCATAAAGCGAGCCATATCTCTCTACCCCTTGCCGAAGAATGGGGGCCCCTTCAATAAATTCAGGGGCAATAAACTATTAAGAGCCTCCTAACGTTGCGTCAGGTTGGGCCCCTGTAGTAAATAGGCGGCCCGCACCTAGGAATTCTGATTACCAGGACATAAATCCTCCTCGACATTGTCTAGGCTCGACAAGGGGTGGTAATTATTTATCCCATTAATAAAAAATAAAATAAAGCCCCCCTTTTGTTGCGTCCTTTTTGGACACCCACTCCCTAAAAAACTTTCTTAAGGCTTCTCGAAGGCCCGGCCCCTTGTGTTGCTGATGCACTTGGCCGTTCGTCTTTCTGGCCTTTGTTGGCGGGCCCGAATGGGATCGCATCTTTTGAATGAGGATTATAGGACCGGCCTGCAGGCACGCCCTGGTGGCATACAGGCACCTGTAGGCCCGGGCCATTGATGCCAGTGTCTTTTGATGAATCGGCAGGGAACATGAGAATAGGGGACCTTGCTAGATGAGGCATCGCTATGCGAGCGCACGGCAAGAGGCGAGGCTCTCCAAGAATGGAAGAGATCTCTCTGTCGATGTGACCTGAAGGTTGGACAGCACAATGCGTTTTGATTGCAGGGTGGAGCGACTGACAAAGGGTTCGCGTCTTAAGCCATTCAGTGTCTCAAAGGCCAGTGGCGTACCGATTAGGGGGGTGCAAAGGACAGTACGCGCCCCTAATTTTTTGTAAAGTTATAAATCATAAAAATGACAATTTTAAATTGTTGATGACGTTACTTACAGAGCTGAAGCAGAGAAAGGTTTAAGTGCAAAATCTTAATACGGATGGCAAATTTAAGAAATGTAATGTTCATATAAGAATAAGTGTATTATTGCGAATTGGTTATGGAGCCCCAGTTGCTCAGTGGATAAGGCGTTCAGCTACTAATCAGAGGATTGGTGGTTCGAAACCGTACGATGGACTTGACAAAGAAAAGTTAAAAAGTAGTGATCTTGCGATCGGAGGGTTGCCAGCTTCGCTACAAAACACTAGAAAAGTCCTCCAGAATATCCGCAAAAATTAACGGCGTGTATACGGGACTGGTTCACGATAAATGATCAGGGTCCAAAGTCCCGACGTCTATTGAAGGCGTTTGGGTGCCAGTTCAGGTGTTTCCTCGTCATCTGACCATGGTTCAAAACTACGAGGCATCGTTCCCGGGTCTTTCCTTCGAGATAGGCCCCGAACCATCGCCCATAACCCACTGTGCAGCTCTAGTGCGACGTTATTAACCAAAACCAAACCAATAAATATTGAAACCGTTATAGTATTTTTTTTCTTTTTTACATTAGACGGTGAAGAATGTGGCATGCTTGCGTTTGAACTCGCATAAAAAAAAGTTTTACCTTGATGTTTCTCGAAAGAAAAAGCTATAATCTTCCATTTTGAAGGAGAAATACACTACATCCATTTTACTATCGTACATTTCGGCTATCGTGTGTCACGAAAAAAAGAATAGTACAAAGGTCACTCACTCAAAAAGAGAAAAAAAAGTGAAGAAAATAAAGTTTCTCCTAAATCTCTAGACGCAAGACATATTTTGACGGAGGATCGTAAATTTCTCGTTTTTAAAGACTACCAAAAGCTGTTTATGGCCCGGCTACTGTTTAACAATGCGATCGTGTTAACTTTGCTCAAAGGAAGGAATTCAGTTGCGGATGGTTCAGGAAGAAGATTCCCAGCCACAATAAGACTATATAAAGTTTTCAGTTTGATGGGACACGTGCCTGACTGGGAGTCTTAAAATGATCTGATATCTCAGTTTTGTATTCTGTATGTCGCATTCTTCTTGGATCAGAAAAAAATATTTCTTAATATGAAATATGAAACTTCATATCGTATAAAGTAAAATAACGTCTTCCTTTAAAAGACAGTTCTGAAAGACATTGAGTTGGTTTAATTAACGTTGGACATGAACTAAATAATGGACTATACTGGTGACAGTTCGAACAACCAATGTCTTAATTGGCAGTTTTGAGAAAAATGGTTTCAAAGTTTGAGGCTCAGAGTTGTTGCAATGTCATTGAAATCATGGAGTTGTTGGTTTTGTTTTGTTAATTAACATCGCACTGGAGCTGCTCAGTGGGCTATGCACGACGGTTCGGGGCCTATCTCGAAGGAAAGACCTATACATATGAAGATAGTCCCATATGCAAATTTTTTGTATATCAATGTATAGTATACTTTATTCCCTACAAAATGGTATATTAAGTTTAGCTCTACTGTAAAAACTAACGAAATAATCATTGGTGGTTCGTTTTTTCCCCCCGGCTGTAAGTATTTGTTTAATATCATTTAAGTGTTTAAAAGTCCAATAATTTTGATTTCTTGGCTGAATTTGAAATATTCGTTGTTACTACGGCTCGAAGTACAAACTACACTAACTTTTTATTGTATATTTTGCATTCAGAAACACTGCACATATTATATACCCTTTATTGGCATTAAAATGAAACATATATATAAATAATATATTAAAACATATTAATAAGTAATGAGTATTTCTAATATTAGGGGTGTTAAATAATATTTATATAATATGTACGATTTGGGGGCCCCCTGAAAAATGTAAAGTGAAGCATGGGCTTCACAGGCCTATTCGGTAATCGGGCCCTGAAAACAATGGAACGAGAGGTCAATGGTTCTTTCCGGCTCGTCAATATTGAAAATGTTATCTAAAATCGGTCTCATTTTTGACGCAATAAATTCCGTTAAAAAACGACAAAATGAATTTCCTCATTTAGACGAAATATTCAATCGGAGCGCCTGCGTCGTCAAAAATAACAAAAGTTTCGTTAAATATAAGAATACATTTTTGTCAACGTTCGCTTTTCCCCTGCTAATTGTAAACATCCTGTACCTTAAAAACCCATGTTATTTGGCCCCATTGACCCACTCGCTTTCCTGACCTGCTTTTGGTACATATCCCGAACACAGGATATTCCGGTCAAGACCCTTTTCAATGCTTCTTGAAGGCCATTCTGCCAGATCCCAACGTCCTCCAAGGCAGAAACTTGACCATTTGGTTCGGGTTCACTGCCCAGCACATTGAACCTCGTCCTGTTCATCAGCCAGGACTTACAAGTCCAGTTCAATGAACAACCTTCCCCTTCAATGGCCGGGTCGTTTGTAAGCCACTCGAGACCGGACAATGGTCGCCCGCTCTGGTCAATGGAAGGGGTCAAGTGGCCATGGATACACCATTGAGGGGCTTCCATCTGTCGGAACCATGGTCGGAACGAATCCTGAGGAGTCTTTGATTCTTTTTTTGGGGGCTCTATTTTGGCTTTGAGGAGAGGTGGTGATGGACGAAGTCCGATTTGTGATGCTTGGATCGATCGGATTGGGGATACAGTGAGGCGTGCATTTTTTTCTTTGGTCGATGGAAAAGGGAAAGGAAATCGCTTGTATCCTTGACTGATATCGGAAATGCTGTCATCTGGATGTATTTTTGTGTCTACTTTTAGGTTCCAAGACGAAAGTGGCTAAAATTTGAACAGGGTGGTAACATAACCTGGAAATCAGACAATTATCATGGAAATTTTTAATTCTGGAAATATCACGGAAAAGTCAGGGAAATTTTCAAAATTTCACAAGAAATCAGGGAAATTTTCAAATTTGGATAATTAAAACAGCATTTATCGTCTATTATGCCCTCTATTCTGGGTAATTTAGTTGTCAATATTTCCTTTTAGTTCTGAAAAAGAATTTTTAAAAAAATCATGGTTATGCGCATTCCAATATTTTCATTTTTTTTTTTTTTTTAATGTGAACCACTGCTGGAGGGAGAAGCTAAAGCAAAGTGCATATATGTTATTTATTGAAGATTGGAATAGGAAATATTAAGCATATAAAACATTTAAAATTATCGACAAAAGAAATAATTTGAAAAAATTTGCTTTTTCTTTTGCATTATCTGCTTCCTGTTGCAATTGCATAATTTGTGTTGTATTCATAAATTATTCTTTTAAATGTCAATAAGTATTGCTTATAATTTGTCATTTATAATGCAATATATTTATTGTATCATTGCAGCATGGATACTTTGTTCCTATACAAAGCGTGTATTGCAACGTTTATTAATGTAATTGTAAAATCAGGGAAATTTTTGTGACACCGTCATGGAAATCAGGGAAATATCAGGGAACTTTTTTTCCAGAATGTTGTTGCCACCCTGTGGAAGATCGTTACTTATTATTAGTGAACCATTTGGACTGGAGTGACGAGTGTTTAAAATTTTGATTCATTCAAAATAGTTTTTAAAAACGATAAAATTAACTTTCTTCAGATTAAATTTCCTCAGAACCCCTGTTTTTTAAAAAAAGAGTTGTCAATTTTCACAAACAACTAAAAAGAAATATTTGGTATACTGAGAATAACATTCGCTCATAACTCTTTTATTTTTACAATTTTCCACCCAAAACGTAAAAATAACGAACTAAAAAATACCTCTTTAAAAAGAACTGGAACGGTATGTAACCATAAATAGAATGCAAATATAGAACATGTTCTTCCACTGCAAAGGTTGAATTAAATAATTTTAACATTAAATCAATTAGAAATCTATTTCACCAATATTGAAAGGTGATTGCTTTCCTATTTTTTAAAAAGTGCAAAATGCACAGAAATATAAATATAGTATTTTTATATTAATGTATTTTTTTTATAAAATCGAAAATAACTCTTTTATTTTTACAATTTTCCACCCAAAACGTAAAAATAACGAACTAAAAAATACCTCTTTAAAAAGAACTGGAATGGTATGTAACTGTTCCATAAATAGAATGCAAATATAGAACATGTTCTTCCACTGCAAAGGTTGAATTAAATAATTTTAACATTAAATCAATTAGAAATCTATTTCACCAATATTGAAAGGTGATTGCTTTCCTATTTTTTAAAAAGTGCAAAATGCACAGAAATATAAATATAGTATTTTTATATTAATGTATTTTTTTTATAAAATCGAAAATAACTCTTTTATTTTTACAATTTTCCACCCAAAACGTAAAAATAACGAACTAAAAAATACCTCTTTAAAAAGAACTGGAATGGTATGTAACTGTTCCATAAATAGAATGCAAATATAGAACATGTTCTTCCACTGCAAAGGTTGAATTAAATAATTTTAACATTAAATCAATTAGAAATCTATTTCACCAATATTGAAAGGTGATTGCTTTCCTATTTTTTAAAAAGTGCAAAATGCACAGAAATATAAATATAGTATTTTTATATTAATGTATTTTTTTTATAAAATCGAAAATAACTCTTTTATTTTTACAATTTTCCACCCAAAACGTAAAAATAACGAACTAAAAAATACCTCTTTAAAAAGAACTGGAATGGTATGTAACTGTTCCATAAATAGAATGCAAATATAGAACATGTTCTTCCACTGCAAAGGTTGAATTAAATAATTTTAACATTAAATCAATTAGAAATCTATTTCACCAATATTGAAAGGTGATTGCTTTCCTATTTTTTAAAAAGTGCAAAATGCACAGAAATATAAATATAGTATTTTTATATTAATGTATTTTTTTTATAAAATCGAAAATAACTCTTTTATTTTTACAATTTTCCACCCAAAACGTAAAAATAACGAACTAAAAAATACCTCTTTAAAAAGAACTGGAACGGTATGTAACTGTTCCATAAATAGAATGCAAATATAGAACATGTTCTTCCACTGCAAAGGTTGAATTAAATAATTTTAACATTAAATCAATTAGAAATCTATTTCACCAATATTGAAAGGTGATTGCTTTCCTATTTTTTAAAAAGTGCAAAATGCACAGAAATATAAATATAGTATTTTTATATTAATGTATTTTTTTTATAAAATCGAAAATAACTCTTTTATTTTTACAATTTTCCACCCAAAACGTAAAAATAACGAACTAAAAAATACCTCTTTAAAAAGAACTGGAATGGTATGTAACTGTTCCATAAATAGAATGCAAATATAGAACATGTTCTTCCACTGCAAAGGTTGAATTAAATAATTTTAACATTAAATCAATTAGAAATCTATTTCACCAATATTGAAAGGTGATTGCTTTCCTATTTTTTAAAAAGTGCAAAATGCACAGAAATATAAATATAGTATTTTTATATTAATGTATTTTTTTTATAAAATCGAAAATAACTCTTTTATTTTTACAATTTTCCACCCAAAACGTAAAAATAACGAACTAAAAAATACCTCTTTAAAAAGAACTGGAATGGTATGTAACTGTTCCATAAATAGAATGCAAATATAGAACATGTTCTTCCACTGCAAAGGTTGAATTAAATAATTTTAACATTAAATCAATTAGAAATCTATTTCACCAATATTGAAAGGTGATTGCTTTCCTATTTTTTAAAAAGTGCAAAATGCACAGAAATATAAATATAGTATTTTTATATTAATGTATTTTTTTTATAAAATCGAAAATAACTCTTTTATTTTTACAATTTTCCACCCAAAACGTAAAAATAACGAACTAAAAAATACCTCTTTAAAAAGAACTGGAACGGTATGTAACTGTTCCATAAATAGAATGCAAATATAGAACATGTTCTTCCACTGCAAAGGTTGAATTAAATAATTTTAACATTAAATCAATTAGAAATCTATTTCACCAATATTGAAAGGTGATTGCTTTCCTATTTTTTAAAAAGTGCAAAATGCACAGAAATATAAATATAGTATTTTTATATTAATGTATTTTTTTTATAAAATCGAAAATAACTCTTTTATTTTTACAATTTTCCACCCAAAACGTAAAAATAACGAACTAAAAAATACCTCTTTAAAAAGAACTGGAATGGTATGTAACTGTTCCATAAATAGAATGCAAATATAGAACATGTTCTTCCACTGCAAAGGTTGAATTAAATAATTTTAACATTAAATCAATTAGAAATCTATTTCACCAATATTGAAAGGTGATTGCTTTCCTATTTTTTAAAAAGTGCAAAATGCACAGAAATATAAATATAGTATTTTTATATTAATGTATTTTTTTTATAAAATCGAAAATAACTCTTTTATTTTTACAATTTTCCACCCAAAACGTAAAAATAACGAACTAAAAAATACCTCTTTAAAAAGAACTGGAATGGTATGTAACTGTTCCATAAATAGAATGCAAATATAGAACATGTTCTTCCACTGCAAAGGTTGAATTAAATAATTTTAACATTAAATCAATTAGAAATCTATTTCACCAATATTGAAAGGTGATTGCTTTCCTATTTTTTAAAAAGTGCAAAATGCACAGAAATATAAATATAGTATTTTTATATTAATGTATTTTTTTTATAAAATCGAAAATAACTCTTTTATTTTTACAATTTTCCACCCAAAACGTAAAAATAACGAACTAAAAAATACCTCTTTAAAAAGAACTGGAACGGTATGTAACTGTTCCATAAATAGAATGCAAATATAGAACATGTTCTTCCACTGCAAAGGTTGAATTAAATAATTTTAACATTAAATCAATTAGAAATCTATTTCACCAATATTGAAAGGTGATTGCTTTCCTATTTTTTAAAAAGTGCAAAATGCACAGAAATATAAATATAGTATTTTTATATTAATGTATTTTTTTTATAAAATCGAAAATAACTCTTTTATTTTTACAATTTTCCACCCAAAACGTAAAAATAACGAACTAAAAAATACCTCTTTAAAAAGAACTGGAATGGTATGTAACTGTTCCATAAATAGAATGCAAATATAGAACATGTTCTTCCACTGCAAAGGTTGAATTAAATAATTTTAACATTAAATCAATTAGAAATCTATTTCACCAATATTGAAAGGTGATTGCTTTCCTATTTTTTAAAAAGTGCAAAATGCACAGAAATATAAATATAGTATTTTTATATTAATGTATTTTTTTTATAAAATCGAAAATAACTCTTTTATTTTTACAATTTTTCACCCAAAACGTAAAAATAACGAACTAAAAAATACCTCTTTAAAAAGAACTGGAATGGTATGTAACTGTTCCATAAATAGAATGCAAATATAGAACATGTTCTTCCACTGCAAAGGTTGAATTAAATAATTTTAACATTAAATCAATTAGAAATCTATTTCACCAATATTGAAAGGTGATTGCTTTCCTATTTTTTAAAAAGTGCAAAATGCACAGAAATATAAATATAGTATTTTTATATTAATGTATTTTTTTTATAAAATCGAAAATAACTCTTTTATTTTTACAATTTTTCACCCAAAACGTAAAAATAACGAACTAAAAAATACCTCTTTAAAAAGAACTGGAGCGGTATGTAACTGTTCCATAAACAGAGTGCAAATATAGAACATGTTCTTCCACTGCAAAGGTTGAATTAAATAATTTTAACATTAAATCAATTAGAAATCTACTTCACCAATATTGAAAGGTGATTGCTTTCCTATTTTTTAAAAAGTGCAAAATGCACAGAAATATAAATATAGTATTTTTATATTAATGTATTTTTTTTATAAAATCGAAAATAACTCTTTTATTTTTACAATTTTTCACCCAAAACGTAAAAATAACGAACTAAAAAATACCTCTTTAAAAAGAACTGGAGCGGTATGTAACTGTTCCATAAACAGAGTGCAAATATAGAACATGTTCTTCCACTGCAAAGGTTGAATTAAATAATTTTAACATTAAATCAATTAGAAATCTATTTCACCAATATTGAAAGGTGATTGCTTTCCTATTTTTTAAAAAGTGCAAAATGCACAGAAATATAAATATAGTATTTTTATATTAATGTATTTTTTTTATAAAATCGAAAATAACTCTTTTATTTTTACAATTTTCCACCCAAAACGTAAAAATAACGAACTAAAAAATACCTCTTTAAAAAGAACTGGAATGGTATGTAACTGTTCCATAAACAGAGTGCAAATATAGAACATGTTCTTCCATTGCAAGGGTTGAATTAAATAATTATAACTTAAAATCAGTTAGAAATCTATTGCACCAATATTGAAAGGTGATTTCTTTCCTATTTTTTAAAAAGTGCATAATGCACAAAAATATAAATATATTATTTTTATATTAATGTATTTTTTTTCAGTTAACATCGAAAATAATTAGCAATAATTGACGAAAGTCCGAAAGGTCAATTTAAAACATTACACGGCTTACTCCCGATTAACTACAGAAATAATACATATCGTCGAACTAGTGCTACAACTAGATAACTCCATAGGAAGATTACGGTATTGCATGCAATTGCATATAAGATATACAAATAATTGAATACAATACCTTAATCTTCCTATGGAGTTATCTAGTTGTAGCACTAGTTCGACGATATAATCGTTCATTCAATTTCAAAGTAATTTATATATAACTACAAAATACAGATCTACAATATATTCCGAAACAAGGTGCATGGAATAAGTGTTTAATAAATGTCATTATGAATAAAAGTTGAATGTATTATTTTTATATATATAAGGATTATACTAATGTATTTTTTTATCAGTTAAAATCGAAAATAATGAGCAATAATTGACGAAAGTCCGAACGGTCGATTTAAAACAGGACTTGGCTAACTCTCAATTAACTACAGAAATAATACATATTGTCGAACTAGTGCTACAACTAGATAACTCCATAGGAAGATTACGGTATTGCATGCAATTGCATATAAGATATACAAATAATTGAATACAATACCTTAATCTTCCTATGGAGTTATCTAGTTGTAGCACTAGTTCGACGATATGAAATGAAAAAAAAAAAAGAGTTCAGTTTTCAAAGATGTCTCTTCTCCTTGAGTCAGAACTACATAAAATGCATCGAACCTGGTAGGTTTGGATTTACATTTACAAAAAAATCGTTCATTCAATTTCAATTAAGTTATTTATATTTAACTACAAAATACAGATCTAAATAAGGTGCATGGAATAAATGTTTAAAAAGTATCATTATGCATAAAAGTATGAATGTATTATTTTTTTACGAATGTATTTTTTTATCAGTTAAAAACAAAAATAATTACCAATAATTGACGAAAGTCTGAACGGTCGATTTAAAACAGGACCTGGCTAACTCCCGATTAACTACAGAAATAATTCATATTGCCGAACTAGTGCTACAACTATATAACTCCATAGGAAAATTAAGGTATTGCATGCAATTGCATATAAGATATATATGAAATTGAATACACTACCTTAATCTTCCTATGGAGTTATCTAGTTGTAGCACTAGTGCGACAATATGATCATTCATATTCAATTTCAAAGATATTTATGTTTAACTACAAAATACAGAGCTATATTCCGAAACAAAGTGCATGGAATAAATGTTTAATAAGTGTCATTATGCATAAAAGTATGAATGTATTATTTTTAAACTAAATGTATTTTTTATCAGTTAAAATCGAAAATAATTAGCAATAATTGGCGAAAGTCCGAACGGTCGATTTAAAACAGGACTTAGTTAACTCTCGATTAACTACAGAAATAATACATATTGCCGAAGTAGTGCTACAACTAGATAACTCCATAGGAAGATTAAGGTATTACAAGCAATTGCATGTAAGATATACATGTAATTGAATGCACTACCTTAATCTTCCTATGGAGTTATCTAGTTTTAGCACTAGTGCGACGATATGATCCGATATGATCGTTCATTCAATTTCAGTTAAGTTATTTATATTTAACTACAAAATACAGATCTAAATAAGGTGCATGGAATAAGTGTTTATAAAGTGTCATTATGCATAAAAGTATGAATGTATTATTTTTATACTAATGTATTTTATTATCAGTTAAAAACGAAAATAATTACCAATAATTGACGAAAGTCTGAACGGTCTATTTAAAACAGGACCTGGCTAACTTCCGATTAACTACAGCAATAATACATATTGCCGAACTAGTGCTACAACTATATAACTCCATGGGGAAATTAAGGTATTGCATGCAATTGCATATAAGATATACATGTAATTGAATACAATACCTTAATCTTCCTATGGAGTTATCTAGTTGTAGCACTAGTGCGACGATATAATCGTTCATTCAATTTCAAAGTTATTTATATTTAACGACAAAATACAGATCTATATTCCGAAATAAGGTGCATGGAATAAGTGTTTAATAATTCTCATTATGCATAAAAGTATTAATGTATTATTTTTATACTAATGTATTTTTTATCAGTTAAAATCGAAAATAATTACCAATAATTGACATAAAGCCGAACGCCCGGTTTAAAATTGAAACTATAGAAATAATGCATATTGTCGAACTAGTGCTACAACTGGATAACTCAATAGGAAGATTACGGTACTGTATGTTATTGCATATAAGGTATATATATGTAATTGAATACAATACCTTAATCTTGCATTGGAGCTATCTAGTTGTAGCACAAGTGCGACAATATGATCATTCATATTCAATTTCAGAGATATATTTATGTTTAACTACAAAATAAAGATTTGTTATTCCCGAAACAAGGGACACGGACATCATGTTTGGTAATATAAATCGGAATTATGAAGCAACACTAGTTGATGTCCGATTTGATTTCAACAGAGTGCATCATATTTTAAAGGGAATAACATAAAAAAAAGATGCCCGTATGTGAAATCTCTCAGCGATGGACATTAAACAAGGCGTCTCGATCGCCACAGGACGCCCAGATAAATTTGATCTCCAAGGTTTTTCGCCGGTAGGGGGCGTTCATTTGTATTCCCGACACCAGACAAAAGGATACTTTGTGCTCCGTATAAAAGATGAGACGTTATTTTCGCAGAACAGTTGTCCTTAAATATGCTTTTAACAGAGCAGTTGTTTCCTAAGAAATATTTTTACAGCATTGTTGTTCTTTTAAAGTATATTTCTTCTTAAAATGAATTTTTATGAAAATTTAAAGTTATTTTTGTAAAGAGCAGTTGTTCTTCAAGCAACGAGAGAAAATCAAAAATTATCGACAGGTTATTTTTTACATAAAAATAGGTGTTGCTGTGCAGAACCATTGAACTCTAACCGTAACTTCTGGAAAGCTAATAACCGTTCTTTCTATGCGAACGGTTGAAACCATACTGACCTCAACTAATTTTTAAAAGAAATTGTTTTTGTTTTTTTCTTTTTAAACCGTTACAGAAATGTTTAAATATTTAGATATTTTATTTTCTACATATAAAATCAATCGTATATCGTCAAAAATATTTTTTGTTTACTGCTTATCCAGTTATTATTTGTTAAAATGGATTTAAAAGAATAATTGTATTCTTATAATTTACATATTTTTACATAACATATGATAAACATATTTTTAATTGAATAATTAAAAACCCATTCAAATGCGGTTTTAATGGAAATTAAAAAAAAATAGTCCAAATCAGTACAATTCTGCATATTTTAGCATGAAACGAAATACAGAGGTAGAGATTAAAGTGAGATACACTTTTTTGACCTTCAATTGGCTTCAAGGCGACAAACTGCCTTGCCCAATCCAGAAGTTACAGTTAGATCAGTGTGTAAAACCATGGCGTATCTGCACAGAGAATACTTTATTTTATCGATGGCAACACGTCTATTTGCCAGTTATATTCAGCTCATAAAAAGATAATTTTTAAGAACAATAATATGTTGAACAATTTTTACCGAAAATTGGTAATATTTTGATTAAAGACCGTGTTAAAAAAAAGTCCGGTTGATCGATATTTGTTGATCAAAAGTTGATCAATATTTCCGAATCTATAAAAGCTGGATAAACATTTTTGTATTTTTTTTTTGCCAAAAGGGATTTTTCTCTCAACAAAAAAAAGAATTTTAGAAATCGGACAATATTTTTTAAAAACGGTTCGGTTAATTGAGAATTCCGGATCGTTAAATTCCGCATAACCGGACATTTGTTTACCGGATATAACCGGCTAAAAAATACCTCAAATAATAAAATATAAATTTAATATGTAAAATCTAACATAAAAGCCTATAGGCGTCCTCAATTTGAGTGGTTTGATTCATTTGCCAGCTAACTTAAGAACATTACTGCCAAACAAAAACAAACTTTTCTGAGTAAAGATTGATTGAAAAGGACATATATGTAGGGGGTATTCGAAAAGGTGGTATTCGTAAATGAAAGGTTTTATCAAAGGGTATGTGATATATACAAGGTTGCGAACCACTGAACTAGTGCAAAGGGTTAATTCTGCACTAACATCTTCTCGTCGCCAATGCGTATTACAATGCAAGTACATTGTAAAAAAAAGGTGCTTAAAAATGAGTACATGTTCGTACTGGTTTTTCCTTTGAGTACAATTGCATCGTAAATGAACAATGACGTACTGAAATTTAAGTAATCGTACTTTCGCAAAAATGAGTAACGTGATTTAAAAAAACTAATCTCAGCTTCTTTTCAAGCCATCTTAACAAAGCGACCTGGCAAACTGAAAATAGGTGTTCAGAAGATGGTTTTCCACATGATTTGATGTCGATTGCTTAAATGGAAACTGAGTTACTACAATTCAATTATCTTATCTTATTTCCCATTCTTTTGGCACACCTTTTTAACCTTATTTCTGTTTATAATTTCTTCACGTCGCCCTGGTAGCTTAACGGATAATACTTTGGACAGCGATGCCTACAGATGTAGGTTCGATTCCCGGCAAGTCTTGTTTGCAGTTGTCGATATTTATTGAAAGTGATTTATGTAGGCTAGCATCTGTTCTGTTTATTAATTTTTACCCATTGTACTCATTTTTAAGCACATGTCTTTTTCAAAAATGAAACTTATGTATTCGGAGCCATGATAAGCATCGAATGTATTCAAAAATGAGTACATTTTACTTATCTTTGAATGCATATTTTGAACAGTGTACACGACATTTTGATACGTGTTATAAATGCTGTGTTAAATAAGGAAATTCTTCGAATCGGAGACCAAGCCGTTCTTTAGCAATTGAAAGAACGGGTTAGAAATAACCAATTGTTCTGTCTTTTTATATCCCTAACAACGGGGAAATGTTACATACCACCAAGTGACATGTCCAATCTCTTTCAGACACACGGACATTAATATCAGGGATGACCTCCAACGTCGTGCCAGATTGTAATGCAGTGTTCACACGGTGAGCAGCAGCGTTCATACGATTCAGATTTCTTTTTCCTCCTTCCACCTCCCAGTTGGATGATGAATTATTTCAGTCATCTGTCTGTCCAACTGAAGAGTGACTGAGTGAAGATTCATCAATTTCGTAACTTTAGAGGTGTCCTTTGATTCGCGTGGGTGTGGGAAAGAACTGCAGGCTAACTCTAACATTATTATTTTTTTTATTAAACTATTGTTAAAATAATTTTTTCGGTTCAGGGTACTCGTTATGAATATCAATTGCTTCTCTAATTTATTTTTCTTTCCAAACATTTATAGTCGAGGCTCTAATTTCTTTTTTTTTCCCCATTCATAGTTGAGTAGGAAAGGTACAAAAAGTATGATTCAAAAGTTGTTTGAAGGTTAGCGTTCATTTCAGGTTTGGTTTGGTTTGGTTTGGTTTGGTTTGGTTAACTAACGTCGCACTAGAGCTGCACAGTGGGCTATTGGCGACGGTTCGGGGTCTATCTCAAAGGAAAGACCCGGAAACACATACACATTCACACACACATTCATACATGCACCTCGTTATTTTAGAACCATGGTCAGACGAAGAGGAAACACCTGAACTGGCACCCAACGCCTTCAATAGACGTCGGGACGTTAATTTTTGCGGATGTTCTGGACGACTTCGTTCATTTCAGGAACCAATTTTCTTAATTTTTTTAAGAAACTTTTGTCATTTTTGAAGAAACTTTCGTCATGTTTGAAGAAACTTTCGTAATTTCTGAAGAAACTTTCGTAATTTCTGAAGAAACCTTCGTCATTTTTGAAAACCTTCGTCATTTTTTGAAGAATTTTCATTTTTTAAAGAAACTTTCGTCATTTTTTACTAAACCTTTGTCTTGTTTGAAGAAACCTTCGTAATTTCTGAAGAAACCTTCGTCATTTTTTAAGAAAACCTTCGTCATTTTTTAAGAAACCTTCGTCATTTTTTAAGAAATTTTCGTCATTTTTGAAGAAAACTTCGTCATTTTTGAAGAAATGTTCGTATTTTCTGAAGAAACCTTCGTCTCTTTTGAAGAAACTTTCGTCATGTTTGAAGAAACTTTCGTCATGTTTGAAGAAACTTTCGTCATGTTTGAAGAAACTTTCGTAATTTCTGAAGAAACCTTCGTCATTTTTGAAAACCTTCGTCATTTTTTGAAGAAATTTTCATTTTTTAAAGAAACTTTCGTCATTTTTTAATAAACCTTTGTCATGTTTGAAGAAACTTTCGTAATTTCTGAAGAAACCTTCGTCATTTTTTA
Source organism: Troglohyphantes excavatus (assembly GCA_963932185.1). Classification (NCBI taxonomy): domain Eukaryota; kingdom Metazoa; phylum Arthropoda; class Arachnida; order Araneae; family Linyphiidae; genus Troglohyphantes; species Troglohyphantes excavatus. Next base: position 6,385,978 of record OZ010677.1, on the reverse strand, counting down.
AGAAACCTTCGTCATTTTTTAAGAAATTTTCGTCATTTTTGAAGAAACCTTCGTCATTTTTGAAGAAATGTTCGTATTTTCTGAAGAAACCTTCGTCTCTTTTGAAGAAACCTTCGTCATTTTTGAAGAAACCTTCGTCATTTTTGAAGAAATTTTCTTCATTTTTTAAAGAAACTTTCGTCATTTTTGAAGAAACTTTCAATTTCAGACTACGGCGCTTTTTCTGCAAATTTTTAAAATGCACAAACATTTCGGGAAGCCACTGTATACTCTCAAATAAATCAACCTTTTACCATTCTTTAATCCATGATGACATCCCTCCCAAATACCATTAGCGTCGCCATTAAAATCTCCACAAGCATGAGCAGTACCTTTTTTTGGTGATCGGACACTCATGGTCCGGGTGATGGATCCGAGTGATCTCGGTCTGGTGATCAGCAATGGATCGGGGACCGCGTTGTTCGAACAATGGAATATCGAAGAGAGGGTGCAATCCGATTTCGAACGCTCTCGGATTTCTTTTACTCTTATCTCAAGAAATCGAAAATGCGTTCCAAATTGAATCGGGTTGTTGATCGGGCTGGAGTTGGTAAACAAGGTCGAGCTTCTGTTCGATTGTGTGTTGGTGTTTTTTAGTTGTGCTCTGTTTCGGAACGAACGGAATTTGACATTGATGGAATTTTAAGTGATAAGTGATTCTTTAAAGGTTTTTTAAAAAGTTTAAACCCTTTGCACTCCATTGGCGCCGCTCAGGCGACAACATAACGACTCGTTTTTTTTGGTTCCCTTGGTTCTTTAAAATAAACGAGAACAGCATGATCTTGAGTTTAAAAAAACATAGATATTTTTTTCAACTCGTTCTTTTGCAGATCCAAAACAGATTATCTTTTTTTTTCTATAATCATAACAAATTCTAGCTTAAAGAACATAAGGATGAATAACTGTTCCGTAGAAAGAACGGAAAGAGCAAAGAGTTCTTGGAGTGCAAAGGGCTAACCCTTTGGACTCGAGTAGTGACTCTCAGTCACCGAAATAACGACCTGTTCTTTTGTTCCCTGTTCTTCAAATTGTAAAAGAACTGCGTGTTTTTGTACATAAAAAACATTTTCCTTCATTGGCTGGTTCTTTAACTACATCCATTTAAAAGTGTAACATCACTTGGGTAGGAACATACACGAGAGAGAGAGAGAGAGAGATAGGTAAGAAAGAGAGATAGAAAGAGAGAGATATGAGAAAGTGAGATAGAAATAGAGTGAAAGAGAGGCGAGGAAAATATATGGAAAGAGAGAGGAAGGTGAGAAAGATAGATTGACAGATATATATATATATATATATATGAGATAAAGCTATAGAAAGAGATGGAGATGTAAGAAAGAGAGATAGAAAGAGAGAGATGAGAAAAAGCAATAGAAATAGATAGAAAGAGAGAGATGAGAAAAAGCTATAGAAAGAGATGGAGAGGTAAGAAAGAGAGATAGAGAAGTGAGATAGAAAGATAGAGAAGTGAGAAAGTGAGATAGAAAGAGAGTGAAAGAGAAGCGGGAAAAAGATATGGAAAGAGAGAAGGAGGTGAGAAAGATAGATTGAAAGAGAGAAAGAGAAATGAGAAAAAGCTATAGAAAGAGATGGAGAGATAGGAATAGAGAGTGAGAGATGAGAAAGAGGGATAGAAAGAGAGAAGCGTGTGAATGAGATAGTAAGAGAGATATATTTAATTTTTTCATGTCTAAAACAAGTTGGGGCTGACAAAAGTGGCTAGATTTTATACAAAAACCTTCTTTAAATTAATTCTAACAAAATTATTTTATCGATGAGAAAAGAGTTTAAAATCAGCTAAATGGTATATCTGGACAGAAACACGATGTTATGTTTTTACGGTGATCTATTCCGACACTGTAATCACTTGACAAATATCACAATCGACATAAATTGTGTGTTATTTGATAATCAATTAGGCACCGATGCGTGTAAAATTTCGAAATAAAGCCATGAACATATGAGGCTGCATGGGGGTTTCGCGGAGTCAGACAGAACAAAGTGTTAAATTATTTTATTGGTGAGGTTTTATTTATATTATTTCTATAATATTTTGAACTGACGCACTTAAAATCCTTCTGACAGTGTTCCAACACAGTCACACCCAATTTTCTTTTATTACATTTTTAAAATTTTAAATTCAACGATGTACCATATCTTGGTGCAAAACTGAGGTCTGCAGCAAATGACACCATATTATGATGGAATCTAGGTTAAACCAAACATCCTTTATCGGAAAAAAGCGGAAGTTTCACCAATAATTGGTTTCATCTTTTTAACTGCAAACGAAATTTTCGATGTCGTTACATCAACAAGCCGAGGAATCCCCTCTAAGAAAGACAACGACGAACAACGGCTTCTGTGGCCCAGTGGATAAAGGCGTTCAGCTATGAATTAGAAGATTCTTAGTTCCAGCCCGATTGGTGGATTTGACAAAGAAAAGTAGTAAAAAAGTTGTGATCTGCGGTTGCCAGCTTCGCTACAAAAATTCTATTACTAATATAATAAGAAGACTCGAATTTTGAGTGTTATGCAACGTTAACCGAACCAACAACTGAATGTTGGTTGCAACTAAATGGGTACCAAATTTTGATGCAAGGTCGTAATAATTTTTAGCAGTGTAGAAATATTCAAATTTAAAGATTTGAATATATTTTCTCTTCATAAGGAGGTGAAAAACATTTTCTTCATCACTCCAAAAAAAAATATCCGCCAAAGTTCGACACACTCTTGGTATCCTAGACGTAAACAAGGTCCGCGGGCCCGTCTTTTGTCCCCCTCCCCCCAACAAAAGGGAGCGAGGCAAAAGGAAAGTCCGATCTCAACAAAGGCCAGCGGGGACGGAGAATGGGTCGCGACAAAGGACGAAATTCCCATTGTCGACCCACGGGTCCCCCCTTGCCGCGAACCGTGAACAGAGGGGGTCGAGGGGTCACTGGGAGGGTCGCCCCAGAAAAGAGCATCGGGGGCCCCTTTGTAATTGCGGGGGAGAAGGCAAAGGGGGAGCGTAATCGGCCAAGGGTGCCCTGGACTCGTAGGGCTGCCAAGCTGAAAATGACGCCATGAAAAATAGCCAAATGGGAATATTTTATTAATACAGGGAGTAATAGGGAGTCTGGGGTAAAGATATCGAATTATAATATGTTAAAAGGAGATAACAACATAAGATAAGTTATAAATTTCGATTGCAATAAAGATAAAACAATTACAGAAGTAATATTAAAATTTTTTAGCATTGTGCTATCGTCATTGAATCACTTGACTTTTGACAAAACAAAAAAATTCACACTTTTAACGAAGGTAATTGCCTTCGTATTTTTATCGTTCATTCGGTTAAAATTTTGGTTTTTATATGCATATTGCCATAATTCATGTAAGCTTTTCTGGGGCTAGATAAATAGCACGCGACACATGACATGTGAGATCTCTGGCTCGAGTCGAGCCGTCAATTTTTTATTTGAAATCATTGAGACAAAATAAATTTCGTGAGAAAAACAACGAAGTAAATTTCCTTAGTTTGACGATATGTTTAATGGAAGCATTTAGAAGGTTTATGTTTAGGCAAAAATGACAAAAGTTTCTTCAAAAACGACAAAAGTTTTTTCAAAAATGTCAAAAGTTTTTTAAAAATTTAAAAAGACGAAAGTTCTTCCAAAATGACGAAAGTTTGTTAAAAAACTTTGTAATTACTTCAAAATTACAAAAGTTTTTTAAATAATGAGCTAGCATATTTTAACATTGAATATATCCTACATATGTCAATAAAGACGTTTTTAAAACGAAAATGTTTTTAGAAACATCGTTTTCTTTAAATGTTAATTTAATGTGTGTTAATCCTCAACCTCCCTTTATGAGTAATTGACGGTTTTTGAATTATTATCAACCAATTCGAATTAAGAATTTTTATATTGCTACTTCATTGCTTGAAATCATAGCCAGCCAATTTTTTTAAAAAAATTCATAGCAAGGAAAGAAGATGATTATACTTTTTATTGCAATGCACTTGTAATAAAATCTATTTTTAAGATTTATTATATTTTTTATCGCCCAAGAAGTCTAAACCATTAAGGGGACTTAGTACCCCAATAATTATTTTCTTTAATTTGAGATAAAAAATGAATATTTTGGTGGTGGTTAGGTGTAAATTAGTCAGGAAAGAACATTTTTTTAAAAATTGTATATTGAATATGGCGCATATGCTAAGGAGTAAAAAAAGTTTTAAATATGACTAATATTTATCCAATCGTTTTAAAATTTGAAAACACATACAAGTGATTCAAACGTTATTTTAAACCAATAAACAAAATCGACATTTTCTTTGATTTTGGGGTTCCAATTCTCCTTTTTTAAAGATAAATCCATTTGCAATTCGCCAAGTTTGCGATTTTCCACCAAAAGTGGCAACCCTGTGCTTGACCCAAAACGGGATTTAAAAGTTTTTACGTCTTTGGATATGGGATAAAGGTAACCATGCTGAGGGTGCCGATCTAGGATTTGACGGGGAGAAAGGATATAATACATAATTCTCGGATGAATTACTAAAAAAGGAATATCGTTAATGCCTCATTGGAGATTTCCTTGACTTAAGTCCGTACGACTTAAGTACGGTCCATGGTTATGGCCAGTGGGCTTTTCAGTCGCGGCAAGGATATATCAAGTTATAAATCATGTTATTTTCGTAATAGATAGATGTTGGATTTATGTGACACATTGATTATTTTGTATGTTGGGTAAGATGTTGCAGATTTTTTTTCATAGGAGATTATAGGGAGGGGATCATGTTGCACAGTTGAAAAGTTCAAGTTGTTTGTAAACATACCAGTCGGTTTATCTGTTTTTTAATATTTTGTACGGAAAAAAATAAGGTCAAGATATAAGTGGAGGGGGTATTGCATAACTACACATAGAATTCGACTCATGAACTGAACTGAGCAAGTACGCTCTAGGACTAAGGGAGCGTTCATTTATTACGTCATGCTATTTTTAATACTTTCGTACCCCCCTTCCCTGTTTATGCCACGATAAATTTTCGCATTCTGTGTATTTTACCAAACATCTCACAAGGAAAGCAGTGATTTCTATAAACAGTGACTTAATCAGAGTTTGTGAAAGTAATTTCAGTATTTTTTATACAAAGTTAAATCCTAATACGACCCTTCCTTACCCCATGTCGCGTCATAATCATATATGATAGACCTTCTTCCCCTATAGGTGCGTGACGTTATAAATTATTGGCCCCTTTTACGAAATGAAACCTCCAACTGTAACTTCGATACCAGCAACAAATTTCAAGTTAAATGATTAAATTGTGTTTTGCAAATCATAGTATCAAGCACGTCCAAATATTAAATTAGTTCCTTTTGATATTATATATATATATTTTTTATGTTAAGTTGTTTCTGATTTATTACACCGATGATTGTTTTCACCGAAAGCAATAAGTTTCTCATAGGTAGTTGCAATAAAGTAATTAAAAACTCGTATTACTTTGGTGGTCATTTCAAATACCCTAAACTGTCTCTCGGGCTCGAGTACCATTATTAGCTAAGGTATTTGTATTAAGGTATTTGTATTGCACACACAACGTTCCGGTTTCGATTCCGGGTGACTACCAAACGCACTGCACTACATTGGTGACCCGGACTGAACACAATTTCTACCATCACAAATATCACAGCGACCTGTCTATCATCACCCACGTTATAGCCCAGTCAATAAAGACCCTAAAATATCAAACTTCGGAAAAAATTAGGGTAAAGCTGATTTTTACCCCATTGATAGACCACTACTAGAGGAGAATTTTGACAAAAGTCCCCAAAAATCCCCTTGGAGCTTTCCCCCCCCCCCCAGCCCCCCTCAAAGGTCAAAATCCCAATATTTACAGAACTGTCATTATCTCTGTTACTATTGATCGCATTAAGCTCAACTTTTTTTTGTTTTGTTTGTTATTAAATGGGCTACAATATTGGTAATCTAAATATTTTCGTTAAACCTACTAGTTTTTTATAAATTAAGAAAAATGTGTAAAAAGTAGGTTTTTTATTTTCAAATTTTTGTTTTTGGCGTTATATATTCTTTATATGTCAAATTATGTAAAAACTCTTGATATAAAATTTATAACCTATATATTTTTAAATCAACTGATATACAGTTTTATTTATTTATGTGCAATATTAACGCGGGGAAAGCAAAAATGTTCGTCGCGCAACGCGGCAGAACCTGATAAAGTTGGCAACGTCGCCCAGTCAATAAAGGACTTGAATCGGAAAAAATTAGAGTAAAGCTGAGTTTTAACCCATTGATAGACCACTACTAGAGGAGAATTTTGACAAAAGTCCCCAAAAATCCCCTTGGAGCTTTCCCCCCCCCCCCCCCCCAGCCCCCCTCAAAGGTCAAAATCCCAATATTTACAGAACTGTCATTATCTCTGTTACTATTGATCGCATTAAGCTCAACTTTTTTTTTGTTTTGTTTGTTATTAAATGGGCTACAATATTGGTAATCTAAATATTTTCGTTAAACCTACTAGTTTTTTATAAATTAAGAAAAATGTGTAAAAAGTAGGTTTTTTATTTTCAAATTTTTGTTTTTGGCGTTATATATTCTTTATATGTCAAATTATGTAAAAACTCTTGATATAAAATTTATAACCTATATATTTTTAAATCAACTGATATACAGTTTTATTTATTTATGTGCAATATTAACGCGGGGAAAGCAAAAATGTTCGTCGCGCAACGCGGCAGAACCTGATAAAGTTGGCAACGTCGCCCAGTCAATAAAGGACTTGAATCGGAAAAAATTAGAGTAAAGCTGAGTTTTAACCCATTGATAGACCACTACTAGAGGAGAATTTTGACAAAAGTCCCCAAAAATCCCCTTGGAGCTTTCCCCCCCCCCCCCCCAGCCCCCCTCAAAGGTCAAAATCCCAATATTTACAGAACTGTCATTATCTCTGTTACTATTGATCGCATTAAGCTCAACTTTTTTTTGTTTTGTTTGTTATTAAATGGGCTACAATATTGGTAATCTAAATATTTTCGTTAAACCTACTAGTTTTTTATAAATTAAGAAAAATGTGTAAAAAGTAGGTTTTTTATTTTCAAATTTTTGTTTTTGGCGTTATATATTCTTTATATGTCAAATTATGTAAAAACTCTTGATATAAAATTTATAACCTATATATTTTTAAATCAACTGATATACAGTTTTATTTATTTATGTGCAATATTAACGCGGGGAAAGCAAAAATGTTCGGCGCGCAACGCGGCAGAACCTGATAAAGTTGGCAACGTCGCCCAGTCAATAAAGGACTTGAATCGGAAAAAATTAGAGTAAAGCTGAGTTTTAACCCATTGATAGACCACTACTAGAGGAGAATTTTGACAAAAGTCCCCAAAAATCCCCTTGGAGCTTTCCCCCCCCCCCCCCAGCCCCCCTCAAAGGTCAAAATCCCAATATTTACAGAACTGTCATTATCTCTGTTACTATTGATCGCATTAAGCTCAACTTTTTTTTGTTTTGTTTGTTATTAAATGGGCTACAATATTGGTAATCTAAATATTTTCGTTAAACCTACTAGTTTTTTATAAATTAAGAAAAATGTGTAAAAAGTAGGTTTTTTATTTTCAAATTTTTGTTTTTGGCGTTATATATTCTTTATATGTCAAATTATGTAAAAACTCTTGATATAAAATTTATAACCTATATATTTTTAAATCAACTGATATACAGTTTTATTTATTTATGTGCAATATTAACGCGGGGAAAGCAAAAATGTTCGGCGCGCAACGCGGCAGAACCTGATAAAGTTGGCAACGTCGCCCAGTCAATAAAGGACTTGAATCGGAAAAAATTAGAGTAAAGCTGAGTTTTAACCCATTGATAGACCACTACTAGAGGAGAATTTTGACAAAAGTCCCCAAAAATCCCCTTGGAGCTTCCCCCCCCCCCCCCCAGCCCCCCCTCGAAGGTCAAAATCCCAATATTTACGGAACTGTCATTATCTCTGTTACTATTGATCGCATTAAGCTCAACTTTTTTTTGTTTTGTTTGTTATTAAATGGGCTACAATATTGGTAATCTAAATATTTTCGTTAAACCTACTAGTTTTTTATAAATTAAGAAAAATGTGTAAAAAGTAGGTTTTTTATTTTCAAATTTTTGTTTTTGGCGTTATATATTCTTTATATGTCAAATTATGTAAAAACTCTTGATATAAAATTTATAACCTATATATTTTTAAATCAACTGATATACAGTTTTATTTATTTATGTGCAATATTAACGCGGGGAAAGCAAAAATGTTCGTCGCGCAACGCGGCAGAACCTGATAAAGTTGGCAACGTCGCCCAGTCAATAAAGGACTTGAATCGGAAAAAATTAGAGTAAAGCTGAGTTTTAACCCATTGATAGACCACTACTAGAGGAGAATTTTGACAAAAGTCCCCAAAAATCCCCTTGGAGCTTTCCCCCCCCCCCCCCAGCCCCCCTCAAAGGTCAAAATCCCAATATTTACAGAACTGTCATTATCTCTGTTACTATTGATCGCATTAAGCTCAACTTTTTTTTTGTTTTGTTTGTTATTAAATGGGCTACAATATTGGTAATCTAAATATTTTCGTTAAACCTACTAGTTTTTTATAAATTAAGAAAAATGTGTAAAAAGTAGGTTTTTTATTTTCAAATTTTTGTTTTTGGCGTTATATATTCTTTATATGTCAAATTATGTAAAAACTCTTGATATAAAATTTATAACCTATATATTTTTAAATCAACTGATATACAGTTTTATTTATTTATGTGCAATATTAACGCGGGGAAAGCAAAAATGTTCGGCGCGCAACGCGGCAGAACCTGATAAAGTTGGCAACGTCGCCCAGTCAATAAAGGACTTGAATCGGAAAAAATTAGAGTAAAGCTGAGTTTTAACCCATTGATAGACCACTACTAGAGGAGAATTTTGACAAAAGTCCCCAAAAATCCCCTTGGAGCTTTCCCCCCCCCCAGCCCCCCTCAAAGGTCAAAATCCCAATATTTACAGAACTGTCATTATCTCTGTTACTATTGATCGCATTAAGCTCAACTTTTTTTTGTTTTGTTTGTTATTAAATGGGCTACAATATTGGTAATCTAAATATTTTCGTTAAACCTACTAGTTTTTTATAAATTAAGAAAAATGTGTAAAAAGTAGGTTTTTTATTTTCAAATTTTTGTTTTTGGCGTTATATATTCTTTATATGTCAAATTATGTAAAAACTCTTGATATAAAATTTATAACCTATATATTTTTAAATCAACTGATATACAGTTTTATTTATTTATGTGCAATATTAACGCGGGGAAAGCAAAAATGTTCGGCGCGCAACGCGGCAGAACCTGATAAAGTTGGCAACGTCGCCCAGTCAATAAAGGACTTGAATCGGAAAAAATTAGAGTAAAGCTGAGTTTTAACCCATTGATAGACCACTACTAGAGGAGAATTTTGACAAAAGTCCCCAAAAATCCCCTTGGAGCTTTCCCCCCCCCCCCCAGCCCCCCTCGAAGGTCAAAATCCCAATATTTACGGAACTGTCATTATCTCTGTTACTATTGATCGCATTAAGCTCAACTTTTTTTTGTTTTGTTTGTTATTAAATGGGCTACAATATTGGTAATCTAAATATTTTCGTTAAACCTACTAGTTTTTTATAAATTAAGAAAAATGTGTAAAAAGTAGGTTTTTTATTTTCAAATTTTTGTTTTTGGCGTTATATATTCTTTATATGTCAAATTATGTAAAAACTCTTGATATAAAATTTATAACCTATATATTTTTAAATCAACTGATATACAGTTTTATTTATTTATGTGCAATATTAACGCGGGGAAAGCAAAAATGTTCGGCGCGCAACGCGGCAGAACCTGATAAAGTTGGCAACGTCGCCCAGTCAATAAAGGACTTGAATCGGAAAAAATTAGAGTAAAGCTGAGTTTTAACCCATTGATAGACCACTACTAGAGGTGCATTTTGACAAAAGTCCCCTAAAATCCCCCTGGAGCTTCCCCCCCCCCAGCCCCCCCTCGAAGGTCAAAATCCCAATATTTACGGAACTGTCATTATCTCTGTTACTAATGATTGGATCAAGCTAAACTTTTTTTTGTTTTGTTTGTTATTAAATGGGCTATAATATTGGTTATCTATATATTTGCGTTAAACCTAATAGTTTTTTTTTATAAATTAAGAAAAATGTGAGAAAAGTAGGTTTTTTATTTTGAATTTTTTATATATTTTATTTATATGTCATATTATGTAAAATCTCTTGTTATAAAATTTAAAATCTATGTATTTTTTATTAATTTATGTGCGATATTAACGCCAGGGAAAGGGGAAAAAGCAAAAATAATGTCCAGCGTGCAACGCGACATAACATAATAAAGTTTTCAACGTTGTTTATATCACCATAAGTCCTGTTTTCCTCTCTACTCAACCCTTTGCTTTTCTGCACTTACAGAATAGCTGACACACCCTCTTTTGCAAGCACAAGATAGTTGATGTAACAGATCATATGGAGAAAATGATTTGATTGTTGTAATTGGTTTCAGTGTTCTTTTGAAAATTTCATTGTATTTAAAGTTTTAATTTTCCGTCAACATTTTGTAGTGAGGAGTCTGTTTCTTAACCATCCTTGAATATGTAAATAAAAAACTCTAAGTAAGCGTTGTTGGCACCCTTTGAGGTCGGTGGTATTTTGAAAGATCAAAGTTAGATTTTAGCGTACTTTTCTTTGTCAAAGCCTCAATTTGAAATATCGAGCTTCGTTAAATGTAGAATATTTTTTTAATCCATACAAGTACATCACAAATTTCTCTCAGCCAACAATTCTTCTTTCTATGTGAAAGCATCTAGAAAGATATTGGTCCAACTGCGAGCCTCAGGCAACTTAAGCATGTACATTACTTTTATTTTTCCTATACCACAAAAACAAGAAGTGGTATCACAGCAAGTCATGGTTAAATAAAAGTTGTTGGGAACTCTTGTACTTTCAATTAATATTCCTATCTTATATATGACTGTTAAATAAATAGCACCACCTTTCTCTCTACAAAAAATAATAATATTTTTCCTGTTCAGGAGATAGCGTAATTAACAGAACCTTTAAATCTGCATCGGAACCCACAACTACAACGTTAGAGCTAGTATTAATTTTGGTTTATGGCAGTCCTTTCAATGTCTACATGTTCATCTGCTCCCGCTGTTATCACCTTCAATCCATGATTTTAACGGAAAGTTCCAATTGCGGCCCATGACAACCTTTTGTCTGGGCGATAAACAAATGTTTTCTTCTTTGTGAAAAAGGTAAACCCGGCTCCCTTCGGCCGCAATTGGGCTATTGCTGACTTTAAAATTCTAATCCCAGAGTTAGTGACTATTTCTTTTTATTGGTTTTGTTTTACAAGAACTCCTCTTTTGCTGTAAGACAAACGGTGTTTTTCTCAAAACGATATCGCAGGATGAATGTCTTGCATCCCTCCTGTTTTGCTCTTCATTCTTGGTAGTAGGCTTTTCGGGATATCCGTCAAAAACAAAAATCGCATTTTCTCCATACTTATTGTGAATATATCCACAGTAGTTTTCTAGGACATCACTGTATGTACAATACAAAGACGTAAAGTAGCATATTGTTCATACCAGGCACTTGTCGACAACACCTTCTTCAAACATTTTCATCACAGAAGATTTTGTACCCTTTCGAAGAGATACACAATCAAATATGGATGTTGGGCGTGCTGACAATTCATATTCCAGATACAATTTTAATTTTCTGGGGCTATCGCAGACACATAATAAACGGTTGAAGATGAAGAGCTGTTGGGAATTAACTATAACTTCTTTTGATTTGATCTAACTTTAACTGATTTTTTCTGTGCTTGAGTTTTTACTATGTCTTTCCTATAAAGTTCAAGTTCTTCAAAAAATTTCTCTATTATTTTGTCAATAGTTTTAAGCCCAATCTCATAAGCTTGGCAACAATTTACAGAATTATCAAATACAAATACAAATTCCAAGGACACTAGTTCTTACGAAAGTTTGGCGAACGGATTGTGTTGTTATAGTCACGTGGAAAATTTTAGCAAGTCCAGAGATCTATTTGTGTTCTTGACTCTCGTAGTTAAACCTGTTGTTCATTTTATTGTATTGATGTTCCAAAAACTCCAACTTCTTTCTACAAAAAATACACACCATATTTGAATTGTTTATTCAGATTTCGATTTAACGAACTGAACTTTTAAAAAATAAGATTGAGAAATAATATACTTGTACTTTGTAATTACTTTTTCCATATATCTATGACTAACAATAAAACATAATGTTTAGAAAAATAATGTTTATGAATTAAAAATACTCATTGAATCCCTAAACATACAGAAATTGAAAAAAAGGACTGGCATACGTTAAATACATTGTAAAATTCATGAACACAAATAGTTCAACTTGAATGGTAGTTTTGATATGAAGCACAGGACACATAACTTTTTTTTTAAAGCGAAAATTAAACTGTTCTGTTACAGTGAATACAGACACCAAAGGTACTTCTTTACAGACAAGGTCAAATGTAGGGTGTGGAAAGATGGAGTAGAAATGAGTCGGGGAAACAGGACTTATGGTAATAAAAACGACGTTGCCAACTTTATCAGGTTATGCCGCGTTGCGCGCTAAACATTTTTGTTTTCCCTGCGTTAATATCGCACATAAATAAACAAAACTGTATATCAGTTGATTTAAAAATATATAGGTTATAAATTTTATATCTAGAGTTTTTACATAATTTAACATATAAAGAATACATAACGCCCAAAACAAAAATTTCAAAATAAAAAACCTAATTTTCTCACATTTTTCTTAATTTATAAAAAATTATTAGGTTTAACGCAAATATATAGATTACCAATATTGTAGCCCATTTAATAACAAACAAAACAAAAAAAAGTTGAGCTTGATCCGATCAATAGTAACAGAGATAATGACAGATCCGTAAATATTGGCATTTTGAACCTTTGGGGGGGCTGGGGGGGAAAGCTCCAGGGGGATTTTAGGGGACTTTTGTCAAAATGCTCCTCTAGTAGTGGTCTATCAATGGGGAAAAATTCAGCTTTACCCTAATTTTTTCCGATTCAAGTCCTTTATTGACTGGGCTATTATACGCTTCACGGGGGGCTTCATTCGTTCTCTTGTCCGATTCACTGAGAAGGGGGTACTGTGGTGGTAACTTCGAATAGCAGATACTTTCTTTTGGAATTCAGTAATTAATTTAGCTCGACTGTTAAAGTATTGGTGTAGCACAAACAACGTCCCGGGTTCGATCCCGGATGAATTCTAAACTCAATATGCGCTCCATTACCACAATCCATTACAAATTTTGAAATCGACTATTATTTGCCAAAACGGTTAGCGCAGTAGCGAACAATTAAAAGTTGCAATTACTGAGCTACTAAAAGTTGCAAGTATTGGGCAGTTAAAAGTTGTTCAGTGAGCAGATACAATTTAAGTTTTCCAGTTGCAGGTTCAGTAGTTGTCTGCGTGCTGCTAGCCTGAGGGCGGCCATGGCTCCAGAACGACGTTGATTCAACCAAACCTCCAAGTTCTAAAAAAGTCGAAACCATCCTATTTATTAAGCCTCTTTTTAAGAATACAAAAGATCGAAAAAGTGAATTAATTGCCATAAAAAAACTCAATCACGTTCTCCAAATCAAACAAGCCATCAACGAAAAGTCCTTCACAACGTTCTTTTATAACAAAAAAATAAACGACACTGGAACACCGACATAATCTTATTCGTTCCTGTAATTGCCGAGTTCTTCAGATCGATTATTACGTATTCGATTATTATGTATTCGATTCTTTAAATTGCCGCTTTAACCCTTATCACCCCGGGCCATGGCAGATTACCCAACCCATTACCATCCGTGGGGAAATTAAATGTAGAATATAATCTGATAATTTCTGTGCTAGGGTTGGCAACGTAATCAACACCATTGTAATTACGTCATCAAGTACATTCATTTAGTGGATTTTCATGGAACGCCAACGATTCTCAGATTTATAAACATTTTTGTAGTTGATGTTTTTTTATGGTTTTGATTACTTGTATGTTTTATGGATGATGCATTCGGTTATTTGGTCATTAATAAATTTATTGGGTGTGCTGATTGATTGAAAGAAAGGGAATGGTTCAACGTATGTGGTCGTCCAAAATAAATCGATGTTTAAGGACATTTATGCTGTTACCTAACCTGTATTCTGTTCACACAGAGCTTTATTCAACCTGTTTCACGTCATAATAGGAAATGACAAATCGATTTTGATGTGTTATTAAAAGTTTATTGTTATTAACGATAACAGACAAGTGGAGATAAAAACTTAGATATCAAATTCCCAGTGTATGCAAGTCATTTGTTACATCACTACTTCTTAGAAATAATTAAAATGATATAAAAAATTATGCATACAAAACTCCTTCTTTGCAGACGGAGTAGCTGGAATTCAATATGCGTACCAAACATTATAAATAAATAAAAAATATCCTCTCTTCAGATGTTTCGAAGAATTTAGTAATTATGTTCTAATTAAATAATTCTTATTTTTCAACATAGTTAAAATGTTATAATAAATGCATTATTAGGCAATTGAAATAATAGTCTTTGCTTGCTGATTTTGCAATCAGTTTTTTTTTTCTTATCCAAAATGCTCGATTTCCCAAATGCAGTGTCCGAGTTTGTGTTTCCCGCAGTTTGTGTTTCCTGCAGTTCGTGTTTTCTGCAGTTTGTATTTCTGCGTTGGTGTTTCCTGCAGTTGGTGTTTCCTGCAATTGGTGTTTTCTGCAGTTTGTATTTCTGCAGTTTGTGTTTCCTGCAGTTCGTGTTTTCTGCAGTTTGTATTTCTGCAGTTGGTGTTTCCGGCAGTTTGTGTTTCCTGCAGTTCGTGTTTTCTGCAGTTTGTATTTCTGCAGTTGGTGTTTCCTGCAGTTTGTGTTTCCTGCAGTTTGTGTTTCCTGCAGTTGGCGTTTCCTGCAATTTATATAGTTCACAAACTAAGTTAGTCAAGTTCTTTTAATTATTTATTTGTTCAATTGCTTTACATTTCATATAAAAAGATAAACTGAAAATTACAGGTTACAGAATCGGTTTTACTTTGAGTTTTGGGGTGAGCTCAATAGTTTTTTCTGAGAGCTTATAAAAGCTCGCATTTGTGTTTGCTGCCAGCTTCAAAATTTTATTTCAAGCCCTGAATAGCAGAGCCTATTCTGAGCAAAAATGTCCAAGTGCCCAATCTATGTATTTAATAGAAGAGTACATATTTTGTAATAGTCACTCCACCTAAACTATTCAATCAATTTTCATTGGCACATAAATCTATTTTGCTGCAATATATTGGCGAGAAAGAGCAGATATTGTTTGGGCCGATTTTTACATATCAATTAAGAAAAACAAAAAAGTTTGAGCGAATTTTTCCATACTCAGCTTCTTGCCTCTACCGGGTCTCAGGAGTCACTAAAGACAGAGAAAATACATTTTCAATTATTTTACAACATTTTAATCTATTGTCGATAAACTGTATTGTCAGCACTCTCAGAAACACCGCGCTCATTTTTAAGAATTCTGCTATCGTCATTTTAACTTTCGTCGTATTTGACAATCGTTTCGTCATTGAATCTCTTCACTTTTGACGAAACAAGAATCTTCACATTTTTAATAAAGTTATCTGCTCTGTTGCCTTTCAGGTAGAATCGGTTCAATTTTGTTTCTTATGCGTATATTACCAGAATTCAAGTATGCTTTTTTGGTCTAGGGCAGCGGTTCTCAACTTGTGGTTACCACTGGTACTCAGCGGTCAGGTTGGGGGTTCGCGAAAATAATATAAGTAACGTTGAAAAACACATAAAATAATATTAGTGATATTGAAACACACCTAAAATAATATTACTAATATTGAAAAAAAAACTAAAATAATATAATTCATGTTAAAACACACCTAAAATAACATTAGTAATGTTGAAACACACCTAAAATAATATTAGTAATGTTCAAAAACACCTAAAATAATATTAGTATTATTGAAACACACGTAATATTAGTAATTTTGAAACACACCTTAAGTAATAATATAATTCATGTTGAAACACACTTAAAATAACATTAGTAATGTTGAAACACACCTAAAATAATATTAGTAATGTTCAAAAACACCTAAAATAATATTAGTATTATTGAAACACACGTAATATTAGTAATTTTGAAACACACCTTAAGTAATATTAGTAATGTTGAAAAATAACTAAAATAATATTAGTAATGTTGAAAAACACCTGAAATAATATTAGTAATGTTGAAACACACCTAATATTAGTAATTTTGAAACATTCCTAAAATAATATTAGTAATGTTGAAAACACTTAAAATAATATTAGTAATTTTAAAAAACACCTAAAATAATATAGTAATTTCAAACACACCTCAAATAATATTAGTAATGTTGAAAAACACCTAAAATAATATTACCAATGTTGAAACACACCTAAAATAATATTAGTATTATTGAAAAACACCTAAAATAATAAATAAATATATATAATAAGTAAAATTTAAAATAAAAGCCTTTATGTGTCATCAATTTGAGTCATTTGATTTATCTGCCAGCTAACCTAAGAACATTAATGCCTAACAAAACCATTTTTTTTTTGCGTAGAAGGTTGAATGAGAAGGGCTTTGAGAGAAGGGGGTACTGATGAATAAAAAATTTCATCAAGGGGTACATGAGAGATAAGAGGTTGAAAACCACTGGTCTAGTGGATAACGCGCCTAAGTTCAGACCGAGAGATTGCTAGTTCGAGTCGGGCCGCCGATATTTATTTGAAGTCGTTCTCATTTTTGACGAAATAAATTTCGTTAAAAAAAAACTAAATGAATTTCCTCAATTTGGCGAAATATTTCATAGGAGCATATACACTGTAAAAAAAGTACTTAAATATGAGTATCTCAACTAAATCGTTTTTCTTTGAGTACAATTGCATCGTAAATGAGCGATGGCGTATTCAAATTTAAGTAATCGTATTTTCTCAAAAATGAGCAGTGTGATTTAATATAGCTAACATCAGCTTCTGTTCAAGCCATCTTAACAAAGCGACATGCCAAACTTAAAATAGTTGTTCAGAAGATGGTTTTCCACATTATTTGATGTCGATTGCTTAAATGGAAACTTAATTATTACAACTCAGTTATCTTACTTCCCATTCTTTTCGCACACCTTTAAAACTAGTATTCGGTTTATAACTTAACAACGGATAAGACTCTGGACTCCAGTGCCTAAGGATATGGGTCGGATTCCCCTTTTGAGTCTTGGTTGTAATTGTCGATATATATTAAAAGTGATTTATGAAATCAGCCTATGTAGCTTTTTTATTCATTTTTACTCATTGTACTCATTTCTGAGTACATGTCTTTTTCAAAATTGAAACTTATATATTCGGAGCCATGACAAGCATCGAATGTACTCAAAAATGAGTACATTTTACTTATTTTTGAGTGCCTATTTTTAACACAGCAAGCAGTCGCCTGTTTCGTCAAAAATATCTTCGAAAATGCTCATGCCTTTTCACAGTGAGCACTTTTGCAACCTCACTGTTGCCAATCCCTATTAGCAATTCTCATCACAAAAATTCCGAAGCTCCTTTATTTTTTATGCATGCATGCCCCGTATCCCCTATGCGCAAGTAAAGCAAGGACAAGATCCTTAACAGATGCGGGCGGAGTCGGTCTCTTTCTTCAAGGCCCTCTTTTATTATTATTACTATTGCTAATCTTGTTAATTGCTGCCCCGCGACCAGCTTTCTAGACGCGTGCCGGTGTTTACATATTAAGGAAGGAATGTTTTTTTTTGTGTGCTAATGACAAGCTTGAGGACTTATTCATAGGGGACACCTCTGAGGTGTTTGTTTTGATGTCGGTTCTCGCAGTTTGGTTTATAAGGCTCTGAATATGTATATTTTAAATGGATTTTCCGAAGTAGTATGTAAGGTATGGTGGTTATAGGTCATGACCTAACGCAATGTGTAGAGCGTCATTTCAGATTAAATTGGGTATGGGAATGCGTTGGCGCACTTATGCGTTAAGTGTATTTGTTTTTCTTATGTTTTCGACTCATTTACGCCGTAGGGCATCGGTATTTGTGCGATGGGAAGATATATCGTCAACAAGACATAATCACTTTACTGGAAAGATGGCGATATCGAGTATTTTCAGGAGATTAATATGCGTCTGTGTGAATTTGATATATTCCAGCCATTATTGCCATTGCTAATTAAGATTCCTTGAACCCGTTGACACTTTGTAACAGTTTGCAGTTCTGGAATACATATATTTCAAAACAATTCCGACTCCAAAATCCCTCCCCTGTAATTAGGGTGGGCGAGGGCATCACATATTCAGCCTAGGAAGCCCACTAACTCTAAACCCGGCTCTGGTGTCTAGTAAAGTCATTGACTGATCACTTCTTTAACTTTTGAACCCCGGCATCTAGTCATAAAATTGGTGTCTAGTTATAATAAAGTGACTATGCGCAATTCCATGAGACCGCTTATAGCGACCTCAAACGTCAATGTCGGGAGACAGCATGCTTATCTCGAAAACTATACAAGATACATTAAATCAGCATCGATTTAGTTCAAAACGACAACCAGGGCAGCGCTTAGAAACTGCGATGCCCGGTGCGAGTGATGCCCCATTTAATTCCCAGCATTAACTTATAAGTAGGTTTGGATTGATTTCTGAAATGGGGCATTCGGGATTCTATAACCTTGCCAAAATGACCATTTTGACAAATTCCTTTACCAGTCATCAGATTTAAAAAAAAAAAAATATTGAAGCTTAAAAAAAACTTTAAAGTTGTTTCAACATTAATACTTCATGTGGGGCTCATATACACAGAATTTGTGATATACACAAGCGGATTAAACAGTTCAAAGGAAGGAATGTTTAAAATAAACGATTTTTACTTTACATAAATAAAGTGTAAGGGAAAACACATACACATTTATTTTACTCCCCTTTTCTCATTTGAGTATGGGGCCTCACCAGAAACGCTGGGCCCCGTGCTGTGGCACGAATCGCCCACCCCTAAGGATGGCCCTTTCGGACGTGAAAGCTATGAATAGAACGCATACAGCACTCGTTCGTTTTTTGCTGATTCCAACAATGTTAGCATACGAAATGCGTGTCATTCAACGGCCCCATATTACATATATAGCGTTTCTCTAGTTAGGAAGTAGTCGTCATAAAATTTATAGGGGCCATTCACTAATTATAATAATAAGGGCCGATATGTTGGATTCAAAAGATTTATTATCTCCAGAACATGACACGTTACAGGATTAAGGTTACATTTTGAATGTTAGATTGTGTCTTCTCTTAGGGACTTTTCATTTATATAGACAGGGACTTTTAGGGATTATTATAAATCAAATTGAATCGGGGAAGTCAGGAAATTTTACAGAAATGATTTAGGGACTTTTGACCTAGGGACTTTTCATGTGGAGGAATTAAAAATATATTAAATTTATCTTATGTGAAACTTATACCAAATTATGCGCGTAAGCGGTTGTCTTGGAGAAATTAAGCTCGGAATTGAAGTCGTCAGCGAAAAATTTATTGGAACTCTATTGAACTAAAGAAAGGAACGTGTATCTGAAAGATTAGTTATGTGGGAGGGCCGGATTTAGGCACAGACTAAAGTCAAATTGCAGAACAAATTTTCTTGGTAGGATGATAATCCATATCTTAATAAAAATAGTATACCACAATATTTTTATGATGGAGAAAAATTTTATATTTTGTAACTAATTTGTGCAATGTAAAAATACTCTAGTACTTTTATGTTCTTTAAAAAAAAAAATTGTGATAGTTAAAATGTCATTGTTTTACTTTTTTTGGGAAATCATTTGTTTTTATTTTTCTTACATTTTAACTTTGCTTTGTGCCATTTGAGGGCAATACAAAAGTGTGTTCAATATTTTATCATCATTTTCATAGTTTTCAGAATGCCATTGCACCCTGAGATTCCTTTAAATATTTGACATTTTGTAACATAATATTGCAAATTTACAAAAAAACAGTGTATCTCAATTTTTCTTCGTGTACACTTAAAAATGATTAAATTTGAAGTTCTGGAATATATATATTAAAAAAAAATTCGACCCCCTCCCACCATTCGTTTTTCCGGTGTATCTCGTATCGTCCTCCCTTTATTTGGGGGGGGGGGGGGTGCATCCAGTGGCGGCGATTCGGGGGGGCGGTTGCCCTCGCACTTTTTTTTAATGTTGCCCCTCACTTTTTTAATATTGCACTTTTTAAAAATAAAACATAACCCCAACACCCCCACTTCTACAGACGGTCAATGGTCGAAATTTTTCTCGCCTCCACCCCTCATACACACTTCTTGTGTCCTCTTGATCTTGCCTCCGCACTTTTGGCACCCAATCGCCGCCACTGGTTGCATCACATATTCAGCCTAAGGATCCACTACCTCTAAATCCGGCTCTATGTGGGAAATGCTAAAAATAGTTTTTTAAACACGAAGAAAGAGTATTACGACGCAATTAAATTACATGGACTAAAGGTGGTGGTAGATTACTGAAATTGTAAATATGGTAATTTATGGAAAACACATTACATGCGCAAATTATTTGGCACGTTTAGCGTCTACTTTGTTATGGCGCCTTACGAATCGAAGAAACAATCTCCAAAGTCGTAGTTTAACTGTAATTGTATCTCCAGTTGAATATTTCAACAGATCAACCTGACACGTGACTATAAGCGAACACGCCTATTTTCGGTATCATGCTAAGCATTTATCATATGTGTTTGTGGTTGACGAAATTAGCATTTGATTATCGTGTTTTGATAGTCGAATCAATCTCTATATGTAAGATAAAGGCGTTGATAATCATCTGCTATCACAGTCCGATACAATCTTGAGGAGGATCTTGTTAACGTCGCGCCCTTTCAAGGGCTATTGACGAGGAGTTATAATCGAAGATATGATCTTATTGAATTTCAAAATGTGTATGCGTTGTCTAATTGGAAATCCAGTTTTTGATTGTTGAGATTACACAAAGGGATTCGCTTGTTATCGGTGCCGTTCTCCAATGATACCGTATGAAATATTTATGATTGGATTGGATATACAATACTAAGTAGAACCTCGATTATCCGTCTCTCTTTTATTCGAAACCCTGTGTTAACTGAGCATGTCAGGTTTTGTGCATGGGTATCAACATCCCGACCCCCCCCCCCCCCAAAAAAAAAAAAAAAAAAAATCTGGAAACCATAAAAGTTAGGAATTTCAAGTTTTGAAAATCTCTAAGTTGGGAAAATTTATTCCTGAAGAAAATTAATATTATTAGCAAATGAAAGCAATGGAAGATTAGAAATTACCCAACTAGTAAGATTACATTTAAATTAGACAATGCTTGTGAGAGACTGTTGAATATTACCTAGTATATATATAAAAAAAAAACGATGAAAAATGCCGATAAGTTGAAACTGGGAATTTTCAGCACCGTTAAGTTCGAAATTTCGAATAGTTAAGTTGGGAATTTAGAATCGTAAAGTTGGGAGATTTCTTATTTCAACCCCTTCCCCTCCTCCCCTCCCCCCCCCCAAAAAAAAAATTGTGTGACGGCATTGTGTATCAAAATTAGAAATGCTGCTTATGTTTTACATGAGGGTGAAAATCTCAAATATTGATATAGTCGGTGATCTCGGGGTATTAGTAAATGAGGATTTTAAAATGAGTCATCAATGTACAGTGGCGAACAAAAAATCTAATTGTCTTGCGAAAAATGCACTAGTAACATTTAAAACATTTCAGAGGAATAGGAGTGAATGGTTCTACCCTGATCTTCACGTAAGCTACGCATAGCCATCCATCTGCTCCATCATCCTTCCATCTTTTCCATCGTCCATCCATGTTTTCCATCGTCCATCCATATTTTCCATCATCCATCTATCTTTTCCATTATCCATCCATATTTTCCACCGTCCATCCATCCTTTCCATCATCTGTCCATCCTTTCCATCGTCCATCCACATTTTCCATCATACCTCCACCTTTTCCATCGTCTACCCATCTTTTCCATCGTCCATCTTTTTAATTTTCTGCTATCTTATGCTCGTTTGAATTATATGTACTCAACAGTTCAACTGAAATAGAAGCGATTAAAAAAATATGGTTATTAGGAAAATTTCTTTAAAAAAACATTAAACGAAGTAAATTTTAAATTAAGAATCGAAGTCAATTGTTAGAAAACGTTTCTATGAAGCTTGTGTGCCTCACCACAATTAGCCCACGATTAAAATTAAACTTCTTTCGTCTTCAGTTACCATGCGAATTTAAATAAACAATTCAAATTAACAATTCAAATATTAAATGCACTCAATGCTTCCTAAACGTTATTCCCAGTCTCAGCGTGATTCGATAACAGTTGTTATCAACTCACATCGTTTCACAATTCGAACACATCGTTCACACATCGTTTCTTCAATTACGGAAGAAATAAACATAGACCACACAGATCAACCTGTGCCGTCCAATCAAAAGTCCCCCACCCCCTTCCTTTTCTTCTTCTTTCTCCGGATAGCATAGGCAAACTGTTAAATATTTTACAAGTCAATAACTTATTAACTAATTATTAAAATCAAATCAAACTTACATGACATTAAAGCTATTGTCGTGGTCTTTAGAATGGTATAGGTTTTACCGCATATTGATGAAAATTGTACGGGCGCGCTATCGTTTCATGTTTGATTTCCGTGTCAAGGTCATTCAGATTGACTGGCTTCGCTAAAGAAGTTTCACTTAAAAAAATAACGTTACTCATTTCCCATCTTAGATGCTAAATAGTGATGTATTCAAAATGAGAGAAACATGCATTTCTTAAAGAAACATTCACCACCGTTTGAACATTTTTCATGTAAACCGTATACATTTTCACCTGTCTATTGCTATTTTTAGTCCAAATTGGAACATTTTGCAGCCCTTATGAAAAGAAGACTTCTTAGGTATACTTATTGAGCTAGGGACGGTTTTGCACCCCACTATTTACATAGAAGACAAATTTCGCGAAACCCAAACATTTGCTCAAGAAACATTTCACCCTGAGTTCGATCCCTCCCCCCTCAAAATAGCCCTCATTGGCCCCTTTACGCGACCACTTGAAAGCCCAAACGGATCAAAATCGTCTGCATTTCCATCCTGACCCCCTTTCATAAAAAAAAAAAGGTGGAACCCCTCCATTATCATGTGCCAAAGAACTTTTTTCTTCTTCTTCCAAAAGCAAAATGGCGACCCCCCTAAAACCGTAATCGGAGAAACTCCAAAGTTATTATGATTGTGGAACGGAAGTAGAAGTTTTTTTTCTTTATTCTTTTCCCTTTATTATTATTTTTTATTCGGAGATTTCTCCAATTTTTCCCCCCATTTTTTTCAGAGGGGGGAAAAACTTTATTATTTTATTGTTATTATTGTTATTACAACACCATTCGGTGAATTTTTTAAAACTTTTTTTTTTCGTTCCTGAAAAAAAAAGGGATTTTTCGAATCCCCAGGTTCCATTCCTCTTTTTCTTGTTGTTTTATGTTATCATTTGCCAAGAAGAAATGTCTTTCGCGGAAGTATTGCGGAAAGGAAAATCCCGTATAACAATGCAAAAAGGGGAAAGCTTTTCCGAATATTTTTTTTCCCTTCTTATTATTTATCAATGGGGAAGAAGTCTAATCCTTTTCGGAGTTGGAAAGTGCAGAGAGGTGGGGAGTGGAGGATTTTTTTTTAAGAGTGTTTTTTCAGATGGGTTGTTTTATTTGTGGTCGGATTTCGGAATAATTTTTAGGCCAAGGAGAGGGATTTAAATATTGGGTGATGGTTGGTTGAATTAACGTCGCACTAGAGCAACGATTCCCAACCTTTAGATGGTCCGAGATCCACCAAATCGAAAGTTGGATAATACGTGGACCGAATTATTCGACCATTGGCTATTTATGAACATATAATGGGAGAGTTTCACGTGACGTATCAACATGGTAACTTGCTAGTAGTTTCGATTTCTTCCCTACAGCAGACAACTTTGCTTTTGTTTGTTGAGTCGCTACTCTTGCAATTAGGGGAAAATTTGTTTTTAATATTTATTTTTTCCAAATAAGTAATATTTTTATTCTATATATGAATAAATTTAAATACAGAAATACTTATATTACATTTGAATATAATTAGAATTGCAACAAAATACGGAAAAATACTTTTATTTCAACACAAAAATACTTCATAAACGATGAGTACAATCTATCTCAGTGTATGTAGAAAATATTTCTATATTGAGGTATTATTTAAAGACTAAAACATAAAATTATAGTACAGGAGTTAAAGCTCCATGCTAACCCTACGGAACTTCTTCGGCGTCGCGAAATTTTCTCCATGTTCCGTTGGAACAGCAGCCTTCTTCTTCTCGGCTTGAAACTCCCTCATTATTATACTGCCTCGTAGTTTTAAACGATGATTAGATGACGGAGACAAAAAATGAGGTGGAACCCCACGAACCTTACCACGGGGACTTAAGACCACCACAAATTCAACGTGCCCCGGTTCCCTGTACACGGATTAAGATGTCCGAGGGTTTCCAGATTCGTTACTAAATTACAACAGTTGCCTAAAATTAGCTTGAATTTCCACCAGACCAGCGTGAATACGCGGACTGGTGCACGTTAAATCGTTAAATTCGATCGTGATTCAATTTCCTGACATATTGAGGTTGCTTCGGGTGTCAGCTCAGGTGTTGACATCGTCATCTGACCATGGTTAAAAAATTCGAGGTAGTGTATCCGAGTATTTTCTTCAAGGTAAACCCCGAACCGTCGACAACAGCTCACTGTGAAGCTTTAGTGCGACATTAATTCAACCAAAAACCTAGCCGAATACCATACCTTTGGGCCACAGGGAACATATTTCTCTGTTGTTTAATTAACATTGCGATTGAGCTCAATAGTGGGCTATTGGCAAAGGTTCGGGTCCATCTCGAAGGAAAGAACCGTGAACACTGTCTCGTATTTTTAATCCATGTTTAGATGACAAGGTCAACCAACACCAAGTGTTGTTCTCGTCATGAAACGAGGCCTCCGTGGCCGAGTGGATTGGGGCGTCAGCTGGGAATCCAAGTGGTCACCGGTTCGAGCCTTTGCGCGGACTAGACTAATAAAAAGTAGTGATATTGCGATCGGAGGGTTGCCAACTTCGCTATCATAATATTAGAATGTCGTCCTGAACATCCACAAAAATTAACGGCGTGTATACGGGACTGGTGCACGATAAATCTGATCGGGGTCCAAAGTCTCGACGTCTATTGAAGGCGTTGGGTGCCAGTTCAGGTGTTTCCTCGTCATATGACCATGGTTCTAAAATAACGAGGTGCATGTATGTATGAATGTGTGTGAGAATGTGTATGTGTTCCGGGTCTTTCCTTCGAGATTGACCCCGAACCGTCGCCAATAGCCCACTGTGCAGCTCTAGTGCGACGTTATTTAACCAAACCAAAACTAAAACCAAACTCGTGATGAACCCGAAATATTGTCAATAGCTCATAGTGCAGTTCGAGAGCGACGTTACTTCAACCAACCATCGAACTTTGAGCAACCATTTCTCAGCAGTGCCAATCTTTTGGGCACCAGAGAATCTCCCAGAGAATCCGAGAGCGTGTGGGAAAAAGGGTCAAGTGTACTTTGCTCCTCTCGTCTCCTTTTGTCCTCAGAAGAGGAGGAGGAGGCGGAGAAGGCGATTCTGTCCCTTCTGTCATCGCTTTGCTCCGCGCGACAGATGGCAGGAGGCGGTGACTTCTTAGATATCAGGGGGTCGTACACAAATAAACACTTGTTTAGGACTGCATCCCTCAGAAATAGTTGTACTTTAGAAGAGAAAAGGTCAACGTTCAGGTGATATTCCTGATGTAGAATTTTACTTGTAATTACTAAAAAATACTAAAAGACTAATTAAAATAATACAATATATAAATAAAATAGAATATTATGAAGACACAGGAATAGACAGCTCCACTTTTTTCTGATTTACACTAATTCTCTATTTCACTTACAGAAAAAAATCCTCTATCGTTGACGCAAGAGCTAGGGGGTCCCGGTTCGAAGGGTTCCCGGTTCGATCCTGTGCGACGGACTTGACTAAGACAAATAAAAAAGTAGTGATTTTGTGATCGGAGGGTTGCCAGCTTCGCTACAAAATACTAGGAATGTCGTCCAGAACACTACAAAAATGTATACGGGATTGCTGCATGATAGATCTGATCGGTGTCCAAAGTCCTGACGCCTAATGAAGGCGTTAAGTGCCAGTTCAGACGTTTCCTCGTCATCTGACCATGGTTCTAAAATAACGAGGTGCATGTATGAATGTGTGTGTGAATGTGTATGTGATCCCGGAACTTTCCTTCGATATAGACCCCCGAACCGTCGCCAATAAACCACTGTGCAGCTCTAGTGCGACGTAAATTAACTAGACCAAATCAGATCTCCTATAGAATAAACGGGCCTTCCTTCGAGTCAGTCCCCAAACCGTCGCCAATAGCCCACTGTGCAGCTCTAGCGCGACATTATATAACAAAACAAAACAAAACCTATAGAATAAAGGAAAAGAAGCTGTACTTTTGTATTATACTACGCAAGAAACATACAGTACGTTTCATTTTTCCTGAACTATTTTAAAACCTGGTTTGGTTTGATTAAATAGCTTCGCACTAGAGCTGAACAGTGGGCTATTGGCGACGGTTCAGAGCCCATCTCTCAGGAAAGACCCGGTTTGGTTTGGTTTTGTTAATTAATGTCGCACTAGAGCTGCACAGTGGGCTATTGGCGACGGTTCGGGGTCAATCTCGAAGGAAAAACCCGGGAACACATACACATTCATACATGCACCTCGTTATTTTAGAACCATGGTCAGATGAAGAGGGAACACCTGAACTGGCACCCAACGCCTTCAATAGACGTCGGACTTTGGACCCCGATCAGATGTATCGTGAACCAGTCCCGTATACACGCCGATAATTTCTTTTCTTTGTCAAGTCCATCGTACGAATTCGAACTAACAATCCTCTGATTACTAGCTGAACGCGTTTATTCACTGGGCAACTAGCGGCCCCTTTAACATACTGAAATTAAGCAAATATATGTTGTTTTATACATTAAACAATATGTTTTGCTTAATTCCAGGAATAGTTATAAAATGAATAATTCGAAAAAAAAAATGTTATTTGCCGTAAATTTTAATTAGTGAAAATTTTTATAGAGTTGGTTGATTAATTAACGCCGCACTAGATCGGCACAGTGGGCTATGGGCAACGTTTCGGGTTCTACCTCGAAAGAAAGACCTGGGAACACTGTCAAGTAAATTTTTGAACCATGGTCAGATGACAAGAACAAAAGCCCATTGTGCAACTCTAGTGCAACGTTAATTAACCATCTAATCTGAATTAAATGCTTAGCCGATCAGGCAATTAAGGCTCATATTTATGTTACAGTGGCTTGGTTTGGTTTAGTCAAATAACGTCGCACTAGAGCTGCACAATGGGCTATTATTATGTGACAGTAAGACAAGTCGCAGTATACTACATATTCCCAAGTATATTAAAGAGCATATATAAGAGAAGAGGAAGTATATTGTATATAAAAGAAGTATATTAAAAAACATTCGATGATTTCAATTTCCTATACAAGAAACGTCGGATATAAATACCAGTTCACCTCTACAAACCACAATGATATAGTTATCCGTGAGTCAATAGCTCAATTTACAGCTCTAGTGCAACGTTATGTAAACAACCAATTATCCGTGTAATCACCGATCCCCACAACGATAAAGTTATTGTAATGCCAAAGCAAATGTCTTTCCAATTTTAACAATGACAAAAGGTTTTACAAGTCTACACGAAACATCTAAATTATTAAACTCTTCACCCATTGTTTTGTGTCTCCCGAGATTAAAAGAACCAGCCCTTGAGTAATTTTAAATCAATTTTAGAAGACACCGATCAACACAGCTCAACTAAGAAAATAAGTCATTATCTTTAGTGTAACCTCAGTCGCCATTGTTTTTCTCTCATCATTATCATTAATATACGAGCTTCGGGTCATAGTTGAATACAACGAAGGAGTGCTGCCACGTTTGGCAAATAATCGCAGATGTGAGGATTTTAAGTTATAAAGATTTTCAACCCGGATTACTTTGGACCACTAATATCTAACTGTAACTTTTGGATTGGGCAACACATTGTGTTGACTTGAAGCCAATGGAAGCCCAGCAAAAAAAGTCAGCATGAAAACCTTCATCAAAATTGTCAAATTGAAGGTTTTTTGAAGGTTTTATAAAGGATATTGAAACAAAAAACTGCAGTTTTTTTTAAAGTTTTTAATTTTTCTGCATAAAACCTTTAAAATATCTGCATTTTCCATTCATGATTAAAAATTGAAGGTTTTTTGCAGGTTTTTATGAAGGTATTTTACAGTTTTTATGAAGTTTTCTTGCATAAAACCTTCAATTACAAAATTTTGATGAAGGTTTTATGCTGACTTTTTTTGCTGGGAGGGGTAACAACTGACCCCATTTTCATCGCTACGGCAATATTTCCTATATTTTTCATGTTAAAGTAAGCCGGCATATATCGCTTTTGGCTGAGTTTTTCTATTTTCTTATAAAACTCATTTAAATGCAATCTGCTATTAACATAGAAAGTAATTTGCAAGTCGAAGTAGATAAAAAGTAAGAGCAAAAACTATTTGTTTGGCAATATGAAAATTAATTCTATAATAAGAAAATATAATATTTATATGCATTTCATATTTCTACAATGCTATGGTATTAAAAAACACCACTAAATAACTTAAAAAAAAATTGAAGTAGAGTATGGCTGCTTCCACATTGGCTTCAACGCACACACAGAAAAAGCAAGTTTTGAGCCTTTCAGAAGTGACAGTTAGAGTTCAGTACTCTGGACTCAAAAATTTCATTAAAGCTATTTATTTCCAAAACTATTTGTTGAATTAATTTCGCACTAGGAGTTACATAAATAGCTATTGGCGATAATTTAGGCTCCACCCCGAAAGAAAACCATGGAGATAGTCCCCGAACCGTCACTAATAGCCCACTGTGCAGTTCTAGTACGACATTTATTTAACAAACCAAACCAAAGAAAGGCATTGCTTGCTTACGCTACTGCATGGTTAGATTAACGTCGCATTAGATCTGCACAGTGGATTTTAAATCACAAACATCCGAAAATTAACTAGTCCAGAACATCCGCAAAAATTAACGGCGTGTATACGGGACTGGTGCACGATACATATAATCGGGGTCCAAAGTCCCGACGTCTATTGAAGGCGTTGGGTGCCAGCTCAGGTGTTTCCTCGTCATCTGATTATGGTTCAAAAATACGAGGCATCGTTCCCGGGTCTTTCCTTCGAGATAGGCCCCGAACGGTCGCCAATAGCCCACAGTGCAGCTCTAGTGCGACGTTATTTAATAAAACCACACCAAACCGAAAATTAACTAATAATCTTTCCCTTTACTAGATAGCTAGATATATTTGATCAAGTGTTGCTCCTAGTTCAATAGTTTGCCCAATAATAAGTTAAATATCATCCCTCTTAACATTATAGCAGGCTTCCGTGGCCGAGTGGATTAAGGCGCCAGCTGGGAATCCGAGGGTTCCCGGTTCGAAACTGTGGGACGGGCTAGACTAAGAATAGTAAAAAAGTAGTGATATTGCGATCGGAGGGTTGCCAACTTCGCTACCAATATACTACAATGTCGATCAGAACATCTACAAAAAATTAACGGCGTGTGTACGGGACAGGTGCATGATACATCTGGTTTGGTTTAGTTAAATAACGTCGCACTAGAGCAGCACATTGGGCAATTGGCGACGGTTCGGGGTCTATCTCGAAGGAAAGACCCGGGAACACATCCACACACACATTCATTCATACATACCTGCACCTCGTTATTTTAGAACCATGGTCAGATGACGAGGAAACACCTGAACTGGCACCCAACGCCTTCAATAGACGTCGGGACTTTGGACCCCGATCAGATGTATCGTGCACCAGTCCCGTATACACGCCGTTAATTTTTGCGGATGTTCTGGACGACTTTTCTAGTATTTTGTAGCGAAGCTGGCAACCCTCCGATCACAAGATCACTATTTTTTACTTTTCTTTGTCAAGTCCATGACCTGGCATCGAACCGGGAACATCTGATCGGGGTCCAAAGTCCCGACGTCTATTGAAGGCGTTGGGTGCCAGCTCAAGTGTTGTCCTCGTCAACTGACCACGGTTCAAAAATACGAGGCATCGTGGTCTTTGTTTCGAGATAGGCCCGAACCGTCGCCAATAGCCCACTGTGCAGCTCTAGTGCGACGTTATTTAACTATACCAAACCAAACTTAACATTATAGCCAAGAATATGAAGTATGGCCGACCAATTTTCCGCAGCAATCCTTATTCCAAGAATGCATTGCGCCAATGAGTGATTTTGTGCGCTCCGAACTATTTTCAAGTTCTGCGCATAACGAAACTGTCAACAGTATCCCAAGATGCATTGCGCCGATGGCATGTACTAGTTCTTCAAACGCTCTTATCTCAGAGCTCCGTTTTCGGACAATCAACACTTTGGCGATATTTTAAGATGGAACCAAGATTCAGGCAGCCAACACTATACATTTAAAATGCCATTACACCTTAAACGATTCCCTTTGTTTATCGGAAGGGATCACTTTGGCTCTTATTAATTTCTGCTGCCAACACATGTAAAGCGACAACTGGGGGTCAGAGGGAACAATGGGACCCGATAATTCATCGGCTTGTCAAGTAATCGGCCTTGGAAAGTAACATGCCTATGACATCGAGAACTCCGTTGTTTGATAGTAAATAAATGAAAAGTTGGGCGGGTTCGACATGCGGGCCCTATTTGTAATCCTACAATGGTGGTAATTAGGGTTTTTAGAAATAAATTGAAATAACGCCCGTCTTGTTTTCTTCTGCTCCAAACATCCTAAACAATTGGATAGGTTCGTTTCGAGTTGCAAGCTATTAAAAGGGGTAATTTAACCCTTTTCACTCGTATGTCCCCGGACATCACTCGTTTTACCATCGCGCTCGTATGTCCACGTACAGGGGACATCGCATCTGTACCGTTGCGTTCGTATGTCGCCATAGAAATAAGAAAAACACAAAATTATAAAATGTAATTGTTTCTTTATGTTTTGCTTTTTATTTTGTTTCTTGTTTGTTTTGGTTTGGTTTTGTTAATTAACGTCGCACTAGAGCTGCACACTGGGCTATTGGCGACGGTTCGGGGTCAATCTCGAAGGAAAGACCCGGGAACACATACACATACACACACACACACATTCATACATACATGCACCTCGTTATTTTAGAACCATGGTCAGATGACGATGTTTCTTGTTTGTAGTTTCTTTGTTGTTTTTATTGTTTTTTAGTTAGTTTTGTTACAGTTACTTACTTCTTACTAGTTATAGAAAACAGAAATTCTTTGGGCAAACTGTGATAACTTAACCAAAACATTTCTGTTCGAAGTATTTCTAAGTTGATTTGCTATGGTGGAGGTGCCGGCGTTACGTTCCGCCCCTAAATATTGTTTATATAGTTTGTTTATATTATTACATTTTTTAGATTTTTAATGCGGTGTAGTGTAATATACTTAAGTATTCTTAGTAGTTTCAATTAATTATTTTGACACGTTGACAAATAAAATATTTTGTGGCTACATTTCCATCCTAGGTCAAGGGGTGTATTCAGGGGTTATATTTTTAAATTTTTGATTTAAGGATGGTAAACCTTCTAGTTAAATTGGAATACATTTCCATCAAAAAAATTCATTTTGATCGAACAAGAAACAAAATTCCGAGTTATTTGCTAACTTTAGAAAGCATAATTACGAGTGCAAAAGGTTAATTGTATGTATCCACACTAAAGTCCTTTCTTACTCCCTTAACTTTTCAACGCCGATAGCTATAGTAATGAAAGTGATGTCCATGTTATAGTAAAGTGAGTGTGCGCTATACGATGAGACCTCTTCCAGCGCCCCCTAGTTGTAATTTATTGAGTTAACATGCATATCTCAAAAATTATACGATATACATGGTCGATTACAAAGTTGTAGAACAAAATTGATTTAGTATGGAAAGACACTTTGCAAAACAATGTGAAGGCTATGAGTAGAACACGTACAACGATGGTTTGTTTGTTTAACTTACACACCGGGAACTCTCCTTTGGACCTTTCCCAGTAGATAAAGGCGTTCGGCTAGCAATCAGAAGATCGCAAGTTCGTGTCCGACTGAGCAGACTTGACGAAAAGTAAAAATGTACTGATCTTGCGATCGGAGGGTTGTCAGCTTCATTTCTAAAACTCTAGAAAGTCGTCTAAAAATATCCCAAAAATTATTATACTGGCGTATAATCTGATGGGGATCCAATGCCCTAACGCCTCTTTAGGTAGCGTTGGGTGCCAATTCAGGTGTTACATCGTCATCTGACTAAAAAAATACGTGATATAGTGTGTGAATGTTTGCGTGTGTTGTCTGTCTGTTCCGAGGATTCAGCATATAAGAATAACAGAGATAAAGCAACCTAAATGGAAACTGAGTTATTACAACTTAATTATTTTACTTCCCATTATTTTGACGTAATTTTTTAACTTTGCTTCTGTTTACAACTTCGTCACGTCGCCTTGGTAGCTTAACATAACCGTCTGGAACAGCGGTGCCTGAAGATCTGGGTTCGATTCCCGGTAAGTCTTGGTTGTAATTGTCGATATTTATTGAAAGTGATTTATGAAGACAGCCTATATAGGACAGCGTCTGTTCTTTTTATCCATTTTTACCCATTGCACTCATTTTTAAGTAAATGTTTTTTTCAAAAATGAAACTTACGGAGCCATGATAAGCACGAATATATTCAAAAATGAGTACATTTTACTTATTTTTGAATATCTTTTTTTAACATTCTACAGCTCATGTGTTGGGTTTGGCCCACTTGTTTTGTTTGAGGCTTTACTCATCAAAATACTAGATACTACAAAATACTATACATACTAGAATATTCAAAATAGAACGTTCTGTCATAAAGCCGACAGCCACAAGTTATGCCTCCTCTATGACACTTATTCCACGAATTAGAAACACGTCTTAAATAGAAGTGTCATTTAGATGAAATGTCGTAACAAAAGACAAGCGTTATTTCTAGAATGAAGTCATCGGAATGACGCAATCGATGATGAAGCAGGTCATCATCGATCGACAATTGATGGAAGGATCGTTGTTCCATCGAAGTGACATGCGAAACTTCAATCAAAACGTCGAATGCCTTCGGATCGACGATTCTTGAATGAGACATTGACAAATTAGGTCGAAAGTAGTGAGAAAATGACAGTTCAGCCACGGGAGGATGAATGGAGAATAAAGGGTCTTATGAAGAGGGGTTTTAGCCACATAAAATAGTCTGATATGCAGCATCACATACCTTTTATTCAAAGTTTACCCAGCAAAAACAGTCAGCATAAAACCTTCATCAAAATTTTAAAATTGAAGGTTTTATGCAGGAAAACTGCAGTTTTTTTGAAGATTTATAAAATTAAAGGTTTTTATTTCAATGTCCTTCATAAAAACTATAAAAAGCCTTCATTAAAACCCTCAAAAAACCTTCAATTTTTAATCATGAAGGAAAAATGCAGATATTTTAAAGGTTTTATGCAGGAAAATTAAAAACTTAAAAAAAACTGCATTTTTTTTTTGTTTCAATATCCTTTATAAAACCTTAAAAAAAACTTCAATTTAACAATTTTGATGAAAGTTTAATGCTGACTTTTTTTTTCTGGGTATGCACTAAGAGGAGTTTTTTTTATATATTTTGTAATCAGGGGGGGGGGGGGGGCAAAATAACCTTTAGTATAGTTAATGAATTCCTTAGAAGGATGGTTACTCTTCTGGTTAGTTCAAAAGGTTGTTGTATTCTTATATAAACCTACAATTTTTGATTCGGCTACTATATCGGTTCTTGTGTCACATTATTGGCAATGAAAAAAACCACACCAAAATGCCTTATTTGAGAAAATAAACATTATGTAGTTTTAAAGATGACAAGGCACAGTTGAATCGGAAAATCACTGTTCTGAAAATATTATATATATATATATATATATATATATATATATATATATATATATATATATATATATATATATATATATATATATATATATATATATATATATATATATATATATATATATATAGAGAGAGAGAGAGAGAGAGAGAGAGAGAGAGAGAGAGAGAGAGAGAGAGAGAGAGGAGAGAGAGAAAGAGAGAGAGAGAGAAAGAGAGAGAGAGATATATAGAGAGGAGAGAGAGAAAGAGAGATAGAAAAGAGAGGAGAGAGAGAAAGAGAGAGAGAGAGAGAGGAGAGAGAGAGAGAGCATAATAAATATCGGTTTGATATTATGCACTATATTAAAGGGTTGGCTCAGGTGCTGTCGGCTTAACATCTAAAGGACGGAGGTTCACTTCACAGAATGTGTATAGATATTTGGTAAATGAAGGGTTATCAAATTCATTCTTTCACATTGATACAAATGCATTCTCATATTTGGCGAAACATTTGTCAATTTTGACGGAACAGACACCTGTTATATACTCCGATTAAATATTTCGTCTTACTGGAAAATTAATTTTGTTATTTTTTTAACGACATTTATTTCGTCAAAAATGAGGATGATTTTAAATAATATAATAATTCAATAACATGATATTCTCGAACCGCGGACTTCACGTTCCATATTCCAATGGACTATCCACTCGACCAAAAAGGCGCGCTTGAATTCTGCCAATATAAGACAAAGAAACAAACATGAGCTGATGACCCAGAAAAGGACCGAAAAGAATCTAAGTAAATGACTTTCTTTCAAAATTTACGGATTCTTGTTTCGTC
The DNA here is from genome assembly GCA_963932185.1 of Troglohyphantes excavatus. Lineage (NCBI taxonomy): Eukaryota > Metazoa > Arthropoda > Arachnida > Araneae > Linyphiidae > Troglohyphantes > Troglohyphantes excavatus. The sequence goes on along the minus strand of OZ010677.1, from coordinate 6,350,855 downwards.
AAAAGTCACGTGATTCAATGACGAAACGATTATCAAATATGACAATCGCAGAATTCTCAAAAATGAAAGTGTTAATTTTGAGAGTGCGCATATAAAAAACAATTTATTGTGTACATGAAACTAGTGCACATTAAATCCGTTGGTATTGCAACTCAGGTGTTGTTCTCGTCCATAATTATAAGGGCCTTCAGTAGCCCAGTGGATAAAAGCGTTCAGCCAGTAATCAGAGGATTGCTAGTTCGAACTCGTGCAATGGACTTGACAAAGAAAAGTGAAAAGTAGTGATCTTGTGAGCGGAGGGTTACCAGCTTCGCTACCAAAATACTAGAAAGTCGTCCAAAACATCCAACAAATTATACTGCCGTATATACGGAACTGGTTCACGATAAATCTGATCGGGGTCCAAAGTCCAGATGCCTAATGAGGTTGAGTCGGGTGTCAGCTCAGGTGTTGTCCTCGTCATCATACTGGACTGGTGCAGAATAAATCTGATCGGGGTCCAATGTCCTGACGTCCATTGAGGTTGTGTCGAGTTTCATCTTAGGTGTTGACCTCGTCATCTGAGCATGGTTCAAAAATACGAGGCATCGTTCCCGGGTCTTTTCTTTGAGATATGCCCCGTAGCGTCGCCAATTGCGTGCAGCTCTAGTTCGACGTTATATATCCAACCATCATCCAGGTGAATTCCATACCTAGAATCAAATCAAATATCAGTAGCAGCAACATCTCAATGACCCTACTTATGATTATTCTTTTTCTAATTCGAATACAGGCGGGATGTCTTCGAAGTTATATAAGTCCAAAAAAAGTGCCGTTTTGTAACATAAACCAGTTAAGTTTCAGGTTAGCCATACGGGCGCGTTGTCTGAAGTGGTATAACTCCAAACAAATCCAAAAATGGACTAACAGCACTTTTTATTATTAGACAGCTAGATCCATGATTTGGCCAAGTGGTGTGGGTCTCAGTTCAATAGGTTTATCAATAAACAGTTGTATGTCATTCCACTTAACATTACAACCAAGGCGAGTCGCAAACTTTAAACACTCTTATCTTGAACTCTGGTGTTTTTGACTTACACCCATTGGAAACCAACCCGTCCATATACAGACATCAAACGCATCTTAGTATGCAAATTATAATTACATATGCATCAAATGAGACAACCAGTTATTAAAAGAAAAAAGGGCACCAAACACAATCCATTCAAGGAAGAGAGCCCTTCTCTGTGTGTGTTGTGTTAGGAATGGGGGCCGTCTGATGGGCATCCGTCCTCTTGTACGCTTCCTGATGAGACAGACACGCAAATCTCCAATCAAAAGAAATGGGACTTGCAAAAAGAAATTGACATTCTGCTGATGAGATGGATGACTTAATAGCAAGTATGATGATTGTTGGACAAGTGTCCGAATTCTAGGAGAGGGCCGAGGGGTTCTAGGAGAGGGCCGGGGGGTTCTAGGAGAGGGCCGGGGGGGGGATGGATTTTTTTGTGACAATTGGGGATATTTGGGAGCTTTTATTATCCGTTCGAATGTCTCAAGGTTAAAGTTGAGTTCCTGGTGCAGCGGTCGGCAAAGTCATTAGTCAACAGAGCCAAATATCAACACTACAATGAATGAAATTTCTTTTGAGAGCCAAATTTTTTAAACTTAAAATATATAGGTAGGTACATTGTTTTTAACTTAATTAGGGTAATCCTTGGCTGGTCTTTGCTAAAAACGTCCTCAATCTGATAGAGGTTCGTTCGCTGAGGTCGACCCCTTCCAACTCGTCCATCCACAGTCGTCTTGTAAACTTGTTTTGTATATCTCCTTTCGTTCATCCTTGATCTCTATATGTTCAAACCACCTCAACATATTCTTTTCTTGATCCTCGACATTACACATTCTTTCACTCCACAACGCTCCCTAAAATTAAAACTTAATACACTTTATTTAAAGTTTTGAGTCTTAGTTAAACTACAGGTATGTTGAATAAAATTTAATATATATATATTATTATTATTATTAATGAAATACAATATTATTTATTAATGAAATTAAATGGTAAGGTATCCATACAATTAAATCATAACAATGACTGACAAAAACTAATGTGAACAATGGCCTTACATTTCCTTTGAAAGTTTGGGTAAGTCAAGTTTGTATGTTGTTGTTCTTAATTTTTGGCCATGAAGTTTCATGGCGCATTGACCATGCAGGTTCAACCGTACTGTACGTGCACGCCCGCACGTGGTATTTTGTGGAAGAGTCACACTCATGAGGCCAAAGGGCCGCATGTGACTCGCGAGTCGCGGTATGCCGACCACTGTCCTAGTGGAAATTTTTGTTAGGGCTTTCGCTGTTATATGAGTTGTATGTAACTCACGCCTTGTTTGACCAAGAGGTTCCGTGTGTTAAATACAACTCATATCCCAGACTACAATATTCGCGCTGTAACTTATATACACTTTAGGATCCCCAGTTGCTCAGTTGGTAAGGCGTTCAGCTACTAATCAGAGGATTGGTGGTCCGAATCCGTGAAATGGACTTGACATAGAAAAGTAAGAAAGCAGTGATCTTGAGATCGGAGGGTTGCCAGCTTTGCTACAAAAATGCTAGAAAGTCGTCCAGAATATCCAACAAACAATACTGGCGTGTATACGGGACTGGTGCACGATCAATCCGATCGGGGTCCATAGTCCCGACGTCTATTGAAGGCGTTGGGTGCCAGTTCAGGTGTTTCCTCGTCATCTGACCATGGTTCTAAAATAACGAGGTGCATGTATGAATGTGTTTGTGAATGTGTTTGTGAATGTGTATGTGTTCCCTGGTCTTTCCTTCGAGATTGACCCCGAACCGTCGCCAATAGCCCACTGTGCAGCTCTAGTGCGACGTTAATTAACAAAACCAAACCAAACTATATACACTTTAGAAAAACCATGCAATCTCACATTTTGCATGGTCTCCCAGACCTTGTGGCCTGGATTTTCCCTTGAATTTTATTGAGAGTCGGATATTTTACCATTGGGCTTCCACCGCCCATATTGGACTTGAAGTTCTGTGAGTTACATATAACTCACGCCCGAAACTCATAGAAAAATTTAAGTTTTTTCAAAATATCCATAGATGTCGATAAGTTTGAATAATTTTAAAAACGAATTGAGAATAAAAAAAAATGTGTCACCTTGGGCTGGGCACCCATATTTTTACTATTGTGGCAGCCAATGTGTTCAGGAGTTGGCGAATTACATAATTACCAACGTCCTTCCAGAAGGACGCAGACCTTTAGCGCTGACCTTTACAATCATAAAGAGGTTTTTATAACCTTCTGACAAAACGGCAAGTACTACCAGAAAATTGAGAAAATTCTGAGTAAGATAAAAAAACTTTTAAAAGATCCAACTACAACGCTTTTTTTAAGTATTAACCCTTTTCACTCGTATGTCCCCGTACAGGGGACATCGCATCTGTACCCTTGCGTTCGTATGTCGCCATAGAAATAGGAATACAAAAAACACAGAGTTATAAAATGTAATTGTTTCTTTATGTTGTGCTTTTTTTATTTTGTTTCTTGTTTGTAGTTTCTTTGTTGTTTTTATTGTCTTTTAGTTAGTTTTGTTACAGTTACTTACTGCTTACTAGTTATAGAAAACAGAAATTCTTTGGGCAAACTGCGATAACTTAAACAAAACATTTCTGTTCGAAGTATTTTTAAGTTGATTTGCTATGGTGGAGGTGCCGGCATTACGTTCCGCCCCTAAATATTGTTTATATAGTTTGTTTATATTATTACATTTCTTAGATTTTTAATGCGGTGTAGTGTAATATACTTAAGTATTCTTAGTAGTTTCAATAAATTATTTTGACACGTTGAAAAATAAAATATTATATGGCTACATTTCCATCTTAGGTCAAGGGGTGTATCCAGGGGTTATATTTTTAAATTTTTTATTTAAGGATGGTAAACCTTCTAGTTAAATTGGAACACATTTCCATCAAAAAAATTCATCTTGATCGAACATGAAAAAAAATTGCGAGTTATTTGCTAACTTTCTAAAGCATAATTACGAGTGCAAAAGGTTAAAAGTGTACTTGGACATTGGCCAGTACGTTCTTTTTCTACTTAGGTCAGTTGGCTTCCAAATGGAACAAGTCCCAACCTTCGAGCATGGATCCTTCGTAGTAGAGAAAACATATCTTTGTAATCTCGCTAACATCAAAGTGAGGCCAACATGTATGGCCTCAGACACGTGGTTAATTACGTCAGTCCATTCATAAATGTTCACTGTTACCCATTTCCCAATTCATCAGCCAATCGCGAGTATTTTTTTAATTCAAAATTTTGAAAAGAAGTCACGTGTCTGAGGCCATTCGGTCTCAGATGTTGGTTTCACGATAACACGTCATATTCGCTCTACTACAGACCATTCATGCTCGAAGGTCCCAACACGAGACAAGAAAGTATCCCGAGACAAGAGAGTTTAAAGTTTACAACTTTCCTTGACTACAATGTGTTATGAATGGCACTCAATTCATCATCAGGACCCGGATAACTTCAAAATGTTTTATCTGGGGGAAGGAAAAAAGTGAGCAAAAACTTGAGATTCCAAGTGAATATATTAATAGAAGAGGGCAAAGTCCCCTTTTAAGTTAAAAACTAAAAATGGAAAAATAAAATAATCTTTTAAAAAAAAAAGGAAAACAGACTTTAAGATAAATGCGCTAAAATGTGAAAATTAATTCGTAATTTTTCAAACAAATCTAAAAAAAATAAATTTTTTATAGTAATTTAATACTTGTTACAACCTTTTGAAGTTGGTGCCAATTTACAAATTCCATACCTAAATTTTGACGCCGAGTTCAAAACGTTGTTAATAAAGAACCTTTTGAAATTGGTGCCAATACTGCCAACTTACAAATTCCATAACTAAATTTTGACGCCGAGTTCAAAACGTTGTTAATAAAGAACCTTTTGAAATTGGTGCCAATACTGCCAACTTACAAAATCCATACCTAAATTTTGACGCCGAGTTCAAAACGTTGTTAATAAAGAACCTTTTGAAATTGGTGCCAATACTGCCAACTTACAAAATCCATACCTAAATTTTGACGCCGGGTTCAAAACGTTGTTAATAAAGAACCTTTTGAAATTGGTGCCAATACTGCCAACTTACAAAATCCATACCTAAATTTTGACGCCGGGTTCAAAACGTTGTTAATAAAGAACCTTTTGAAATTTGTGCCAATACTGCCAACTTACAAATTCCATACCTAAGTTTTGACGCCGAGTTCAAAACGTTGTTAATAAAGAACCTTTTGAAATTGGTGCCAATACTGCCAACTTACAAATTCCATACCTAAATTTTGACGCCGAGTTCAAAACGTTGTTAATAAAGAACCTTTTGAAATTTGTGCCAATACTGCCAACTTACAAATTCCATACCTAAGTTTTGACGCCGAGTTCAAAACGTTGTTAATAAAGAACCTTTTGAAATTGGTGCCAATACTGCCAACTTACAAAATCCATACCTAAATTTTGACGCCGAGTTCAAAACGTTGTTAATAAAGAACCTTTTGAAATTGGTGCCAATACTGCCAACTTACAAAATCCATACCTAAATTTTGACGCCGGGTTCAAAACCTTGTTAATAAAGAACCTTTTGAAATTTGTGCCAATACTGCCAACTTACAAATTCCATACCTAAGTTTTGACGCCGAGTTCAAAACGTTGTTAATAAAGAACCTTTTGAAATTGGTGCCAATACTGCCAACTTACAAAATCCATACCTAAATTTTGACGCCGGGTTCAAAACCTTGTTAATAAAGAACCTTTTGAAATTGGTGCCAATACTGCCAACTTACAAATTCCATACCTAAATTTTGACGCCGAGTTCAAAACGTTGTTAATAAAGAACCTTTTGAAATTGGTGCCAATACTGCCAACTTACAAAATCCATACCTAAATTTTGACGCCGGGTTCAAAACCTTGTTAATAAAGAACCTTTTGAAATTTGTGCCAATACTGCCAACTTACAAATTCCATACCTAAGTTTTGACGCCGAGTTCAAAACGTTGTTAATAAAGAACCTTTTGAAATTGGTGCCAATACTGCCAACTTACAAAATCCATACCTAAATTTTGACGCCGGGTTCAAAACCTTGTTAATAAAGAACCTTTTGAAATTGGTGCCAATACTGCCAACTTACAAATTCCATACCTAAATTTTGACGCCGAGTTCAAAACGTTGTTAATAAAGAACCTTTTGAAATTGGTGCCAATACTGCCAACTTACAAAAACCGTACGTAAATTTTGACGCCGATTTCAAAACGTTGTTAATAACGTCATTATTTAACAATTCAATTTGTTTGTAAAATTAAGATTTTTTTTCATTTTTTAACGCATTCTTTCTTAATATTATTTTTTTTGGTGAAGAATGTTGTTGCTATTCCCTTGTACAACCTAAATTTAACCGAAAGTGAAGGCGCCCAGCTAAACAATTCGGCATAAACACTCCGTCAAGTTTGTGAAAAAATGATAGTTTTATTCAGGAAAATTGCCAATTATTTTTAAGTTCTATTAAAACTTCAAAAAAATTCCAATTTTCTTCAAAATCTTCACAAAAAACTTTAAAAAAAACTGCAAAAACCTTCAATTTCGATACAATGAAATTAAGCTTAATTGCACAAATTAGGCTTTATTTCATTGTTAACTTAGAAATCTTAATTGCGCAAATATACGACTCTGAATGTCAAAAAAATAATTCAAATAAGCCAATTGCATATATGAAAAAAATATATAATGCAATAGTTCTGACGAACGCCATCTATAGGATTAATATTAAACTAGTAACTTCATACACGCTATAAGTTGCTGTGCAAACTATTTTGAGTAAACTATTGATGAAAATAGAATTTATTATATTGAATATCACCCTCATTTCTAATACTGAACCTATTGCTGATTTTTTTTAATTGAGATAAAAGATCCGGGAAACCAAATAAAAGTGTCACACAATTCCATAATTAATCTTTTTCGGTCAAAGAACATATTTGAAATTTACGTTATTTTTAAGGAACACTTACATACTTATTGTTTTTAAAGAGGTGTTTTTTATCGTGTTTTCTAATGTTTTGGGTTGATACTTATAAAAATAACAAAAAGTTATGCGCGAGGCAGAACAGTAATCTTAGTATACCAAACATATATTTAGTGGGTCAATGACATTTGTGGAGTTAATTTTTTTTCCTATAAAAAAAAAAAACAGAGGTTGTGAGGAATTTCAGTTTGAAGACAAGTAAATTTTTCACTATAATGAAATGGATCATAACGGTAATATAGTGTCTTTTGATCATCAGAATTTTTTAATTTTGAATGTATATTTTTCCAGAATTTTATGCGAATTTAAATTTCTTTTATTCCACTGAGCGGTTAAAAAGGGGCAAAATTTTAAATTTGTTTTCTTTGAAAAATAGTTTACTTTATCTATATCTCTATCTATCTATCTCTATCTCTATATCTATCTATCTCTATATCTATCTATCTCTATATCTATCTATCTATCTATCTATCTCTATATCAATATCTATCTATCTGTATATCTATCTATCTATCTATCTATCTATCTATCTATCTATCTATCTATCTGTATCTATCTGTATATATCTGTATATATCTATTTGTATATATCTATCTGTATATATATATCTGTATATATCTATCTGTATCTATCTTTCTATATCTATCTATATCTATCTACCTATATCTATCTATCTATATCTATCTATATCTATCTACCTATATCTATCTGTATCTATCTATCTATCTATCTGTATCTATCTGTATCTATCTGTATATATCTGTATATATCTATTTGTATATATCTATCTGTATATATATATCTGTATATATCTATCTGTATCTATCTTTCTATATCTATCTATATCTATCTACCTATATATATCTATCTATATCTATCTATATCTATCTACCTATATCTATCTGTATCTATCTATCCAGAAAAAATATCAATATCTACCTATCTATATATATATATATATATATATATCAACATCTACCTCTATCTATCTCTATCTCTCTCTATATCTCTGTTTCTCTCTCTCTTCTCTATCTATCTTTCTATATATCTATATATAAAAAAAATATATCAATATCTATCTATCTATCAATGACTCTATTTCTATGTTTCTGTCTCTAACTGTCTATCTATATAGTTGCTTCCAAGAAAAACATCAACGTTTTAGATATGAAAAATATTCCATCATCGAATACTTTTATGAATAAAAACTTTTTGTGTATTGGTAAAGAAAAAACCGTGGGAATCAATGGATCCATGGACGACATAAGTCTTTCCGATCCATCAGAGTGTTAAGATAATAAATATCGGTCTTGTTATACAGGAAGGAAGATCAGAAGGAGCGATAACAGCCTCAATCTAAATCTGACTTTAAAATGACTAAATCTCCACCATTAGCACAATCTCGATTAGCGAAATTAAGACCCCTAACGATCTTCTGATGTCACGGTAAAAGAAATTCATTTACTAACTACCTTTAAATCATTTTTTAAGCTCTTTTTTATGCAGACCATAACCATTAAGTTTGTTTGGACAGTACTTTAATCGTCTGTTAGGAATGCACCAAGGCATTACAAACTATTAGACCCCCACAGATTTCACGTTGTCTCATCAAACATGCCCAATGAAATTGAGGTGTCTACGCGCGTGAGGAATGTGCATAAATTGATACCCTTCTGGGTATCTACAGACCTGTAATTATCAAATATGCGCCTCAAAAGTGCTGAAGTTTCTAAGGAAAGGATTAAGAAGGCAAGAGTCGTAAGAGGAAGCGTTTAATTGATATTTTATTCAGATCGGATATTTGATTTTCAATGATGCTGAGTCTTCATTTCCTTCTGTTGAAAGGTCACCTTCATCAAGTGGGAGATTCATCATTGTCCTCATAGACAAAATCCGGCGATGTGTGTGTAACGTTATCTCCAACTTCATCATGCAATGTGACTGAATTCCGGGTTTACACTATAGTGCAAGTGTTTGGTTTGGTATGGTTAATAACGTCGCACTAGAGCTGTACAGTGGGCTATTGGCGACGGTTCGGGGTCTATCTCGAAGAAAAGATCCGGGAACACATACACATTCACACACACATTCATTTATACATGCACCTCGTTATTTTAGAACCATGGTCAGATGACGAGGAAACACCTGAACTGGCACCCAACGCCTTCAATAGACGTCGGGACTTTAGACCCCGATCAGATGTATCGTGCACCAGTCCCGTATACACGCCGTTAATTTTTGCGGATTTTTCTAGTATTTTGTAGCGAAGCCTACAACCCTCCGGTCACAAGATCACTACTTTTTACTTTTCTTTGCCAAGTCCATCACCTGGCATCGAACCGGGAACCTCCGTATTCCTAGCTGACGCCCTTAACCGCTCGGCCACGGAGGCCTCCACTATATTGCAAGAGAGCTATGTAATGAATATTTGCAGTCGAGGTATATGAAATATATGTTTGTTCCACTCCTTTATAAACCCCTTTTTAATTCACCACCTTCTTTTATAACCAGTTTGTTTGATTTCTTTAAATTATATCCCCTGTTAATTCACACCTATAAAGATTTCACTTGAATTTATATTCCGTTCGTTGGAACTCATGTTTTGTGCACAACCAAAAGACTATCTCGTTCCAATTCATGATTTCATTCCATTGCGCAATCAGTTCCCATGCAGTTCTGATGACCTCTGCATTTTTAGTCTAATAAACCATAACAGTCTTCGGCCACGTACCGTCCCATGGGGATTTCAAAGGTTCCCACAACTAATTTTTCCCTTTTCCGCACTTCCAATTAGGGATATTTCCAACTTTCACTCTCTGGTAATAATCCCTAAATTTCTCTCTGTTTTCCCTTGTTTAAAGGTCACTCACGGTTCTGGTGAATATAAAAGTTTATTAATTGTTACTTATGGACCTTCTTCACTTTACACTTAAACACCTTCTTCGTCAAACCAGTTTATTTCATATATTATATATAGCCGAGTTATATAGCTATGACTAAAAAACGTTTGTATTCCGAGCGAAACGTTTGTATTCTATAGCTGTAGCAGCTGGCATGAACCCGAAGATGTCAACCACTGAACTCTAACTGTAACTGCTGGAAGGCTCAAACTTTGTTTCCTCTACGGGCGCGTTGAAACCAATTGAAAGCTGCCATACTGTGCCCCAACATTTTTTTAAAAATGATTTAGTGGTGTTGTTTATTACCAAAGCATTGTAGAAGTATTAAATGTATATAAATATTATATTTTCTTCTTATAGAATTAATTTTTATATTGCCAAACAGACAGTTTTTGCTCTTGCTTTTTAACTACTTCTACTTTGACTTGCAAATGACTTTCTATTTTAATAGCAGATTACATTTAAAATGGGTTTAAAAAGAAAATAAAAAAAAACTTACCCAAAAATAATATATGTCGGCGTATTTTAACATGAAAAATATACGAAATATTGCGGTATCAAGAAAAGTGTGCCCCATCATGGCGGCCTCCATATCGGCTTCAAGTCAACAAAATGTCTTGCCCTATCCAGAAGTTACAGTTAGAGATCAGTGATGTCAACCAGCTGACTTCGAGATGCTTTTCTTCTTGACAACGCAACGCATGCGCACGTCTTCGGGCGATAGCTGTATAGCTGTGCTACAGTAAAAAGCCAACCACCTTGGCAATACAGCTCAGCTACATATTTCCCTTTGATCTTACCGACAACCGATGGGTAGATAGGATAGAATAGAAACTAGTCGAAGACAATTGAAGTATATTTGTCATAAAAAAAATCATGAGAAGAGATCAGTGCCATCCAAACATATCTTCAACTCAAAAATAATCAGCATTCAAAGTCAACGTTCCATAATTTATAGAAATGTAATGACGATACCCTGGAAATTCACGGACTCCAGCTATTCTACATAGACATATATCTACATTCATAAAACCTTAGATATTTGTAAATATAAAAGAAATTTGGCGTGGCTGTGTCGGAGGCAAGTCCACGAGAGTTTTACGTGAAGCGTCATTTCAGTGAATTATACAAAAGGAATTGATCCTCAACTAACCTCGATAACAAATAGAAGACAAACAAGCTGTGCCGTCGGACATCGCCCATCCCACGCGTGATTTATTTCAAGATTTTAAACTAATATGTTCCTAATTTCCTATCAAATGAGAAATGAGGCAAAATTTATGCCAATCGGGCTATTTATTATGCAGTCATAATGTCAAAAAAGACTACCCAAACTGCATAATATAGTGTTTCTATGTCTGTTGACCGATAGAAAAAATATTCGACACATTTGTTATACTTATGTGTCCAAAAATGGCTGCTCTCTTTTAGTTCCTCTTCAGAAGTGTGAATCCATTTATAGGCAGATCCCTCAATAGAGAAGAGAGAACCACCCATGGAAGAGCGCTTCAAACTCGATAATATGAAGAGCTCTTCGCGCACGGCACCATTTAAACTCATTCACATTCTTGTTTCGAATACAAAAACCTGGTTGGATTTTTAGAGTTAAGAAATCAATAAACTTTATTTCTTCAGTTTTATTTATATCTAAAACAAACATACTTTCCTCAAAACCTAATACTTCTTAAAAGGATAGGGCCACCAGTAGCCCAGTGGATAAAAGCGTTCAGCTGGCAATTAGAGGATTGCTAGTTCGAGCCCGTGTGATGAACTTGACAAAGAAAAGTAAAATAGTAGTGATATTGCGATCGGACGGTTGCCAGCTGCGCTACAAAAATTCTAGAAAGTCGTCCAGAACATCCAACAAATTATACTATCGTGTATACGAGACTGGTACACGATAAATCCGAGGCCTCCGTGGCCGAGTGGATAAAGGCGTCAGCTGGGAATTCGAGTGATCCCGGTTCGAACCTTTTCGACGAACTTGACTAAGAATAGTTTAAAAAATAGTGATATTGCGATCGGAGAGTTGCCAACTTTTCTACCAAAATACTAGGAATGTCGTGCAAAACATCCACAAAAATTATCGGCGTGTATACGGGTCTGGTGCACGATAAATCTGATCGGGGTCCAAAGTTCCGACGTCTATTGAAGGCGTGGGGTGCCAGCTCAGGTGTTGTCCTCGTCATCTGACCATGGTTCAAAAATACAAGGCATCGTTCCCGGGTCTTTCGTTCAAGATACGCCCCGAACCGTCGCTAATAGCTCACTATGCAGCTCTAGTTCGACGTTAATTTACCAAAACCAAAAACACTGCTCGGGGTCCGATGACCAGACTCATATTGAGGTTGCTTGGGGTGCCAGCTTAGGTATTGTCCTCGTCATCTGACCATGGTTAAAAACTACGATGCATTGTTCCCGGTCTTTCCTTCAGGATACTCCCCGAACCGTCGCCAATAACCCAATGTGCAGCTCTAGTTCGACGTGATTTAACCAAACCTTAAAAAGATTAAAAAAAAAACAAACATGAAATGAAAAGATAGCAACTATCACGTAAAAAGAACATAAATACAATATTTAATTCTTCCAATGCGCATCATTAATCGAGAGCATTCCTATACTTGATCTAATCAATAGTAATCAATGGCAAATCGAACTAGAGAAACATAACTTGCTCATGCTTACTCGCCTAAGGCCAATGAAGGTGGGGTTTTGAAGTGTTACTCTGATTCTGGTTACTCATTCAAGACTACTTTTTTTGGCGACCATTGCAAAGATCACGAACAATAAATCAGTTCTTATCTCTTATAAGTTAAAATGTATTGGGGATATCGGTTACCAGCAGTGCTATGACAAGTAATTAGTTTCTTTTTATCGTTGAAATGTTATGATCGTGCGTATTTAACAACCTTGCAATGTAATACGATGTTAATGGACTTTTGGTTTTAAAGAAACCTCTATACACTAAATTAGCCCTCACAGTAACACGTGTGTATTAGACATATTTCGGTGTTTTTCTCCCGTTCAATTTAATAAGAGAGATTTGATTTAATTAATTAACGTCGCACTAGAGCTGCACAGTGGGCAATTGGCGAGGGTTCGGGGTCTATCTCGAAGGAAAGACTGGGGAACACATACACATTCACACACACATTCATACATGCATCTCATTATTTTAGAACCATGGTCAGATGACGAGGAAACACCTGAACTGGCACCCAACGCCTTCAATAGACGTCGGGACTTAGATCGGATGTATCGTGCACCAGTCCCGTATACACGCCGTTCATTTTTGCGGATGTTCTGGACGACTTTTCTAGTATTTTTGTAGCGAAGCTGGCAACCCTCCGATCACAAGATTACTACTTTTTTACTTTTGTTTGTCAAGTCCATCGCACGGGTTCGAACCACCAATCCTCGGACTAGTAGCTGAACGCCTTAACCGCTCGGCCACGGAGGCCTCTCAATAAAAGAGAAGCATTATAGTGACAGAATATGAAATATTGCCGACCAGCTCAGGAGCCCCAGTTTCTTAGTGGATAAAGGCGTTCAGCTACTAATCAGAGGATTGGTGGTTCGAATCCGTGCGATGGACTTGACAAAGAAAAGAAAAGTAAAAAAGTAGTGATCTTGCGATCGGAGGGCAGCTTCGCTACAAAAATACTAGAAAGTCGTTCAGAACATCCAACAAATTATACTGGCGTGTACACTCAAACCTGTTTTTGTGCGGTGGATAGGGACCGCATAAAAAAAACGCATAAAAAAATTCGCACAAAACTTCACGAGTAGCTATAAAAAATAGTTTTCGCAACACAATTAAAAAATATTTTTTTTAGGCGGTGGATAGGGACCGCATAAAAAAAGTCTCACTTAGAAAATAACTCAAAACCTTACGAAATAACTAGGAATTGCTTTTTTAAACGAAATCAAGACACGAGGCTTGACAGCTACTTGGAATCTCGCCAAACCTTTTGGAATCTGATTTAGAAAATACACATGCGAACATTTTTAAATATTTTATTTACATATGTACAGCCGCGGAAAAAAAAACGAACCACCGATGATTATTTCGTTAGTTTTTATAGTAGAGCTAAACTTAATATACCATTTTGTAGGAAATAAAGTCTACTATACACTGATATACAAAAAATTTGCATAGGGGACTATCTTCATAATAAAATCCGCACCAACTTTAAAATTTCCAATAGCAACACCCAATTTTGATTCAATATTTAAAATCTACGACAAAATTTATCGTTGAATATCAATTTGCAAGTCATTTGGTTAAGTAGTTTTTTAATTATGAATATCGAAACTTTAGAACTCGTAATGTTAAATGAATTTCTTAAACTTTTAATCATATCTTTCGAAATAATAATTTTATTAAGCTGATATTTTTATCTGTGTTACTTCTAAAAAACCCAAATAAAATACACTAACTTTCATTACTTATATGTATATTTTTTAATTTTATTTAAATTAGGATATTAATATTCATAAAATTTATGAATAGCAACCATGCTATATTTTGATAGGGATGGATTCAGAAAAGCGTTTTATATGCATATCTAAAATTTCATGATTTTCCTCTTTGTAGTTTTTTGGCAATATTATAATGTGCATCAAATGATCATTTAAGGGGTCATACACAAATTTAAAATCTGCAGAACTTAACAGAAATCTACTAATTTTGAGATTTAAAAGCGCAGTTATCGCGTTGGCATAATATTCTAAATTCTTATATAGAGGCGAAGGGTATACGGGAGTGGGGGAATGAATGACCATGGAAAAAGAAGAACCACGACTAACTACGACTTTTCTACCAGCGTACTTTATTTCGAAGTCTCACTAATACTTTGTTCACTGTGGAAGTAGCCCCTCAAATAAGATCGATACATATTGTCTAATATCTCTGCATATAAATGTAGGAAATTAACCAAAATTTGTATTTAGATTATTTTGAGGGCGGGGAACATTTCTGCGCTATCAAAAGTAGGTGTTGCTATTGAAAATTTTAAAGTTGGTGCGGATTCGAGTATGAAGATAGTCCCCTATGCAAATTTTTTGTATATCAATGTATAGTAGACTTTATTCCCTACAAAATGGTATATTAAGTTTAGCTCTACTATAAAAACTAACGAATTAATCATCGGTGGTTCGGTTTTTTTTTCCGCGGCTGTACTTATTTTACACATACAAAACGTATAACCATTATCCTTCGTAGTCTGACAATACGCGAATATAGTTCAAAATCGCTTTCGTCTCTTGAAGATACTACCTCGCACTCGTTTAGAGTTGACTTTTTTTCAATTACCATGACCCCAGTGATCAGTTTTTGCAACGTTGTTTCACTAGACGCTTGTATATGTCTCGGTAGCCAGATAATCAATTATGTTCCAATTTGATTGAAATTTCCATACACCGCACAAAAAAAAAATCGCACAAAAAAAGTCGCACAAAAAAAAATTTCAAAAAAAAAATTACCGCACAAAAACATGTTTGAGTGTATACGGGACTGGTGCACAATACATCTGATCGGGGTCCAATGTCCTGATGCATATTGAGGTTGCGTCGGGTGCCAGCTCAGGTGTTGTTCTCGTCATCTTACCATGGTTCAAAAATACGAGGCAACTTTTCCCGGGTCTTGTCTTCGAGATAGGCCCCGAACCGTCGCCAATAGCCCAATGTTCAGCTCTAGTGCGACGTTAATTAAAAACAAACAAAAACCGACCGGTTCTGCGCAGCAATCTCTATCCCGTGACGCACTGCGCAGATGAGTTTTTTTGTGCGCCCCGACCGGTTTTCAAGTTCTGCGCAGAACGAAACTGTTAACCCAAGTTGCATTGCGCTATGGGCTTCTTTCTTGCGCTACTCCGCATGCATTTGGGCATCTTTCCCCTCCATTGTCTTCGATAAAAGCCCTTAGAATACAGCTTATGTAGCCTATGCGTAAATCCAGCCCTGCAAGTATGGCTTTGAAAATCACTTTGACCCCCGCAATTTAAAAATAAATTTGCGCATGAAAATGGTGACGTCGCACAAGGGGCTATTGGCAACGGTTCGGGATCTGTCCCTAAAAAAAGAATGACGTAAACACTGCCTTGTAAGTTTGAACAATGGTCAAATGACCTAAACAACACCTGAGCGGACAACTCTACGAACCTTACAAAGACGTGAGAAGGTAGATTTAATGTGTACCAGCCCTCAATACACAGCGGATATGTGTGCGGATGACCAGAAATGAAGTTGACAGCCTTCAATCACAAGCTCGCTATACTGTCAAAGACGTTATTCTAACCCACAACCAATGAGACGAATTTTTCTGGTGCTCACAGTTTTATACCCGATACTCCCACTTGGGCTCGAATACTTACTTTTGTCCGATCGGTAGAGTATCGGGGTAGCATGCACAACGTCCCGTGTTTCAAGTCCTAAAAAGCACTGCGCTACATTGTTGACCCGGCCTTAACACTCCTTTTACCACAACATTTTTCACAACAACTTTGCTTATTTCCACCCACGTGATACGCTTCACGGGTGCCCTTCATTCGTTCCCCTATCCAACTCACTAAAAAAGGGGTATTGTGAAACTACACTTCAGATACCCGATACTTTGACTTGGCCTCGAGTAATTTATTTTGCCCGATTGGTAGAGTATCTGCGTAGCATGCACAACGTCCCTGGTTCGATTCCGTGTGACAGCCAAAAGCACAGCACTACATACTTCACCGTTCAGCCACTGCTAGTTAATGAAAACATTTTTAAAAAAATAGACTAATTACTTTTATGTATTCCGTTTAAAATTAGTAATCAGTACATTGTTCGTCCTAACAACAGACCCAAGAAAACTAACAGGCCTCCGTGGCCAAGCGGTTAAAGGCGTCAGCTGGGAATAAAAAGATTCGTGGTTCGATGCCAGGCGATGAACTTGACAAAGAAAAGTAAAAAGTAGTGATCTTGTAATCGGAGGGTTGCCAGCTTCGCTACAAAAATACTTTAAAAGTCGTCCAGAATATCCGCAAAAATTAACGGCGTGTATACGGGACTGGTGCATGATACATCTGATCGGGGTCCAAAGTCCCGACGTCTATTGAAGACGTTAGGTGCCAGTTCGCGTGTTTCCTCGTCATCTGACCATGGTTCAAAAATAACGAGGTAAATGTAAGAATGTGTGCGTGAATGTGTATGTGTTCTCGGGTCTTTCCTTCGAGATATACCTCGAACCGTCGCCAATAGCCAACTGTGCAGATCTAGTGCGCCGTTAATTAACCAAAATCAAATCACAACGTCCAGGGCTCGAATCCTGGTGACAGCCAAAAGCACTGTGCTACATTGTTCTTTCCACAACATTATTCACAACTTGGCTTAACTCCACCCACGTGATACACTTTACGGGTGCCCTTCATTCGTTCCCCTATCCAACTCAATTACACTTCATATACCCGATATTTTGACTTGGGCTCGAGTAATTTATTTAGCCCGATCGGCAGATTATTGGCGTAGCATGCACAACGTCAACGACAGCCAAATGCACAGCACTACATACTTCACTTTTAAGCCACCGCTAGTTAATAAAAACTTTAAAAAATAGACTAATTACTTTTATGTATTCCGTTTAAAATTAGTAATCAGTACATTGTTCGTCCTAACCACAGACCCAAGAGAAAACAAACGCCGCACCGCATAAAAAAATACTTTTAGGGCCATCTGCTTTTCGGAAAGTTAGACACAGTAAGGTCAGTCTGCGTCTTGCTAAAAAATAACGACTTAACCGTTTCTTAAACAGTCTAGCGAATTTGCATGCGCCTTTTATCTCCCCGAATTAACTATCCCTTGTCTCCTTCCGAAGGGCGAAGTGATTTTTTCCCCTCACCTGTTGTCCCCGTCCTTCGGAAGCATCCGCACCTGATTACGTTAGGTCAGGTGTTCCCGACCCACTTTCTGGGTCGTGCACTGTTTTTTAGTGGGTCGCGAAATTTTTTTTTACGTAGAACATCTTTAAAATCAGCTACATGGGATATCAGGATATAAATATATATATTGATATATATATTGAAGGATCCATTCCGACACTATAACTCAGTGGTAATTATAGTCTAGCACCGAGTAATTGGCGGTTGGGTAACGCCCCTCACAACTGGTTTTAGACAATTAACATGCGAGTTGACTAATCAGTTTTTCTAAAACATATAAACAATGTGACGTCATATACGTCATTTAGCCACAGCTGATCTATAGCACTATATGTATAAATTTGGGCTCAAGGAAATAAGGAGTCAGTGCGTGTAAAAGCTTGATTTTCAAATTTCAAACAAAAGTTTACCGCTTTTTCCTTTAATTAACAGCTATTAAGTTATTATATATATATATATATATATATATATATATATATATATATATATATATATATATATATATATATATATATATATATATATATATATATATATATATATATATATATATATATATATATATATATATATATTGTTTTTTTTGTCATAATTTTATTGTCAAAATTTTGCTCTTTCTTTGTGCTGCAAATTCTTCTCGATTAAAATAAAAATTTAAAACTTAAAAAATAATTATATGTGTGAAAAAATTTCTTTTTCTAGAAAGATTAGAACACAAAAACCGAATTCATAATAAAAATTTAAATTATCCATTGAATTTGTCAATAATAAGGCTTAAATCGACAATTATAAAAAAAAGGGAAGGGTTGACACAAAATTATTTCGGTTCTTGTTTAACGACTAGCACCTTAACATTGCACGACTTTGCAATGTTATACCAGACAGGAACGTGAAAAAGTTGGGTGCGTTGGGTGCCTGCTCAGGTGTTAGGTTAAAAACAGCTGAAAGGTTAAAAAATACGGGCATCGTTCCCGGGTCTTTTCTTCGAAATAGGTAATGCTTCCGTGACCGAGCGGTTAAAGCGTTCAGCTACTAATCTGAGGATTGGTGGTTCGAATCCGCGCGAATGACTTGGCAAAAGAAAAGTTAAAAAGTAGTGATCTTGTGATCGGACTGTTGCCAGCTTCGCTACAAAAATACTAGAAAAGTCGTCCAGAACATCCGCAAAAACTAACGGCGAGTATACGGGATTGGTGCACGATACATCTGATCGGGGTCCAAAGTCCTGACGTCTATTGAAGGCGTTGGGTGCCAGTCCAAGTGTTTCCTCGTCATCTGTCCATGGTTCTAAAATAACGAGGTGCAGGTATGAATGAATGTGTGTGTGAATGTGTATGTGTTCCCGGGTCTTTCCTTCGAGGTGGACCCCGAACCGTCACCAATAGCCCACTTTGCAGTTCTAGTGCGACGTTTATTAACCAAACCAAACCGGGCGCCGACGTCGTCACCGGCTACAGTTCTGCAGGTGTGTGAAAAAGCGGACCTTGAAATAACTCCTCGACAGAGATTGACGAGTGCAACTCGCACTTCTTGAAACTGGTCCAAACGGCGAATCCAATGACGAATACCACTCGTCATGGTATTAGTATGGCAATTGGCTATTTAAAGCATATTTCCAATGTATTTGGCCACATATCATTTCAGCTGACACTTCTCAAATTTATAAATCAAACAGTCTCTTTTGACAGCGCATGCGTCAAATTAATTTCCAGGTCAATGGGTTAAAAAGCACACACAAAGCAAGTCAAATTAGGAATGAAATAAAAACTTGTTCACAGCCATAAATTCGCCTTTTCTTTTCTTCAGCAGTTGTAACTTTTCAAAGATAAACTGCTGTTGTTACTTTGAAATCAGATGAATAATAAGAACTTTCAGAAGGATATCTTTCAGATGGGAACAAGTTCAAAGGTATTTGTATTATCTCCTTTTCATTCGCGTTTAATATTCTCAGCGCGACTCACAACTCGTATTTGAAATTCTATCGTATTTATGGCCGCTTTCGCGTTTGGTGGTCACATGACCGTCTACATATTGCAATTTAACCTTAATAAGTTGATTTGGTTTTTGGTTTGGGTTTGGTTAATTAACTTGCAATTGATTTGGGTCCAAATTCCCGACGTCTATTAAAGGCGTTGGGTGACAGTTCCGGTGTTTCCTCGTCATTTGACTATGGTTCAAAAATACAAGGCATCGTTCCCGAGGCTTTTCTTCGAGATAGGCATAACCCACTGTGCAGTTCTAGTGCGACGTTTTTTAATCCAACCAAACCATTAGTCTATTATTATTTTAGCATCAGTGGTTAAAACATAATTGATTTATTTGAAAATTAATTCCATCTCCTAGTGTCGTATGTTGTTCATGCTAAAATATGTCAAATTGTAGTGCTTTGGGCCCCGAACCGTCGCCAAAAGCCCACTAGTGCAACGTTACTTAATCAAACCAAACTCTTTCTTACGTAAAAGCTTGGTTTGTTTGGTTTGGTTTGTTTAAAATAACGTCGCACTAGAGCTGCACAGTGGGCTATTGTCGACGGTTCGGGGCCTATCTCGAAGGAAAGACCCGGGAACAATGCCTCGTATTTTTGAACCATGGTCAGATGACGAGGACAACACCTGAGCTGGCATCCGACGCAGCCTCAATAGGCGTCAGGACATTGGACCCCGATCAGATGTATCGTGCACCAGTCCCGTATACACGCCAGTATAATTTGTTGGATGTTCTGGACGACTTTCTAGTATTTTTGTAGCGAAGCTGGCAACCCACCGATCGCAAGATCACTACTTTTTTACTTTTCTGTGTCAAGTCCATCGCACGGATTCGAACCACCAATCCTCTGATTAGTAGCTGAACGCCTTATCCACTGAGCAACTGGGGCTCTACGTAAAAGCTACCATGCCTTGAAGCTTGGTTTGGTTTGTTAATTAACGTCGCACAAGAGCTGCACAGTGGGCTATTGGCGACGGTTCGGGGTCAATCTCGAAGGAAAGACCCGGGAACACATCCATATCCACACACACATTCATACATGCACCTCGTTATTTTTAGAACCATGGTCAGATGACGAGGAATCACCTGAACTGGCACCCAACGTTTTCAATAGACGTCGGGACTTTGGACCCCGATCAGATGTATCGTGCACCAGTCTCGTATACGCGCCGTTAATTTTTGCGTATGTTCTGGACGACTTTTCTAGTATTTTGTGGCGATGCTGGCAACCCTCCAATCACAAAATCACTACTTTTTTTACTTTTCTTTGTCAAGTACATCGATTAGACCCGAACCAGGAACCTTCGGATTCCAATCTGACGCCTTTAACCGCTCGGCCACGGAGGCTTCCCTTGAAGCTTGTAGCAATTATTTGTTTTTTGCGATTGCAATATCCGCATAATGGCTATGCGCAAAGCCAGTAGTAAAAACCTTTATCTGTCAAATCCACTGATCTCTAACTGTAACTTCTGGATAGGGCAAGACATTTTGCTGACTTGAAGCCGATATGGAGGCCGCCATGATGGGGCACACTTTTCTTGATACCGCAATATTTCGTATATTTTTCATGTTAAAATACGCCGACATATATTATTTTTGGGTAAGTTTTTTTTATTTTATTTTTAAACCCATTTTAAATGTAATCTGCTATTAAAATAGGAAGTCATTTGCAAGTCAAAGTAGAAGTAGTTAAAAAGCAAGAGCAAAAACTATCTGTTTGGCAATATAAAAATTAATTATATAAGAAGAAAATATAATATTTATATATATTTAATACTTCTGCAATGCTTTAGTAATAAAAAACACCACTAAATCATTTTTTAAAAAATGTTGGGGCACAGTATGGCAGCTTTCAATTGGTTTCAACGCGCCCGTAGAGGACACAAAGTTTGAGCCTTCCAGCAGTTACAGTTAGAGTTCAGTGGTCAAATCGCATCTTTGAAGAAATATCCCCTTTTTTTTCAAAAAATGCAGTTTCGGTTGTTTTTAATCGCTTTTTAATTGCCGCATCTCATACACTTTAAACGAAGCACTTTATCAATTTCATCTTTAATTATAACAAAAGCTGTTTTTATATCCCTCGAAATCGGCCTGATTCCGCAACTCTTCACACCCAATGGGTCTCGGCAGCGCCGTAAAACCTTTGAGGACTGACCTTTAAACGTCACCGCGAGCGTTTGTCACCAAACGCCGCCGTAAAGCATTTCAAAACCTTGATATGTCGCTGGTTGGCACCTCGCCGAAGAGCGACCAGCGGACGACACGACCACGACGACAAGCAGGGCCGCTATGATTGGCAAAGAAGTGCCGATTTGGCAATAAGCATAATTTCTTTTTCAGGAGAGTTTTTTTTTTCTGGGTACTAGAAATAGTTTTCGAATATATTCGGGCCAGTGGTTTTGTAAAAAAGTATTCGATTCATAATCGGTGGGTTGTGGGTCCGAATATCTACTTTGACAGTGTAGCGAGGTCTAGGTGTAAATCGCAGAGTCGTCAGATTCGAGTATTGTCGTCCGGCAAAGTATCGGGACCTGGTTCGATCTTAGGCGATAGACTTGATAAAGAAATGTATAAAAAGTAGTGATCTTCTGATCGGAGGGTTGCCAGCTTCGCTACAAAATACTAGAAAAGTCGTCCAGAACATCAGCAAAAATTAACGGCGTGTATTACGGGACTACCATACGGGACTGGTGCACGATAAATCTGATCAGGGTTCAAAGTCCCGACGTCTATTGCGGGTCTTTCCTTCGAGATAGGCCCTGAACCGTCGCCAATAGCCCACTGTGCAGCTCTAGTGCGACGTTAATTAAACAAACCAAACCCGACGTCTATTGAAGGCGTTGGGTGCCAGTTCAGGTTTTTCCTCGTCATCTGACCATGGTTATAAAAATAGCGGGGTGCATGTATGAATGTGTGTGTGAATGTATATGTGTTCCCGGGTCTTTCCTTCGAGATAGACCCCGAACCGTCGCCAATAGCCCACTGTGCAGCTCTACTGAGACGTTTATTTACCCCACCAAACATTAACCAAACCACTGTGCAGCTCTAGTGCGACGTTAGTTAACCTCACTAAACTTTATCCAAATCAACCAAAATTAACTCTAGTGCGATATTAACCAAACCAAACCTTAATTAACGTTGCACTAGAGCTGCACATTGGGCTATTGGCAACGGTTCGGGATCTATCTGGAAGTAAAGACCTGGAAATTTTTCTTCATTTTATTAATTATAGACAGATGACGAAGACAACACCTGAGCTTTCCAGAAGGAAGGGAACACCTCAATACGATCATAAAAGTGAGTCCCACCAGCTGTACGCTGCTTCCCCAGTTCAGGTGTTGTCTTCTTTATATGACCTTGGTTCAAAACTACGAGGCAGTGTTTCCGGGTCTTTCCTTTGGGGCAGGTCCCGTAAATTATCCATTGTATAAATCTAATGTCCCGTTAAAAAATCCCAAGCAATCAAAAATTTAAAAACGAGACGTTAAACATAAATATATATATTTTTTTAAAAAGTATTTTTAAAAAATACACTACAATATTTCATTTCAGATCCCATAAAAAAAACAATATCACATTTTTTTTACAAAAAAAAAATTGGCGATGTCGAAATGTCCGAGTCGACAACCCTAGCTTGTTTTGAAGTTCGCAGGGTTGAAAAGGGTTGAGTTGCGTCACCACTTTCTGGTTTATTTCCAGAAAGAAATCGTCTGGAGGCACGCGACAGCACGCGCCTCTTTGGCAGGTGTCGTCTGCCCACCTGAATTTAGTGCCATCTTTTTTTTTTATCAATTAAGAGCATCTGGAGCTCACAAACTTTTCTTTTGAGTTGTGCAAATATGAAGTGGACTGACCCTGATCCACAGGAACGTGGAGAGAATGCAACAGAGAAGCGTGCTTGGAGAAAAAAAATCAGTGTGTATTTTGAGATGATCTGTGTATTTTTTTATTTTACTGATATATTTTTTCGTCGAAATTTTGTGCCTCCCCCCTGTAGTTGTGGGGCAGGCACCACAAAATCAGCATGGGGGCCCACTAACCCTAAAACCGGCAAAATTTACTGGACCAGACATCATGTATAGATTTATTTTAAAAGATGTCATCAACATCTGAACAAGGCCGCCCTAAGCAGAGACGGCGCCCTGTGCAAAACTAGACGTGGAGCCCCTGAACTAGATTTTAAGTTATTATTTTTTTGTAATAACTAGTTTTCATGTATTTTTGTACAATAAATGATAACAAATTGCTGTAATATAAAATATGTAGCGATTGGAAAAATGTTCTTTCTGCTTTTAAATTCATTTTTTTCAAATCCCCATTTAAAGTATTTTTTTTTAATTAAAACATTAGAAAAGGATGTAAATCTAAATCAAATTATGTTTAAAATAGCAAAGAGGATTTAGGATGTGTAGGAGCATGGTCCGAAAGTTTTCACGTTAAATTCCATTAAAGCATATTATAGAAATTGGGAATTGGTCGCTAACAAAATATGAATACTTCGTCTGAATCCGCAGGTCCCCATTTATACATCATCGCATAATTTCCTTTTATGGTTATTGATGGAGGAAGCTCCCTCTTCAAGGTGGGGATCTCTTCGGTTCTCAATTCCTTCAGGTCAAACAATTATTTGACCAAAGTTTAGAAACTATTTTAATGTGTTCTCCTTTTTTACCTAATTGCAATGGACTATAGTGTTTCACTCCTGTTGTTCTATGTATCTGATTTCAAAGACGTTTCCCGTCGAAAAACAAGTTTAGATTTTTTTTAAAAATATGAATTTTTTTGTCTGCTCAGGGTCCTGACCATTGCTTTGGGGCCCTGTACGAAAACACCTATCGCACAATCCTAAGGGCGGTCCTGTAGGGGAGGACCTACTTTTGCTAGTTGTGCTTGTGAAATCTGCTACCAATGATCTCTTACTGTAACTTCTGGATTGGGCAAGACATTTTGTTGACTTGAAGCCAATTGAAGGGGCAACAACTGTACCTCACTTCGTCGCTACAGCAATATTTCGTATATATTTCACGCTAAAATAAGCCGACATGTATTGCTTTTGGCTGAGTTTTATCCATTTTCTTTTGAAACCCATTTTAACTACAATCTGCTATCATGTTTAGTCAAATTCGAAATGGTTATAAAAGCGAGAGCAAATAATATTTATTAGGCAATATAAAATTAATTCTATAAGACGAAAATATAACATTAATATACATTTAATATTTCTACAATGCTATGGTGTATTAAAAAAACACCACTCATTCAGTTTAAAAAAATGTTGGGTCTCAGTATGCATACTGAGATGGCTGCTTCCACATTGGCTTCAACCACTGATCTCTAACTGTAACTTCTGGATTGAGCAAAACATTTTGTTTACTTGAAGCCAATGTGGAAGCAGCCATGATATACCCCACTTTCATCGCTACCACAATATTTCGTATATATTTCATGGTAAAATCTATATAAAAATCATAAAAAAATTTTGGCATTCACGACGCTGCATCAGTACGCCTTTTTTGAATTACAGGTTTCTTGAATTGACTTCGGTGCGCAAAACAGTGTAGGTTCGGTGATCAAATTCAAGCCGACCTTTCCTACCCCTTAAAGCGAAAATTACTTCTTACTAAAAACGGCAGATAGTGCCACGATAAAGAAATCGGCCATCACTCTTCATAAATCCTGGGCAAACCCTGGCACACATCAGCTAGTCATGAATAAAGACATTCAAACAAGAATCTGTGATATCAGTGACGTTACCCAATCCAAAGACTCAAATGGGCGAAGCCCAAGTGTCAAACTAAAGCCCATTAAAAATGGCTATATATATTCACAATATTTCATAATCCCAAAAATATTCACCAGAAACAGCTAAGAAACCTGCACTGACGCCTCAGAAAAATTAATCACCCTTATCAATTCCCCATCTTCCGCGCCATCGACACCTCCTGGCGACTGTTTGTCATTTCCCTAACAATATTTGAGCATCATAATTGATGGAAAAGTGTCCTTCAATTAAAAAGAAAATCGCCAACACCCTGCCCGGTTCTTTGCTATGATATGAGATACCTTCATCACGGCCCTAATTGATACCCGCTTTGGTGTGAAGATCTCCCCGTTACCGCATCTAATGGATGGCCTATAATTAGTGTCCTTTATTGCCGAAGATTGCGGAGAGGACCTTGATGGCAATGAAATTTTATGCGATGGTTGGAGCAGATATTGATTATGGCGGCTAATTAAAAAGCGTGATGGATTGGATGGAGTTGGTCATGGACCTTGGTGGTATTTAACAAGTTTTGGGGGTCTATGCAGACAGGACAGTGTAGATGTACCTCAAGTCTACCCAGTGACCTAAGATTAAAAATTTGTAGGATCTGCTTTTAGGTGGCAAAATTAAATTGGGATTTTCGAAGAAGAAGGCCGCTTTATCACACACACGGAAAATCGGAGACAGTGACGGCACCACTGATATCCAAATGTCACGTCTGGATTGGGCAAGGCAGTTTGTTGACTTGAAGCCAATTGAAGATTAATAAAAACTGTACACCTCCTCCATTTCTACCTCTTTTTTTCGTATATTGTTCATACTAAAATATGCCGAAATGAAGTAATTATGGCTATATTTTTTTAATTCTATTAAAATCCATTCTAAATGCTTATTCTTTGAAAAACAATAATAAGTGGATAAGCAGCATAAAGAAAAATTATATTTTTTGCGATATACAAATTGATTCTATATGTAGGAAATAAAATATCAAAACATATTTAGCATTTCTATAGTGGTTTGAAGGAGAAAAAAACACAAAATCACTTAAAAAAATTATTTGGGGTACACTATGGCTGCTTAGTATGGCTTCAACCACGTCCATAAGCGGAAACCGATCTGAGCCTTCCAGAAGTTACAGTTAGAGTTCAGTGGACGGCAATGGCGATAGATACATTGTTATGCTTTTATAACTTTTTCACGTATTCCGGTGAAATATATTTGCAGGGCCCGATTAAGACATTGAAACAAGGGAAGCTCGCCTTTAAATGGGATCTCCATTGCTCTTTAATTCAAATCGAACGTGCATTAAAATCATTACTATGTATTGCCATTAAAATGAAACACATCTTAAATATTATATTAATATACGGTAATAAGTAATGAGTATTCCTAATATTCTGTGTATTTTGATTCTTCCTCTAATATTCGAATAAATTTAAGACAAGTAGTAATTTCTTTTACTGAAGTTTATAATGCAATTCTTAAAAAGAAAATTTAGTAGCAAACTATGTCAGGGGTGATAAACATTTTTATAAAATGTGTGATTTGGTGGCCCTTCAAAATTGTAAAGTGTAAGCCTGGGCGTCATGGGCGTATTCGGTAATCAGGCCCTGCATATTTGCAGGTTCCGACAACGGCAACGAAAATGCAGCCGGCGTTTAACTCGACAAATCGGATGGCGTCCGATTTGTCAGTTTCAATGTTTCCTTATACACTTTTTCACATAGTTCTGCATTTAACGGGGCCGGTGAGGTCCTAGTGTGTTCTTTTCATTTAATTTAGTTATATAGTTGTTCTCTTTGTGACCATAACAGTTGTCTTTCTTTTCGTTTTCGAGTATATCTGTCATTGCAAAAATGAGTAAATTAATCGAGACAGTTGTTGTGACATTAACAGAACTTGAAGAAAGAGTAAATCCTGTTTATGTGAAAAACAAGTGATGGTTTGAGGTAAAATTGAAACTCAAAAAGTGTGGTATACGATTAAAAATATTTTCAATCAGAATCATCAAAAATAGCGTATTAGTGTTATTACCGGTATTTTTTAGCAGTTGCGTGACGATTTTTATAGTCAACTACACCCTGAAATAATATTTTTAAGCCCCCTCATACAAACACATGTATAAAAAACATTGCCAGAAAGGACAGTTCACCGGGTCCTGTTTTGCCGGCTTGTGAAAACAGGTACCCAGACAAACGTCATCGCCGTCACCAGCAACGACTCACATTCCTCTACATGATGGTAGGTAATTTAACTCCATAGGATCCCTCTCCATTTAACAAAGAAAAGTAAAAAGTAGTGATCATGTGATCGGAGGGTTGCCAGCTTCGCTACGAAATACTAGAAAAGTCGTCCAGAACATCCGCAAAAATTAAAGGCGTGTATACGGGACTGGTGCACGATACATCTTATCGGGGTCCAAAGTCCCGACGTCTATTAAAGGCGTTGGGTGCCAGTTCAGGTGTTTCCTCGTCATCTGACCATGGTTCTAAAATACGAGTCATCGTTCCAGGGTCTTTCCTTCGGGATAGACCCCGAACCATCGCCAATAGCCCACTGTGCAGCTCTAGTGCGACGTTAATTAACCAACCAAACCAAACCAACCCTCTCCATTTAAAGGGGCCGAAAGCGTTAACTGCAGCCAAAGTGGCATCCTCTCCCCACGCGGTACAAAGGTCAGTGTAGAAAATGCATCAACAATTGGCATGGTTGACGCGATCCACTTTCCTCTACACGATGGTAGGTCATTTATCCCCATAACCTGATTCCGCCTAGAGCTTTGGGGATTTGAAGAACCTGGCTTTTCTTATTACGACTCCTTACTGCGATGCACCCGTGCCGATTTCGAAGACTCATTCATGTCAGACAAATCATGCATTTTTCTTCGCAGCAAGACCATCATTCAGGATCTCACTTTCTCCGCACCTGACTTCGAAGAACAACATCATTAGCCCTTAAAACTGACACAACCATATCTCGCTACAGGAATCCTGCATCGACATCGACTCAATTACTGCTCGAGGTTCAAGGTCAAGGTAGTCCAAAGGCCATCTGCCGCCACACGGACGACCACAAATGAAGACCACAAATAAAGACGTCACTGACCGACAACTTCTTTGACGTCCTCCCCCACCCCCACTGCGGAATAAGGGACCATTTATAACTCCCGACCGACGGGGGGTTAAACCCATCAATGAGAAATCGCTCATTCAGAGAGCAGGTAATGGAGGGGGCACGAGCCTCGTTTTCGCTTTTTCGACATTGTGGGTGGTAGACAATGGGGCAGGAGGTGTTTGGGGGCCCTCTTTCCGCTTGACCACAATGGGTCCCCTTGACCACGGTCCTTGCGTTTTCTTTGCGGTCCGTTAGAGTTGTGGTCAAGAATGAGAATCGATGTGGAACTGAGGTGTATCGTTTTGAATGCGTGGGAAGGGAAAGGATTTGGCGGTTATTCGCCCTGTTTATAATTTTTTCATATTAATTTCTACTCTATTTATCATATATTCCATTAATTTCCGCCCTGTTTATCAGTTTTTCCCATTACATTCTCCCCTGTTTATCATATTTTCCATTCATTTCTGCCCTGTTTTTCAGTTTTTCCCATTAATTTCCCCCCTGTTTATCATATTTTCCATTCATTTCTGCCCTGTTTATCAGTTTTTCCCATTACATTCTCCCCTGTTTATCATATTTTCCATTCATTTCCGCCCTGTTTTTCAGTTTCTCCCATTAATTTCCCCCCTGTTTATCATATTTTCCATTCATTTCTGCCCTGTTTATCAGTTTTTCCCATTACATTCTCCCCTGTTTATCATATTTTCCATTCATTTCCGCCCTGTTTATCAGTTTTTCCCATTAATTTCTCCCCTGTTTATCATATTTTCCATTCATTTCTGCCCTGTTTATCAGTTTTTCCCATTACATTCTCCCCTTTTTATCATATTTTCCATTCATTTCTGCCCTGTTTATCAGTTTTTCCCATTAATTTCCCCCCTGTTTATCATATTTTCCATTCATTTCTGCCCTGTTTATCAGTTTTTCCCATTACATTCTCCCCTGTTTATCATATTTTCCATTCATTTCTGCCCTGTTTATCAGTTTTTCCCATTAATTTCTCCCCTGTTTATCATATTTTCCATTCATTTCTGCCCTGTTTATCAGTTTTTCCCATTACATTCTCCCCTGTTTATCATATTTTCCATTCATTTCTGCCCTGTTTATCAGTTTTTCCCATTAATTTCCCCCCTGTTTATCATATTTTCCATTCATTTCTGCCCTGTTTATCAGTTTTTCCCATTACATTCTCCCCTGTTTATCATATTTTCCATTCATTTCTGCCCTGTTTATCAGTTTTTCCCATTAATTTCTCCCCTGTTTATCATATTTTCCATTCATTTCTGCCCTGTTTATCAGTTTTTCCCATTACATTCTCCCCTGTTTATCATATTTTCCATTCATTTCTGCCCTGTTTATCAGTTTTTCCCATTAATTTCCCCCCTGTTTATCATATTTTCCATTCATTTCTGCCCTGTTTATCAGTTTTTCCCATTAATTTCTCCCCTGTTTATCATATTTTCCATTCATTTCTGCCCTGTTTATCAGTTTTTCCCATTACATTCTCCCCTGTTTATCATATTTTCCATTCATTTCTGCCCTGTTTATCAGTTTTTCCCATTAATTTCTCCCCTGTTTATCATATTTTCCATTCATTTCTGCCCTGTTTATCAGTTTTTCCCATTACATTCTCCCCTGTTTATCATATTTTCCATTCATTTCTGCCCTGTTTATCAGTTTTTCCCATTAATTTCCCCCCTGTTTATCATATTTTCCATTCATTTCTGCCCTGTTTATCAGTTTTTCCCATTACATTCTCCCCTGTTTATCATATTTTCCATTCATTTCTGCCCTGTTTATCAGTTTTTCCCATTAATTTCCCCCCTGTTTATCATATTTTCCATTCATTTCTGCCCTGTTTATCAGTTTTTCCCATTACATTCTCCCCTGTTTATCATATTTTCCATTCATTTCTGCCCTGTTCATCAGTTTTTCCCATTACATTCTCCCCTGTTTATCATATTTTCCATTCATTTCTGCCCTGTTTATCAGTTTTTCCCATTAATTTCTCCCCTGTTTATCATATTTTCCATTCATTTCTGCCCTGTTTATCAGTTTTTCCCATTACATTCTCCCCTGTTTATCATATTTTCCATTCATTTCTGCCCTGTTTATCAGTTTTTCCCATTAATTTCTCCCCTGTTTATCATATTTTCCATTCATTTCTGCCCTGTTTATCAGTTTTTCCCATTACATTCTCCCCTGTTTATCATATTTTCCATTCATTTCTGCCCTGTTTATCAGTTTTTCCCATTACATTCTCCCCTGTTTATCATATTTTCCATTCATTTCTGCCCTGTTTATCAGTTTTTCCCATTACATTCTCCCCTGTTTATCATATTTTCCATTCATTTCTGCCCTGTTTATCAGTTTTTCCCATTAATTTCCCCCCTGTTTATCATATTTTCCATTCATTTCTGCCCTGTTTATCAGTTTTTCCCATTACATTCTCCCCTGTTTATCATATTTTCCATTCATTTCTGCCCTGTTTATCAGTTTTTCCCATTACATTCTCCCCTGTTTATCATATTTTCCATTCATTTCTGCCCTGTTTATCAGTTTTTCCCATTAATTTCTCCCCAGTTTATCATATTTTCCATTCATTTCTGCCCTGTTTATCAGTTTTTCCCATTACATTCTCCCCTGTTTATCATATTTTCCATTCATTTCTGCCCTGTTTATCAGTTTTTCCCATTAATTTCTCCCCTGTTTATCATATTTTCCATTCATTTCTACCCTGTTTATCATATTTTCCATTCATTTCTGCCCTGTTTATCATATTTTCCATTCATTTCTGTCCTGTTTATCAGTTTTTCCCATTAATTTCTCCCCTGTTTATCATATTTTCCATTCATTTCTACCCTGTTTATCATATTTTCCATTCATTTCTGCCCTGTTTATCAGTTTTTCCCATTACATTCTCCCCTGTTTATCATATTTTCCATTCATTTCTGCCCTGTTTATCAGTTTTTCCCATTAATTTCCCCCCTGTTTATCATATTTTCCATTCATTTCTGCCCTGTTTATCAGTTTTTCCCATTACATTCTCCCCTGTTTATCATATTTTCCATTCATTTCTGCCCTGTTTATCAGTTTTTCCCATTAATTTCTCCCCTGTTTATCATATTTTCCATTCATTTCTGCCCTGTTTATCAGTTTTTCCCATTACATTCTCCCCTGTTTATCATATTTTCCATTCATTTCTGCCCTGTTTATCAGTTTTTCCCATTAATTTCCCCCCTGTTTATCATATTTTCCATTCATTTCTGCCCTGTTTATCAGTTTTTCCCATTACATTCTCCCCTGTTTATCATATTTTCCATTCATTTCTGCCCTGTTTATCAGTTTTTCCCATTAATTTCTCCCCTGTTTATCATATTTTCCATTCATTTCTGCCCTGTTTATCAGTTTTTCGCATTACATTCTCCCCTGTTTATCATATTTTCCATTCATTTCTGCCCTGTTTATCAGTTTTTCCCATTAATTTCCCCCCTGTTTATCATATTTTCCATTCATTTCTGCCCTGTTTATCAGTTTTTCCCATTACATTCTCCCCTGTTTATCATATTTTCCATTCATTTCTGCCCTGTTTATCAGTTTTTCCCATTAATTTCCCCCCTGTTTATCATATTTTCCATTCATTTCTGCCCTGTTTATCAGTTTTTCCCATTACATTCTCCCCTGTTTATCATATTTTCCATTCATTTCTGCCCTGTTTATCAGTTTTTCCCATTACATTCTCCCCTGTTTATCATATTTTCCATTCATTTCTGCCCTGTTTATCAGTTTTTCCCATTAATTTCTCCCCTGTTTATCATATTTTCCATTCATTTCTGCCCTGTTTATCAGTTTTTCCCATTACATTCTCCCCTGTTTATCATATTTTCCATTCATTTCTGCCCTGTTTATCAGTTTTTCCCATTAATTTCCCCCCTGTTTATCATATTTTCCATTCATTTCTGCCCTGTTTATCAGTTTTTCCCATTACATTCTCCCCTGTTTATCATATTTTCCATTCATTTCTGCCCTGTTTATCAGTTTTTCCCATTAATTTCTCCCCTGTTTATCATATTTTCCATTCATTTCTGCCCTGTTTATCAGTTTTTCCCATTACATTCTCCCCTGTTTATCATATTTTCCATTCATTTCTGCCCTGTTTATCAGTTTTTCCCATTAATTTCCCCCCTGTTTATCATATTTTCCATTCATTTCTGCCCTGTTTATCAGTTTTTCCCATTACATTCTCCCCTGTTTATCATATTTTCCATTCATTTCTGCCCTGTTTATCAGTTTTTCCCATTACATTCTCCCCTGTTTATCATATTTTCCATTCATTTCTACCCTGTTTATCAGTTTTTCCCATTAATTTCTCCCCAGTTTATCATATTTTCCATTCATTTCTGCCCTGTTTATCAGTTTTTCCCATTACATTCTCCCCTGTTTATCATATTTTCCATTCATTTCTGCCCTGTTTATCAGTTTTTCCCATTAATTTCTCCCCTGTTTATCATATTTTCCATTCATTTCTACCCTGTTTATCATATTTTCCATTCATTTCTGCCCTGTTTATCATATTTTCCATTCATTTCTGTCCTGTTTATCAGTTTTTCCCATTAATTTCTCCCCTGTTTATCATATTTTCCATTCATTTCTACCCTGTTTATCATATTTTCCATTCATTTCTGCCCTGTTTATCAGTTTTTCCCATTAATTTCCCCCCTGTTTATAATATTTTCCATTCATTTCTACCCTGTTTATCATATTTTCCATTAATTTCTGCCCTGTTTATAATTCCCCCTCCCCATTAATTTATCCCATATTTATCATTTTTCCCATTAATTTATCCAATTTTTATCATATTTCCCATTAATTTCTCCCCTATTTACCATATTTTGCATTAAATTCTGCCCTGTTTATCGTTTTTTCCATTAATTTCTCCCCTGTTTACCATTTTTATACGCTTTCAAATAACTCTGTCTGGTGTGATGTGGCTTCAAATCTTGTAACTCAATTCAAATCCACTTCCAAATGTCAATTCGACTAAAAACTTGGCATAAATACGTAATCCTGATGACAATACAATAATTAGCCATAAAATTGTTAATGATCTCCATTAATTTATCCTCTGTTTACCATTTCTTTCATTAATTTCTCCCCTGTTGACCATATTTCTCATTAATTTATTTTCAATTTACCATATTATCCATTAATTTCTCACCTATGTTTACCATATTTTCCATTAATTTTTCCTCTTTTTACCATTATTTTCAATCATTTTCTCCTCTGTCTACCATTTTCAAAATTATTTAAAATCAGATTCAGAAATTTGTCCAAATAAAAAAAAAAAAAAATTAAAAAAATTAAGACGGAGTACAAAACTTAAAAATGAGTCGCCCATTTGCAAATCTCGTTTAAATCGGATTTTTTTTTTCGAAAATTGAGATTTTTGCCCCAGATTATTCGTTGAACCAACCTCTACGGATTCGTAATTCAAACAGTTGCAAAATATTTCAAAACCTCCGTAAAAAAGCTTCGAAAGTCTGATACTGCTGCTCTTTAAATCCGACTATCACCCGTTAACCTGCGACAAAACTTGTTATACCATCACATCCTTCATAGTAGACAAAACATAATGTTATAATCTCAGTAACATCAAAGTGAGGCCAATATGTTTGGACTCAGACACGTGGTTAATTACGTCATTCCATTCATAAATTTTCACTGTTACACATTTCCCAATTCATCAGCCAATCGCGAGTATTTTTTAATTCATAATTTTGAAAAGAAGTCATGTGTTTGAGGCCATTCGGTCTAAGATATTGGTTTCACGAC
The DNA here is from genome assembly GCA_963932185.1 of Troglohyphantes excavatus. Classification (NCBI taxonomy): domain Eukaryota; kingdom Metazoa; phylum Arthropoda; class Arachnida; order Araneae; family Linyphiidae; genus Troglohyphantes; species Troglohyphantes excavatus. The sequence goes on along the minus strand of OZ010677.1, from coordinate 6,316,270 downwards.
TATGTCGTCATATTCGATCTACTACAGTGATAAAACCTGCATAAAAATTGGAAAAATGAAAGTTTTATGCAGGAAACAGCATTTTTTTTTTTTTAAATATAATCAAAGATTTTTGTTTCAATATCTTTCACGAAACCTGCAAAAAAAACTTAACAAAAACCTACAATAAACTTTCATTTTTAAAAAATTGAAGGGGATTTTAATGTTTGTAAGAAAATAAAAAATATATTTGTTTAAAAATGCAGTTTTTTGGTTTCAATATCTTTTCTAAAACCTTAAGGAAAACCCTTAATTTCACTATTTTGATGACGGTTTTATACCGATTTTTTTTCCTGGGCTTTTTATGGACTCCCATAACTTTGATAGCAACTTGTCCATTTACTTGTATGAATTGTAAAAACCACAAATACCAATTTCAGAACAGGTGAGGAAACATCTACTTAATACTCAATTTTTTCTTATATATTAGAACTTAAATAGGTATTTTAACCGCAACGATATAACGTTGGAATATAAAATGAAATTTAGTAATTATTTTTTTGTATTGACAATTTTCTAATAATTGTTCTTTTTTCTTTATTATCCACCTGCCCGAGAAAACTAATTTAAAACTTCGCTAAAATATCAGTCATATAAAAATAAAGACCGACCTTGGACTTCTAAATGGCCCCCAGTGTCGGATCTAGATATTGGGCAATACGGGCAATTGCCCCCTCCGGGAATTTAAAACTTATACCACATAAAAATGAAATTTTTCGTTTAGAACAAATATTTAAAATTATGATAATTTAACACATAAAATTGAAATTTTTGGTTTAGGAACGAATATTTAAAAATATGATAATTTAACACATAAAATTGAAGTTTTTCGTTTAGGAATGAATATTTAAAAATATGATAATTTAACGCATAATCTCTATTATAACAAACTTACTTTTCCTAAATGTAACTTTCGGAAATGTGAGCCGCATAATTTATAGCTACGGACAGATGATTGGTAGAGCTGTCAACCCGTTCTACAAACTTCTATACCAAAACTAACCCTGAACACAAATAACCATCAAAAGAGTTCACATGCATCAATCCCTCTACAAAGTAAAATTAATCCCTATAAAAATCTGGTTATTTCACTCTATGTTTTAACAGGTCCCTTTTGTAAAGATATTTCGAAAAACTTCAGAAAATTCTGATATTAAAGAGTGGTATAAAATCATTTCTTTTGTACAACTTAACTATAATTATAGGAATAATTTAATAAGTATGTTTAATTATTAATAAATATGAATTAATTATTAAATCTAATGAATGATATTATTTATGAAAATATGCCTAAACGTTTTTTTTTAAATACATTTTCTACTGATTGCCCCTCACGAGATCAAATCCCGGATTCGCACGCAAAACCTAGGTACTGCGAAAGAAAAAGTTAAAACCTAAGTGCATTAACGATTACTAGGAGGCTCCGCCAACCTTAGGAAGATTGCTGTAACTGATGTTGCTATTCCACGTAGAGAAAAACCGTGTTTTTTAATCACCTCGTAAAAGAATTATATATATACAGAATATTATACAGAAGAATTATATATTATATATATATATATATATATATATATATATATATATATATATATATATATATAGAAGTACATGATTTTTACTTATTTAAGTTTTTAAAGTTTATGTTGTAGCAATTAAGGGAGAAATACTATATTTAAAAAAATCATTACTTTTCCAAGCAACGTTAATAGCTCATATAAAATTAATCGAAAGAAAGCACACCTTAATAAAGAACATTTTATAATCACTTTTGAGTCACTCTACTCATTTATTGTTTAAAGAAAATTTTATTCTTAATATATCATGGTGCAGACATGCAAATGACGGATAACTTGCTGGATATTTTATCCAGAAAATGTTCCTTCTTGACGATTTAAATCCGAACTCTTCTGTGAGTCTGCAGCAATTAGCCAAATAGCTCATATAAAAATAATCGAAAGGAAGCACAACTTAATAAAAAACATTTTATAATCACTTTTGAGTCACTCTACTCATTTATTGTTTAAAGAAAATTTTATTCTTAATATATCATGGTGCAGACATGCAAATGACGGATAACTTGCTGGATATTTTATCCAGAAAATGTTCCTTCTTGACGATTTAAATCCGAACTCTTCTGTGAGTCTGCAGCAATTAGCCAAATAGCTCATATAAAATTAATCGAAAGGAAGCATATCATAATAAAGAACATTTTATAATCACTTTTGAGTCACTCTACTCATTTATTGTTTAAAGAAAATTTTATTCTTAATATATCATGGTGCAGACATGCAAATGACGGATAACTTGCTGGATATTTTATCCAGAAAATGTTCCTTCTTGACGATTTAAATCCGAACTCTTCTGTGAGTCTGCAGCAATTAGCCAAATAGCTCATATAAAAATAATCGATGGAAAGCATATCATAATAAAGAACATTTTATATTCGCACTTATGTCACTTTACTCATTTAAGGTTTAAAGAAAGTGATATACTTAATATATCATGGTGCAAACATGCGAATGACGGACAACTTGCTGGATATTTTATCCAGAAAATGTTCCTTTTTGGCGACTAAAATTCGAAATATCATATGAGTCTCTAAATCACCCAAATGGCTCATATAAAAATAATCGATGGAAAGTACAACATAATAAAGAACATTTTATAATCGTTCTTGAGATCCTCTTCTCATTTAAAATTTAAAGAAAGTGATATTCTTAGTATATCATGTGCAGACATGCAAGTGACGGACAACTTGCTGGATAATTTATCCAGAAACAGTTCCTTCTTGGCGAATAAAATCTCCTGTGAGTCTCCAACAATCGCCCAGAGGGTTGCTGCCGTATAATGCCATCAGAAAAAGAACTGATTTTGCCTTTGGCTTCAATGAAGACTTCTCAAAAGGATCGAACAGTTACAGTTAAAGGGACGTTAGACACGCTTCGGGGGCGTTCTCTCACACCCTTAAAGCATTTCCCGACATGCATCATTCTGGGACATGTCCCAGTTCTGACACGGCTCCCCATTCATATATAGAGGGAGAGAAGGGGGGGGGGGGGGGGGGCGTACTATCCCGAAGAAATGTTTTTATGACCGATAGCACACAAATAATATGCGGGAACTAAGAAAAAGTTTCATTCATTGAACGTGAATCGTTGGATAGGTTTGCCAGTTGGAGATTCGAAGTATTCTTAAAATCGAATATCGAGTATTCTCTCTAAAATAGCATTACATTGTGTGAAAAACAATAAACAAATTTCGTTTGGCATTATATTTCAGACGCAGTTGGAGCAATTTCTAAAGATTTAAAATGCAATTAACACGTGTCTTGTTTTAAATGACTTACCATTGTGCAGAGGAAAGTGAGACGTGTCGACAAGGCTGACTATTAACCCTTTATCTACACTGACGTTCCGGCCGCATCCAGCCCTATAATTCCAGAGGAAATCAGCCTATGGAGAAAAATACTATTTTAACTTTTATATTAAAATAACAACCTACCATCATATAGCAGTATGTAAGCAGTTGCGTAGAATTTTTATGAGATTTGAGATTTCTAATTAACAGACGCATCTGCTTGATAAGAAACTGCAATTACGATTCGTCAAATTTTCACTTAATTCAATCAGACCAATTTTCAAAAATCACGTTTTGAAGTATACACCAAAAACCTCGACATCAAAATTTTGATCTGAATTTTTAACCAGTGAAATATTTTAAATACGACAATAGAAGGTTAAAATTTGTAGTTTCATATGAACGATTATTTTTAATTTCTCACACTAGGACCTTGATAATATACAAACAAATTGTCATACGTTAAGATCTTAACGTTGACAATATACAAACAAATTGTCATGCGTTAAAACTATCTCGCAATATACAAACGAATTGTCATGCGTTAAAAATATCTCGCAATATACAAACGAATTGTCATGCGTTAAAACTATCTCGCAATATACAAACGAATTGTCATGCGTTAAAACTATCTCGCAATATACAAATAAATTGACATGCGTTAAAACTATCTCGCAATATACAAACGAATTGTCATGCGTTAAAACTATCTCGCAATATACAAATAAATTTACATGCGTTAAAACTATATCGCAATATACAAACGAATTGTCATGCGTTAAAACTATCTCGCAATATACAAATAAATTGACATGCGTTAAAACTATATCGCAATATACAAACGAATTGTCATGCGTTAAAACTATCTCGCAATATACAAATAAATTGACATGCGTTAAAACTATCTCGCAATATACAAACGAATTGTCATGCGTTAAAACTATCTCGCAATATACAAATAAATTGACATGCGTTAAAACTATATCGCAATATACAAACGAATTGTCATGCGTTAAAACTATCTCGCAATATACAAATAAATTGGCATGCGTTAAAACTATCTCGCAATATACAAACGAACTGTCATGCGAACGCGCGGGGCCGGTAGCTCAGTAGATAAAGGCGTTCAGCTGGTAATCAGAGGACTGCTAGATCCAGCCCGTACGATGGACTTGACAAAGAAAAGTAAAAAAGTCATGATCTTACGATCGGAGGGTTGACAGCTTCGCAACAAAATTACCAAAAAATCGCCAGAACTTCCAACAAATTATACCGGCGTTTACACGGGACTGGTGCACAATAAATCTGATTGGGGTTCAAATTCCTGGCGCCTATTGAGGTTGCGTTGGGTGCTAGTTCAGGTGTTGTCCTCGTCATCTGACAAGATTAAAAAATATGAGGCATCGTTCCCGGGTCTTTCCTTTGAGATAGACCCCGATCCGTCACCAATAGCCCACTGTGCAGATCTAGTACGACGTTAATTAACAACAAACCAAACCTAAAACGCACGTGCAATATACAAACGAATTGTCATGTGTTAACGAATTGTCATGCCAGGTATCATTTATTTTTTCAAGTAAAAATCATACCCTGGTCAATTTATCTATTTCTCTTTAGTGGAGTTACCGGTTTCATGTCCCCCCCCCCCCCCCCCCCCCTAACAACATCTCGGGACCACCCCGAGACATTCTTTTATTATTATTTTTTATTCCAGGTGTGAATAGAACACCTTACCTGGCAAAGTAGTGCTGTTTTATGGGTTTTCTGTGTCACGATTCCTCAAACAAAAACACGATCGGCACAATATTTGGCGTCGTAAAAAACGCGCCGTAGAGCCGTCGTAAAGACGCTTCCGCTCGCCGCTCCGCCAGGTATTGGCTGCCAAATATTTAGGTGTAACAAGAGTATAAAAATGGTCGTAATGCTTTGTCTGATAGTCTGGTTTGCGGGCAAGAGACTACATGATGTGCGAGAGTATAAAGTTATTCATAAAAAGTAATGTCTGTGGCATAGTGGTCATATAAGGTTCGCGCATTGAACTTTTAAGGAGTATATAGCCATCAAAATTTAATATTGGCACAAATAAAAAAAATCGCATGGCAACCTTACCCATATTTCTTTTATCCGAGTTACCTTCATATGAGTAGCAGAACAAGTTATATCCAAAAATTAAAAAATACATATTTTGATGCGAAACGTCTTTCAGTTTGGTTGTCACTGGGTAAAACCACATGAAACGGTAGAACGTATTGCGCATGCGCAGATGGCATGTACCAGTAAAGGAAGAAATCATATGCAATCTGTTTACGTAACGGCCGTAACCATTAAAAGCCTGGAAACCTCCTCTTTCGAGATTAAGTTGTGTTGGAAGAGTGAAATTCTAATATGCCGAGCGTGAATGCTAAAATTCGCGCCGGCAGGGATTCGAACTCGAATTCCATACGTCAGGTCTGATGTGTAGTCGCTTACGACTCTCGGCCATGATGTCTTGTGTGAAAGGGGAATGTCTTATGTTGCAAAATTCGAATGTATTTAAATGAAAAACTTATGGGTTAAATGTTTGTTTATATTAAAAGAATTTTAACTAATAATTAATAAACAATTTAAATATCTACTGTTTATGCTCCGGCAAGTATTCGAACTCTCAATGTATGATCCCGTTCTATGAAGCGGTCGCGGAGAAAAAGGAATGTAAATACCTCATATCAAGATCCGAACGGTGTCGTGCACGGAGCGCCCGTGTTTGAAGCGCTCTACTGATTACCGTGTTTGAAGCACACTTCTAAAGGGGGACGGGGGTCCTTCCTATCTGATGGGGGTTCTGTCTACAAATGGATTCACCCTTCTGAAGGAACTGGAAGAGTGCGGACACATAAGTATAACAAATCTGTCAGATTTTTATTCAGTCAACATACAATTAGAAACGCTATGTTATGCTTTTAGAGTGATTTTTTGTTTACACTATAACTGCATAGTAAATAGTCCGATTGACATAAATTTTGCCTCATTTGATAGGAAATAAGAAACATAGTAGTGTAAAATCTTGAAACAAAGCAAAGCACGCGTGGATTGGCCGTGTCAGACGGATCAGCTTGTTTGTCTTGTTTCTGTTATCAAGGTTAGTCGATATCAATTCCTTTTGTCCAATCTAAAGAAATGACGCTTCACGTAAAACTCTCCTGGGCTTGCCTCCGACACAGCCACACCAAATTTCTTTTATATTTACAAATATCTAAGGTTTTATGAAAGTAGATATATCTCTATGTAGAATAGTTGGATGCTATGTATTTTCAGGGGAATCGTCACTACATTACTATCAATTCTGAAACGTGGACTGCGAATGCGAATCACTTTTGAGTTAAAGATATCTTTGATCTATTCAGGATATTTTTATGAAAAAATATAGTCAAATATAGTCTTACACCAAGAACACTTTGCGTTTTACGTTCATTTTACGGAAGAGTTATTTCTCTTTATGTTATTTTCCCCTTAATTTTTTTTGCTCATAGAGGAAAGTAGTGGCGCTAGGAATTGCCCGACGGAGGGGCTAGTCTTCCCCGACAGGGGGGCTAATATCCCCGACGTAAAATACACGTATAAAATTTTCCTAAATAACATGTCGAGGATAAATATTGCGTAACTAAATGATTATAACTAAATGCTTGTAATATTTAATGGGTTATTACTAAAGAATTGCAGAGTTTCAAATATTCTGGACTGCAATCAACAAGTATCATTTTTATGTTGGAATAATTACTATTTAACTCGTTTACTGTTTTCGCAAACCTTAAGTATAGTGGGGAAAAGATAAGTAAAAAAAAATGTACAAATCATACCGCTCTGTCATTTAATTTAGTGGTTTTTTTTTATTTAAAAACAATGATAAAACATTTATATTTATAAAAGGCAACGGAAATGAGCGATGAGTTATTTCTTATGAAATTCTTTTAATAACATTGAGCTGTAGGTCAATCATGGATGAAGAGTTTTTTAAAAAATTTTAAGCATTCGTTTATTTCTTCCACGACCTTTTCCAAACAATATATTTACGGCTGAGATAACAAATTTAAAAGTCCACAAAAAAATAGGAAGTGTGACATATTTTTTAAAGAAATATTTTAATTTTTCGAAGACATTTTGGATTTGTACTATTTTTGAAAAAATTATATTAAAAAGATTTTTTTTAATACTTAACTTTCTGTGTATCTTAAAATCAATCCAATCTGTTATCCGTAACATTTCACTTTCACCATGATATCGTTTTTTTTTTTAAACTTTTAAGCGATTTCGTTCAATTTTAGAAGTAATCTAAATTTTCTATAAATTTTAATGTCGTATGAAACAGTGAACATATAAAATTAAATGTTTGTTACATAAGAAAAAATGTCGTTTTTAATTTTTTAGTCAGCCTGAAAAATTAAAGCTGAATTGACAATGGAATCGCCTGTGTCTAATACATAAAAATCTCATATTTTGACTTTTGTTTAACCTAATAATAATTTAGGAAATATATATTTGTTAAAAATTCAAATTTCTTTAATCAATTCAATCTTATATTTTAATTTTACTTACACTAACATGTTTAAATTACCTAGTAGGACTAATTAAAAATTTAATGGATTTAACGACTGTCCATTCAATGGAAAACTATTTCTGACTACCTAATTGAACCATGATTGTCCTTTAAAATAGGATCTGATTTCTTCTGAACTGATTTTTTTAGAACAAATATTTCTCAATATATTAATTTTAACGATCCCACATGAAAAACTTATTCCATATTGATATTTTATTATTAAATTACAAATAAATTTAAATTTCACAAAATGTACAGTAATAAAAATTGTAATAAAAATAAAGGTATTTTTTAAACTTCATATAAAAAATGTATTGTTAGAAAAAAGTACCATACTAAATAAATTAAATAGGCAATATAAAAATTGCAATAGTTCTTCGAAATCCAGAAAACATAAAAATCAACAAACGATAGGACTCCGTTCTTAACAAAATAAATAAAATATTATTAAATTGTCATGTACAAATAATTAAAAAAAAATCACAATAATTTTTAAGACATCTCACCTTATACGAATTGCATCAAAGTTTGACGGTACTGTAGTTCCCAAATCCACTATATGATAATAGATCCTCGCAGATCGGACACTCACTAATCTCAATGCAATGCCTACTTTACTGTATTTTTACTCTTTTAAAAATTAAAAACAACAAACTTTATCAAGTTTTTTAAACCTTTCATAAAGAACAGAACTCAGACTGTTCTACTGCTTCGTACAATACAAGTGATCGGTTCGTTTACTGGACCTCCTTTTTCTTAGAACCTTAAATACTAGTGTACCAACACCAGTCAGCAGTCTTCTCTGTGTCTTATCCTATGCAGATGCGTGACCCCCAAATTCAAAGAGACCTTGCCAGTGAAAAGCCAGCTAAAAGAACAAAAAAACTATAAAATGGAAAAGGGTGTTCTTGAATGAAAATATTTTGCCTTTAGTTCTTTTCCTTTGAAGATGAAGATAACAAGTGACAGATGACATTTTTACCACCTTAATTGCCCTTTAGCGGCATTGCTCCCAATACCTCGGTGGCCGCCTCGGTTCAGCTTTAGGGGGCATACTCAGTTTAGTATGCCCCCTAAGGCTGAACTGGATCCGAGTCGAGAGGGGCGTCTTGCCGTCCCTTTGTCAAGAAACACAAGGGGGTCGAGAAACATAGAAGAGGGACCAATGTTCTCACTCGATGAAACTGATTTTATCTTTTGGAGGCATCTGTCTGGTCTGGGAAATAAAGCGACTCTCAGACTGCCGTGGACGGCTAAATGGTTCTTCTATGGTAAAGTGACAATGGTTGCCTCGACAAAAAGTAAAATAAATTTTACGTTTGGAACTAGACTGCGCAAAATCCGATATATTTGTCCACATTCGTTAAAATGAAACTACATGAACATAAAACATGGTAAACTGAGACAGCAATTAAATGACTATTGTTTTTTTTTCTGTATTATTGAAGTAATCAATGTTGGATGAAATGTTTTTTTTTTGCGTCATGCCAAATTTGTTTCGTAAAGACAATGTACAAAAAATAGTTCAAAACGGAGTTTTTTTCCTAATTTTTGACTTGCAGTTGTATAATAAAAAATCTGTTTTAATTTTTGTTTTTATAATAGGTACAATTTAAGGTAAGGCAGGTCCATTCTACACGAACAAGTAAAACGCGCATGAGCTTCTCGGTGATTCGAGAACCCATACCGTATGAATTCTCGAATCACCGAGAAGCTCACGCGCGTTTTACTCGTTGACATAAAATGTAGAATTGTGTAAAATGGGCCTTAGGCTTTTTTTTTATGACCAGTAAAATGGATGAATCAATACACGTTTATTGAAATAATTTTACAGACGGTAATACCGGAGATACGTATTTTGCTCAGTATCCATGATCAATTGTACGGTATTTTATAAGAGTAAAAATCTTTTTCTTTACATGTAATGTTTTTAAAATCGTATCTGTGTAAAGGGTGCATGCAGGGCGTGGGCGAAGTGAACTTGAACATAACATGAACATAACGAAAACTTACGAAACGAAATCATAAGCCTTGAACAGTGTTGGCGTAATTGCATTATCATCTAACTCATACTCGTCTGAGAGCATGCAGGTTTTTATCGGAACCCAAAAAGTGCTTGAGTTGAGTTTGACGTTACATGCCTTAAACACCGCGGTCGTTTTGAGAGAGACACTTCCTACCTAATTTTTTATTACTAATTTTTTTTGTTTGTTTGTTTAATTAACCTTTTTATACAGTAATTTCAAGTTCCTAAACGTAAAAATATCGACAGGATCAAAATTACGATAAGATGTCAAGCGCGACAAACCAATCTTGAAATAAAACGCCACAACTCCCCAAAAGTTCTTAAATTTACTGACAATTACTTTTCAATTAACTGCGTTAAATACCCTTACGTTACATCCAGCCCTCCCAGCAAGATCATACAAGGAGAATATAGTATCTTGGTCGGGAAAAGGGCGAATTTGACAATCATCCGTTTACTAAATCGTTACACACATGCTAAGGATTGAACTCGCGCCCATCGGATGCTTGTCCGAGCCCCTTATTCGGACATAAAAGTCGGGATTTCAATGAACTGTAACATTGTTGGAATTCTGCCTGTCGAGATGACACAGATCCATTTTATTAAAAAAAAATTACTTAATGTTTCACAAAAACTTGTTTTTAACAATTAAATTAACACTTCTTCCCCGACGAACTTCATAATTCTGCCCGACAGGGGGGCTTGGCTTGCCCGACGGGGGGGGCTACAGCCCCCCCCCCCCCCCCCTCAGCACCCACAGTGGCGCCACCTCTGAGAGGAACACAAAAGCCTAATCTATTTTGGATCTGCAAGACAACAACGCCTGAGAGGCGACAGCAGAACGACCAGTTCTTTGGTTCCCTGTTCTTCAAAATAAACGAGAACAAAATAATCTTGCGTTTAAAAAAACATGATCTTTTTTCATCTTGTTGTCTTGCAGATCCAACCACGGGTTAAATTACACCGTAAAAAAAAGTACTTAAAAATGAGAACCTGAACCTACTTGCTTTTCTTTGAGTACAATTGCATCGTAAATGAGCAATGACGTACTCAAATTTAAGTAGTCGTACTTTTCTCACAATGAGCAGTGTGATTTAATATTGGTAATTTCAGCTTATGTTCAGGCCATCTCAACAAATCGAGTTTTAGTTAGTTTTATCTACAGATGCCTCCAAACTGAAAAACATTTCATGGCCTCTCTGTAACATTTGCGGTGGTACGTCTTAAGTAAGAAATCTGTATTCTCGGTCATAAGGACCGTTTTGGCCGAGACGGATTTCACGTCTTTATTGCCGACCACATAGTCTCAGGTTCAAATCTAGCTCGGAAGCTTGCACCGGCAAATCCAATAACTGCTATCTCATCGTTTCCTCTAATGGTTTTGTTAATTAACGTCGCACTAGAGCTGCACAGTGGGCTATTGGCGACGGTTCGGGGTCAATCTCGAAGGATAGACCCGGGAACACATACACATTCATACACACATTCATACATGCACCTCGTTATTTTAGAACCATGGTCAGATGACGAGGAAACACCTGAACTGGCACCCAACGCCTTCAATAGACGTCGGGACTTTGGACCCCGATCAGATGTATCGTGCACCAGTCCCGTATACACGCCAGTAAAATTTGTTGGATATTCTGGACGACTTTCTAGTATTTTTGTAGCGAAGCTGGCAACCCTCCGATCGCAAGATCACTACTTTTTTACTTTTCTATGTCAAGTCCATTTCCCGGATTCGAACCACCAATCCTCTGATTAGTAGCTGAACGCCTTACCAACTGAGCAACTGGGGCTCCCGTTTCCTCTAATAAAAGCATGTTATTTCGAACCATTTCCACCAATCAAAAAACCTTCCCGAAGGACAAATATTGACGGACAAAACCACCTCCTCCCCATTTAAAAAATTTTGCAATTTACGGTCGATTAATCATCTCCGCTTGACAATCGGAAAATCGATCGGTTACAAACAGAAAAGTCAGGCGCAAAACGCTGATTGTTAGTTTGGTAACACAAACCATCCGAGTAATTGAAATATCGTGTCCAAGGCCACACTTACCTGAAGCACCAACTCTGGGTGGTTTTTTTCAATTGGTTAAAGGCTGAATTTAAGTGATGGTCTTGCGGGTACGTGGGCAGCAGTTTTTACGCTTGGACTTTTAAGTTCCCATTCGACGGGCCGCGCCTATGTCATCGTCAATTCAGGGCCTTGCTTTACTAATATTTCATTATTCAACGGCATCCCGCCGATTGCCATAATTTAGTCTTCAATGTCGGCCGGGCTGGAAGGGACAGAAGTACTGTTAGTTAAAAAAAAGTGTTAGAAGTGTTTTTTATACGGTAAATCATCCTGATTAGCGGAACGAATGCGAATATTAAACTACCTTAAGGAGGAGGAAACTGATTATTAGATTTTTTTTTATTTCGTCTGAGTTTATGAATTAATTTAATTTTCGTATGCATTTTTTTGATACTTGGGTATGCCTCGAATCGCGCTTGATTTCATTGTTAATTATCTTTTTTATGGAAAATTTAATTACTTACCAAATTGATTGGGATAATTGTTTTTTTTAATGAGAGGTGTGATTATGTAGATCAACTATGGGTGGCCGCAGACCACCGAGTTAGAAAATTAGTCATTGCGCGAACCACACCTTTCGATTAACAGTAAGAAATATTCAGGAGGCAAATATATATGTGTAACATATTTTCTAACTCTCCCCTACTTTTAAATCACTACTTTTTAATGTGTTTATTTTCACCCCCTTTTGTAATCATCACTTTAAATTACTATCTTTAATTTGTATAACGCCCCTTTAAAAAAAACACTGATTTTTCAAAGCCCCGAGACATTCAACATATTTCATCACGTCTTTATCCCTTGTATCCTTCAAATAAAAACCAAAATTAGAACCAAATGCGCAGATATACTACTGAAAAGGAATTGAAGCAAATTACTTCCAATAAAAATTTGGAGATGCTTGTTTCGTCAAAAGTAGTGAACTTGTGATCGGAGGGTTGCCAGCTTCGATAGAAAAATACTAGAAAGTCGTTTTAGAACATCCAAAAAATTATACCGTCGTGTATACGGGACTGGTGATCTGATCGGGGTCCACAGTTCTGACGTCTATTGAAGGCGTAGGTGCCAGCTCAGGTGTTGTCCTCGTCATCTGATCATGGTTCAAAAATACGAGTCATCGTTCCCGGGTCTTTCTTTCTAGATAGGCCTCGAACCGTCGCCAATAGCCACTGTGCAGCTCTAGTGCGACGTTTATTAACCAAACCAACCACGCATGCATTTTTTTAATTCATACAGGAACTTTGTCACAACATTTTACAAATTTATTGATTTGAGGTTTATTTTCACTAAACTCTAACTGTAACTGCTGGAAGGCTCAAACCTTGTTTCCTCTATGGGCGTGTTGAAGAAAATTGAAAGCAGCCATGATGTGCTCCAATATATTTTTTTAACTGATTTAGTGGTGCTTTTTATTACCATAGCATTGTAGAAATATTAAATGTATATAAGTATTATATTTTCTTTTTATAGAATTAATTTTTATATCGTCCAAGAAATAGTTTTTGCTCTTGCGTTTTATCTACTTCGACTTTGACTTGCAAATGACTTTCTATTTTAATAGCAGATTGCATTTAAAATGGGTTTAAAAAGAAAATAGAAAAAAAACTCAGCCAAAAGCAATACACGTCGGCTTATTTTAACATTAAAAATATACGAAATATTGGAGTAGCAAAGAAAGTGGGACACATCATGGCTGCCTCTACATCGGCTTCAAGCCAACAAAATGTCTTGCCCTATCCAGAAGTTACAGTTAAAATCAGTGTTTATTTTTAAAACTATTAAAAATTTTCTAAGTATTAAAATACTTGTAATAAAGTATACTCTATATAACTGAAAGCAACGTAACATTCTCATTGCTTAGTGGGTGAATAGAGAGCAAAAAAAAAAAAAAATCGGCCCCAAAAATGCCTCCCCCGTCTTCGATGTATAAAAAACGATAAGGTATGTTCTCTTCACCTGTGAAACAGAACAACTCTCCTATTAGCACCTGTGAGATAACCTCTTATTAAAGCTCGATCAAGTTTCACCCCCTCCAACCCGACAAGAGACCACCCAATATCGTTTGAAGATTCAGCTTTGCTTTTGCGGACTCTTTAAGGTTAACACACTGTGATAACTGAATAGGACCAGAACTATAGTAGTGTAAATTTACAGAAATTATGGGGATTTACGATGTTTATCTGAATATTTTGGGCATTTTTATGGTGAGTCAGTCATGGGGTAAAATGTTTTATTTTTAATTAAATATTAATTTAGACGTTGTGTTAAACTTACGCTTTAGTCCCGTTCTTTTTTTCAGATTCAGCTTTGCATTTAAATGTGTTACTCTTTAAGGTTAACACACTGTGATAACTGAATAGGACCGGAACTGGAGTAATGGTGCAAATTTACAGAAATTATGGGGATTTACGATGTTTATCTGAATATTTTGGGGATTTTTATGATGGGTCGGTCATGGGGTAAAATGTTTTTTTTAATTAAATATTAATAAATACGTTGTGTTAAACTTACGCTTTAGTCTTGTTCTTTTTTTTTTCAGATTCAGCTTTGCTTTTAAGTGTGTTGCTATTTAAGGTTAACACACTGTGATAACTGAATAGGACCAAAACTCTAATATTGGTGTAAATTTACAGAAATTATGGGGATTTACGATGTTTATCTGAATATTTTGGGCATTTTTATGATGGGTCAATCTTGGGGTAATTTTTTTTTAAAATTAAATATTAATTTATACTTTGCGTTAAACTTACGTTTTAGTCTCGTTCTTTAAAAAAAATACTTCTTTTAATGGAGCAAGGTTCGGCAAAAAAGGACATTTCTGGGTAATTTAAATCAAGTTCAACAGTCGATTTGTTTGAATATACAAAAAAAATTGTGATTGATGCACGGAAACTTCTATATAAAAACTAAAAAAAACGAACTATTGACCAATATTCCTGGGTTTTTATTGAACAAATCAACGTTTTAATACATTCCAATGAAAAAATTAGAAAAATTTCTAATTTATTTAGCTTTTTTTCTTCAATGTTTCCGCAAAGTGGGAAAAATGGGACTTCCATTTATTAATGCCAAAGAGTAATCAGTTCGCAAAAATGTAACGATATTCGTCAAAAGTATAATTATTTATTAAAAAAATATATGAATTTTGAAGCTAATAAATGACAAAAATTAAATGCAATATATTTAACACTGTCTATATGTAAAAATAAAGAATTTACATATCTTTTTTTTAATTAAAATGTCTAGAAGAAACAAACATTTTGATAACAAACTTTTGGACACCATTTGCTTGATCATTAGAATATAAAAAAATATTTTAAATGAAATAAAAATCGTCTGCGGAACAAATTAAAAATACTTAAATACAACAAAGATTCCTGAATAAAAATAAGCCATAAATTATATTCGCAGGTGCGTTTTTTTTTCGAAGGTAATAAATAATAAAAAAGACAGTTTTCAAAATGGCGGATTAGAACTTACTTTCAGATAGACTATACAAGCATAGTCCAATAATAATCAAATCTTCTGAGTTTTTAAAAGTTGATGGTCGTTTTTTATTCTATTTTATTAAAGTTACAAAGTTGTTTAAAAAATTAGTTTTAATAATGGTTTTAACACCAAAAATTCCATATCCAATAATAAAATCCATTGATTGATGTGCATCTTTTAATTTATAATGAGCGGACTGGCTACGAAGGGGTGTAAATCCAAAAACCCAGCTCTGAGATAAGATCGTTTAAAGTTCGGAACTCAATTGAAATATGCGCTGAATTTTTCTGATTTTAGTTTTGATTAATTAACGTCGCACCAGAGCTGCACAGTGGGCTATAGGCGACGGTTCAGGGTTTATCTCGAAGGAAATATCGGGGAACGGTTCTTGTATTTTTGAACCATATTCAGATGACGAGGACAACACCTGAGCTGGCACCCGACGCAACCTTAATAGGCATCAGGACATTGGACCCCGATCAGATTCATCGTTCACCAGTCCCGTATACACGCCGGTATAATTTGTTGGATGTTCTGGACTACTTTCTAATACTTTTGTAGCGAAGCTGGCAACCCTTCGATCGCAAGATCAGTACCTTTTTCTTTTATTTGTCAAGTTCATCGGACGGGTTCGAACTAGCAATCCTCTGATTACCAACTGAGCACCTTAATCCACTGAGCAACTGGATGCCCTTGAGTTACAAGGAGTCACTTGAAATATGAGTTGAATGTTTCGGAAGAGAATGGAATAAAAACACATTTTTTCATATTTTCGTATTTTCGAGCTGTTACAATTTCAGCGTCTATATCACTGTCTTGACATAAAGGCAGGTTTACACGCTACGATAAATGCTAGTAATTTATCGTAACGATCGAATAGTTTCGATTTATCGTTGGGTGTAAACAGGACACTGTAGCGATTAATTGGAATTGGATTGGAAGGTTGATGCCGGCCGGTATCAATTTCTGCGAATCGTGTGAACAAGTGGCTGCCATTTTTCGCCACGATTTGACTCGGTTTGCATTTGTATTTGTATCAGAAAGGTTGTGTCGAATAGTTCGTTCTTTGGTTGACTGTTGTTTTTATTCGAATATGTAATCATGGCAGTTAAGCAAACTCCTCGAGAGTTCTTGAGTGAATTCATTGAACTTTCTCGGAGTTTTACCTGTTTGTGGCTCGTTAAGAGCAAAGAATACTCCGAAAGGAATAAACAAGAGCTTGCTTATACAGATCTCGTTAAAAAATACAATGAGTTTGATCCGTCGGCAGACAGAAACATTGTTGTGAAAAAAATTAATGCGTTGGGTACGGTTTATAAGAAAGAACTGTCTCCTCGTCCATTCTCAAATAATTTCGCCAGTCATTTGGTTCATTTCTCAATTCTTTCACTAATTTTACATGAGAGAATTCCCTTTTCTTTAGCAACCACTGGCGGCTCCACTTTGTTCTTAGTCTTCACGACTTTTTCCCTCTTCTCACTAAACAACCGATATATAACAACAACACTACTTCCGTCATATGGCAAAAGCTTATTTAGCGGTCGACACCGAATATTTGACAAGAAATCGTTACGATTTATCGCAGCGTGTAAACAATACTCACTCTTTCGATTTATTGGAACAATAAATTTGTCAATCACATCGTCACGATTTATCGTAGCGTGTAAACCGGCCTTTAAGAAATGTAGAATTCCGAATCATACAAATAATGATATATACCTTTTGCGCTACTTGAAACTGTCGAGTTCGAAAACAAGATTCGAAGTAAACAAACTTGATATTAAAATTCCAGTCACGAAAATTAGTCGACTTCTAACATAAAAAAAAATGAATAAGAATTCTGATCCCCACACCTAAAACCACCATTATTATTCGATATCGTATTTGATAAATCCCTTTGACCCCCCTTCCCATCCCACCTTCGGGTCAAGATGTGTTCTAACAAGGGATGAATGTCAACGATGTTGACTCGGTAAAATCGTTTGGCAAACACTCCAGGATAGGGATTAGTGGCCACACGCGGGGGTGTGGATTCGAGTGCTGTTTGAAGGGCCTTTGAAAGTTTGTACCTGGAGGTTGGCATTACGATCGCGGTCTTTGATGTGAAGCGCAGGGGATGTGGTTTATGTAATGCATTCATTAAGAATGTTCGCATTGAGATCTCTGTTGATGTTTCTCGTTTATAAACTAAATGAATAGTCTGTAATTCTTGACGTGAATATGTCTTTTGTAAAATCTCCATGACGGATGGGACCAATATCTATATATTTAATAGGCAAGACCGAATATTGTCACAGTCACTCCTCCTAAACTATATAACCAATTTTAATGATCAGGGTGTCAATTGAAAATGAACTGCAGATGTGCCTAAAATGTATAATATTAAGTAACTAAATAGTTTATTACACTTTTAAAAAACGAAAAGTTATCGTGGCACCATCGACATCTCAAAATGTGAACAACGGTAAATAACTTTGACAAACGGGCTGAATTCAACTCAAATAATTAGGACGTACAATTAATGTGAGCGTATTTTTTTATTAAGGTACAAAAACAATAAAAAACAATTTTATGAAAATATGTTACAAATTACGAATGTATATAATATATATATATATATATATATATATTATTTATATAAAATAAAAACATGGAATACAGAAATTTTACCTTATGTCCATTCCGCGACATTCTTTACCTAACTTTCGTAATGCGTGAAGCCAAACTACCATTAGAAACTTTGACACTGAAACCGGTATTATTCACGAAAATTGGACAGTGGACACTGACCTGCGTCAAAACCAGGAGCGAACTATGCTATGGAATGCTTGGTTCCTTCATTTTACGTCTGTGAAATTGAATCCGACCACAAAATTGTTCCTTTCACAGACAGACCCACGCATCGAATTTCTCTTTGGCGACCCATGCAATGTCCAGTCTGTCCTTTTGTCCACGGAATCGGACACCGCGTCTGGAAAGTTTCCATGCCAAAAATTGCGCCATTTTCACGCGCGAATCGAATTTCCGTCGCAACAATGGCGCAACGGGGCAACAAAGGGGGCGTCGGGTCCGAAGGAAGAAAAGGGAACGCCCTTTTTATTTCAGGACCCCACGCGGTGTTTACACAGCGTCCATTGAAGAGTTTTTCCGTTTCGTTGAGTTCTAAACTTTTCTTCCACGATCCAATATAATAGTTCACGCCTTCCTGCCCTTTTTGCATTTGATTTACGGCCTCGAGTGAAAAGTGAGCAGTTTTTGAAAGATGACACCACGTCACTGCACTGGATGTTCCTAATTGTCCGATGGAGTTGTGTTACCCCAGCGAGAACATTATAGTCTGCAGGGGAGTGCCCAGTTGCCGTTGTAATTTATGGTTAGTCGTGTCGACAATGGTTTCGACTGGACTGCACTGAATTCACCATGCTATAAAACTAATTTTAACACATGGATGGGTTTTTTCTATGCTGTTGTTGGTGGAAAGGTATGGTGCATGAAAAAATAAACATTTATTAAACTTTGCTTGAAAGCTTTGGAATTTGTATGGTAAATGTTACTTTAGCTAAAAATGAGCGTTGCGTGCTATCCTAACCTAGCAGAAAAAAGTCAGCATAACACCTTCCAGAAAATTGTATTGTTCAGGCATCCTCGGATATATCTCATAATGTTAGTTCTTCCGTTTAAGCATAATTGTCAAAAAAAAAGTTATTTTGCCAAGACAATGTTTGATCGCCAACTTCCTATTGTTTAAAACAATAAATATATATAAATTTTTTTTAAGTATTTCATTGTTATTGAGTTCTTATGATTTTATAACAACGTAGATACTATTTTTATTATTCGCCATTTAAAAAAAAAATAGATTTACAAATTATAAACAATTTTCCATTTTAGTTTTAGATTTTTTGTTACTGGAATATCTTCAGGTCATCGAGGGAAAACCTTAACTGTTTGCATTCCATGAACATATTTATCCATTTGCGTTCTTTCTACGGAACAGTTGCTATCTCTGTTCTTTTTGCATGCATTTTTCATGCTTATAAAGGAAAAAAATCATAATCTTTTTTTGGATATATAAAAGAACAAATTGAAAAAAATATCGATTTATTTTAAACACAAGATCGTGCTGTTCTCGTTTATTTTAAAGAACAGGGAACCAAAATAACGGGTCGTTATATATCCCTTGAGAGATTAGACAGCGGAGTGCAAAGGGTTCATTGAATACTTTAAATGACCACCAAGCAGTTATAAGATTTCCATAAATAGTTCCTAATACAAAATACATCGCAAAGACCCACCAAATGCACTTTCTCTTTAAAAATAAAAATTTTGATTGTTTACAAGCTTTTCTTCAAAAAAAATATTAAACATAAACGTTAATAATATAACAGAATAAAGGCTCATGAAGAGTTCTCCAGAAGATAACTTAAATACATCAATATCATCCACATTCTTTAGGCAAAAAAAATAAAAATCCATACCAAAGGATATAACCAGTTTGTTTATATCCGAATCTTAATTTTGCAAGACACACTAAATTTCCTAACAATAAAAAGAAAGCAATCTTCAATTTCCTAACATTCTTCCATCATTCGCATTCACATAGGGTATTATAAAAAGAGTAACAACGCCTCTCTTTTCTCTCTTTTTCTACTCTCTGTCTCCTATCAAACCTATCAAACGGATCTTACTATTTCACAGGAATTATTAAACTCGTTCTCAGAGCCTGTTCTTGCCTTATCAGACAACAGGAGGCGTTCAAACTCCAAACGACAGCCAATGATCCGATCCCGAAATCCTAACTTCAAATGTATTCGATTAATGAAGCACTTGCCCAATGTCTTCAGGGCACAAGACGCTTTGGCAATCTCTGGGAGTTGAGGTTTCCGCCATATTTCTCTCTTCCATTTTTAATGCCAACCCTGCCAAGGGCCCCTTGTGGGAAATCTTCGATATCGCTCTTGACATTTGTCGCGAGGTCGAGTAATTTGGATAAGGTAATGTAATTGACCTGGAATGCCTTCTTCTGAAGCATCGGAAGGTGCTTCAAATGTATTTGGTGGTAATTCCGCCAGATTTGGCCGAAAATCGCCAAACGAGTAAAATTCTTGTATTCAGGGTTCCAAATAAGAGGTTTTTTACAACATTAGCATAACATGTTAGAACAAAGTACAATGTAAAAAAATGTTTGCTTAAAAATGAGTACATGGAAGTACTAATTTTTCTCTGAGTAAAATTGCATCTTAAATGACCGATGACGTCCTCAAATTGAAGTAATAATACTTTCGCAAAAATGAGCAGTATGGATTAACATTGCTAATATCAGCTTCTGTTCTAGCTGTCTTAAACAAGCGACCCGACAAACTTAAAATGGTTATTCAAAAGATGGTTTTCCACATTATTTTATGTCGATTGATTAAATGGAAACTGAGTTATTACGACTGTATTATCTTCTTCCCTATCTTTTGCGACGCCTTTTTAACAATACTTCTGTTTATAACTTCTTAACGCACTCTGGTAGTACAGCGGTGAAGACCCTGGACTTCGGTGTGGACGACAGCATATGGAAGGATTGTATTCGATTTACGGTTAGTTCTGGTTGAAATTTATTTAAAGTGAAGGCAGCCTATGTAGTCAAGCGCCTGCTCTTTGTATTCATTTTACTCATTTTTGAGTACATGTCGTTTTCAAAAAGGAAACATATGTTTTCGAAGCTATGATAAGCATCGAATATAATCAAAAATGAGTACATTTGACTTATTTTTAAGTACCCATTTTTAACAGCTTAGATTTTGAGAAAAACGTATTTGAAATTAAAGTAATGTTTTTTTTTTTTTTCATATATATAGAAACTTTATCGCATTTTTATACGGCTTTAAAGTGGCCATTTTCCCCTGAGATTATGATTAATTTTTCAGTTTATACATCCTTAAAATCGGTTCATGTACAGTGATATCAGCAAAAAGAAAACATCTGAAAATAAATAACTGATATTAAAAAGAACCCTAATAATTCAAAGCCACATACATAACACCAGGGGAAAAGCAACCTATGGGCATAAATGACCTACCATCCTGTGGAGGAAGGGGAGTAACGTCAACCAGGTTGATGACAAAACCTCTCCTCCTTTTGACCTTTATATACTGCGTGAAGGGAGAAATGAAATCCCATTTCGGGCATAAGCCGGCCTATTTAACAGTTGTAACTTCAGATCTAATTCACGTTTAATTTTCCGCGTCCCAAATGTCTGCACGTTGGTCGTAGATATTAAGTCAGGGAGTTAGATGCCAGAAACTGGCTGTTGGTGAAATTTTTTCTCTGGTTTGGCGAGTTCAAAATCACAAATCTCATTGAAGTGGCAACCCTGACGTGTTGGAGTGCATGTAGTGAGGCGTCGCTTTATGCGAGCCATTTTGCACTTGCTATCGCCAGATAAAAATTCGGTTCCGACGGCAAATTGCCTGCTTAATTTCTGGGAGGTTGTTCGGCGTTTAGATTTCACAAGGTGCTTTTTTCGGAGAGGAAAAAAGAGGCCGCTGGGGGGAAGCGTCTTGTCAGCGATTACTATCCCCTGAAAATTCAGTTCCCGGGTCTTTCGTTCGAGATAGGCCCCGAACCGTCCCCAATAGTCCGCTTTGCAGCTCTAGTGCGACGTTAATAACAAAACCAAACGAAACCAGAACCCTGGAAGTTCAACGTGCCTCAAGAATAGATGGTAGTCCAAGAATTGATGGAGAATAGATCTTTGAGGAAATTTAACATTACAAGGTTACTTGGGTTGTTACCAAAACCTCGCACTAGAGCTATACCATGATCAGATGCAGAGGCAGTACTAGGGTGGTGCTAGTGGTGCGACCGCGCCAGAGACCTGCCTTTGGGGTGGAGGGGGTGCCAAAATCAATTACAGTACGGAGAAAATAATAGACATTTGTAAATTCAACTGGTGAAATCTTCATCAAACATCAATAGTAAACATTGCTAAACTAATAGTGTGTATTTGTGATTTATTTGAGTTTTTAACACCCGGTGTCGCCCACGCCTCTATTACCTGGGTTGCCCTTCCACCAGTTCAGTCAGTCTGGTAAGACAACTCAATGAGTGCGGTAAAGGTGAACGAAGTTTTAGTAAATTAAAACTTATTTATGTGTTCGACTACGGGTCAGGAAAGGCTTTCGAACTTTGCAATTATATCCATTGACAGCAATACTGCACAAAGTATGAACTATTCCGACCTCATGCAATTTTGCCTGTGCTAAACAGAGAAATGGGCCCATAGAGAATGTTGAATTTACTTTTATGTAATTGAGATCTTCTGTTTGACAAAAACCTACCTATCGAATAAAGGTGAGGTTTTTTTTAACCAAAACAGTTATCATAATTCTTACTAATAAGCAAAATGCAGCCTATAGGTCAATAAACCGATTAACCAACTGCATAGATGGTACCCTTAAAAGTATGGTGTAGAGGTATACCTATAGGAGATCCCGTACCACTTAGAAAGTTTTCTATGGTCGTCACTGATCAGACGAATAGAACAATACTTACCAGCACCCCATGCACCTTACATAAGCGTGAAGACTGTAGTGCGCACTTATCCGTTATACACGGCCTTATTAGTAAGATAATTTTGATGGAGAGCATATCAAAGTTATGTGATATACAGTTTTTTAAGTTTGATTTTTTTAATTGTGTGTCGTTTGCTAAAGCCGCACGTAACGGAAGTATGTAGAGCGGTTGCGCAGATGGTACCGCTGTAGCGCCGCGCATGACGCATGTGGGGCTAAATTTAGCCTCGGAAGCGTATTTCACAGAGACTTAATTTGGACGTACGTTTGTCGCTTTGAGTAGGAGCGGTCGCGTTTGACGAAAGTATAATGCATCTAACTCAAACCGGTGCTTATCAGGAATTGTAAAGCTTATAAGTGTTAATTTGTTAAAGTGTTACCCTAGTGTCCATACACCCTCTGCAGCACGTACAAGACGTTTCACGTACCCCACTGCGGCCGTGTCTCCGATACAGCTTCTTTATCTTTATAAAATATATAAAATCATATTTCTTTATGATACATTTCTACTGCTCATATAGTCTTGCAATTTTGACTCTTACTAGCTTCTAATTTTCAATATATTCTCCGTCCGGTCCGAAGCAAAAAAGGGGCCTCCAGTTGCTCAGTGGATAAAGTCGTTCAGCTATAGTAACCAGAGGATTGATAGTTCGAACCCGTAGGATGAATTTAACAAAGAAAAGTAAAAAAAGTATTGATCTTGTGATGGGAGGCTTGCCAGCTTCGCTACAAAAATACTAGAAAGTCGTCCAGAACATCTAACAAATTATATTGACGTGTTTACGGAACTGGTGAATGATAAATCTGATTAGGCACTCCTGTTGAGGTTGCGTCGGGTGCCAATTCAGACGATGGTTCAAAAAAGCTCATAACGTTCTCTACTATGGTTCAAAAATACGAGTCATCGTTCCTGGGTCTTTCCTTCAAGATAGGCCCGGGAGCCCCAGTTGCTCAGTTGGTAAGGCGTTCAGCTACTAATCAGAGGATTGGTGGTTTGAATCCGTGAAATGGACTTGACATAGAAAAGTAAAAAAGTAGAGATCTTGCAATCGGAGGGTAGCCAGTTTCGCTATAAAAATACTAGAAAAGTCGTTCAGAAGATCCGCAAAAATTAACGACGTGTATACGGGACTGGTGCACGATACATCTGATCGGGGTCCAAAGTCCCGACGTCTATTGAAGGCGTTGGGTGCCAGTTCAGGTGTTTCCTCGTCATCTGACCATGGTTCTAAAATAACGAGGTGCAGGTATGAATGTGTGTATGAATGTGTGTGTGAATGTGTATGTGTTCCCGGGTCTTTCCTTCGAGATTGACCCCGAACCGTCGCCAATAGCCCACTGTGCAGCTCTAGTGCGACGTTATTTAACAAAACCAAACCAAACCTATTGAGGTTGCGTCGGGTGCCAATTCAGATGATGGTTCAAAAAAGCTCATAACGTTCTCTACTATGGTTCAAAAATACGAGTCATCGTTCCTGGGTCTTTCCTTCAAGATAGGCCCCGTCGCCAACAGCCCACTGTGCAGCTCTAGTGCGACGGTATTTAACAAGACCAAACAAAAAAGACATCATTTGGCGTAGAATGGAAAGTATTTTAACCACCTACAGACGAAACAATGCATCACATTCTGACATTCGTGCCACAGGTAGAGTGACCCTCAAACATGATCCCTAGCGGGTGGAGATCTTGAACCCTATGGACTTTTGGAACTGTTATCGCCGTGTTAAAAATGACTTTCACCGAGTTAGTGATTGAAAGATTGGACATGCGCAACGGGTATAAACAAGGTTCAGAGTCGTACTGTCGCTATGTGTGGCCTTGGCGAACTATGGAGGTTTGGCGATTTGTTGATTACGTAGTATTGGGTGGTCGGGTGTGTTGTGTTGGGAGGTCGATGGTTTAGTGGTATTTCGGTGGTTGATGAATAGTTTTTACTTCAGTAACATTATTAATGTGTTGTTATTTTATTTAGGGGGTGACCAATAATTATATATGCTTTTTTTAAAGTTTAAAATGTAAAGGAATGCAAAAGACACTAAAACTTAACACACATAAAGTTATTTACTAAAAAAAAAAATATTAAGAGTATTAAAATATTTAAATTTTTTAAAATATTTAAAAATATTAAAATATTTAAAAATATTAAAATATTTAAAAATATTAAAATATTTAAAAATATTAAAATATTAAAATATTTAAAAATATTAAGAGTATTAAAATATTTAAATTTTTTAAAATATTTAAAAATATTAAAATATTTAAAAATATTAAAATATTTAAAAATATTAAAATATTAAAATATTTAAAAATATTAAAATATTAAAATATTTAAAAATATTAAAATATT
This sequence comes from Troglohyphantes excavatus, assembly GCA_963932185.1. Classification (NCBI taxonomy): domain Eukaryota; kingdom Metazoa; phylum Arthropoda; class Arachnida; order Araneae; family Linyphiidae; genus Troglohyphantes; species Troglohyphantes excavatus. The sequence continues at coordinate 6,290,791 of OZ010677.1, read as the reverse complement.
AAAATATTAAAAAATATTAAAATATTTAAAAAATATTAAAATATTTAAAAATATTAAAATATTTAAAATTATTAAAATATTTAAAATTATTAAAATATTTAAAATTATTAAAATATTTAAAATTATTAAAATATTTAAAAATATTAAAATATTTAAAAATATTAAAATATTTAAAAATATTAAAATATTTAAAAATATTAAAATATTTAAAAATATTAAAATATTTAAAAATATTAAAATATTTAAAAATATTATGCATCGTTTATACATCCTCATAGCTAACTATGTGGCCTCCGTGGCACAGCGGTTAAAGACGTCAGCTGCAAATACGAAGATTCGTGGTTCGATGTCAGGCGATAGTTGGTTGGTTAGATTTTAGTGGCGCAAGGGTCAGGCGATGGACTTGACAAAGAAAAAATAGTGATCTTGTGATCGGAGGTTTGCCAGCTTCGCTGCAAAATACTAGAAAAGTCGTCCAGAACAGCCGCAAAAATTAGTGGCGGGTATACGGGACTGGTGCACGATACATCTGATCGGGGTCCAAAGTCCCGACGTCTATTGAAGGCGTTGGGTGCCAGTTCAGGTGTTTCCTCGTCATGTCACCATGGTTCTAAAATAACGAGGTGCAGGTAGGAATGTGTTTGTGAATGTGTATGTGTTCCCGGGTCTTTCCTTCGAGATTGACCCCGAACCGTCGCCAATAGCCCACTGTGCAGCTCTAGTGGGACGTTAATTAACCAAACCAAACCAAACCTACGGTATTTAATTTTATAAAAATAATATTAAAAAAAATAGTTTTTATCTGAAAATTTCGTCACAACACAGCCACGAATTAATATTGTAGTCACACCGTCAAATCGTTCCCACATTCTAAATCTGCGTCATTGCTCAACAGCAAACAGCCGTGTTAGATTTCCATTGTTAACCACCTAACGACCGTTAAATCCGGACCTCGACAGGTTGTCCCCCGAGGACAGATTGTCTTTCGCTCCCACTGCCGAGAGATCTTTTTAAAAGTCAAGATTAATGTGCATTATCGTCTGCGCCGAGCAGATCCCGAGGAAGATGAATGCTTCCCCCATCTCTCTGGCCTTCTGTAGCAGCAGGGGACTTTCTTCTCATGTCAGAGACATCTCAAAAGGGAGACGAGTCTTGTCCATCCAACATCCCAAAATCGCCAAGATGTTAGGGAAACTATCGCCAAACCCAATATTATACTCCTTCGAAATTGAGAGCCCCAGTTGCTCAGTTGGTAAGGCGTTCAGCTACTAATCAGAAGATTGGTAGTTCGATTCCGTGAAATGGACTTGACAAAGAAAAGTAAAAAAGTAGTGATCTTGCGATCGGAGGGTTGCCAGCTTCGCTACAAAAATAATAGAAAGTCGTCCAGAATATCCAACAAATGATACTGGCGTGTATACGGGACTATTGCACGATACATCTGATCGGGGTCCAAAGTCCCGACGTCTATTGAAGGCATTGGGTGCCAGTTCAGGTGTTTCCTCGTCATCTGACCATGGTTCTAAAATAACGAGGTGCATGTATGAATGTGTGTATGAATGTGTATGTGTTCCCGGGTCTTTCCTTCGAAATTGACCCCGAACCGTCGCCAATAGCCCACTGTGCAGCTCTAGTGCGACGCTAATTAACACAAAACACAAAAAAAAACCTTCGAAATTGATGGTTCAGATCCAATTCATCGTGTATATCTTAAGAATACATGGTTGACCATGTATACATGGTGAATAGAATAGATGAAAAATTGACGCTTGAGGAAATGTAACATTGCAAGATTAGTAAGTTGGTTGTATGAACCTTGATTGGTTTGGTTAAATAACGTCCGCTATAGCTGCACAGTGGGCTATTGGCGATGGTTCGGAGCCTATCTCGAAGGAACGACTCCTCGTATTTTCGAACCATGGTCAGATGACGAGGAAACACATCAACTGGGCTCAACGCCTTTAATAAACGTCGGTACTTTGATCCCAGATCAAATTTATTGTTTACCAGTCCCGTATACACGCCGATAATTTTTGTGGATATTCTGGACGACATTCCTAGTATTTTGTAGTGAAGCTGGCAACCCTCCGATCACAAGATCACTACTTTTTTATTTTTCTTAGTCAAGTCCGTCGCACAGGATCGAACCAGGAAACCTCTGATTCCCAGCGGACGCCTTTATCCACTCGGCCACGGAGGTCTTCAATATCGAAGGAAAGACCCGGGAACAATGCCTCGTATTTTTTAACCATGGTCAGATGACGAGCACAAGACCTGAGCTGGCACCTACGCCTTCAATAGGAATAAGGACTTTGGACCTCGATCAGAATTATCGTGTCCCAGTACTGTATACACACCAGTATAATTTCTTGAATTTTTTTGGATGACTTTCTAGGATTTTTTGTAGCGAAGATGGCAACCCTCGGATCACAAGATTACTACTTTTACTTATTTTTCTTTGTCAAATCCACCGCACGGGCTTGAACTAGCCACCCTCTGATTACCAGCTGAACGCCTTGATCCACTAAGTCAACCGGGCCCCTCTTTGAAATTGAATTAATTTATATGTGAACTATCTTAAGTACCTATCGTTTCCCGGGCTTTACGCAGAGTGTTGACAGATTCTTCACTGTGGCGCCATCTGGCGGATTTAGGAATAAATCATTTATGCTTGGAATGGGGTGGGGGTGGTTTTTCGAAATCTCATGCAGACGGTGACTTTCCTCTTGTTTTGGCAATCAAGCGTGCAAAATTTCAACAAGCACGGAATAAAACTGTACATTTGTTTAAAAAACAAACTAATTTACACTTCTCTGTATATATACAGATGAAAATAGTTAAGTACAGAGCTGTCGAAAAGTCCGTAACACATTTTAAAATTTATTTTAAAATCAGGTTATTGGCGTAAGAGACTACGGTTTGAACTAAAATACTTTTATCAATTCAAAGTGTTGTCCTCCTCATCTGAGAATAGTTAAAAAATACGAAACAGTGTTCCAGGGTCATTCCTCCGAAATAGATCCTGAACCGTCGCCAATAGCCCACTTTTTCAGATTTAGTGCGATATTATTTAAACCAACAAACCATCTCACAATGCAGAGCATTTTTTAAGCAAATAATAAAAATAGTTCATACTTTCGCCGCAGATGGCGCAAAACCTTAAAAACATCGGGAAAAAGCATTAAACCTCAAGAAAGAGAATATCACCGGAAATACAATATAGTTCGGAAAAGCACCTAAAAGTACATTGCCATGAAATTTTGAAACACAACATGAAAGCTGTTTTTGAACAATGCTAAAATATTTTAAAAAGGCTTGTTGAAAATATCGATTCTGACACTAACCATGCCATCACATTTCACATATACGCAGTTTATAGAATTCAAAATTTCGAATAATCCATTCTTATGAAATGTTCATACATATAAAGAAAATTAGTATGTAGAATTTAAATTCATAGATTGATACATACAATTTTTTAAATATTCTTTTTTTTTACTCCAGCAACTGTAAAATGTCCAGAAACATACAATAATTTTTCCCTGAAAATAATACTTCTGTTATTCGACATGTCATATTTGAAAATAGAAACGAAAAAACTTTAATTTTTATTTAAAAAATTTCTCACGTCAGTTTCGAAACTCAGCGATATTCGCCAATTCAGCGATCATTTTGCCAAACATGGCACCGCTGATTTTATCCAAATGATTGCTTTGTGTAGAATCCGATTGGAATGTCCCCAAAATCCCCGACGCAATTAAAGAGCTTTATTTTCTGGGGAGGGGGGGGGGGGGGGGGGCACAGCTTTGACGGATAAAAATGAGCCAATTTCTGAAGATGGCACCAGAAAAACCGCCAACGATTCCTCATCGGATCTGTGGGTAGTTTTTCATCATTTAAACAGAAGCTGAAAAATAAGCCAAATTTCGTTTGTTGAATCCCGTTTAACTGAATAGGTCTTCTTATCTACCTTTACTTGTCCGAAACAAATTGTCAACCGGGAATGTAAATGGATTGTTACCTTGTTAGTTGAAATTGATAAGGCGACTATTTGAAATTGGGATTTTTGGTTTCTGCTTACAAGGATGTGTTTTTATATTTACAGAACGTTCTTTTTCAGTTATAGTATTGGCTAACTTTTATCGGAGAGAGAATAATAAATCGAATGTCATTGATTTTAACCCTTTGAACTCGAAAGTGACAGCCACAAAAAATAACGGCATTATCTTTTGTTTCCTGTTCTTTGACCAAGAACTGCATGTTCTTGAACATAAAAAACACAGTTCTTTCGTTAGCTTGTTTTTGCTCTAACTCCTTTTAACCCTTTATTCACAAATGTATTTTTCCAATTAAAGCGATGAAATAAATAGTGGTGTATGTCAAAATCAGACTTACGATACTTTTCCACCAGTTGTGCCAACAATCCAAGTTTTGGTAACTGAACAAAACTCGCGGTAAAGTGGTCTAAGTCTGACTTACACACTGACACTTAAGTCTGACTAAGCCTGACTTACACACTGACACTTAAGTCTGACTAAGCCTGACTTACACACTGACACTTAAGTCTGCCTATGCCTGACTTACACACTGACACTTAAGTCTGACAAAGCCTGACTTACACACTGACACTTAAGTCTGACAAAGCCTGACTTACACACTGACACTTAAGTTACACACTGACACTTAAGTTTGACTAAGACTGACTTACACACTGACACTTAAGTCTGACTAAGCCTGACTTACACACTGACACTTAAGTCTGACTAAGTCTGACTTACACACTGACACTTAAATCTGACTAAGCCGGACTTACACACTGACACTTAAGTCTGACTAAACCTGACTTACACACTGACACTTAAGTCTGACTAAGCCGGACTTACATACTACTATTGATTTCTTCGCCTTAATTCTTTACAGTGTTAAAAATGCTTTCTCATAATTGACGAAACTGTTGTAAATTTAAAAACAAATGACGTTTGCTATATGCACCGATTAAATATTTCGTCAAACAGATTAATTTAATTTTGTTCTTTTTTTAATAAAATTTATCTCGGCAAAAATGAGGGCGGTTTTAAAAAAATATAATAATTTGATATCGACGATGTGACTTAAACCGCGGACCTCTCATTCCAGCGTCCAACGCTCTATCCACTCGGTCAAGAATGGTCAAGAATGAAATATAACGAAAACAGCTTTGACGATCGCAGAATTCTCTTGAGTGTAAAATCTCAGAGTATACGATTCCAAGTGGTCTCACTGGTACTGAATGAGTTAAAAGTAGGAACCCCCTCCCCCCCCCCCCCCCCCCCTCCTAACAGATGAAATTCTGGACCCGACCGTAACGATAATACGACTTATCGTTACGGTTTGTGTATGGCGACGACAGGTGTTCTGGGTGCTTTTCCAATCACCCCCAAAAGTTTGGGCGCAACTTTTATCAAAGGCGCAACTGGCACTATATTTATCATGGGTGCAACTGGCACTACTTTTATCACGGGCACAACTGGCACTACTTTTATCAAGGGTGCAACTGGTACTACTTTTATCATGGGCGCAACTGGCGCTACTTTTATCACGGGCGCAACTGGCACTACTTTTATCATGGACGTAACTAGCACTACTTTTATCATGGGCGCAACTGGCACTACTTTTATCATGGGCGCAACTGGTACTACTTTTATCATGGGCACAACTGGTACTACTTTTATCATGGACGTAACTAGCACTACTTTTATCAAGGCCGCAACTGGTACTACTTTTATCATGGGCGAACTGGCACTACTTTTATCATGGGCGCAACTGGCACTACTTTTATCACGGGCGCAACTGGCACTACTTTTATCATGGACGTAACTAGCACTACTTTTATCATGGGCGCAACTGGTACTACTTTTATCATGGGCGCAACTGGCACTACTTTTATCATGGGCGCAACTGGCACTATTTTTATCATGGGCGCAACTAGCACTTTTTTTTATTATGGGCGCAAGCGGCACTACTTTTATCATGGGCGCAAATGGCACTATTTTTAGTATGGACGTAACTGGCACTACTTTTATCATGAACGCAACTGGCATAACTTTTTTCATGGGCACAACTGGCACTACTTTTATTATGGGCGCGAATGGCACGCATTCCTTGGAAGCCATCCCGCCCAAATGATTAGCAATGGTCACCTTCCATCCCTTAAACACACGCCGTTAATGTAGACTTCAATGTCGGGTTTGACACCTTGCACTGATCGCGGGCCTTCCTGTGCTTTCACACCACGCCGTGTTACACAAACACACAACAATCGGAATGATTTATGACGCGACCTCCCCGTCTCGCCCAGAAAAAGAAAAACGCGTCTCTTTTTTTATTCCTTGTCTGGACAATACCTCGAAAACCACTTCAAAAGAAAATGATTCAACCACAGAGAGCCATTCATCGATTCGGCCTCCCCTCCAAGAATGGCGGAAAACCCCAAAAACCAGTAAAACCTTTTTTATTTCTAAAAAACCTCTCATTTTTCAAATATCCGGTGCAGAGAAGGGGGTTAAGAAACACAACCTTTTCGAGCCACAATTCCGCTATTTTTTTTTCTCTTTTGGTACTGCAAAAATCTTAAAATTAAAAGGTTAACGCTTTCTCCGCTTCTTTTTTGGGGTAATTTTGGCGAAACTTTACCTTTTTTTTCAAAGGGGGGTTTCTTTTGGTGGCGTATCAAGCGATACTTTCTTAAACGGATCTCATCTAAACCGATCATTCTCTGAAAGGGTTCGTGTTTTTTTTTTGTTTTTTTTTTGGTTGGGGCAAACTTTTACTGCCCCGTTTTGTAGTATTTCTCGCTCCGATGAAGCGGTGCGCCCTAAGAAGGGCGGTGACGTTGACAAATGAAAAATAATTCCTGTGGTTTTCTCAAGAAACGTTTTGTTTAAAAAAATCTTTTTTTTTAACGTTGGAATATAACCTTAACTGAAGCATTTTCTGTAGGTGCAAGGAACTTGATTAATAAAAGTTGGATGCATAATGTCGATTTTTTTAAAATGATTTTTATCATTTCCTAATAGGGAGGGGCACTATTTAAAATCCATGTTTATTTTTTAAATAAAAATAGTAGTTGCTTGCCTACATTGGCAGCCTTCATAAATCACTTTCAATAAATATCGACAATTACAGCCAAGACTTTCTGGAAATCGAACCCAGATCCTCAGCAAAGCAGTTCAGTACCATTAACAGAAGAAATGTTAAATTAACATGTGCCAAAAGAATGGGAATTAAGATAATTGAGTTGTAATAACTCAGTTTTCATTTAAGCCATCGACAACAAATAACGTGAAAAACCATCTTCTGAACAAATATTTTAAGTGTATAAGGTCGCTTTGTTAAGCAGAAGTTTGTTTGAACAGAAGCTGATTTTAACAATATTAACCCTTTGTACTCCAATAACTCTTTGCGTTTTCTGTTCTTTCTACGGAACAGTTATTCATTCTTATGTTATTTACCCTAGAATTTGTTAGGCTTATAAAAAAAAAGAAACATAATCTGTTTTGGATCTGCAAAAGAATGAATTGAAAAAAATATCGATGTTTTTTAAACACAAGATCATGCTGTTCTCGTTTATTTTAAAGAACAGGGAACCAAAAGAACGAGTCGTTATGATGTCGCCTGAGCGGCTACAACGGAGTGCGAAGGGTTAAATCACACTGCTCATTTTTTGAGAAAGTACGATTACTTAAATTTGAGTACGTCATCTGTTATTTACAATGCAATTGTACTCAAACAAAAACGAATATGTTCAGGTACTCATTTTTAAGTATTTTTTTTTTACAGTGTTATGTTCAAAAACACGCAGTTCTTGTTCAATTTGAAGAACAGGTAAATAAGAACAGGTCGTTATTTAGGTGACGGAGAATTGTCACTAGAGTCTAAAGGGTTAATTTCAAAACTATTACCAAATTGATTTACGTGTGCAACTCACTACCCTTTCCCTACACCGCAGTTTTGATAGTCAAATTTTTATTCATTCTGTATACGAGACACTATATTTGTGCGATTAAAGTAATTCTCCCGTTTTAACGGTGGTAAATATATTCACCTTATATACGTCTTTTTAAATTACCTTATGCGTGCAATGAAAAAAATACCAAGTACGTCCATATACTAATTTTTAAGCACATTTTTTTAAAAGTACAATTGCATCGTAAATGAGCGATGATGTACTCAAATTTAAGCAACCGTAATTTCGCAAAAATGAGCAGTGTGGTTTAATATTGCTAATATCAGCTTCTGTTCAAGCCATCTTAACAAAGAAACCTGACACACTTAAAATAGGTATTCAGAAGATTGTTTTCCACGTTATTTGATGTCGATTGCTTCAATGGAAACGGAGTTATTGCAACTCAATTATCTTACTTCCCACTCTTTTGGTACACCTTTTTAACATTACTTCTGTTTAGAACTTCTTCAAGTCGCCCTGGTCGCACAACGGATGAGGCTATGGAAGGCAGTTTATGTCGGCAAGCTACTGTTCTTGTCATTCAATTTTACTCACTTTTGAGTACATGTCTTTTTCAAAAATGAAACTTATATATTCGGAGCTATGATAAGCATCGAATGTAATGAAAAATGAGTGCATTTTACTTATTTTTTAATACCTATTTTTAAAAGTGTGGTGTTCTATTTTTTTTAATCCAAATTCAAGAATTCTGCAAAAAAAGTCACTCGCTGCTCCCTCCTACCCTCTGTAACTGTTAAACGTTTTTCCATAGCGCGCCACCTATCGGAAAACATTGAAAGAAACTCGTTTAGTTCTAAATTTTTAGATAGGATATGTTTGATAAAGATCGCAGTAAAATTTGCAATCACGAGTAAGAAAAGGACAGAATACTGTAAATTCCACCCCTCCTCCTCCCCTTTGTCACCTGCTTTGAGAAAAAGACTGATTTATTTCTTAACTACAAAAAAAAAACATTAAAAGTTAGCAAATAAACATTTATGTATCTACAAAGTAAATGTAAGGACGCTGCCCTTAAATAATTGTACATAAAATTTTTAGAAAACCTTTAAATAAATTTTGAAAAATGTAGCCAACATTTAGTGGTTACGGTATTAAAAAGGTTTTCTATTGCAAAAACATTCAGATAACAAATAAATAATCTTTTTAAAAAAAAAGGAAAACCGACTTTAAAGGAAATGCGCTAAAAGAAAAATAATATTTTTAATTTTAGGAACGAGTTGAAAAATTTAATTATTTAATATTAATTTTATTATTACCACTTTTTGAAATCGGCGCCAAAATTTGAGTAGGATTTTTGTAAATTGGCACCACTTCAAAATTTTGTAATAAGTATAAAATTGACATTAAATAAGTCAATTTTTTCAACTCGTTCGTAAAATGAAATAATATTTTTTTTACTTTTTACCGCATTTTCCTTAAAATTGGTTTTCCTTTTTTTAAAAAAGATTATTTTATTTTTCCCTTTTTAGTTTTTAATTTAGCAGGAGGCTTCGCCCTTGTTATTATTCACCAAGAAATCCAAGTAACAACTTGTGCTCACTTTGTTTGCACAATGTATATTGTAAAACAATCCTTATCCATGCCAATAAATGCTGGATAAATGAAATGTCATTGTTGTACAATCTTTATTCAACACTCAAAATTTATTGAAATCGGATTAATTGTTTAAAAAATCTCCAGTTTATCGATATTTCCGCATATATAACAGCCGGATAACCGATTATTATTATTATTATTTTTGCAGTTTTTGCTTAAGTGGATTTTTCTCTATCTAACAAACAAAGAATTTTCGAAAAAGGAGTATATATTTTTTTTCAAACGGTCCGGTTAAGTGAGAATTCCGGATAGATAAATGCCGGATAACCGGATCTTTTTTTTTTCAAAAGGTGTTCAAGTGAAATACCCAGTATACAACAACAACAAAAATTCTAAATATCTGAATTAGAACAGAAATTTTGCGTGAACATACATAAAAAAAATTACATAGCAGTCGAATTGATAACCTGTCTCTTTTTCGCTTGATTTGGCGGTTTTATTATAAAGTTTTGGTTGGCGCGCTGTTCAGTCGGCTAAAAAGAAAATTAAATATAAAAGTAATAATCTTTAAAAGTCTACCTAAACATTAAAGCTAACCTTTTAATTTAAATTAAAGGATTTTGGCACACTGGGAATGTTAGGACCCTAAGCCTTACAAAATATTGATTTATTTCATAACAACTGATTTTTAGATATTTATACGTATTTAAATGTAGTTCTAAATTAGATATAATTAACCATTACCCAATTATTATTTCTATATCCTTTTATGTGAGATTACAGAAATTAATCGCCTAATGATAATATGCTTTTTATCTTTCAATCCACTGTTATACGTTGAATGGTGTATGTACTGTAACAAATAGGTATTCAAATATAAGTAAAATGTACTCATTTTTAATTACATTCGATGCTCATCGTAGCACAGAATACATAAGTTTCATTTTTTAAAAAGACATGTTTTCAAAAAAGAGTAAAAATAGCAGTAGTTTTCACAAATCACTTTCAATAAATATCGACAATTACAAGCCTTATCCAATAAGCTTTCAAGGCTATCCAAAAAATTATAAACAGAAGTAATGTTAAAAAGTGTGCCTAAATAAATGAGAAGTAAAATAATTGAATTGTAATAACTCATTTTCCATTGAAGCAATCGACATCAAATAATGTGGAAAACCATCTTCTGAACACCTATTTGAGTTTGTCAGGTCGCTTTGTTAAGGTGGCTTGAACAGAAGCTGAGATCAGCAATATCAAACCATATTGCTCATATTTGCGAAAGAACGATTACTTAAATTTGAGCACGTCCATGTACTCATTTTTAAACAATTTTTTTTTACAGGGTAGTAATAAACATCTTTATATATATTTCTCTTATGCGGTGATTGAAAACGCTGTTTTTCTGTACGCTGAGTGGCAACAGTTAGTTTATTTACGAAATTCTGTTGTGCCCGTATTTTTATTTTGCCATTATGTAAGCCATTTTGACGATTGGTCCCTTCAATTCATTAGTAAATAATTATTTTGTTGATGTCAGCTTAAATTAGGAATAATATAAACCATTAAAAATAGAAGTTTTGAAAAACGCTTTTTTAACTTTACATGAGCGGAACATTGACGTGGCGCCATCTGTTGGCAATTTTGAAAACTAGATTTCTAGGACCTTCATTTTTATGACGTATTAACTTAGTTACGTACACACATCTGGTAGGCAAGAGTATGGTAAGCTTAACGTCAATTATGCTAAAACAAACTACCAAGATGAATTATAATTTAAATTTAGTTTCAACGTTTAAAGTTTTTGGTAATATAATTAAAATAAGTATTGTTACTAGGACACATTGTGTCCTACCTTTTAGCGAGCGAAGCGAGAAGTGGTTTACGGAGCAAACCTATGAGGATTGCGTAGCAATCCTCCGGGGGTTAGCGGAGCAGGGGGCGGAGCCTCCTAGTACATATAAATTCATATTCTATAAGTTTATCTTAATACAGAAATAAATTCATATTCTATAAGTTTATCTTAATACAGAAATAAATTCATATTCTATAAGTTTATCTTAATACAGAAATAAATTCATATTCTATAAGTTTATCTTAATACAGAAATGTACTGTAAAGCGAGTTTTATTGTTCATGCTTATGCACGCATTATTTTTTCAGCATCACGGGTACACGTGATACTAGATTTACAGCCAAGTTCATTCCCTAACACATTTAGAGCGAGGCTTCCTTTGAAGTGACATTTGTTACTGGACAATAAATGTCCATATGTCTTATGCGAGTTTTATGATGTACATTGAGTGCCGGTGAATATTCGTTACTTTTTAATGTTCTTGAAATTCTTTATAGCCTAGACGTTATTTGTGTGTGTCACGACCTTCTGGAAGGTCTCTGTACTCTGGGGGGTCTGCCCTCTTTATTAGGCTTAGACGATTGTTCGATATATATCGATATTCCGGAAGCGAAAATATCGATTTGTGATTTTAGATTTGACGTTTAATCGATTTGACGTTTAATCGATTTGGCGATTAATCGATTTGGCGATTAAATCATTTTACGATTAATCAGTTATGTTCAAAGGTATTTCAGGCAAATTTGAATTTGTATACTTTGGAAGAGAGTAGGGTTAGGGGAAATTTGATTCAGCAGTTCGAATTTACTAAATAGTTTTGAATTTTAATATGAGTGATAAAACTAGAGGCTGTGTGTTTAAACTAGACAAATCACATTTTAATCGGGAAGGGAGAATGCGCTATTTTTATTATAGGGTAATAGACAAATGGAACAGTTGCTTGTGAATTTTGTTAATTCTGCAGGAGTAATTGATTTTAAGAAAGAGTTAAGTATTCATTGGGGGATAGTTATGAAATAGCAGATTACCCCTACCTCGTTGGGACTAGGGCCTGCTGTTGGTGGTCAATGTTTGTATTTGTATAAAAATGATAATATTAAAAAAGTGTTTTGCAGGTGTATCGGAAAGCCCCAGCTTCCTCTGCCTATAAAAGGGTAAAAATGTATTAATAAGTACTGTTCATCCTCGAGATTTGCACCTGGTACACAGATTTGTAAAATTTCATTTAGTGTTTTAAATTAAATTAGAGTTTTTAGGAATACTAGGAGGCTCCGCTGCCTGCTCCGCTGAAGCTAAATAAAATAAATAAATTAAATAAATTAAATAAATTAAATAAATTAAATAAATTAAATAAATTAAATAAATTAAATAAATTAAATAAATTGAATAAAATGAATAAATAAATGAATGAATGAATACCAGAATAGATGTTAGTTCCGTTAGAAAGCAACATCTTAGCAACGTGGTTTTACGTAGTTCCGTTCAGAGAGCATTCATTCTCGGGTGGGGCAATTATTGGTAAACCATTTTACTACTATTGGAGGGATAGGTACTAAACTTATTTTTGCAAGTTTTGTACGTCATTGTTACCAAGAAAACCACAATTAAATTGTATTATTTTTTTATCATTAATTAATACAGAGCTATTAAATAACTCATTTTTTAATGACGTAATTATGGTACAAATAACACTGAAGGCTTGATTGTTAGGTCCCTCTTTAATAGCATATCATTTTCTTTTTCTATGCGAACATTTCTAAGCGAACATGTTCTTACGAACATTAATATATTTTTTTGAATAAGAAAATATGTAATTTTAAATGATTTATAACAATTTAGAAATCACGTTTCAAAAATGAGGATGAAAAAACTTCAAAAAGTGGAGCGTGTTTAAATGTTTAAAAAATTTATAAATCCAAAACTAATTCGAATTTAAAAAATTGCTTACTTAGATGTCCAGTTCAAACCTATTTGTGCACTCCCGAAAAAAATTGGACCTCTCCTCTTAATAGTGTTTCAGAAACTCGACGGACAAAATTACTTGTAAGCGAAATTTTATCAACGACGACTTTAATATTAAATAACTTATAAACTAATAACAGTATTGAAACAAAAATATATTCTTCGTATTTATCAAACATTTCTTAACAAATTCACTTAATTTCGTAATTTTATGACTTTTACATTTTGAGATACGATCTGAATACCATTGAAAGAACTGAAAATTCTCCCTAGGGCTTACTTTTTTTTGAAAATAGAGAGATATTTACACTAACGAGCTATTCAAAATATCAAAACAAAATACAGAAGAGTTAAATAAAGAAAAAAAATACCTATTAAGTTTTTCTCTGTAGGGAAGTTTGTTACACCTATAGTTTTCTGTACGTATTTGTCCTACCTTGGTCCTGGTGTGGAAATTTGTAAAATAGGCTAATAGCTCCAGTATCGTCCATATGAGAATCAGTTCGTGGCCTTAAATTAGGAGGCAGTATTTTCAGAAGTTTGTTAAAATAAAAAATGGGTGTTGAATAATTTGATTATATTTTAAATTCCTTCTAAAACGAGAGCCCCAGTTGGTAAGGCGTTCAGCTACTAATCAGAGAATTGGTGGTTCGAATCCGTGAAATGGACTTGACATAGAAAAGTAAAAAAGTAGTGATCTTACGATCGGAGGGTTGCCAGCTTCGCTACAAAAATACTAGAAAGTCGTCAAGAATATCCAACAAATTATACTGGCGTGTATACGGGACTGGTGCACGATTCATTAGATCGGGGTCCAAAGTCCCGACGTCTATGGAAGGCGTTGGGTGCCAGTTCTGGTGTTTCCTCGTCATCTGACCATGGTTCTAAAATAACGAGGTGTATGAATGTGTGTGTGAATGTGTATGTGTTCCCGGGTCTTTCCTTCGAGATTGACCCCGAACCGTCGTCAATAGCCCACTGTGCAGCTCTAGTGCGACGTTATTTAACAAAACCAAAACCAAACCAAACCTTCTAAAACGAAAAATATGCATTTCAGACAATGTAAGTTGGAAAATCTGAGTGGGAACAGTTGACTCTAATGCCCTATAGCTATATCCGCCGCTCTTTCCGTTAATACTTTTACAAATCTTTTAAAGCAAAACAATCATCCATTGACTAATCCGGTTTTTTTTTAAAAGAGAAAATATCGTAATCCACTTTAAATTCCTGTACCGGAAATTACTTTTTCCGTTGCCATTCTTGGGGAGAGAAAAAAAACGGAAAAGATGAAAAAAGGGGGGTTAGCTTCAAAAATAAATAATAAAAAATATTCGAAAAAGGGTTGAAGAAGAAGAAGAGGAGAGGAAACGGGCCATTGTGCGCATGACCGTTCCGTCGCGTGTAAACCGATCCGTTGAAATGGATCCGTTGCCTATCCATTGCTATCCACTGAATGGAAAGGTTAAGAAGTTACCAAGAATCCCTTGAGTATCAGGTTACGCAGTCACTTTCTACCAAAAATTCGATACTTTCGAATGAATATCACTTTTTTTTAAGCTTTTTATATATATATATGAAATTGCTACTTTTTTTATATACCGATTGTGTGAATTTTTAACATTGCAGCAGTAATGGGGGTAAAATGTTTCCTTATAATATCCGCGGCATTGGGAATATATTTCGAACTTTCTAATAAAGAGCACATGCAACTTCCTTCGCTTTATTGAGGTTTTTTGTTTAGAAAAAAAATTCAGTTTTAGAGTTCATGCGAAAACAAGAATGGCGATGTTTTATCTGTCATAAAAAGCCATAATTGAATTGTGGTAAAGTACGTTTTAAAGAAATAAATAAAACTTACTTTAAACACTTCATTAGTAACAGATGATGAGTACTTGCATTGAAATAACATTGGCGGCGGGAATACAGTGGTAATAAGTAGTGAAAACAGTGTTCAAAAGTAGTGTTACTGATGCACTGACATACATAAAATAGTTGTTCAGAAGATGGTTTTTCACGTTATTTGATGTCGATTGCTTAAATGGAAACTGAGTTATTGCAATTCAATTTTCTTACTTTCCATTTTTTTTGGCACATTTTTTTAACATTACTTCTGTTTATAACTTTTTCGCGTCGCCATAATAGCTTAGCGGATAAGACTGTAGACAGCGGTACTGCATACCTGTATTCGAGGTAAGTTTCAGTTGTAATTGTATTTGAGTGCATGGACGTACTCGTTTTTCTTTGAGTACAATTGCATCGTAAGTGAGCGATGACGCATTTATTCAAATTTAAGTAATCGTACTTTCTCAAAATGAGCAGTGTGATTTAATATTGCTCATATCAGCTTCTGTTCAAGCTATCTTAACAGAGCGACCTGACAAACTTAAAATGGTTATTCAGAAGATGGTTTTCCACATGATTTGA
This sequence comes from Troglohyphantes excavatus, assembly GCA_963932185.1. Classification (NCBI taxonomy): domain Eukaryota; kingdom Metazoa; phylum Arthropoda; class Arachnida; order Araneae; family Linyphiidae; genus Troglohyphantes; species Troglohyphantes excavatus. The sequence continues at coordinate 6,275,012 of OZ010677.1, read as the reverse complement.
TGTCGATTTTTAAGTACCTATTTTTAACAATGTATGATTTTATCAAGTTTCAATCAAATCATTTCATTATTATCATAGATAAGTGCAGACAAGCACAAACTCTCTCTCTCTCTCTCTCTCTCTCTCTCTCTTTTGTACAAATGATCTGTCCAACGGACTGGAGACTTATAACCTGAAACGACAAAATAAGAGGTTGACAAATTTTGTTTAAATTTTAATATTGGAAAGGGTATGAATCAAATTAGGGAATAGTTTACCGTTTCTTTTGAATTATTACAAGATATTTTTAGGGCAATAGCCCAATTGCGGCCGAAGCGGTGCGGGTTTACTATATTTTCAAAGAAGAAAACATTTGTTTATCACCCAGACAAAAGGTTGCTATGGGCCGCAATTGGAACTTTCCGATTTTTAGAATGAGACTATACAACAGGCTCTCAATTAAAACTTCCCTATCCAACAACAACAAAAATATCCTAATACCAGAAAGAATTAGAGCAGAAATTATAAGCTAACCATACATAAAATACTGCACCGGACACCTTTTCGCGTCTGGCGGAATTGGTTGGCGCTGTGAAGTCGGTTAAAAATATCCGACGTATTATTTTGGTATACATAAGGATGATATGGTCAGCTATGTTGTATGTTTTTTTTTCTTAGAATAATTTGTTTTGGCAGACTTCTATCAAAACTCTAATAACAAGTCAAAGGTACCCTAAATTTGTTTATTTTTACTTCAAACCCTTTTACGAAACCACAGGAAAAAAGGGGGGAAGGGAATGGTATATATACCACAAGACGAGGAGGTAGGAGATGAAAAGATCCGGAGCACAAGACCCAACAAAAGATTGAATTTTTTTTTCTAAATTAAAAAAAAAAGAAACGATACGTCAATCAAAAACTCCATCTCCGAACTGAAATGAAGAGGGAAAGGGAATTAAATTTTTCCCTAACTTCCTGAGATCGGGGTCTCTTAGAACTACTCTGCTCGCATTGGATTCAGACAATGAGGGGGGTAAAAATGTACAAGTTTTTTTTCTTTCTTCTTTTTTCCAAACCACGTTTTCAAACAATTTTTGTACGGTTTGCGAAAGGGGGAAGGGAGAAAAGACAGATATACATTTTTTTTTATAGATCTGTTGTCAGTTGCGTTGTTTCCGGTTGTGGACCGGAAGTGACGTGTGCGGGACCTGTTAAGCCTCGGCATTCTCTTTCGGCGTGTTTTGTGTTGTATCACTCCTTTTGGGCGGAAAATTAGAAAATTGGATTTCCTCCCCCCTCTATCTCTTCCCTCCCTCCCCAGTACCCCTTCTTGTATACCCTTTTACTAAAAAAAGAAATTCGTTCCCTGTATTGGAACGCGTAGTTTTTTATGCATCTAAAACCTGGAAGATGTATAATAATGGACAAATACTAGGCTGAAATGAATGTTGCCGAGTCATCTTCTCTGTGGGATTCTATTATTCGTATTTAGTACTATAGATAGTGCTTTTTTTTAAAAAAAAAAGCGCTCTTTGATGCTTCAAGTAAAAAAGATATTCATACTGCATTTGAATGGAAAGCGAGAGATTATTTCTGTATATTTTTTTAAGGTTTATAATATACTATAGTTTAGTGTATAAGAGTTTTCTTCTTTTGAAGTCGGTTTTATTTTTTTTTATTAAAAGATCAAAATATGAAAAACAGAAACCGAGGGAATATCCTATTTTACTTGAAAAGAGGGTTCACAAACTGTAGAAAGTTAGAAAAAGTATGAGTTAGTTGCTTTCTTTTCTATGAAAAAAGTTATTTTGGTGTGTCAAAAATTGAACTCGTTTGAAAAGGGATTTCAAAGTGTAACTGAAATTCTGTATATATCGATATATAAAAAATTTCGATTAATCGTTTGTTCAGTAATCGATGGCTAAAAACAGAATCATTGTTTGACCAAATCACTATTATTTGACATACAATGATTGTGTCTTCGATATATACAAAATTTCAATTAATCGTTTGTTCAGTAATCGATTGCTGAAAACAGAATCATTGTGTGACCATTTCACTGTTATTGGACATACAATGATTGTGTCTTCGATATATACAAAATTTCAATTAATCGTTTGTTCAGTAATCGATTGCTGAAAACAGAATCATTGTGTGACCATTTCACTGTTATTGGACATACAATGATTGTGTCTTCGATATATACAAAATTTCAATTAATCGTTTGCTCAGTAATCGATGGCTGAAAACAGAATCATTGTGTGACCATTTCACTGTTATTGGACATACAATGATTGTGTCTTCGATATATACAAAATTTCAATTAATCGTTTGCTCAGTAATCGATGGCTGAAAACAGAATCATTGTGTGACCATTTCACTGTTATTGGACTTACAATGATTGTGTCTTCGATATATACAAAATTTCAATTAATCATTTCCTCAGTAATCGATGGCTGAAAACAGAATCATTTTGTGACCAAATCACTATCATTGCACATACAATGATTGAGTCTTCGATATATACAAAATTTCAATTAATCGTTTGTTCAGTAATCGATGGCTGAAAACAGAATCATTGTGTGACCAAATCACTATTATTGGACATACAATATACGATATATTTGCCTGTTTTGATAAGAAATTAAATGTCGCAAAATTCCAAAGTTACCTATTTATGACATTCCATTTTCGAATACAAATCACAAGTTTACATTATAGAGGAAGAGGAGGCGTAATGCAATTTTGTATGCAATATTTAAGAAATGTAATATATTTTTAATAATGTTTCAATTGTTGTCAAAAATTTATTTTAAGTTCGTAACCTAAAATATATTCACATTTTGGTGTTCAGTAACTCGTCAAAAAATAATTTATAACTAAATTTAATAAAAAAAAACATGCAACTGCTATTAAGAGTTTAGTTTTAAGTTAATTTTTAACAAAGCTTTTAAAATTTTTAAAATTTTTTAAAAATTTTAGACGGGACAAAAAAAATTTAAAAAAAATATTTTGAGAAAAATGACGAATGTTTAAGACGAAGAGTAGGTAGATAGATGATAAATGGTATATAAACACATGCTCACTTTCTTCAATTGCTTTAAAAAATGTGTACATACCTTCTTAAATATGTATAGCATCGTTTTGTGCAAAATAAATGTAAATCTCCTGTAATTTCTTATACTTCTCCTATCTCACACAGTCAACCATTCACATTGCATCGCAAAAAACGGAAGTTCTCATTAATGAATGATTTTTTTTTATCCAAAGGTACTCGTAAAGCATGGCCTTGTCAATCACAGCTACTGACACTAAGTCCCTTCACCACCCCTTGGGCCCAGAGAATGGGTTTCACCCTCCAATTACTTGTTCTGGATACTTTCGCTTTCCGGTTTATTTGCGACAAAAGCTGAACAACGTGTCCCATTGCGATGCGGAAATGTCTATCTCAACATGAGACAGTTGGAGAAATGGATATTGGAGATAGAAATCTGTAATGCAGCAACTTTATAACATGGAAAAGGAAGGGTGCAATGCACAAATTACTGTATATAACGAGAGTTGTAAGGTTGAGCAGTGCCGTCATATAATAGTTTTTATTTCCGGGGGGGGGGGGGGGGGGGGGGGGGGGGGGGACAAGAAATGTTACAACTTAACAATTCGAAATTCCGATCTTGAAAGACTCGAAATTCCCACCTTGAAAGATTGAAATTTCGAACTTGAAAGATTCGAAATTCCCAACTTGAAATATTTAAAATTCCCAACTGAAAGATTCGAAATTCTCAACTTAACGACTCAAAATTCCAAAACTTGAAAGATTCGAAATTCTCACCTTGAAAGATTCGAAATTCCCTACTTGAAAGTTTCGAATTTTCAACTTAACGATTCGAAATTTCCAACTTGAAATATTCTAAATTCCAAACTCTGAAATATTCAAAATACCGAACTTGAAAGATACGAAATACACAACTTGAAAGATACGAAATTCCCAACTTGAAAGATTCGAAATTCTCAACACAACAATTCGAAATTCCCAAATTGAAACATTTGAAATTCCCAACTTGAAACATTTGAAATTCCCAACTTGAAAGATTCGAAATTCCCAACCTAACGACTCGAAATTCCCAACCTAAAAGATATAAAATATTCAACTTAACAATTCAAAATTCCCAATTTGTAAGATTCAAAATTCCCAACTTGAAAAATTCGAAAAATTCCTAACCTGAAAGATTCGAAATTCCCAACTTGAAATATTCTAAATACCCAACTTGAAAGATACGAAATTCTCAACTTAACAATTCGAAATTCCCAACTTGAAAGATTCGAAATTCCCAACTTAACGACTCGAAATTCCCAACTTAACGACTCGAAATTCCCAACTTGAAACATTTGAAATTCCCAACTTGGAAAGATTCGAAATTCCCAACCTAACGACTCGAAATTCCCAACCTAAAAGATATAAAATATTCAACTTAACAATTCAAAATTCCCAATTTGTAAGATTCAAAATTCCCAACTTGAAAAATTCGAAATTCCTAACCTGAAAGATTCGAAATTCCCAACTTGAAATATTCTAAATACCCAACTTGAAAGATACGAAATTCTCAACTTAACAATTCGAAATTCCCAACTTGAAAGATTCGAAATTCCCAACTTAACGACTCGAAATTCCAAACTTAACGACTCGAAATTCCCAACTTGAAACATTTGAAATTCCCAACTTGAAACATTTGAAATTCCCAACCTAACGACTCGAAATTCCCAACCTAAAAGATATAAAATATTCAACTTAACAATTCAAAATTCCCAATTTGAAAGATTCAAAATTCCCAACTTGAAAGATTCGAAATTCCCAACCTGAAAGGTTCGAAATTCCCAACTTGAAAGATTCGAAATTCTCAACTTGAAAGATTAGAAATTCTCAACTTAACAATTCGAAATTCCCAACTTGAAAGATTCGAAATTCCCAACTTAACGACTCGAAATTCCCAACTTAACGACTCGAAATTCCCAACTTGAAATATTCAAAATTCTCAACTTGGAAAGATTCGAAATTCTCAACTTAACAATTCGAAATTCCCAATTTGAAAGATTCGAAATTCCCAAATTGAAAGATTCGAAAATCCCAACTTGATAGATTCGAAATTCCCACGCCAGTAAAAACATAAAAATAATATATTAATAAGTAATGAGTATTCTTAGTATTTACATATGTTTTGATTTTTTTTCCAATATTCGAACAAATGTAACAAAACAAGTCACAATTTTGTTTACTGAAGTTTGTAAGGCAATTTTTTAAAGGTAAATTTAGTAGCAAAATATGTTAAAGGTGTTAGATATTTATATAATATGTGTGATTTGAACGCCCTCAAAATATAAAGTGTAAACCTGGGCTTCACGGGCCTATTCGGTAATCAGACCCTGCCTCTTACAAATTCAATATTTAACTTATCCCTCAGACCTCAGAGGGCTGAAGCCTGGTCATTTGTCAAGTGTACCCACACATAGCTCTAAATAAACTGAAACCTCACATAAAAACCCAAACCCCCCCTCATAAAACAATCAAACAAGAACACAACCAAACCTAATCCTCAAATTCGATCTCCGACAAAAACCCAACGCCGACACATCGTCATTCAAGCTTCCATCACCAGTTATTAATTGACTGACACATCGTCCCCGCGTTTCCTATCGGGAATTCCAGCAGCCGACAAGACCCATCGGGAATTCCCATCACGAAGCCGAGCAGCAGCCGAATACACGTCGGCGGGCAACAACAATAAAAGGTCAAAAAAGGGAAACGCCCCCCCCCCCCCCCCCCCCCTACAATAATTCAAAGATATCGAGAACGTGCGCGTCTATCCGAGCCGATCTGTCTAATTGCGTGGCGGGTCGTTTGGTGCGACAGGATTTAGCCTTGTCCGGGGACATGTCGGACACAAATGAAGCGTCCGGCAGACAAGAGTCGGGCTGTGGAACGATGGGTAGTCGCACGCTAGGCAAGTCAGAGATAGATGATGAATGGTTGTTTGGGTTCATTGGTATGGATAGTGGGATCGGAGGAACGCAAGATCGTGACTTGTTGTTTTTTGTTTGGGTAGGGGATTGATGTAATCCCAATGATTAGGGGAGTCGGACGGGATATTTGGTGTCTGAAACCAGTTCTGGTCAGAGCTAATTGTCAGCCTTCGTATAACAGACGCAAATGAGAATTTTCGAATTGGTTTTCTTTCGATCTGTTGCTTAACTTCAGAGGAACACTCTATGCCAGTGATTCCCGAAAGGTGGTCCACCGGACGATGATTGAAGCAAGGGATGCCCGCCTTTAAATGAGGGCCCCATTGCTCTCAAATTGACCCTGGAACCAGAGACTGATTTACGGCAGGGCATTCGGGGCACTTGTCCATGTCCCCCTTTTTAAGGTGCCTCCAAAAAAAGAAGTTGAAAATAAATTTACTAAACTAATTAATTTGTTTTTAATGAATACATTGTAATTTTTTTTTGTGCAAAACTTCTACTATTTTATTCAATTAAATCCACTTTCATGTTTCCTGCGTGTTCTTGATGCATGTCATGTTTCGCATCGCATTCTATTATGTTTATCTATGGTTTTATTTTAAAGTACGTCAGGGGCCCCTATACGTTCTTTTGTCCTGGGCCCTTAAACTTGCAAGTCAGTCCCTGCTTGAAACATCACATCAAGCTTTTACATGCACCAAAATCCGTACCCCCTGAATGCTATTAAAGTTAAACATATTATAAATAATATAATAAAATATATTAATAAAGTATTATTTCTGAGAGTACGCTAGGTTAGCCCGACTTTAAATGGGTGAAATTACCCCCTCCCCCCGGTGCGACGGGCCTGCTTCCATGAACATATATGAAAAAGAAGTTCCCGGTTCAATTTGAGTTTTAGCTCGGTGTTCGTGTTTTAATGTTAATTAGAAACTGCTGCTCTAAACCTTCGCAACCTTTACCTACCGCAATCTCGGGAGAGGCGATTTAATATATTTTTTTGCTAGTATAGGAAGGTTAGGTACTAAACTGTTTTTTGCAAGTATCATACATCATTGTTACCAATAAGAAAAACACCATTAAATTTCATAATTAAATTAGTTTTATCAATAATAATGCATAACCATTAAATTACTCAAATTTTAGTACTATAATTATCGTGCAAATAGTACAAAAGGAATTATTTTGAAGTCCCTCTTTAATTGCATATCGTTCTCTTTTTCAAAGATAGTTTCACTAGCGAGCTATTCAGAAGAACAAAACAAAACATAGAATACATTTTTTTTATTTATTGGTTATAGTGTACCTGCATTTTTAAACAAATTCGTTCATTTATTTGTTATTCATTTCTGTAACATTCTTTCATTTCATTAACTTAATAATCTATCATCAAAGGTACAAGAACAAAAACCAATAAACTATTTATCCGAAGCAGTTAATGAGAAGTAATATAACAATAATTATACTACATGAATAACACCGTGAAATTTCATAATTAATTTAGTTTTATCATTATTAATGCAGATTTATTAAATTACTCAAATTTTAGTAATATAATTATCGGGCAACGAATAATTTTGAAGTCCCTCTTTAATTGCATATCGTTCCCTTTTTCGAAGATAGTTTCACTAGCGAGATATTCAAAAGAATAAAAAACAAAATATACAAACATATTTTTTTAAAAAAAATTTATTCATTGTCTATTTCTGTTTGTGCAGTTTTTTTTTTTTTTGCACCTGTAATCTTTCGTATTTATTGGAAGTTTGTAAAATAAGGTGATATCTCAATTATTCTTCAGAAGTTTGTTATAATAAAAATCAGGTGTTGAATTATTTGATTTTTTTTTTATTATTATTTCTTCTAAAACGAAAAATATCCATTTTAGTTAGTGGCTGTTAAAAAAATCTAAAAGAAAGCAATTGCCACCAATACTCTGTAAGAAGATCTACTACAGCTACACTGTTAAAAATAAGTATTCAAAAATAAGTAAAATGTACTCATTTTTGATTACATTCGATGCTTATCATAGCTCCGAATACATAAGTTTCATTTTTGGTAAAAGACGTGTACTCAAAAATTAATAAAAATGAAAAAAAACAGTAGTTTGCCTACATAGGCTGACTTCATAAACCACTTTCGATAAATTTCGACCATTACAACTTAGACTTACCTGAAACCCAAGTCAGCACCACCGCTGTCTACAGTCTTACCCTTTAAGCTATCAAGGCGACGCGAAAACGTTATAAACAGAAGTAATGTTAAAAAGGTGTGCCAAAAAAATGGGAAGTAAGATAATTGAATTGAAATAACTCAGTTTCCATTTAAGCAATCGACATCAAATAATGTGAAAAACCATCTTCTGAACAATTATGTTATGTTTGTCCGGCAGCTTTGTTAAGATAGCATAAACATAAGCTGATATGAGCAATATTAACCCTCCTGGCGGCAACGACGAGATATCTCGGAAACTTTTCTGTACGGAAAGCGGCACAGGACGAGTATACTCGTCTAGCTTTTCTACACCCTGAGCGGCACCGACGAGTATTCTCGTCTCTTATCTTTTTTCCTTCCCCCCAGACCTCCCATAGCTTACTAATTGGGGGCTGGGCTGAAAGACATATGGAAGTTCTTTCCCCTGTTGGGGGAAGGACACTATTCACTTTTGTAGAAGACGGCAATCTTTTAGTTGTCTACTTGAGAAGCGTAAAGTGATGATTTAAAAACTTAATATTGATTTTTTAAATTAATTTTAGATGTTGTCTTCCATTAAGTATTCGAATTTATATTTAGCTGGAATGTTGATATTATTAATAGGAACGAAACTGTTAATGTACTGAATATAATAATTGCTATTTTAAAAAACTTAAGAGAAAAGTTATGAAAGAAAATATTTTTGGTTCTGATTTATCGGAAAAATTAAGGAATTAAAATATTAAGGTTTAATTATATCCTTTTATTCGGATTTAAATTGGGATGGTGACCATTGAAAGTTTTAATACAAAATTCTAATAGTTTTTCAGTTTATTAATATGTATTAAAAAATACATTTCAAATAACAAGTTATTTCATTTAAATAAAATTATTTGATCTAATTCAAACTATTTCATCTAATTAAAATTATTTCAACTAATTAAAATTATTTGATCTAATTAAAATATGTCAAGTAATTTAAATAATTTCATCTGTTTTAATTTTTACATTAAATTTAAATTATATATGTACTAATTAAAAGTATTACATCCAATTAAAATATTATAGTATTTTACTTAAATTATTTCATTACTTATTAAATTTATTATTTTAGAAAAGTTTTTACTGATTTTTTTTTGCTGGAAATAATAAATGTTATTGATTGATTAATAATTGGTTACAAACAATTTATAAATTTATTAAAATTAAATTATGACAAATCTTATAGAATAAACTTATATTTTGAAATTAATTCATTAATTTTTCGAAATATTTTTTAATATATCAAAGCGTTATTTACAGGAGCAGTTTTTTTTTTTAAAGTTTTAAAAATCCTCGATTACAAAATTTTAATTTTAATCTATCATTTGATTATAAGAAATATTTGATTTGTATAAGTTTTTTCAAATTCATTGAGTTATTACAGAAATTACTTAAACGTACAGCAATTATTCTACGATTTTTTATTTACAACTGTAATATTTATATTGGGCATGCTGAAATGCCCAAGTTAATCTTGTTCTATCCCAGACAAATACTATTAGAAACTTATCATGTGATGAGGGGATATTGCACGTTATATCTTTCATGGATCAATACCTCTAGGAAAGAGGCTGTATCCCCTAAATCGATTCGTCAGCGAATATGTGCATCAAATGTGAGAGAGTAAAATATAAAAAACTTTTTTTGTATGCTTCCAATTTGTCAGTTTACAACCGGGAGATTATATATACGGTTTGGTTCGATTAATTTACGTCGCATTAGATTTTGGTTTTGGTTTGGTTAAATAACGTCGCACTAGAGCTGCACAGTGGGCTATTGGCGACCACGTCGCATTAGAGCTGCACATTGGGCTATTGGCTACGGTTCGGGGTATATCTCGAAGGAAAGACCCAGGAACGATGCCTCGTATTTTTGAATGGTCAGATGACGAGAACACAACCTGAGATGGCACCCCATGCGACCTCAATAGGCGTCATGACATTGTTTCGAGATCAGATTTATCTTGCACCAGTCCCATATACACGCCAGTATAATTTGTTGGATATTCAGGACGACTTTCTAGCATTTTTGTAGCGAAACTGGCAACCCTCCAATCACAAGTCCCTACTTTTTTTTAATTGTCTTTGTCAAGTCCAACGCCTGGGCTCGAACTAGTAATCCTCTGATTTCCAGCTAAAGGCCTTTTTGCATTGAACAACTGGAGGCCCCAGATTATAAATACAAAAGGTGGGTTAAATCGTAAGATTAATTATATTATTAAGATTATTAACTTACAAAAAAAATTGTGGAAATATTTTTTAAATGTTTTAATTTATTATAAAATAAGATTGGGAGTCTTTCGTAATCCTGTTAGTATTAACTTTCACATATACAAATTCTCCATATGTTATACATTCTTTCCTTTGCTATTCGCTAAGCTGTAGAGTGTGCCCTAAAGTCAAATCGGGTCGGTTGATTCCAAAATCCTATAACTCTTATTGTTGGTGGAAACTATTTGCAGTTGTGTAGGATTGTACAGTGAGCCCACGTGTTAGGCAATGTGAGTGTTTCTGAGAAGGCTCTAATGACAATTTAAATTTTCATAATGCCCGACTCTAGACTGGATTCCGGGGAAATAAAATGTGTCGGTGAAGTGGTTGTGTTTTTTATTTTGTTAGTAAATACCAATGGCTAACAGACCCGGTTTCCAGTCGAAAAGAAAAGCACAAACAAGCACCATTCTTTTGTACGACTGCGGCCTTTCACCAGGTGTGTTTTCAGGGGCAATTGAAAACCGCTTGCGAGTGGAATGAACAAAGCGGTTCAACGATGACCCCGGACAAAATCTGCAAAATGATATGGGGGGGGGGGGGGGGGACGAGAAAACATAATGGTGGAAAATAGAAATCCATGGTTGATAGGTTTAATACGAGCGGGAAAAGAAAGAGGTTGTTATAAGGTAAACATTAGGTGAATATGTGATTTCTGTAATTGAATAATTAATCTTATCAGATTGTACGGTACGGAATTCAGATAAACTCTTTTTGTTTGCGCCGTGTGGAATAATTAAAGTTTCTTATTTGTACAATTTTTTTTTACGGAATCAGAAACTTATGTAAAAAAGGCATATTTTTGTACACAATTCCATCAACATTGTCCATGTCATTCCATCAACTGCCAAATTAACTATAAAAATGCGTGCTTTATAGTAAAAACGTAATTTATTGCAGTAACTAACTAACTGCAAAATTTGATTTTTATTTTTAAAGTAAGGAATAAATATTATAATTGAATTATGCGCTACATCCACATCGGGAAGATGTTATCTAATATTTTAATTTTTCTATATCAATTTTAAAAATCAATGTTATAAAAGATATAATATTTTTTTTTATTTTCAGATAATTTGAAAAAAAGTACACTTAGTTTATGAAATAAAGGATTTAATTTTAACATATTCAGATGACGAGCACAGACCTGAGCTGGCACCAACTTCATTTAACATAGGCGTGAAAACTTTGGATCATGGCAGGTTTAACGTGCACAATTCCCCTATACACGGTTGATGTTTATTGCGGAGGAACGGAACTGGCAACTGTCCGATTTATTCTTTAAATAAATTCGAAAATCTTACACAATTATTGTCGGATTAATTTAAAATACTCTTTTCCTAGCTTTATAAGACACTGGGTCTCCATAGTAAAGTTGTAAATTTCGTAATTGGCGAGCTGTGAGTTCAAATATCGACTTCAACTGCGCAGCGAGGTAGTGATCAGGGGTTGCAGCTTCGTACATTTTCATACGCAAAAAAAATGTCCATCCTAAATAAATAGCGGATTTGTGCACGTTTAATCTGTCGTGGCTCGAAGTCCCCACGACTGTGTCAGGTGCATAGGGTGTTTGCTCAGGTCTTGTCCTAGTCAGCTGATCATTGTCAAAATTACGACTCCCGGGTTTTCCTTTATGGAGAGATCCTGAACCAAAGCCCGTGCTATGTCACCCAACCCCTATTCATTATGATGTATAGAGAGCATTCTGTGTAAAAATACTACGACATGACAATTGCGGACCCGCCCTGCTGCTGCCTGTTGACCAAAGAGGCGCATTGTTTGCGAAAACTAGTTCCTCCATACGGAAGCCACGTGCAATCCAAAGTTAGGTTTTCTTAGAAAGGTGCGAATAGCAGCTGGTGGATCACATCTTGTCCTGCTATGTGTTCAGGAAGGGGGGGGGGGGTAAACTTGTTAGGAATAAAGAAGTTCTTTTGAGAGCTGTGGTTTGTGTTGTTCAAGTAACCCCTAAGTTACGCTAGTTTTTCATTGTAAGCTATTTTTTTGAAGAAAAAATAATCTGATTATATATTCATTTTTATTAAGAAGGTATATGTGTGTCGTTTAATTTTAAAAATCAAATTAGTGGAATTTGGGGAATAGCCATTAATTAGGTCTGACTATACAGGTTAAAATGTAAGGAAATCCAATTCTGGAACAATGAAACAAAAGACGTTCGAGAACTGTATCAGGCTTCGCAGCAGGTCCCTTTTTTTTCCCTAAAAGTCCTTTTTTTTTTAAAAATACGGTCCCTTATTTTAGCAAAAATATTTTTTCCCCTTTATGCCTATGATAACACAATTCTGGCCCTTTCCCCTCTCCTATTTAACCAAATATTAATTATATTTATTTTGAAATCGCCATTACAAAAATCACCATTTATGTTAGTATTTATGTTGGGTCTGCTAATAGGGTGTTGCAACTCTCGAAATATCGTTAAATCAGGAGCAGGCTTACTGTTTTTGTCTTTACAAATGTAATTAATCACATTGGTGTAGAATATAGGGCCATGTGTAAAAAATTTCTGTCCTTCCAGAACCACCGGATCTCGTTTATGCATTGTATCAAAAACAAAATGTAAATGAAGACCTTGTTTAGGAGAAGAATGATAAATAGCAGGTTCAAGTGTAAATTGTAATTATATATATTCCCAGTACCTCATATTGTAATTAGAAAAATACTGTTCGATTTACATTTTATTTGTAAAATAGACATAAGTGGCATAAGTATAACTGCTAAATTTCAATTCGGACCATAATTTTAAAATTAAAAACAAACACACGTGAGATTATTGAAAACATATTAAAAAAGTATTTTCGCACAATAGTTACATGCCCAATAATTTCTAAATGAGCAGATACAATTTGAATTTTTCTGTTACAAGCAACTAATTTTTCATTTAGATGTCCAATAGTTGCCAGTGCGCGACTAGCATGTATTGTTACATAGAAAATATAGCTTTTTTTTATTTAAAACTCTTTTTGCTCTATTGAGTTTTTCCTATAATTTTGTATCTAACATTGATGACCTAAAATTTAATGAGTATTTAAGTTTTATAGGTCCTTTTTTTAAAGATTTTTAGTCCCTTTTCCCCTAGGGACACATGTAAAAAGTGTTACGAGCTCTGCTATATAGAAAATTCGAAAGTTTTTTAAATCTGTTATTTAAACGTTACCAAAAAAACAAAACACAGTTGAGCTACAAAGAGAAATAAAACATCTTGTATAAACGAAGCACGATGTCCCGAAAAGCAATTTTTCAGGTTCTTTTTAATCAATACAACTTCCAATAGCTGATTACGAAATATATTTAAACTGAATATATCCCGAGGCAAAATATTAATATGACACGTGTATGCCCTTCGTATGCCCGACTGATTTATAGTATGCGAGAAATATGCCAAACATGCTATCGAACTGATGATCGCGGAGGCTGTATGCCAAGAGTATGCGAACGGCATATGCTTCCGATTTCGATCCAATTTATAGCAACATTAATTGGATGTTTACAACTTCTTCAGTTCCACTTCATTATTTATGGGTTGTTTGAGGAGAATTACAAAAGCACACTGACTCGGCTTTTTTATTCCTACGATCTTATTTTACTCTATAGACTTGACTTGTTGGAGTGTTTTTGTGAGACGATGTGGCCAACGGTTTTTCGAATAGTATTCCAATTACACTGTTTGCGTTAGTTATACGGTCGAAGACAAAGGAAAAAATTGTTGTTTCTGCCAATCTCATTAGAGACTAGTTGAGGGACTGTGAAATAAAAACTGTGCTGTACGATGGAATACTGTGAACGGTTCAGCCAAATACACAGAGGAATACCTCCCACAGTGGAGAAAGGTGCAAGCTTAACATGAATAATAAATTCGGATGGTTCCTCAGTAGAGTCTCAGGACGTGAATGAATTTATTACGGAAGATATATCTTCAGGTGCTGGTGGAATCAAGGTAGGAGTTACCAATAGACGCATTAGGCCCGTGCCTAGAGGCCACAACTTTTATTTAACTAACTAAAATTTATTCAACTTACGCGTGCTCATATATACTTAAAAAATATGCGTATTTTTCAAAATTGCAACATAAGATTCGAAGCTATTATAAACGCATGAGGTATTCTAAACTGATTTCGAATTAACTTTCTAGTTTGTTATATTTAATTTTTTAAATGAATATATTATTACGTCGCACGATAATTAAGGGTGTCATCTTAATAAATGAGAAGAGAACGCTGTGATACACTGTCCTTGTCTGACGAATAAAAATTAAAATAATTGAATGGTAGTAATTGTACGAAACCAGCATGGAAACACTGGCACTCTACTGCTTCTACGTCCTGTTGACAATGATTATACATAATCACTATTTCAAAAATAAGCAATAATAATCATTAAATCATAAACAACACAACTACACTAAAATCCATTAACATAATATCTTAACCAAATTGTATTCAATAACTATATAAGAAAAATGTGCCCATCTCTACTCAGATGACGTGGAAAGAATGAAACTCTTATAAAATGGAAATTTTAATGAGGAAAAGTTTTGACCATGCAATTAAAATTGTTTTGAATATAACGTAATCTATAAAAGTCTAAAATAAGTAAATGTAAGGTTTAAAATTGGAAATTTAAGAAAGGAAGTAATAAAACGATTTAAAAATTCGTACAAAGAGCGGTCATTTATTACGCCACGCTATTTTTCATTTTATTTGTCTATCCCTCTTCTCCATGTCACGCACTGATACATTAGTTTTAATCCTCCCCATACTTTCCTCCCTCCCCCTTGTCTCCACAATACATTTTTGCAGTTAAAAGACAGTCATTAGGGCCGCTTTTTCTCACACCGGGAAAACCGGAGTCGGGTACGGCACCGGCAGCAGGTGGCAATGTTATTAAATTAGAACTTTTCACGTAGCCCGATGCGGCAATGTATACCGTAGCATTGCATCCGGCGCCATCACCGGTACTGGTTTTCCCGGTGTGTGAAAAAACAGCCTTAAACTTACACTCTATTTACTTTATTCAACATCCCTTTAGAAAGGCTGGGAATTTTATTACAATAGACTTGTATCATTGTCTGTAAAACAAAAAAAAAATGCACCCAACCCCTAACATTTTGCTATTTCTTCGCATATACTTATAGTCAGTGCTCGATTTCTAAAAATAGAGGTACCAGAACAGTAACCTTCCGTGGAGTGTGGGAGTGCAATGCAGCATCCATCAAACCCAAATCTGGAATCATAATAATTTTTTACTAAAGAGAGGGACCGGAACGCCGTTCCGGAGCGTTCCGGCTATACATTTAAACATTTTAGGACGGAACACTATTAATTATTTTTAATAAGAGTAAGACTTTTAAATATAATTAATATTGTTTGATATTTTTACATTTCGCGGCTTTGGTAAAATATTGTCTATACTATAAATCTGCAACTTTATTTTGAAATACTTAGATTTACGAAGCGGGTAATCAAAAAATTATATAATCCACATAACAATAAAAAATAAAACATATATTTAGTTATTAATATTTTTTTTGTATTAGGAAAATAGTAACGTGTATGCTCTCAGTTATCAAACACATCTTCTAAATGTTAAATCTTCATTTGTTGCGCAGAGGCAAAAGTTGTAAAGAAAAACTACTTCCTTGAAAAGAAAAAAATGCTATCTGTACAAAACACTGTGCAGTGCGATAATGCACACTTTAAACTAAATCTCCCTTTACTGAGCACAACCACATCTGCGAACTAAACCGAGGGTCATTTCAACACCGGCCTTTGTATACTAATGATCTTTTGCCACGGGCGCAAGGGAACGCGTTGTCGCGAAAGAAGACGAAACCCCTCCCTTCTGGGTTCGGTCCCTCAGTCCGCTAATTGAGCAATACATCACTGTCACTTGGAAAAACCGCAAAGGGGGGATGAAACTTGCCTCTTAAAACTACCTGCCGCTAAGAAGGCCATAGGCTTTTAAGATGGGTGACGCTCGGCAGGTAAATGGAAATTGGACATCGGTCACTGGGAGGGTTAAACCACACTGCTCATTTTAGCGAAAGTACGGTTGCTTAAATTTGAGTACATCATCGCTCATTTACGATGCAATCGTACTTAAAAAAATACGTCCAAGTACTCATTTTTAAGCACATTGTTTTACAGTGTATACTTGCCCTTTGATGTTTAAATACTACCTCTTTTTTATTTCTCAAAGATCCATGAACGCAAAGCCCCTCTGTTCAGGACAAAGGGCAAAAATTCAATTATAGGTAAAAAATATGTTTAAAAAGTGTTTTAAAATAACGTTCTGGTAAGGGTAAAACTGTTACAGCCTTTCACAAATATGACTGTGAGCCGGTTACGAATAACAGAAGAGACCTTGATTTTCACCTTGATTTCCTTTTATAATATTGTTTATCACATAATGCAAAGTAGCCTTTACACGTGATACAGATTTTTTTACTGCGATGTCTAATGCTTCCAGAATTACTACTGTACAACCTTAAACTATTTTTCCCCTGCAAAAACAGACGTTTGTTAACATATACACCATTAAAAATAGCTTCCAATTAAACAACAACAAAATGGTCGCACTCGACAAAGGTGCGACATTTCCTAAATTATCCATTTTCACCGTTACGTTTCCGTTTCCAAGGCATAATTATTGTTGTCGGAATACTTTGCATGTTGTAGTTGACCCCCTTAATAATTGCACTTGACACATCCGAATAATTGCACTTGACACTCGAGTAAATTGCACTTGATGTCATCTTCCTATAGCCCCAAGTTAAAATGCACATAAACAACCTACGGCATTTGTATACATCGTTAGGAGACTGTCATCAGCTTTCTTATGAATGGAAGATTTTCTTTTTGAAAAATGTGTTTTTGATGAGTTTTAATCGTAAACAAGGAGGAATTCGGTATGAGATGTATCCACAATATATGGACTTTAGACGCTGGTTTTATTTTAAGAGATTTCCACCTGATTTTGTCTCATGCTTATTCAAATGAAGACATTACAACGGATAATTTTTGTAATGTGTATAAATTATTGGAAAACCATCGGTAATGGTTTTCGAAAAGAAAAAAAAACTTATATCTTACACTGTAAAAAAAAATTGCTTAAAAATGAGTACATGGACGTACTGTTTTTTTTTTTTTTTGTACAATTGCATCGTAAATGAGCGATGACGTACTCAAATTGAAGTAACCGTATTTTCTCGAAACGAGAAGTGGGATTTAATATTACTAACCTCAGCTTCTGTTTAAGACATCTTAACGAAGCGACCTGAAAAACTTAAAATAGGTGTTCAGAAGATGGTTTTCCACATTATTTGATGTCGATTCTTTAATTGGAAACAAAGTTATTACAACTCCATTATCTTACTTTCTATTCTTTTTCAACGCCTTTTTAACATTATATTTTTATAACTTCTCCATGCGCTCTGATAGTACAACGGAAAAAGCCATGGACTTCGGAGCTGATATCATCAAGTAGACGGATTGGGTTCGATTCTTAATGACTCCTGGTTGTAATTGTGGAAATTTATTGAAAGTGATTTATAAAGGCAACCTATGTAGGCCAATATCTTTCCTTTTCATTCAGTTTTACTCTAGATCACCACATACATCAATTCAAATGAGCTGTACTTTTGTAACTGTAACATACGATGCAAGAAACGTAGTGGTTTTCGTTCATTCTGAATAATTTTGAAAGCTGGAGCTGTCACGTTTTCAGTTCTTAAGATATCTGCGCATTGGAAGCTATCAGACATGCAACTAAACTATTTAGTTGCACGCGACTGAAAAACTCAAATTATATCTGCTCGCTGAGCAACTATTTAATTGCCCAAAATATCTTTTCATTCTCTGTCGTGCTGACAGATTAGGCAAAAAATCGAAAATTTGGTGATTTTGAGTAGATTGTGCTAATTCAAATTCGGCGATTTTTCACTGACTTTGGCGATTGCGAAATCTGAGACTTGCAGCTGTGAGTTAGATGCAATGAAACAATAGAATTAGAAAAAATTGTCAAATTGTATTCGCTCCCTAAGCAGCTTCTTAATTAATTGCCCAAAATACCCTTTCACTCGCTGCCATGCTGACAGATTAGGCAAAAAATCGACAATTTGGCGATTTTGAATGGATTGTGCCAATTATAGTTGCGATTTTTCACTACTTTGACTGTTGCAAAATCTGTTTAACCACTGGACCCTCAGTTAGATGCAATATTACGATTAGAATGACTTAGAGTTTTTTAAGTTGCTTAGTCGATGAAAAGTTGCAGTGTCATTGTTGCTAGTGCAAGGCTAGCCTTAGGGCGCAAGATTGGCGGCAAGTGTGTGTTGACGGAAACCAAGGAAATAAATGGCCAGTGATTATCGACTCCTCGACTACGCGATAATTTGGCAGTCGAAGAGGTGTGGAGCTGCCTCCTCCTCCCCACGGTGATGGATGCCCGTCCTACCTGGAGCAGAGGTGTCGAAACCCATCATTACGCTAAATACCCACCTCCCCTAACGATGCTCCTTGGAGTCTTCCCCTTGCGAAAAGTTTTCTCAGGTTTGGGGGCAAATCGTCAAGGGGTCGTCCTTAAATTAAATCATGACATGGTTGAAGATCACATATTTTTTAAGGAGAATACGTCTGTAAAATTGGTATGGGGAATCTCTACGCACGGAGTCGTATCCTAAAAAACAGCTCCCGGCAACCATTTATAATATATACCATCGTGTAGAGAAAGGTATGTCACATCGACTCTTATATTTAACCAATTTCGAATTCTGACATTTGTACGAAATGGGGGAAATGCAGCCATTGACTGCAGTATGCGCCTCCGCCCTCATATATACATGGTGAATCAGCCTATGGGAATAAAGTATCTACCATTGTGTAGAGAAAAGTTGTCGCTTGGTTGGTTATTGATCCGCTACCCCTGTGACTTTTCTACGAGGTAGTGCCCTAATGTATTCAAGAATCAAACCTTTAGGTACCATGTGACCTGTACTTACACTATTAAAAATAGGTACTCAGATATAAGTAAAATTTACTCATTTTTGAATACATTCGATGATTATCATAGTTCCGAATGCATAAGTTTCATTTTTGAAAAAATAAATGTACTCAAAGGTGAGTACGATGGGTAAAAATGAGTAAACAGAGCTGATGCTAGCCCACATATCGTCGCCTCAGAGCAACAGTAAGACATCTAAAAAAAAAATGAAATTGAGTTTTCGGTCTTGCTAATATTACCAAACGTGCATTTATTTAGTGGAACACTCGGACATTTTTATGTCTTCCTTGAAATCCCTGAACTACATCCTTAGATATTCAGCATTGAAAAAACAGCAAATTTTAAAATCAATTTTATAGGCAACTCTGTTTTTGCTCATATCTTTAAGTTTCATTTTTGAAACAGGCATGTACTCAAAAATGAGTACAATGAATAAAAAGAGCAGATACTAGCCTACATAGTCTGCCTTTATAAATCACTTAAAAAAAATATCGACAATTAAAGCTGACTTAAGTGGGAATCAAACCCAGATCTTCAGGCACCACAGTTCAAAGCTTTATCCGTTAAACTACCAGGATGACTTAAGGAAGTTATAAACCGAAGAAATGTTAAAAAAGGTGTGCCAAAAAAATGGGAAGTTCGATAATTGAGTTGTAATAACTCAGTTTCTATTTTAGCAATCGACATCAAATGATGTGTAAAACCATCTTCTGAACAACTGTTTTAAGTCTGCCAGGTCGCTTTGTTAAGATGGCTTGCATAGAAGCTGAAATTAACAATATTAAATCACAATGCTCTGTTTTGATAAAGTACGATTACTTAAATTTGAGTACGTTATCACTGATTTACGATGCAATTGTACTTAAGGAAAAACAAGTAGGTTCAGGTACAGCCGCGGAAAAAAAAAACGAACCACCGATGATTATTTCGTTAGTTTTTATAGTAGAGCTAAACTTAATATACCATTTTGTAGGAAATAAAGTCTACTATACACTGATATACAAAAAATTTGCATAGGGGACTATCTTCATATTAAAATCCGCACCAACTTTAAAATTTCCAATAGCAACACCCAATTTTGATTCAATATTTAAAATCTACGACAAAATTTATCGTTGAATATCAATTTGCAAGTCATTTGGTTAAGTAGTTTTTTATTTATGAATATCGAAAGTTTAGAACTCGTAATGTTAAATGAATTTCTTAAACTTTTAATCATATCTTTCGAAATAATAATTTTATTAAGCTGATATTTTTATCTGTGTTACTTCTAAAAAACCCAAATAAAATACACTAACTTTCATTACTTATATGTATATTTTTTAATTTTATTTAAATTAGGATATTAATATTCATAAAATTTATGAATAGCAACCATGCTATATTTTGATAGGGATGGATTCAGAAAAGCGTTTTATATGCATATCTAAAATTTCATGATTTTCCTCTTTGTAGTTTTTTGGCAATATTATAATGTGCATCAAATGATCATTTAAGGGGTCATACACAAATTTAAAATCTGCAGAACTTAACAGAAATCTACTAATTTTGATAATTAAAAGCGCAGTGATCGCGTTGGCATAATATTCTAAATTCTTATATAGAGGCGAAGGGTATACGGGAGTGGGGGAATGAATGACCATGGAAAAAGAAGAACCACGACTAACTACGACTTTTCTACCAGTGTACTTTATTTCGAAGTCTCACTAATACTTTGTTCACTGTGGAAGTAGCCCCTCAAATAAGATCGATACATATTGTCTAATATCTCTGCATATAAATGTAGGAAATTAACCAAAATTTGTATTTAGATTATTTTGAGGGCGGGGAACATTTCTGCGCTATCAAAAGTAGGTGTTGCTATTGAAAATTTTAAAGTTGGTGCGGATTCGAGTATGAAGATAGTCCCCTATGCAAATTTTTTGTATATCAATGTATAGTAGACTTTATTCCCTACAAAATGGTGTATTAAGTTTAGCTCTACTATGAAAACTAACGAATTAATCATCGGTGGTTCGTTTTTTTTTTCCGCGGCTGTACATATTTTTAAGTACCTTTTTTTTTGCAGTGTGATTCCTCTATTTTCAGTGAACGTCCAAAACCTTTAAGTATGCTACACATAAAGCGCAATAGTACAAGAAAAGAAAACAGCCATAGAGTAATCAAAAGCATCATAATACGTGTAAAAAAACATAGACATTTAAAATTAACACTATATATTATTCTATATATTATGAGAACTTAAAATAAAGTAATACATTTTGTTTTCAATCTCTCTCTCAAAATTCACAAATCCAGGACCCACCTCCCTTCTATACTTTGCCGAAGTAACAAACGGCATTAAATAAAATGCCTAGATAAAGCATATAAAAAAATAAAAAAAGTGTTTATAACATTTAAAAAAATGATTTTTACATTTTAAAAATATTTTTAAAAAAACACAGAAAAAATTCAAAACTGTATTTTGTTATTAATTTTTGAATATTCTTAAGCATGATCGCTTAACGAAATGTTTAATGCAGAAAATCAACAATTTGCCTGCATAAAACTTCACTGTAAAACTAAAAAACTATTATAAACCGCACTATTATAAATGTTTGAATGAATCTTGATGACAATTTTTAGAAGGATTATAAACTTATATGCCGTTAACAGTTACACACGAAAGTGTAACAATAGTACAAGGAAAGAAAATTGCATATATATATATATATAAATACCTACCTACCTACCTACCTACCTATCTATCTATCTATCTATCTATCTATCTATCTATCTATCTATGTGTATATATATATATATATATATATATATATATATATATATATATATATATATATATGTATATATATATATATACATACATACATACATACATACATACATACATACATACATACATACATACATACATACATACATACATACATCATACCTATATATATATAACATTGAACATTTTTTAAGTAGCTTAGCTGGAAAGTATGTTTTTCGTAGAACAATTAGTATTCTACGAAACCCATGCTTTCGAAAATATTACAAAAAATCCGGGTAAAAGCAGTAAAAAAACATCAAATGTACAAGATTTTTACGAAACATTTTTACATCTTTGTGAAACTAATAGAAACGTGATGTCCATACGGCGCGCCGTACGGTTGTTTGAATTTAAATGGCGCTGAAACTACACAAAGGGCTATTTGTGTCATGTGAACGGTTAAAATACTTAAAAGGATAATATACAAAATAAGGATTTTGATAACAATGTCAATAGGTTTCGCAATGATCAAGCGTACTTTATGGCAATTTTTTTTATTTGGTATTGACATCCGAACTCTTGAGGCAAATAAAAAAAAAGGACACAACAAAACATACAGTAGCCATTTCCAAGAACTCGAGGTTAAAAAAAATGCTATAACTTAAGCAACACACGCTCTGCCACTTTTTGCGCACTTACAAATAAATACTCAGATTTTTCGCTATCATTTATGACAGGTAAAGGTTACAGCAGTTTTTTTAACGATCTGGTATTCTGGATACATGAATATATTTTCTTGAAGAAAGAAAAAAGAACAGTTGATGTATACATCACCGTCTTGCATCAATTAATGGAATCGAGATCATCTGATAAGCTGAATAAATTTTAGAACTTCCTCCATCAGGTATTAATCATGGAGACGCGTGGTGGACCTCAAGCGGCCAATTAATAAATCAAGTCAGAAACAATCTTCGTTTTGGTAACATCTCTTTAATTCTTGAGGTTTTTTTTCCCCTCATTCGACAATCTGCAGTATTTTTTATTCTTCGCCATTGGCCAGTTTACGGATGTAAAGTAATAATTATCTGTTCTCTTTCACCTGTTCTTCAAGGAAACGGATTGTACGAAAACTAAAAAAAAGTATGTTCTTTCGACCAGTAGCGGCTCGTGAAGTACAGCAAGTACAGCTGGGCTGCACCTAAATTTATTAGTGTATTTTAAAACTAAAATCAGATATTTTACTTATTTCCTTAAATGAAGATTAGAATTGAAAATGAAATTTCTACTGTGAGTAAACAAAATCTCCGATAAATAGCAAGCCTGTTGCCGAAATGCACAATTCAGGAGAAAAAAAAACTCTATTTAACTAAAACGACAGCCAAAAAGCGAAGCTCGAAATCGGTTGCATCGTTGCCATGGCAATCTCTACGTAGTATGGACATTTCCCTCCCATGCTAATGCACTAAATTTGTGGCGAGATACAACCCGAAATGAATTTTCTGACTTTGGCTGCACTTGGGAATTCGATAAGCTGATTGGTTCGAGGATGGGTGGTCGAACCGAGAATTTCCAAGAATCTCCCCAAACTGAAATATTTTTCGTGATTAATTTACTGTGTGCTGTTGTTTCGTTATTTAAGTTAATATTAAAATGGACCGATTCGCAAGTTTATAAGGAAAGAGGATTGCTTTAATTTTCAAAAAATAAGTAAGTTCTTTCTATTTTGTTCGCATCTTATCAAAAAATTGAAAGGAGACTTTGATTTGAGTATTAAATTTTATTCGACTGCACTGTAATTTGTTCGATTGCGCTGTAAAAAAATTTTACTTAAAAATGAGTACCTGAACCTATTTATTTTTCTTTGAGTACAATTGCATCGTAAACGAGCGATGACGTACTCTAATTTAATTCTTTCTCTAATTTCCCGTTCTTTCACAGAAATGAGCAGTGGGATTTAATATTGTTAATTTCAGCTTTTGTTCAAGCTATTTTAACAAAGCGACCTGGCAAACTTAAAATAGTTGTTCAGAAGATGGTTTTCCACATTATTTGATGTCGTTTGCTTGAATGGAAACCGAGTTAATACAACACAATTATCTAACTTCCCATTTTTTCACAAATTTTTAACATTTCTTCTGTTTATAAGTTCTGGTAATTTGACGGGTAAGATTCTGTGTTGCTTTGCCGGAGGATCTGGGTTCGATTCCCAGTAAATATTGTTTGTAATTGTCAATATTTATTGAAAGTAAAACAGGAAGGCAGCATATGTAGGTTAACATCAGCTCTGTTTAATCATTTATATATTATATTTTTTAAATATATTATATTTTTTAAATATATTATATTTTTTGAATATATTATATTTTTTAAATATATTATTATTTTAAATATATAATTATGAAATAAATTTAGAGAAAAAATTAAAATTTTGTGAATTCTTGTTTAGAATAATATGTGGTTTTGGAGCATCTTGTTTATACGGTCCCGTTCGGCGATCTTTTCCCTTTGGACCTGAAATCCAAATGCTGGGATAATGAAACACGATAACGTAATGTAAGACCTAATTTCAGACAGAAATTACTTCAAAACATGTATTTAAAGCCTTTTTAAAAATTATTTTCCGGGATAGGGCCCTTGGAAGATATCAGGTTTTCCCTCATGCAACTTAACATGAAGTATTATACGAGAAATTGAAAATTTTCTAGTATTTTGAAAGTTTTTTTCAGTAATTCGATTTTTTTTTAATGGGAGGGGTTTGAACCCCATGAACCCCTTACCTACGTGCCTGTATGTGGCCCATCACTTTGTTATGTGATCCATCGCATTGTTATGTGGCCCATCAAGCACAGTGCGCTCGAACTCATTGGCTAACATATTGCGCCCGACGGAAGGTTAAGAAAAAGAACACGGATATAGCGTTAACTGTTCCGCAAAAATAACGCAACAATCACATACCTGTTCACTTGAAAATGAATACAAAAATGAGGCTTGCGCCGCCATTACCTTGAGACACGATTCCTCACTATCTTCGGAGTCCTTAAGTCCTTAAAGAAACCTTGAAAATTACGAATACGACAAGAACGTGGGTAAGATCTCGAGCAGCGATAGGTTACGTTGAACAGCAGCTGTACTTCGTTTATATAAACGAACTTATAACACACAAAAAACAACATTTCCCGCGTGTTTTTCCGTCGTTTTCTGCGTTTTGATTGGACGTGTTTTGGGGGCTAATGAAGCCTTTCCACGTGGAAATATTAATTACCCACGCGTCCTGTAACCGTACCCAGATAAAAGAATATGCTCTGAGGTGATTTAATTACTTCGTATCTTGGGTTGATTATTATTTTTATTCAGATGTTATAAGCGTTATCTGGAAAACCAATACATTGGAATGTTTTGACGTCTGTTGGTTGAATTTTTTTGATTTCATCATGATTAATGGTAATTTAATGAGCGGCGTATGAATGTCAATGAAGTCACGGACGGGAATCGCTTTTTTTTTACTCTTGTTTATGGATTGAAGCTCGACTAACAATGTATTATTTACTTTAAGAAAAACTAATAGTACTTTTAATATAGTTATAAAAAATTATAAATTTATTTCGTTCAAAATTAACGATTTTATACAGTAAAAATTTTGATGACATATTTTATTTATATATTTAAATTTTTTTTAAAAAATATTTTATTTAAATCCCAAACTTTATTTGTACGTGGGTAACTGTGTCGAAAATTTGAAAAGGCATGGGCCATTCACTACCTTAAAGGGATACGTGCACGCAAATTAAAAATGCATTTTTAGATTTAAATATTTTACGTCTTCTGCATACAGTACCGTTTAAATTTTTGTTCTACCTTAACTACAAGTATTTAAATAACTTTTTAAACCTTGTATGGTATCCAATAAATAAACAAAAGTTTTGTACTAAATCATTTCCTCAAAATTAGTTTTTTTTTTTATCTTTAGGTACATTTTTCTAAAAAAAGAACTCTTTCATTTATCGTAAATCTATGCAAATTTAATCACACGTAATTTCAAAAATTAACACAAATTAACGTTCTTAAGCGTACGACAAGCAACACAGACCAAGAAGAGCTTAACGCAAATTACAAAAATAATGACATATTTCACCATTTCATAACTTTCACATTCTAAATCAGAGGCCTCCGTGGCCGAGCGGTTAAGGGCGTCAGCTAGGAATACAAAGGTTCCCGGTTCGACGCCAGGTGATGGACTTGACAAAGAAAAGTAAAAAGTAGTGATCTTGTGATCGGAGGGTTGCCAGCTTCGCTACAAAAATACTAGAAAAGTCGTCCAGAACATCCGCAAAAAATTAACGGCATATATACGGGACTGGTGCACGATACATCTTATCGGGGTCCAAAGTCCCGACGTCTATTGAAGGCGGTGGGTGCCAGTTCAGGTGCACCTCGTCATCTGACCATGGTTCTAAAATAACGAGGTGCAGGTATGAATGAATGTGTGTATGTGTTCCCGGGTCTTTCCTTCGAGATAGACCCCGAACCGTCGCCAATAGTCCACTGTGCAGCTCTAGTGCGACGTTATTTAACCAAACCAAACCAAACCTGAACCGTCAACCATTTAACCAACTGTCCATGGACGGGTTTAGGCATAGGCTACATAGGCTTCAGCCTAGGAGCTTGCATTATAAAGGGACTCGCATTATGCTCCAAAATAACCCAGTCAACTTGCAAAAAAAAACAAAAAAAACATTGCATGGATGAAAATCCAAATCCTAATGAAAATAGTACCTACAACATTTTTATGATGAATAAATATTCTATTTTATTAACGGATTTGTACAATCTAAATATACTTGAATACTTTTATGTTCTTTAAAAAGAAATTAATTTGTGATAATTACAATGGCATGTTGTTCTTTTTTTTTGGAAATCAATTGTTTTTATTTTTCGAACTTTTTTTATTTTGCTTACACCCATTTGAGGGTAATAGAAAGATGAGTGCAATATTTTATTATCATTCTCATAGATTCCAGAATGCCATTACACCTTGAGATTCCATGAAACCGTCGAGATTTTGTAACATAGTATTGGAAACTTACAAAAAAACAGTGTATCCCAATTTCATTTGTACACTTAAAACTGATTTAATTTACAGCTTTGGAATATATATATTTTTAAATAGGTGGGGGGCCCGCACCACATATTCAGCCTAGTGTTCAGGCACATTGGTAAGGGGGTGGTTCAGGGGGTTCAAATCCCCCCCATTGAAAGTCAAGAAGGAAAAAAAATCGAATTACTGTAAAACTCATAATGATACTTTAAAAAAAACTCGAAATTTTTCAATTTCTCGTATAATAATTTATTGTTGAGTTGCGCGATGAAAAACCTGTTATTTTCCGGGGTCCTATCCCACAAAATAGTTTTTAAAAAGCCTCAAAAACATGTTTTGAGATCATTTTTACCTCAAACTAAGCCTAACACTGCAAAATCGTGTTTCATTGTCTAGTATTTGGATTTCGGCTACAAAGGAAAAAGATCGTTAAAAGGGGCCGTATAAACAAGATTTTCCATAAACATATATTTTTTTAAACAAGAGTTCTCAAAATTTAGATTTATTTTCTAATTTATTTCCTAATTAGGGAGCGATATTTACTAATTTTAAAATAGATAATGACTGATATTGATAACGATTTCATGAAAAATAAATTATGCTGCTGTTTCGATATTTATCTGTCAATGTATTCCTGTTTACTTCAATAAAAATGATTAAGTTTTTTTTTTAAAATGGGGGGGGGGGGGTGAGGATGAGGGTTTGGGGTGGGGGGGGGTGATTTCGGAGCAGGATTCCCCCCTACCCTCCTCTGATTAAGGGCACTGAAATTACATAAATCATTGCTCAGTCACTGATGAACCCCTCCCATGAAAAATCTATACCTACGCGCCTGCTAGTGTTCCATTAACCCTAAATCCGGCTCTGCAACTGCCTAGCACAAACCTAACTAAGAATTGAACCTGTTGGTCAGTGGCGGATTTAAGACAAAAGGACCAGGCGGCAAAAATGTTTGAAGGGGGCCCCGTTTTCTAATAAATAATTAAGGAGCAAACATTCAAAAAACTTTTTTTTTCTAAAATTTCTAAAAATAGGATTATTAAATCTTTTGAACTTCCTTCCAAATTTTCTATAGAACTTAACTATTTTCTTTGTTGAAAACACGTTTTATCCTTTGAATTTATCTAGCAAAGTTTGGAATCTGTAAATCATTCAATATAGTTAAGAAAAAGTTATTTGCGGTTTTTCCCACGAACTTCTCAAATTCTATAGGCTCACTTTAATGTGACAAAACATAATATGAATGTTTGTTCATAAATGATCCTTTTCTATAATATTAGCAAAAATAATAGCTTCAAGCACAAAATAATTATAATAACATTTAATATATATTTACTAATATTACAAAAAGTTTACATACTTATTATATATTCAAATTTTACACTTTAATATTGCAGCCTCGCCTTGTTTTTAGTTCAGCAAAAATTAATATTGATGATTTTAAGTTAATTTTATTTGCAATGGATTTTCCGATATTTAAAATGCTATAATCCTTTTTTTTTTTCATTATTCTTATATTTACTTTTTACATTTTTAACAAAGTGTTGTAGATATTCATATAAATATCTGAAATTATGTTTATTTCAGCTACTTAAATGGATAAATTTTATAAATAGTTTTCAAACTTACACTTTTTCTGCTTTTAGGAAACATAAAAAGTTAGTAATATAAAAAATATATACGATTTTGCATGAGTCAGAGTTTATTGAGTACAAGAAAAGTTTAATTGGATAATGTTTTGAATAAATATAAATTATCAATTTAAATATTAGCAAATGAAATAAATAATAAATTGTTGAATATATAATTATTCAATTGATGCAATAAAACCATTAGAAATTTAGACTTTATATAAACCGTATTTTCCTAGTATTTAGAATAATTCGCTACATTGAAATTGCATTTATTATATGTAATTTATATATTATTCAAGATTAAAATGAGCTTCGACTTATTTCTATACATAAGCATTCTTAGTGTTATTGACTTAATGGTGTATAGCAAAAACAAACATTTTAGTTAGTCAATACCAATTGATTAACATAATTACAAAAACCCATTTCATTAGGAAAGATGTTATGATTTCTATTTGATTTTTAAAATATAGAAATATTTACTTACTTGCAAAACAGTAAAATATGCTGATGTAAAAAACCTCCTACATTTGTTATTAGTACTAAAAAAATTACTTCCTAAATTTACCGTCTTACTCTGAAATAAGAAGCTGTGAAATAGAAGCGGTTCGATCTCATAAATTTGAGATTTTTTTTTGAGTAGCCCCCTACGACCTCACGGGGCAATGTAGTTGTAGTGTAGTCCATTCTAAACCTCCACAAGCATAAAATGGCAATACTCATGTCACAATGGAAAGAGCATCTATCAACCAGTACGGCCAAGTGACACTAATTACAAACAGAAGAGGACGAAGCGAAGTGGACTATACACATTACAATACCCCGAAAAGCAGTCCTTTGTGACCCTTCACATATGTCTTGAGATGTCTTGCTACAATTCCGACTCACGTATGCCTTTCAAACGAAGTTAGCAACAGAACAGGTGCTTTGGACACCTCCCTGTTTGGACAAAAGGGCATTTGACTAATGATACAAACAAATCGTCTTCGAAAGGAAACTATTGAAAAAGGTTTGCAAGCGATTTCATTGTCAAAGCTACGACAATTCATTCTTCTCCTGTTCTTTTCAAAACGACCTCTTTCCCATTCCAATAATGCACGTAAAACACGTTTTTAATAAACAAGAGATTCCTTTCCAAGGCGGATTTTTGTACAAATTTCCTATTCCTGCAATTGGTATTTAAAATGAGATTTTTTTTTTTTAAAAAGGGAGAGGGGATTATTATATAAGGGAGGGAGACTCAGTCTCTTCAAAATATTTCTTGAAGGGGGCTCTAGACCTCTAGCGCCCCTAAGCATATGCCCGGGATTGATTAAAAAAAATTCACTACTATAGGCACAAAAGCACTGATGGAGCCATCACTCTCGCAAAAATATAGATTAAAATAATTAAAAAAAATCCCACATATACCGTTAATTATTCTTTTAAAAAACAAGAAATTATAACGTTTTTGGAAAAATTGCTGTAAAGTTAAGTACAATAGCAGTAAACGAATTTTAAAAAACATAGGCAATTTTTCGACAATAAAAGATTAGGCTCATAAATCCAGGGCTCTTAGCTCCAGACTAACGAGCCTAAAGCCCTGTTCAACCCAAACTTCATAGTTTATTAAATGAAATATTTTCAACGATTTGTCTTACGCTTTTAAATAAACCCTAAAGCATCAATTCGAGTTTCTAGATACGTGTTTGATAAGTGTTATATATTTTTATAGCATAGGGGAATACTTTAAAATTGTAACTTCTCTATATATGAATACTCTCCCCCCCCCCCCCTAGCGGTGTGACAAAGGGTCCCGTGCTTTGGGTTGGGGGCCTTTTGCCAACAAGAAAAAACTTAATCGGTCTTTTAATTTCTAACCACTTTTTTTAAAAAAAATATTTAGATTAGACCGTTTTGCTACATTTTTTAATTTAACATAAATATTTTAAATAATGATTAGAGACTGCCGTTCTCATGCTCTATGCACTTAAACTCCAAGTTTAATTTTCGAGAGTTGTTGTTTAGCCCCACTCCTAAATAATAATAATCTTAAAATCTATTAAAAATATTATAATTCTTAAATCTATATTTTAGTTCATGGATTCTTGCAGCTACCTTCGCACAGGGCCCTGCGTCTCGTAAGAGGCCCCACGTTTGGTCTGTTTACAAAAGCAGGGCCCTGCCCCCGCGTCGTAAATGATTTGGGGGCTGCTCAGAAACCTGAAGTACAAGTGCTGTTTGCACGGACTTTTTCGATAACGGGGCCCTGTAAAGAGGAGTGGGCCCGGGCCCGTTGAAGAAGGGGCACCTGTCTACTAGTATGCATAAGGATAAATGAATCCAAACAGATAATTTCGGTGAAATGTTTAGTAAAATTAAAATATGCTAAAAACTAAAAAAAAACAATTATTTCTCTTATTCCCTTTTCTAATTTTTGGAGTCGGGGGGGGGGGGGGGGGCCCAAAATGGACCCAAGACAAGGGGGCCCAGGCGGCAACTGTCCATTTGCCGCCCGTTAAATCCGCCACTGCTGTTGGTTATGAAGTCAAGTAAGTCAACTAACATATGGATGAATTTCTCGGGGAGAGTTTTGCCCTTGGGTTGCCCTTGTGAAAATCCCGTGCCACGCCCCTTTTCGGATGGGGCATCTCCCGAAGAGATTTCTTCCCTAATCCCTTTTCTGACGAGTGAGGAGGCCATCTGTTCGATAGCCCATCGTAACAGACGACGTTTCTTCGTCTACGCCCTTACTTCCTTTCGGGATTTTAAAAGGTTTTTCTGAATGCTGAAAAACCCGAAAACGTATAAAAATTTGTAAAATGGGGTTTTAATGTTTGTGTGGGGGGGGGGGGGGGTGCTGAGGGTTTTCAGGAGTTCAGACATTTTGAAGGTCAATGGCAACATCACGGATTTTTGGTACAATGTAAAAAAAGGTGCTTAAAAATGAGTATATGAACGTACTTTGAGTACAATTGCATCGTAACTCAGCGATGACGTACTCAAATTTAAGTAATTGTACTTTCTCAAAACCGAGCAGTGTGATTTAATATTGCTAATCTCAGCTTCTGTTCAAGCCATCTTAATAAAGCGACCGGACAAACTTAAAATAGTTGCCCAGAAGATGGTTTTCCACATTATTTGATGTCGAATTCTTAAATGGAAACTGAGTTAATACAACTCAATTATAATGCTTCAAATTGATACACTTTTTTAATATTTCTTTTCTTTAAAACTTCTTCACGTTGCCGTGGTAGTACAATGGATAAAGGCATTGAACTGTGGTGCCTGAGGCCCTGGGTTCAACTCACGATAAGTCGGTTGTAATTATTGATATTTTTTGAAAATAATTTATCAAGGCAGCCTATGTAGGCAAGCAACTGCTCTTTTTATTCATTTTACTCATTTTTTTCTACATGTCTTTTTTAAAAATGAAACTTATGTATTCGGAGCTATGATAAACATCGAATGTACTCAAAAATGAGTATATTTTACTTATTTTTGAGTATCTATTTTTAACTTTGAACAGGTGCAAGTTTTATAAAGAGAACTACTTTAAGGTTTTATGAAAGTTTTATATTGTTTGATTAAGATTTTATGATGGTTTGATAAAAGTTTTATGTTGATTTTGTAGCTAGGCAGTCAGTAAAATGTATAAAATGGATTACCACTAAAAATTAAATTATTAGATTACGTATAAGTATACAAAGTTCTAAATCAATGTGACATTTGAAAGGGAATTCAAATTGAGTTACAAGATAACGCAATAAATAGGTTTTAATAATGGGAACAAAGTTCAGGTTTCGTGAAAGTTTTGTATGGTTTTGATAAGATTTTATGATGGTTTGATAAATGTTTTATGTTGATTTTTTAACTGGGTAGTCAGTAAAATGTATAAAATGGATTACCACTAAAAATTTAATTATTAGATTACGTTAAGTATGCAAAGTTCTAAATCAATGTGATATTTGAAAGGGAATTCAAATTGAGTTACAAGATAACGCAATAAATAGGTTTTAATAATGAGAACAAAGTTCAGGTTTCGTGAAAGTTTTATATGAATTTGATAAGATTTTATTAAAAATTTTATGATGGTTTGATAAATATTTTATGTTGATTTTTTTAGTTAAGTAGTCCGTAAAAATTATCAAATGGAATACCATTAAAAATTAAATTATTAGATTACATGTAAGTATACAAAGTTTCAAATCAATGTAACATTAGAAAGGGAATTCAAATTGAGTTACAAGATTACACAATAAGTAGGTTTTAATAAAGGGAACAAAGTTCAGGTTTCACGAAAGTTTTACATGGTTCTGATAAGATTTTATGCTGGTTGGATATATGTTTTATGTAGATTTTTTTAGCTAGATAGTCCGTAAAAGTATAAAATGTATTACAACTAAAAATTAAAGTATTAGATAACCTATAAGTATGCAAAGTTTCAAATCAATGTAAAAAGGGAATTCAAATTGAGTGACAAGATAACAGAATAAGTAGGTTTTAATAATGGGAACAAAGTTCAGGTTTCGTGAAAGTTTTATATGGATTTGATAAGATTTGATTAAAATTTTATGATGTTTTGATAAATGTTTTATGTTGATTTTTTAGCTAGGTAGTCCGTAAAAATTATAAAAAGGATTTCCACTAAAAATCAAATTATTAGATAACCTATAAGTATGCAAAGTTTCAAATCAATGTAAAAAGGGAATTCAAATTGAGTGACAAGATAACAGAATAAGTAGGTTTTAATAATGGGAACAAAGTTCAGGTTTCGTGAAAGTTTTATATGGATTTGATAAGATTTGATTAAAATTTTATGATGTTTTGATAAATGTTTTATGTTGATTTTTTAGCTAGGTAGTCCGTAAAAATTATAAAAAGGATTTCCACTAAAAATCAAATTATTAGATAACCTATAAGTATGCAAAGTTTCAAATCAATGTAAAAAGGGAATTCAAATTGAGTTACAAGATAACAGAATAAGTAGGTTTTAATAATGGGAGCAAAGTTCAGGTTACGTGAAAAATTTATATGGTTTTGATAAGATTTGATTAAGATTTTATGATGGTTTGATAAATGTTTTATGTTGATTTTTTAGCTAGGTAGTCCGTAAAAATTATAAAAAGGATTTCCACTAAAAATCAAATTATTAGATAACCTATAAGTATGCAAAGTTTCAAATCAATGTAAAAAGGGAATTCAAATTGAGTGACAAGATAACAGAATAAGTAGGTTTTAATAATGGGAACAAAGTTCAGGTTTCGTGAAAGTTTTATATGGATTTGATAAGATTTGATTAAAATTTTATGATGTTTTGATAAATGTTTTATGTTGATTTTTTAGCTAGGTAGTCCGTAAAAATTATAAAAAAGGATTTCCACTAAAAATCAAATTATTAGATAACCTATAAGTATGCAAAGTTTCAAATCAATGTAAAAAGGGAATTCAAATTGAGTGACAAGATAACAGAATAAGTAGGTTTTAATAATGGGAACAAAGTTCAGGTTTCGTGAAAGTTTTATATGGATTTGATAAGATTTGATTAAAATTTTATGATGTTTTGATAAATGTTTTATGTTGATTTTTTAGCTAGGTAGTCCGTAAAAATTATAAAAAGGATTTCCACTAAAAATCAAATTATTAGATAACCTATAAGTATGCAAAGTTTCAAATCAATGTAAAAAGGGAATTCAAATTGTGTTACAAGATAACAGAATAAGTAGGTTTTAATAATGGGAACAAAGTTCAGGTTTCGTGAATGTTTTATATGGATTTGATAAGATTTGATTAAAATTTTATGATGTTTTGATAAATGTTTTATGTTGATTTTTTAGCTAGGTA
This sequence comes from Troglohyphantes excavatus, assembly GCA_963932185.1. NCBI lineage: Eukaryota > Metazoa > Arthropoda > Arachnida > Araneae > Linyphiidae > Troglohyphantes > Troglohyphantes excavatus. The sequence continues at coordinate 6,240,188 of OZ010677.1, read as the reverse complement.
GTCCGTAAAAATTATAAAAAGGATTTCCACTAAAAATCAAATTATTAGATAACCTATAAGTATGCAAAGTTTCAAATCAATGTAAAAAGGGAATTCAAATTGAGTGACAAGATAACAGAATAAGTAGGTTTTAATAATGGGAACAAAGTTCAGGTTTCGTGAAAGTTTTTTATGGTTTTGATAAGATTTGATTAAAATTTTATGATGTTTTGATAAATGTTTTATGTTGATTTTTTAGCTAGGTAGTCCGTAAAAATTATAAAAAGGATTTCCACTAAAAATCAAATTATTAGATAACCTATAAGTATGCAAAGTTTCAAATCAATGTAAAAAGGGAATTCAAATTGAGTGACAAGATAACAGAATAAGTAGGTTTTAATAATGGGAACAAAGTTCAGGTTTCGTGAAAGTTTTATATGGATTTGATAAGATTTGATTAAAATTTTATGATGTTTTGATAAATGTTTTATGTTGATTTTTTAGCTACGTAGTCCGTAAAAATTATAAAAAGGATTTCCACTAAAAATCAAATTATTAGATAACCTATAAGTATGCAAAGTTTCAAATCAATGTAAAAAGGGAATTCAAATTGAGTTACAAGATAACAGAATAAGTAGGTTTTAATAATGGGAGCAAAGTTCAGGTTACGTGAAAAATTTATATGGTTTTGATAAGATTTGATTAAGATTTTATGATGGTTTGATAAATGTTTTATGTATATTTTTTTTAGCTAGATCGTTTGTAAAAATTATAAAATGAATTTCCACTAAAAATTAAATTATTAGATTACATATGTATTCAAAGTTCCAAATCAATATGACATTTCAAAGATAGTTGCAATATTAGACGATGGAAAGGGAATTCAGTGGATTAAATAAAATCATACAGTATAAGAAAAGAAAAGATATAAAAATATATAAAAGAGCAAACATTATTTATGTCCTTTTTTTTGTCGAAAAAAATCCAAGAGACTTCAGTTTTATTTATACGTATTGATGACCCGTCCTCACGGAAATATAATGATTAATGCCATTTGCCAAGGATAGAGAAACCTTAGACCACCAAAGTCGCAAGAGAAGAACCAGAGAAAGAAGTACGCTTTAAGTACAGAATCTATAAATCGAACTCCGTCACGTTAATGTCCGGAAGCCAGTTTCTTAGGTTGTAAATCTTAATTGAGACAAGATATAATGATCATAAATCGTACAAAATAAGAAAGCAATAAAAAAAAATCACGCGCGTATTGATGTCGATTATGCTTGATAGGCGACTGATCAGATGGTTCCAAAATTCAGACGAAATATGCAAATCCCCTGCAATTTGAATATGAGACATCAGTTCAAGATATCTCCAGACGTTTTTTAATTGTGTTTTTTTAACCCTCTAAACCAATGCTAAGAGGATTAGATGTTTGCATTAATTCAGTTTTTTTTTACTTGGGACGTTTTCTTGTGGTTAATTCTAATAAGCAGTTATATAAAGTTATGCGAGATTTTAATGGTGTTTCTAATTATGAAAATATTTTATGTCAGAAAAACTTATCTTGGATTTAATTAAACGTATATGTATGCATGTTTGTTTTAGGTGTGTTGCCGGATTATGATATAATGATAACAGATAATGAAGTATTTAAGAAATCTAAGCATACCCGCCAGGTATTTTTTTTTTAAATTTGGCCTTGTCTGTTTTGAATTATTATTTAAGTTGTTTTCCGAAATGGTGATTTTTTTTTTAATTATAGAGATTGGCTTGATTCTTCTAAAAGTCAATGAAAATAAAATATATAATAAGAAAAATATTTTATATATAATAATAAAAATATTATATATATAAATAAAAAATATATATATATAATTAAAAATATATAATTTCAAATATATAATAAAATGTAAAATAATATAATAAAACTAAAAAAATTTAACGAAATCTCAATGGTTATTTGGCATATTCTTTTTTTAAAATGGGTATTAATTATTTGTTATTCGCTGCCTATTCTCTGGCTATAACATAACGACCCATTATTTTGGTTCCCCTTTTTTTATATAAAAACTTAACGAGAACAGCATGATCTTGTATTTAAAAACATCGATCTTTTTTCAACTTGTTCTCTTGCAGATCTAAAACATATTTAGATTTTTCCCCTTTATGATCATAAATAGTTCTGAGAAAAAGAATAAAAAGAGGAATAACTCTTCAGTAGACAGGAGAATAACTGTTCAATAGAAAGAGGAATAATTGTGTTCAATAGAAAGAAGAATAACTGTTCAGTAGAAAGAGGAATAATTGTTCAATAGAAAGAAGAATAACTGTTCAGTATAAAGAAAAGCAACTGTTCAATAGAAAGAGGAATAACTGTTCAATAGAAAGATGAATAACTATTCAGTAGAAAGGGGAATAACTGTTCAGTATGAAGAGGAATAACTGTTCATTAGAGAGAGAGGAATAAGTGTTCAATAGAAAGAGGAATAACTGTTCAGTAGAAAGAGGAATAACTATTCAGTGGAAAGGGGAATAACTGTTCATTAGAGAGAGGAAAACTGTTCAATAGAAAGAGGAATAACTGTTCAATAGAAAGAGGAATAACTGTTCATTAGAGAGAAATAAGTATTCAATAGAAAGAGGAATAACTGTTTAATAGAAAGGGGTGTAACTGTTCAGTAGAAACAAGAATAACTGTTCAGTAGCAATAGGTATAAATGTTCAATAGAAAAAGGAATAGCTGTTCAAATAGAAAGAGAAATAACTGTTCAGTAGAAAGAGGAATAACTGTTCAATAGAAAGAGGAATAACTATTCAGTAGATAGGGGAATAATTGTTCAATAGAAAGAGAAATAACTGTTCAGTAGGAAGAACATAAATGTCAAAAATGTTCAAAAAATCAATTATTTTGGAAATTTGTCACGAGTGCAAAAACAAAAATTTTAAAAATGAAACATAATTTTCTAATTAAAAAAATTTAAATATTTAAATTACTTTCAAAATGGTTTTAATAATTATACAAAAATCGTCTAATCGCCATACTTTATGGGTTTATGCAATATACAGGTGCAATACAAGGTTTATGCAATATAAAAGTAGATAAATATGAAATACTTAATAAATTAACTTGCATTGTCTGGGCTATATATATATATATATATATATATATATATATATATATATATATATATATATATATATATATATATATATATATTTGGCATATACAAGTAAATGCCAAATACAGCAACACCACTGTTGAGTAAATAATAAAAAAAAAAAATCGAAATCGCAGATTTATATACTTAATCGAATACCCAGTGAAGCAACTAGTAAATAATAAGTTATCCTCTTTGCCTGATAAGGAACAAAGTAGCATTCACAAACCAGTTTTATGGCAGGTTGATTGCTCCACAGTTCAACATTAAGACGTGCACTAACAGATCAAAGATTAATGAACAGGTAGAGCTCGGCTTTCACTGCAGTGCCATCCTTAAGAAATATTAATCGGAGTTGAAAAGCGAATCCTAATAATTGAGCAGTTATTATTTCTACTCGATAAGAAAAAAAAACCGGGAATTTTGTATTCCCTAATAAATTACAGAAGACCAGGAAGAGTTTCTTTCTATTTCGATTCCAGGTATCTAACCTTACCTTTTAATTGTAATTATATATCGATTTCGCCCGAACTCGGTAATTAACCCTTTGGAATAGGATGTCAAATGAAAAAGGATAACATAAATCTAGAAAATAAATTAAGTGTCCTTATTAGGGAACATAAAAAGCGTCTGTTCTTTTGTACCTGTTATTTGAAATGAGCGGGAACTGTCTGCTGTGCAATCGGAAAAAAGGTGTTATTTTTCTAACCTGTTCTCTGCATAACCAAGTTATGTTTGATAGAAATTATGGTGTCTCATAGTTTTAAAAACTGTTCCAAAAAAGCTCTGAAAACATGTTTTACCGTTTGCACTCCGTTGGCGGCGCTCAGGCGACAACATAACGACTCGTTCTTTTGGTTCCATGTTCTTTAAAATAAACGAGAACAGCATGATATTGTGTTTAAAAAACTTCGATATTTTTTTTCAACTCGTTCTTTTGCAGATCCAAAACAGATTATGTTTCTTTTTTTCTATAAGCATAACAAATTCTAGGGTAAAGAACATAAGGACCGTAGAAAGAACGAAAACGCAAAAAGTTCTTGGAGTGCAAAGGGTTAAAAGTTTAGATAGACCAAACAACTCAGACATAAACTAGAATAGTTTTGGAATATTAAGATTAGATTTGTATTCATTTAAACAGAAATTAATCAAATTTCTTAAAAGTTCACAAAAACAGTTATTAAAAATAACAGAATCATACATGAACTGTTACTTAATCCTTTGCTTTCTACTGTCATTTCTGAAGATGACAGATTAACGGCTTGTTCTTTTATTTCTATGTTCTTCAAAAAGAACAATAACAGCAAGTTGATCAAGAAATATCGAATTGATATTAAAAAAAGTTATATAAAAAAATTCACAATAATCTCAATACATAACTTTCATTTTTGAAAAACACATATACTCAAAAATGAGTACAGTGAGTAAACATTAGTAAATCCTTGCCTGCATAGGCTGCCTTCATAAATCATTTTCAATAAAAATCGATAATTACAACCAAGTCTTAGCGGGTGTCGAACCCAGATCCTCAGCACCGCAGCTCAGTGCCATGTCCTGTTAACTACCAGTACGACGTGAAAAAGTTATAAACCGAAGAAATGTTAAAAAGGTGTGCCAAAAGGAGTAAGATAATTGAGTTGTAATAACTTAGTTTCTATTTAAGCATTCGACATAAAAAAAATGTGAAAACCGTTTTCCGAACAACTATTTTAGACTTGTTCCACCAACAGGGTTGGAAATTTGGAGATAAAAGTTAAGTGCCATTCAGTGCCAGTGGCGGCTCGTGGACTACAGCAAGTACAGCCGGGCTGCACCTACTTTTATTAGTGTATTTTAAAACTAAAATTTAAATATTTTACTAATTTTCTTAAATCAAGATTAGAATCTGAAATGAAGACGAAATTTCTACTGTAAGTAAAAAAAATCTCCGATGAATAGCAAACCTGTTGCAGTAATACACAATTCAGTAAAAAAGAGAAGTTCGAAATCGGCTGCATCGTTGCCATGGCCTGACGTACGTGACGTTACGTAGCCTGACTTCCCCTACATGCTAAAATAGAGGTTATGACAAAACAAATGTAGCCCAAAAGGATTTTTTAAAATCTGCTGTACTTGGGACTGCGATTAATTGATTGGCTCGTGCGTGAATCTCTCCAAACGGAAGTAGTTTTCCTGATAAGTTTACACTTGTGTTGTTGTTTCGTTACTTAAATTAATATTAAAATTGACCGATTCGCAAGTTTAAAAGAAAGGAGGATTGATTCAAGAAATAGGTGTTTTCTATTTTTTTCGCATGTTATCATTTTGTAAAAATTGAAAGGAAACTTTGATTTGGGTAATAAATATAATTTTCCACAATTATTCATAAACGGAAATTCTTATTTCCGTTCATGTATAATTGTGGAAAATAGGGGGTTTCACATGATTTCGGCTGCACTAATATTTTCGACTACGGACCGCCACTGGTGTCATTGGCACCTAGCAAATGATTTTTAGTTTCCAAAACTTTCTGCTTAGGCGTAATTTTAAAATATTTCAAAATGCTTAAGAAGAGCCGCCAACTGTTACGATATTTTTATAATCGCTAAATCTAAAATCATATTTTCATTTGTACACTACGAAATATATAAAAGTCTTACAAAATGACCAATTATTGAAAATCAAAGTTGGACTTAATAAATGACGGGTGAACGAAATGTCACTGTTCTACAATCTTTATTCAACAATGAAAATATTTTGAAGTCGGATAAATTAAAAAAAAAGTCCGGTTAATCGATATTTCCGGATATACAACATCCGCATAATTGTTTTTTAAAGAAAAAATTGCAAAAGTAGATATTTCTCCATTTAACAAAAAAAGAAATATTGAAATCGGACAATGTTTGTTTTTCGAACGGTCCGGTTAATTGAGAATTCCGGATAGTTAAATGCCGGATAACCGAATATTTTTTTTTCAAAAAGCGACTAAGCGTAATATCCCCTATCCAACAACAACAAAATTGTCCAAATATCTGAATTAAAACAGAAATCTTTCGCAAATATACATAGAAAAAGCGTAACAATCGAATTGATAACCTCACTTATTTTGGCACGCTTTGGCTGTTTTGATTGGCGCGCTTTTAAGTCATTAAAAATACGGTCGTCAAACTGAAATTTCTATTAAAACTTAGGCGTCACAAATGACGACTGGGTGTTGAATTAGGGTCGTTAAACAGAAATTTTTAGGTGCAAATTATGTCTAACGACCGCTGTCTTCTATAATACCTGATAGAATAAAAAAAAATTGTAACAGTGTAAAAGAACAAAAACAAAAATCATAAATCTTCCCAAAAGCGCACACACCCCAATTTCGAGGTTGTCGCTATGATGGCACCCGTATAACCCCCACAGTATCCCCCCCTTCCACCTCCTCTAAAAATATGACGCAACAAGTCCGGTAGTAAAAGAAGAAGAAGACACTCTCAGAACAAGGAAAGTGATAAAGCATTCCTTTGTCGCCAAGTCGGCGCTTTTTTTCAACCCCCGTGGCGATGGTTGGCGCTGATAATGGCGGGTGCAGTTTTAAGGGTGCATTCTTGGGGAGCACGTTCTTGCAGATTTCTGATGGTGATAATCGAATTCTTGTTTGTGCGGGTGGATGAGGACATGGAGAATGCGGGTTTTCGAAAATGTTTCCGTTCTTTTTTCAAAATGGAATACCTTTTTTTTAGATTTGAAACGATTTTTTTTTTGTCTTTCATAAATTGGTTGAAAAAATAACCAAAATCGGTGTTTGAAGTTTACTCACTACTTACCAGAGCCAGATTTAGAGTTAGTGGGCCCCTAGGCTGAATGTGTGGGCGGAACCCATAACTGGGGGGGGGGGGGAATACCCTCAGTAAAACGAAGGGGGGAGGTTGTCGGAATTTTTATATATATATAGGGGCCCGCTAACTTTAAATCTGGCTCTGGTAAGTAGTGAGTAAGCCTAGTATTTCGAATACTAGGGCTAAATTTACAGGGTTTGGTTTTGTTAAATAACGTCGCACTAGAGCTGCACAGTGGGCTATTGGCGACGGTTCGGGGTCAATCTCGAAGGAAAGACCCGGGAACACATACACATTCACACACACATTCATACATGCACCTCGTTATTTTAGAACCATGGTCAGATGACGAGGAAACACCTGAACTGGCACCCAACGCCTTCAATAGACGTCGGGACTTTGGACCCGGATCAGACGTATCGTGCACCAGTCCCGTATACACGCCAGTATAATGTGTTGGATATTCTGGACGACTTTCTAGTATTTTTGTAGCGAAGCTGGCAACCCTCCGATCGCAAGATCACGACTTTTTTTTATTTTTCTATGTCAAGTCCATTGCACGGATTCGAACCACCAATCCTCTGATTAGTAGCTGAACACCTTACCAACTGAGCAACTGGGGCTCTAATTTTACAGGAAGTAAAGATTCAAAATTGTTGTAAGTTATCCGGGCGTACAGAGGTTTGGTAAGGCCGCATCTTGAGTATGCTGTACAGTTTCGGTGTGCTTATCTTAAAAAAGACATTGAATTGTTAGAGAAAATTCAGCAAAGGGCTACTAAAATGGTCCAAGGGTTTTCAGGTATGAATTATGACGATAGATTAAAAATTAAAATATGTTTAATCTGGAGTAGAGAGGGTTACGGGAGATTTGATTCAACTGTTCAAATTTATTAAACAAGAGGATGTTGTGGGTTTAGATTTTAATAGGAGTGATAGAACGAGTGGTTATGGGTTTAAATTAAACAATTCCTATTTTAATCGGGAAGGTAGAAAACTCTATTTCTATAATAGGGTGTTAGACAAATGGAACAACTTGAAAGCCAATATTGTTAATTGTATAGGATTTTAAGAAGAAGTTAGATATTCATTGGGAATTGTTAGGAGATATTAGCTGAACTAACCTTGTTAGGCCTTGAACCTGTTGTTGGTCGTCAATATTTGTATTTGTACAAAATATTAACGGTTTTGCGTTTTAAACGTTATTCCCCATACCATGGTTCGAAAGTGTCCCAAGCCACACTAGATCTCTATACTCTATGGGACACATGTTGTCCCAACCCACACCAGGGCCTATTTTAACATAGAGTTGGTGGGGATTTTTCCATACCAGTGTGTAGAAATGCCCCACTAGTAATGCAGATTTGCCCCACCGGAATTTTGTTTTGTTTAATCAATTTTCCACAGTAAAAACATAAACTTGAATCTGTGGCATAGGAAAGAATGACGTAAGACAGAGACAGATCTCCATTCCTGTGAAAAGGCCCGATTTCGACACTCAATCTCCTAACGAGGGAAAAAAGCTTTCACGCCCTTCCCCTCCCCCGTCTAGCTATTTCCCATCCACAAAAATCCTTTTGTTCAGAACTGAGTGGTCGAGCAGTTGACAATATATTTCAGACTGCCTACTGTTCAAAATCGTTTTATTGCACCTTCCTTATCTACGCAGGATCTCTTAAGTGGGCACCAGCGGTTTTTTTATAGTCGGGAAAATTCTTGGCATGTATTTGTTTGAAGGGATTAGGACAGAAATATATGGCCTGGAGGTATAGGGGGTATCATAAGGGGTGGAAAAGTGTTTCAATGGATGCTTTTGGTATGGTACCAGTACAAAAAACCTGTTCAGAAACTAGACGTCCAGTATCATTCTTTAGGACGATTTTTCACTTTAATTTTAAAAAATATTTTAACCTGCATTTAACAGCTACAAAAAGTAAGTAAATTACATTTATTTTTTATGTAGATTTCGTTTATGGTGTGTAGTTTAACTAAATGTTATTTGTATAGTTAAGAGATTTCTAATTTTTACTTTTGGGAGAAATATATTTCCCGATGTTAATAACATTTTGAAGGGATCATTATTTACAAATTTTAATACATATAAATAGAGGCCTAAATTTTTCAAAATTATTGGGGATGGGTAGCTCTAATTTAAAATAAAATGCATAAACTATATGAAAGTATAGCCAGTCTTTTAAAAGATTATGCTTATGAATATGTTTTAGTTTCTTTTTTAAATTTTGATTGGCAGTTTTATATGAACAAAATATATCATGGATGTATAATTCTAAGGTAACCAAAATTAGCATATTTAAGTTAATTGTACTAAATGTCTAGAGTGAAACGACAGCAAGAATAAGGTTAAAATAATTTAATTGAAAAAGATCCTTTTTTTTCGCAACTTCAATAAAGGTTGATAGAAATGAAAAAGTGCCTAAAAGTTTGATTAAAAAAAATACTTCAAACCGATGCAAAAAAATAGTCAAAACTTTTGTAAATACCATTTAATACTAGTTTTTTCATTCAACTACTTATCTTAGATTTTTATTTTAGATGTGCATGCTTCGGTGGAAACGGCAATGCTTCCAATACTTTTCTTTTTAATAATACTATTATAAATCTCAAATTACCAAGATTCACAATAAACCTCTATTTCCCCACCAGAATAATTTATTTGTTTTAGTCTTGAAAAAGAATTATTTAATATTTTCAAAAAAAAGGGGCTTTAAGGGAAGGGGAGTTTGAAAGAGAAGTTCCATTCATGTAATTTTAACTCTTGGTCGCACCACATTCCATGCAAGTGGAAAGGGTAATTTCTTGCTACAACATGTTGATGTCAGATCAGAGGCAGTTACATAATCTCGAAACAATTAATAAGAGACTCATCATAGTCTTAAATGGAAAAGTAACAGCATTTTTCAATCACCGCCCTTCAGTGCTAAAATTCCGGCAGCTGAAGGAACGGGGACAAAAGTTGTCGGAGCAGCAATATACAAAAGCAGAGATTATATAAAAACATTTTTTAGAAATGATAACAAGTTTTAAGAAAGTATTACGTTTTTTAAAAATTTAAAACTATTTATTTTTCTACATTTTTGTGTTGTAAAATTAAATATTTTTCGAATACAAATAAAGAGAATATTATTGTTCATCTTATAAAGTAAATGCTACTTAATGCAAGTTTTGTTATATGCTCAGGAACTAGTCTATACGGATTTAGATTTATATATACTGTAGATTTAAAACTTTACATTTGTGTGAAGTAAAATGGCGGAAATGTAGGAAATATATATTTTAAAATACAAAACGTTAGGTTTTTTAAAAAAAGAATATTTAACAAAAATTTGCATTATGAAAACAATTAAAACATACTTTTATGAATCGTTAGAAAATTTCATGAATTCGATAATTTCTTTTTAATTAACTTTTTATACAATATATAATTTTAAACTAAGTTTATTAAATTAGTTAAAAATTTGCTATTTTAAGTACAAAGTTTTCATTAACATCTGGGATTCTGCTTTCTGCAGAATTTAATTTGCCCCACCAGTTAAAATTCCTTAAAATATGCTCTGACCCACACGCAAAGGTTAAAATAAAGGAAAGCATGTACAGAAGCTGGATGAGGAACTCTACGTCAGATAAAACTAGTTTATTTTCCTTCTTATGTCAAGGCTGTTGTTGGGGATCAATCCTTTCTATAAAATAAAAGATAAAATTAAAGGAACCGAACTAGTTAACGAAACGAACAATCGAAAGAATCGCATTAATTAAACGAAACGAACAAATTGAAAGAGCTGCACTAATTAAACGAAACGAACAAATTGAAGGAACCGCACTAATTAAACGAAACGAAGAAATTGAAAGAGACGCACTAATTAAACGAACCGAACAAATTTAAGAAGCTGCACTAGTTAAACGAAACGAACAAATTGAGAGAGCCGCACTAATTAAACGAAAAGAACAAATTGAAGGAGACGCACTAATTAAACGAAACGAACAACTTGAAGGAGACGCACTAATTACACGAAACGAACAAATTGAAAGAGCTGCACTAATTTAACGAAACGAACAAATTGAAAGAGCTGCACTATTTAAACGAAACGAACAAATTGAGAGAGCCACACTAATTAAACAAAACGAACAAATTGAAGGGGACGCACTAATTAAACGAAACGAAGAAATTGAAAGAGCTGCACTAATTAAACGAAAAGAACAAATTGAAGGAGACGCACTAATTACACGAAACGAACAACTTGAAGGAGACGCACTAATTACACGAAACGAACAAATTGAAAGAGCTGCACTAATTTTACGAAACGAACAAATTGAGAGAGCCGCACTAATTAAACGAAACGAACAAATTGAAGGAGACGCACTAATTACACGAAACGAACTTATTAAAGGAGCCGCACTAATTAAACGAAACGAACAAATTGAAAGAACTGCACTAATTAAACGAAACGAACAAATTGAAGGAGACGCACTAATTAAACGAAACGAAGAGATAGAAGGAACCGCAATAATTAAACGAATCGAACAAATCAAACGAACGGAACTAATCGAACGTACCTAACCGAAACGAATGTACCGTACAAAACGAACGACTGCAAGATGTGGCACTAAATTTGGTTGCTCTATCGGGATTTGTTCTTTCATGTATTGCATTAATAGACGCACATCTTTTTTAAACTTCTTGAGTCTTTTAAGCACGTAGAAACACCAACGATTTTTTTTTTGCCCTATAATCGTACTGTCATTATTGTGTAATTCAAAACAGTATAACAAATAATTAGGACTTCAGAAAAAGAATTTGGAATAAAAATACCACCACTGAAATCTTTTAGAAATTCTATTCTCGAAAAAATCTCAATCGAAAAGTTAGCTAATAAAATTATTTAATTAAAAAATATATTTATTTTTCTTTCTAATAAAACTTAACAATGGTATTTAAAACTCGCGGGATATCTCAATCTTAAACAGATTATTGTTCAACTTACGCAGCAACAACAGTATCATTTTCTTCGAGGTGCCTGGGTCTTGCTAGGGACTATATCATCTTCATCTTAATTGTAGTCTGAGTATGAAAAACGAAAATTAAGAACCAAATATTATCGTTTCAACATCCATCGTATTACTCGCCATTCAACACAAAACACATAACCCTGCCAGGGCAAAACACAGGAACAGACATCAACAAGAAAACCCAATCATAACTAAAAGAAGAGGGAAAAAAATAACGCCCAAGGGACAAAAGGAAAGTTAAACAGTACATCTAAATCAAAACATTTAAATCTAAATTCAAATATTAAAGTTCTTGAAAGCTTTTATCTAAGATTTTATTCGGAAATTTAAAACAACTCAGTTAATTTGCAATTAATTTATATTAATCATTGAAAATAATATGAGCTTACTGGATGTATTCAATTTAAACTAGTTTTAACCTATCTAAAACAGTAAAGAGATTATGCAGTGAGTCGCGGCTCTTACTGCAATGTCAATTTACCAAATTTCAATTTTCACTATCAAATCCTAATGAATTTTTCAGATATCTTTAAAGAAATGTCAAAGTCTGCTATCTTCTACCATTCCACAGATCTATAGAAGTCTATTAAGTATTTTGCATCTGTGTAAAAGATTGTCTTCAAATATTCAGAATAAAACCATTTGTTCAAAAAGGGGGAAGGTGCAGTCAACGTACCATGGATTTTCCGACTTATATATTGGAAAATTGAAAAACTACTGCTGCCATCTATGGTTACAAAATGAAACTATATTTTGAATTGTATCCTTCAGTTAGAATAGGTTTTGCACCTTATAAATTTTAGGTTTGTACCTTTGCGAAACGTTTTTAAGTACTAAATTCTATCCGAGTGATTTATTTATTCTAAAATATGTTTTGTCACATAAAGGGTTTTGTAGACAAACGCAAATAACTTTAAAAAAGCTAAATTATTTCATGCACAGATTCCAATCATTTTGAATGAGACAAAACCAGTCTTGGACGAGTAAAATAGTTTAGACGAATTCAGTAATGATGTAATAATTTATTTTTTTTAAATTGTAAAAAATTTTTTTGGTTCTGTAAAAAAATATACGATTTTACTAATTGATGATTCAAAGCATTTTTTAAGGAACCTTTTTTACAGCATACTATTATGAAACTTTTTAAAACTGCAGTTCCGGAGCCACAGTACCCAAAAAATTGTAAAATTGTCAATTTCCTTTCCTTTGGTAAAATTATAGTTTGAAATCTTCAAATATGCTTGGAATATTCTTGAACTGCATATATGTATTTGACATTTTTGTTGTACGATATATTATGTTTCTTAAGGAACGAAAACTTTAAATAGTTTTCTCAGAGTTTGTGGTTCCTTTATATTAAGTTTCTCAAAATGCCAAGGTTTTCTTTATTATTAATACATAAACGCATAATTTTTAGGCATTATCTAAAGTATGGTTATATAATAAAATTGGCACACAAATTAGCTCTATTAGAAGTAGGTTTTTAAAGTAAAAAAAAGTAGTTTAAGTAAATTTTTTGTGTTATTATGAATAACAATTTATATAAAAATCAAATACATGTAGTATACAAAATTTAAAAGCCAATTCTTATGTATTGTAGTTCGAATGATTTAAGAAAAAAGTTTGGTGGATATATATAAATATTTTTAAAAGATTTAACATTAAAAAAAAAAGCTTTGAAAAATTAATAAAGTTTATATTTTGAGAAAAATACAAACATTTATAGAATTTTGTGTGAAATATTTTTCTTTTATATAAATTTAAGTAATGCCCATTAAAATTTTAATTCAGAATGTCAAAAAAACAAAAATTGATGGTACCTTGCCCCCTAAAATACTTGAAGTATCTAGGGGTAAAACCACTTTATAGCATTTTTTTTCTTTTTAAAATGATATATCGGTACCATCTTGTAGATATCAAGGATTACTATCACCAATACATTCTTTTTTGGTGTATGACCAATTTAAAGCTATGAGAAAGGGCGATAAAATTTCGGTATGCTGGAGAAAAAAACACTAATTTGTCCTTAGTAAAAACTTATTTGTTTATTGAAACAACACTTATTAAAAAACACAATTTTGTTCTTATACCGAATTTGAGCCTAGTAAATAGGAGAATTTTAGTTGTAAACATTTAACTATTGTAGTTATAATTAAACTAGTTGGGGGGAGTGGGAGAGTAGCAATGAACTCTTATTAATAAATCCATTGTTTTCTTATATATTAATATTTTTCTAATGTCTCAAAAACGAATTAAAAAAATACAAGGTAAACATTCAAAAATTGTTTGATAACTTTATCATTAAATCCTAAAATTTTTATAATACTATGTCCCCTCTGAATTTGAAGTAGCATGTTTATATGTTCCATATATCAATTGCTCTATATGAATTCTTCATTTCTGTTTAATTTGAATTTAAAAAGAAATGAATATCATTAGCATGTTCTAATTAATAACATTTGGTTCAAAGTTTTCCCTTTAGGACAAACAAATGTTCAGAGATTTGTCGTTAATGAAATATTATTCATTTAAATTAAAAGTGCAAAATCGTTTTATACCATTATTTATTTTTCAAGCTGAATATTCTCCAGAAAATAGCGTTACTATCTTGGTAGCATTTAGCAAATTGAAACATATTACATTTTAGTTCAATTAATACCAGTAGATGGCGCCACCAAAATGACCTAGTTGTTATATTAAATACAAGAAAAAACCTTAGATGAAGAACACAAAAAATATAATAATTATAATTTAAAAAATAATTAAACACAAAATCAATTGTGTATCTGAATTCTTTTTTAAAAGAATTGTTTTGCATATTTTTAACACACTAAGAAAAACATATAGCCGGAAAAAATAGTACGTGTTTGTACGAAATTTATAAAAAAAAAAAAGAACTGAAGGTAGAAGCCAAGCAATATATTTTTTCAGTCTTGAATTTAGCGGCGTTGACCATGTTCACACGATTTTTACACATGTTACCGTGTAAGTGTGAAAATCGTGTGTCTGTAAATTCACTAGTGCATATGTTTCATACACTGATTTGTTCAGTGTAAGTTCGGAATAATCTACAAATTTAAAAATTTCCGCACTTTCACTAGAGAATTAGAATGTACAAGTATTCCGAATCGTCAAAGTGCGAAAGTTCGTTCTATATATACCGGAAAATAAATTAATTACATTATGTTCCAACAATTGTCGGTATTTCTTAGAATACCAGTCCTTTATACAAGTGAATGTGCGAAATCGCACAATTTTCCTCACTAACACGTATCGACCTTGTGAATATGCCAATACACTGATTTTTGCACTTACACGTTAATATATAGATATAAAGAAAAAAGTTTCTTGCTAAAATGTAGAAAATCCTTTTAATTATTAGTGGTATTCTTTTGCAGAAATTAATTTATAAATTCTTGATTTATTTATAAAGACAAAAATTATCGCTAACATACAAATTACAAATTATTTAAAAGCAACGTTTAATTGTTTAACTAATATAATGAAAAAAAATTGTAATGTAGCTTTTTTATTAAATTTTAAGTACATTTATTAATATTAAAGTTATAGTTATGTCAGTTGGCTTTTTTAACGCTATTTAAAATTCAAGTCTTTTGAAATGATAATTAAAATTTAGTTATAATTTACATAAGTTACTATTCAACAAAATAATTTTTTATATTTATAAATTCTTATTAGAAACAAGTCGTTTGTAGAATTATAAACCTCCGTTTAGTTATATTTTCTCACAGTAGATGGCAACACTAAAATGAGACAATTTAATTCTGTTATCACATTAAAAATACAATAACACAAAATACACTATAAGTAAATTTTCATAGTAAAGTCCTTAATTTACATTGCCGAAAAGAGTCTTTCTTTTAACTTAAATTCGATACTTATTCTGATTCAAGGGATGAATTGCATGACATGGTCGTATTTCTCATTGATAAGCAAATGTAGGTTACACGCGAAAATAACTTTTATAATTATTAATTATGTTATCAAATTTTAACGCATATGTATCTGCTTTCTATGACTGTGTACCGAGCTCGTGATCGGATGATTAGCAGCTTTGTTACTGATCATCCGTAAAAAATCATCTGCCTGCAGAGGAGACTGGTGCATATTCATTCCGCCGTGGTAAAATGTCCTCACACCTATTGAAGGTGCGTGGGATGCCAGCTCAGGCGGTGTCGTCGTCATCTGAATAATATTAAAAATTAGTGGCATTGTGCCCGGGTCTTTCCTTCGTGGTCAGGGTTCAAAATTAACGATCGTTTTTCGTGTTTTGTACCTAAAAATTTCAGTTTGACAGCTGTAATTTGATACCCAGATTTAATTTTTGATGCCTAACTTTTTATAAAAATTTCAGTTTTGAAGATTGAAGCGGAGAGAGAAAATTAAATAGGTTATACAACGGGAAATAAAAAAGTTTTGAATAATAAAAAAAATGGTTTTTAATAATTGCTCTCACCATGTAAGACGGTGATATTTTCACAGTACAAATGGAAACATGCTTCTAATTTTATGCAAAAGAAGCTTTAATGATGACAAAAATATCCTAACAGTTGGCAGCTCGGCTTAAGCAATTAGATTTATTTTAAAATTGTGCCTAAGCAGAACATTTTGGCAAAAAATAAAAATTGCTAAATGCCAATGACGGCTAACTTTTATCTCCTAATTTCGAACGCTGTACTGGATAGACCCCGAACAGCTGCCAATAGCTAATTATGTTGCGCCAACCAATCACCTGATGACGAGTTTGCTGTTTAGTAAAATTAACGTCGCTCTAGTACTATGTTAATGATATGGACGTATCCCGAAAGAAAGACCCTGGAACACTGCCTCATAATTTAAAATCAAGAAAGACCTCAGCTAGAATCTTACGCACCTTACATAGGTTTGAGGACGTTTGAACAGATTTAATGTGAACTAGTCCCCTACACACGTTGAATATCTTTTGCGGACGATTAAGTAAAAATCAGGCCGATTATGAGCATAGAGTAATAATACAAATAGAGGAATAAAAATGCTGATTTCCGTGTGTGCATCATTGAAACCACGTGATATGTGGAAATGCCAATTCATTCATGCGCCAATATTACTTGGCAGGCCTTGGCGACTTTCAGAACTAAGTATTGTAATATGGTTTTGTGTTTAATTTTGTATTTAAATATCGTTTTTTTTAACGAGTGGCACAATTTAAGGGAGTTTAACAGATATATTAAAGTTATTTTTTTTACTTTGTATTTTTGAAATAATTGCGTTACGTTTTTATGTAAAAGATTTACCATAAGCGAAGTTCTTTCAATTGTTATTTTGTATAGTTCAATAAGAAAATATGAACAATAAAACCGGAGAAATATAAATAGTTTCGTTTTTTTTTAGTATTGAACACAAAGAAAATTCTATTTTCGTTTCGTTAATGAAGAGGAAATATTTAGCGCAAATTGTTTGAAAATAAGTAAATACCTACATATATGTTAAGAAGTTGAATACGGACAGAACGCCTTATCACCAAAAAGGAGAAAGTGCACCAAATTTGGAGCTCCTGCAGATATCTGAACGCCAAATGTGGCAGCGCTAAAACCACGTGATGTTGGTTTTTTTTTCAATGTTGACACCGTGGCCTTACGAGAGTCTGGCATTGAAGGCGCTCTCTAATTAATATAACAACTCTCTGATTATGAGCCGCTACACAGTTAAACATGGTATTTGAACCCACAATTCACCTAATATTAGCTAAATACTAAACCCTTGACCACCTCTGGCGAACACAACTGCAGTCCGAATAAAATGGTTCAAATATACAAGACATCCAAAATGTCTACTGTTTTAAGGAATCACAATGGCATTCTAGTATTTATGAAAACAACAATAAAATATTTCACTCGTCTTTGTATTACCCTCAAATGGCTCTAGGCAAGCTAAAAACGTAAAAATATAAAAACAACTAATTTCCAAAATTTAAAAAAAATAAAAAAATACCACATTGTATTTCTCAAAAATTAAACATATTTTTTTAAAGAACATAAAAATATTGGGGGAAATTTACAATGCACAAATCTGTTAAGAAAAATAGAATTTTTCTACATCATAAAATTTTTTTTTACTATATTACTTTCATTGGGATTTGGATTATTCCGCAAGTTGACTATTTTTGGTGTCTGGTGCGAACCCCTAGGCCGCAGCCTATGTTGCCTATGCCTTAATTCGGCCCAGGATACAAACAATCTCTTTTTTTGTATGGAATTCATGTGGGTCAGTAACGAAACCTTAAAATATACTATGAGCTTTGCAGTAAAAGTGTGCCCAATCCAATTAGACCAATAAAAGATCAAATAAAAATTTGAGATTCCCGTTTGTGATACCGATGTTGTCTATTTATTGCCTACTCACGATCCTTCAGCAAACAATCAACAGAAGATGGGAATACAAAAGTATAGCAACCGTCTTATCTCCTTCCGACCTACAAGATCCGTTATAATCCTCCCACCATATTGACCTAACGGTATGTTACATATGAAAAAGTCATGCACGAAGGTAATAGGGTATTCCAAGGATTTCGTTTTTGGGGAGCAAACATACAAAACGTGTTATGTCCCATTGAGGTGATTCATGGGAAATTCAAATAACTTACGCAAATAAATATACAGATTCCAATCTCTGCGGGTTAATTTTAATGGGGCAAATGTGTTCTGGGCGAATAAGTTTCGTTAGTAATTTTAATGTGGTAAATATGTTCTGGGCGAACAAGTTTGGTTAGTTCTTCGAAACCCTGGAATACCCTATATAAGTGATTAAGGTATTCCAGGGTTTTCATGTTTGGAGAGAAAACATACAAAACGTGTTATATAATAATGATTCATGGGAAATTCAAATAACCAACACAAATACACAGATTCCAATCAATGCGGGTTAATGTTAATGGGGCAAATGTGTTTTGGGCGAATAAGTTTCGTTAGTTCTTCTAAATCCTGGAATAGCCTATATTACTTAATAGGGTATTCCAGGGTTTTAATTTTTGGGGAGCAAACATTCAAAACGTGTTATGTCATGGTGATTCATGGTAAATTCAAATAACTAACGCGAATAAATATACATATTCCAATCTATGCGGGTTAATGTTAAAGGGGCAAATGTTTTTATTTCCGAGGGTTAATTTTAATGGAGCAAATGTGTTCTGAGCGAACAAGTTTGGTTAGTTCTTCGAAACCCTGGAATACCCTATACAAGTGATTAAGGTATTCCAGGGTTTTCATGTTTGGAGAGAAAACATACAAAACGTGTTATATCATAATGATTCATGGGAAATTCAAATAACCAACACAAATACACAGATTCCAATCAATGCGGGTTAATGTTAATGGGGCAAATGTGTTTTGGGCGAATAAGTTTCGTTAATTCTTCTAAATCCTGGAATAGCCTATATAAGTTAATAGGGTGTTCCAGGGTTTTCATTTTTGGGAGCAAACATACAAAATGTGTTATGCCACATTGAGATGATTCATGGGAAATTCAGATAACTAAACGCGAATAAATATACATATTTAAATCTCTGCGGGTTAATTTTAATGGGGAAAATGTATTCTGGGTGAATAAGTTTGGTTAGTTTTTCTAAACCTCGGATAACGCTATGTAAGTTCATAATTTTTTCCAGGATTTTAATTTTTTGGAAGCAAACATAGTAAACGTGTTATGTCACATTGAGGTGATTAAAATTTTTTTATACTACATGTATTTAATTTTGTGGTCCGTGGAACTTTCGTCTAATCCCCAAATATTTTTAGGGTAATTTTTATATAGAATTTTGTGAAGTTTATACTTTTTCCTCTATTGTAAAAAAAAAAGTAGATGCAGCTGTCTAAAGGTAATCCACTTTAATGTTAAAATATTTAAATTTACATCTCAAAGTGTGTCGATGGGATAATTATGAAATTAACTATTATAGTTTAAATTTACTATTGCTTTTTAAATTAGTTTGTTTATAAATGTTTGGGTAATACAATGATAGTATTCTTATTGTATTTGAACAATTAATATGATAGTTATATTACGTTAAAGTTTTGTCAAGCAAAACATATATAATAAAACAGTCCATACTTCTAAATTTTTTGTAGAATAGTTTATAATTAATCTGATCTAATGCACAACGATTTTTGTTTTGAAAAGAGTTATTAGTTTTTAAATTTAATATTTATAAACTTTTAGATTGGTTTGGTTAATTAACGTCGCACTAGACGGTTAGGGGCCAATCCTGAAAGAAAGATCCGGGAACAATGACTAGTATTTTTTAACATGGTCAGATGACGAGGACAACACCTGATCTGGCCCAGTTGCCCAGTGGATAAAGGCATTCGGCTAGTAATCAGAGGATTGCGAGTTTGAACAAGACTGATGAACTTAACAAAAAAAAGTAAAAATGTAGGGATCTTGCGATCGGAAGGTATCCAGCTTCGCTACTAAAATACTGGGAAGTCGTCCAGAATATCCAACAAATTATACTGGTGTGTATACGGGACTGGTGCTTTAGTTAACCATAACCAAACTGGTATCAACCGTATTTGAACCACTGATCTCTAAATGTAACTTCTGGATAAGGCAAGACATTTTGTTGACTTGAAGCCGATGTAGAGGCAGCCATGATGTGCCCCACTTTCTTTGCTACCGCAATATTTCGTATATATTTCATGTTAAAATAAGTCGACGTGTATTGCTTTCGGCTGAGTTTTTTTCTATTTTCTTTTTAAGCCCATTTTAAATGCAATCTGCTATTAAAATAGATAGTCATTTGAAAGACAAAGTCGAAGTAGATAAAAAGCAAGAGCAAAAACTATTTGTTTGACAATATAAAAATGAATTCTATAAGAAGGTTGGTTTGGTTTGGTTAAATAGCATCGCACTAGAGCTGTACAGTGGGCTATTGGCGACGGTTCGGGGTCTATCTCGAAGGAAAGACCCGGGAACACATACACATTCACACACACATTCATAAATGCACCTCGTTATTTTAGAACCATGGTCAGAAGACGAGGACAAACCTGAACTGGCACCCAGCGCCTTCAATAGACGTCGGGACTTTGGACCCCGATAATTCTATAAGAAGAAAATATATTATTTATGAACATTTAATATTTCTACAATGCTTTGGTAATAAAGAACACCCCTACATCACTTTAAAAAAATATTGGGTCACAGCATGGCTGCTTTCAATTGGCTTCAACGCGCCAATTGGTTTGAGCCTTCCAGCAGTTACAGTTAGAGTTCAGTGATTCGAACTTGCTATCCTCTGGTTGCTAGCCGACGACGGTACTTCGCGGGAACGATAAACTGTGCAGTTCTAGTGCGACTTTAATTAACCAAACCTGACCACAAATAAATAGTACTAAATTGTGTCCGCGGGGCTTTCCTTCTGGGTGGATTACCCATTGTGGAATTCTAGTTTGGCGTACATTCAACCAAATAAAAAAAAAACTACTCAAAATGCTTTTCAGTGGCGAAGATTGTTTTCGTCCTTATCATGACATTGCCACGGATTAGTCCGAATCCGGTCTCACTTTTGAAGTGCTCGTCTTCCTGCTCCCTCCTCCCCAGCCCCCAAATCCGTGTTAATATCCGAGAAATTATCCTAATCCTTCGGTTTTTTGAAAAGCAAGGAAATCTTGAAAATCTTTTAAATGGATTACATTCGCTCTCGAGGGTTGTTCAAGTGGTCGTAAACATGAATTGAAGGGCGTTCGACACATGACCCAACTTTCGTTGCGGACGCCATTTTGCTTGGGGACATGGTTTTAGGACTCACAAACAAGGCCTAACGTTTTTCAATTGAAGGGACCCAAACACATCAGAGAGCATGGTACCTCGAAAATTAGTATGAAAGTACCATAAAACTAGTTGATTTGGTTAATTAACGTCGCACTAGAGCTGTACAGTCGGTTATTAGCGACGGTTCGAAGCCTATCTCGAAGTTTTGGTTCGGTTTTGGTTAAGTAACGTCGCACTAGAGCTCCACAGTGGGCTATTGGCGACGGTTCGGGCCTATCTCGAAGGAAAGATCTCGTCATCTCTCCATGGTTCTAAAATAACGAAGTGCATGTATGAATGTGTTCCCGGGTTTTTCCTTTCCGTCGCCAATAGCCCACTGTGCAGCTGTAGTGCGACGTTAATTAACCAAAACCAAAAAAAAAAAAAAAAAAAAGAAGGAAAGATCCGGGAACGATGACTCGTATTTTTGAACCATGGTCAGATGACGAGGACAACAACTAACCTGGCACCCGAAGCAATCTGAATAGACGTCGGGACTTTGGACCCCGATCAGATTTATCATGCACCAATCCCGTATACATTTTTGTAGATGTTCTGGACGACATTCCTAGTATTTTGTAGTGAAGCTGGCAACCCTCCGATCACAAGATCACTACGTTTTTACCTTTCTTAGTCAAGTCCGTCACACAGGATCGAACTAGCCATATTAAGCCTTTTTCTTGTACACTTAACCTTATGAGTAATACAATAATAGTTCGGTAGGGGCCGGTACAAGAAGCCCTCATGTTCATTTTTTTTTAAATTTTTGACCTTGAGGCAAAACAAATTAAATTTATGCATGTCATTTATTGACCAGTAAGTTCGGATGAATAGAAGCAGTCGTCTGCTTTTCATTCTGTTTCGATTATGATATCTCCCTAGTTGATTTCAAAAATGCATATTTACTTTTGAAATAACCTTATTAAGATTTACACACACACACACACAAAAAGAAAGTGTAAGTATTATAATTTTTAAAATGTTTATAAATTGAAATGAGGAACTTGCATATTCGAATATAGCTATTTGAATTTAACAATGTCATTCCGCTAGAGGATATGGTTTGTTTTTTGTTTTGGTTTTGTTAATTGACGTCGCACTAGAGCTGCACAGTGGGCTATTGGCGACGGTTCGGGGTCAATCTCGAAGGAAAGACCCGGGAACACATTCACATTCACACACACACATTCATACATGCACCTCGTTATTTTAGAACCATAGTCAGATGACGAGGAAACACCTGAACTGGCACATAACACCTTCAATAGACAATGGAACTTTGGACCAGATGTATTCAGATGTATCGTGCACCAGTGCCGTATACACGCCAGTATAATTTGTTGGATATTCTGGACGACTTTCTAGTATTTTTGTAGCGAAGCTGGCAACCCTCCGATCGGAAGATCACTACTTTTTTTACTTTTCTATGTCAAGTCCATCGCACGGATTCGAACCACCAATCTTCTGATTAGTAGCTGAACGCCTTACCAACTGAGCAACTGGGGTTCCCTAGAGGATATGAGCAAAAACAATTCTTCAACTGCCCAGAAAATAATTTCTTCGTATTTTCTCTTTTTACCCAAAATTAGTTACTCGTGTATATTTTCTGTTGGATAAACTTTTGAAATTTGTTGTATGAACTGTTGGATTTAGGTTCAATAGTTTAACTGTAATATATTTTACACAAAAATAAAATTATATGATTGTATATAGAAAACAGTTTTAGAAAAGTGCACCACCTACGAACTTATTATCCGAAAATCCTACAATTATAAAAAAAAAACTTTTTTTTATAAAAAGTATTCTAAACGCAGAAAATATTTAAGATTAAATCTTGTTAAATATTGTTCTCCCCAAATGTAATACAGAATTTTATTCCAATTAAATAAATAGTATTGTAGTGGCACTGAATTTTATTAAAAAAATTCTCCATTTTTGTTCATCGCAAAAAGCACGTTCACCTTAACTAGTTTTTAGTATTTTATGCGTTACATCACATATCAAGAGCTTCAAAAAATTCTAAACTAACATTACAAAAAAAATATGGAATATTTTTTTCTTCAAATAAAATGGGATGAAATGAGACATTCAAACCCCTTGTCAATGGCTTCTGACTTTTGTATTGTGCCCGAATGTTAACGATTGTTCAAGCACGTCAAGAAATCCATTCTAGGGCGTGTTGGAAATGCCCCTTTTCCCCGTAAAAAAAGGGGCAACACACCCCTTTTCGAATCCGAGATCATTTTCACACCTGCTAATCAAGGTTCGAAACCAAATGTCAACTTCTCCCAAAGTTCCTTTAAACTCGGTTCTTGGCTTCTGCTGTTGCAGAGTTCAAGTTCCTGCCATAACAAGGCCTTTTCCGTGAGTCTGTTGATTTCGCAGGCCTAAAGGGCAGAGGGGGAGGCGTGTGTTAGAATCGTCTGACCCCCTCCCCCCCCCCCCAACACCCCATACAAAAAGGAAGACCAAAGGGCAAGGGATCCCCCTATACTGATCGAAGTGATAGGGGTCTACAATTAACAAGTTGTACTCGGATTGCTAGTGCTGCATTAATTTGTTGTTGCTGATTGCAGGAATGCTGTTACCACTGATTTCTAACTGTAACTTCTGGATAGGGCAAGACATTTTGTTGACTTGAAGCCAATGTAGAGGCAGCCATGTTGTGTCCCACTTTCTTTGCAACGGCAATATTTCGTGCATTTTTCATTTTAAAATAAGCCGATATGTATTGCATTTGGCTGAGTTTTTTTCTACTTTCTTTTTAAACTCATTTTAAATGCAATCTGCTATTAAAATAGAAAGTCCTTTGCAAGTCAAAGTCGAAGTAGATAAAAAGCAAGAGTTTTTTTGGTTTGGTTAATTAACGTCGCACTAGAGATGCACAGTGGGCTATTGGCAACGGTTCGGGGCCAATCTCGAAGGAAAGACCCGGGAACGACAACACCTGAGCTGGCACCCAACGCCTTCAATAGACGTCGGGACTTTAGACCCCGATCAGATATATCGTGCACCAGTCCCGTATACACGCCGTTATTTTTTTTGTGGATGTTCTGGACGACATTCTAGTATTTTTGGTAACGAAGTTGGCAACCCTCCGATCGCAATATAACTACTTTTTACTATTCTTTAGTATAGTCAATCGCAAGTTTTGAACCGGGGACCCTTGGATTCCCAGCTGACGCCTAATCCACTCGACCACGGGGGCCTCAAAAGCAAGTGCAAAAACTGTTTGTTTGGTAATATAAAAATTAATTCTATAAAAATAAAATACAATATTTATATACATTTTTTATTTCTAAACTGCTATGATATTAAAAAACACCACTAAATCACTTTTTAAAAAAATGTTGAGGCACAGTATGGCTGCTCCCACATTTGCTTCAACGCGCCCATTGAGCAAACAAGTTTTGAGTCTTCCAGAAGTTACAGTTAGAGTTCAGTGGTTGCCCACCGTAACTAGAAAGTGGGTGCTTTCACCATTCCAAGCCTCTTAACCACATGAACCCCTTTTAAACATCACTTGAGGTTTGTAGGTGAAATAGAAGAGGAAAAAAGTTGTTTATCGGTCTCGTCAACTTTTTGACGGATCGGACGGTAAACATCCTCTCCGAAGGCATCAAGTGATTGACGGAATAGCCCTTCATTGGCCCTTTGTGAAGGGCCTTCCGACGTGCAGGAAGGGCCGATCAATCGGGCACCGGTTAATCGAGGGGGAGTGATTTCTCGGTTCGTCGGCACCCTTCTGTCGAAGAAGGTTGTGAGAAGAAGTGTTCAGAATTGGCGAGCTTTCGCTGTTGCGAACTTACAGATTTTGATCGGTTGGTTGAATTAAGGTCGCACTAGAAATGCAAAGTACGTTATGCCGACGGTTCGGGGCATATCTCAAAGGAAAGACCTGCGAATACTGCTTCGTATTTTTTTTAACCCTGGTCAGATAGCAAGGGAGCACCTGAGCTGGCCCCTGACGAAACCTCAATGGACGTCAGGACATTGGACCACTATCAGATTTAACGTGCAACTGTCCCTTAAACACGTCGATGGAATTGTGGATATTTTTTAAAGGACGATTGTCATTTAGGAGCGAATATGGCAACTTTCCAATTACAAGATCGCTGCAGCTTAAATTGTCAAGTGCACTCTTATTTGAACTAGCATTCCTCTGATTGCTAGCCAGACACCGTACCACTAAGCCACCCGGCTCCGGCGTTGATTTTTTTTTTCTTTTGCTAATTAACGTTGCACTAGAGCTGCACAATTGGCTATTGGCGACAGTTCGAGGCCTATCTCGAAGGAAAGACCCGGGAACGATGCCTCGTATTTTTGAACGAGGAGAACACCTGAGCTGGCACCCAACGTCTTCAATAGACGTCGGCACTTTGGACCTCGATCAGATGTATCGTGCACCAGTCCCGTATACACGCTTTATTTTTTGTGGATATTCTGGACGACATTCTAGTATTTTGGTAGCGAAGTTGGCAGCCCTCCGATCGCAATATCACTACTTTTTTACTATTCTTTAGTCTAGTCCATCGCAAGGTTTTGAACCGGGGACCCTTGGATTCGAGGCTGACGCCTAATCCACTCGGCCACGGAGGCCTGAATAGGCGTGTGGACATTTAACTTGCACTAGTCCCTACACAAGGCGGGTATTTTTTGGTAGTTGATGAGGATCGGAACTGGCTACCCTCCAATCACGAGCTCGCAACACTGTCCACGACGATATTCGAACTCACAACGTACCGGCTACAAGCCCAATATTTTACCGTTGGGCCACCGCTGGCCCTTCTTATAGTAAATTGTGTAAATAAAACTTTATAGAACAATAACTATTTACCCCTTTCCAGTTTTTAAAAGTGAGTTGAACCCAATGGGTAATATTATTCAAATATGTCCAGATTATTTTTTTAATTTTAGCTAACGTATTTTTGATATTGCCAAGTAAGAAATTAGCTTTGCGAATAGTTTAAACCCGCTTATGGTGGTTTTATTTTTCAGGTTTTGTCAAATTTTGATTTAAATAATAACTCCTCATCTAAGGATAGATAGTGAATGGAATTTTTTATAATTGACATTCGAATGGGTTACTTTAATTTCTGTATTTTTAAATTAATAAAAATAACCATCATATTTATTTTGTTATTTAATATTCACATATGTTTGTTTCAAATTTGAAAACAAAAACGTATATTTATAAACTTTAGTGAAAATCAAAATGAAAAGTGGATGATTTACTTTATTTACTCTAAAAATGCAAATACTTTATTTTCTAGTGAAAATACTTTTGATAAATTGCAGCAAAAAAATGTAAATTTCCTGCCAATTAATTTTTTTTTATTCTTATCATGTGGTTCATAGCACTCTATAAACATAATTTTAGAAAAAATCGTAATTTTTTTTTTTAATTATAAATTTTTTTAGCGATCTCAAATATTATTGCTTGGCGATATATTTTTTACCTTGGCGATTTCGAAATTTAAATGTTGGCAGTCATTTAAACGTGGTTATTTTTCGGAGGGTGGGACGTTACTTCAAGCGCAAAAATGATATGTTTGTGGACAGACTTGCGCGGCAAGGGGGTGAAAATTGATTTTTAGTGGGGCAGGGGCGTTTCGAGGTGTTTTTTAAGGGTTGGATCTGACGAGAAAATGTTTGGTGTGTTACATTACGTTACTTCTAGTTTGGACTATTGACCTCCACAAAAGTTATCGGGAGAGTTTCCACCGGTTTCGATTTAATAGCAACTAGCGTATACTTCATGTGCACCTTATTTTGCGTTTGTTTTTAATAATATCTGCTATCGGCATGGATTTAATTGCGTTTTTTTTTCGGGGAAGGGATAAGACAGGGCCTGATTAATGAATAGGCCCTTGAAGCCCATGATTACACTTTACATGTTTGAAGGGGGCCCCCAATTCACCCATTTTATATATTATAAATATTTAACACTTCTAACATATTTTGTAACTAAATGTAGATTACAAAATTTTGTATTGCAAACTTTAGTTTAAAAATATGTTAAATTGAGTTAAACTTGTTCGAATATTGGAAAAAAAATCGAAACAAACAGAATATTAGGAATACTCATTACTTATTAATATGCATTTTGTTATATTATTTATAATATATTTCATTTTTAAGTCATTGATAGACAAAGATTTTAGTGCATGTAAAAGTTCCAGGGTCTATTTGAAAGCAATTTAAGGACGGGCTTTGCCTTACTTCAAAGTCTTAATCGGGCCCCTGGGGGGGAGGGGGATAATTTCCCCCCTTAGTTTGGAGACACGGGCAGACGATAGGTTAATATTTGAGCTGTCACACCATTCTACAAATTCCTACACCACAACCTACGTGAGGACAAATAACCACGACAGATTAAACGTGCACCAATCCCCACTACACAGTGATACCAAATCATTAAAAAAATATTTATTTCATTCCTCTTTGACATTATTCTTCAGGATAAATTAATTACTGTATCCAGTGCCGTTACACAATATATATATATATATATATATATATATTGGGGGGGGGGGGGAGGGGTTGAAACAAGAAATATCTGAAATCAACTATTTGAAATTCCCAAATCAAACAGTGCGGAAAATTCCCAAATCAACAGTGCTGAGAATTCCCAATTCCAACTTATCAACATTTTTCATTTTTTTAAATATATATTAGGTAATATTAAACAGTTCTCTCACAAGCATTGATGTGTTGCACTTATATTCCAATGCAGTGTCCGTTCTGAGGTCTAATTTAAATGTAATCTTACAAGTTAGACGATTTATAATATTCCCTAGCTTTTATTTGTTAAAGATATTAATTTTCTTCAGGCATCAATTTTTGCAACTTGGAGTTCTTAGATGTTGAAATTCCCAACTTTCGGGATTTCCAGATTATGGGAAGGGGGGGGGGGGGAGGTTGCGCGACGGGCCTGAATGTATCACATCATGAAAAAACACCAGGAAATACCACTAAAATGTAATTAAAAAGTCATTCCATTTGTACTATTTACACGTTAATATTATATGAATAATTTAATAGGTATGCTCTAATTATTTGTGCATATCAATAAGTCACTAGTGAATCTGCAAATACACTTGAGTTCCGCACATCTACTATTGCAGGGGAAATGGAGATTTCCTGTTTTGGTGTCTTGTTTACAACCGATGTCTCTATCCCCTAGCGATGATAATTATCGAGAATGAAGACATCAAAGGGAGTTGTTTTCAGAACAATCCCCCGTCGCTAACGATGCGTTCCGGCAAAACACCTCCATTTAGATAACTACTGGAGTAGAATTAATATAGGAACTTGTGTTAAATGCAGCAATTTCACACTCACAGCGGAAGCAGGTATTTAGCTATGCATTTTGTCGTATTGTATGCATTCATTGCCTGGGGGTGTATATTTGAGTATTCTTTATTCGTATTATTTGTTATGCTATTGTTACATAGAAGTTATGTAATATCATGTATTATTTCTGTGGTTTGGGACAAGAATGAAAAATGTCTATTTTATAATTTTTTTAAAAAAAGCATTTTTTTAATTCATAGCTATTTTTCGCTTTTAAAAAGTTATTAATATGAAATTTTGGTAAATTCCTAGTGTACGGTGCCCCGTTGTCGCCAAGTCCGAAAATTGGCGCCAAGGCAAAAATGACTCTTTTTGTCGCCAAATCAAAATGGCGGTTTGGTTAATTAACGTCGCACTAGAGCCGCACAGTGGGCAAGTGGCGACGGTTGGGGGCCAATCTCGAAGGAAAGACCCGGGAACGATACCTCGTATTTTTGAACCATGGTCAGATGACGCAAAATGGCGGACATTGCGTTGGTCCGGGCGGTCGATCATGGTGCTTACAGGCAATCCTTCGGGCAGTTGTTTGGGGCATTTCGATGGCACTCTTAAGTGCATTTGGCGAGGGCACCGGGCACTAGGAATTAACCGAAACTTTTTTTGGTGTATTTATGTAATGGGTTCCTTGACATCTTTGTATATGTTTCATAATTTATTTTAAGTTTTAAATTGTTAAAATTTAAAAAAAAATATATCCTTTTCCAACTACAGGTGGAATAAAATGAGTATTCAATGG
The DNA here is from genome assembly GCA_963932185.1 of Troglohyphantes excavatus. Lineage (NCBI taxonomy): Eukaryota > Metazoa > Arthropoda > Arachnida > Araneae > Linyphiidae > Troglohyphantes > Troglohyphantes excavatus. The sequence goes on along the minus strand of OZ010677.1, from coordinate 6,210,322 downwards.
GAAATCATGGAATTTTTCTTTAAAAAAAATTCGCATATTTATTGAAACATATTTTTTTTGTCAAATTAGTGAATTGAATAAAATAGAATTAAATATCAGTCATCAATTCTTTAAAATTCAGTATATTTAACTCCGTATAAAAAAAACTCAGACCTACTAAACAAAAGTTTTAATCAGCCATTTTGAAATTAGACTTTTTTTATTATTTATTATCTTCAAAATAAACATCTCCTAGAATAATTTTTGATTCTGGAATATTTGATGTGTTTATATTATTTTTAACTTGCTCCGCAGACGATTTTTTAATCTATTAAAAACTTTTAGTTTATGTTCGAACAAAACCAGAAAATTACGTTTCTTATGATTGAAATGTGTTCTTTTATTCAAAAAAAATATATTAACATATAAACACTGTTAAATATATTGTAGAAAATTATAATTATCGAAATCATATTGTTCTATAATATTGCACCTTTATCAAAGATAGTTAAATTTTTTTCGAATTTCGTATTCTTTAGCATTAATAATTCGATAAATTTAAATTTTTTTCTAATTTTTTCGTGGGAAAATGTTTAAACGTTTCTTTTCTATACAAAATCCAGGAATATTGGTAAATAATTTGACCTTTCTAGCTTACATATATAAGTTTTCACGCATCACACTATCATACGTTTCATTATAAACTTAAACAAATCGACTTTTGGACTTGATTTAAAACACACTCAATTGTTTTTTTACTGAAATATATTCAGTAAACGAAGTATTAACAAATTCACCACACAATAGAGGTTAAAGTTATATATAAAGATAACAGATAAAAATCTACAGTATTTAGAAATTGAATAAAATTTCTGATTTTTAAATCTTTCCCAGTCTCTGTGGGACCTCAGTGGCCCAATTGATAAATTCGTCAGCTGGTAAACAGAGGACTGCTGGTTCCAGCCAGTGCCTGGGCCTGAATTGGGAAGGGTGGGTGAGAGAGGGTAAGGCAAGAGGATTGGTTGGTTTTGGTTTTGTTAATTAATGTCGCACTAGAGCTGCACAGTGGGCTATTGGCCACGGTTCGGGTCAATCTCGAAGGAAAGACCCGGGAACACATACACACACACATTCATACACACATTTATACATGCACCTCGTTATTTTAGAACCATGGTCAGATGACGAGGAAACACCTGAACTGTCACCCAACGCCTTCCATAGACGTCGGGACTTTGGACCCCTATCAGATGTATCGTGCACCAGTCCCGTATACACGCCAGTATAATTTGTTGGATATTCTGGACGACTTTCTAGTATTTTTGTAGCGAAGCTGGCAACCCTCCGATCGCAAGATCACTACTTTTTGTACTTTTCTATGTCAAGTCCATTTTACGGATTCGAACCACCAATCCTCTGATTAGTAGATACTAGAAAGTCGTCCAGAATATCCAACAAATTATACTGGCGTGTATACGGGACTGGTGTACGATAAATCTGATCGGGGTCCAAAGTCCCGACGTTGGGTGCCAGTTCAGGTGTTTCCTCGTCATCTGACCATGGTTCTAAAATAACGAGATGCATGTATGAATGTGTGTATGAATGTGTGTGTGAATGTGTATGTGTTCCCGGGTCTTTCCTTCGAGATTGACCCCGAACCGCCGCCAATGGCCCACTGTGAAGCTCTAGTGCGACGTTAATTAACAAAACCAAACCAAAATCTGATTAGTAGCTGAACGCCTTACCAACTGAGCAACTGGGGTGCTACAACAGGACTGGAAAAAAATTAAAAGATATTTTAAATTAAATGGTGATAAAAAATGGTTGTAAATTTTCTTCAGAAAAGACCCTAAGCATATTCAAATTCAATGAGAGAGATTAACAGGTAGTAGAGATAGTTATTACATCCATTCATTTCCTGAATGCAAAAATTAGACCAAAGCGCTGACGTCAACAATTCAGTCTGACTTCCCAAGGCATCAACCCTTTCCCAAGAGGCCATTGAACCTTCCCAAGACATACCTGGTATAGATAAGACATCCAAACATATGGCAGGTTAAGATAATTTAAGCCTAAATAAATAAAATTCCGATGGCTATTTCTAAAGGAAGAAGCGTTACAAAAGGTTCTTCTGCCTTTTGAGTAAAAAGGCAAATAGACATGTTTATAACCCCCCCTTCTTGCAACACCCTTTATCCAGTACCGAATTAATAAAAAAAAATATTTTTAACCCTTTCCTCGGTGTGTTATAAAGCTTATCAACAGCACAATACCCCTACAATCACGGTTCCAGTCAGCTTCCGCCATTTTAGGACAAAACCTTCTCATAATCGCCTGCGTGGTTTATTATTGCAGATACACGCGTCGCTTCTTCTGTGATACAAAACGGATCTTTTCTTTTTTTTATTTCTTTGGCGCCTTTTTTCCTCGGGTGTTTGATTTTTGTAGAAATATGACCAATACGGAAGTTAATCTTTTGGCTGAAGGGAGAGAGAAGGGGGGAAATAGGAGGGGGGGGGACGCTTTTTCCGCTTTTGGAATCTGGCAGATGGCCTGACGATGAATTGGGAAGGGTGGGGGAGAGAGGGTAAGGCAAGAGTCGCACATTGGAAAAAAATGAAAAGATATTTGAAAATTGAAAGATGGATGTGAAGCAAAGAATCAAAACGTGTTTCGGTTTGGTTTGGCTTGGTTTGGTTAATTAACGTCGCACTACAGTTACATAGTGGGCTATTGGCGACGGTTCGGGGCCTATCTCGAAAGAAAGACCCGGGAACGATGTCTCGTATTTTTGAACCATGGTCAGATGACGAGGGAACACCTGAGCTGGCACCCAACGCCTTCAATAGACGTCGGGACTTTGGACCCCGATCAGATGTATCGTGCACCAGTCCGGTATACACGTCTATAATTTTTGTGGATGTTCTGGACGACATTCCTAGTATTTTGTAGCGAAGCTGGAAACCCTCCGATCATAAGATCACTACTTTTTATTTACTTTTCTCAGTCAAGTCCGTCGCACAGGATCGAACAGGGAACCCTTCGATTCCCAGCTGACGCCTTTAAACACTGGGCTATCCGGCCGCCAAAACGAGTTATTTCCACAATTAAAAATATATATATTTATGGGGCCCTCAGTAGCCTAGTGGATAAAGGCGTTCAGCTGGTAAACATACGATTGCTGGTTCCAGCCTGTGCGATGGACTTAACAGAGGAAAGTAAAAAAGTAGTGATCTTGTGATCGGAGGGTTGCCAGTTTCGCTACAAAAATACTAGAAATTTTACAGAACATCCAACGAATTACACCGGCGTGTGTACGGGACTGGTGCTTGATAAATCTAATGGAGGTCCAAAGTCCTGATGCCTATTGAAGGCGTGGGGTGCCAGCTCAGGCGTTTCCTTGTCATCTGACCTTTATTCTAAAATAACGAGGAGGCCTCCGTGGCCGAGTGGATAAAGGCGTCAGCTGGGAATCAGAGGGTTCCAAGTTTGATCCTGTGCGACGGACTTGAATAAGAAAAGTAAAAAAGTAGTGATCTTGTGATCGGATGGTTGCCAACTTCTCTACAAAATACCAGGAATGTCGTCCAGAACATCCACAAAAATTATCGGCGTATATACGGGATTGGTGCATGATAAATCTGATCGGTGTCCAAAGTCCCGACGTCTATTGAAGGCGTTGGG